>OZ014507.1:1383709-2767418 GCA_963966075.1 Aphodius sticticus
CTTTTATTTGTTTTAAAATAACACGCGCCACCGACGCAAAAGGCGCGTTCAGAAACTCGGTTTTCTACGATCAGCTGTGCGCGAGGCAAACGTCCAGAAATTTCGATTAAACAAACGCACCCACAAACGCTTCTAATAATTAATCTAATGACCAAAATGCCTAAACAGCCTGAATCACATAATATAAAACGGAACACTCGATGTACACTATGCTATAACAAATTTAAAAATCTTACCTTATTGCAGGCTAGTTTGTCAGCCTTTCTTGTTTGTATGAGCGTGTTGTCTAGGTCGAAAAATATCGCCGTGATCGAGTTCGTACGTTGTCGGGCACCCATAACTGTCGACTGTGTGAAATGGCATGTAGTTGTTGTGTGTTGATTTAAAAATTTGTAATTTATTTTTGCTAGCGCAAGCAACGTCATTAAATTTTCTAGAGCCCGTCCCCCCCACTACGTCATCGAACGTACGGATGTTACTACTAGCGACAACTTTCTGATGCAATACGCCAGCGATTGGCGGAATTTATAAACGCGCGCTATCGGCCGTATCGTTGCAATAAATAACGAACACACCCACTTGTTTGTAGATAAATTACGTATTAGGTCTTTTTTGTTTTCGTTCTTATCAATTACGTTTTATATTTTTGTGCGTCTAGAAAATTTTTAATTTGTTGACCTAACTTCTCGAACTGCGTACGAAATACTCAAAACTCAACCGCAAATTTAAATATTGCGACAGGTTGTGCGTATTTCTAAACCCGCTCTGTTTGCAAAACGTTTTCTTGTTTTGGTAATTTCACACTGAACGATTGCTTCGTTCAAGTATGTAAATGGCGCAATATTTAAATATTTAATAGCTTTGCTGTTGGCCCCGTTTTATCTCCGGCATATTCCTATTTACCAAATAGATTTATTTATTGATAATGCGAAATATTTTATAAATACCGAAAACCGGGACGCGCGTTTGCGCTAAGGCGCGTACACACTTACAATGCTATAGGCAAAACCGAGAGAGGTGAAGTTGACTCATCGCTTAAAATCGAACGAACCAAGATATGGACGTACCGCGTGGATTGGTTATATTGCTGTGTATATTTGGTTGCCTACTAGGTAGTTCCTTAAAGATTAATATTTAATTACTAAAAATACTATCATTGGTCATTTAATTGTGATATCCTATCTAATTTATATATCCATCATTACCATGTTTAACAGAAGCAAAGTGAAAACATACCAACTAGCCCATTTAAGACAGTGTATTTGTGCGGTTGGAATTAGCTCAGAAATAATCATTTTGTGACTGAGTGCTTAAACTTGGAGTTTCTTTTTTGTTTGTGTAGACATTATTAAATATGTTTTGAAATTCAGGCCACCCGAAATTCATTTCTGAATATTTCACGATAAGTATTTCACAAAACGGTGGTAGTTTGTTGTAAATGTGAGGTTATGTTTTTAATACGTGTTTTGATAATGGACGGAAATAATTTAATAATTTATCGATTTCGTATTTAGGGCCTTTCCTTTCAACGAAAACATTTTGCTCACATTTAATTCACACGTTCGCGCTGTGTTATTATAATAATTGGAGGTTAGGTTGCATGTACCGCTGTCATCTGTTCTAAGAACAGACGTACTTTTTTGTCTTGCCCATTTAAATTATACAGCAGACGTATGAAAAGGATGCTATTTCGTTTTAACACACGTCAATATTTAGAAATAATCTGTAACGTATGTCGAAAATAACAGCTGAAATCTATGAGTAATCTTCACCTCTCCCGGTTTTGCCTATATCCAATAAGCTTCTGACCCAAAACGCAGAAGACTTGGCGCCGTTGTCAAATCTAGTAACATAATCAAACATAATATTGCTTAAAATCCCCAGAAAACACGCATTCCATGTAAAATTTCCAATTTCGGCTTTAATCATGAAGTATTCTATATCTACGTATCCCAACTCAAGGAAGCTTGCCGCGGGTGTACCTGTTTTTATGTACTTTGGAAAATTTGCTGAACTGTCCTAACCTAAAAACACAGTAGGTATTTTGGTTTTCATGTTCACTTCCATATAATTATTCAGTTTTCAATGAATGCATGTCATTCTCACACTTATCTTTTATCAATTACATTTCATTTGATACTAATTAGGCTTTTTACAAAGCATAGTTGCCAACTTAATTTAGTCCTGGGAGAAATGCGCGCGCACATCGTCAGATCAAGAACCAGAACGAGAAACGTCTATTGTATACATATTCTGGTTTGTGATTTATTATCACTTCGCAATATTATTTCTGCCGAAAATCAGTTGTTGATGATACACAATCTTGCCATTTGGGCAAACGGTTTAGCAGAAAAAAATTTGGAAAGACGAGCGTTTATTAAAAAGTGCCAAAATCTAGTACATTTTTATACTTCTCTCGCGCTAGTGTCCAAACCTAGGGGCAGAAAGTTTTGATAGTCAATCATGTTATGTAGAAATGATTCACAAGTATAACACACTTTATTTCAATTTTGTTTGTTCAGTCGTTGCAGAGTTACGAACCTCCAAACACAAAGCTCAATACTTTTCGTTGAACCGTTTCAGTGTGTGCTAGCCTTAACAAATCTGCCGAAGACCAAACAATACCGCCCTCGCACTCCGCGCATGCGCGTCTGTCGTATTTGCTAATCTAATGGGTTTTTGACCTACGAGAAACCGCTCATAACGAGCTTCACACTAAATACATTTCTTCCAGATAAGTCTTATTTATTTACGGAATCAACCTTTGCTCGTTCACACAACACATTATCGTAATGACCGAAATAATACAAAGTACGTATTTAGCCAGCCTAATCGCTCCATCTTTAGATGTAGATATGCAACTAATATAACCTCTATTTCCAGGTACTGAAATATTTAAAACCACTCACTCCATCTATTTATTGTCGTTGCAAACACCGAAAAAGCGCTAATTTTTAAATATTAAATATTTATCAAGAGAATAGGATAGAGAAATGTGTACAATAAAGCGACAAAATGGTATTGAGCACAGAATGGTCACAGGTCGAAGTCATCGACTTGGTTAACGATGGTTCCGGACTTGGGTTTGGTATTGTTGGAGGACGTAGTACTGGCGTCGTTATAAAATCAATTCTTCCTGGTGGAATTGCCGATAGGGACAACCGATTACAAAGCGGTGACCACATTATACAGATCGGTGAAGTAAATTTACGTGGACTAGGCTCGGAACAGGTAAATACAGTCGATTTTGTGGTACTTTTCTAAGGTTTTTCAAACATCTCTATGAATAATGCAAATTTTGAGTTTCTGCCAATGGTAGAGATTCTATCGCATTCATTAGTCTGAAGCTTTGTTCGTTGTGTCTGTCAGAATTGCTTAGAGTAACGTAGAGTAGGTGTATTGAGTTCGTTGGGCATTTGTAATCTGTTCGTTGGAATTCGAGCAAGTTCCGGTAGCGTAACCTAAGTAACTTGGAGCAATCTATCTTGACCGTGCTCAATAGTAGGACTGTATTTAGAGCAGCTTAGAGCAAGTTGTAATCAGTTTGCGATTTGCCAACACGCTATTGCCAATATGTACTATACTTAGGCTTACCATACGTCCCGGTTTATGACATCGGTCCCGGTGTCCCAGTCGGTTTGGTGTTATGTCCCGGTTAAAATTCTTAACATACTATCACAGATTTCTATCTTAGTAGTCAGCAAGTTGAAATATTTTAGAAATATACAAATAGCGCAAATCAAATTTTCTCTGTCAAGAAAACTGCTCTCATGCTTCTGATGCTGCCTTTTTTGAGAAAGATACACATTATCATGATTTGAAGGTTATCAACAACAAAGTGTTAAATAGTGACTAATCGATTAATGATAGTAACAATATTTCAACGCAATTCCACAATTTCGAATTTATAGTACGAATATATCTCTGTTACAGAAAAATGTTTATAACTTTTACAAAAATTGTTTATCATTTCTCTGCTAAACGAAATTGTAGATGAAAAACATCCCTATGACAATATTATGTGGAGCACCGACTGGAGGAAATTTATATTTTAGTTGGCTACGTAAATAAAATGTTTATATTATTTAAAAAAATTTTTGAATAACTTTCTATCATACACAAAATTGTAGGTTATTAGTTCGGTTACTCATACATGAATGCTCCGAGGCGAACTACTGCGGTGTCTTCATTTGAACATGGAATATACGTTTCGGTGTTCTGGTTTAGCAAAGTATTTATAACTTTTCCAAAAATGACTGCATAATTTTCTACCATTACTGGAATTAATGTTGTATAATGGAGGTTGTATAGCCTTTGGTATTGATTTTAGAATATTATGTACAGGGTGTCCCACGCTATAAACAAAGTATATAATGGGCTTAAGAAATCAAATTTACCATACATACTAGTGGACCTGTAGACCGCCTATTGGGTAGATCAGTGAATAGGTACATCGCAAGAATCGATAGACCGCATATACACTGGCTGTCTTAAAATAAGACTTTTTTGCAAAATCAAACTTTTAAGTTGATATAAAGTTGTTTCTATGGACTCATATATACAACAAAAATTGCTCAATTAAAAAAATAATCTCTCCCGCAAGTGAAAAAAAAATATAATTTGTCGCAATAAATTTGATTTTCTTTTTGAAGGTTGCTTTTTCTTTTCAAGTTGTATAATTTTAACAATACGTATGGTGTGAAACAAAAGTATAAAAAATATAGTATTCTAATGCAACGTACTTAAATTGCATAAAATGGCATAAAATGTAGTAATTTTAACAAATTTAGCTGACTTTCATTATCAATACAAATTACAACGACAAATCTAACAATTGTTTTTTTCAAGTGGCTAAAATGATTTTAATAAAAATGTAAAAAAGTTTTAGACTCCTTGCAGAAGACCCAGATAGCTTTCAATTGGGCAAAATTTGGTGGTGGTATACGTGGCTCCGTAGAGATAACTTTTTATCAACATATAATGTAAATTGTCAATTTGTCAAATTAAACACTAAGTTATTTTTCATATAATGGCATGTTTTTGGCCCAGCAACTACAATCTACTCTTATATAGAGAGCTTTATTGCAAAAAAGAATATTTTTGATTTGTTTTTTTATTTTAGATTTAAATAAAGATGTTTGCCACTTGAAAAAAAAAAACAATTGTTAGATTTTGTTCCCAGTTAATTTACATGGAATACAAAAAAAAGCTTTAATTGTTAAAATTACTCAATTTTAAAACCTAAATCTTGCAGTAAAGTAATATTTTTATACTATTATTGCACAACCTATAGTTAAAAATTTTCAACTTGATAAATACTTTAAGCAAACTACAAAAAAAAACAATTTAAAAAAATTAAAAACATTAGGCCTCTGGTGGGAGACCTACTTTTTTTCTTAATTGGGTCAATCTTGTTGATGTTATATGTGGGTTCATAGAGACAACTTAAATCAACTTAAAACTGATTTTCCAAAAAGTTGTTTTTATACACCCTACAGCTTGGTTGGTCACTACTTATACAGATTGGTATTGTAGATTAATAACATTGTAGATATATTGGAGAATCTGTAATACATGTATAATAAGTATTTTTAAATACCTTTATCTCTTACTATTTAGTTACATTGGTATGATAACTGGTAAAACAAATAAATAAAAAAAACCTCTATTAAATTATAGACATACTTTATTGTAACTTCATTATTGTACAAACAAAAGCAAAAATTACCAGTAAAGTGATAATGAAATAAGTATGTAAAACATATGATTGAGGCTAAAAATTAAATTAGTTACTTTACAGAGAATGTTCATATAATATATATTTGTACAACAATTACATCATTGTATAAATATGTATATATTACCGAAAACAATAAAATAAGTAATAAATGGAATATTTACAAATTTAAATATTTCTTCGTAACATGTTGGTATTGTTTTTTTTTTCAAGTGCCAAACTGATCTTAATAAATATATAAAAAACAAATTAGGTCCCTTGCTGAAGACCTAGATTGCTTTCAATTGGGCAAAATTTGTTGATAGTATACATGGGTCCATAGAAACAACTTTTTATCAACTTATATAATGTCAATTGTATATTTGTCAAATTTAACATTAAGTTATTTTTTATATACTGGCATGTTGTTGGTTCAGCAACTACAATCTACACTTATACTCTTTATTGAAAAAAAATATTTTTGATTTATTTTTTTTTAAATTAAAGATGTTTGTTACTTGAAAAAAAATATAATTGTTAGATTTTGTTCCCAGTTAATTTACATGGAATACAAAAAAAAGCTTTAATTGTTAAAATTACTCAATTTTATGCCAAGTGCAGAAGACCTAAATCTTGCGGTAGAGTAATATTTTTATACTATTATTTCACAATCTATAGTTAAAAATTTTCAACTTGAAAAATACTTTACCCTTACTACAAAAAAAACAATTGAAACAAAATATAAACTTTAGGCTTCTTGTGGGAGACCTATTTTTTTCTTAATTGTGTCAATCTTGTTGATGTTATATGTGGGTTCATAGACAACTTAAATCAACTTAAAGCTTTGATTTTCCAAAAAGTTTTTTTTATACACTGTACTGCTTGGTTGGTCACTACTCATACAGATTGGCATTGTAGATTAATAACATTAGGATTTTTAAGATTAGTATTTTTAAATAACAAATAAGTATGTAAAACATATGATTGAGGTTAAAAATTAAATTAGTTCCTTTACAGAGACTGTGCCTATTAACATATATTTGTAGAACGATTGCACATCATTCTATACATGTGTATACATATGTATATATTACAGAAAACAATAAAATAAGCAAAAAAATGGAGTATTTACAAATTTAAATATTTCTTCGTAACATATACCTGTTAATTTGAATACTCTTTTTCCATAATCGCCCCTGAGAAAACGTTTTGTCAATTTACACGTACCTACGTAGCATCCCACCTTTTAGTCGTAGAAAATGCCACATTTAGCTGGCCGGGTGCAAAGGGGGTTGAAGTAAATACATTCCAACTAAATCCAAAGTTTGTCCATATTTATGGTTATAGCAATACAGACCTTGATTGGAAATTGTATTCTTTGTAATATGATTGGTGCGTATGTATATGAAATTGAAAATCACATTACGGGTGACCGAGACTTACGATTGGCCGAATCACAAATGTTGATATAACTTTCTTTAAACCAAAATTAGATTCCTTGTTCCTCCATGCTATTTTTCACATCGTAGATGTTATCCGCAAAAATCAAATTAAATTAAATTCAACTAAATATACAAAAATTAATCTAACCTCAAAATAATATAAAATAGTTTAATTCCTTCAAATTCTTGTACTAAATGTTTGATTCGAGGAAAAGTTCTTGTTTATTTTCTTTGGAGTCATCCTCATTTCTGGCATAATGAGCTGACGTTCACGTTCTAGGCTTCTTTCTTGCGCTCTGTCAATTCGCACACTATTTTAATTTCTGCGTTCTTGTAGTTTGTAGGGGCTATGGTATGGTAGAACTGAGTTATAAGCCATCTGTGTCTTTCGATATACTTTGACCTGGAAGATCTTTTGTTTGTGGGGCTAAATACGTACAATTTATTACTGTACGACAGTTTGTTTACATCCTGAAATTATTAGTAAATAAGTAAATGTGTTCTACAAATAATCTGTAATAAACTCACCTTATGCTATGCGTGCGGTTGTTTGTGAAATTTCACCATCGAAATATTAGGTTAGGACGTTAGGTAATAGGTGGTGGCTCTTCACATTGGCGCTGTCCGCAGACCCGACTGGTGTACATGGGTGCCATCTAAGCTATGTCTCAAACTGTAATCAATTAGAGGTAAAGTAGGCGGCCAAATTTAAACGAAAAGCTAATCATCTCTATTAATTTACTTACTGTGTTTTCGTAGCAGATTAACTGCGCGGTGACATTCGCTATTTGTCAAATTTTACCAGATCATTCCAATTATGCTTGTATGTATTGAAGGTATTAAGTACGTATACAAATTGCTTAGCTCTGTATAGACACTGTATAGATACTGATAGATACCCACTGCAATGTGAATAGGTTATGTTATGATGAGGTTATCCGTTATGGTGGTTGCGTTTTTGACGTTTCTAGCTCGCAGCCATGACGACGTGAAATAAACAGCTGTTGGAATGTTGAGGCTCTTTCACCAAAATCGCTCGCGTTTCGGAAAATTTTGAAGCAAAAACGCCCGAGAGGTCGTTTTTCGTCGATTTCGAAAACTCACGCAACGTAGAATGGTCCATTTAGGGGGACAGTCGCGCTCCGCGCGACTGAAATACCTTCCCCATTTTTTCCATAAGCAATTAAGAATGGATTTTTTGGCAGGTGAAACACCGATTTAAAATCGTTCAATTGCGTTTACTTAATATAGACTAGTGGACCTGTAGACCGCCTATTGGGTAGATCAGTGAATCGGTACATCGCAGAAATCGATAGACCACCTATACACTGGCTGTCTTAAAAATCTAACTTTCAAGTTGATATAGAGTTGTTTCTATGGACTCATATATACAACCAAAAAGAAATTGGCGTATTAAAAAAATAGTCTTCCGCAAGTGACAATAATATAATTTGTCGCAATAAATTTTATTTTTTGTAAGAGACAAACTTTATCACCTCTGAGAAAATGTTTTGTCAATTTATATTATAGCTATGTTTCCCACATTTGGACTATGTTTCAACAATGTTTCCTGAAAATTTCATAATTTCAATTTCATTGTTGTGTGGTCAAGAATGCCAATAATATTTTGACAACAGGTCTCGTTGGTAATAATATCTCCGCCGTTTTTTAATATTTTTAATGTCATCAAAAAGAGCATATTTTATGTATGTTGCCCTATTAGTTTTTGAAATTTTATTCAACTAAAAAAAAAACAAAATCTTATTTTAATAATTTCAAACCATTCAAGACGTTTAGTCATAGAATATATCCTTTATAATTTTTATTATACATGCAATAGGATTTTTTATATATCATATTCTGTCATGTGTTGATTGCCATTGATGATACCACTATTGAATGATGAAGCTTTGGATTCTTTAGTACGTAGACATAATTAAGTTTAAGGAAAAATATTTTGAAAAACAATTGGGAGAAATCCATTCAACTTCAAAAGTGAATAATGTATAATGTTACTATTAGGTAGTTCTATTATTGTTTTGATATATTGGACAAAAACTATACAGCCAAGCGCTCACTTTTTAAATAGAAATAAATGGTAAAATATTAAATTTATATACCAGTACCTTTCCTCCTTCGTAACACAAATGGAAAATAAAATGTACCCTTGCCTGTCAAGCAAAAGCACAATAAAAGATTGTGAAAATATTTAATTTAAAATTTATTTGTGTCTATAAACCAAAAACTCAAAAAGAAATATCAAAATTTAAACAAAAAATGGTTGAACAATTTATAATTAAATAGTATCATTTAAAACACAATATTCATATTTAAATTTTAAAACAAAGTTGGATGATTCAATGCATGATTTTCACTTCAGTTAACAAATGGATTGGATAGAAATCGGAATGATGTTCCAGTGCTAATACAATAGGTACGTAATACCCAAAACTTTTGAACCGAACTAATAAAATTTTTAATATAATTAATATTACCTAATCTCGAGTTGATTAAAAGCTTTTTAACATAGTAAATTGTTTAAGTTTTTTTGCCTGCACCTCGCTGCCAAAAAAATGCATTTGGTTACTGTGGCCACATGAACTAAATAAATATTTACAGGCAAATATAACATTATGATGTCGGCTATGGCCAACCACATTAAAATTTACATGTTGTCTGGCAACTTCGGGCCAATATAAGAGGCCAGCAAAAAAAGGTAGAGAATACGTCACTTAATATGCCCGTTTAAATTTATATGAATTCATAGAAATTAGAAGGCTTGCTGACATGCTACGGGCCGTTTTATGACCCATCTCCAACCTAAAACTATTATTTTTTATACACTCACATAAAACGATGAATTCCATATGAGTTGACTTCATGTTGCAAACTGAGTGACGTATGCTTATAAGTTACCAGACAACCTGTCTATTTTTAGTAACCTTGCGTCATAGCCAAATCTAATCAACCGGTACTCCCTTGGAAACGCTAACTTTTGGGTCGAGTTTTTACTTAAATAAATAATTGTTTACTTTGTTATGGTACGTTGTCTACGCAAAGCAACTCGGTGTTATTAAGACCGAAAGACCTGCATCCATTTCCACTGCGTGTGTGCATTTCATCATACCACGTTACCTGCAAATATATTAAATTAACAAAAGCTACATGTTCTAAACTCAAAAATTACCTCCATGTTTACAACAAATTGATGAATTCCATAGAATTGTTTTACTGTATTTTTGTTTAATCTGGAGAAACCATTCGAAAGAACCACGGGCAGTTGAAAGTGGGTGATACTGTTCGCAACAAAATCTTGCTGGGGACCATATTCCGAGCCATTGGAGGCTTTTTTCAGGCGCCTCTATCAATTCCACACCCTATTGATCTTCTACTACTTCTTGGTCTTGCACACAGGTCTTGCAGTTATATTTTGTATCGTGTTCATTCTAAATGATGCATAATTATAGGTTATGTGACGATATTTCACGCCCGCTAGGGGCGCTAGTAGCAGAAATATCTTGTGGTGCCATCTAATATATAACCTCTCAAGCTGTAAAAATTAGGGGAAAGCAAACGGACAATTTTAAACTAATTATGCTAATTTATATTAATTTACTTACAGTTGTATTCGTATTAGGTTAAAATAGGTTCTAACTGCGCGGTGCTTTCACGTTTGGTTTGAGACGCGAACATTTCGCAAATAACATTCATTAGATCGATACATATATAATTCTTCGAACAAATATTAACGCAAAGGCAAATAATTACGAATTAATAATTATTATTATACGTACAACATAGTTATAGGTTTATCAAAGATTATTTGTGGGTACGGACTACGGAGTTTGTGCATTTAGGCCCCCGCAGATAATGCAATCGCTTAGCTTTGTACATACCAATGTGAATAGGTTATGGTTGTGTTTTTGACGTTTCTAGCTCGCAGCCATGACGACGGGAAATAAACAGCTACTGAAATGTTGAGGTCCTTTCACCAAAATCGCTCGCGTTTCGGAAAATTTCGAAGCAAAAACGCCCGAGAGGTCGTTTTTCGTCGATTTCGAAAACTCACGCAACGTAGAATGGTCCACGCGGGGGGACAGTCGCGCTCCGCGCGACTGAAATGCTTTCCTCATTTTTTCCATAAGCAATTAAGAATGGACATTTTGGCAGGTGAAACACCGATTTAAAATCGTTCAATTGCGTTTACTTAATATAGACAAGTTGCAGACAGTCATACACTCTACAGCAAGAAAGTATGTTGATGCTTACACAATATCCCACAACAACGTACCAACACAAACTTATGTTTGCTCAAATGGAACACTAGGTATATTATTGCAGTTTTCAGTAAGATTTTTATCCTAATTGTTTTGGCATCAACTTATATTAGGCTTTTGTCAACTGTTCCTGAGATATTGTGAAATTAAAATCAAAAATACGTATTCTTCAAAAAATCTTTCCGGGGTAACTAACAAGGATAAAACAAAGGAACTAATTTTGGATAGTAAAAGTATCGCACTTTTTGACAGTTATTATTGATTTGCGATTCTAATATGACTTATCCCGAACAACTTGACATTTGCTAAATAATGTCAAATAGTTTAAGAATTTTAATTGGAACACCATATATATCTTGCCTTACTTCGAAAGATCGACAACAGCTAAAAAGTTATTAAGCATATAATTGGTCATTTCTGACTTAACAATAATAATACACAATAATTCATAAATTAATATTAAATTTCCAGATTTGTCGAAAATCTTGTTGGTCGAAATTCAACAATCTCACAAATGTAGTAATACTTCTGTTCATGCAACAACTTACAGCCATTGTAAACTGCTACTATGAATTTATGTCAGTGTCAGTAATACTTTCATAAGAATAAATAATTAAATAAACGGATAATTGTAAACTGAATAAATAATAATTATTTCAGTACGATTGTCAAGAGTGCACATGTCAGCCCTCTCAGGTCAATGCCTATAAGTCTCGAACTTCAAATTCTCGGTGGAAATATTACATTTTCCATTGTTTCCACAAAAATATTTTGGAAACGCCATCTTATTTTATTCTTCATGTTCGCCATCGTAGTTAATATCCCCATAAATTTCTTCTCCGCGTTAGAGTAAGTCCGAGTATTTCCAACGAAAGTCTAATTTGACTTCATTTATCGTTCTAGAAAATAAATGTTGGCATCTCAAATTTTATGCAATGGTTAAAACAGATATGTGTATTTAATTTTAATTAAATAATAATCCTTATATTTAGAAAAGTACACTATCCAAACATAGAAGTGGTTCAATAAGTAATTATACCTCTTTCTGTTTTTTTTTGTCACAAAAGTACCGATCATTTCGATTTATTCTACGTTTTATTTGGTAAGTATTCAATTAATTGAATACTTACATAATTATTTTATATGTCTTTTCGAACGTCATTCCTGTCCCGGTTTGGAATTTCATAATTATGGTAACCCTACTTATACGTAAGTATGTAAAAATAAAAAATGAATAAAAATGTATCAACATTTATCAGGCAAGCACGCATATTTTATTAAATGTAGTCACTATCAAGATCTACATCACTGTTGCTTACCGAGCTCTCAAAAAGAAAATTTAACAAGAATTTGTGCTTTACTTCCATTTTACAAGTTGTTTTATACTTAACCAAGAATATATATCAACTATGAGGAGCCAAATTGCGTTCGTTCGGTTCTGCTCGTGACGTCAATCTGCCCTAACCTAAGTAATGTCTAGTGAACCCAACGAACAAAGCTAAAGACATTAGAAAAACCAATATTACTAATATTTAGACTACACTTTTTTTGGAAAATCTAATGTGTGTTTTAGTCTGGATTTGTTTTTAGTGCAAATAAATGCATACAAAACTCACATTCCATTCACAATACCCAAATTTCTTAATTGTCACACAAATTTTTCATAACCTAATTATTTTTATGTTACACGCAGGTAGCGACTGTTTTACGCCAAGCCGGTTCACAAGTCCGAATTGTAGTCGCTCGACCTGTGGAAACAACTACAGACTACACGAATTGTACCATCCCAGTGGTACCAACAAAAATCTTAACAGATCCCGAGGAATTAGATCGGCAACTTTTCCAAAATGGTTTTGCGCAAGTCTGCAGAATTGAATCTTCCAGTCCGGACTTTGATAAAGAAGAAAGTGACCAATCAGATGATGCTAATTCAATCGACATTCACACGACAAACCTACTAAACTGTATCGAAACTAATAATTCCATCGCCGATAATACGAGTGTATCTCCTATCAGCGCAACACAGTTAATATTTACTCCTGCGGAAGTTGATATAGAATTACCCGAGACGGAACGTTTTACCGTAAAATTGACCAAGAACGAGTGCGGTTTGGGTATTACGATAGCAGGTAAGATTGCCAGATTTCGTTTATTTGATATGAGTTAATACCAGGGATGTAATTACTGTAAGTGATGGTAATTTACTGATTTTTAATTACCGTAATGTTAAACTACCTCCTCGCTACGCTCGTCGTGCCCAAATGGAACGAGTGCGCCAATACGTCCTATAAAACGAGTGTAATATACTATTTTTTCTACTTTGCGTCATTAATTTTATATAAATTTAGAAATTGTGGTTACTATATCGCGCTAAATTAGAATCTAGGGTATTTTGCGGGTACCACGTGGCAGCACTGTAGTAACTGTCAACTACGTTAACGATGAGATCGATGAGATAAAATCATGACAAAATCTAATTGTGAATAATTTTACTCTACTTTAGCCTACAAGTTTGAATAAATATTCAGCGAGGTCGCAACGATGATCATAATTGAGCTTGGGGCAACACTTTTAACCCTACTGTGATAAATACATGAAACTTAACCTAAAAAGTTAACAACTTTAAAATAGTGGTTTCATAAGTATAATAATCAGAATAGAAGTGTTTGGCGGTGACTGATTAGTTACTTCGAAGAACAAGAACTTACTAAAGAGTTGTTATAACGCTTAACGTTTAATAGCGGTGTCTACCTAATTCCGCTACGTAGCCGTTGCGGCTTATATATTTACAAGCACTTATAATTGAAACCCAATTCTAATTTCGGCAAAGTAGTTTATTAGAATAAATTATACTTAGTAAAATTACATGTGATGGAGGTAATACAAATACGTTGCACACAACCAGAACTAAGACGAAGTCTAGAACTAAAACGAATACGAATTGGACCGAGCATCCAAGCGTCCAAAATATTACCGAAAACTTATACGTTACATAAACTAAGAAATCCTCTACACTTTAAATGTACTATAGCTTCGTACGTGTATGCTGATAAACCATTTATTGCCCATATACAATCTCACAGCAGTAATTAAAATCGTTCATATCTACGATGTAGGTTTGATCTTCGCATAATACCTTATTAAAGTAAATGTGGTCCTTGAATTATATCTGAAAAGGGGATTTGATGTTTAGTTGAAAAGAATGATCACGATCACTTACCAGAGTCGTAAAACATCACCGAAAACTTCATGCTGGCGTATTTTGATGAACCCAGCAAAACTAAGAAAGCCCCAATCCTTCGGCCATACTATAGCAGGCTACACCCATGTTTAAATATGTATAGAATATTGATATTTCGCAGTTTATGCGATTGCAAGCGATTAAGAAGATGCAGTGTGTGGTTATGTTGGGTAATGTATTGTACGTTTGACATATGGCATTTGATATCAATGTGTACCAATCTTAGACAAAAATGTTACTGTTTTCGGTATTACAATGTGTTAATTGTAACACCGAAAACAGTGTTACAATGTGTGCATTGTGAATGCAAAGTAGAAAAAAATATTTTTACTAGTAGCTCCATATAACTAATTCTGACAACTCTAAATTTTGCAGGTTATGTTTGTGAAAGAGAAGATCTAAGCGGCATTTTTGTCAAGAGCATCAGTGAGGGAAGCGAGGCTTTTAAATGCGGAAGGATTGATTTGAACGATCGTATTATCGAAGTCGATGGTTTGAGTTTGCAGAATTTGACAAATTACCAAGCCGTAGAAAAGTTAAAACAGTCGGGAGTGTCCGTTGTTTTGACGTTCGAGAGATATTTGAGGGGACCAAAGTATGAACACTTACAGGAAGCTATTGCTAGTCAAGAAACCAAAGATTTAAGCCCGCCGTCACCGTCGGTAACGACGTTAAGTTGGATACCGATAGACGCAGAGGTATGGATACAAATATCGTATTTTTATACGTTTTATAGGTTAGATTTTCTCAGTATGATGCAAGTCTTCAAAATGCCACCCTTAGAAGTTTTTTTCTTTAATTGTCGTTTAATTGTCATTTAAAAACTTTACAATATGTACCAAATTAATATCGTAATATTAATTTAGAAAATACAAAGCACTTTAAAATCAGCTAGAATAATCTACTACAGTTTTAACCTAACTTTTATTTTATCCCGAATAGATTCCAATCGAACCAGAAGGCGAATCCGTAATATCCGTAAACAGCGAGATCTACGACAACAACCCGGAAACAAAAGAGATCTTCGTCGAAGAAGATTTCGAGTCGGAACCGCAACCCGACTGCGAGACAGTCACCAAGAAAAAGTGGGAACAAATCTTCGGACCGGAGCGCGAAATTGTCATAGCGCATCTAACCAAACTAAAAGGCCTCGGCATAAGCCTCGAAGGCACCGTCGACGTCGAAAAAGGGGTCGAATTACGCCCCCACCATTACATACGCTCCATCCTACCCGAGGGCCCCGTGGGCGCTAACGGCAACCTAATTTCCGGCGACGAACTTTTGGAGGTTAACGGACAAAAACTACTCGGTATCAAACACGTCGAGGTCGTTAAAATACTAAAAGAACTCCCTAGTACGGTTAGGTTAGTCTGTGCGAGGAACACCGAGAAAAATAGGGTTATAAATACGTCGCAGGATCGTGAAGCGTTCGAGGCTAGGAATATTTTAGGAGGGAGTTTACGGAATTTGTTACCGCAGCCCGAACAGAGGTTACTAAAGGCTTTAAGCGATACTAGTTTGAATACTATGAGTACAGCTACGATTACCGACGAAACTAACCTAGAAAAGTCAAAATCACGTTCATTAGAAGCGAATAATCTAGCTATGTGGTCGGATGAAATAGAAATGATTGAATTAAACAAGGGGGATCGAGGTTTGGGGTTCTCGATCCTAGATTATCAAGATCCGATTAATTTGACATCGACCGTTATCGTAATACGAAGTTTGGTACCAAATGGCCCTGCGGAACAAGATGGTAGGTTAAAACCAGGAGATCGGCTGATTTCCGTTAACGGGATAATTATCAAGAGTGCTACGCTGGATGTCGCAGTGCAGGCCTTGAAAGGAACTATTCCGGGATTGGTAAAAATTGGGGTTTCTAAGCCGTTATCGTCAGGGAAGACCTACGAGAGATCTGCGTGAATTTCGGTTCGTTTTTTGTATTTCTCGATAACAGGGCTTACACAAAATGATGCACAAATATTTCGCATAATTTCGATTAAAAAAGAGATTTAAAGAAGTTACTTTCTAGTATAGACTACCTTCAAAGCTAAAAACTAAATTTGAAGTGAAAAAATGAAGACCAACTTTGAATATTTTAACGTTGAAAATTGTTTTTGTCTTCTCGTAAAAATAAATACATAATTTGCGATGAGTATAACTGGAAAGGACTTGTAATGGTCAATAACTGAGGCAAATGCATTTGGTATGCAACCCGCGGTGAAGTGGGCAAGCTATCTCTTTCTATCTCATACGGTACTACGACCGTATGCGGTTAGAATTTAACTTTAATCGGAACAAATAAATCAACCCTTAACTTTTGCAGAGTCTTAAATACTTGCCGAGTCTTAAATCACAATAATTGCAGATTTAATAAAAGTTATATTTTATTCATATATTTCGCCTAATTAAAATTTACAGACTAGGTACTATCGCGAGCATAAAAAACGAGGTCACTCAAATTTTCACTAATTAAACTGGGCTTCGTATTGCCATGACAGTACGCTTGTCATGTCACGTTAATGTCATCGTGAATTTTGACGTAAGAAATAAGAATGACACAATTGAATGAATTTCAGAAGGCAATAATTTAAACTCGACTACATGTTGGAATCAGCATTCGAAAAATTGCTACTGAATTAAGTGTTGGCAAGAATACCGCGAACAATAAAATTGATGAAACCGGAACAAATTTGTAGGTTAACAAATACTGTCAGAGTTTAGACGTCATAGGTTAACAAATACTGTCAAAGTAAATGTTACACAACTAAAATTGTTAAGAAGATAAGTGCCTAATTTCACTTCGCTGTCCCTGTTTTTTATGCTCGCGATGGTACTCTCAAATTATATATTAGTAGTTATTCCTTAATTTGAAACATTTGCAGTCCAATAACTAAACGCTCTTTGTATTACTGAATTAAGGAAACGCATTCTGACATTAAAAGTAGTCCACATGATGCTGATTATATTTATTCAATAATATTAAAACTTATAAATTATTTGTCACATTTTAAAATTTGTATTTATTCGAAATATGTATAGATTGAGCGCGTAAAGTAAGGAAACATGACACAATGTCTGAAACGGTTTGTTATATGAAAAATTTCGTCGATTTTTAATTATCAAAACATACATATTTACATCAAGTTTAATTTCCGACTTTCAATTGTTTTCGACTTATGACGTCAACGACACTTTCTAAATGGCAATCCCATATTTTTTGTACTGATATTGATAGATCTGTTAATTGTTGTGAAGTTAATTCACAAAACTTATCGTTACATTAAAAAAAAATCGAGAAAAAGACAGTTGAAACTTAGGGTTATATTGATAACTTTTGTTTGTTTACGGTAAGCGAATAGCCGTTTTCAAAAGCTGCATATCTCGTCAGGTTATCGCGTTTTTTTACCTTTTTTTATGAAGGTGTCCGCACCCCAGTTAAATAATCGCTGTAAATGCGTCAAAAACATTTGGAAACAAATTTTTTGAATTTCAGGTAAAAATACAAAGATTTAGGTTTACTATGAGACCATTTTGAGGTTTCTAGGACAATGGGTTCAGCTGGAAAAAAATAAAAAAGTGAAACACTACTGCCTTCCGCTATCTACCTACGGTAGTCAGATAGTGACACATAGCCCACGTCATCGCTCTGTCTCTTTTGCTTGCGCCTGCCTCACATCTCGCCAGCCGATATAAAGCGCGGGTCCCTTCCAGTTATACGTAGTATATACAGTTCACTGCATACACCATACAAACATATTTGTCAATATCTATATAAAAAAATCTAAATAAACAAATGGAACACCTGTATGCTTTTTCAGTTTTTGATACTTGAAGAAGAGATATAGACAAGTTACGATTCTTTTTGTACACACTGTACATTGTCTGAAACGATGATTTAAACAAAAAATGAACATAACGAACATTAAAGGTTAATAATATAACCTGTTTTTGGAGCTTTTGCTGTTAGGCAAGAGAAATAAATACGAACGTATTTTAAATATCGCGTAATATTGTTGGTAAAAAAAAATAATTAAATGAAAAATTAGCACAATCACGAATGCCTTTCGACAAATATAACGACACATTTCGAATATACTTATTGGAGTTTTCTGCATGCTTGCACTGTCTTCCTATAAGTGATAGTTTCGACCATACTTTCGCAATATGAACAAAAAACTCGTTTAACGAAAGATTATACTTACCGATATAGGGTATTCGTTCATTTTCGATAACACGCTTGCCATTTTATAAACCAACGTTTTAACATTCCAATATTTGAGAATTTAAAAAAAATAGTATATTTATTTTTATACATACAAAAAGTTATATTATTGTGCAGAATATTATGATATAAAACGATATTCAGAACGCTTTAATTTAATAAATTTGTTGATTCGTTTGATATGTATGTACACTTCGTTCAGCTAATTTTGGCATGTACGTCAGCAACAATATATGGGTCGTTCCTTTACAAATCGTACAACTTTTATGTCACATTTTAGATTTGGCCTAAACTTTTTTTATAAGTTGTATGAACTTAATAAGGTTATACCTGTATCAGGATTTAGTCGAAAAAAATTTATTTTCAGAGATATGAAGGCTTAAAGTTTGGATGATTTACGATTATTTGCCAAACCTTGCCATATTCAAAATTCAATATCTTTGGTTCTAGTAATCATATCGGACCCATTTTTGTTTTATTTTAAAGGTTGAATCATTTGCTAGATAACTGCGTACAATCATCATTTTAATTTATATATGTAAAAAAAATTAAAAACAATTGAATTTTTTAAATAATTATTACATGGTCGCCCCCACAATGGATATAATCGAAAAAATATACATAATATCCGCTACACTTTTACCTACAAAACCCATTTTTTTCTAGGATGGAGTCTCTTATAGTTCAAAAGATATTAAATTTTATCTAAAGTGAGTGACGCGCGGCGTGTCGAAACTCGATATAAAAACGCAGCAAGCGACTACTTCAGGCGTGTACGCGACGTTCTTGAACTTCTCGCAGACAGCAGGCTGGTTCAACATGCTAGTGCAGTTTGTTTTTTAAGAACATAGTGAGTGGAACTGCTTATTTATTAAACGCCTTCAAAAAATGCCGAAGTCTTCTAACCGTATCAAACGTTCTAAATTTCAAACCGACAGATGTTTTAATCCCTTCAATTTGTCTCCACATCCAAATACAAAAAGAATGAGGCTCTCAGAAAAGTAATAAAATACCAATTATTGGCATTAAATATACCTATAACATCTTGGTCACTTCAACAAAGAATTTGTAACTCATGCCGGTTTAAATTATCTAAAATCAAGAAAGATAAAACAGATATCCATTTGAATGAGGTTTGTATATAGTTATTTAACAAACAAGTATATTAAAAAGAGCGATTATTGATCGAGACTGTTTAACGCACGAGCGATTAGCGAGTGCGTTAATTGTCGAGATCATTAATCGCCGTTTAATATTCGAGTAGGTTACAATTTTTTTCGTCGATTGTATTCTTCTGGCAGCGTCTACATAGATTTTATTCGTCGATGTCGTTTGAGATTGCATTTGAGAATGTCGTATGACCTTTTATGTAAGTCGTTTGATTGGCTATAACAAATCATGCATTAATAGAAATCGTGCATTTATAGAGCTTTTTAATAAATGATTTTCTATTTAGTAAACATACTCATAAATAAAAGATCAACGGAAATATATTTTTTTTGTCGATCGTTTATTTATGAGTTTGTTTAGTTATAGATAGAAAATCATGTATTAAAAAGCTCTATAAATGCACGATTTATGTTTTTCTTACATCGATTCCGAATTGTACTTGAATCCTCATTATATTTGCCAACGAATATAAAATCACAAAAAGGGTTTAAAACATGCATTTATTTTTATTCCCATACTTATATCAACTATCATTAGAAAATATTAATTATTTTAGTATTTTAGTATTTATTATTTTATATGTTTAAACGCCTCTCGATTTTCACGTAGAAATCGTGTGTGCGCAGCTAACCATCGTGTGCGACGCTAGCAGCGAATCAGTTTGTGTATTGTATTTTCTTCAGTGCTTAGCTTGCAAACACACAAAAGCGAAAATGGCGCTTGACTCACGTCAGATAAAATTTAATATCTTTTGAACTATAAGAAACTCCATCCTAGAAAAGAATGGGTTTTGTTGGTAAAAGTGTGGCGGATATTATATATATTTTTTCGATTATATCCATTGTGGGGGCGACTATGAAATCATTATTTAAAGAATTCAATTGTTTTTAACTTTTTTACATACATAAATTGAAATAATAATCGTACGCAGTTATCTAGCTAATATTTCAACATTTAAAATAAAACAAAAATGAGTCCGATACGATTACTAGAACCAAAGATATTGAATTCTAAATATGGCAAGGTTTGGCAAATGATCGTAAATCATCCAAACTTTAAGCCTTCATATCTCTGAAAATAATTTTTTTTAATGAATTCCCGATGCAGGTATCGACTAAAATTCCGAGAAAATGCCATAAAAAAAGTTTGGTGTAATTTAAAAAAGTGAAATTTATTATTAATTTTAAAATTGTTTGTTTTTTTGTTTTAAAATTGAAGGAGCACATGCCAATTTAGGCTGAAAAGGCAGTGTTTATTGTTTAGAGTTTACAACGTTAATCTTTTGCACAGCTATGATTAATACGTTCTCGAACATAACCATGTTTAAAAAATAGTATTTGTCCTTAACGACTGTAAGTTATAAATTGACAATATAGATCATCCGTTTTTTGACATATCTTACTTATATTGTACCATACCAAAAAAAAAACCATAATTGTAGGATTAGAAAGTTGTGATTTATTCAAATCAATTAGTAACTTTTATTAAATGTTTGTTATAGAATACTTGATATGTTGAAAACCAGAGCACAAGTCTATGTTATTTATGCATTATGGTAAATTCTTACTTGTTTTTTTGACGTACTTCATACTTTTTTTTGACATAGTCCACTCTGTTTTTCAACAACTCACCATGTAATGTTACTTTGTAGAAAAAAATACACAACTTTTTGTCATAAACGCTTCACAAAATATAATTATAACTATTAGACTTTATAGCAAATTAATAGATATTTAGTAGATTTACATACAGTATTTTAGAGAATACTTCCGTTGACGTATAATCTATTTATTTAAACTTGTTACGCAATCATTAGACTTGTATATACGTTGTGGCAAGAATATTTATTATTATAACTTTGCATTTTTTCCATATACCAATCAGGCCCGACGTGTGATATTTTTTTTTTGTGAAAAAAATTCTGGAGGCCTTTCGGAAAAAATTCCGTTGCCAATCCACCGGTTTTGTGGCACGATTAAAATACTCACCTTGGTATCGATCGGCTCTAAAATATAATCTGAAATTTTATAATTTGCATGTAGAATTGAAATACTACAAGGCAATAAGAAGATTATTGGCTTATTTATATGCTTATTCTAGCTACTACACATGATGCAATCAATATAATAGTAGCTAGCCTAAATTTCACATAAAAACTAGAATTGTTTATTAACTTTATTACAATAGAAACTTTACACTAGGATCATTCCGCAAATTTTTAATTTTAGGTTACCAAAACCATTATTTAAAAAGGTTTTTCATAAAACTTATCAGTGTGAACATCTATCTACAACAATTCTAAAAGATGAGTTGACTTTTTGGTACAATGTTGCATCAAAATAATAATAAAAGTCCCCGTTGTTTACGTATAGTCGTTAAACGGGCGTGACGGGTGTGACACGTTACTGCGTAATAACCAGTGGCCGGACAAAAATCTATGTCTCGCAGTGCTAGAAGTCGCCCAGCTATGAGTGTGCGTAGCGGGCACGCATGAGTCAATGATGACTTATGCGGTCGATTGGATTGATATCCATAGGCGCGAAGCGGCTGGCGGTCGGTAGTAAACCGAGTGAATTTAATATTTAATGTTTGTCGTAACTATATGCAACACGTGTCCACTGAAATATTTTACTCATTTCTTTGATATGCATTGAGTTACTGCATATTTTTCAAAATTATCTTCAGTGAAATTATTTCGCTTAGATGTTAAAATGTCTTTAAACCTTGAAAATGATCTTTCTACATCGCAGCTAGTCACAGGCGCAAAAGAATAAACCAACACCAAATTGGAATATTTTTGAGAAATTCCTTCATCCGTAAATGAATTCGTAGAGATTTGTTTTAAAATATTAAAATCCGGATTTCTATGTACTACCGCATCAATTTTTTTTTGTAATTTTTTACTCATTGGTGCTTCAATGCTTCGTAACCTTTCGTACAGAGATTCAATCCTTTGAAAACTGCTTGCAAGTTCAACATTTTGTTGTTCTAGAAACTTTGTTTGGCAATACTTGCGCAAAATTTGTATCAATAAATTTTAATTGTTCATGCAAATCTTGTAATGATAGTACTTTTTTTGCAATCTTTAATACTAACTGCTTCATCAGGCAAATTTAAGGGTTTGATGATATCAAAGTTTTTTGTATAAAAAATTGCCGCTTCTAACCATGTACTCTATCTCGTAATAACTGGTTGTGGTGGAAAAGGTAGATTAGGGCACTTTTCCTTGTAAAGAGACAATCTGGAAGGAGCTTTCAATAAATTTTTTTTGCATGTGCTTATTAGCATATTTACGTCTGGAAATTCTTCCCGAATAAATTCACAAATTCTATGAGTAGCGTGTGCAAAACATGTCAAATTGAGAATATTTGAAAAACGTTGTTTAAGTAATTTTCCAACTTTTAACATAATCGCAGCAGCGTCAGAAACAAACAGTAATACTTTGGAAGCGTCTGTGATTCCTACTTTTTTTATGGCGTCATTTACTATTGTACATATCTCTTCAGCTTTGACGGTACAGCGAAACTGAGTAGATATTAAATAGGGTTTATATAAGTCTTGCGGGTCCAACAATCCGACAACGACGTTGACCACACATCTACCCTTCATATCCGTAGTTTCATCTGCAGAAACCCAAATATATTTATCGGATAGTTTTGACTTTATTTTAGAAATTGTTTTGTCATATTGCCCTTGTACGTAATATTTTCTAATTGTGGATTCATCGGGTAACTCTCGTCCAGTATACTTCTTGATAAATTGTTTAAAAACGGGATTATTAATTTTTGTGAACGGTATATTAGCAGAAATAAATGTTTCACATAAATCATCAAAAAAGTTTTTAGTTGACGTTCCTGATACATTTTCCATGTGTTTTTTTGTTTTTACATGAGCCCGAAGACATTGTTTACTACGAATAACTAAATTTCGTGAGCAGAAATTGCAAACCACTTCCCGTTTCTTAACGAACGTGAAAGTATTGCCAAACTCAGCTAGCAAACGATTCATTGCAGGATTTTCAAACTAAGTACAACTATAAAATAAAAAAATAATTCAACTCTAAGTATAAAACAGAAGAACAAATTCGAAATGGAAAATAAAAACAGATATTCACACAGAATTTCAAGAAACAACACAATCGAAAGAAACAGCTCAAATTATCTATCGACGAAGCGGAAATTTAAACAAGGCAAGCGACTGTACTCGATCAACGCCAAAGCAGGTGTAGTGGTATGTACACCATGAGCCGAAGCCAGACCGGCTAGCCGGTCGCGTCCCCACCAGCACGTGTCCCATGCACGACACTGGAAAATATACATTTTTGTCCGGCCACTGGTAATAACCCACAACTAGGAGTTTGGCATTTTTGAAAAATCACAATAAAAATTTGTTTCGTCTGTGTACCTCAATCCGTGGAGATATACTGTATATTTATTTGTAAGGAACACAGCTTTAATTTTTAAAATATCTCTGGTAGTTTGTCCTTTTTATTTGACTGTGCAATCGCATTTTCAACTGAAATAATTGCCGTAACTATTCTATTTTTCCTGGTTCGTTTACGTCATTTTTAACTTTGGAAAAGTTTCTGACGCTCTTAGCCCAGGTGGCACTTGTCTTTTTCCCTACAGTGAATTTTTATCCCCCGTTATGAAACACACGGTTTGTAAAGAACTGCGGCCATATACGTGGTGCAAATTTTTATCCACGGCGATAAGAAAATCCTTACTGGGCGCCTAGGCTTAGCAAATAAAACAGGCAAAGACAGTACAAATCTGAATTTGGGAAATTCGTTATTGTTTAATCATCTTCATTGATTATTAATATAAATACTTTTCTCACTTATTTTTAAGATCTCTTGGATTGGGGTTTTTAATACCGATTTTGTATATTTGCACTCAGTTTATGGTTTATACTGGCATTGAAATATCTAGCCTTTAGCGCCCTTTTATTATAGCGCCTGTGTCACTTCGCACACGCCTCCCGCCAGACCTGATACCGAAGTATGGGAATCCCATATTTTTCATTATTTGGCCTAGAATACACTAATAACGAAAGATATTTGTTATACTTCCAAAAGTTTATGACAAGCGGTGTTATTTTAATATCCTGTGTTGGCCTATTTTGAAGAAAGATTAGAGTTTTACGTATTTTATTGTTATGTAAACTCTTATAAAGGAATTGACGCTATGATATTGTGTGTATCAGAAATATTACCGATGTATTCTTCCACTCGAGTCGAAAAACACTAAATGAAGCACAAAATTATGTATGTATGTATAAAAAGTTTTGGTTAGCTACATTATTTGTTTAGTATGTGCAATAAATTCTAGTCAGTTATCAAATAATTTGTATTTGTTGTTATGTTTTTGAACTATATCGCTGTTTGTATATACTTTGTTTTTTTAACTTATTTTTGTTGATATTAGTTTAATAAAGAATTATTTATGTCCACTCTTATGTTTTATTTTTAAAGGAAACAATTCTTTAGGTAAAAGAAGACTCCAAAATCAGCAAAAATTGGAACTGTGTAAATTTCACAAACATTAAATTATTACGATGACCAAATTTTTAAAATATCAACCCGTCAAATAAAACAAGTGTTGAACGACTACTCATTTATTCAATAGATTCTCTTTGACTAAGTTAATAACATTTTCATCAGTAAACGCATTTATAACACTATTCAAAATGTTATCGTATTCAAATTCTGGTTCGCTAGAACTGTCATGAGGCGAAAATCTGTCGTACTGCTGTCGTAGAAACTCCTTAAATTCAGCTTTCGGTAAATCAGGTACGATTACAACTGACGATTTATATGCGTCCAAAACACCATCGGTAGTAAATTCACTATTTATATTAACCGATGTTTTAACTTTCCGCAGTTTCCGCTTCTTGTTAGAAGATTGTAACTTTTCTTTGCAAACATCGATAAGATTTAAAGAAGTCATCAATGATGTCTGTTCATCGAATTCAGACTGAAATATAATTTTATTTAACTGTGCTCAGCCAGATTTGGCATCAGCGTCATCAATAATACTAATAATAATGTTTATTTAGTTAAGGGGTAATGCTACTCTAGCGCGAGAAAAAATAGCCGATTTTGTAGGTCTGGTTTTTACAATATAGTAAATCAATTACAAAGTCTCTTTAAAGCCCCTTATTGTTCATTTTGAGGAATATTCACAATAAAAAAAAACAAATAAATAAAAAATAGGAGCGTTAGAGGACATCAAAGGAAACCTCTTCCGGCGGACAGGGTTGCACGGCCGGAGAGATTTTGCACGCAGTTTTTCACCTAGCCATAAAAACAAAAAAAGAATTGATTCTATATAAGATTATCTCGGGAAGTACGTACGGAATTTAGAAAATTCCGCTTTAAAACAAAATGACGCACGATTGAACACAAAATATCACTTTTAGGTACAAAATTAGGTTAAAAATTGTTAATAACAAAAAAGTTTCGAACTTATCGTAAAATCCGTACGTACTTCTCTAGATAATATTGTTCTGAAGCTGCATATAAAATTTCAAGTGAATTGACGAAGATCAGTTGAAGTTATCGTTCCGGCCAGTTTGAAAAATGCGGTTTTGAGAAAACACCGTTTAAAATATTGTGTAACTTTGATGTATAGAATTGTTATATTTTACTATAGTCGGCGAAGCCTGGACCATATAATTATCTTTTCAAATTAACTTTTTCTACCTCTTGTTTCTTTCTTTTTGATTTTGACGACAGACGGGCCTGTTTTGCAGCATCAGTCAGGGATGGTTCTGAAAACATGATGCGCCGTGCGTCAGCCTTCAAGCAGATATTATTGCAGTTTGGCTAGATGCTCATATATAATACCTTCATAATCTTCATAAGGCTGGATAATGCATCATTGACAACACATATAGCTATACTTGCTGCAATATCCACAATTACTTTGCCACTTGAAAGAGAAAATGAAATCACCAGGTGGCATTTCATCGGTCAGAATTTATGATACAGTGTCGCCCAGATTTATTTTCTTCATGTTATCAATTGAATCATGATTATGACGAGTCCATCATAAATTGAAAGCTCATTTATAGGCTTCTGGGCTAACTTCCCTTTCTCTTCGAGGCCCTAACTGGTTTTTGTCAAATGGCGGGGACGAGTGCCATTAGGTTTTTCACGTGATCTATGCATTCCTTTTCTTATTTTCTTTTCTTATTCCAAAATTTGCAAGCTTTGCAGTAAGTATTTAGATTTTATGAGAATATCAACAACATTTCTCCAGCTAATAAGCGCCACCAATCATACAGAGAAGAAAAGCTATGTTTTCTCTATGTTCCATCGTCTGAGACAGTTACGCCATTATTTTTTTACTATTTTCAATTGAGTTTTAGCCCTCCCTTCTTCTGCTGCTTTCTGCATACTTTGTTGACAATGCTTCTGTTTCCACAAAAATGGTGCAAACAACTTTATCGTAAAATGAGTGAAAAATCTGACGAGGAATGTCCTAGAATGTGCAAAACTTTTCAATTACATCTACACCTATTCTTATGCGCATGACAAGGATAATTCTGCTATTCATTTCATATCATTTTTGAACAAATCAGCAACTGGGAATGAAAGTTTGTTCAAAATTCTCACAAGAAACCACGATTTGAAATCCTAAGTCACGGTTGCCACTTTCGGCCAATTTCGCATTTGATTTGCACGTTTTACACACTACAACTTGTGAGATAG
This sequence comes from Aphodius sticticus, assembly GCA_963966075.1. Taxonomy (NCBI): domain Eukaryota; kingdom Metazoa; phylum Arthropoda; class Insecta; order Coleoptera; family Scarabaeidae; genus Aphodius; species Aphodius sticticus. Next base: position 1,411,495 of record OZ014507.1, read on the forward strand.
CAGAAAACACAACAACAAAGTTCAAAAGATGATAATTAAACGTCATCCACTCCAACGTTGTAATAATCTTCAACCGACATTACTTTTTTACTGGTGTGGACTGTGGATACGTTATCAGGCAGAGGCGACTCTAGTTCCAAACGATTCAATGCTTGCCATGTTAGTTCTATTTGAAAATCTGCTGCTTCCTTTCGATCACAATATACTCCAAGAATGTCACTAATTATTTCTGCTATTTTTTTACCAACTAATCAAGAACAACACACGTTACATCAGACAGCTGTAACATTGTGCGGTTAGCGTCAGTTCAACTAACGTACCGAGGATATTTTCACAAAATCGTTGTGTTTTATAGTATTTTATGTTATATTTCACACCACGCATGTAATTCCGCCAAATAAGATAAGAGCGTATAGGTCTCTAGGCTGTAACCTCTCACGCTAAACTTTTTGCATGTACGCTCGGCTAGACGCTTGGCCGATAAATAAGTATCAAATAATAATCAAATAAGCATTTAAAAATTCTTTTCCAATATGAAACGTATTGTACCTTATTTCTAAGATCCCAAGCAAAACAAATTTTTTTTTATTTTTCAAAAAATCTAGAGTGCCATTACCCCTTAAAAGAAAACAATAATTATTTGTTACAATTGTGGTACAATAGTTTTCAAACCATAGCAATTCTTATCAACAGGTTCTTTAAAAATGTGACGTAAAAATTGATGACACACACACACACATGTCGATGTCAAGTTGTGCAGAAAAAACAATACTTACATTATTAGAAGTTGGAGTTAATAGTGCTTCTTTTGTCGACGTATCCAAGTCTTTTACGAGCCTTGACACTAACAATTGAATGAGAGACTCTTTCATCTGGTCTTCTATGTCGGTTTCCTAAATGTTTACTATCGAAATTAGTCGTAATTGTTTATATTCGCAAATAATACCTTAGATATCCATATATTGACGCTTATGGCTGTTTCTAAATTTTCTACGTAATGCCACCAATGGTGGGGGACGAATAATACATCTCCTGGATTTAAGATGACCGATTTGCATCTTGATATACCTATAATACTTATAATACAGACAGTGTACTTCATACAGAGTTATAGAAATGAATAGTCTTACCGTCAAAGTTTTTTACGTTCGGAGCGAACAGATTTAGTTTAGAAAATATGCTACTTTCTTCGTAGGGTACCCTGGTTGCCTGCATATTTTCTTCTGGCGGAAATAATATCCAACGTTTTCTATGTTAAATCGACAAAAAAATATAGAAAATGTATGTTTTTTTGTGAGTTAATTTTAGTTTTGCGTTGATATAAGTTTATTCAATTTATTTTACCTGCCAAACACTTGCGCTACTAAGTTACATCCATAGGTGTCTTGATGGCAGTTAGTATGGGCCCCAGCAGTTCCAATCCATATGGTACTTTTACTGGAGTTGTAATCGGAAAAACCAAAAGTATCCCATTGTATACCCTAAGTATAATATTATAATTATTATATAGTTACTACAATCTCCGGCAAAAAAAAAACAGGCCACTTAAAATTTTGTCAAATTTACGGTATACGCCGCATATTTAGGCAGGTTAAGGAATTTTGGTTACATTTTTAACTGTTGAATTTATATTTATGTGGCGCTAATGACTATGTCCACTTTTTTAAATGAATTTTTCCTTCCGAAGATATCTGGCTAGTGATTACCATTTTTAAAGAAACGAAGTATAAAATAAGTCCTTAGTCTTCTTGAGTCTGACATCTCTACCTTCTTTTTTTTTGGCGCAGCTTCTTATGCTATTCCTATTTTTGCTTCCGTTCGTATTTTTCTATAATGATTTTATATTGTGCTAATGTGTAATAATTTAATACTTGATATTATATATATTTGTATATATTTTCTGTTATATTTTTACTTTATCATACGTAGTATGACAAAGTAATCGTGCCGAAAAAAAAATTTTGATTTTACTGGAAATATGTCCTTTTGACGAAACTTCATATTTAGAAGTTTCATGACCAAACTTAGATCTGAAAAGCTGTTCGTTCAAAGGGGTCCAAAGGAACTGGATGTTTCCTCTAAGCATTGTTCAAGGATTTTGCAAATGAGCCGCCATTTCTGTAATTTCGTCAAAAAATAGTTAAATAGTAAATTAAAGTAGACGAAATTCTGAATAATTTATGTGTATGACATTTTTTGGTAAAACTAACAGATATTTTCATTCTAATGACAGTAGGTAGTGTCAAACGCTGATACCTACTGCCAAAAGTATCAAAATGTCTGTCAAATGCTAACTACTTTTATTTTAATGCAGACGCGACTGACGATCTCGAACAAATAGAATCTCATGCAGCTAAACTATTAATTTTATATATAGTATGATAAGGTCATGTGCCTGGCCACATCAGATTTTTTAAATTTCATTTATGATTACTTTTAGAAGATTTTTGTCAAGAACTATTTACTTAATATTAAAAATATGAAACGTTTATATAAAAATGATGAATTTGTTTACAATCCCATGAAAAAAAATGATAAAATTGTTAAAAGATTTCAAAAGTTATTGAACATGAAATCTAAAATTGCACAGTTTTATTTGTAACTGAGTATATTTTCGAGGCATTCAGATTTGGTAAAATCAGTAAATTACAAAAGTTATGTACCTACTATAAATATATAGCCAAATTTTAAGTGACCCGTTTTTTTTTCTGCTGGTTAGTGTATGTACACTTCTTTTAGTTGTGCCAATTTATTAACTAACATATTAACTTACATTTTGCAGTTCCGATATATTTCTAAAATGTTCTATCAGGTGACTATAATCGCAATACGCAAACTTTTCGGGACAGTCAAGTTCAAGTAATTCGGAAAATGTTCCATGAACGTAATCACCATTCCTTTCCCACTGCGGATTCTGCAAACACAATAATACAGGATGTTCAGAAACTAACGTATAATCTCTACAGGGTGTTACTCTTAAATCACTTAAGTAATTAATACTAATTACTACTTAGTTAAGTAAATAAAAATTAATCCAAGTAAAAATTACATTATTTATGTACTTACTTTCGTTATTTTTCGTTTTCCACAACGGTACCTCAACATCTCATCGCCAAAAACATTTTTCCATTTATCTAAATCCCATCTCAGCATATCCCAGTCTAGCAAACCTTTGAAAACCAACGGTTGTTCGTGGTTCAATATTAGCCAGCGTAAATCCTCTTGATTATTACCCATTTTCAATAAAATAAGGTTTATTTATTAAAATTTTACTTGCTTATTCAAGGTTATGTTTGGTTTATCTCAGTTTATCTGCGTTGTTATGCGAAGATTCTGCAGAGGGCGCTGAGCACGTTCTGAAGTAGGTTTGTTTACATTATTGTGTTTACGTCAGTTTATAAACTGTAAAGTTGTGTAAAGTGTTAGATACTTTGCTTATCAAGTGCTTAATTTATAATAGTCTCATTTATAGAATGGATAATGATCCTGTTATGCTTTTATTGCTAGCGGCAGCCGGTCTACTGCTATTAGATAGCCAAAAGAAGAAAATGTGCAAGAAAAGGACAACTCAAAGAAAGCAGTTTGTTCGCTCTATGAATACCCGTAAAATTAAACGACATGATGTATTGAACGTTGTTAAGAAAATAGAATAAATAAAATTCAAATAATTGTTGTATTATTTATTAGGATTATGATAAAATTGAGCAGCTCAGTTTCAAATATACAGAAACCTGTAATACACCTGCACCAACAGCGCACCTAACTTCAAGTCAACAATTTGACATCCAAATCAATATGGCTGTTTGTTGTATTATCAGCTCCACAACGTCTCGTGTTTGTTTATAGAGCAGGTGCATTTAGATAAAGCTGGTGTGTTTGCAAGATAAGAAAGTAGATCTTTAGAATTATTGCAACAAATAGGGCTTAAGGTGGACTGCCCTATTGTACACAGAAAAAACTGTTACAGGTAAATAATTGTTGTGAAGGTGACATTTGTTAAAGTTTGCAATTGTTTTAATTATTGACACGTAATTTCGTCGAGTTTTTAATTATTGTGTTGTAATTATCAAAGTCGTTTGTTTGGAATGCTTGTTGTTGGTCTACGGTTTAGTGACGTCTTGTTTTTTATCGTTTTTTAGATGTCTAACGTAATACCACCACTTCTAAGTGACTCTCCACCGCCTATGGTGAACGTATTGGACGAAGATGAAGACGACTTTGGTGATTTTACGGCAGCTCACGATAATTTGTATAACTACGACGGTGAGTTTAGTTTTTTAAGGTTACAAAACTAACTTTAATGCCAAAATAGTTTAAATTATGAATAACTCAATGAATAATTGATTCAAAATTACAGATCTGTCGCTACCGGCAACACCGCATCATATAAAACAAGTAGAAACAAAAGATGTGAATAGCAACACAAATAACGTTGAGAATTACGCTATAGAAGAAATGTTTATACCTAATAACGTGCATATGGATAAAGATTTCCAAGATAAACGAAAAAACTCTGATAATTCCGTTAAATTAAGCGAAACTGAAGTCAATTCTAACCAATCCCCTGTAAATAGTGTAAATATCGTTGATAAAGAGGTTATAAGTGACGAAAACTCTAGCGCGAAACTTGAAGTTACGTTTGTGCCAATGGATTTACATAGAATTGGCGAAACGATAGAAAAACCTGTTGATAATTGTGCCGTACCTGAAGTTATTAACGAATTTTCAAATGATCAATTATCTGAATTATCTGTTGACGTAATAAGTATTGAAAACGACTGCGGAATTACAACTTTAGAAGAAACTAAACAAGAAAATGATGCGGATGATTTTTATTATTGCGAAGAGCCACCTGATCTGAACACGGTTGACGATAGGAAACTAAACGTCGAAGATTTTGACTATAACGCCTATAATAGTGAAGAAGAATTCGACGAGATTTATAATTCTGTTACGGAAGACGTTGAAATGCGACAAGAAATCGCTAGTAACGTGATTATTGATGCTGATATTAAACAAATGAATGACGAAACGTTAGATAATACTAATACGATAGGAATAAATGAAATTGTGGTTGAGAATAGTCAAAAAACAAATGAAGCGGTCGAAGTTGTTGACGAAAATGTTGATAAAAACGTTGAAGATACGACAAACGTTGAGATTTTTAACGATTTTAACGCTGAATGTGATTTGAAAGACTGTAGTATTGAAAATACTGAAGACGCTTCTGACTCGCAAAATATTTCGAGTGATAGCAACAATTTCTCAATTGAAGACGATGATTTCGGTGATTTTGTTACACCGAATGTAGAAACAATCGAAAAATCACCGGAAATTGACGACTCACCGACTAAAAAAAAAGAAATATCATTCGAAAATAAAATAGAAACACCAAATTTGTCGAACGATGATTTTTCGAACGTTACGCAAACAAATGAAGATGATGACGATGATTTTGGTGACTTTGCTGAAGCGGACGATGATAATTTTGGTGATTTTGCGGACTTTAAACAAAGTGGATTTTCCGAGGGTCAGAATTTTGGTAATTTTGGTGATTTTACGCAGACGTTTGATACGAAGTCGGAGATTGTAAGTGCGAAGGATATGTACGAGCATGCTAAGAAAATTTTGAAGGAAGTTTTTCCTCCGTTTGATGTTAATTATCGGGATCACGACATGGTGGAGTATTTAGGCTTCGGTGTAGTTTTTAATAAGATTAAGAATATTACGGAAACGAACGCTTTGCGATATCAATGGGCAAAATCCAACGGCCAGGAGAAACTTTTGCGGTCGTTGAATATTGATACGAGGAATATAGTAAGTACTTTTTTCTGATCTGTGTAATTTTCTATAGTAAGGTAAACACTCTGATTTTGGGGTTAGGGATTTTTTGTTACATTTTTAACACATTTTTCGAACCTGTAACTTTTTAAATAATAGTTCTGGGCAAATCGACGGCATATATTTAACTAAAGAGAGATACATTTAAAAATGTGGCCACTAGGGTGGTTCAAAAATGCATTGTAAAAATGTTTGGGATGATAGAAAGCAACGATCCCCCCAAATCGTTTCCAAATCAAAAAAAACGGACACGTATTTTCTCTTTTTTGGAAATTTTGATTTTTAATGGTGCCTATCGAGGCCTCAAATTTACATAAGAAAATGCATGGGAAAAAGACATTTTTTGGTATTTTTCGAATAATTCTTCGGGGTTCGGGAAAACTTAAGATTAACGTTATAGGACTTGTAGAGGACTTTCCAATGAAGAATTTGAGCTATTATACATATGGCTTTGACGCCCCCAACCCACCCCCTCAGTGCCCAGAAAACTACGCTTAAATGAAAAATGTACATTCTTCAGAAAATTTACCGTTCTAATCACTTCATTCTCTTTTTTCTCATAGAAATCATTACTATAAGTCTAGTTGAATGTTTATAAACATTTGTCAGGTAATTTCCATTTGTTTAAACAAATTCCATTTGTTTAAATAATTCGCTATTCTCGAAACTCCGTCGGACATCTGTTTTCTGAGTTCGAAATGGCAGTTTATTATCTTAGAGTGACATTATTCGTTAAACAAATTCTTCCTATTGTTTAAACTATCAATGATTATTAATTTTCAACTGTTGTTCTAATTATGGTAGAAGTCAGCCTATGTTATTAGCTAATAAACCCATATTTGTTTAAACAAATTCCATTTGTTTAAACAATTTTTTTGCAATTCTAACATTCATTTTTTAAGATCGTTCTGGTCAACTGTTATTGTCAAGTGTCATCATTTATATTTTGGGATAATTTCCATTGTTTAAATAATAAAATATTATTCAAATGCATGATGGTGATATACAGGTGGTATGTAAATTTTAAAATAAATTAAAAATTACAGCCACAACCTGGATTTGAACCAGGGACCTGGGACCTGGTTCAAATCATTATTAAGTAAAATATTATTCGCTTTCAATATCATTTATTCGAAAAAATTGAATTTATTTAAATTCCTTTTTTCGGGAAATTGGGGAGTTACATTTCTTTTAAAAATATTAAATTTTCTACCATAATTAGAAAAAAGTTGAAATTGAATAATAATTTATTGTTTAAACAATAGGAGGAATTTTTTTAATGAATAATGCTGCTCTAAGATAATAAACTGCCGTTTCGAACTCAGAAAACAGAATTCAGACGGATTTTCGAGAAAAACGAATTATTTAAACACCTAAAAATTTGTTTAAACAAATGGAAATTAACTGACAAATGTTTATAGGCATCCCACTAGGCTTATAATAATGACTTCCATGAGAAAGAAAGAGAATGAAATAATTAGAAGGGTCAATTTTCTGAAGAATCTACATTTTTTCATTTAAGGCTAGTTTTCAGGGCACTGTGGGGGTGGGTTGGGGGCATCAAATCCATATGTAGGATAGGTCAAATTCTTCCTTGGAAAGTCCTCTACAAGTCCTATAACTTTAGTCTTAAGTTTTCCCAAACCCCGAACAATTATTCGAAAAATAACAAAAATTGTCTTTTTCCCATGCATTTTCTTCTAAATCTTCTTTCCAAATAAAAATAGCCAATTTGAACCACCCTAGTTAGTATACACTGTATTAAACCTCACCAATCCACAGAAAACCCGACTGTCATCGATACTATGACAGATTTCCACTTTGTTTTGCGTTATTAATTTACATTTTTAAGTGTCACTTAAAAGTAACTAAGCGTTTGAGGTTTCAAAAGAAGTGTATCCCTAATTTTTTTTGAGCAGTGTATATATATTTAAATATTGTAGATTTCTTATTTTAACCAACGGATCTTAGCAGTGAAATCAAAAGAGAAATAATTTTTTAAACTCACCTCGTTGAAAGTCTGACGTGTTCAGTAGATTAGCTATGAATGATATCGATATTGTCAGCGATACTTCTGATATTTTGTAATAGTATCCTATCATGACTAACTAATCAAATACATACTTTCCAATTTTATTTCTATTTCTTATATAATATATAATTTATTATGAAATTTGGGATAAACAGCACTAGTGCTTAATAACAAAAAACTATTGAATCAGAAACCATTTTTGAAGTTTATACATGAGCTTCTTGACGAGATATTTCTATCTTAATAAACTATGTGTGTCTAAATAGTAAAAAAAATAGTAAATTTATCACCGATAACATTTTCTTTTAGTTGTATGGCCCTGGCTGGAATCCTACGATGCCGAAGTTTGCGGCAAACGTAGGCGTAACGCCGTTGGAACCTATCAAATCTGACATTCTTATTCCGACACCCGTACATAACCTATCACCGAACGTGTCACAGCCTACTCAGTCTACGCTAAACGTCGGAACGATTCAAACTGAAGTCCCCACAGCGCAGTTCGACTGGAGTGGATCAGGATTAGTGAATCCATTAGATTGTAAGTAAAATTTGTTTTTTCATATTTATTTACTAGCGACGAAACAAAAAAAAATGTGACTAAGTTGTGATATACTTTTTTTCCATGCTTGCAAACTTGGAAACGACTTGGTAAAAAAATTATTTTAAATTTATCTTTATTTATTTTGATGGATGTAAGGCACTACTAGTACTATGTTGTTCGATTTAGAGCAGTTAGTTGCGTCTTTAGATATAACGGAAATCCCGTGTTCGGAAAGCCAAAGTCCCGAGTCTGTTGACGAACTCGACAGTTGGGACTACTGGTTGCGTTGTAAGTATTTTATTGTGTATTAGATTTGTGTTTTTTTATAGTCGATGTGATTTTGATCTCATTTTCTATATTGGTTTGATTGTCAAATTAGTTATGTTTAATAAGAATGACATTTGAATGCAAAACTAAGATTTTAAGTATAACATTGTATTAAAGAATAATCAGGTATCTTTAATTTAAATTTATAACTTATAAATTTATAACTAATATTTTATTAATCCAAAGTTGTTTGTTATAAATCTCATTTTGAACCATTCGAAAACATGGCGAATTTTGGCCCATGTTCTTCTAACGGCAGTTAGAAGCAACGTTGCTATTTTCCACGTTGGTTCAATTACACTAGGTGACAAATTGAGAGAAGTTTGTTCTAACATTGCTCAAAATAACTATGTTTGACTGAACTCGACCTGCTGATCACGAAAACGACGTTGAAATTTTCTACCGCCAAGTTTTCGAAAAAAATGAGGTCAATTTTGAAAAATGAGGTGATTTTGGCAATGTTTACGAATTTATAGCGGCTGAACACAAATGTCCCAGAAATTTCAAAAAGATCTCAAACTAAACTGCAAACTTTTTACATGTAATCCTCACAGTCCTTGGTCAGTTATGGTCTTGACATGCTGACAAAGCTTGTGGATGGGTCGGCGGTCAACAAACAAGCTGCTGTTCATAGATTGGTCGTTGTTAATATACCCCACTAGGGTTGCATACATGATGGAAACGATATCATTACGTTACATATTTCTTGCTAATATATATTTTTTTCATTCCCCTGCGATAATATATATCCTGTCCGTCAGAAAGGAAACAATAGAATTTCTTTTTATTATAACCTTTAAAAAAATATTTTTTAGAGTTTTTGAATTGACCAACTTAAAATGCAAATTTTAGAATGTATGTGCATATACCTGGTGTTACAAAAACTATGAAAAATTCTTAAGAGGAATCACTAGAGGTAGTAGCGTACTACAAAACAACACTACATAAAACCAAACATCCTGAGCTTAATTGTGTGTTAATAATCACGTGTAATACATTAAATTATAGATAAAGGTGTATTACACCGGGTACGAATGCCACTTTTTTTCATTTGCGTTGTTGTTTTGTTTTTTGCCCTTGCTAAAGAAGCCAATAATTGGTAATTTTTGTTATTTTTTTTTTCCAAATCCGAACCAAACATCAAAAAAGCAATATTACAACATTTTGTATTGAGCCTTCATGAACTTGTGTAAAAAAAATGACAACAAAATATGAATGTTGTAATGATCTAACCGTTGGTTTTTTGAACATGTGAATGAGACGCGAATAACATATTTTATAGTCGTACGGTGCAGCCATCTGTTGGATAAACACCACATCATTTTCTTCGACCAATCAAATTCAAATGGTACAGTCTGAAGCAGCAGCATGAATACGTAGCCAGGGAAATCACAAATATTGAGCAATTTCGGCCTAACAAAAATATTGATCGCATGTTGACACGGGAGGTGTAGCGGCGCCGCGCCCGGCAAACGAAAGCCATACGAAAAATACATTTTACCGTGCTGGTGCTACGTAGATAGCAACGACTCGCTTATAAATTAGGACAGCATGTTCTTGCGGAAGTGTATGTGATCAAAATAGGCTAGAAACCGAATACGAGAAATAATTTTTTGCCGTCCTGATGGACTCTACGCAGACAGCAAAGAGCGAGTTATAAATTAGGAGCGCATGTTCCCGCGAGGGTTTATAGTGCAGTCCCCGTACGACAATGTTACAACTACTAAATAATTAATAGGAGTTAAATAAATTATTACTAAGGAAATACAAGTAATTTAATTTTTAATCAGCCATTTATTTTTCGTCATAGAATTTCAAATATATTGGTATTTAGATTTAGAAAATAATATTAATACCAAACACTTGTCGCTTGGCAATGCATTCAGGGCAATCGCAATCTATGTAGGATGGTTGGCTTTAGTTCGACTTGTTGTACAACAGGCGTAGAACAGACGCTAGAAATATGAGCCAATTAAAAAAGAAGCTGCCTTTATGTGGCCCGCGTTCTAAGAAAACTAATAACTTGCGAGAGTACCTGCGGTAAGTGTATATGTAGATCATATACGTGTAGTGTAATTCTTCGCTAATTAACTTCGCTAGTTAATTTGGGCAATACTCTCTTATAGGTGTAAGCGTGCCGGATTAGCATATATAGCAAAAAACTTTTATAAAGGTGTAAAATATTTGAACATGTATCTATATAATATATAATAAATGACTTATACATATACATAAAGCTGCCTGTTTTATCGAAATCGCTATTTTTTCTCATACCTACAATTGAAATTGAAGTACGTATACTACCATGTCTATACATAGCAATAATAATTTTGAGTAAAATTTCAAAATGCAGTATCCAACTGTATCTAGAATTAAAATAGGAATATTATATTTACTAACACCTACTTGCGTCACCCGATAAAAATTTGAATTTTTATATGAGGTGTGTTTTACCTGAAAGTATCGATCTCTGCTAAGTACGAACGAGACATTCGAGATTATTGATGCACAAAGAAAACGTTAAATGGATTTAAATAAGTATCTGAGTACGAATGCTTTCACAGCGAGAGTCATTTAAATTTGGATGATAAATAGTTACCGGTTTATGCCGTGAGTAAAAATTCATAATTACTGTCTTCGCGAACCATGCTGTTCGCTTCTTCGGAGCTAACTGATAATTAGTTACTAATTCTAATAATAAATGTAAAGCAATAAATGATTTATGTAAGAAAAGCTGTCTGTTTTACCAAAACTACAATTTCTTACAACATACAAAAGGTAAAATGTTCAACCATAGTTAGTAGTAAAATAGGAATGTTATAATAAAGCAATTAATTAATTTGTATCACTGTATTGTTTTGTGGAATTGTATTTGTATTTAAAATATACAAGAAAAGCATTTCAGAACATGCGATAGTCACATACACAAAATTATTAGGAAACGGTTCGCACGGCCCCTTTGATCTTCGCCGCCAAAGAACGATACCGTGGTTCCCCTCATCTAATCAGTGCGTTGCTTGCATTTTCTGCGGAGTGTACAGTGGGCGCGGCTTGTTCCCTCCTCTCGCGCCTCAGTTTCGTCGAACTTTTGAGGCCGGTGGCTAATATTTACTCTTAAACTAAATAGTTTCAGAACTGCTTAGTAAAATGTACACCAAAAAACAATTTAAAGGTTATTAAGCAATAAACGACTATTAAATTTGTTGCACATTTTCTGCGACACATTGTATATTCCAGAATAAATGGCTCAAAATGGTAAATTTAAGGTCGTGACCTCAAATTATGGGACACAATTACAGTGGCCAATCTATGAAAACATGATTTTTGTGGTTGTTCGCTGACCCTCAAACAAACGTCATCAGTACTTCAATGCCACTTGTGAGCAAGCTCTAGGATTTTAAATAAAAAGTACATCCTTCAAGGATTTCTTTGATACCCTTTTGAAATCTCCAGATTATTGGGTTACGTCGCAATAAATACGCAAACCTTGCAAATATCACGCATTTTTGGTGATTTGACTCCGTTTAACTCAAAAATGTAATGTGATAAAGTATCTTGCCTATTACACATATACTACTTATTATGTTATCCTTCGAAATAAATTATTATATATCATGTTAGAAAATCTTGTCACACAGTGTTATTAACGACCACATTTTTCTTCTTAGCTCTACCGCAAGAAACGCAACAAAAAATAACCGATCGACTGACAATCGCCGACCAAGTTGACCATCCTTCGGAACTACCAACATCGGACGACCGTTCTCCTAAACAAAGTGACACTGAATCTGTCAAATCTCTCCAGTTGTCAACGCACGAAGAAAACACAACCAAAAGTGACGCAAATACCACCAATAATGACGAATTTGACGATTTTTCCTCGTACCAACCTTCTAATAATAGCTGGATAGCAGTAAATAATATCCCTCTACGGGAAACGCATATCTCGACAGTTGAAGGGTCGGAAATAAAGAAATTTGAGTTTGAAATTAGGAAATCGGAATCTGGAACCAAGAAACCAGAATCGGAAACCAGGAGATTGGAATCGGAAACCAGGAGACCGGAATCGGAAACTAAGAAACCGGAATTGGGAACCAGGAAACCGGAATCGGAAACCAGGAAACCGGAATCGGAAACCAAGAAACCGGAATGGGATACCAGAAGATTGGAATCGGAAACCAAAAAATCAGATCCGTTTGATATGTTTGTGTTAAGAACTGAAACTAGTAAAAAAGTTATGGGCGTGTCTGAAGACGATGATGAATTTACTGAATTTCAAGCGGGGTTGCCTAGTACTATCGAAGATAGGTTAGGTTCGGTTAATAATCAACCGATTTTACAACCGACAGCGGTTTTTGAACCGCTGAAACCGACGATTTTACCGCAGGCGAATCAAAATACCGCTTCGGCGCAAATATTGTGGCCGGATCCCGGAGTTATGGACTTGGATATTTTGAATATCGATCTGAGTTATTCGCGAAAAATTGATATTGAGGTTAGGTCTACGGTAGAAGAACCAAATAAACCACCAATTCCGATAGAGGTTAAAAAAGTTGTACCCCCGTCGAAAAATACCGGTTTTTCGAATGTGGTAAAATCGAAAACTATCACCAAGAACGACTTTAAAATCCCGATGAACAATTTCGGGTTTCAAAATAGTTTTGGCGATAATAAAAACATCGGAAGGCTTGGAAACGTCGACGACGAATGGTCGGATTTCGTTTGTAATTCCGAACCGTTAAAACCTGCGAAAATCCCCGAAAAAGAACGCACCAACACTCCGGAGTTACAATTATCTATCAACCACTTATCGCAACTCCAAGCGCCGAAAAAACCCATCCCTGTAATAACGCCGCACGGTTTACTACAAACGAAAATCCCATCGAATTCTAACCTAAAAAACCACCAACCTTTTCAAACTCAAAATCCAAATCGTTCGTATCAACCTTCGATAATCAGCCAGCAGTACCAAAACCACATGAACGGCCCGACATTTCCAAAAATCCCGCAGGTGTTTCCGCAGCAACAGCAACAACACGCAGCGAAGTTGCACGAGAATATCGAAAGTAATAACGACGACGACGATTGGACTGAGTTCGTTTCGAGCGCCCCCGTTTCGCAAAATCGGAATCCGAAGCCGAACGGGTGGACGAATACGGTTATGCCGAATATCATTACGAATCCCGTGCATTCGTTTGGTTCTTACTTGCCGCAGGCGGCGAATCGTAGAAACGTCGTTCCGAGTATTTCTTCGATGCCCGAGTTGGAGTTTTCCGCGCCGAAAGGTAGAGGTTATGTGAAGAAATGACTAAAGGAGAACGTTATGCTCTAAGTTTGTTGCGTAAGTTTTGTCGTTTGTTTTTTTTTTTTAGTTCTGATCTTTCAAATTTGGTTAGCTGTTGTTTGGGATTTTGTTATAAATTATACGTAACTATTTCAGCAAACTAGCTGACATAGTTACGTATTATTTGTTGGTTATGTTTATAATGATATCCCGAATATGTTTTATTGCAGATATTGTTTCCATAGAAAGCAACAATCCCCCCAAATCGTTTCCAAATCCAAAAAAAGTGGACACGTATTTATTTTTTCTTCGAAATTTTGGTTTTTAATGGTGCCTATCGATGCATCAAATTTACTTAAGAAAATGCATGGGAAAAAGTCATTTTTTGGTATTTTTCGAATAATTCTTCGGGGTTTGGGAAAACTTAAGATTAAAGTTATAGGACTTGTAGAGGACTTTCCAATGAAGAATTTGAGCTATTATACATATGGCTTTGACGCCCCCAACCCACCCCCACAGTGCCCTGAAAACTACCGTTAAATGAAAAATCTACATTCTTCAGAACATTTACCTTTCTAATCACTTCATTCTCTTTTTTCTCATAGAAATCATTATTATAAGTCTAGTTGAATGTTTATAAACATTTGTCAGGTAATTTCAATTTGTTTAAACAAATTCCATTTGTTTAAATAATTCGCTTTTCTCGAAACTCCGTCGGACATCTGTTTTCTGAGTTCGAAATGGCAGTTTATTATCTTAGAGTGACTTTATTCATTAAAAAAATTCTTCCTATTGTTTAAACTATCAACTGTTGTTCTAATTATGGTAGAAGTCAGGTTTTTTGTGAAATTAACCTATAAATTTCATGTTCGAGGTATCTTGCCTATGTTTATTAGCTAATAAACCCTTATTTGTTTAAACAAATTCCATTTGTTTAAACAACTTTTTTGCAATTCTCCTAACATTCATTTTTTTAGATCGGTCTGGTCAACTGTTATTGTCAAGTGACATCATTTATATTTTGGGATAATTTCCATTGTTTAAATAATAAAATATGATTCAAATGCATAATGGTGATATACAGGTGGTATGTTAATTTTAAAATAAATTAAAAATTACAGCCACAACCTGGATTTGAACCAGGGACCTGGGACCTGGTTCAAATCATTATTAAGTAAAATATTATTCGTTTTCAATATCATTTATTCGAAAAAATTGAATTTATTTAAAATTCTTTTTTCGGGAAATTCGGGAGTTACATTTCTTTTAAAGATATTAAATTTTCTACCATAATTAGAAAAAAGTTGAAAATGAATAATAATTTATTGCTTAAACAATAGGAGGAATTTCTTTAATGAATAATGTCACTCTAAGATAATAAACTGCCATTTCGAACTCAGAAAACAGAATTCAGACGGATTTTCGAGAAAAGCTAATTATTTAAACACCTAAAAATTTGGTTAAACAAATGGAAATTAACTGACAAATGTTTATAGCCATCCCACTAGACTTATAATAATGACTTCTATGAGAAAAAAAGCGAATGAAATAATTAGAAGGGTCAATTTTCTGAAGAATCTACATTTTTTTATTTAAGGGTAGTTTTCAGGGCACTGTGGGGGTGGGTTGGGGGCATCAAATCCATATGTATGATAGGTCAAATTCTTCCTTGGAAAGTCCTCTACAAGTCCTATAACTTTAGTCTTAAGTTTTCCCAAACCCCGAACAATTATTCGAAATATACCAAAAATTGTCTTTTTCCCATGCATTTTCTTATGTAAATTTGAGGCCTCGACAGGCACCATTAAGAATCGAAAATTTCGAAAAAAAAATACGTGTCCACTTTTTTGGATTTGGAAACGATTTGGGGGGATCGTTGCTTTCTAAATAGAAATAGCCAATTTGAACCACCCTAGCCTACATCATATACAGGTTGACTTACTAGAGTCGCAGTGGTCGATACTGCATATTACGAATACTAAAAAGTTGTCTTTCTAACGGTATAAAGTTGTACCTGTGAGAACTAAATAGTTTCTGAGATATTAAATTGTTTTAAAACAAATTTATTGTTTGTTATTATATGGTTTTTTAACGTTTTCAAATGGTTTTTTATTGAGAATTTGAAATGGAACACCCTGTATATTGTTTGCTAACTGAGGAGTAATATGTGACCCCTGTGTTAGTAATATGTGATATCCGCTTCCATCAAAATCTTGTTTGCAACTTTTATTAGACAAAAACTGAAGAAAACAAAAACGCCAATCTATAGAAGAGGCTCTAAATGCAACTTGCACAAAAATTGAAATTTTTGAGGCAAGCGGTTTACGACGAAAAAAATGGAAAGACGAACGTTAATTTAAAAGTGCAAAAATCGGGGACCTTTTCTCATTTCTCTCGTGCTCATGTTTACACCGAGAGGCAAAAATGTTGACAGTCATACAAGTTATGTAGAAATGATTCAGGACTATTATACACTTTATTTCAATTTTTTCTGTTCAGTAGTTTTAGAGTTATGCGCCTTCAAACACAGGAGTTAATATTATCGAACATAAGCAGTATCGATCGCTCTTAATCTAGTGACTCACCCTGTCTACGATGTTTATTTCTTTTGTTATTTTGAAACCAGCTTTTTGTTTTAAACAAAACGTATTTATTATTGGTATAAAGTTATTTATTTTTCATTCCTATTTGTATTTATCTGTAGCACAGACAAAACAGTAAGGTTTGTCATACTCATTTTAAAAACTTCCGACGTTCTGTAGATAAACTTCATTTTTTCAGCTCGTCTGTTGAGTCCCCAAATGAGATTTGTAGCTGTTCTTTTAAAATTAAGAAAAAACTTGAGATTGTGATGTATTTCTATATAAACGTATAGAAAAAGAAGTTTCTATTCGGATTTCGTTTTTGTTCTCGTAATGTATTAAATATATTATTTATGTTCAGTATTCGCTTTTTTTTGTTGACAGTCTTCTGTAAAAAGTTATTTAATGTTATCGTGTTAGTATTATGTATACAGTTCTATCTACGTACTTAAGTGATTTTTTTATTCGTCCATTGTAAATACTTAAATGTTATAACATTCCAGTTGTATTAAATAAAATATAATTATGCATACATATTTTGTTTCTATTATCTATTTTGTTAGTCGATGATTTATTTGGTATAATAGGGTATTTGACTATTATTGGAAAACCATCTTAGTGTGTTTATTCCTTCACTCTACATTGTAAATGCATTATTTTTCGTAATTATTTCCTCAATATTTCATAAAAATCAGCGTTAAACATTGAATCACAAAAAGTCCCGCCAAAACGATACTTTCTGTTGTGTGACGTCACACGATAGTAGATGTCAAATCGGCCCATATGGTCTGTCAGCATTGGCATCGTCGCCGTTTGGTAATTGTGTTGTACGATGTGTTATTTCCATAATATCTACGTAAAAATGGGTTATAAATGGTGTATAAATCCACAATGCAGAAATACGTCAATAAAAACTCCAGATAAACTATTTGTAGCTGTTCCGCAACATTTGAAACTTCGAAGAAAGTGGTTGGCTCGTAGAAATCCAAATGAAATAAATAGCGGCCAATACAAGTGTTTTTTGTTGTGAGGATTAGTTCGACATAAGTAAAATTGACTAGAATTAGTTATCTATCGTATTTTCGAACCGGGTATTATCTGATCTGACAGCTTAAGAGGCTGGTTCAGCCTAACTTCAGGTCTGTTCTGGTGGGCCCCTATTGGTCCAATTACTCAAACTGTTTAGTGCTCGTGTGGGTTTATTATTGAATAACGATAGCATCTTATGAGATTATAACAATCTAAATTAACTCTTCTTGGTCGGACTTGCTCGATATTTATTATACCCATGCCCAATTTTAAACAATTGCTGCTCAAAATAGACGTATAATTAGATGTCGTGATTTCAGGAATAACAATGCAATTATGTTTTTTGTGTCAAGTCCGGCGTAGTTTCACTTTACGTCAATGTAATATTTGTGAAAATTCCAATAAATAAAACGAAATAAAGCTACACTTTTAAAAAATCGGCGTCGTATTTTCCCAATTTTTCCATCCATGTTCGAGGCCATTTCGAGGCTGGACAGTGTGGCCATCTACGATGTTATCGAGAACTAGACGTCATTAGACGAAGATAGTAATGGGTCTATCTCTATCTACCATATACCACAAAAAAAAGGCTGTAACTCGCTAAAATTCACACATTTATATTTACTGGGACAGATTTCGAGAGTTCTAACCTACAAATCCGATATAATCTGAAAATGTAGAAAACTTGGGGACACTGCACAAAGAAGTATTCTAATCGAAATTAGGAGATTACATAAAAATTCTACTATTATATCAGACATCAATCAGGTTTGTGCCTAAAGAAGTATACTATTGTTTTTTAAAATTTCCTTTTCAATTGTTAGGTTAGTTAGCAGAATGTACATATAAACAGTGCTGTTTTATCCATTCTACTACCAGAGAATTCAAGCTCCAAGTATGGTATGATGCAGATAGCTCATTACGGGTTTTGTAATTGGATTCAAATCACATTATGAGGAATCAAAATCCTTACGTACTATTTTGTTGATCGAAGAGGATTTCTAGACAAGAGATGTGATTACTAATTTTCATAATTTCCACGAACTGACAATAAAATTATCGAGGTATGCTGAAGATTACCGATTTTTTATCAAATTTTTTGGTAATATTACTGGAAGACGTCTATAACATTATTATATGAGAAATGTATAATGGGACATAGTCGACTTGTCAACCACTGACTGCAGATGTTTTTCTTCTCAAGTGCAAAGTGTATGGAGAATTACGTTTAACACAACAAACCGCAGATAGTATTGCAATTAGCCCCGAAGAACCGAACAAGCATTACGACCTGTATGCGTGTGGTCTCATGATAGCGAGGATCAACATTTTTGTGATTTTGATATTATAATATAATATTAATAAAGCTATATAATATTATAAAGCTTATGTTGTCTAATTGTCTTTTAGAAATAATATATGAATTACAAATTGGTAAATAAAGAATAACTTATTAACTGTTTTGTTTTTCTTATACGTCATCAGATCCTTGTGCTGTGGATGTACATATGTATTTAATATCGACCCATGCAACAAAGACTATAGTAACTACATTTAGTTTGTTAGTTACGATAGTCTTCGTTGCATGGGTCGATATGTATTTGTTTTTCAGTAGCTAGGCATAAGTGTATTATCGGCTGAGAAATGAGTGCATAATCTATCGTACCAAGAGTAAAAGTAATCTGTGACCAAAGTTATTGGTACGGGGTTTGTTTTTTAGGAGGTATAAATGTACCTATATGGGCGCATAATCTCAATACGCTTTCAAATATTCCACATATTCATAGTACGTGTGCGTGTATTCATAGTACGTGTGTTTTTGCATATATCACTTCATAAACCGTAGACAAATGTTGAAGTTATTTATCATATAAATATATGATAAATATCTCACATACTCCACATAGGTTATGTCACGGTTATGTCAACAATTTATCACAGTAATTTTTAGAGCTACCATGTTATGTTGGAAACGTTGTAAAATCACTAGACAGCCTGCTTACGTGTGCAAAAATAAATTGAAACAGCGTTAAAGACGTTAGATCATATAATGTTGACCGCACGTCGGCAAAGTCTATCTTGTTCCAAAGTAGCTTTAGCGAAAACGTCGACATCCCCACGCAAAGACCAATTCTCGACTGATTTCTCTAAACTTATCAAAAACAGCCAAGCCTCTGTCGATCAGCTGTTGGACCCGCCACTTAAGGTTAGGGCTATCCTAACCTACAAAGTTATGCTTACATAGCACTTTAGTGCTATTAAATTCAAACGGGAGAATTTTTTTTTGTTATCTCTTACTAATATAGCGATCCTTTTATTTAGAGTAGGGTGCCATGGAAGTATTTTAATTGAAAAAGGGCGCCGCGACTAGGAAAAGTTTGGGAACCACTGGATTATACTAAATTAACCGTTGATTTTCTCGTATAGTTTCCAGAATCGTTTTGATAGTAAATTTTGTCCGCTACAATGTGGTATTTCTAGTTCTGCTGTTAAGTGAGTGAAATTTGAGGAATGAAGGGTTAAAATCTGACAGGCACAATTTTTCAATGGTTTTAAATTAATAATATATTTTCTATTAATCTTCCGAATACAACGTATAGAAAAAGCTAGAATGACACGACTATGAAGTGCTGTTTTGAAATATTACTAAAACATGGAAATCTTTTATATCAGAAGTGGGATTTTCTAATATAAAAGTACAATACGAGCATAAATCAAAACTATCGACGTATTCTGCAATATTTTATTGCTAAAAAATAGTATAATAGTAATATTGCGAATAGAATTTTGTCGTTGGAATTTTCATTCTTCACGCTCTTCAAACTCTTGCTTTTGACCCCTGCTGCGCGCCTGATAATTCCCCCAGTACGTCCCTGGCTTCGTCAGCCAACGCTTCGTCTTCAACCTCTGACATTGCTTGTAGACGAAGCATTGCCTCAAATTGTTCCCGAGAGACGTCATCGTGTGCCCTGAACACCATTTCGAGGAGACATGTTCTTGCTGCGTCTTCAATATCCATATGCTAGAAAAGTATAACAGTATTTAAGTATTACACAACGTTCAAGAAATTCGAAAATTATCTCTTAGAATAAGACCGTTACAAATTGAAATTATGAAATCGCATATGTCTAGAATTTCCAAAGAAAATAGAATTAAACCATTTTGACTACGATTATATATGATAGACAGGACTTTGAATACTGGTGTTGATGCCAAACGTATTTTATTACATTCATTTTCTGTAACGTTGCAGATATCTCTAGGTACAAACTTATTTGTTCTTTTTAGTTCCTTCAAGTATTACCAAAGGAAGGAAGAAGAAACTACAAATCAAACAATGCGAAAACGAAGAATAGAAAAAGTACCTTTTACAAATAATTAAATAAATAAATTCATTAAAAATATAAAAAAAAAATCGTTGGTCAAAATACATAAATTAAGAAACATTTATTCTGAGTAAAAAGTTTCATATGGACCTATTGATAACAAGTTAATATTCCTTAAGAAGTTAGAGCCATTTAAAATACTGTTTTATTAATATTTTGTTATTTTTTAGGTATTGAAAAAATAAATAGGTCCTTATGAAACATTTTAGTCAAAACAATAATTACGTTTGAGAAAGAAAAGTGTGGGAATAAACACCCAAGTAGAAGATATTTGTACACACAAATTTAATCTATACCAGATGATCTCTATATTATATACGTTTGTTAAGGCTCCGTTTTAAAAACATCGCAACTTCCAAACGAAATATTTCGTTGCGATGTTTTTTTTTGCTGGGAGTGGTCTGCCTGGCCCCCACCAACGTCAACCAGGCCACAGTTTTATGATAAGGGGAAGTTGGGGGGTTTGGAGGAAGCAGGCAAAGGCGGAGCATAGTCGACGCGAATACATTCGAAGGGGAAGTACTCAGCCAGTTTGTCGCCGCGCGTCGGCGCTTTCGCTTTCGCTTATGTTACAATGTATTAGTGTTCTCACTCATCACGGACGCATATGCATCCCGGACTGCATACAGCTGGCTGGCGGCCACCAGGCGGTAAAAGAAAATATATTGATTTAATTTAGAGAGAGCGCGCTTGCTATTATAATATTTAATCTTTTTAACAGGGTGACATACATACAGTATAGTAAATTGACAAAAATGTCTTAACTCATGATAACTCATCGGTGAATTATGGACTTCAATTTAGAAAGGAATTAATTAAAATCGAGCAATGAGGACCCAATACATCTACTTATAAACATGCTGGATATCGAACGAACGCACGGCAGTGACACACGAAGACAAAAATAAAAAAAAAATAATCTGATGCGTTCAGGCACATTACTTTATCATACCATATATAAAATTAATAGTTTAGCTGCATGAGATTCTATTTGATCGAGATCGGCCATGTCTGCATCTTATAATAAAGCTATTGGAACTAGACGGATATTTTGATTATATTGACAGTAGGTATTGTCAAAACATCAGCGTTTGACACTACCTACTGTCATTAGAATCACAATATCTGACAAATCCTGGCTAACTAGTTTTAATGCAGCGATCTCGATAAAATAGAATTTGCTCATGCAGCTAAACTATTTATTTTACCAAAAAATGCCTTAGTCATAAATTGTTCAGAATTTCCTGTACTTTAATTTATTATTTAACTATTTCGACAAATTTCCAGAAATGGCAGCTTATTTGCAAAATCTTTCAAAAATGCTATAAGACTAAACCTTCCTTTGGATCCTTTCAACAGAAAGCTTTTCAGCTCTAAGTTTGGTTATGAAACTTTTAAATATGAAGTTTCGTCCCGATACCTTAGTAGTTTCTCCGGAATCGTCGCCACAAAAAAACACACACACACACATACACAGAATTTTTTTTTACCTGGGTCAAAAATGTTCAAGGGATCCAAAAAATTTTGTTTGGCACGATTACAATACTTTACATACTACGTATGATAAAGTAAAATCATAATATACATAGTGCAAAGTTCCCCAAACCATTTATATAAATCCCAAATATTTTGTCACCTACAAGTTCGCTATATTTTATAACGTTTTGGGCGTCATGAATGCAAGATTCATGAATGAAAACAAATTCAGACATTAGCTATATCCAATTCTCGCTGTAACACTGCCCAATACAGTCGCTGAACTAATATCCATTAGAGCCGACCCAAGTTCGTCACTGCTAATTGTTTCTTCCTGTCCACAAAACCGACATTTTAAATAAAATGTTCATTTGAGTCGTGTTCTGGTCTCTTTGTCTCATTTGTAATTAAATAATTACAATATTGTTCTTTTAGATTATCTATACATATATTTTAACTTAGGTTGTACGTAGTCGTCTTTTACTAATTCGTCTAGAGGGCAGATGCGGATGTTTAGGTATTTTGCCACGACTTCTACCCATTATTAAACAAATGTACCTAACACCTAGCGGGTATAACTACACTAAGTATAATATCATACAGTATATGACTTTTATCGTGTGTTAAATTTGTAAACCGTGCGTATAAATGTGAAATGCGAGAACTCGGTTCTCCTGATTCAATATACGGTCGTAACTTGTGAACAGTCTAATCTAAAAATAGCAGTAGGCGTGGCGTAGTTATAGGCGGTGTTTAAAACTGCTAACGTCTGCTGTCTACACCGGGCCCGTAATATAGGCAAATTACATACATTTCTGGCAATTACGCTTTGTTATCGCAATTATAATGTTTAGATTAAAATTGTACTTAAATAAAAAATCTATTTTTGTATCATGAGTTGGGCTAAATGTTTTATATTTGAAAAAAACCAAAGACGTAGAAGTAAAATTGATTTTTATCTTTAAAAAATTTTTTTTTTCATCCAGCCCAACTCGTTATTTATCTAGGAAGTTACATAAAAAATTTCATAAACTTTGAACAATAAATAACGCTTTTATTTGCAAACGCGTTTTAGGAGAGGTAGAACTGGGTCTTAAATAAGAAAAAGCTTGCTCATACATACACAATGTCGAAAACTGAACGATACAAGGTAATTTATAACTCGAGGTGAAAATTAAATGCAAACACATACCAAATTATAAATAAAAATATGTGAAGCACGTTTAAATTTGTTTCATTGTCAAAATTAGTACGTACTTCAATTTAATTTAATTATTCTTTTTAATTAAATGCAGTCACGAAATTTGAAATTACACTTTAGTTTCCTGTCCGCATAAATTTTCGTCTATAATTGCAAATCACTTTGTATATTTATTGATTTTCTATGAATGCGACTGATATAATGTTCGTCATAGAAGCTCAGAACTTGTCTGGTGATAGATTAGTTATCTTATCTGGAATGTAAGATCATATTGTAATCCACCACCCACAACTCTGTTCTTCTCGTAAGTACCATTATGAGCAGCAGATTCAAATTATAGGTTTATTTTGTCACATTTGGAAAGGCAAAAATATTGAAAACTAATAATGTTAGAAGTTTGACCAATAACTGCCAGATTGTTGTTTTCTAGAGGTTATTTTGTTTTTATGTTAGAGATAATTGTAACTAATATTGTCAATTGAAGTTAATGAATAGTCTAGAATGTTGCCCGTTGGATGTAATATCGAAATACCAGTGGTTTATTGGGTTAGAAGGGCTCCAAATCAAAATTATCCATGGATTGACCTTGTTTATTAATCCAATATTTCAAATAATAATCACATGCTAAAATAATACATAAAAATAACCTCCGCGATCTATTACTATTTTTTCGCGGAACCCCTGACGACATCTCGCGGAACCCCGGTTGAGAAACGCCTGCTCTAGACGAAGCGAAATGTTAACAACAACAAAAATATTTGTATATACATACACAATTATTTAAATGAACCACTTGACGAATAACCCTAAAATTTTATACTGTCAATGTACTCTCAGCAAGACGGTTGCCCAGCTCGCCATTCAAACATTGTGATTTACAATGTTTACAATGATTTACAATGTATATTATCGTGTATTCTTATATAAAACTGATCCAAAACGCTGCTTTTATTAGTTACGTTTGTACGTCAAAATTGTAATTTAAGTTTAGTCCCATTTACCCCGCGTGGTGCGCTGTAGTCGATGCGTATGTACAACCACATCGGGCGC
Source organism: Aphodius sticticus (assembly GCA_963966075.1). Classification (NCBI taxonomy): domain Eukaryota; kingdom Metazoa; phylum Arthropoda; class Insecta; order Coleoptera; family Scarabaeidae; genus Aphodius; species Aphodius sticticus. The sequence goes on from OZ014507.1 coordinate 1,436,244, forward strand.
TGGCCAGCGCTAGCTAAGCGGTGCTAGCGCTTGGTAAGCGCTGACACTAAGCGGTCGCCATCTTGCGAGCGGAGATAACATACTTCTCGTGTAACCGTTCAGCCGGTCCGACGGCGCCGCTAGCGCTAGCGATTTCTGCTAGAACTGGTTGTACACGCCCAACAGGGCGTGTACAACCAGTTCTAGCCGAAGTCTACTTCGGCTAATTCGCCGCTAGTTTCGCGCCAGTCTCAGCGGCTACGCGACCGCGAATTTTCATAATAAAATCACGAAAATAATACGCGATAACCATGAATATAATCGGTGATTATAAAGCAATCACAACACGTTCTTCATGTGTCAACGCGTATCAAATACGGGACAGCTAATCATAAAACGATAACCCGCGTGTACGCGTTTTCGGCATAGGTGTATTTTGAGGTTAGGTTGGGCTGTGTTGGTTTGGGTTGTGCTTATTTCGTGAGATATTCGTTCAAAGTAGTGTCGCGAGTGATTTTAAGGCAGCATTGAGGTATTGTACCTAATATTAAGTTATTTTACGGTATATTATATTTATCGCTATATTCCGGGAATCGGGCAAAAATTGCGGATTATTAGTCGGCTAAATTGCCGCGAGGGGGCCGTTGTTCAAAGTGTACCGGTGTTTCATTTACGGATATTGTTAGGTTAGTTTCTGTGCGATTTTCGGGACATTGATAACAATTTTGCTTGTAATTTCGATAATTAGAAACGCGATTAGACGTGAAAAATCTGCCTGGTAAATACATTTCGCAGATTTGAAAGTGCCGCTAAATTGCAACACGTAACAAAATAGTCCACAACGTGACCGCTGGGGGGGCGCTACCGACAGTCCGAACGTCAAATTTCGCCGGTACGCTTGTATTTTCGGTACAACTTTTCACCGAGAACTTCGCTTTAGTTAATTGTGCCGCTGAAAACCGCGTAACCTACAAATAAGTTCGTAATAAGTTCACTTTTCACGTTCCAGCTAGTTTATTACACCCCTCATACGATCAAACACGCCAGATAATAATACCTACAAGCAATTCGGTGCAAGAGTTCGGTTCACGGTTAATTGTCAAAATCACCGTGTAGTGGCGTAGTGGAACAACATCTCCCTGCTGTCAGTTGTGTAAAAAGTTAGTTTTGTTGTATTTTCTGTTGTCTTTGACGGGGATATTGTTAAAATACGTAGTTATTAGCGCGATTATAGTGATTTGTTTAGTTGTTCGGTATATATCGGTGTTATTGGTTTACAACTTTGTAAAACTAAGCTCTGCGAGGATTCTTAAATTGAGTGTTGTTCGCGTTATGCGTGTTTTTGAGGTTTTTTTCGTTCGTGTTCCGTGTGAGTAGTGCCCTTATGATTGGATGTAGGACCCCACTCCTCGGAAACAAGTGGTAAGTCCCTAATAGGGTATTCCGGTCATGTCAAAATTTAAGCAGATATTCGGTTTAACCTATTGTACAATTTATAAGGATTCATATAGTTAAGCTATGAGCTTTGTGATTTAGTTTTTCGATAAGATAATTGCAATTAAAAGTGCATTTCGTTTGAATTCACCGACCACCCTCGGAAATACACGATGATTACCGATCCCTAGTAGCGGTGGCAACAGCGGACAGCTCTCGAACAGCTGATCGGCCAATTTGACGGTTGGCGACCCTGTTGTTTGACAACGAATAAAGGTACCTTTTTTGAGAGATGATTTGATCATTGAAACTTGAAGCCAAACATCTCTCATCTCGCTAGTCGGCAATGTAAAGAAAATCTTATCAGAAGTTACTGTTCTACTGCTGTAGCCCGGCACAGAACAATGTCGGCGTTGGAGTTTATACATTTTGAACAAGTGTTTGATATAACCTCAATAACCAAAGCAGGTGTCAACAAACGTGCGATTCTAAACGTTGACACAACAGAAGACAAAAATTTACTACGTGCACCCTAGATATAGCAACGTTGTCAAGTCGCTCACTTTGAGCGGTCTTTGTGACGTCACAAAGACCAATCCTAATTCAAACTTCAAACAACGATTTCTCTTAATTTAAAACAATGTTTAATATTTTACTTGTGAAGTAGCAAACAGTAGCACCCATACTTTGTAAAAAATGACAATTTCAAAAACACCGGAATACCCCATTGTTTGCATTTTTGATCCGTTGTACCTATGTTATTATTGTACCTATTTATTTATTTATTATTTATTTATTTTTGCTAGAATTTTTCTATGACATGAAAGCATGATTTACCAGTACCATAACACTGATTAAATAAATTCTCTCCTTCACGGTTAACATCGCATTTAAAGATTTCTCTCAAACGAATAGGTAATCCATCATTTCCACGTTTGACAGAAACCGAGACGGCATGACATCTTTCATCTCTCTTTACTTTTCTTGGGAGGCAAACAGAGCAAAAGCGCCATATAATATCATGTTGTTCTAGCTTTCTAAATCGGCTTAAATCAAAGAATTTGGCGCGATAATGCTTCAACTTGGATTTTTTTCTGAGTGTGTGGACGTTATTGAATAAGTTTTGCAGCTAATTTCTTAATATTTCACGGTGAGTATTACACAAAACGGTGTTCAAAAGTGACTTCAGAAAGTGAGGTTATGTTTCAAGCGCGTGTTTTCTGCAAGTTTATTATGTAAAATATTAAATTTAGTGAGTATTTGAAACAACTAGGACATCATGGGCGCCGTTACATATGGGCAGGGAGGGGCGCTTGCCCCCCCTGGATTTCGAACCCAACTACCGCTACGCGAAAAACGAAAAAGATCGGAGTGGTCGAGAAATTTGTGATCGATCTTTGATCACAATTGAAGACCGATAAATAGATCTGATCGATAAATCGGTTATTATCATATTCGATGGATCTTTTGATCATAGATCAGGTTGATCTTTTTCATCACATGGATCTCGCATATCAAACCGAATTGAAAGCTATGTATTTATTTAACAGACAGGTCAGTCGCCGGCCGGCCTGTGTGTAAAATATTTTCGCGGCTAGGCTTGAAAGTTATTAACTAAACGCCTAGCGGGCAATTAGCATCTTTCGTGTCCCCACAAAGATGCAAAAATGACATTTACGTATAGTGAAGGATGAAAAAAAAATTACTAGATGAGTGATGACTATTCCGATTATTATCGGCTATTGTCACCAATGTCAGTTTTATTAGATATTGCGATATTGCCCTCTCGTAACAGTCGCGAAAGAGCCACAAGATGACAAGATACGGTATCCAAATTTTGCGCTGCAGTCCAAAATAAGTATTGTTGTATGCACTTTTATTTGATCGTACTTATTAGTTTCCATTACTTCGCAATTTTTGGCACTGCTGAGCAGTATATCTTAATTTACACTGGGTGTTAAACTAATAAGCGTAGAATATATAGATAAGGTATAATAGTCAACTTTTGGTAGTAGATCAAATTTTGATAACGAACTCATGTCCAGATAGACGCCGTTTAGGAACTGCAGAGCGCCGGAATATTGTACCAACTTTAGAAATTGCTTTAGTAAAATAGGTTGTATAAAGTATCATAGAATAACTATTTTAAAATCAAATAATTTAAAAAGATTTATAGATAACCCATTATTGGCTAAAATTGATACTAAAATTACAAAACTTCGGTTAATGAAAAGGGAGTTTCAAAAACGTTAACTAATAAAAAATTTCAGACAAAAATTATTTGGTATTAAAAGGGCCATCCTATGATACATGACAATTGATTCTCTATGCTGTTTGTAATATTGGTACCATTTTCTAAATCCCTCCAGCGTTGACACAATACATTTCTGTACATGAGTTCGTTCAAAAGTTAGTAGTTGAGCTAACATTGTCGCCTTACAAGTGTTCAAGTATAATAGTAAAATAAAAAAATATTATTTCGTCGTCGATTATCCTAAACACAGAATTTTCAAATTAATCCACTTTTCTCTACATTTAGTCATTATTTCTCGTTAACGGGGTAAATTTTAAAATAACATTGTTGCCTTTTTATTGTTTATCAATTTGTTATTAAGATATTGTATCAGATTATCGATGACCACGAGCTAGAAATTATTATAGGAAATTAACAACAATTTTTCCTAACGTATTAAAAAGTAATAAAAAGGCTACAATATTGGTTGAAAATTATACAAAATCTTAAATTCTAGAATAAGAGTACAATGATTCAGAAACAAAATATATTTACAAACAATTGTTAATTAAAAATATTAATCCCACAATAATAAACGATATAGAAAGACGGCAAAATGACTTGAAATTCAATGAATATCAATATATAATAAGTAAGTGTTGTCGAGCATACAGGGATCACGACCATGGATGGCTATTAACACACAAAAATGTGAACAAAAACATTTCACTACCTTAAAGCGATAGAGATTTCTCAGAGTGTATGCAAAATAACACAAGACGAAAATGCTGCAAACCAGTTAATGGCGTAGTACTTAATATTACGTCACCATTTAATATTACGTCACCATTTTTTCAATTTTTGAATTTAACAAAAAAAAATTAAACAATGATTGTAAATTAATAGATTTATTAATTAAAAAATCCGAAATGTATATAGAATATGAGTATAATAATGCGGTACGTACAACATTCTTTATTTCCTGATTTTTTTGACAGTTTTTGCATCACTGTCATTGCAGGGCACTAGGGCTATTCGAGCGCATTTCGAGCGCTCGCTTTTTTCGTACCGAACACAGGTCGGTTTTTTGATTATCTGTCATTTTGCCACACTGGAAGTTTTGTTTGTATCATAACACTGCTTGGATACAACCAATGCTTTGACGTTTATTCAAGCCAATATTCGATATTCGAATTTGAATCGAATAAATGCGAGCCAACTCAAAAAATCGAGTGTCGGTTCGGTTCGGAAAGAAACGAGATTTGCTCAGCTTGAAATTCGAGACTAGAAGTTTTAGATAACTCGAACAGCCCTACATGGCACCCAATCGGGATGGTCATCATCTTCGAGCGATGCTGGTTTACCTTAAAATGACACATTATAAATCTATATTTCATATAACTCTTACCTGTAATAGAATGCTTACTGCAAACCCTGCAAATTTGTAGTTGAGCACTTGGGCACTTTTGGTAATTTATGAAAGGAAATATCCTTATATCGATGGTTTTCCGACCTGCAGTTAACCACGTAACAAATTTTGCCCGTTTTAAAACTAAAACTAAAGCAAAAACACGCGTTTGAAGCATAACCTCACTTCTGAAGTCACTTTTCACAGTTTTGTATAATACTCACCGCGAAATATTCAAAAATTATTAGAAAGCCAGAAATACAAGATCTTATATGGCGGCTATTGCTTTGTTTGCCCCGAAGAATATATAAAAGAGAGATGAAAGCAGTCATGCCGTCTCTGTTTTTGTAAAACGTGGAAATGATGGATATAATAGGTTCGTGACAAACGTTACTAAGAAAAACAAAACCAAAATCAATACCAATTTATCTTTTCTGAGTCTTTCCCTTTCCTCTTCTAATGCCATAATCTCCTTCTTCTTGATCTCATCAACCTCTTGGTTGTATCTGTATTTGAACAACCAATGCCCCAAGTAATGTATCGGATCCCTCGGTTGTTTCGTACAGATTTCAGCCAAAGCCAACGTCAAAGGTTTTCCGACCACCGCTTTCAGGTATTTCACATCTTCGGATGACATAAGATCCTCTTTAAAAGAAAAATACGTTACGATAACAAGTTACAAGTGGTTCTTGTTTCAATATTCTTTATCTACGACTCACATATAATAAGTTCATTGCATACGTATCCATGACTATATAAGCCCCATCATTATACACTGCCAATGATTATAATGACACTAGCGTTGTATAATGATGACAGTTCGTTCAAATAATGACTTCCTTATTTGAACGAACTGTCATCATTATACAACGCTAGTGTCAAAGTCTGTCAAAACCTACGTGGATGACAGTTATTTGACAGTTTGCCTCGACACCATTGACAAATACATTTAAAATGTTTGATATAAAATGGAATTTGTAAGTCGTAGATAAAACGTCGTATTTGCCTCGCACACAACTGATATAAATCGCTCGCATGTTTACACGCTCGCCTATGGCTCGCGTTTAAACTTCATGCTCGCGATTTATATCCTTAATCGTCAAATAATATGCTATTGTATTGTTATTACCGGGTTGTGATGAGGCTGTACTGACTGTTCTGCTACCAACTTCAACTTCTGTGAAGCATTCTTCCCCGTCTATAGGTTGTCTACCGCCTAGTTGAGATCGTTTTAAAGCACTTTTTTTGCTTTCGTCGAGTGTCTTCATATCCAAATCAGAGATGACGCCTTGGTCTTGCAGGTCTTCTAGCGTCATAATTCGGCCAGATGCTGACATAAAGTTGCCGTCGGGTGTTTCTATGATACCATACTTCCTTAAGGTTTCTGTGGGTAAAAAATGATAGATGTAAATACCGGAATTTTGTAATTCTTTTTACAAGGTGTGGAATTATGATTAATAATGATTTTTTATTATGGATTGCAACAAAATAAATCAATCTTTCGTTAAAATTGAGTTAAAATTGCAGGTTAGAAATGATGGACTCTTTGTTTAATCAAAGAATAGTTTGCAAGTGTACAGCGAAGAGCTGTAAACATGTTTTTTTTTTGTTTTTAACGCATTTTGAATCAACAGCAGCAATAAAATTTAATATTATGGCTTTCTTTAATTTCTGATGGCGCTGCCGAAGAAGCAGCGTTACCTTTTAGAGCTTGTAACTTTGGCGTTAACAGCAATAGAAACTTGAACAAAAAACATAAGTGATCAGAACAGACGAGACTACAAGCTCCTTTTGTTTAAAGTTAAATTCTTTTGTCGGTGCACCCGACAGCAAGCTTCAAACTGTAGGAAGAAAACAAGCATTAACGTTATTCACCATTGCTGAAATGGAAGAGCGCAAAAATGGGTAGCACACATACAGAAATATTGGCAAAAAGTGGACCTTTCAAATAAAAAAAAAACTCATTCAAATCGAGCAATAGGTTCAAAAGTTACTGCAGTTTGAAACTGGTCATCATTTTAGGTGTTGCGTTTTTTATGCCGCTCAGTGTAGTTTCAGAATTTTAAAACATTTATTTTCCACCCCCTCAAAAACCACTCCATTGGTACTTCGATATTTTTTTCCATTTTTATTGTGTACTCCGGACTATAATAATATCATATTCACAAGGTTTCCAAATTTCGACACCCAAATTCATTTTGCAAACCCCGCAAAAACAACCCCCTTAAGGCTTAGATTTTTTTACTATTGTTCCGGTTTTCTATCGAAGATTTTGAAGTGCATTAGAAAAAAAATAATTTTGTCTGGCTAAAAGTGCAAAATCGATCATTGCGCGCTGTATCAAAAGAGATATGGCAAGATTGTGTTCCATAATATCATCAACAACTGATTTTCGGCAAAAATAATATTGCGAAGTAATAATAAATCACAAAACGGAATATGTATACAATTCCACAAATAAAAAGCACGTATGCTCTTTAAAAAATAAGACCGAACGATAAAATGACAAACATTGAATACGGTCGCGAGAGTTGATCTTTGAAATCGTCGTGCGAAGCCTCGCATCGCTTCCCGCCCGTAATACCCTTTCCCCGAGGGGAACCATCCTGCGCACAGAATCGATTACATTCATCTCACTCTAAAAAATTGCCAAATAACTTTAATGTTATTATACATCAATGGATGAGTATCACAATAAATAAGGATTGTTTACGTGCTAACTGCGTTGTCCTGCTATTTATTATGCTTATTTTCTATCGTTACCTTTCATTATTAATTTTTCGGCATCGATGTCGCCTAGCAACCCTTCTGCGGCCGCTTCTTCGATGGTATGGATTCTACCTTGGGAATCTATAATTTTCCCCGACGGGGTAAATCTTAATCCTCTCTCATTTAACTCTCCTGCAAACAAAGAAAGAACGGAAATGTCCTTAAGAATTTCGTTATCAAAATATTTTACGTAATTCTTTTAACATTATTGATGTAACATCCTGTATAAATAATGTTGAAACAATGATATTTTATTATAGAAATAAATGTATCCTACTCAAAAGTTCAACTTCTTCCATTTGCTGTTGGGCAACGGCGATTTTTCTGTTGATTTCCGCCAATTGCGAAGGCGATGCGCCGATTTTTAGTGCACTCAAGTTTGATATTTCGTCCATAATGTCCGTTTTCAAGGTTTCCGCCGCCTCGCGGTCGATATCCAAAACAGCCAAGGCATTTAGACTTTCCTAGACATAAAAAAAGAAACAAATTGATTTGAAATTTTTTTTTACATTCAGTGAACTGTTGAAACTGGTATAGTAAATTAAATTATTCGCAAAGAGAAGAGGCCTTTTATTTGAATACATTACTACTTTGCAATATGGACATTTTCTTATTGTAATTTATTGTTTTTGTAATTTACTTTAGTTAAATATATGCTGTTGAAGTATACCAAATTTGATTTGACTAGAACTACACTGAGCGGCATAAAAAACGCAACACCTAAAATGATGACCAGTTTCAAACTGCAGTAACTTTTGAACGTATTGCTCGATTTAAATGAGTTTTTTTTTATTTGAAAGGTCAAATTTTTGCCAATATTTCTGTATGTGTGCTACCCATTTTTGCGCTCTTCCATTTCAGCAATGGTGAATAACGTTAATGCTTGTTTTCTTCCTACAGTTTGAAGCTTGCTGTGGGGTGCACCGACAAAAGAATTTAACTTTAAACAAAAGGAGCTTGTAGTCTCGTCTGTTCTGATCATTTATGTTTTTTGTTCAAGTTTCTATTGTTGTTAACGTCAAAGTTACAAGATCTTAAAGATAACGCTGCTTCTTCGGCAGCGCCATCAGAAATTAAAGCTAGCCATGGTAATAAACAAAAACATTTAGTGACGCTTAGTGTCGTTAACGTCATTGTCTGTTGCTAGACAATTAAAATGCCTTTAAGCCTTGCAGAAGTTGCTCAGGCAGTAGCTTTGGTGGAAGATGGACGAGTTAGAGCCCGTGGTGCCGCGATACAAACGCTAGATGATCTCCGAATAGCGCTAGAAGAAGAGTGGAACCAGATTCCCCAAAATGAGATTCAAAACCTAATTCGAAGTATGCTTAGAAGGATGAGGAATACAATTCAAGCGAGGGGAGGCAATACTCGTTATTAACATGTTGATCATTACTTTCACAGTTTAATTAAATTTTGTCGTTATCCATGGCTTTCTTTAATTTCTGATGGCGCTGCCGAAGAAGCAGCGTTATCTTTTAGAGCTTGTAACTTTGGCGTTAACAACAATAGAAACTTGAACAAAAAACATAAGTGATCAGAACAGACGAGACTACAAGCTCCTTTTGTTTAAAGTTAAATTCTTTTGTCGGTGCACCCCACAGCAAGCTTCAAACTGTAGAAAGAAAACAAGCATTAACGTTAGTCACCATTGCTGAAATGGAAGAGCGCAAAAATGGGTAGCACACATACAGAAATATTGGCAAAAAGTGGATACGTTCAAAAGTTACTGCAGTTTGAAACTGGTCATCATTTTAGGTGTTGCGTTTTTTATGCCGCTCAGTGTATTATTTAAAAAGTTGCCGGTTTTGAAAAAAGCGTTCCCCTAATTTTTCTTTATCAGTCTAGCATTTACTATGTTTCCATAGTGTTACCAAATACTGCGTTATTCAATAATTTAAGCATATTTTTTTCAAATTCATTCTTAGCGCAGCTGTTAGCAACAGTTATACAAGTATTCTAATACTAAAATTAATACAATAGAATTACCTGTTTTTGTCCCACTAAGCTTCCGTAATTCGCTTGAAATACCTGCTCCTTATCTTCTTTAGTACGATTTAGTTCAGCAACGAGAAGGTTCTTTTCGCTCTCCGAGAGATCTGTCCTCTCAAAAAGGGCAATCTTTTCCTTTTCCAACGCAAACATTTCCGCGTCAAAATTACCAGTGGCTTCCATGATTTCAATATTCAAAGCAGCTATCATATGGTCCAAATTATCTATTGATTGAAGACGACCCTTGATAATGTCCAACCGCTCTTGCAAGTCCAAATTCGCCTTATCCCGGTCATCTTGGACACGAGCTATTTCTCTGAAATGTAATGCTTATAGAAATTGCCCGAAAATGAAATCAAATTCATCTGAACTAAGAACCAGGTTACGTAAAGAGATTTAAAAAGAGAACCATAGTGTGTCAGTGCAATATCTTGAAAAGTATAGCAGTTAGCTATTTTGTGCCAACAGACAAAATATAAAGTAGTTCACAGAGAATTAAATGTATTACATATTTTATTTATATTTGCATTAAATGCAGAGCTATGATTAAAACAATCATCATGGACACGTACTGCTTTTGAACTCGACGGAAAAACAGCGTACATTTTTAACAATGTTTGTTTATTTAAAGCATTTAAATAATATTTTTATTGTGATGTAGGTATGTATAGTGTTTTTGGCGTCAACAATAAATTCCTTATTCATTTCTTATTATTGTATTTTCCGAAACGCGTTAGTAATGCAGCAAAAACAAACATGTGCATACTTCGTACAAGGATATTATTTCCTTGTCGAAATTTAAATATAAAAAGACATTTCGTACTATGCCTCGAAAACAATTTCTTTCGATAAGGAAAATGTATTTTTCTGTGGAGCATTGACGGTATGAGTATGTTTTCGTCAAATATTCGAGCAACATTCGGCGTAGTTATTTTACAGCCATAATAGAACACGTTTTTGTCCAGCCGGCCGGTCCGCTTCGAGAATTTTAAACGTGTTTTATAAGTGCTCATGTACTACGATGTTTCGAATCGAAATAACATTTTTATACTCTAGGAATTTTTAAGCGTTGACTTATTTATAAAATATCAATCTCAGTTTAATTTGCTTAGACGAATAATATACTGGGTATTAAAACAACTTAACATTTTTTTTATTTCTGCAACGAATTAAATTGAAAATTCTAACTTAACAAAACCGGATACCCAAAGAATTTTTAAATAAAGATTTGCAAACAAAAACTTATTTGTTGATTTATCACAATTTGTATTACTGGTGATTATGGTTATATGTGTATAGTGTATACAGGATGTCTTAACAGTGCGATCTTGGAAGATTGTGCCTCTGTTAATGAAGATATTTTAAAACTGATTTGACTCATATATACAGAACGCCGAGGCGCACTTTTTAAATTTATTTGCGTGTATACAGGATGTTCCAGAAGGTAGTACCAACCCAAATGTATGTTTTTTAAATGGAACAACCTATATTTCGGCACAATTTTGAATTCCTTGCAACATTTTACGACAATGAAAAATAACATTACTTACCCTAAACTTTATACTTTTCGATTTATTGGCATTTTTATGGAAAAACAGCAGTGTATGAAAAATTTTATATCTCAATACCTGTTTTTAATTTTATTGCGTACGCTTAGATTGTGATTAAGTAAGAAGCGTTCTATTAGCATGATTACCTACCATATCCAAATTGTGTACAGGCTGGTCATAATCTGCAACAAAATATAGCAAATAGTTTTTCGTAAGAAAGTTAATTATTTTAAATGGAACGCCATGTATCTAATGAATTTTTTGAATTCTACTCATAGTTGTTCTGCAAAAAAAGTACTAACACACACCAGTGCTAAAATAAACAATTGCAGAGATAACTAGTCTTCTTCATAAAGAAATCGATTTTTCTATCAATAAGTGCTTCTACACCTATACATTAACCATTAAACCAGCTAAGTATTTACCTAAATTACTGTTTTCTCGCATGATTTCATCTTTTTTGTTTTGCATTTTTGTTGCATTCGCCAAGAACATACACCATGTCAATTAGTTCCTCCTGAGAAAAGTGCGCCATATTTCAAAACAATTTTCTTAAGACTGCTGTATCTCCATAAAAATGACAATAGATCAAAAAGTTTAAAGTTCAGGATAGGTAATGATATTTTTCATTGTCGTAAAATTTTGCAAGGAATTCGAAATTGTGCCGAAATATAGGTTGTTCCATTTAAAAAACATAAGTTTGGGTTGGTACTACCCTATGAAACATCCTATATACACGCTAATAATTTTAAAATGTGCGCCTCGGCGTTCTGTATATATGAGTGAAGTCAGTACATATGCAGGGTGTGTGTCTCACGGAATTGGTACATTAAAAGTTTCTCATGTTCTACTATTTCTGGAAGCTTGAAATTTTCAAACTAGAACTTACTCGATCTGAGCTCTTCAGATAAAATATTCTCAAGTTAACTGTCACGTCCGGTCACCGGAACTCGGTGTCAACTTTGTTATTTTTAGGCCCGCTATTACGACCTGCTGGCATCTCCTTGGCAATTTTAACCTCCTGGCATCTCTAAAATTCGCTCCTACCAACAAAATTATCCTGTCGCTAAGGCTATTCCCTTGGCAGTTGTGAGGATAACAGGCACCGCAGGAAAAAGTTGCTGTTAAGTACAAAACCTGCTGGTAAAATGCTGTCAGTGTCAATTTTGCTGTCAGTTGTACAGAAAGTGATAATACTGTATGGTCAAAGTGATTTTTGATCAAAAGCAGTATTATTTTTAAAAAATTGTTTATTATTTTTCAACATGTGATAAAGAAATGGTTATGGAAGAAATAAAAATTCTTTTTCCCATACGTTGTGAAAAGATCTTAGACCTAGAATTAATCATGCAGATAAGCATTTTGATTTTGAATTTGTTAAAAGATTTCGTTTATCATAGGAATTCTTTAACTATTTGCTAGCTAAAATTGACCAACTAATAAAACCTTTGAGTCAGAGGTAAAGTTGTATAGTTAAATATGTTTTTGCTGACTTTTTCGGCATCTGCCAATAGTCAGTATCGCTTATAATTAAAATAGTAAATAGTATTTGACTCAAAAATTCAAAATTCAAGAAACACGTCAATACAACGAGAGTAAACATGAAGAAGACAGCACCGCACTTCAGAACTCTAACATACAAAAACCACGTAATCAGTGTGAAGACAGCAACCCACATATATTAAACCATCGCAGATCTCTATGATCGAATATGGAGTAAAACTATGGAGTAATCGGCGCAGATCAACCATAGAATCACTTATGATAGCTGAAAGAATAGCTTGTAGATGATCCATCACAAGAATTAGACATCCAAACAACCCCCTTCATAGCCCTCCTAATGTCCTACTGCAAGGTCTATAAAGAGAGAGGTTATCTAGCTTGCTATGTTTCCTATACAGTAGACTCTCCTACAACGCGGTTTAATGTTACGCGTTGTACGAAAGCGCGTTATAGGCACTTGACGATCGCGAATTTTGACGCATGCGCCGCCCGCCTGTAGCGTTTTAACGCCAAAAGCAATGCAAAATTGTAATAAGTAAATAGATGTCATAACCCAAAAACACATTATAAATGGAATTAAAGTTCCTACCTGTTATGTTGATGAGCAGCATTTAGAATAGTCAGTATGAATTAGTGAATACACGTAAAACAAACTCGAAGAAACTAATTCATTCTTATCGCAAAATCGTGTGTACATTTACTGCTTCTACAGACAGCTTATATTGCATTGTTTTCGTTCTTTCTTCTGCAGTATGGTACATGGATTTGTTAATTTAATAAGAATATATTCTCTTTGTACCTTTTGTTTGTCTCCATCATACATCGTGCCGCGCCGCGCCGTTACGAAACAATTTGGTTATGTATTTTCTAAGCGCGGTGGTGACAGTTCAAAATAACAGCGGCATGCTTATGGCTCATGCGCAGTTAGCACACATCAGCCGGACAACCATACGCGCACATCACGCGTTGTACGAGAGCCGCGTTATATGAATTTGTTGTCGCAAAATCTTTAGCGCGTTGTAGGAATTCGCGTTGTACGAACTCGCGTTATAGGAGAGTCTACTATAGTCCACTTTATATACCCCCCTCAGATCCCTATATGCTCTATATTCGTGACGTCACTAGAGTCCAGGCCACTTAGCAGTTCGCATCACGTCGCTTGCATCGCCCGTTAAGTTTGTTCAAAGATACGTTTAATTATTGTCAGCTCACGTCGTTATTGTTTTATTAGTTAATTAGAAAGGTTGTTTTTGTTCTTGTTTAATCGTTATTCTGTATTTATATCCAATAGTTCAATATTCTTGTTAGATTCAATAGTTGATAGGTTTACGTTTTTAGTTGTTATTTAGTGTAATATTTTAAGTACTAATTAAGTTAGTAAAGGTAAGATATTAATTTATATTGGAAATTACATTATTCTAAATCATGTATCAATTTTAGATGCCTATGGTTTGCTCCGTACCGGGTTGCGGTATGAGGTATAACATTTCAACATTGGATTAACAATATCATATTTTACTTTTCCACGTGATCAAAGTTTAAAGCAGAACTCATCCACAATTGGGACATTACTCATACGAAGACCAGCAAGAGCACCCATACTCCCTTCCATCCTGGATACGTCATTTATCTTTTGACGGCCTAAGAAATCCGTCGGAAGAATTTAAACGCTTGTTTAATAAAATGAATTAGCAAGTTCGAAAGACTTACGGGGGATGGGATTAATAATTCGAAAAGAATTAGCAGTAAATTAAGAAGAGAACTTTTAAAACAAGATCCAATTATTGATACCATAGTTTTGAAAGCTTTTGTCGAGCAAAGAATATATGTACGGATAAATTTTTTTAAATTTTACTTTTCAACAGCAAAAAAATCTAAATATTTAACGAAGAGTAGCTGATATTAAAAATAAAATTACAACAAAGATGAGAAAATTTGTACAATAAAGCTTCTTACTGATTTTTTATTTTTTCTTTGTACGTATGTTCTAACCAAATATTGTAATCAGGACAAGCCAATGAGTGGTTTAATAAGCAAGTTGTACCAATACTACCAATACTGATTTAGTTATAGTTTTTCTATTTGTTTATCTGTAGAGTCGGTAAACCAAACATTCGACTTCAATTCCTGATAATTTTAGTGTTTAGTGTTTCAACCCCCAATTTGCATGGTTGCAAAAATATGTGGTTGCCGTTATACCACCTTCGACTCCGGCTCTTGACTTTGTTTGTAGGTTGACTCCACTCACTGAATTTCTGCTAAATTTTGATTCCAACTGCAGAGACCTGGTTTAGCACAACACATTTCTTTAATCGGACATACATTACATACTAATGTATTTATTCAGCATTATTAACAAATTATTGAAATAGCATGTTGTGATAATCACATTCATCATTTTTTTTTCCATCCTAATCATTTAAAAATGATCACAATAAAGATGCATTTATTTTTTCAATATAATAATGCACCTACTTAACCCAAATCATACAACGAAATAAGCATTCAAATTGGTGGCAGCGCACGACTCTATTGACGTCACGATCTCCCTTTACCCCTCAAACTGAGAAATCTCGTTTCTGGATAACCTTACTACTTTATAGACCTTGGTCCTACTGTACGAAAAATCCGGAATAACACCCCTCCTTAGAAAATCGTTTCCAGATTTCCTAACAATAAATGTAATATAATATAACTTATGTAATAATAAACCTAATATATAGAGCTAGATGTTGGAATAACGATTATTACTACAACTAAAATAGTAAGCTTTTCAATTGGTAACTTATGCCCACGGTATTGCAAAATACCAGAAGGGAGAAAAAAGATGAGAAAAAAATTAACTGGTAATAACTCATTTTCCATCCGTTTTTGTACTCACATTAGGATTCAGTGTCCTGGTAACACACAACATATCTTAATATCTTCACATGACTTGTGATAAAATTATCGATGAAAGAGATGGCAATGATAGCAGATGACAAGGAATGGTGGTATATTTTTCGGAATTATTATTGTAATACGATGGCTGTAAATAAAAAAAAATAACTCGCATTTAAGTATTGATATTTTTCACATTATCAAATTCATTTTTGATAGCTAATTCCAGAGCAGCTAACTTTGTATATTCTATCTAATAATACTCTATCAGTAATAATTCCTTTATGGATTTCAGCTTGTGCTGCAAATCTTGCCTCCACTTCCTCGTTTAATTTATCCATCTGCTTATTAATAAGTTGTTCATATTTAAGCATAATTGTTTATTGCTAGTAACTACAAATAAATTAACATCTCATTTCTTCTTTTTTAAATTGTGCAAACAAAATTGTCATATATATGTCACAAATCTGTCATATCTGTTATATTTTAGAGCAAATAAATGACATTAGGTCATTCGACACTTTCAAGTTTACCATTTTTCGAAAAAAATCCCTAGGCATGTCATCTTGCCAGGGGAATAAGCTAACCGTTGGTTTAATGCGATGGTAGTAACCACAATCCTGATATACCCTTGGCAGGTCGTATTCCCTTGGCATCTAAACCGGATGATAACAGGGAGTTGGTAGGAGCGGGCCTAAATGGAATAATATAATTTTTATTTTATTTTTGGTTTCAACGTATCAAAATACATCATTTTTGATAATGTTTCCCTATACCTAAATATCAGCATTTTTGAGTTTTTTTGATGTTAAATACTAATAGTTTGGTGATTTTCGCGGTTATGTTTAAAATTGTACATCTGGGTTATTATTGAAACTAGAGGTTTCATGATAGGTGGTCCAAAACTAGAAACATAACCAAATACGACGAAGTTTAGTTCATCATGATATCTTATACAGGGTGTTCAAAATTTACAACACAATAATTGAATTTTCAAACGTAAAAAATATTTTTTTTCAAATGGAACAGCCTGTATACCGATACGCCATTGGATAGGAAATCTTATTCCCTATCAATCCATATTAGGGTTCCCTATATCTTTAATAGTTTTTGAGATAGTAACTTTTTCTTTAAATCCATTTTGAATACTTAATAATGGGGGACAAAATTAGATACGAAATTTACAACGAAAATTTAAATAGTGATAGGTATTTAGAAATTTTACGTGTCTGCTTTTTGTAATTCCAAAATTTCAAGTTTCCAGAAATAGTAGAACATGACAAACTTCTAATGTACCTGTATACGTAAGTAAAGTTGTTTGGTGAATTTCCACAGTTTTGCAACTTATTTACTAAATAAAAAATTGTAAGAAGTGTACCTATCAAGTTCAAAAATAGCCTTATCAATTTGATCCAATGAAGCTGTACGGTCTTCAACGATGTTTTTATTCGCAAGTAGTTTTCCAATAATCTTGTCGTGTTCAACTTGAATACTCTCGATGTGTTGTTGGACATCCTGTAGGTTTGGATCGGCCCTATCCCTAATATCCTTCTTTCTTTCTTCGAGTTCTGATATCGCCTTATCCGTTGTGTAGTTTATATTAGTAATTTTCATCTCGATTTTTTTGATTTCGGCGGTAAACCGACTAATACGGGGGCCCAAGTTGTCATTTAATCTAGATTCGATAGGCTCGACAGTTCCGGTCGCCAGCACATCACGTCGTTTCTGTTCGAGGAAATTCATGATGGACGATGTAAAATTTTCCAAGTCGGTTCTAAAAGTTTGTTAAGTTATTGTCGCTGTAAGGTGTTTTTATCGATATTATGCTATTGTCAGTGTAAGAAAGTTGCACACAATATTTGACAGTGGTCTGACAAATGTATGATGTCGTTTCTATCTATGGTATCTATATATGGTTTCTATGAACTATATATGTCAGATTAGGCATACAGTCTTAAAAATCAAAATAAACGAAAACAAAATTTAATTTTTTTCAGGAGCACGTAATATGCGTTACAGCTCGAGTATTGTACATAATTTTACCTACGACCGACAATTACAGATTTCAATTACAAATTTAAATAAAGGAGACATATTGCGACAGAAGTAGATGTATTAGGTTAGGTTATTATATTTGACGGTTCAACAAAAATGTATTTTATCTATTGCTAGTTATTCGCGCGACATCTATTTCAACTGTGGGGAACTGCATTCGTGACAAGAGGGAAATTATAATCGAATAGGAAAATATGGATCTACATTTGCGTTGTGATGACATTATGTCGTGCGTTAAAAACACAAAAGCACAAACAAAAGCACATGTTTGTTATACGCGATATACGAGTGAAGCAGTCCGTGACGTAAGGGACATATGGCCGTAGGTAAAAATATTTCTTTGAATGAAATAAATCTCTTCTGAATACTACACTGAGCGGCATAAAAAACGCAACACCTAAAATGATGACCAGTTTCAAACTGCAGTAACTTTTGAACGTATTGCTTGATTTGAATGAGTTTTTTTTTATTTGAAAGGTCCACTTTTTGCCAATATTCCTGTATGTGTGCTACCCATTTTTGCGCTCTTCCATTTCAGCAATGGTGAATAACGTTAATGCTTGTTTTCTTCCTACAGTTTGAAGCTTGCTGTGGGGTGCACCGACAAAAGAATTTAACTTTAAACAAAAGGAGCTTGTAGTCTCGTCTGTTCTGATCACTTATGTTTTTTGTTCAAGTTTCTATTGTTGTTAACGCCAAAGTTACAAGCTCTAAAAGGTAACGTTGCTTCTTCGGCAGCGCCATCAGAAATTAAAGAAAGCCATGGACAACGACAAAATTTAATTAAACTGTGAAAGTAATGATCAACATGTTAATAACGAGTATTGCCTCCCGTCGCTTGAATTGTATTCCTCATCCTTCTAGGCCTACTTCGAATTAAGGTGCTCCTACACGCAGTGCCAATAGGGGCCATCATTGGCCATCGGAGTGCTTCGCGTAGCGGGACCCAACTGTGCCAATGCACATCGCCAATATGTCGACCTTGTCCGCTTTATTTCATTCTGTTTTAGCATTGTACGTACTATCGATGAAAAGTTTAGTTATCTATTTTGTTTTATCATATATACTGCATTATTTATGTTTGTACGTACTTTAAGGACAATGATGATTTATTATTTGCCCAAATGCCTGATTGCGCAAATGTAAAAACATGAAAACTTTTTTAATATTTTGTAATTTTATTCACCATAATTATGGTTCTTATAATCATTATATTAATCTTACAGTTACAATAAATTAACAAGCAATAAAATAATATTCTGAAGACAACATTGAAGTCGTTATAATGGGTGACCCACGGCATAGGTACGTTTGTTTATTTTTTGTGTTTTTGACGCCGAAGGAATGAACGTTGTGTTAATAGACAGAAAATGCCAATATATGGGATGGTCTTGAGGGTAGTATGACTTCCGGGTTTTCCAGAAATGACGTCATCATTAAAATTTTAAAAATGAATTCGCACACAATGGGGAGGCATACGGTATTTAGGTTATGGGATTGCGGTCAACCTTATGCGCTAGGGTGGGGTGGGAAAGGTGAGGGAGGGGGTTGGAGGGAAACGGGATATGAATCTACACACGATGGGGAGTCATACGGTATAGGGGTCCAAGGACTGCGGTCAACCCTCTTCCCTACAATCTTGACTACAATCAAACAAAGTTGCATTTATATAATTAACAACAATTAACTATTTATTAATTAACAATTTATAGATTAGTTTTAAGCGGCAAATTTAAATAATCTGATGTATTTAATGTATTCAACAAAGTTTAAAAACTATGCTGGATACTTTTCCTTATTTTGATTATCAGAAAAATATCAAAAAGTATCTGTTACTAAAAAATTTGGGTTGATAATAAATATACCTGCATAATATACATACATTTTAATATCTATAATTAAAACTCCGTGTATGTAAGGGTTCTCAATTTTTCTTTGTATCTATTTTAAATCAAAATTATGAATTCATCGATTTGACTGAAATGAAATATTTATATAAAGAAACGACACAAATTAACAGGGTCCTGCATAAAAATATAGACCACTCAGTGTATCAGATCTTATCCCATCTTATTCCGCATTTGTTGCTTGAAACATAAAGAAAATAAAAGGGGAGATTTTTTTAATGTCACGTGGCAAATATAAAAACTAAATAATTTTGTTTCCTGTATTGCTGTATATTTGTATTCCTTAATGTATTTAATATTTTCGAACGTACTGTATAAATAATGACTGAAAAACATGTTTAATATTTAACAACCTTATTAAACAGTGTCCTCTTTCGAGGGTTCCTTTTTTAAGTTTAAGCAACAATGCACTGCTTAAAATAATGGGAGCTGCGGCAACAGCAATGATATCGTTTTCACTGTTCATTTTTAATTCTCTACGGGACGCTACGAGCCTTCTACGATACACAGAAATACCTTGCGCCCACTACCAACGTTGGCCAATGTTGGCGAAGTGAGTGCGCACACTACGCGCAGCGCGTCACATCACCAACGTTGGCGAGACGTTGGCATTGCGTGTAGGAGCTCCTTTAGGTTTTGAATCTCATTTTGGGGAATCTGGTTCCACTCTTCTTCTAGCGCTATTCGGAGATCATCTAGCGTTTGTATCGCGGCACCAGAGGGTCTAACTCGTCTCCCTAGCATATCCCACATGTGTTCTATGGGGTTTAAATCAGGGCTACGTGCAGGCCATTCCATTCTGCTGATATCCAAATCATCCAGGTATTGGGACACTATGCGGGCTGTATGGGAGCGTGCATTATCGTGCATGAACAAGAAGTTGTCACCAATAAATGGCCCAAAGGGAACCACGTGTTCCGCCAAAATTTCTTCAACATACCGAGCCGAGTTTAGGTTTCTGTTGATAACGCAAAGTTCCGTACGTGCTTCGAAGCAGATTCCTCCCCAAACCATTACAGATCCTCCCTGGTACTGTACTCTTTCAGAGAAGTTGCACTGAGAATAACGCTCTCCTGCTCTTCTCCAAACTCTCTCTCGACCATCTGGAGAGTACAAGCTTTAATTTCTGATGGCGCTGCCGAAGAAATTAAAAATGTTAGTCTAGACTAAATGCTAGACTAACATTTTTGCTTAGACTAACATTTTTAGAGATAATCGCCGCAAAAAAACGGCGCTGGACTCATTTTTCACTTCGCGCTGAAAAATATGCCTATATTCCAAGGTCATTTCCGAGCGTTCGGTGGGAGATACGCAAAAAACAGTAAGAGACATTTTTATAGAGAATCTAATGGAGAATATGAAAAGCCCTCTAACATTTTTTCGTAAAAATTACGGTTTACGAGCAAAACGCCGAAAAAGACCGCGAGGTCACGATTAGGAGTAGTTTTTTGAGCAAAAGGGGATGAAGCTCCCACCGGAGAGGTGGGAACTCTTCGGATCTGTATTTGGGTTCGTACTGAGAGTTCATAACCAAAATTTCAAAACTTTATAAATTTTTTCTTCTAAAAAAGCTAATTTTCCTACACTAAGATCCAAAAGAATAAATTCAAAAGAATATATTTCTTAAAAACAAGATATCTTTTCTATCTGTGGTTTTTTTATAATTTTACTCAATTTTACCAATCAGAAACAAAAAACAAACCAGGCTATGTATTAAAAACTAAAATTTATTACTATACAAATGACACACAAACATATTTACATACATCACAGGATTAATTTGTACTAATTTTGACTATCGCGACGATAAGTCACCGACGGCCTCGGTAGGTTATTTTTCGTTGAATTCTGCAATTCCTCTGAATTCGGGTCTCCGTCATGTTCACCTTCGTTTTCTTCCGCTAGCTCGTACTGCGCGACGTTTGTCAAATCTATACCTGTCTCTTTCTGTTCTTCTTTAGTTTTCCTCTCAGGATGTCTAAACATTTCACCTTCAGATACAAACTAAAGAAACAAAACACAAAATCAAAAATCAACCTTTCTACCGGATTTATCAGCCATAATAATATCCCAAGCATATTAGGTTTTAACCCTAAAAATATAAAGTAAATCTGCTATTTAGAAAATAAACTGCTTCCGGGTTATGCCGTGTGTCAAGATTTGTTAATGCTGACGTTTCGCGAACCATGTTGCTCGCTTTTTCAAAGCTAATTGAATACTGAAGACCTACCAAGAAAGTCTCCCTTATATACCTGAATTTACACCTCACTGCGCACATCTGGAGCTACCGCTCCATGCGGTTTTCCACCTGACCGCGTTAGGATCGACTTCCAGACCCTACCAATGTCAGTACCGTCCTCGCGATTGATGTTGTCAGGATGTTTGTAAATTTCGATGGCTTCTCTAATAAGCCTTCGATGATAATTACCCACCCTTGCCAACATCTTCGCGTCATCGAAATCCATTGTGTGTCCCGACTCGTGGGCGGGAGCGATGTATGAGCAGGTAGAGGGTGCAGCCATGGGATCACCTTTGTCACCGGTAATCGCCAATTTCTTCATGGAATTGTTTGAAGAAAAAGCCATTACATCAAGTTCTTTCAAACCCAAGCCACTGGGTTAGATATGTCGACGATACCTTTGTGGTTTGGCCACACGGTAGAGATAAACTTACTGAGTTCCTTAACCACCTGAACAATGTTAGTCCTTCCACCAAATTCACGATGGAAATAGAAGAGGATAACCAGCTGCCTTTCTTGGATGTGCTGGTATACAGAACGTCAACGGGTAGACTTGGACATACAGTCTACCGTAAGAAGACACATACCGATCGCTACTTGAACGCCAAATCGCACCACCACCCCCAACAGAAGAGAAGTGTTATTAACACTTTGTTCAACAGAGCCGAGAAGGTATGCGACTCTAGCACCTTGGACGAAGAACGAAAACACTTGGAGTGGGCCCTACGTCAGAATGGATACACCAAGTCTGACATACGGGGTGTCACACAAAGAAAACCGCAAGTCTCAGAGGAACCGCAAGAGTCTAAGGGGTTCGCTTGCTTACCATACGTAAGTGGGGTATCAGAGAGAATCGGTAGAGTACTGAAGAAATCGGGTATCACGGTAAGGTACAGAGCACCAGCTAAGGTAAAGGATCTTTTGCCTAACCCAAAGGATATCACACCACTCCTGAAGAACGAAGGGGTATACAAGATAACATGTGAGTGCGGAACATGCTATGTAGGACAGACAGGACGAAGCATCGAATGTCGAACCAAGGAGCACAGTAGGGACACCCGGCTAGGCAAGATCCAACAGTCCGCTGTTGCTCAACACTGCCACGAGTCGGGACACACAATGGATTTCGATGACACGAAGATGTTGGCAAGGGTGGGTAATTATCATCGAAGGCTTATTAGAGAAGCCATCGAAATTTACAAACATCCTGACAACATCAATCGCGAGGACGGTACTGACATTAGTAGGGTCTGGAAATCGATCCTAACGCGGTCAGGTGGAAAAACACATGGAGCGGTAGCGCCAGATGTGCGCAGTGAGGTGTAAATTCAGGTATATAAGGGAGACTTTCTTGGTAGGTCTTCAGTATTCAATTAGCTTTGAAGAAGCGAGCAACATGGTTCGCGAAACGTCAGCATTAACAAATCTTGACACACGGCATAACCCGGAAGCAGTTTATTATCTAAATGATTCTGGCCGTGAAAGCCTACGTACTTACTAAATCTGCTATTTTGAATTTTGCAATGTTTATACCAGAATTCGATTCAGCGTCATTCAAAACACCTAAATGTCAAGTTTGTTGGGGTAAAATACCCAAAAAAACATGACGGAGACTTAAGACTTTTTAGTACTTTTAATATGTTGTTCAGGACACTAAATAGAAAGTATAGCTACACCAATTCACAGATTTACTTTATTTATTTCATAGTTTTGATCAACTTTGGTCTGAAATAACCAGGCTATAAACGACGTACCTTATTTATCTGATGATCCATGCTAGGTGTGACGCTCAACCTGATAATCTTCTGGTCCAGCTTCTTCATGAACGAATCGTCAATGAGCGACGGACGGTGTTCGCGCTTATCGTACGATACGGAACTCCTGCGTGGCGTTTTTTTCAGCCTTGCTGAAGACGCATTATCGTCTTCCGTTTCCATGGTAGCAACTAACATCTTCTGCTTCCTGTGATCTTCCAGGAGCTTCTGCTTCGAAGAGGAACCGACATCGAGAAAACCGGTATTTATGTCGTCCGGCTCGTCATCATAATCGATGTTCAAGGTGTTGGCGTGATGGTTTTGGTTCTGTTCGGCTATCGTAACCTAAAAAATGGTTCCTTCTTTTTAATAGGGTATTTGACTATTATTGGAAAACCATCTTAGTGTGTTTATTCCTTCACTCTACGTTGTAAATGTATTATTTTTCGTAATTATTTCATCAATATTTCATAAAAATCATTGTTAAAAATTGAATCACAAAAAGTCCCGCCAAAACGATACTTTCTGTTGTGTGACGTCACCCGATAGTTGATGTCAAATCGGCCCATATGGACTGTCAGCATCGGCATCGTCGCCGTTTGGTAATTGTGTTATATGATGTGTTGTTTTCACAATTTCTACATAAAAATGGGTTATAGACGGTGTATCAATCCACAATGCAGAAATACGTCAAGAAAAACTCCGGATAAACTATTTGTAGCTGTTCCGCAAGATTTCAAACTGCGAAGAAAGTGGTTGGATCGTAGAAATCCAAATGAAATAAATAGCGGCCAATACAAGTGTTTTTTTGTTGTGAAGATTACTTCGACATAAGTAAAACTGACTAGAATAAGTTATCTATCGTATTTTCGAACCAGGTATTATTTGATCTGACAGCTTAAGGTTAGGGCTATCCTAACCTACAAAGTTATGCTTACATGGCGCTTTCGTGCTATTAAATTCAAACGGGAGAACCTTAAGAGCGCGTTCGGATAACCCGGTATTGTACGGTGAGAGTGACGCGCTGCATAGTAGGCGGACTAACGTCATACGGCGTTTATCTGCATATAAGAGAGAGACAGCCGACCCAGGATATCTGAGCATTGCTCTCCCCATACCCTACCCTGACAAGCCGAACGCGCTCTAAGCGTACTAACGAATGACATCACTGGAGACTGAGCCAATTACAGAGCGTTTTCAATCACGTCATAGGACGTGAATAAAATTCAATTTTAATTTTGGTCTTTAATAGAAATAAAGCATATTTT
This sequence comes from Aphodius sticticus, assembly GCA_963966075.1. Lineage (NCBI taxonomy): Eukaryota > Metazoa > Arthropoda > Insecta > Coleoptera > Scarabaeidae > Aphodius > Aphodius sticticus. Next base: position 1,461,212 of record OZ014507.1, read on the forward strand.
TTTTTGAAAGGTAATAATAAATAGTTTTCTTAAACTGTAATTTTAATACAGTCAAATACCCTATTCTGTATGAGACTTAGAACAACTTAAGTGGTTATAGTATATTACATTACAAGAGCGGCGAGTTTTGTTATTTTTCACGAACACGTAATATGCGTTACAGCGCGAGTATTGTACAAAATTCTACCTACGACCGAATTGTCAAGATATTTGGGTACAAGTCGAATAGTAGTTAATAACATATTAGATAGACTAAAATACAATAAAACAGGGTAATAAACAAACAAAATAATGTGTAGTTAATGTGAAAAAAAGAGTACGATTTATTACGGTCGGGCCGTAAGTATATTCCTTCCGCCTAGTGTGAGTGTCAAGACGGTGATTAAACCTCGATAAGTCAGTCAAATTTCAACCGATTCCAATAAATAAACTCACATTTAAATGGGCTTTCAATAAAGAAATAGAAATAAAATATTATGGAGTGAAACAGGTCATTAAACTGTCGTTAAAGTTCAGAAAATCTGAAACTAATGGGAAACTTCTGAATTTGAACGTCCATAACTTTTCGACTTTGTATTGGAACTGACCGAACAGTACATCCTTCTAATGGTCTGTGTTCTCTCTTTCAATTGCATGTTTTATTTTGGAAATCGAATGGGTAATGACGGAGTTTTGCATTTTTATACACATGCAAGTACCCAAACCCAGTTTTTTGAAAAAAATCGAGATTTTCGAGGTGTTTGGAAAATTTCGTATATGCCATTATGTTCTACCAGCTCAACAACTTAGACTATGTCTCGTGAAAAGTATATTTCCACTGTAACACAGTGTTATTTATTAAAAGTTGTAGGCTAAAGTAGAGTAAACGTCTTATAAAACTTGTATAATAATATGCTATTATAAGCAGTGGCCGGACAAAATTTTTCCAGTGTCGTGCATGGGACACGTGCTAGTGGGAACGCTAACGGCTAGCCGGTCTGGCTTCGGCTCATGGTGTACATACCACTACACCTACTTTGGCGTTGATCGAGTACAGTCGCTTGCCTTGTTTAAATTTCCGCTTCGTCGATAGATAATTTGAGCAGTTTCTTTCAATTGTGTTGTTTCTTGAAATTTTGTGTGAATATCTGTTTTTATTTTCCATTTCGAATTTGTTCTTCTGTTTTATACTTAGAGTTGAATTATTTTTTTTATTTTATAGTTGTACTTAGTTTGAAAATCCTGCAATGAATCGTTTGCTAGCTGAGTTTGGCAATACTTTCACGTTCGTTAAGAAAGGGGAAGTGGTTTGCAATTTCTGATCACGAAATTTAATTATTCGTAGTAAACAATGTCTTCGGGCTCATGTAAAAACAAAAAAACACATGGAAAATGTATCAGGAACGTCAACTAAAAACTGTTTTGATGATTTATGTGAAACATTCATTTCTGCTAATATACCTTTCACAAAAATTAATAATCCCGTTTTTAAAAAAATTATCAAGAAGTATACTGGACGAGACTTACCCGATGAATCCACAATTAGAAAATATTACGTACAAGGGCAATATGACAAAACAATTTCTAAAATAAAGTCAAAACTATCCGATAAATATATTTGGGTTTCTGCAGATGAAACTACGGATATGAAGGGTAGATGTGTGGTCAACGTCGTTGTCGGATTGTTGGACCCGCAAGACTTATATAAACCCTATTTAATATCTACTCAGTTTCGCTGTACGTCAAAGCTGAAGAGATAAGTACAATAGTAAACGACGCCATAAAAAAAGTAGGAATCACAGACGATTCATTTACGGATGGAGGAATTTCTCAAAAATATTCCAATTTGGTGTTGGTTTATTCATTTGCGCCTGTGACTAATAGCTGCGATGTAGAAAGATTATTTTCAAGGTTTAAAGACATTTTAACATCTAAGCGAAATAATTTTACTGAAGATAATTTAGAAAAATATGCAGTAATACAATCGTTCAATGCATATCCAAGAAATGAGTAAAATATTTCAGTGGGCACGTGTTCCATATAGTTACGACAAACATTTAATATTAAATTCACTCGGTTTACTACCGACCGCCAGGCGCTTCGCGCCTATGGATATCAATCCAATCGACCGCATAAGTCGTCATTGACTCATGCGTGCCCGCTACGCACACTCATAGTTGGGCGACTTCTAGCACTGCGAGACATACATTTTTGTCCGGCCACTGATTATAAGACATACTGTAGTACGTTACCTGTTTACTGAGGCTATTCCTCTCATTCGGATCCTGCTCCAGCTCCTCATCAAAATTCCTAGTCTTCACCTCAAAACTACCAGTACTATCCTCATCCATCTTCTTAAGTTTGCCATACTCACACAAACTACTCTTCGCAACCCTCTGTCTCCCGTCACTCGAATCCGACGCGGCATCAACCATCTTACTACAAGAACTCCCCTCGTCAACAGTCCTCTTCCTTTCCACAGCTTGCTGGGCCATCAAAAAGTCCGTAGAACTCGTCTGAGTGGTAATACTCGGAAAGAACTGCAAGAGTACAGATGGAAGACCTCCTTGAAACGCGTACTCGTCGCCCATGAGAGCGTCTCCAGTGTTGTAGTTGGTAATAGTGCAATTCTGGGCTTCGTCAGAGTAGAGTATTTCCTTCTCTGGTCTGAGGTCTACGTCGCATTTTCTTGATTGGGTTGCTGTGGAGACTGCGAGGAGGTGTTCTGGTTCTGCGGGGTCAACGGTGGGGATATTGTCGAAGGCTACTATGGTGTGGTTGTCTGAGGACGAAGGTTGGTTGGGTTGGTACCAGGCATCGTTGAAGGTGCTCTGGGTGGTTGGTGGTGTGCTGTGGAGTTTGGTGTTGTACCTTATCAGGGGGAGAGAGTCTGAAAAAAATACATGATTGATATTGTTGTATAACTGTTTTTAGGCTATTTTACAGCAGGCAAGGTTCAGTCATAGTCCAGAAAATTTCTTTTTATTTATTTATTTTTTTTTGCACATGCTTATCGCTTTTTCAAATCAAACTGATAATTTGATTACGAACAAGCAAGTTTTTCTTTTATAATACCGACACATGTTTGAAAACAAATCTTGACGAAACTGTTTCATTTTAATGATTTTTGTCAATCATCAACATTCTGTATTAATAATTCGCAGCATCTAGTTTTGACAGGGTCTAAAACTCAATACAATAGACCAGGGCTTCTCAAACTTTTTTCATCGATGTGCCACTTGTACCCCACACAATTTTCCACGACCGCACTCAAAATTATAAATGCAATTTACTAGTAACAGTCTTACTTATTATTATATCTTTTGTTAGTAATAAAAATTATATATTATTTACTTTTCAATTTTGACAACAAAGGGATTTTGAATCCAATCTGATTTATTGTGATCCCATTCCGGAACTAAGTATTTCTTCTAGATTTCTTTCTAGACAACCAAATGCTCAATTAACAAAAGTCTGCTTAACCAAATCAAAGCTCAACTCGGTATAGACAAGAAAATGCTCAGTAGATGACAACATTTCAAAAGAGTTATCTTCCATTTACGCTTCCATATATTTTTATAAACACTTGAATTTTGTCCTTGAGTGTAAAAATGTTCTTGACTTCCCCTTGGAGACATATTTAGAGCGTATAGATTCGAAAATGAGTCAAGATAAAATAATGTACATACCATGCTGCGCGCACTTTGCCTATGCATGTCTTTAGTAGCCAAATTATTATGATTTACGCCAGATTTTTCTCACAATATTGACCCGGTCTATTATTTGAATATTCTTATATATATAGGCATTGACGTGTGTTAGAATGAAATAGCACTCTTCATTATTTCATTCAAACACATGTCAATGCGTAGGAACGTTTGCGCGTTATGTCAGCGGCTTACTGCCACTTGTCGTGAAATAAATCTTATTTCATTACTAATGTTCACTACTTAAGTTCAAAGAAAGAAATAGTTGGTACTCTAGTAGTTCTTGCTTAATGGTAATCGATGTAACATTATTACTAAGTTGAAGTAAGAAATATTTTATGAGTTTAATAAAATTACATTAACTATTACAACTATTACAAAATATGTTTATTTAACATCAAATTTATATTTATGGACAGCAATGATAAGTAACCGACCTCTCCTGTTAACCCCTTGAGTCTCAAATGCCTTCTCTGGTTTCCTTCGGATCCTATTATTATTGTTGTACCATAATATGAAATAAATCATTGATATAGATATATGCATAACAAATATATAAATTCAAAATAAGTAGCGAACTATCAAATATCTATTGTTTGGAAACAAAAATTAAAATAATATAATCTAATATTATTGTATTATTTATTGTTATCATAGATTATATTTGGAAGCGTATAATTACTACATATATTATAAGATCTTCCAAGGCGCAGAAATTGCATAGGATGGCTTTACAGTACAAGCAAAGGGCAAAATGGTACAAACAACTTACAAACAAGAAAGGGATAACCAGAGCAATGAAGTTTGCTATTTGTAATGATTATATTCAAACTTCAACGAATGAAACCACTATAAAATTTGTTATGGGTCAATAGGGTATTCCGGTGTTTTTGAAATTGTCATTTTTTACAAAGTATGGGTGCTACTGTTTGCTACTTCACAAGTAAAATGTCAAACATTGTTTTAAATTAAGAGAAATCGTTGTTTGAAGTTTAAATTAGGATTGGTCTTTGTGACGTCACAAAGACCGCTCAAAGTGAGCGACTTGACAGCGTTGCTATATCTAGGGTGCACGTAGTAAATTTTTGTCTTCTGTTGTGTCAACGTTTAGAATCGCTCGTTTGTTGACACCTGCTTTGGTTATTGAGGTTATATCAAACACTTGTTCAAAATGTATAAACTCCAACGCCGACATTGTTCTGTGCCGGGCTGTAACAGTAGTAGAACAGTAACTCCTGATAAGATTTTCTTTACATTGCCGACTAGCGAGATGAGAGATGTTTGGCTTCAAGTTTCAATGATCAAATCATCTCTCAAAAAAGTTACCGTTATTCGTTGTCAAACGACAGGGTCGCCAACCGTCAACTTGGCCGATCAGCTGTTCGAGAGCTGTCCGCTGTTGCCACCGCTACTAGGGATCGGTAATCATCGTGTATTTCCGAGGGTGGTCGGTGATATCAAACGAAATGCACTTTTAATTGCAATTATCTCATAGAAAAACTAAATAAAAAAGCTCATAGCTTAACTTTATGAATCCTTATAAATTGTACAATAGGTTAAACCGAATATCTGCTTAAATTTTGACATGACCGGAATACCCTATTGAGTAATCAAAGGAAGAAGTTTCTGCTGTTGTTGTGCCTTTAACTTACATGCTTTTTCATTTTATTATTCTCAACATACTTGTTATCAGCATTCGAAATTGGATCAAATAAATTTTCATTTAACAAGTCTGTTTGAATTGCTTTATTTTCCTATGTTATTCATAAATTTAATAATGTAGTTTCTTTTCTAAGTCTCATTATTAATAATTTATAACGTTAATAATATCATGTTTTCCACAAAGTTTGGATGTTACTGCTTATAGTAAATTTGACAATATTATTAATTTGAAGACGTGATTTTGTCAGTGCTCTGCAACAATAACATCATAGGTACTTTTATTATTTCCAAACTAATTGTATTTTTAAATTACGGCAGAGGCGGCAATCAGACTGACCACTAGCGATAACGTCTGTAGCGGGGCTAGTTGAACTAAAATTGTATGGAAAAATAAATGGGCTGAGTGGGCTATCTATATTAGTATATATGTATCTTATCTATGGACAAAACATTAATGCCCGTTTGCACCGTATTTGCTAAGCCAGACCTAATTTTAAGAATGACTTAAACCAAAGTCGAGCTTAAGTCGGCGTTCATTTGCACCGCATATGTGTAGGACATTCCTATCTTAAGTTATGCATGATTTGGCAACAAGGTAAAATAATAATAATAAAACAAGGTGAATAATTCAGTAATTTTAATCGCAACTGGTTGAATTAATTCTTCACCAATCGTGTAAGGTGTTTTAGCAGTTGCGATTAGGTAAGCGGATTCATAGGATGCTCTTCATTATTTTTTATCAACACAAACATGGGTTTCACGTCATTTCGAAGAACTGCAACAGCCTTTAAAAAACTGTACAGGCTTATTACCAAATAAGGCAAATTTTGTGTGAAGATGTCTTTTTAATTTAGCTGGTTTCATACTTTTATTATAGCCAAGCATTAGTTACAAACCACACACACACACGTGACACGCTTATCTTTATTATTTTCGGAAAACCGTATTGAAAAACGATGCATTGTATTTCCTCTTTTTCTGCTAAATGTATAATATGCTCACATTTATTAATACTGGATGATCCAGGTACTGCAGCATCTACAGCTTTCACAATATTATTTCTAGGTTTAGCAGTTGACAAATTTAACCACCCATCCTTCACAAACACTTAATGGAAGCCAAAACTGCTCTGATAAATAATCATTGCACATTGGAACAACTTTGTACACGCAAGAAGAATTTTTAAAATACACTTTGAGAAGCCCTGCACTAGGTCATTTGTTGAGAGTAGTAAACTATTATTTTAAGAAAAATAAATATATTTTTTTTATTTAAATTAGGACGTTGTCCATAAGGAAAATGTTGGGTATGGTTTCTTCGCCATTTTCAAGTTCTACTAAAGCCAATTGTACTACTAGGTTCGTTGTATAAATGTGCCTTAATATTGTCTGAAATACAAAAGATTAGCTTTTGGAACTAAAATTTAAAAAAATTACCTTTCAAAATACAACTTTTTTGTTAAATAAAAACCTACACTAAATTTTTCTACTGTTAAAATATTTTAACCGTTTTCATTTCTCTTCAAATAAGAAACGTCATAAAAATCGATAAATATATAAATACAACAAGCAAATAAAGTATAATTTTCCAAATAACTTATTTTATAGACATGCTCATTTATATTATTCATAGAAAAGCATCAACTTAGGATACACTCTGTAGATGGTGTACGTTTTCCTTGGGAAAGAATAACATTGCGTTTGTAAAAAACAAAAGGTAAAAACAACAATAACAACACTGTTTTTAATTTCTGTCTGAGACGGTCTCCGGAAAATAAAATTTTCACTAAATTATAATTTTATGCGGTTCTCGCCCTTTAGAAGAATCACACATGTTACTAATAATTACAAATCTGTTGGCAATCTTCGTATACGATCTACTTCACACAAACCGAAATTTAAAATTGGAAAAATTAACTAGCGTACTAAAATATTAGTCGCGTACAAATAAATGCTCCAATATTTGTCGCCTTGGAATTTGCTATACCCACTTCGTCTGGGTATTACAAATACCAAATATTTGACGTAAAAAAACTCGTCCGCACAGCCGAACGTCGAATATATAAATCTATTTTTGAGGTGGACTCGCTGCGAATTGAATAGAGCTGTTTTTTTTCTTGACAAATATTCATGTCTTTTGATAGGTGCACATAATAAATTCACATGAACTAAATTCAATAGTCGAAATCGATTTGTATGGATTAATATTAATCGTGGATTTTTCATATTAAAATTTAGGAAAATAGGTGAAATAAGCCAAATGTACCAAAAGAATTAATTGTGGACAAACTAACAAACTACAATCACTTGTATTTTGCGTATGAATTAGGATACTTTTTGTAGTATTAATAAAATAACCTTTTCTATTTAATTACTTGACCCTTTCTTTTTTATGCTAGAACGTATATTTGCAAATATTAATGGTATATTTCCGGTTGCCATACTAGTACCTTCGAATGGCCTACCATTTTTACAATCTGACTTGTCACATTCATCAGCTGATCCAGCCATGCCGTCCATCAAATTCTCTTCAGTCCCTGGTTTGAAGAGGAGCGTATCAGACACTTGTGAGGTTAGGAATTCGTCAGTCTCAGATTCCGTCAAAAAGGAGGTTTTCCGATCTCTTACCGGCGGCTCTAAACACACACAGCAAGCAACAAATTATTCCTTTTGCAAACATACTCTTAAAAACTGCGAAATAATATACAAAATACGCTTACTTTTGATGCAACAGTTGGGCAGCTTTTGACCATTACTATCGCTCTGATTTGCCGCATTGTAGTACATCGACACACTATGGTATCCTTTGTACTCTTCAGGACATACGTAGCTCCCAAACATAGAAGCTTTCCTTTCATTTGATGTCGACTCTATGCAAGAACGAAAAGAGAAGTGCCTTGAGAAAAATGCGGCGTAGGTATTATCAATTTAGACCAGGCAATACAGCAGAACTCTCGACCGCTTGCGAGCGCGCGGCCATTTTCGGTCATAGGCCAAGCAAGAGAGCTACAAGTGATTGCTTTTTTGATATAAAGACTAGCAGGAAGCCGCCTGTGCCATCCTGTGCAGGACAGTCCGTAGTATATTCCCACTATGTTTCCTACTCGAAAATGCCATTTTTTAATTTATTATAAACAATTATCAACAAAAAGTCGCGTTTTTTTAAATTTTTTTATTGTAAAAGGAAAACTATTGGAGCAATCTTAATGGTGCAACGGGATGAACTGTAGAGAATTAAATTACGAAGAGAATGACAGGTAAAACGATCCGATCGGATAATTAGAACCGGAGAAAAGCTGGAAAAAACGGAAAATTTTGCTTCTTTTTAAAATAATTCATAACTCCGCCATTTTTTAATATTAACAGCTGAAACGTTGCAGAATGGTAGCTATTCACATGTACTTTAAGTGTGCAAAACCTGGATCCGGCCGGATTAATAGTTTTCGCACAATCCTCATTTGTATTTCTTTTGGCAATATTTTTGCGGAGAGCTGGATGCGTTTGAGGTCGTCCGATTGCAATTTAAAAAACGGATTTGGTAACCAGACATGAACAGCAACAAAACGTCTATTCTGATTTTTCGATAAGACCCGTTTAAGTGGGTAATAAACTACTGAGAACATGAGCGAAGACGCCCGCACCCGCTAGAGTGGTCGAGTGACGGGGGAAGTGTGCGATTAGAGAGGAAACGTATATATAATACGTGCAGCTGTGCTTGTATTACTATAGATACGCTCGACCGGTTTGGAGCGCGCGGCAGTTTTCGGTCATGTTTGCAAGCATTTTCCACCTATTTCGCAACATTTTAACGCAAAATCAAAGTAGACGTTTTGTAGCACAATACTTTTACTTTCGAAATACGTACAACAAATTAAAATCGGACCACATCCGACGCATCCAGGCTCGCCGAATCATATTGCATACAAATATTCAAATCGGAATTGTGCAAAGACTAATCATAGGACAGCGCCTGGGTTGTCCACACTCAAAGTACCCATCAATCGCTACTTGCACGCGAAAAGCCTCCGCTACAACTTTGAAAATGGCGGAGTTGCAAATTTTTGAAGAAACGCAAATTTTTCCGAATTTCCTCCGTTAATATTAATCACAACGAGTCCGTGTAGGGCTCATTTTTTTCGTCTTTTCATTCTCTACAATTCGTCTGTGGAAAGCAGGAAGATTGATTTATCGGTTCAGCTTTTACAAACGAAAAGCGAAAAAGAAACACGATTTTGTGAGGTTTTTTGTTTATAACAAATTAAGTCTGCCTGGTCTAATTTTGAATTATCTTTTATTTAAGGCGTATGAAGTCACTTACTTGTATTTGCACCCACATCTCTTGAAGGTGTTTTATGTTCATCCTTAACAGCTGACCCATCCATGATGGGACACTCTGTAGTTTGTGTGGAACGTGTGGTCATCTGAATGCTTGACTTTTTAGCTGAAAAACGAGTTTCATTTCAAACATGTTCGCATAAAACTGCCTATTGTCTGGCCTAGACCGGCAATCGTGGATATCAAGGTTCAAACCCCAGGCGGGGCAGTTTTTTTTTTATTTAAAAAATTACTACCTCTCGTATTATCTATCCAATATTGAAATATGTATACAAAAAACTGGGGAGAATCTATAATTACACAATAAAAAATATAAAAAAATATATACGTTACCTGTATTGTTCAATATTGTCGAATGCTCTGTATAGTCCATGGGAAAACTGCGTAATGTTTGCGTAGTGGTGTTGGAATGTAGGCGTGCAGAAAACTGACCAGAATTCATTGAAACTGTTGAACAGAATTATACAGGGTTAGCCAAAGTTACCGGAACACCTAAATAATCCTCCAACCGTAAGAAATATAAAAAAATTGTTCAAACAAACATTTTTTTGCTTTAAACAAGCTATCGTCTAAATATATTTTCAATATACAGAGTGCTCATTTTATTATACAAATTCGGTAACCTATTCTTTTTTTTAAATTGAACACCCTATATATTATTAAATTTTTTAATTCTAAGATTAATTCTAAGAATTTTTTATAGGAATCATATGTTTATAAAATGCATTATTTTTTATTTATATGCTATTAACCAAAAATAGTCAAAATTACCGGAACTCCTTAATAATAGAGTATTCCGGTCATGTCAATATTTAAGCAGATATTCGGTTTAACCTATTGTATAATTTATGCGGATTCATATAGTTAAGCTATGAGCTTTTTGATTTAGTTTTTCTATAAGATAATTGCAATTAAAAGTGCATTTCGTTTGAATTCATCGACCACCCTCGGAAATACACGATGATTACCGATCCCTAGGAGCGGTGGCAACAGCGGACAGCTCTCGAACAGCTGATCGGCCAAGTTGACGGTTGGCGACCCTGTTGTTTGACAACGAATAAAGGTAACTTTTTTGAGAGATGATTTGATCATTGAAACTTGAAGCCAAACATCTCTCATCTCGCTAGTCGGCAATGTAAAGAAAATCTTATCAGGAGTTACTGTTCTACTGCTGTTACAGCCCGGCACAGAACAATGTCGGCGTTGGAGTTTATACATTTTGAACAAGTGTTTGATATAACCTCAATAACCAAAGCAGGTGTCAACAAACGAGCGATTCTAAACGTTGACACAACAGAAGACAAAAATTTACTACGTGCACCCTAGATATAGCAACGTTGTCAAGTCGCTTACTTTGAGCGGTCTTTGTGACGTCACAAAGACCAATCCTAATTCAAACTTCAAACAACGATTTCTCTTAATTTAAAACAATGTTTGATATTTTACTTGTGAAGTAGCAAACAGTAGCACCCATACTTTGTAAAAAATGACAATTTCAAAAACACCGCAATACCCTATTCTCCAACTGTAAAAAAGTAAAAAAAAAATGTCAAATAAAAGTTTTTTGGGTTTGAACAACCTCTCGTTCAAATATATTTTTTATATACAGGATGTTTATTTTATTATGGAAATTTGCAAACCTTTCTTTTTTTCTAACAGAACACCCTGTATATTTAAAATTTTTTTAATGCCAAGATTAATTCTAAGAATGTTATGTTGAGATTATTAATATAATAATATAAAATTTTCATTTTTTAGTTATAAGCAATTAATCACTAATCGAGTTAAATTAAATGTTCAAACTGTCAAATTAAAATAAATGTGTGGGAAAATATTCTTAATTTGAAGTTCAGTAGTTTTGCTTAATTGCTCATAACTCAAAAATAATGCATTTTCAAAAAAACTTATTTCTATAAAATGTTCTTAGAATTAATCTTAGAATTAAAAAAGTAAAAATTCACAGGGTGTTCTATTAGAAAATAGAATGGTTTGCAAATTTCCATAATAATACTAACACACTGTATATTAAAACTATATTTAAACGAGAGGTTGTTGAAGTCCAAAAAACTTTTATTCGAAAATTGTTTCGAATTTGTTTGCGGTTGGAGAATTATTTGGGTGTTCCGGTAATTTTGATTATTTTTGGTTAATAGCTTTTAATTAAAAAATGCATTTTATAAAAAAAGTGATTCATATAAAAAATTCTTAGAATTAATCTTAGAATTAAAAATGTAATAATATATAGGGTGTTCTATTTAAAAAAAAGGAAATGTTACCAAATTTCTATAATAAAATGAGCATCCTGTGTATTGAACTATATATTGAAAATATATTTAAAAGATAGTGTGTTTAAAACCACAAAATTTTTGTTTGAGCAATATTTGGACATTTCTTACGGTTGGAGAATTATTTAGGTGTTATTTTGGTAATTTGGTAATTGGTAATTTTGGCTAACCCATTTTTATTATTAACTTTTCAGAAAATTTTGTTTTTCATAAAAGCTTCTGTATTGTCTTGAACGTAAATTGCAAATATTAGAATGTAATTATCAGCTTGCATGTACCGGGTGTTACCAAAACTATGAAAAACTCTTAAGAGTCCTACCTTTATGTTCAAAGGTATGCAAAAATTAGAGGAACACTTTTAAATGTAAATTAATAACGCAAAACAAAATGGAAATGACTGTCGCAGTATCGATGACAGTCGGGTTTTCTGTGGATTGGTGCGGTTTAATACAGTGTATGCCCTCCACGAGCACGAATCACTTCCTCACACCTGCGTGGCCTGCTTCGCACTAGTCTGCGAAGAGATTCTTGGGGTATGCTTTCCCATTCCTCAATCAGGGCTTGTGTCAGTTGCTGTACGGTTAGTGGTGGATTAGGGCGCTTGCGAACACGTCGGTCAAGCTGATCCCACACGTGTTCAATAGGATTCAGGTCAGAACTTAACGCCATGACCTGAATTCCACGTTCTTGTAAAAAGTTTCTGGTGATGCCGGCGGTATGTGGCTTTGCATTGTCCTGCATTAGGATGAAATTTTGACCGACGCCATATGCAGCAGGCACCACATGGTCCTCCAAGATGTTTTCGATGTAATTCATGGCATTTAGTCTACCAGGAACCACAACAATATCAGTTCTGTTGCCTATACTGATTCCAGCCCAAACCATCACAGATCCACGACCAAATCTATCCACTTCCTGTATAGTAGCGGCTGCGTAGCGTTCACCAGGACGTCTATGTACACTAGGGTGGTTCAAAAATGCATTGCAAAAATTTTGGTGATGATAGAAAGCAACGATCCCCCCAAATCGTTTCCAAATCAAAAAAAAGCGGACACGTATTTTTTTTTCTTCGAAATTTTGATTCTTAATGGTGCCTGTCGACTCTGTCGAGGCCTCAAATTTACATAAGAAAATGCATGGGAAAAAGACATTTTTTGGTATTTTTCGAATAATTGTTCGGGGTTTGGGAAAACTTTAGATTAAAGTTATAGGACTTGTAGAGGACTTTCCAATGAAGAATTTGAGGTATTATACATATGGCTTTGACGCCCCCAACCCACCCCCACAGTGCCCTGAAAACTACCATTAAATGAAAAGTGTACATTCTTCAGAAAATTTACCCTTCTAATCACTTCATTCTCTTTTTTCTCATAGAAGTCATTACTATAAGTCTAGTTGAATGTTTATAAACATTTGTCAGGTAATTTCCATTTGTTTAAACAAATTCCATTTGTTTAAATAATTCGCTTTTCTCGAAACTCCGTCGGACATCTCCTTTCTGAGTTCGAAATGGCAGTTTATTATCTTAGAGTGACATTATTCATTAAACAAATTCTTCCTATTGTTTAAACAATCAATTATTATTAATTTTCAACTGTTATTCTAATTATGGTAAAAGTCAGCTTTTTTGTGAAATTAACTTATAAATTTAATGTTCGAGGTATCTTGCCTATGTTATTAGCTAATAAACCCAAATTTGCTTAAACAAAGTCCATTTGTTTAAACAATTTTTTTGCAATTCTCCTAACATTAATTTTTTTAGATCGGTCTGGTCAACCGTTATTGTCAAGTGACATCATTTATATTTTGGGATAATTTCCATTGTTTAAATAATAAAATATTATTCAAACGCATAATGGTGATATACAGGTGGTATGTAAATTTTAAAATAAATTAAAAATTACAGCCACAACCTGGATTTGAACCAGGGACCTGGGACCTGGTTCAAATCATTATAAAGTAAAATATTATTCGTTTTCAATATCATTTATTCGAAAAAATTGAATTTATTTAAAATCTTTTTTTCGGGAAATTGGGGAGTTACATTTCTTTTAAAAATATTAAATTTTCTACCATAATTAGAAAAAAGTTGAAAATGAATAATAATTTGTTGTTTAAACAATAGGAGGAATTTTTTAATGAATAATGTCACTCTAAGATAATAAACTGCCATTTCGAACTCAGAAAACAGAATTCAGACGGATTTTCGAGAAAAATGAATTATTTAAACACCTAAAAATTTGTTTCAACAATTGGAAATTAACTGACAAATGTTCATAGGCATCCCACTAGACTTATAACAATGACTTCTATGAGAAAGAAAGAGAATGAAATAATTAGAAGGGTCAATTTTCTGAAGAATCTAAATTTTTTCATTTAATGGTAGTTTTCAGGGCACTGTGGGGTGGGTTGGGGGCGTCAAAGCCATATGTATAATACCTCAAATTCTTCATTGGAAAGTCCTCTACAAGTCCTATAACTTTAGTGTTAAGGTTTCCCAAACTCCGAATAATTATTCGAAAAATACCAAAAAATGTCCTTTTCCCATGCATTTTCTTATGAAAATTTGAGGCCTCGACAGGCACCATTAAGAATCAAAATTTCGAAAAAAGAAAAAATACGTGTCTGCCTTTTTTGGATTTAGAAACAATTTGGGGGTATCGTTGCTTTCTAAATAAAAATAGCCAATTTGAACCACCCTAATGTACACGTACTCGACCGTCGCAACGAGTTAATCGGTATCTGGACTCGTCTGTAAACAGTACAGGCGTCCAGTGACGACGTTGCCAATCTCTGTGATCCAGGTGTTTTAATCTGCTTCTAACAGTTATCAGAAATTTCTATTCGATGTGCTCGTCTTAGGTCGTTTAGGAGGTCTCGTGCTGTGGCAGTACGCTGACGTAGAGAGGAAAGTTACAGGTTTCGAAAAAAGTGTTCCCGTTTTTTGCTAATTTTAGACCAGTATCGACGAAATAACTTTATAACTTTCCCCTTTTTTGTTAATTTTAGACCAGTATCGACGAAATAACTTTACAACTTTACCTTTTTTTGTAACTTTTAAATTTTAATAGTGTTTTTTAACTGAATATAGGATTCAGGATATAGTATCAGACGGACTTAAACATTCGGCCGTTTAAAAACGTTGTAAGAATTTAAGAACGCAAGGCAAAGTTTGTATATTTCCGTACTTACTTGTGCTATCGCTACGAGCTTTCCCAAAAAGATCGTCAGTACCATCAGATATGCTGATATCTTCAAACGTTTGAGTTGGGCTTGTGATCGCTTGCGGCAATACAGAAATCTTCCTTTCTGTAAATTAAAAATTCATCGGAAAACTTATTCATTACTAATAACTTGCAAAGAGTATGTGGAAAAGTAGCATTACAGTCATGATATGTCCCCCTGTTATCATTTTATAGCAGTATTAAAAGGTAGAGTATTAAAAAGTATCTTTATAAGATTTTAATTGCGAGAAATCATTAAAATCTAGCAGATGTGACTATGCTTGTGCATAAAGTACCAATGTTAGAAGACATATATGGGAGTACACAGGGGTCGTTCCGAAACAATTTAGAGAGAAACTAAACGAATAGAATACTCACTTGCACTTGCATTGCTCATTCTGGTACTAGCTATTGGAGTTGTAGACGATTCTTGAAATGTGTTGCAAGCTACGTCTTTCTCTGAAGGTGTCAAAAATTACATACAGTTATCACAAGCAAATACAAATCTACACAAAATTTTTTAAATTAAAAGTTTGAACGTCTTTTTTTTTTTCAGGCATGACACTGATATCAGACTTATACATTCAATCGACTATTTCTAAAGGTCTGAAAAGTTGGAATCTTCTGTTACCTGTAGAAAAGGCTTTCAAACTTGTATACATATTTTGATAACTTACTTTGAGTTTCACTATGGGCGGCAACACCCGCATCAGAACGTGTTTGAGTCCACGCTGTACATAGCAAAGGACCAGTTTTTGCAGAAGGATATTCTAAAAAAATCAAGAAAAACTGCTTTAAAGTTTTACTACTAAAGATGTTACTGTTTTCGGTGTTACAATTAACAAATTGCAACACCGTTTTTAGTAACTTTTTTCTAAGATTGGTCACATTACTATCAAATGTCAAACGTAAATACACATAACCACAAAATGGCTTTCTAGAATCGCTTGCAATCGCATAAACTGCGGTATATCTATATTCTATACATGTTTAAACATGCGTGTAGCATGCTATAGTATGGCCAAAAGGTTGGGGGTTTCTTAGTTTTGCTCTGTTCATCAAAATACGCCAATAGGACGTTTTCGGTGATGTTTTGCGACTCTGGTAAGTGATCGTGCATCATTCTCGTCAACTAAACATAAAATCCCCCTTTCAGATACAAATACAAGGACCACGTTTACCTGAATGAGGAGTTATGCGAAGATCAAACCTACATCGTAGATATGATCGGGTTCAAATACTGCCGCGGGATTGTATATGCGCAATAAGTAGTTTATTGAATATCAGCATGCACGTAGTAGATGCACTATAGTACATCTAAAGTGTGGAGGATTTCTTAGTTTATGTAACGTATACGTTTTCGGGAACATTTTGGACAGAATAGGGTATTTGACTGTATTAAAAATATGGCTTGTATTATAGTCATCCTAATAGATTACAGTTTAAGAAAACTATTTGTTATTACTTTTCGAAAAAATATACTTTATTTCTATTAAGAACCAAAATTAAAATTGAATTTTATTCACGTCCTACCACGTGATTGAAAACGCTCTGTAACTGGCTCAGTCTCCAGTGACGTCATTCGTTAGTACGCTTAGAGCGCGTTCGGTTTGTCAGAGTAGGGTATGGGGAGAGCAATGCTCAGATAACCTGGTCGGCTGTCTCTCTCTTATATGCAGATAAACGCCGTATGACGTTAGTCCGCCTATTATGCAGCGCGTCACTCTCACCGTACCCTACCCGATTATCCGAACGCGCTCTTATGCTTCTGCCGTTTGAATTTAACAGCACTAAAGTGCCATGTAAGCATAACTTTGTAGGTTAGGATAGCGCTAACCTTAAGCTGTCAGATCAGATAATACCTGGTTCGAAAATTCGATGGATAACTTATTCTAGTCAGTTTTACTTATGTCGAAGTAATCTTCACAACAAAAAACACTTGTATTGGCCGCTATTTATTTCATTTGGATTTCTACGAGCCAACCACTTTCTTCGCAGTTTCAAATCTTGCGGAACAGCTACAAATAGTTTATCCGGAGTTTTTATTGACGTATTTCTGCATTGTGGATTTATACACCATTTATAACCCATTTTTATGTAGAAATTGTGAAAACAACACATCATACAACACAATTACCAAACGCCGACGATGCTGATGCTGACAGTCCATATGGGCCGATTTGACATCTACTACCGACGTCACACAACAGAAAGTATCGTTTTGGCGGGACTGTTTGTGATTCAATTTTTAACGCCGATTTTTATGAAATATTGAGGAAATAATTACGAAAAATAATGGATTTACAATGTAGAGTGAAGGAATAAACACACTAAGATGGTTTTCCAATAATAGTCAAATACCCTATTCTGGTCGTGCCAATACCGTATTTTTTTTTGTACGTTGCTTCCAACTTCGTCTTAGTTCTAGTTGTGTGCAACTATTTGTGTTACCTCCATCGCATGTAAGTTTACTTGTAAAGTAGAGTAAAATTATCCATAATAAGATTTTGTCATTTTCTAGTCCAACGACTGTCAAAGTCATCAGACATTTACGTTGTTTTTAAGAACTTTGTTTCCAAGCTTGCTACTTGTATCAACTCACCATAACTAATGCTTGTACTTTCTCCGTCATCTGTTTTTGTGATATAGCCATAACCATCGCGTTCGCCAGATATGTCTTCGAAAGCTCTCATTGACGCATTACGCATTGCGTTTTCCTGTAGTGCTAGTGATACTCGCAAACTACCTTTAACGATATATATAGAAATATAGAAAAGTTGGCATCTCTGCATCTCTTATTTGAAGCTGTTTTTCACTACGCTTATCTTAACTTCACTTGTTTGTTTTGTTGTTTTTTTGTAACGTTCAGATGTTGAAAACGATATGCCAATTGACCCATGTTCAATTGAGTTGAAATTTGAATCAAAAATGTCAGAAAATTTCCATTTTTTTTTTTTTAAATTGAAAATTTTCATTAATTTATTTTGTTACCTATGGAAGCAGGTGGCTTATTGGGCTTATCTTGGCTAACTCTAGTTCCCTTTACGACAGAAAGGTGTGAAGTTTGTGTCGACCTACAGACTCGAAGATGTTGGTTCGTAGAAGATTTTAAAATTGGTTCTAATGGGCGAATTTTAGCGGACCCTTTCTTCGATTGTTGCTGCCAATCTTCTTCAAATTGTTCAACTTGCTGGTTGGTTAACGTGCGGCAGTCACTGTTGGCAACATCATCTAAAAAGATCATGGAAACATTAAATTCTCCTGTACATTTTCGGGACTCTGACACCCTGTATACAATGTGTGCCGTGTATCTCTCACGTGTTTGTAGGTAATGCCTTTCAGTCGTATTCAGTAAGAACGGTTACTTGTACGAAAAAAATGCATATGCATACGTAAAACCGTTTTTACGTTAAACGACTAAAAAGCGTCAATAACAAGTTGTTGAATCACATGTTTGCGATAATGTTTTTCAAGGAGAATATATCTAATTTAAATTACAAACCTGTCTGCGTCGCTGTTTCTACATATTTCTTCGATAATCCGCGTGTTTTCATGTATTTCTCGCAGATTGTTGCAGTGTCACAGATCGCTGTATCCAGCAGTTGAATTCGACCTTTATCTTCGGTTGTCTCTTTCATTGGTGCTATCAAAATAGAGATTGTATTCCGTTTTTTTTTATTGTGAGAAACAATCAATCTTAATCTAATGCAAATATACAGGGTGTTTCATGACGAGATGATATTAGAAGTATATGGAGAAACAAATGAACTGAGGGAGTAAACATTTGTGGACTTATGTTGTTGGATCAATGTCTTTAATTTTTTAAAAATATTTTAAGGTATCGTTTACTTCCGCTTACACCGGAAATTGTGCCAACTGCTATATTTCAAATGTAACACCTTGTACTTTAGAGAATTTTTGAAATCTTCATTAAATTTTATTGTCAATTGTATGTTACACATACGTAAAGTTTTTCGAAAAGTTATACAAGATGTTCAAATTATAAGATCGATAAAACTGCAGCCCTATCATCTGAATACATTTTGGAATTCTATGGAAAATTTTAGATCAACTTTGTGTAAAATATCCTATACCTAAAATGCATTTTTTTGCAACATCACAATAGAAATTGAAAACATAACCAAATCTAGATTGTATTGGAAAAACAACTGAACAACAAGAAATGAACAAAACTTCAATGAACAAGACTTTTTGTTTTAAGTCATTATTAAAGTTATACGGCATTATCATTAGATTACTCTTTATAAAATTATAAGAGTACCAACAAAGAAAGACAAAACTAAGTAGAAAAGAAAATAGTTTAAGTAAATTCCCAAAAACTGTTCATATCTATTTTAGTAAATGTTAAAAAACAACATTGCCGTTTTCCTCTAAACATATTTCGATAAAGTCATGAAGCAAGGCACGTGACTTTATTATACTATAGAGTAGTGTCAAACAGTGTCAAACGCTGATGTTTTGACAATACTGTCAGTAGAATTAAAATATCTGTCAAATCTTGTGTAATAAGTCAGATTACGATTTAAGTTGGTATTTAACAGACGCTCGGAGTGGCGCTGCAGTCGCGCCAGGATTACCGCGCAAGCTTCTAATGCTTTTGGCGCGAAAGGTCGGGGAAGAAGTAAACGGACAAAAAAAGGGTCTCTTTGGCGTCGGGCTTTGTAAGCAAACGGTCGTGCGTCGTCAAGCGTACGCCCAAGCGTAGGGCCCCAATGGGGGCCAAGTTATAGAAACTGTGCTGTCTCGTGTTTCTTGTGCTCAACCGAAATAATAAGGTATTTATTAGTTGTCTGTACTTGCTGATTTGTCCATCTCTGCCAAAAGGATATTATCATTGTTTTAGCATTAACAATTCATATTTTCATGTAAGCAGTTCTGCATTGTTGTATATATTTTTGTTAATAGATTTTCTTGTGGTTTTCTTCGGCATATTCATTTTAGAATAATATAAACCTCTCCCTTTTATAGTAAAGTATTTAGCCTTGCATATAGTGATTAATAATTAGTGAGTTCAAACTTCTCTGACAAAGTCTCAGAGAAAGAACTCAGCATTTGAAGTCTCCGTAAGAGAGAGATAATTAATTCACGCTACCGTAAGATTAATTAAGATTGCGTTGTTAAGTCAGTTAGCGTCGCCAAGCGTCGCTTGGGGCGAGTTACCACCTTCAACATGTGGGGTTAAGGTTAGGTAGTTGAGCAAAGTCCTAACAGGGGCCCCCTTCAGTTTAGAGTTAATTAAAGTATAATAATAAATATTGAGAAGGGTGTCCGCCCCATTACACTTGGCTAACTAGTTTTATATTAATACAGACACGACCAATCTCGATCAAATAGAATTTCTCATGCAGCTAAACTAATTTTACCAAAAAATCTCATAGACATAAATTAACTTTAATTTATAATTGAACTATTTTGACGACATTACAGAAATGGCAGCTCATTTGTAAAATCGTTGAAAAGTGCTGAGTGTAAACCTCCAGTTCCTTTGGACAATTTTGAACAAAAAGCTGTTCAGCGCTAAGTTTGGTCATGAAACTTCTAAATATGAAGTTTCGTCCCGATACCTTTAGTAGTTTCTTCGGAATCGTCGCCACAAAAAAAAACGGACACACAAAATTGTCTAGTTTTTTTATAACGCTAATTACATTAAACCTGCAACTTTCTTAAAAATTATATTCACGAACAACTCTAGGAACTTACGGTGCCCAAAAATGTCCACTGTGGCGATTATGCATGCCAGTTTTCGAACATTTTGCTTCATTGGTCCATATTATGGTTTTGGTCAAATCGACATTTTTCTGTGTTGGTTAAAAACCATTTGCATCATGCTACCCGCGATATCAAGTTTTTGTCTTTCAATAGGGTATTCCGGTCATGTCAAAATTTAAGCAGATATTCGGTTTAACCTATTGTATAATTTATGAGGATTCATATAGTTAAGCTATGAGCTTTTTGATTTAGTTTTTCTATGAGATAATTGCAATTAAAAGTGCGTTTCGTTTGAATTCACCGACCACCCTCGGAAATACACGATGATTACCGATCCCTAGTAGCGGTGGCAACAGCGGACAACTCTCGAACAGCTGATCGGCCAAGTTGACGGTTGGCGACCCTGTTGTTTGACAACGAATAAAGGTACTTTTTTGAGAGAAGATTTGATCATTGAAACTTGAAGCCAAACATCTCTCATTTCGCTAGTCGGCAATGTAAAGAAAATCTTATCAGGAGTTACTGTTCTACTGCTGTTACAGCCCGGCACAGAACAATGTCGGCATTGGAGTTTATACATTTTGAACAAGTGTTTGATATAACCTCAATAACCAAAGCAGGTATCAACGAACGAGCGATTCTAAACGTTGACACAACAGAAGACAAAAATTTACTACGTGCATCCTAGATATAGCAACGTTGTCAAGTCTTTGTGACGTCATAAAGACCAATCCTAATTCAAACTTCAAACAACGATTTCTCTTAATTTAAAACAATGTTTGATATTTTACTTGTGAAGTAGCAAACAGTAGCACCCATACTTTGTAAAAAATGACAATTTCAAAAACACCGGAATACCCCATTGTTGAACGACATGAAACTTGAACGGATTCCACTTGTTTGTTTAAAAAAATCGGACCTTTACCGAGTTCTTAGGATATGAATTGAAATAGGCAAGAACATGGTTTCAATTTTATCATTGCAAACAATAGGTTGATCTTGATTTTATGTTTGTTTTAAAGCATCAAAATTCAAAATAATTATTCCCAAACAAAAAAAATCTGCAATGTTTTTGAACATTTACTAAAACAGAAATAAATATTTTTTGGAGTTTACTTAAATGATTTTCTTTTATCTTTAATTTTGTCTGTTGGAACTCCTGACTAATTTAATTATAATGACGAATAACTTTAATAATGACTTGTGCAATCAAGTTCTGTGTATAGTTGTTTTACAATGAAATTCTTTCAAAATTTCAAAAATGCTTTTTTAAATATAGATGGCATCATTTAATTTGTAACCGGAAGTAGCCGAAAACTAAAAGTATTTTAATTCAAAAGATATACAACATGTTTTCCGTTGTTCTCCATATATTTCTAATGGCAGTTCGTCGTGTAAGACCCTGTATAAAAACATACTAGATTTACTTGGACGTCGTTCCATTGGGTCCACCGCTTTATCAACTGTTTCACTCAATTCAGGAATGTTTTCGAGCACATTTGATGGTTGTCCCTCGCAGTAACAACGGTTATGATCTTCTTTTTCAGACGAAGCATATTCATTAGTAGTCTGAACGTCATTCTCTTGTCTGCAAACAAGACAAAACAACATAGAAACCATATAATTCGTGTGTTATTTATCAGGGTAACTTTTATCATCAAACCTGAGTTTCGTACAGCTGACCACTGTGCATGCTTCTGGTGCAACGAGTTTATTTGAAACATCGCAACATTGCTTACAAGCTGTCATAGGTACTTTATAGGAGCTATAGAAAACAATTAATTTAAATTTATCTTTATCTACATCAAATATTTCCTACCTAGTTCGTGGGGAATTTGACATAGGGCATGCAGTACAGTGTTCTGGTGATGTTTCAGCAACTAGTTGAGCGGTTGCAGGAGTATTGCAACATGGACCATTCTTTACAGGTTGTTCCCTTGCTCTAAGCAATTTTTTTGATATAATCTACTAACCGTTATAGTTACGAATTTGGGTCAAACCTGAATTGGGGACAGTTAACTTCGGTACATAATTCTGATTCAAGATCTCTCCTTGGTAGTGTCAATGGTGGCACAGGACAACTATTTTCAACATTGTAGCACTTCCCATCTGCCATAGGAACATCATGGGGGCTGTTTAAAAATATTGTTACATCGGTTTTAACACATATTATTATCTAACTACATCAGTTTTAAATTTTTCTTTATCTACAGCGAAAATATCATACCTAGTTTGTGGGGAATCTAACAGAGGGCAACCAGGTGTTGCAGGAACATTGCAACATGGACCAGGCTTTGCAGATTGTTTCAAAGGTCTAGTTAAAATGTCTGTTAGAATCTAGTTATTGGTTACGTATTTTTCGCAAACCTGTAATAGGGACAGTTAACAGTAGTACAGGACGCTGATGCAACATCTTTAGTGGGTATTGTCAATGTTGGGGGAGGTGGGCAGTTTGCAACATTGTTGCAACACTTGCCAACTTCAGTAGGAACTTCATTGGAGCTAAATGAAAATACAATGACTCAAGGGAATAAAAAGTAGTATATACTGTATTTAATTAGTACATTTTTTAGTGAATGCTTAGGTTCAAACACAATACCGGTTTGGGAAAAGTATGGATCCATGAGAATAATATCCCAGAAAAAATAAAGTAAATCAGCAAATTGGTAAATACCTTCTATTTATTGCCCTGAACAACATAACAAAAGTCCTAAAAGTCCTATGTCTGCGTCATGCTTTCTTGGGGTATTTTACCCTAAACTACCATCACTATAACTCTATAACTCTAAAACGGGCGATTTCAATGAAATTTTGTACATATAGATAGTCATAAGGCGCATATTAAGGGTGTATTTTCATTGTGCTTCCGGTTTAACCGGAAACGTCACCACTTACCGTCTTAGAGTTATTTGCATGGATCCAAACTTTTGGTACAAAAAAAAACTAACTTAAGTTTGGAATTTTTCCGTTATGTTTTTTTATCAAACCTGAATTCGGGACAGTTAACTGCAGTGCATGACTTCGACGCAACATCTCTATCGGGTAACGTCAGTGACGCACGAGGGGGGGCATTTCCAACATTTGGACACTGCCTAGCACCCAGCGGAACTTCACTATTAAGACTAAATAAAAATATTACATTCAGCTTTATCTCAAATATACCTTTTCTCTACCTATTTTGTGAGCATCCAGTATTACTACATTCAGAAGTTTCAAATACTGTTGAAGGTATTCTGGTTGTTTTCTCGCCAGGAGTTTTTCCGAGTTGCGGACAGTTGACGACTGTGCATGATTTTGGTGCAACGTGTTTATTTGAAACATCGTAACATTGTTTATTGACTGCCATAGGAACTTCATAAGGACTAGAGTAAAGTATTATTAGATTCTACTTTAGCTATATCAAATATTTCCTACCTAGTTTGTGGGGAATTTGACATAGGGTATGCAGGCCAGTGTTCTGGTGATGTTTCAACTGCTACTTGAGGGGTTGCAGGAACATTGCAACATGGCTCAGGCTTTACACGTTGTCTACAAGTAATTTTTTTGTGATCTACTAACTATTATCGTTACGAATTTTAATCAAACCTGAATTGAGGACAGTTAACTTCAGTACATAAATCTGATCCAAGATCTTTTCTTGGTAGCTTCAATGGTGGCACAGGACAACTATTTTCAATACTATAACACTTCCTATCTGCCATAGGGACTTCATGGGGGCTGTTTAAAAAGATTGTTACATCGGTTTTAACACATAGGATTATCTAACTAACAGTTTTAGATTGTTCTTTATCTACAGCAAATATTTCCTACCTAGTTTGTGGCGAATCTGACAGAGGGCATGCATGTGTTGCGGGAACATTGCAACATGGACCAGCCTTTACAGGTTGTCTCAACGATCTAAGTAAATGTTTTTGCTATGATCTACTAGCTGTTGTAGTAACAAACTTTAGTCAAACCTGTATTGGGGACAGTTAACTTCTGTACATAAATCTGATCCAAGTTCTCTCCTTGGTAGCTGCAATGGTGGCACAGGACAACTATTTTCAATGCTGTAACACTTCCTATCTGCCATATGAACATCATGGGGGCTATTTAAAAATATTATTACTTCGGTTTATATTTAACTATAGCAATTTTTTTCGTACCTATTTGGTGGGCAGTTTGAGAAGCCGCAAGACTCAAAATCAACATTGTCTGGCACAGTATTTATGACAAACGGTGAAGATGGAGTATAACTAGAGTTTTGGTCATTGTTTTTTGGCTCATTCAATGCTCTGCGTGAAAAATATTAGTCGCTGCGTATCATAGTCCAATCAAATGGCATTTTGGCCAGGAAAAACAGTTTCATTCTATGTTTTTTGGGGTGCTGAATCCAAATTTCAACTTTGTTACTTCCCAAGGATAAGGCTTCACAACGAAAATCGCAAAAAACCTCAAAATATTCGGCTTTCCTTCAGTTTTTTGAGAAAAAGTAATAAAATTATGCACTTTTCGACGTAGACCACTATATACAAAAATAAAGTACACTAAATTTCCTATAAAAAGCACCTTCAAGTGTATATTTTGGTTGAATGGTTTGGCCGCTAGAGCGCGCTGAAAGAAGGCCAAATTTTCCTACTTTATGTAATTACAAAATAGCTCAGATTCTGATAAAACTACATTGAGTGCCCTACAAATTGGATAACTTATTAACTTATTTTGGCCAAACTGTGTAGCCGCTAGAGCGCATTGAAATTTTATGTCACATTACGCAAAACCGCTAAGTCAAGAGCCCAGCACCAAAAATCTAGTAGATACCTATATTATTACTATTTATTTATTAAAAACTACATATTTGCTCTTTTTAATTGATACTTAGTATTATGTATTTTTTTTTGTAAAATGACAAACATGCATTTCAGGGGTACTCTTATAGGAAATTTAAAGTATTTTTTTTTGTATATGATGGTTTACCTCAAAAAGTGCATAGTTTCATAACTTTTTCGCAAAATAACTGAAAAAAGGTTGAAAATTTTTAGTTTTTTTTGCGATTTTCGTAGTCAAGCCACATCCGTGGGAAGCAGCAAAGTTTGAATTCGGATTCAACACCCCAAAAAACGTATTTACATAATGAGAAAAAAACTTCTATATTTTTTTTCCGGGAACAGGCATCCTCGGAAACGATTTGACTGGACTATCAGTAGAACACGGCAAAACTATGGATGATATAGGTATATTCTTTTTTGCAAAATATAGGAATGTACATGTTCCTGATGAATCTACATTACATAATGTTAGTTTCTTAAATTTCATTTAAGTATAACGAATATAATAAAGACAAAAAATAATAATAATTATATTATTATTATATTTGTTATTGGTGTTTCAAAAAAATATGCATTATTTCTATTAAAAACCAAAATTAAAATTGATATTTATTCACGTGATTGAAAACACTCTGTAATTGGCTCAGTCTCCAGTGACGTCACATCGTATTATGCTTGTGCTTTTGCCGCTTGACTTTAACTACGTTAATTTACAAACAATGGAAAACAATTTTGTGGGTCGATCTTACAAGTGTACGTAATTAGGCCCGCTATTACGACCTGCTGGCATTTCCTTGGCAATTTTAACCTCCTGGCATCTCTAAAATTCGCTCCTACCAACAAAGTTATCCTGTCGCTAAGGCTATTCCCTTGGCAGTTGTGAGGATAACAGGCACCGCAGGAAAAAGTTGCTGTTAAGTACAAAACCTGCTGGTAATTTGCTGTCAGTGTCAATTTTGCTGTCAGTTGTACAGAAAGTGATCATACTGTATTGGTCATTCAAAGTGATTTTCGATAATTTTTGATAAAAAACAGTATTATTTTAAAAATAATTCTGTAGGTATTATTTTTCAAATTTGATAAAGAAGTGGTTATGGAAGAAATAAAAATTCTTTTTCCCATACGTTGTGAAATGATCTTAGACCTAGAATTAATCATGCAGATAGGCATTTTGATTTTGAATTTATTAAAAGATTTCGTTTATCATAGGAATTCTTTAACTATTTTCTAGTTAAAATGGACCAACCAATAAAACCTTTGAGTCAGAGGTAAACTTGTATAGTTAAATATGTCTCTATTGCAAGATACTTACAGCAATTCAAATATGGTTTTTGCCGATTTTTTCGGCATCTGCCAATATTCAGTATCACTTATAATTAAAATAGTAAATAGTATTTGACTCAAAAAGTCAAAATTCAAGAAACGCGTCAATACAACGAAAGTAAACATGAAGAAGAGAGCATCGCACTTCAGAACTCTAACATACAAAAACCACGTACATAATCAGTGTGAAGACAGCAACCCACATAATTAAACCATCGCAGATCTATGATCAAATATTTCGAGCAAAACTATGGAGTAATCGGCGCAGATCAACCATAGAATCACTTATGATAGCTGAAAGAATAGCTTTTAGATGATTCATCACAAGAATTAGACATCCAAACAACCCCCTTCATAGCCCTCCTAATGTCCTACTGCACGAAAAATCCGGAATAACACCCCTCCTTAGAAAATCGTTTCCAGATTTCCTAACAATAAATGAAATATAATATAACTTATGTAATAATAAACCTAATGTATAGAGCTAGATGTTGGAATAAAGATTATTACTACAACTAAAATAGTAAGCTTTGCAATTGGTAACTTATGCCCACGGTATTGCAAAATACCAGAAGGGGATGATATGGGAAAAAATCAACTGGTAATAACTCATTTTCCATCCGTTTTTGCACTCACATTAGGATTCAGTGTCCAGGTAACACACAACATATCTTAATATCCTCACATGACTTGTGATAAAATTATCGATGAAAGAGATGGCAATGATAGCAGATGACAAGGAATGGTGGTACATTTTTCAGAATTATTATTGTAATACGCTGGCTGTAAATAAAAAAAAAATTAACTCGCATTTAAGTATTGATATTTTTCACATTAATAAATTCATTTTTGATAGCTAATTCCAGAGCAGCTAACTTTGTATATTCTATCTAATAATACTCTATCAGTAATAATTCCTTTAGGATTTCAGCTTGTGCTGCAAATCTCGCCTTCACTTCCTCGTTTAATTTATTCATCAATTTAATATGCTTATTAATAAGTTGTTCATATAAAGCATAATTGTTTATTGCTAGTAACTACAAATAAATTAACATCTCCATTTCATCTTTTTCAAATTTTGCAAACAAAATTGTCATATATGTCAGAAATCTGTCATATCTGTTATATTTTAGAGCAAATAAATGACATTAGGTCATTCGACACTTTCAAGTGTGCCATTTTTCGAAAAAATCCCTAGGCATGTCGTCTTGCCAGGGGAATAAGCTAACCTTTGGTTTAATGCGATGGTAGTAACCACAATCCTGATATCCCCTTGGCAGGTCGTATTCCCTTGGCATCTAAACCGGATGATAACATGGAGTTGGTAGGAGCGGGCCTAAGTAGTGGAATAGTTATTCCCAGTATAAATAGTGCCATACCGCCTCCCATTGGCTAAAATATTTGTGTTGTCATAGTAATAATAACATACTGGTATTTATACCAATATTTAGTTATATCATGGTATAACGTGCTTTGTAAGATCGGCGGATAGTGGTAATCTACCGAACGTTAACGCGTTGATGGTGGGATTCTTCTTTAAAAACAACCTTATTTTTACGCTCCGGAACTAAGTAACGTGTAAAAAGTGTAAGTGTAACCATAACTTTGTAGGTTAGGTTAGTCCAAACCTCAAACTGTCAGATTATACCTGGATCAACCTGGATCTAAAACACGATAGATAACGTATTCTAGTCTATGTTACTTATGTCAAAGCAATCTTCACAACAAAAAGCACTTGTATTGGCCGCTATTTATTTCATTTGGATTTCTACGAGCCAACCACTTTCTTCGCAGTTTTATATCGTGCGGAACAGCTACAAATGGTTTATCCGGAGTTTTTATTGACGTATTTGTGCATTGTGGAAGTATACATCATTTATAACCCATTTTATGTATAAATTGTGAAAACAACACATCATACAACACAATTATCAAACAGCGAGAACAGCTTGGATATCTAGTATGGTATGACGTCATAAGAATCACGTTTTTTGATTCAATTTTTAACGCTCATTATTATTAAAAATTCAGGAAATAATGACGAAAAAAATTTATTTACAAAGAAGAGTGATTGGTTCAAAATATAATTAATTTTAAAATTGACGTACATTTTAGGTAGGCCGATTTTTCTGCATAATTAATTTTAAAGGAAAAGGAATATATCCATAGTTCTGCCGCGCAATACTTTAATTTTTTTTTGACAAACCTGAGTTGGGGACAGTTAATAACAGTGCATAATTTTGACACAACATTCCTGTTTGCGTCATCGTAACATTTCTTGGTTGCCATGGCTACTTCACGGGGTCTACATTAAATTATCATTAGAATATATTTCTTATCCAACTGGCCTTTTTTTCTATACCTGTTTTCTGGGCAATTTGAAATTGGGCATACATGGTCTGGAGAGCTTTCAACTGGTTGGGAATTTGTTGCAGAGGTACCATTATGTTGTGGACCAGTCTTCAACAGCTCATTCAACCGTCTAAATACAGTAAATATTATGCAATCACCTATTATTGCTAATTATATATCAATTTTGGGTAAACCTGAGCTGAGGACAGTTGACCAGAGTGCATGGCTCCAAAACAGCGTCTTCATTTGTTGCAGGAACCTCGGCCAACTTGTAATAACAATTATACAGATAACACGAACCAGTTTCAACACTATTCTTCGCAGATATTGGCAATGGATGGTTATACTTAACATTGTTAACATTATTATTATTATCACCGTCTATCTTGAAGTTTGGACGTCTATATAAGAATATTTCATGCGTGATAAACATATAAAGAAAATGATGTAAGATGTGTTGTGTCTAACCTGAAATCAGGACTTGTTGACGCTCTATAAAAACAGTCTGAATCTGCACTTTGTGGAGACCTGGAGGACACTTCATCCAGTGTGGGACTGGTACTTACGGAGTCGTTTCGTTTTTGATAAGTTGGCCCACACGGAGGTCCCAAGTCATTTTTGCAACAATGCAAGGGATGGTTAATGTCAGGTTCTTGTATATTTAATTCTTTAGCGAGAAGGTCAATGTGTACCATCATTTTATCCTGAAAAAAAAAAAACGTAACTATTGCAATTTGCTGAGTTTTATTGAGAGATGTTTAATGATTGATAACATTTGAATGAAGTGTAGGAATTTATTGTTGATATATTAGTCAATTTTATAGATTTTGTTGCAAGAAAATTAAATAAGTATTGTTGATTGATTTATATGAATTGAGTATGATTCCAGACTCGTAAGTTTTCACATGGTTTTTATACGATTTTATTAACATGTCAAAACGACTGCAACTTGGAAAAACGAATTGGAAATCCAAAAAAGTCCATATAAAACTTTCGTTGATCTTAATTTATTTACTTTACTACTTCGTAAGCCGGGGCCACACATTCATATACTTGCCAAATATCAAAAATTTGCCAAGTATACGATTATTTGTGAAAAGAAAAAACCAGTTCTATTCAATTCGTTTCGAGTCCACCTCAAAAATAGATTTATATATTCGACGGTCGGCTGTGCGGACGGGTTTTTTTACGACGAATACTTGGTATTTGCAATATCCAGTTGAAGTGGATATAGCAAGTGCCTAGGCGGCAAATATTGGTTTCATTTATTTGTACTCTATGGACATTTTAGTACGCTGTTTAATTTTTCCGTTTTTTATATTCGTTTTGTGTGTAGTAGGTCGTATACGAAGATTGACAATAGATTTGTAATTACTAGTAAGAGTTTTGATTATTCTAAGGGGCGAAAACCGCATAAAATTGTAATTTTGTGAAACCGTCAGACAGACAGTTTTCCGGAAACCGTCAGACAGAAATTAAAAAAAAATATTGTTGTTTTTACCTGTCCACATAAACGCAATGGTATTTCTTTCCAAGAAAAACGTACACCATATACAGAGTGTATCCTAAGTTGATGCTTTTGTATAAACAATATAGATGATACTAATTTATGAGCTTTCTAAATATAACCTTTTTGTTAAATAAAAAAATCTGATGTGGCCAGCACATGACTTTATCATACTACATATAAAATTAATAGTTTAGCTACATGAGACTCTATTTGATCGTGATCGGCCTTGTCTGCATTAAAATAAAACTACTACCACTAGACAGATATGTCGATTAAAGCTGCGTTCGGATATCGTACTCCGTTGACACCGGGTACACTGTTCAAATGACACTTACGTGTTATTGGGTGTAAAAAGTGTAATGCAATATGCGAACGCAGCTTATATTGACAGGAGCTATTGCCAAAACATTAGCGTTTGACACCAAGACTACCTACTGTCATTAGAATCTAAAAATCTCACAAATCCTGGCTACTAGTTTTCATGCAGTACGACTGATCTCGTAGAAATAGAATTTGCTCATGCAGCTAAACTATTGATTGTACCAAAAAATGT
Source organism: Aphodius sticticus (assembly GCA_963966075.1). Classification (NCBI taxonomy): domain Eukaryota; kingdom Metazoa; phylum Arthropoda; class Insecta; order Coleoptera; family Scarabaeidae; genus Aphodius; species Aphodius sticticus. The sequence continues at coordinate 1,492,676 of OZ014507.1, forward strand.
CACAGTGATAAATGATTCAGAATTTCCTCATCTTTAATTTATTATTTAACTATTTCGACGAAATTCCAGAAATGGCGGCTTATTTGCAAAATCTTTCAAAAATGCTAAGACAACCTCCAGTTCCTTTGGATCCTCTTCAACAGAAAGCTTTTGAGCTCGAAGTTTGGTTATGAAACTTCTAAATATGAAGTTTCGTCCCGATACCTTTAGTAGTTTCTCCGGAATCGTCGCCACAAAAAACGGGTACACACACACACATACACACACACACACACAGACATTTTTTTGTACCTTGGTCAAAAATGTTCAGGGGACCCAAAAAGACATATTTCCGCTAAAATCTCAAACATTTTTTTGGCACGATTACAATACTTTACATACTGCGTATGATAAAGTAAAAACTACACAAAATTGTCTCTACTATTAATAGTTATTTAACCAACATGTATATTAAAAAGAGCGATTAATGATCGAGACTGTTTAACGCTCGAGCGTAGCGAGAGCGTTAATTGTCGAGATCATTAATCGCCGTTTAATATTCGACTTGGTTACAAAATTTTTTCGTCGATCGTATTCTTCTAGCGTCGTCTACATAGATTTTTCTTCGCCAATGTCTTTTTAGGTTATATGACAATTTATGTAATTTGACACTGACAGTTCTAGAGGGCGGTATGTTTTGATTGGAAGGTTTCATTTCACATACGTTGGATTGGCCAATCAAACGACGTCTTTACGTCGTGTGATTGGCTATAACAAATCATGCATTAATAGAAATCGTGCATTAATAGAGTTGTTTAATAAGCGATTTCCTATTCACTAAACTGACTCATAAATAAACGATCGACGGAAAAATATTTTTAATCGTTTTCGTTTTTCTTCAAGTAATAAATAAACATCATAAAAATGTTACAGACAGCATGTCTATAAAATAATTTATTTGGAAAATTATACTTTATTTGCTTGTAATTATATATTTGTCGATTTCTATGATGTTTATTATTTGAAGAGAAACGAAGGAGGTTAAAAATATTTTAATAGTAGAGAAAATTTTGTGTAGGTTTTTTATTCAACAAAAAAGTTATATTTTGAAAGCTCATTTGTTTAAATTTTTATTTCAGAAGCTAATTGATTTTGTATTTCAGACAATATTAGGACATAATTATACAACAATTTACTAGAACTTTAAAGATGACGAAGAAACCATATCTAACATTTCTTTTATGGGCAATATCTTTCTAATTTAAATAAAAAAATATATTTTTTTTCATTAAAATAAAAAATTAAATTTAAACTAGTTAACATCAAATGACCAATTGTATTGTTGTACAGTCTGTTAAAATTAGATGCTGCGAATTGACAATACAGAAAGCTGATGGATTAAACAAAAAATCATTAAAATGAAACAAACAGTTTCGTCAAGATTTGTTTTGTAATTTTCCACAAGAATGCCCTTGTTAGTACGCAGTGAATTTTGCACTTATGTAATTAAAAATATGTCGGCATTATAAAATAAAACCTAGCTTGTTCGTAATCAAACAAGTTTGATTTGAAAAAGTTAATGTGCAAATAAGGCGAAGTATAAAAAAAAATAGCTAGTGCCCATTCGGTACGCACATGTAGCAAGTCCTCAAAGAAGAGTTTCACGTATTAGAAAATGCTATGTGGCGATGCATCAATGTCCGATGAATTTACTGTTGCAGTACAACTCTGACGGTCCGAAATCACAAACGAATATTGTACAAATTTGTTGGTATGTCATAGATTTTTTGAGTTTTATAAAAATCAGCCGGTAATCAAGGATGGATGAAAAATATTCGGTGAACGAAATTAAAAGGAAAAAGAAATCACTCATGGCATCGTTTAGAGTTTAGACCAATCAATAACAAAAATTTTCGATTTATAATTGCCAAATATTTAATATCCGGCAAATATTTGATATTTGACAAGTATACGAATATGTAGCCCCGGCTTTATATATTTATTCTCAATAATCTGTTTGTTTTGCGTGTTAGTGAACAGTTTTTGATCAACTACAGTCATATGAATAGTTATAAAACTAATTATTTTCAAACAATGCATTCATTCATCATTAATTCATTGTTTATAACAATTATAACACATGTATTACACATATATTTTGCAAGACATATGTGCTACATTCCAAGTTATTAGTTTCTCGTCGAAACTTAAACGTATTAACCCGACAACAATTTCTTGCAAATAGAAAAAAGTATTTTGCTGCATTCGGCGTAGAAGGTATTTTACCAGGAACCACAACAAGATCAGTTCTGTTGTCTATACTGATTCCTTTCAATAACGTTTCTAATCAACGAAAACTCATCTTTAGTAGGAGAACTATTATTTAAAAAGTTACAGGTTTCGAAGAAAGTGTTCGCATAATTTTTTTGAGTGGTCCTGTTTTAAGTTAGGAAATAGACACAAAATGTTTTAGGTTATTTTTAAAATATTACCTTATCTAGTCTATCACGATTGGCTTCCATGTGGCTTTTAAAAACCCTCCTCATTTCGGTATTCGAATACAAATCATTCTTGATGATATCCTCGGTTATCCTGAGAGCAAATTGCAAATACTCGTGTTCTTGAATGCTGTATAAAGTTAAAACGACGCAAAAATAAAGTTAAATATTACTATTAAAATATGTATGATATATAATAAATACCTTGTCTTTAATTCTTTTTCTGACGTCAAATTTCCGGGACAACATTCGCACTTGCTACAACAAAAATTAAACAAGAAGTGAGTAGATTTTTTTTTTGTCTAGCATAAATAAAAGACCAATCTCACCACTGTTTGTCTCCATCATAAGTTGAACAGCTCTGATCATGTGTGTATGATTTTTCAGGACTAGAAACTCTTGACGACGGTTTTCCAACAAATTTCCTCCGAGGGCTTTTGCCCCTTTTTAACTGAAATAAAACAAAAGTTATATAAGCACATACTGCTATTACCATCACATTTATTACGTTTTTTCCCGAAAATACTCCAAGTTATGACTTTATTTTACAAACATCTTCTTTTCTCGCTGTGACCTGACGTGTTCAGCAATCAGTTCCATATTTTACTTTATTATTAATTTAACACAAACATATTATACTAAATAAATAGATAAATAAATAGATAAATAAATAGATAAATAAATAAAATGACACTAATTATTAGAACAGTGTGTTATCGAACTTTAATATTTTCTAGTACATTGTACAGTTTTCTCAGAATAGTAATTATTTCTAGTACATGGTACATTATTCTCAGAACAGGAGATATTCTTAAATAGATTGAATGTTCTCATCGATATTGAGAATAAAAGACTATTTACTTTTAGTCGGGCGGCGGCAGCTAGGGCGTCATCTTCTGCGATTGGAGTGTACTTCTCACCACTCTTTCCAGCACCACCTTTGCCAGAGCCCTGAAATTTATAATGAAAGAGTAATGAATTTGTTATCGGAAACTTTAACCTAAAAAAACTTATTTTTGTTCAGTTGGACGTGTTCATTTCGAGTGTGGCCATAAAACCGTTGCCAGTTGTCTCATTTTTCAGTAATTTTGAATTTAAAAAATTTTTCTTACGAGCTAGAGATCTTTAAATGGAATTCCTGTATATAATACCATATTAAGATATAAACTAAGGAAGTTGATTTTCCAACTGAATGAAGTTATACATGTGAAGAGTTGAAGTAAATAATGAACTAAGTGCCAAAAATTGAAAAATTGGTTTTATTACATTAAAGTGGGCTGGATATCACTTTAATGTAAATATAGGCTACGTAAAAATATGTCGTGAAATGCCTAACAAACTTGACCGCTCGATCTCGCATGAGTTAATATAAATATTCCTATAAACTATGCTTAGAATTAATCTTAAAATTAAAAAATGTAAAAATATACAGGGTCTATTTGAAAAAAAAAGAAAAGTTACCAAATTTCCATAATACAATATATTTCAACGATAGCTTGTTGAAAGCCAAAAAAAGTTTATTTTTTTTTATTTTTACGGCTAGCGATTTATTTGCGTGTTCTGGTAATTTTATTATTACAAAAAAGTTCATGTTATTTCTGTTTTTTATTTTAGAATTACATTTTATTTTGATTTTTAATAATGTACGATATTGTTAGTATCAATACTGTGTGATACCTTGAGTAGTTTGTGAAAAAGAAATATTAAAGCTTGTTTTTGTTTTTTCTAAAATAATAATTCAAAATAAGAGGAAAACGTGGAGTGGATTTTGATTTCTGGTCCTTACTTTTTCTGAAGGAAGTTACTAAAATAAGTCATTTTCAATATAAACTTTATATAAACATCTTTAGATTAGAAAGATTGCACAAAAAACAACAGTTTTTCAGTACATGTGCAATAGAACAAATAAACGCATTTTAAAGAAAATTAATGACTATAAAATTGAGCAGAGCTATCAAATTTTGCATGGCTTTCAGTAAACGAGGTCCCCATGTAATTTTTCGAACAACGGACACTCTGTATGAGGTATACTGGGTCAAGCAACTTATTTTTATTAAGTTTTACTTTCTAGCATAAAAAAAAATATCAACTTAGCTTAAAATATGTATAAATAAATATTATGGCACTTAGCACCTTCTACGATTTTTTTAATTTGCTTTAGATTTGTACTTGCGATACAAGACCTCGGCAAAAAAGCAACACCAACATGTGATGTACAATCTGTTTAAATATGCACAAAAAATTAGGGATGGCTTTCTATAAAACATTTATCTTGCTGCACACTATTTTCTAAATAATTCTGAATAATGTTTTTGGCACTTAGATCGTTATTTACTTCAACTCTTCATGTGTAAAGTAAATAGATTCTGAAATATTCAATTGTTTGTCAAAAAACAATTGTTTCCCCAAAACCAGTATCTAGTTAGATGCTGATAAAATAATATAAATATGATAAAATAAATAATACGGTATACAGGGTGACTAACATAAATTACGTTATACTCCTGAATCATTTCTACATAACATGATTGACTATCAAAATTTTCTGCCCCTAGGTTTGGATAGAAGCGCGAGAGAAGAGTAAAAATGTAGCCGATTTTAGCACTTTTTAATAAACGCTTGTCTTTCCAAATTTTTTTTCTGCTAAACCGCTTGCCAAAAAAAATGCAAATTTACACAGAATATAACTCAAGATCTTGTCTACAGATTGGCTTTTGTATTTTACTAATTTTCTTTGCAATAAAGGCTATAAACAAGATTTTGATGGAAGCGGATATCTCGGCAACGAATATTAGCACGATAACGAGACAGGTACAAAAACAATCGCAAAATTTTCTTTAATGAGACTATTGAAATAGAAACACATTTCAGATGTTCATTAATTTTATAAAGCCATATAAATATGCAATATAATTTTGGTACAGCGCGCAAGTACGTCACGTCGTTCAACGCAGTCGTCACCGGCTCGGGATTCGAGACCGACTTACAGCATGTATCACAGGCCCGTACTTACACAGGCCCCGTAAAATTAAAACAAACATCGTACATATTTATTGATGTAACCAGCATTGAAGTTGAAGGTGAGAAATGGTGGGACTCTTTGTTTAATGAAAGAATAGATTGCAAGTGTACAACGAAGAGCTGTAGGCATGTTTTTTTTGTTTTTAACGCCTTTTGAATCAACAGCAGCAATCAAATATTATAAATAGCATAAACAAATAAAATAACAAAATCAAATATTTTTCTCAGGCCTCAATAATATAATTTTGGGTAAAATCAAAATAACACAAATACATAAATATTCTTTAAGTAAAGTATTGAGTAGAGTTTATTTCACACCAAGTGGCAGTAAGCCGCTGACATAATACGCAAACGTTCCTATACGCATTGACGTGTGTTAGAATGAAATAGCAATCTTCTTTATTTAATTCAAACACACGTCAATGCGTAGGAACATTTCCGCATAATGTCGGCGGCTTACTGCCACTTGTCGTGAAATAAACTATATTTGCGTTGTGTGCGTACGTGTTTTGCAAGTCTACATCAAAAATGCTGAACTATTATTCCATAGAAGTAAAGCAATTAATTATTAATGTCAGAATTTTCTTTCTCAATTAACTGTAGCACGACTGCTGTATCTGTCAAAAATCACCATCAAGAGAAGGTACTTCTATTAGATTTTATAGCAAAAAAAACATCAGATGCAATGAAGTAAAATTATGGTGGTTACTTGTAGCCCATTGCGAGTTTAATGCAATTCAATTAATTTGGGGTTACGTAAAAGATAAAGTTGTAAAAAGCCACAATACATTTAAAATTAAAGATATGTTAGATTTATGCAACGTAGCACTGTATCAAAAGAGATACTGCGATGGGCTAAATGGCTGAATAGACTGTTCGGAGACGTTTCCATTCTGTCTGTTGTATCCACAAATTGATTTTCTATCGATCCCCTCCTTATCTCTACAACAAAATTACGTTTAGGACCGATGTGCACAACATCAACATCCGTCGTAGGGATAATATCATCACTATCCCGCGGCATTCATGCACGAAGTTTAAAAGTTCCTTTTCCTACATCGTTGCATGTCTGTACAATTCCGTCCCGCAGGCATTGGTGAGTTGCATACCATCCAAGTTTAAGACAATGTATAGGACGCACATCTCCCAGTGACATCGACTTGTTGTTTTTGTTTCGTCAGTTTCGGGTTTTTGTACTTGCTGTTTTGTTTTTGATTAATTTTTGCTTCTCGGTGGTTTATTATTTTAATTATTTGAGAACGGGTTGAGGTGGTAGACCGACTGTACTTATAGGAGTCGAACCTCAACCTGGTTGCGCCACTCACATATTATTATTAGTAGTTTTTTATGTAAATCTGTATGTTCTATTGTTGGTGGTGCAATAAATCATTTATTATTATTATATGGGAAGATTGTGTTGCATAATATCATCAACAGCTGATTTTCGGCAGAAATAATATTGCGAAGTAACAATAAATCACAAAAAAAAACGTATGCTAGTTTAAAAAATAAAAGCGAACGAGAAAATGACAAAAATATTGAATACGGTCCTGAGAGTTGATCGTTTAAAATCGTCGCGCGAAGCATCGCTTCCCGCCCGTAATCCCCTTTCCCGGAGGGGAACCATCCTGCGCACAGAATTGATTACATTCATTTCACTCTTAAAAATTGCCAAATAACTTTAATGTTATTATACATGAATGGATGAGTATCACACGTTGTCCTGCTATTGTTCGTTTCTGAGATATCCGCGCCCATAAAAAGCTCGCTTACAGACTTTATTACATACAAAATCAAGAAAATAAAAACGCCAATCTATAGATGAGACTCTAATGCCCGTTTGCACCGCATTTGCTAAGACAGACCTAATTTTAAGAATGACTTAAACCTAAGTCGAGGTTAAGTCGGCGTTCATTTGCACCGCATATGTGTAGGACATTCCTATCTTAAGTTATGCATGATTTGGCAACAAGTCGCTAGAATATTTTGGCGGCCAATTTGGATTACTTTGATAATGGCAACAAGTACTGCATGTATTAGCAACACACAAAATTTTACGGTTAAATTATAATAATTTATTTTCCTTTCGTAAGAATAGACTTTAAAGCCTGGAAATTATGCTAATAAATGACCAAAATAATTTGATCAGGTTCATTGAATGACAGCGGTCATAAGTTATTTTGACAGATGTTACAATTCAACCTCCATTCAACCAATCACGAGTACGCAATCCGTTGCCTATAATAGGGTATTTGACTATTTTTGGAAAACCATCTTAATGTGTTTATTCCTTCACTCTACATTGTAAATGCATTATTTTTTGTAATTATTTCCTCAATATTTCATAAAAATCAGCGTTAAAAATTGAATCACAAAAAGTCCCGCCAAAACGATACTTTCTGTTGTGTGACGTCACACGATAGTAGATGTCAAATCGGCCCATATGGTCTGTCAGCATCGGCATCGTCGCCGTTTGGTAATTGTGTTGTATGATGTGTTGTTTTCACAATTTCTACATAAAAATGGGTTATAAATGGTGTATAAATCCACAATGCAGAGATACGTCAAGAAAAACTCCGGATAAACTATTTGTAGCTGTTCCGCAAGATTTGAAACTGCGAAGAAAGTGGTTGGCTCGTAGAAATCCAAATGAAATAAATAGCCGCCAATACAAGTGTTTTCTGTTGTGAAGATTACTTCGACATAAGTAAAACTGACTAGAATAAGTTATCTATCGTATTTTCGAAAGGTATTATCTGATCTGACAGCTGAAGGTTAGGGCTATCCTAACCTACAAAGTTATGCTTACATGACGCTTTCGTGCTATTAAATTCAAACGGGAGAAGCATAAAAGCGCGTTCGGATACCCCGGTATTTTACGGTGAGAGTGACGCGCTGCATAATAGGCGGACTAACGTCATACGGCGTTTATCTACATATAAGAGAGAGACAGCCGACCCAAGTTATCTGAGCATTGCTCTCCCCATACCATACCCTGACAAACCGAACGCGCTCTAAGTCGGACTAACGAATGACATCACTGGAGACTGACCCAATTACAGAGCGTTTTCAATCACGTGACAGGACGTGAATAAAATTCAATTTTAATTTTGGTTTTTCATAGAAATAAAGCATTTTTTTTTTGTAAAGTAATAACAAATAGTTTTCTTAAACTGTAATCTATTAGGATGACTATAATACATGCCATATTTTTAATACAGTCAAATACCCTATTAAGCCAGCTTTAAGCCGCCGATTTTCGTCGGCCTAACTTAGGTCGTTCTTAACCTTAGTTACGTGACGGATTGGTGACTGTGCAAATGAAATCAATGACTTAAGTACGATCCCATACTTAAGTAAAGCTAAATACATACGGTGCAAACGGGCATAAGTGTAAGTTTTTCAATTTTTGCTCCAGTATCAACAAAAATGTGGTGTCAAAACTCTTTTTAAGAAAAATTGTTTTCTAAAATCTTACCTTGCTACTCGACCGTTCTTTCGAACCTCGTTTCGACTTCGAACGGCTGCCACGACCTCCGTCCTGCACCGACGACACGCTTCCCCTCCTAGCGCCTTGCCTTCCCCCCTGCTGCGTCTTACTGCCGCCGCCTCCGACGCCGGTTCGACTTCCACCCCCATCCCCTTGCTGCCTATTACCGCCCTGTTGACTCATACTGCCACCTTGTTGATTCGAACCTCCACCCTGTTGATTCGAACCTCCACCCTGTTGATTCTGACCTCCACCACCTTGCTGGTTTTGACCTCCACCACCACCTAGCTGATTTTTACTCCCTTGTTGATTTTGGCCACCTCCACCTAGCTGATTTTTACTGCCTTGTTGGTTTTGACCTCCACCACCACCTCCTTGCTGGCTCTGACTTCCACTTATCTGACTACTACTGCCACCTATCTGGTTCCTTCCGCCACCACCACCTTGCTTGTTCTGGTCGCCGGTACCATTTCCTCCCTGTCTATTTGGGCCAGACCCACCGCCTCTGTTTCCGCCCTGTTGCCTACCATAGCCCCCGCTTTGGGGCCTCACGCCTCCACCTGGACCTCTCGCAGATTGGTTCTTTCTAACGACGAAACATAAATTTCATAGATTTCATTTGATGAACTGCTCCATTTTAGTGTTTTATGTAGACTGATGTATTTATAAAATATTAAACGCTATCGATTTCGGTCATACATGACCATCTTCAGGCGTATAAACGTCAATGTGTAAAAACTAGCGATAGTGAGATATAATTAAAAGGGCAGCAACACATGTTTTGATTTAATTTCGTTCACTGTCAGGTTGCTGCTAAAATTCTTACATGTAAATAATCACAAATTCGATATAGAATAGTACAACCGAGCAATATTAAATTTGCTATGAAAACAAAATTACTACCAGGAAAAAAAAGAAACAAACAAATTTAATAAATTAAGTTTCTATTCGAGTATTGTGATTGTATTAAACATATGGCTTGTGCATATCAAATTACTCACAAACAAATGCTGAACCCATAGGGAAAACAGAAGTTTTATTTGTTTCCAGCGAATTTGTTCGCAAAAATATTTAAACTGACAATCTAAATGTAAATAAAAACGACCTATAAGATATCAAAAAAAATCTGATGTGGCCAGGCACATGACTTTATCATACTTTGTCATAAAATTAATACTAAATGAGATTCTATTTGATCGAGATCGGTCGTATCTGCATTAAAATAAAACTAGTTAGCCAGGATTTGACAGATATTTTGATACCATTGACAGTAGGTATTGTCAAAACATCAGCATTTGACACTACCTACTGTCATTAGAATGAAAATATCTGTCAAATCCTGGCTACTAGTTTTATGTTAATGCAGACACGACCGATCTCGATCAAATAGAATTCGCTCATACAGCTAAACTATTATTTTACAAAAAAAAATGTCAGACATAAATTATACAAAAATTCCTCTACTTGAATACCTATATTATTTAATTATTTTGACGAAATTACAGAAATGGTGGCTCATTTGCAAAATCGTTGAAAAATGCTAAGAGGAAATCCTCAGTTCCTTTGGACCCTTTTGAACAAAAATAAGAAATAGTCGTATAGCATGAGGGATTTTTTTCTTGACAAAGATAATGAACGTATAAGAAAAAATAGAACCAAAAATATATAGACAAAAATCCTGTACTCGTGTTCAGCGAGCATGCAATAAAAATTTCCAATATGAAATAACTAATATACAATTAAAAGTCGTTAATATTCGTTGGAATTTATTCAATAAATTGTCGTTTTTTGCACCTTTAAGACTGTTTGTTCGAGAAAACTAGAGCCAATTCACCATTTCTGTGTTCAGACTCGGATTCCTTGGAAAGAATCCTATCCGAATCAGTTGTCATTTGGGAGGCTATTCGAAGTCGGTCAAATCTGGTTGGGCAGTGTTATTTATGTACATGTTTTTATGATTTTTATGAAAGGTTAAAATGGAAAAAAGGATCATTGAGTTAAGAGTTATCCTATAAATTATATTCTTTATTTTTGGTAATATTGCAAGAATATTTACTTTGGTACTACATAGTTTCGATCAACAGATCATTATTATATTTAAGTAATTTTTTTCTGTTACATTTCTGCGTGATTTTTTCTGATTGTTTTGTGTTTTTCTGGCTGTTGGCTGATGACGATCTGTTGATCGAAACTAGTACTAAAGTAAATATTCTTGCGAAATGAAAAGGTTTTATTTACCTCCTATCCTTTATTAAACATTTTTGCACGTTATCTGTATTGTCCAACAAAAGCTGAAAACTGAACAGCTCTCATTGTTTTTTATTGACTGGGCTGATATCGCTTTATAAGAACATATGTAGTTAAAAAACTTACCCTGCAGCAGCGTTTGCAAGTTCCTGCTTTTTGAGCACATAACTAGGAACACATTCGACCACTGGTAACACGCCTGTCAGTCGCCTGTAATGATTCCGCATATGAAAATAAATATCCAAGTTTTTGTACGAATTTATCGTATGTTTCGTAATCATTGCAGCAAATTAACTGCGCTAGCAGGCAGCAGCAAATGATTCAAAGCGTTTGTTTGTTTACATCGAAGGGATTCCTCAATGCGCAGGCGCGTTGCCATACTAATATTAGGGGCAAAACCATCATAAAACTCGCTGTAGCGCGAAAGAAATATTTCAAGTTCAAACATTTGTATCAACTATTTTTTAGATTTACCGAATTTAAGTACCCAAAGCAATAAAATAACTGAACTGTACATACCTTTGTAATAATAAATACTGCTATAATTCCTAAACATTCCGAAACCCCACCCAATCTACAATTGAATCAATTTACAACTTTGACATACTATGTCATTCGCTATATGTCATGGCAAATTTGTAAACCAATTTCAAGTTATGACACTATAACAACGTAGGTAGGCTTTGCATCGATACGTCACTCTAGTATTCAAGATGGTCGCTATTGCTGATCGTGTGTGTTCAAATTTGTCCCAAAAATTTGAAAATTGCGATATTATTTTAGCGGTGTTCGCGTTCCTGTCCCGTTTATAATGTGAAATAGTGTTAGTTTAAGACATCAGTGCAAAATTTTACCCGTGTGGGGTCGAGGTAAGTTTAGTTTAAGGGGTAATGCCACTCTAGCGCGAGAAAAAATAGCCGATTTTGTAGGTATATTTTTTACAATATAGTAAATGATATACAAAATCTCTTTAAAGCCCCTTATTGTTCATATTTTGAGGAATATTCACAATAAAGAAAAACAAAAATAAATTAAAAAAATAGGAGCGTTGGAGGACATCAAAGGAAACCTCTTCCGGCGGATAGGGTTGTACGGCCGGAAAGATTTTGCACACAGTTTTTCACTTAGCCATAAAAACAAAAAAAATATTTAGTCTATATAAGATTATCTCGGGAAGTACGTACGGAAATTAGAAAACTCCGCTTTAACACAAAATGGCGCACGTTTGAACACAAATTATCACTTTTAGGTACAAAATTAGGGCAAAAATTGTTTATAACAAAAAAGTTTCGAACTTATCGTAAAACCCGTACGTACTTCTGTAGATAGTATTGTTCTGAAGCTGCATATAAAATTTCAAGTGAATTGACGAAGATCAGTTGAAGTTATCGTCCGGGCCAGTTTGAAAAATGCGGTTTTAAGAAAACACCGTTTAAAATATTGTGTAACTTTGATGTATAGAATTGTTATATTTTACTATAGTCGGCGATGCCTGGACCATATAATTATCTTTTCAAATTAGCATTTTCTTCCTCTTGTTTCTTTCTGTTTGATTTTGACGACAGACGGGCCTGTTTTGCAGCATCAGTCAGGGATGGCTCTGAAAACATGATGCGCCGTGCGTCAGTCTTCCCGCAGATATTATTGCACTTTGGCTAGATGCTCATACATAATACCTCCATAATCTTCATAAGGCTGGATAATGCATCATTGACAACACATATAGCTATACTTGCTGCAATATCCACAATTACTTTGCCACTTGAAAGTGAAAATGAAAATGAAATCACCAAGTGGCATTTCATCGGTCAGAATTTATGATACAGTGTCGCCCAGATTTATGTTCTTCATTTTATCAATTGAATCATGATTACGACGAATGGCTAGTCCATCATAAATTGAAAGCTCATTTATAGGCTTCTGGATTAACTTCCCCTTTTCTTCGAGGCCATAACTGGTTTTTGTCAAATAGCGGGGACGAGTGCCATTAGTTTTTTCACGTGATCTATGCATTCCTTGCAGTGAGTATTTAGATTTTATGAGAATATCAACAACATTTCTCCAGCTGATAAGCGCCACCAATCATACAGAGAAGAAAAACTATGTTTTCTCTATGTTCCATCGTCCGAGACAGTTACGCCATTATTTTTTTACTATTTTCAATTGACTTTTAGCCCTCCCTTCTTCTGCTGCTTTCTGCATACTTTGTTGACAATGCTTCTGTTTTCACAAAAATGGTGCGAACAACTTTATCGTAAAATGAGTGAAAAATCTGACGAGGAAGGTCCTTGAATGCGCAAAACTTTTCAATTACATCTATACCTATTCTTATGCGCATGACAAGGATAATTCCGCTATTCATTTCATATCCTTTTTGAACAAATCGGGAACTAGGAATGAAAGCTTGTTCAAAATTCTCACAAGAAGCCACGATTTGAAATCCCGAGTCGCGGTTGCCACTTTCGGCCAATTTCGCATTTGTTTTGCACGTTTTACATACTACAACTTGTGAAATAGTAGAAAACACAACAACAAAGTTCAAAAGATGATAATTAAACGTCATCCACTTCAACGTTGTAATAATCTTCAACCGACATTACTTTTTTACCGGTGTGGACTGTGGATACGTTATCAGGCAGAAGCGACTCTAGTTCCAAACGATTCAATGCTTGTCATATTAGCTCTATTTGAAAATCTGCTGCTTCCTTTCGACTCCTTTCGGTCACGATATACTCCGGGAATGTCACTAATTATTTCTGCTATTTTTTTTAGCAACTAACCAAGAACAACACACGTTACATCAGACAGCTGTAACATTGTGCGGCTAGCGTCAGTTCAACGAACGTACCGAGGATATTTCCACAAAATCTTTGTGTTTTATACTATTTTATATTATATTTCACACCACGCATGTAATTCCTCCAAATAAGATAAGAGCGTATAGGTCTCTAGACTGTAACCGCTCACGCTAAACTTTTTGCATGTACGCTCGGCTAGACGCTTGGCCGTATGTTCACCAAATAATCATTTAAAGTTTTTTTTAATATGAAACGTATTGTACCTTATTTCTAAGATCTCAATCATTTAAGCAAAAAATTTTTTTGGTTTTTCAAAAAATCTAGTGACATTACCCCTTAAGCAAAAATGTGTCTTTTCAAATTGTTAGTACCCCTCTAAGAGCAAATGTTGACGCGTAAAGTGATATGGAATGAATTATAATCTGTTATTTCGTTACGTGGTTTCGGTTTCGGATTTAATTCAGAATGAAATATTACCTATTATTGATAATACAATACCAGAATATGAAAAAATATGGAATTAATGCGTGTTCTTTTATACCGATTGAGAAAATTGTCGATAATGTAGAAATCTGCGATACTTATTGCATTGGTAGTACCTCCAAACAAACACGTGCATTTTATTGATTTCTAATATTAACGTTTAAAGTAGGACTTACTTGAAAAATTCTTCTTTCTTACATCGACAGGCACAGTTTAACATACACTCGGTGGTTCTATGAAAAAAGAAGATATATTAAAATTGGTATTGAGTATAATAATAATAGTGAATGAATGAATTGAGTATCAGAAAATTGCCAAGAGAACTTAAACACTTACCAAGAGAACTTAGCGGCAAAACTTGGTAACCTAATAAAATTAAAAGCACAATAAGTACCACCAAATTTCCTGTTTTTAAAGCAGATATGAATTGAAATGTAAACATCAAACATAACCTAATTTTCTTAGCTAATAATTTTAGTTATAATCAGACAGCGGAATTTAATCTACCTGCAATCGAGCAGTGTTATTTATTTATTGTTTATTTCTTTAGTTTATACTTTGAATATGTATTATATGTATACATAATCAACGGTTTATATTTATGTTCTTTGTTCGTGATAACTATAGTTTTTGTTTGTAGCTATGTTTATAACAAAACTCTTATATTCACCTCTACTGTGAAGTACGCATCATTCATTTAGAAACCATACTAGAAACAAACAACACCGCTCTTACAAATGGAGGATGCAGGTAGATTAAATTCCGCTCTCTGATTATAACCAGAATTATTAGCTAAGAAAATAGGGTGATGACTTTTACGCCAACTTGTATAAACAAAGTCGAGGACATCGAGATTGCTCAAAATCACTCCTACGTCAGTCTTCTTGGAAATATTTACCTATTGGATTGTTTGTACGTTAATGTGGAGTAAGCTAACAAATAAATGCACGTCCAGTGTGTTAATGGAGTTACATTAGACCACTATGCCGACTTGATATGCGTGTAAGGTATAAGTAACAGAAAATAATTAATATATAACTCCATGTATGTAATCCTCATATACACCAATAGTTAATAAACTATTTGCTGATTCGTATAATAACTTTAACGATTAATTGAATAGCAATCCGTGCAGGAAATCGTACTATAATTAATTAGTTATGTATCTTTAGGTTATGTTTAATGTTCACCACAATATTTACATTTTATGTCATCGACTTCTTCTTTTTTAAAAACAGGGAATTTGGTGGTTCTTTTGACGCTGTTAATTTTATTAGGTTACCAAGTTTCGCCGCTAACTTCTCTTGGTAAAAGTTTTAGGAACCCCGTTTCAAGGTCGGATATCCGCTAGCAATTGAGTTGTCAGCATTATTTGATGTTGGCATTAATATCACCAATCTTGGAAAGCTAAAACTTACTAAAAACTAGTTCTCTAGTGTTTTCATAAGTTTATAACGAACGCAAAGTAGAAAAAAATGGTTTTATACTCACCGTAATCTAGCACAAGGACCTGAACAACGAGGCGGGGGCGGTGGACCTCCTTCACTTCCAGGTCTACCTCCCCCACTTCCAAATCTGCCGCCTCCGGCTCCGCCTCCAGCTCTACCACCGCTACCTCCACTTCCAGGTCTACCCCCTCCGGGCCCACCCCCAGGCCCCCCTCCAGGTCTACCGCTTCCCCCTCCGACACTGCCTCCACCAGGTCCACCCCCACCTCTACCACCACCTCCAGGTCCACCTCCGCCACTTCCACCTCCACCGCCTCCAGCGGATCCACCGCCAGGGCCTCCTCCAGGTCCTCCGCCTCCACTACCACCTCCTCCAGGTCCACCCCCGCCACTTCCTGAGCCTCTGCCTCCAGCGGTTCCACCGCCAGGGCCTCCTCCAGGTCCTCCGCCTCCACTACCGCCTCCTCCAGGTCCGCCCCCACCACTTCCTGGGCCGCCGCCTCCAGGGCCACCACCGCCGGGGCCTCCTCCAGCTCTACCTCCCCCACCTCCTGGGCCACCGCCTCCAGCACCTTCGCCCGTTCCTCCACCTCGACCACCACCACCTCTTCCATCACCCCTGTTGTTATTAAAGAGTTATTTTGTGTATTATTTGAAAAAATCCTTTTTGTTTTTGCAAAAAGTATATTACCTATTGCCGCCGCCATATGTGCCATCTCCTTTCTTACCATCTGGACCTTCGCCAATCATACTAAAAATTGGAATATTTCTCTATTTTTTTCATAGTTTCTAGTGAAGGTAAACGTCTCAAATTCAGACACTGTCCTAAATTCCGTTTAGTTTGTTACAAATAAGAAATTTTCAATATTGAACAAGATTTATCGACAAAGTTTTTTTTATTCGTGTGTGTTAATATAATAAAATCTGTAACTCTTACTGATGCTTTGAGAGAATATTTTTTAATACAAAATAAACAGTACAATAAGCTAGGCCACTAGCTTATTGTACTGTATATACTACACTATAAATCACTATAAATCCGAGATGTAAGAAACATTAAAATGCAGATGAGATGGCAGACTAAAGAAGACTTAGGACTTAATTTATACTTTGTTTCTTTAAAAATGCTAAAATAAAAATATAAATGTTAACATTTCTTAATATAAATCTTATTAACAATATTTAAAACTTAATATTTACTTGAATGTTTTTATTTGTCGGAATACTATAGCACAAATATCTGATTTAGGATCACTGACTGAATTACGTTCACTGAGGCGTCGGATTTCGTAGCAAAATATGCGCTTACTTGCGGAATTTTTAATACTTACTTTTGCTCGCTCACTGGGCACGTTGGATCGCACACTTCAGGTACGTTTTCGTCCATGCAGGGGCGAGTTTGCACTTCATATATATCAATGTAGCTGAAAACAAAAAATAAAAATTGTCAATAAATTCATCAAAAAAATCATCTAAAATTGAACAGCGATTTCAGAAACATAACGACATGTGTGTTATTAAGTGTTTTTACCGATTAAAACAAAAGAAAATGCACTTCCGGTAAAACAGGAAGTAACTTTTTTTTATATATTTACCTTCCGTGGCACCACGGACAAAAATAAAATGCACTTCCGGTAAAACCGGAAGTAACTTTTTTTTATCATAGCACGCTCCGTAGCACTCGGACAAATGGAACGACATGTGTGATTTTAAATATTTTACCGATTAAAACAAAAAAAACGCACTTCCGGTATAACCGGAAGTAACTTTTTTTTATATTTACCTTCCGTAGCACCTCGGGCAAACGTAACTTGTGTGATTTTAAATGTTTTTACCGATTAAAGCAAAAAAAAGCGCACTTCCGGTAAAACCGGAAGTAACTTTTTTTTTTTTATTTACCTTCCGTAGCACCTCGGGCAAACGTAACTTATGTGATTTTAAATGTTTTTACCGATTAAAGCAAAAAAAGCGCACTTCCGGTAAAACCGGAAGTAACTTTTTTTGCATTTACCTTCCGTAGCATCTCGGACAAGGGTACGAGACAGTCCCGCAGTAATCGTAAGTCGGTTCCGCGAGGCACTTGTCACCAGAATCCTTGAATTTGATCTTTCTACATGGAGGAGTCGGCTGACAGGGTTTGCATACGGCACCCTGCGAGGGAGGTCGTTTGGGAGGCCCGCACACAGCGCCTTGGGATGGGGGGCGTTGTGGGGGGGTCGAACACGACGGCCTAGAAATTTTTTTTGAGAAAATTAATTCATTTCGATTTTTTCTTTCTTCATTTTTTCACATTTATTTCATACTTAGCGTCTTTTTTAGCGCAGGGGATTATCACGGTACCTCGATAGTCGCTAAGTTGGTTGGTAACACTCTTCGTGATATCGATACGACATGGCGCGCAGCATAGTTCTTTGCCTTCTTCAATTTTGTCGAAGTCACTGCTTAAAAATTCAAATTGTTAGAAATTATAGGAATATAACATAAGAGTATAGCTTCATAGTTTTTTTAGAGCAGGGGTTCTCAACAGGTGGTACGCGTGCCACTGGTGGTACGCGAAAGGCTTCTAGGTGGTACGCAAAAGGTACCAAACTTAAAATCATATTTATTCAGATGATATTGTTAAATTGTTTGACCCCAAATTATAGCGGTCAAATCAGGTAATACCCATTACCGTACGCAGACGTGTTTCAAATGGCCCATTGTGTAAAAGGAAGTGTAGTTAAAAAAATAAATCAAAGTTAATATTCTGCGCTACAGTTAGATGAAATACTGACATAATTCATTTTTATCAATTATTAGTCTTTATCCGATTCGAGGTGGAAGAGAAAATTGCAGAGGAATAATTATTTTGTACACCTCTGCTCGAAAGAACAACTGGTGAAATATTCAAATATCTTAATAATTGTATGTTTAACAATTCCATTCCATGAGCGAAATGCACTGGTGTCTGTACTGATGGAGCTCGGGCTTTAACAAAAAAATAATGCAGTCAATATTATTAAAAGTCGAGCATTCAGTTCACGAATGTTTTTATTATTATGTCAGGAGATGGGTAGCAATAGCAGTCACTCTTGTTACATTCCGATGATAGATGGCTCTCGAGAGGTAAAGTTTTGAATCATCTCTTCGAACTTAAATCAGAAGTTCAAATTTTTCTTGAAAACACTAACTTCGAATTCAAAAATTCTTTCTTTGACGAATAGTGGATGGCCCGGTTAGCATATTTAGCTGATATTTTTGTAAAGCTGTATGAATTAAATTTAGTTTTGTAGGGATCAAAGGTTCATTTAATTATCGTTGAAGATAAAATTACCAATAAATAAATCGAGTTAATTATGAAAGAAGTTAATAAAGATAAATGTAGTTTATTGCCAGCATTCGAAGGCTCCCTTGAAGAAAGATGGGAAACATCAATGATGAATTAGTCGTATATAAAAAATTATTGACTGCACCTCTTTAAAAAGCAATAGTTATTTTCCCAAATCTATGACAATGAAAATTGGATCAGAAATCTAAAAGGTATGTAAATACCAAATTTCACAACCTAATAGAAAAAGAACATTTAAGAACATTTGATAGATATTTCCTTACACACAGCGCTGATAGAAGAATTTAAAATTATTACAATCACCGTTTTTTGGATCCAGAGGAAGAATTATTTTAAAGAAACTGGAGATTAAGATATTAGACTTTTAATACCTTTTTGCGCCACGATATATGTGAATATTATGTAGGTATGGGTTTTCATCAATATTATATTTAAACAACAAACAAGCCAAAATTAATGATTGAGCCAAATTTGAGCTTGAAACTAATTGACTCAGATCATGATATTTAAAAAAATTGGTTTAGCAAAACAATCCCAAGGGTTTTTTATTTTACTTTTGTATACCAAATGAACGTTATTATTTTATTACAAAATAAATAAGTAGGATTATTTCTTTCCCTGTATTAATATGCATTTTTGTATAAATGGTGGTGGTACGAAGAAATTTGGATATTTTTTAGGTGGTACACGGAACCTAAAAGGTTGAGAACCCCTGTTTTAGAGCTCCATACATCACTAACAACTTACTTGGAACTATTTCCAATCATCGAAGTACTTACACTACAACATGCAGTAGCAAATGTAACGTTACAAGTTTTTTTCATGTTTCTATTAATGTCAATGTCTGTATCGCAGCGTCTGCATGGTTTTTTACCGGATACGCTGAAATGCAAGTCGTATTTTATTTAAATTTAAAGATTTATTGAATATTAGTTCGAAAAATATTTTTAGTACTCACTTTGATTTTGATGGTATTTTATAATATGAGCTTTTGCTTCCACTTATAGATGGACATACGCTTGTACGTTGACTACTTTGACTAAAAAGGGACAAATTTGACTATTGGAACGTCCTGTATACTATTAAATAAACGTAAAAAAATACCTGTCTGTGACTTGTCGTGAACTGCAGCTTCTGCAAGATCCTGAACTTTGTGGAATATAGCCAGAACTGCTCCAAAGATTAAGTTGGTAAAAATACGTTTTGGAAAGTGTGGCTTTGAAATATGTTACCTTATTTTAGAAACTGGTCTTTCAGCATTAGGAGTTGGGCTGAAAATTAGAGAAAAATATCGGCTTTTTAAGCTATTTTATCATTTTTTGTTTATGAAGAACTTACGGTCGTCCGCATGTACCACCTGGGCATCTTGGGTCAGCGGAAAAACTTCGTGATAGGGGTCGATCGTTTGATGTTGGCCGATTTTTTAGAAGACTGCCCTCGCTCCTAACCAACAAAATATAATTGTTACCGAATTTGGAACTTTTAAAGTTGGTCTACTGTACCCTTTAAATACTTTACCCTCATTTTTAATACCTTTTTTGCCTCTTTCTATTGTTCTTTTATGCTTTTTTTTTATTCAGGAATGGGAGATAACATAATGTAATGGGTATGTTTTTTTAATTCCAGGTTAGGAACGCCTGGAGGAATTTTCAAATAATCAACGCACTCAAAAAATTGGTAAGTCACTAGAGTGTAAGAGTTTTTGTTATAATAGTGCATTTTCGTCGATTGGTATTTTCAAAAATTCAGAACATACCGCTCAGGGGCGACTTGACCTGCTATGTTATTATATTGTTTATCTACTATCTATAGCGTAACAAATTGAACAAACTTATTACCGTCTCAAGAATAGTGAATTTTATATTTGCGTTGGGGACCAAATCTTTTATACACTATAAATTAATTAGGTAATTAATAAATTACCGGAGCAACAATATCAAATTGACCATTAGAGTAGCCTTGCCTATGGGGCCCCAAAGAGAGTGGAGGCAGTTAGAGCTGTTAAACTCATGTTTTTCTCTGCAATAAAAGAAACTATGTATATCTAATAATGTACGAGACTAACGAGAAACCCTTGACTAAGTTAGAAGAGAAAAACTGTGTACATTTTTAGAAGATTTTCAGTCGATACTTATTCTTTTGATCTGGAATTCTATTATGTAAAGATGAATGCTCCAAAAGAGTCTGTAAAACAAAAATTCCGATCTGCAAAACGCTGTAAATTTTGCGTCCTTATTATTACACAGTGTGGATAAAAAGAAACAGTAACCACTCAATATATTTCTTTCTAAAAAGTTGACAAGAAAAAGATTCCAACAAAAGTTTTAGAAAATTGCTTAAGCTACAAATTTGAAATGCTTAGAAATGAAACACTCTTTTTACATTTAAAAGTATTTTGTATTTATAACTTAAGTCTTTTTCAAAAAGACCGAGCTATTGCCAATTGTATAAAAAGACAGGGAAAATGTACCGGATGCTATAGTTAAAAAAATTGAATTTGGTCTGCTTCTTACAAATACATAACCCTGTATAATCAAAAGTTATTTAAGTTTCTAGCTTAAGTCTTTTCCTAAACCTTTTATTTGGTTACTTTTTTTCTAAACTTTGAGGGCCAGATATTGACATGTTACGTTTCTTCTTGTTGAAACTGATATAGCAGAATCCATTCGGAATAATTATTGTATTTTTTTGATGATATGGAATCGGAATCTTAGGTAATATTAGAAAAAGAAATAGGAAAATTACATTTTATTAAAAGTAACATCTCAAAAAAACTATGAAAATTGCACCACAAATTTAATTTTTTAATTTAATTTTAATTTAAAAGTAGATATTCAGCGGACATATACATAGTACATACATTGATGATGACGTATTTAAGAATGAACTGTCGCAGTTCCAAGGGCGTAGCCAGAAGTTTTTACAGGGGGGGGGGGGGCAAGGAGTCAGAAAAATACCAAAATTTACGTAAATAAATATTTCTTATCGCATATCTTTTTGTTTATAAAAATATATGTATGAGGTATATACATAATATGAAATATGCTAATAAAACATTACGTAATGTTAAGTTTCCGCTTGTTTTCGGAAAACTTCTGCAGGACAGATTCTTTGAATTGCTCTTGGTCTTCATTTGCAATGTTGCGATAAACGCTGAGCATACTACCGAAACATATATTCTTGGAGGACATGTATCAAATGTATCAAAATGTACATATAAGTGTACAAGAACAGTAATACTAATATATCATAATTTCCAAGATATTTGCGAACAGCGAATTAATGCAAGAACCGCCATAGCGCCATCTATTGCTTGAAAGGCAAACTATAGGTAAACGGGTTGACATTTGCCAAACGAGACCAAACTCGAAACTCAACAAAATTAGACTAATCTAAAGTAATATTTAGCTATATGCACTTAAACTGCAATAATTACGTGATTACAGTTTTACGGATACAGTGATAACACTGTAATCACGTAATCCTATAACTGAAATACTCTTTAGGACCAGGCATCCTAATCACCCAATCATACAACGATATAACACTGGTTTCCAAGTAATAATTAATACTTAGTAAAATAGTTTCTTATATCCATTGCAAAAAAAACACTGCTTTATTATCGCGTTCAATAACTACACATCACACAGGCTTCAGTAATATACAAAATAGATATATAGTGGTTGCCAAACCGACAAGTAAATTGAAGATATAATTTTAGACTGCTTTATTACATATAACATTATATTATTATATAAGGTTATTTGTAATAAAGCAATCTAAAATTTTTACTTCAACTTACTTGTCGGTTGCATCAACAATTCCTCTATTAATTCCCATTAAATCAACTTAACAATAAATACCTCACCCTGTACTGAGATTTGGAGGTAGGTACTGGTATTTGAGTTGCATACTCGACGGTAATTTATTAAATTACATTTTCTCATCAAATAATCACAACTGGCTGTTACAGTACATGTTATGTGTCTTTGTAAATTTATTATGTACCTAATACAATTTTGAGCATTTTTATTTTGAGCGCCAGGGGGGGGGGGCAGGTGCCCCCCCCCCTGCCCGCCCCCTGGCTACGCCCTTGCGCAGTTCAATATTTAAAATATTAAAAACATATTTATTTGTTAAGAATACCCTTAATTTATTAAGATAATATATTTTACTTGCTACGAATTTTGATTTTAAATTGTTAAGTTATTTATTGGTTATTTTTATAATTCTTAAGAATAATCTGTTGTTACTTTAAATAATTATGTAGGTACTTATATTAAATGTTGTTGCATTATTTATGATTTTTGTTAATTGTTCCGAAATGTTAAATCAGTATTATTAGTATACAGGGTGTCCCAGCGAAGCGGCAAAGTACGTTAATGGCCTTAAGGAATTGAAGACACATTTCTTTCATATAGGAAAGTTGTAGATAATCACTCGGTCTATAACCAGAAAATATTGGCATGTATACAGGGTGTCCCACAACGGAGTGCCAACACAATCTTATGTTTTTTTTTAAATGGAACGCTAGGTATATTGTTGCAATTGTGATTCACATGTTTGAACTGACTATTTTGATAACAACTTGTATTAGGCTATTATCAACTGTTTCCGAGATATTGTCAAAATACTTTCCTATATGAAAGAAATGTGTACCTACTTCAATTCCTTATGGCCATTAACGTACTTTGCCGCTTCGCTGGGACACCCTGTATATTATTTTTGTATAAGTAAAGTAATTCTTCTTAATTCAACATTGTATATGGGGGTCCCAAATAATTCTTGTAATAATTTTAGTCTTGCGATTTTTTGAGTAAACTTAAAGTAGTTCTGCATTTTTGAACTTTGTCTCGAAGTAAATACTAGGATAAGAGATAAATAGTTCAAATTCTTCTTGAAGAGAAAATAATTATTATATATTAGGACATACTTAACTTTGGGACAAGTCTGCGGGCTGCATCCCTTATACCGAAACGCGTTGGGGTCGTCGTCATCATCTTTATCGCTGCTACCCCCAGTTCCACCAGTACCTCCACCGTCATTTCCTCTAAAGACAACAAACAAATCAATTCAAGTACTCACCACAACAACACACCGACAACAGATAATCGAAATAGCACACCTGAAGCCGTCTCTTCCTCCCCCACCCCCGCCATTGGCTCCACCGCCCCCAGCACTGCCTCCAATACCACCTCCAGGGCCTCCATTTCTCCCACCAGCTCCACCACCAGCACTCCCACCCCTTCCGTTGGAGGCGCCGTTATAACCGCCCCCTCCTGCACCCCCCTTGAAGCCGTCGCGATACCCTGCGCCAGAACCTTCATTATTCGCGTTCATGGCTGCCGAATAATTGGGGCTCATGGCCGCACGGTATCTCATACCATATCTGGCACCGGCTTCGGAAATGCTAAGAAAGAAAAAGCGATTATAATAAAAAAAAATTTTAAAAGAATGGTCCGACCATGGGATCGAACCATGGCGTTAGCATGGAGCGTACCTTTTCCTGAGCTCGCGTAGGTCGCGTATAGTTTTTATATACTGAAACAAAATTGAAAATTTGTACCGCTTTTTTTTACCACAGTGTATATAAGTATATGTGACCCCGCACGACAGAATCGCCCTAACTACCATCTCTCGTTTCGATAATATTGACGCCTGTGTTTGAAGACGCATAACTGTAAAACTAATGAACAGAAAAAAATTAAATAAAGAGCCCTTGACACAAAATTTTTTGTTCAGGTTGCATTTAGAGCCTCTTCTATAGATTGGCGTTTTAGTTTTCTTCAATGTTTGTGTAATAAAGGTTGCGAACAAGATTTTCATGGAAGCGGATATCTCAGTAACGAATAGTAATTTTTAAAGCGATTTAATATGAATGATACAAATTTCGTGCATCGTAACGGTAAATAGAAACGTAGCTGGGACAGTGGAAGATTATTTACTATTAGTACGACACGATCAGAAGAATTTAATTGCGGAATTTTGAATAGTAGTGCGAGTTAAATATAGATAATGAATTTAGATGTACAATGGGGTATTCCGGTGTTTTTGAAATTGTCATTTTTTACAAAGTATGGGTGCTACTGTTTGCTACTTCACAAGTAAAATATCAAACATTGTTTTAAATTAAGAGAAATCGTTGTTTGAAGTTTGAATTAGGATTGGTCTTTGTGACGTCACAAAGACCGCTCAAAGGGAACGACTTGACAACGTTGCTATATCTAGGGAGCACGTAGTAAATTTTTGTCTTCTGTTGTGTCAACGTTTAGAATCGCTCGTTTGTTGACACTTGCTTTGGTCATTGAGGTTATATCAAACAGTTGTTCAAAATGTATAAACTCCAACGCCGACATTGTTCTGTGCCGGGCTGTAACAGCAGTAGAACAGTAACTCCTGATAAAATTTTCTTTACATTGCCGACTAGCGAGATGAGAGATGTTTGGCTTCAAGTTTTAATGATCACATCATCTCTCAAAAAAGTTACCTTTATTCGTTGTCAAACAATAGGGTCGCCAACCGTCAACTTGGCCGATCAGCTGTTCGACAGCTGTCCGCTGTTGCCACCGCTACTAGGGATCGGTAATAATCGTGTATTTCCGAGGGTGGTCGGTGAATTCAAACGAAATGCACTTTTAATTGCAATTATCTCATAGAAAAACTAAATCAAAAAGCTCATAGCTTAACTTAATGAATCCTCATAATTGTACAATAGGTTAAACCGAATATCTGCTTAAATTTTGACATGACCGGAATACCCTATTGAAAAGTGCAAAAATCGGGTTCTTTGTTTCACTTCTCTCGCGCTCATGTTTACACCGAGAGGCAAACAATTTTGACAGTCATACAACTTATGTAGAAATGATTCAGGAGTATGACATACTTTTCTTCAATTTTTTCTGTTCAGTAGTTTTAGAGTTATGGGCCTTCAAACACAGGTGTCAATACTATCGAAACGAGAGATGGCAGTTAGGACGATTCTCTCGTGCGGGGTCACATATATCATACATCAGCGTTAGGGTCGTTTGGGAATTCATATCCTGTGCAATTGTGGTGCTTTGCTAATAATCCGCCTATTGGAACATGAGAACGTAGTAAACTAAAATAAGAAAAAAAACAGAACGTTAATATAGATAAAAATCTGTAAAATATGTGGAAATAGGGTATTTGACTATTTTTGGAAAACCATCTTACTGTGTTTATTCCTTCACTCTACATTGTAAATGCATTATTTTTCGTAATTATTTCCTCAATATTTCATAAAAATCAGCGTTAAAAATTGAATCACAAAAAGTCCCGCCAAAACGATACTTTCTGTTGTGTGACGTCACACGATAGTAGATGTCAAATCGGCCCATATGGTCTGTCAGCATCGGCATCGTCGCCGTTTGGTAATTGTGTTGTATGATGTGTTGTTTTCACAATTTCTACATAGAAATGGGTTATAAATGGCGTATAAATCAACAATGCAGAAATACGTCAAGAAAAACTCCGGATAAACTATTTGTAGCTGTTCCGCAAGATTTGAAACTGCGAAGAAAGTGGTTGGCTCGTAGAAATCCAAATGAAATAAATAGCGGCCAATACAAGTGTTTTTTATTGTGAAGATTACTTCGACATAAGTAAAACTTACTAGAATAAGTTATTTATCGTATTTTCGAACCAGGTATTATGCTTACATTGCACTTTAGTGCTATTAAATTCAAACGGGAGAAGCATAAGCGTACTAACGAATGACGTCACTGGAGACTGACCCAATTACAGAGCGTTTTCAATCACGTGATAGGACGTGAATAAAATTCAAGTTCAATTTTGGTTTTTAATAGAAATAAAGCATTTTTTTGAAAAGTAATAACAAATAGCTTTCTTAAACTGTAATCTAGTAGGATGACTATAATACAAGCCATATTTTTAATACAGTCAAATACCCTATTAAAGCAGACGATTCAAAAAGTGACTTACGGTTGCAAATCGCTCTTTCTGTATTGTGTCCCGAAACATGTTTCGCCGTATCTGCAAAACAAAAGACAATAAATAGCCGTAATGAAATGTACAAACCGCAAAAAGTAGCAAAAATAAAAAATACTAACTTTAAGCCGTATGGTTGGTTTTTCTTGGCTTCGTCATTGGGAGTTTTTCGCGACATACTATCGCCAAGTATTAGCATGCAAGTATGACAGTAGCTTAGGAAATTCTTGATCGGGTAAAATAGAAGCCCAATGGATAGGAAAATATAAACTTGGCCGAATAATGTAATGTAGTTATTCCATTTCAATTTCTGTCTGTAAAAGATACAATCAGGTATGGATAGGTATAAATTGTAAGCCATAAACAATACGCACTTTTCGTTTGGTTGCAATTTTTTTGGTGTTTCCATAATTTATTCCATTTTCATTTCTTTATCTGAAAAATAACAATTGGTAAAATTCAGTAGCCTAAAATCTTGTAGCCTAAAGACTGGGCATTTTTTGATAAATGAAAAGATTACTATACAAAAAATAGTAAAATCTTTCACTATCACAATGGCCAAAAGTGTCTTGACTACCAGATTTTCTTGATTTTTAAGCTCGACATTAATTTATCAATTTTTCATCTTCAAGATTAGTATGTATACAGGGAAGTCTTGAGCTAAGTTAATTCACTTACCCATGTTCATTTTTGTCGAAATGGTTTTTAAGCACAAATAATTTCGATATACACACAGAACGTCACAAAATACGATACTGACAAATTTTAAACTTTGTCAGTTTGAACGTCAAATTCAACGAATCCAATCGCATCAAAGCACTCGCTGAACAACGAATTCGACATTATACTGCACAGATAGAAAAGATTTCTTGTTTTCAAAACTTCAAACTTTATAATTTACTAGTATTTTATCTATTATTTGTTTTGAGAAAGATATCTTAGTATTACGACTTGTCACTGTGTGGTGATTTTGCCATTTATATGTCTATGTTTCCTTACTGCAGTTGCATACTATAAAATCGGTGGTATTAAACAGTGAAAATGAAGAACCCCGAAAAAGGCAAGCCATTTCTGAAAAGTTTATGAATGTTCATAATTTGTTGATTTTAGTTTTAGCTATTTCAAAAATAAATATTGTAAAAATGAGTTTGTATGGTTCTTGAGCTACTGGAGAATCAATAAATATCAATGAACAATTTTTTAAAATGATTAAAAAGATATGTTGTATTTTGAATACTACGGTTGCTGATAATTGTTACAAATAGGTTTAAAATGTTTGTTTTTTAAGATCATATTAATTAGTATACATCATTTTGAATTAAAAACATAAATTATTATTGCTTATACCAGTCATACATATTATGTAGTCTAAAACTTACTACGATAATATTTCGTTGGAAATATGGCGTAGTGCTCGAAAACAATTTTTTGTGGGCATAAGAATGTATTTTTCTCTGCAGCATTTACAACGTTATTCGACGTTATTTAGGTGTCTCAGAAAAAAATTAAAATTAAATTCGATGCCGAAGACATTCTCCAGCTATGTGCCGAATGTTTTTTCTGCGCTTTGAGACAGAAAAAAAATTAAAAAAAGATTACTTTGCAACCGTTGGCGATAGACAGATTAACCCTCCACCAAATGATAGCTCTCGACGAGTACATCAAAAATATGTATACTTTTATATGCTCAAGAAGTACCATATTGAAGTTGGAGTTTGGAACGGTACGGAAGTTATGACTTCTCAAAGTATCAAAAACTGCTAAAATTGCCATTTTACTATGTTTTGAATTGTTAAGGCGCACTGTGTTCCATCTAGCCATCCGATTTTGACGATTCACACGTCACTGGATAGGAAATTGGCCGAGGAAACCATTTCTGAAGACCGCGTTGCTCTAAGTTGAGCGGTTCGCGAGAAAACCGCAAAAATCCTAATTTTACATTTTCTGGACAAACCGTACGCTTTACGGGAAAACCGAGCACACCGTTGAACTCAGCACAGCCCAATGCATAAGCGCGACCCCATTAGACAGCTCTATCTCTCAAAAAAAATTGATATTCTTTTCGATCTAAATTTAGCCCATTGAGACAGAAAAAAAATTACTTTGCAACCGTTGGCGATAGAGAGATTAACCCACCACCAAATGATAGCTCTCGACGAGTACATCAAAAATATGTATACTTTTATATGCCTAAGAAGTACCATATTGAAGTTATGTGGTCAATTCGCTTATTTTCGTGTTATTTGAAAAAAGCGTTATTTGAGCACAACTCGGCAACCAGTAGAGATAGAGGCCTGTTCTATGTAAATTCGTGATCAGCGAATCCATTTTAGTAAGATAGCGAAGGTTTCATATCGATCCGGGCGCTAGATTTCGAATTAGGTGTGCCACTTCAAATTTAAAGTAAAAAAGTTCGATTTTTATCAAAATTTTGATCAGTTGGGAAAAGCAAAACTACCTCCCACCCAATTGAGATTTGGGTTCCTGGTACAGTTTTTGACGCCGATTACGCTGGAGTAATTGATTTTTTTCTATATGGAACGGTACGGAAGTTATGACTTCTCAAAGTATCAAAAACTGCTAAAATTGCCATTTTACTATGTTTTGAATTGTTAAGGCGCACTGTGTTCCATCTAGCCATCCGATTTTGATGATTCACACGTCACTGGATAGGAAATTGGCCGAGGAAACCATTTCTGAAGACCGCGTTGCTCTAAGTTGAGCGGTTCGCGAGAAAAGCGCGAAAAACCGCAAAAATCCTAATTTTACATTTTCTGTACAAACCGTACGCTTTACGGGAAAACCGAGCACACCGTTGAACTCAGCACAGCCCAATGCATAAGCACGACCCCATTAGACAGCTCTATCTCTCAAAAAAATTTGATATTCTTTTCGATCTAAATTTAGCCCATTGAGACAGAAAAAAAATTAACAAAAGATTACTTTGCAACCGTTGGCGATAGAGAGATTAACCCACCACCAAATGATAGCTCTCGACGAGTACATCAAAAATATGTATACTTTTATATGCTCAAAAAGTACCATATTGAAGTTATGTGGTCAATTCGCTTATTTTCGTGTTATTTGAAAAAAGCGTTATTTGAGCACAACTCGGCAACCAGTAGAGATAGAGGCCTGTTCTATGTAAATTCGTGATCAGCGAATCCATCGCAAACTTGAACGCTTTTTCTCGAGTATAATGTTTTCAACTGTATATCTCGAACGCACATGTCTTGTTGAAAATATTTTATTAAGTCGATTTCTTATTGATATTGTGCAGTGGAAAAATTATTCATGCGTATTTTACTTTAAATAAGGGAAATGAAAATACACATCACACCATGTGACAATGATGTACGCAAACAGTACCCTTTAATATTGATTCCACCCGCGAAAATACAGTTTTGTGGAATCTTCTATCTAACTTCGCCAAATTTTGTCCGATTGATGTCGGATAAATTGCATGTTAAAGAAGAAGATTCCAGCATTCCGAATCTGTCAAAACCCCAAACCCGATAATTTAGCCGTAAGACCCCTTTCTTCGAAGCCGGTCACAAATGAAGCACTTTTGTTTAGTTTGATCTTTCCTTATTTCAATCATAAAATAACATTTAGTTCTCTGTCGCAGGTCTCTTTGAAGAAATAAGTTTGTTTTATTGAAAGGAACATACGTGGTTCGCTAATCTTCTTCATATAACTTGTGTTACATCAAATATATTCACAAAACTACAACATTTCTAAACAGGGAGACCTAAATCTAGTCCTTTATTACCACATAAGAACAACTACAACCGCAAATAGAATTAAATTATATTAAAAACCAAAATACACCAAAACTAATCATCATCACTGGAGCTGGCCCTCACGCCTCAGAATTTCCTCGTCATCATCAACGCGAAACTCCTCAAATTCTTCGGTCACCTGGTGCATGCCATCGCCCTCTCCAGTACGCTCGTCATCATATTCATCTAGTTCCTCGTTATCATCGTCATCGTCATCTTCCTCTATATAGTCCTCCACCTCGCTGTCGTCATCATCATCGTCTTCATTGACCAACACGCCAGGCGGGGTGCCACCAGCAACAGCAGCTATTTTCTCGTCTCCTTCGACCACCACCTTGACGGGATTTCCTTTTTCGCGCATGACGTCTTCGCCGTCGATCTTCAATCTTGACGATTCGCCGGCGTCTGCCTCCGTTTTGTCCAAATGCAAGAAGACCTCATTCGGATTGCTGTTGAACTGAGGCGATTTGGACGAAGAGTGACCCAGTTTGACCTGAATTTAAGATGGCAGTTTTAATATTTGGAAGGATTATCGCATTCGAGATTCGAACGTGTGTGAGTGAAGTTTTTCGCTGTCAGGTTGTCAGCAGTTGTCAGTTTATGGATTGTTGTAGCACGCGTCACGTAGTGAGCGATTTTTAACGTTTTAGCTTGATGGAAATGATTTTTTTTGAATGCAATAAATACAGTGTTTGGAAAAACATAAAAACGAAATAAATTTAAGTATTAAGGGGTTTTTTTTTTAAGGGTTTCGGAATGAGAATGATTTTATAAAGAAAGATAAGATAAGATAAATGTATTTGCAATTCTGTACAGAAAATGGTCAATAATAAGAAAGAATAATGAATAATTGTCCAAATATTTCTGGTGATGAACATTTGCATCGAAGAAATATGGCTGAATTATTCCGTGATATGTTATATTATAAGACCTGGCAAAATAATGCGAGCAAGGTCACAGTTGACCATCTCAATCGTCTACACCAGCGTGTCACAACCGGTTCATGGGCACATTATTCAGTGTTATTTTTATGTATTATTTTAGCATGGGATTATTATTTTAAATATTGGATTAATAAACAAGGTCAATCCATGAATAATTTTTATTTGGAGCCCTTCTAACCCAATAAACCACTGTTATTTCGATATTACATCCAACGGGCAACATTCTAGAATCTAGAGGATTCATTAACTTCAATTGACAATATTACTTACAATTATATGTTACATTAAAACAAAATAACGTCTAGAAAACAGCAATCTGGCAAACTTATTGGTCAAACTCTCACATTATTAATTGTTTTCAATATTTTTGCCTTTCCAAATGTGTGACAAAATATACCTATAATTTGAATCTGCTGCTCATAATGGTACTTTAGGAGAAGAACAGAGTTGTAGATGGTGGACTTCAATATGATCTTACATTCCAGATAAGATAACTAACCTATCACCAGACAAGTTCTGAGCTTCTATGACGAAAATTATGTCGATCCCATTCATAGAAAATCAATAAATCTACAGTGATTTGATAGACGAAAATTTATGCGGACAGGAAACTAAAGTGTAATTTCAAATTTCGTGACTGCATTAATTAAACAAAAAATAACTAAATTAAATTGAAGTAAGTACTAATTTTGACAATGAAACAAATTTAAAAGTGCTTCACATATTTTTATTTATAATTTGGTATGTTTTTGTACTTAATTTTCACCTCGAGTTATAAATTACCTTGTATCAGTTCAGTTTTGAACATTGTGTATGTATGAGCAAGCTTTTTCTTATTTAACAAACTTTAAGACAAATTAAAGAGATCATCTGTTATAGATAAAATTAGTGTGTACAAATATCTTCTACTTGGGTGTTAATTCCCACAGTTTTTTTCTCAGAACGTAATTATTGTTCTGACTAAAAGGTTTCATAAGGACTTATTTATTTTTTTAATACCTTAGAAAATAACAAAATATTAATAAAACAGTATTCTAAATGGCTCTAAGTTCTTAAAGAATATTAACTTGTTATCAATAGGTCCAATAGGTTTTAACATAAAAATGGGAGTTGTTAACTAAGTTATTTTCTTAAATGGAGATATGTTAGAAATATCACTAATAAACATTTATTATTTTTTAATTTGTTTTAATTTTGTAATAATTTGTTCAACATGAAACATAATACTATTCAAAATGATGATTTTTGTATTTAAGAAACCAAGTCAAAACTTTTCGAATAATTTATATTACGCCCAGTATATTATTCTATTAATCTTGGCAAATTGGAATGTGAGATTAACATTTTGAAAATAAGTCAATATACTTGAAAATATGTGAAATATAAACATTTGATATCAATATGAGAGACATCGCACAATATGAGACACATCCAAAAACATTTCGAGTTCTCGAAACGCTGTACCTACCTGCTGGACAAAAGAACGTGTTATTTTGTGGCCGTAAAATAATTTTTACGTCGCAATTTGTTCGAATATTTGAGGAAAGCATATTGATATCACTCAAATGCTCCGCAGAAAAATACTTTTTTTCAACTTGCAAGAAATTGTTTTCGGGTTAGTATCAGAATTCTTGATACCTACGTTTCAGTTTTGACGAGAAAGTAATATCTTGGTATTGTATAGTATGTCTTGCAAAACATAATAATACATGTGGAATGAATTAAAAGACGAATGAATTTATTATTTGATAATAAATAATTAGTTTGTTAATTATTCATCCGATTGTTGTTAATCAAAAAGTGTTCACTAACATTTAGAGAAAGACTTCTTGACTTGAATCAAATGATTTTTGTACCATATAAAATTAGTAAATAATAATGAATAATAAGGTAAGAATTTCAAAATAAATTTCTGTTTATACACTTTTATGTATCCAGAAAATCATATTATAATGGAAATCAGGAGTTTAGATTTTGATATTTATTACTTAAACTTAGTCATACATAGTTCATATATACTAGTTAAATTTAATTTTTATTTTTTTACATAAAATTATTTATATACGATATGGTTTGTACAACAACACGCCGTTATTAGTTTGTGTTCGGAGCATGTGTTGGCATGTAGGAAGGTACAGTCGGCATATTGGCACTCGTATGGCAGTTTATCTGAAAACAGAATTTATCAAAATATCAATAGATCTATTAATAAAAAAAAATAATTTTTGTGTTACCATAAGGGTTGTTTGAATTATGACAGCAGCAGGAATCGTGAAATAGTTTATCACTGCAGTAACTATAGACTGATGAATCGCATAGTGGACATCTTCTTCTGCCTAGGTTACTGTCAAATACTCCACCAAGTTGTCCAGCTAGTCCAGGTTGTCCAAAAATCGTGCTGAGAACTAGAACAGTCATTATATTTAATTTCCCATGCATTAAATCTAATTTTTCTATTAAGTCAGTCACTGTTAGATCATATAAGATAAAGATCTAATAATCTCTAAAAATTTGTTGTTTGTTTGTTACGTTCAAATCTTGTAATCGATATTTTATCTACCTCCCAATGTCCAATCGACTTGAAATTGACTTACCTGTGGACAGATTTCCGGTCATAATAGAATTTTTGTACAAAATTAATTTTTAGTAAAATTTTTTGATAAAGCGTAGTTTTTAAAAACTGTATTTTTTTCATAAATTTATCATCAAATATTTTAAATATAGAGTGAGCGCGTAAAGTATGGAAATATGACAAATTCTGTTTGTAATTTGAAAAAAATCTCATGTGGCCAGACACATGACTTTATCATACTCTACCGGGTGACCCACGGCATAGGTACTCCCGTTTATTTTTTTTGTTTATAAAGCTGGACGAATGAAATTTGGGAAAGTGTTAATAGACAAAAAATGCCATTCTTTGGGATGCATGACTTCCGGGTTTTCCGGAAATAACGTCATCATTGACACTTTAAATGGCGCCCTATATTTTTTATGTGATATTTTCAATCAGGATGACATCCTGAACACAAAAACATATCGATCGTCCATTTTTATCACCCAACGCAAGAATAACTTTTTTGTGTATTAATCTAGGTGGCTATGAATTGGTGAAAATAGTCGAAAATTGTCAAATAAACACTAACTAAATCGATTTTGGCCGACATTGCATTACTGGTGCCCTCTAGCGTGCTTTAATTGGTTTTTGGCCAGTGAGTCATTTTTTTCACGGGTACCCAATGGCCACACCCTGATTATTCGATAGAAATCATCTTTCCGATTACAATGATACCAAATACTTGACATTTTATTGAAATTCTTACCGTACAATTGTTGTTAGAAGCAAGGAAATCGAAAAAAATATTGACCTAATGATCAAAGTCAGCGTACAAGTCAAAGTCACTCAATGGACTACTCGAAGGAAGAACCCTGATTATTCGAGGAAAAGCATTTATCCGACACAATGATACCAAATGCTTGATATTTTGCTTATAATCGTAGCGTGAAAATGATCATTGAGTGACAAATAGAATTTGCTCATGCAGCAAACTATTAACTTTACCAAAAAATGTCATAGACATAAATTATACAAAATTTCCTCTAGTTTAATTTATTATTTAACTAGTTTGACGACATTACAGAAATGGCGTCTCATTTGCAAAATCCTTGAAAAATGCGAAGAGTAAACCTCAAGTTCCACCCACACACAGACATTTTTTTGTACCTTGGTCAAAAATGGTCAGGAGGCCGAAATAGACATATTTTCGCTAAAATCTTAAATTTTTTTTCGACACGATTATAGTACTTTATCATACTACGTATGATAAAGTAAAAGGAAAAGAACTGTCATTGTTATTTAAAACTTCCGTCATCATAAGCATCGGCGTCTATTATGATAGAGATTATACAGGGTCTTTCACGATGAGCAATTTCCGGTGAAACCGGAAGTAACCAAAAATTCAAATTATTTTAGATAAAAAGATCGGATCCAACAACAGAAGTCAAATTTTCAATCCCTCATTTCATCGGACCATGTATTGTTCAGATCTCGGTTGTTATTTAAAAAATCTGATGTGGCCAGGCACATGACTTTATCCTACTATATGTATATAAAATTAATAGTTTAGCTGCATGAGATTCTATTTGATCGAGATCGGCCATGTCTGCATTAAAATAAAACTAGTACAACTAGTCAGATATGTCAATTAAAGCTGCGTTCGGATATTGTACTCCGTTGACACCGGGTACACCGTCCAAATGACACTTACGTGTTATTGGGTGTAAAAAG
The DNA here is from genome assembly GCA_963966075.1 of Aphodius sticticus. Taxonomy (NCBI): domain Eukaryota; kingdom Metazoa; phylum Arthropoda; class Insecta; order Coleoptera; family Scarabaeidae; genus Aphodius; species Aphodius sticticus. The sequence continues at coordinate 1,528,947 of OZ014507.1, forward strand.
TGTAACTGTGTACAATATCCGGACGCAGCTTATATTTACAGTAGGTATTGTCAAAACATTAGCGTTTGACACTACGTACTGTCATTAGAATCAAATTATCTGACATATCCTGGCTACTTGTTTTAATGCAGTACAACCGATCTCGATGAAATAGAATTTGCTCATGCAGCTAAAGTATTGATTGTACCAAAGAATTTCATCGTCATAAATTATTCAGAATTTCCTCTACTTTAATTTATTATCTAAATATTTCGACGAAATCCAGAAATGGCGGCTTATTTGCAAAATCTTTCAAAAATGCTAAGATTAAACCTCCAGTTCCTTTGGACCCTTTTCAACAGAAAGCTTTTCAGCTCTATGTTTGTTCAAGAAACTTCTAAATATGAAGTTTTGTCCCGATACCTTTAGTAGTTTCTCCGGAATCGTCGCCACAAAAATCGGGTACAAAAAAATGTTCATGGGACCCAAAAGGACCTGTTTCCGCTAAAATCTTAAATCCTTTTTCGACACGATTACAAATGAAACTAGAAATGAACTGTCATTGTTATTTAAAACTGCTGTCATCAGCATCATCGGCGTGTATTATGATAGAGATTATACAGGGTCTTTCACGATGAGCCATTTCCGGTGAAACCGGAAGTAACCAAAAATTCAAAATATTTTAGTTAAAAAGATCGTATCCAACAACAGAAGTCAAATTTTCAATCCGTCATTTCATTTAGACCTTGTATTGTTCAGATATTCGTTGTTATTTAAAAAATTGAGAGCATTCTTTTTGTTATTAATATTTAAGATACAAAAGGTTGCTTTAGGTAGGTTAGATTGTAATTTCTAACAATGGCCAAAACCGCCCAAATTTATAGGTATTTTGGGAGGAGTTCTAATCTCTAGTTCTTACAAATATAATAATTGTCAAAAATGCCAAAACACGTAAACCTTCTTACTAGGGCAATATGAAAGTTTAAACCTAGTATTTCCGTTTTTTCTTCTATTTTACGTTATTTTCAAGATTTTCCTTAAAAAGATCCCCGAAATTGAACAACTATTAAACGGAATCTCATATATCACATTTATCTTTCTTGGTAACTTATGTATTCTGAGTACTAGTACTTACATGTTGCTTCTATCGAAGGGAGAACAACACCACAGAGGATGCAGCCAAAAACAAACACGTGTATCTTCATCTTGTATCTTGCATCTGCACCAAACGCTGCCAACTTACAGAAAACCCATACGATGCCATTGATTCGTACTTTATAGCATAGCAGGTCTTTCAACTTAACTGTTAAAACTGTTTCTGTTTCTTCATCAGTGGGTGTCCGTCGTATGCTCGTTTTAAATATGTTAAACTTAATTTATTTCGCGTGTTCCGCACCAACACGCATAGCGCATTTTTCCCGAAACCATAAACGAAAAATTCGAATGTCAGTCATAACGGTTTCTACCATCTTAAGACATCCGCGTTTATGGCCTAACTATTCATATATTCATGCAGAGTTCACGAGGTGTGTTACGAAATATCTTCAAAATTAAAACAGCTGGGTACCTTTATAACGATTGATATCAGTTCATTGATATGCAACGATAATGATGGCCAAACGGTTGTTTTTGTATGGTGTTAAAATAGGTTGTGAAATAGGTTAATTATTGCAATAGGGTATTTGACTGTATTAAAAATATGGCTTGTATTATAGTCATCTTAATAGATTACAGTTTAAGAAAACTATTTGTTATTACTTTTCAAAAAAAAATATGCTTTATTTCTATTAAAAACCAAAATTAAAATTGAATTTTATGCACGTCCTATCACGTGACTGAAAACGCTCTGTAATTGGCTCAGTCTTCAGTGATATCATTCGTTAGTACGCTTAGAGCGCGTTCGGTTTGTCTGGGTAGGGTATGGGGAGAGCAATGCTCTGATATCCTGGGTCGGCTGTCTCTCTCTTATATGCAGATAAACGCCGTATGACGTTAGTCCGCCTATTATGCAGCGCGTCACTCTCACCGTACAATACCGGGTTATCCGAACGCGCTCTTATGCTTCTCCCGTTTGAATTTGATAGCACCAAAGTGCATAACTTTGTAGGTTAGGATAGCCCTAACCTTAAGCTGTCAGATCAGATAATACCTGATTCGAAAATACGATAGATAACTTATTCTAGTAAGTTTAACTTATGTCGAAGGAATCTTCACAACAAAAAACACTTGTATTGGCCGCTATTTATTTCATTTGGATTTCTACGAGCCAACCACTTTCTTCGCAGTTTCAAATCTTGCGGAACAGCTACAAATAGTTTATCCAGAGTTTTTCTTGACGTATTTCTGCATTGTGGATTTATACACCACTTATAACCCATTTTTCTGTAGAAATTGTGAAAACAACACATCATACAACACAATTAACAAACGGCGACGATGCCGAAGCTGACATCTACTATCCGGTGACGTCACACAACAAAAAGTATCGTTTTGGCGGGACTTTTTGTGATTCAATTTTTAACGCTGATTTTGATGAAATATTGAGGAAATAATTACGAAAAATAATGCATTTACAATGTAGAGTGAAGGAATAAACACACTAAGATGGTTTTCCAATAATAGTCAAATACTTTATTAATTACATGTATTGCCATTTACTTTTCTATAGCAAAACATAGCAAGTGTTTTACCATTTTAAAAAGTACACTATTTAAAATAGCTAGGTTATCCAGGTGTTTTTTGTTTAGATATGACGACTCAAAGTTAGCTAAAAAGAAAAAATTAATCATGAATCGTAGACAAATATTTTTTTTTCATATGTACAAGAGTATAAATTTATTTTGGACTGCCGTCAATGGCAGAGATGTTTACGGTTGCGTACCAAAAATTACAATCTAAGATTATATGCCTAAATAATATGGAGGAGTATAGAATAAAACGCACAAATGTTATCTTTGGTATTCACATTTTATTATTTATATTTGGTATACGAGAACAGTGCAATGTTTACAATTAATATTTTATAATACATTTATATGAGGTTTCCCCGTAAAAATTAAAAAAAATAGAAGAAAATAAAATTGTTAAAAATAAAAAAAATAACATTCATTTAATACATATTTACAATGTAAGCTATGACCAACGATATGTAAACACCTAATAGGCACGCGTTGTGTACTGAGGCACTTGATTTTTGCTTCCCTGCAACAAAAGTTACAACAGTTATTAGTCAATTACAAAAAGTTTCACATAAAAATTATGGTGTTTTAAAGTCCATGATACTTCTTCACACTACTAGTTTTTCAAAAATCTATATCAATTTCGTATCTCAGACTAACGTGTTACTGTTCAGTTCCTTTTATTACTTATGTTAAATAGGGGGTATTTTAAGTTCATAGATATGTAATAATTACTTACATGATCGCAGTAATAATTTATTACAGCAGCATTTTCTAAGTCGTGTATACTCGTCACAGTCTAATGCAACAGGTTGACATAGTGTGACTCCAATGAAGCAGGTGTGCGGGATAAACGGTAAATGTTCTGAAATAAAAAAAAAATAAATTACTTACACTGGAGTAAGAATAAATAAAAAAAAATTGTGTATAGCACTGTGTTTGGTATAACAGCCTCTTAAAAATGAGAGATAAATCACATGACGTTAGAACACATTTATCTACGACTCACATATAATAAGTTTATTGCATACGTATCTATGACTATATAATCCCCATCATGATACGCGCCAATGATTATAATGACACTAGCGTTGTATAATAATGACAGTTCGTTCAAATAATGACACACCGATGATTATGATGACAGTAGCTGTGTATAATAATGACAGCTCGTTTGAATAATGACTTCATTATTCGCTGGAACTGTCCTCATTATACGAATGTACTGTCAGTCAGTCTAAACCTACGTGGATGACAGTTATTTGACATTTCGCCTCGCCACCATTGACAAATACATTTAAAAGATTTGATATAAAATGGAATTTATGAGTCGTAGATAAAACGTGGTATTCGACTCGCACGCAACTGATATAAATCGCTCGCACGTTATATGCTCGTCAAATAATATACTATTATTTGAAAATATATTGAACACAAACATGTTTCAACTTGAATAATTTCTTTTTATAGAATTAACGTGTAATGTGTACTTGAAGAGATTCATTCCATACAGTTATACGAAACCTAGTGTCAGAACCATAGAATACCTATGAAATAGAACGCTATGATCCATATTAAATGTTTAGCCACGTACAATAGCGCCACTGTTGGTCTTTCTGCCAAACTAAAATTAATTTAGCGGGAAATTTGAATTAAATATTTCATATTGTCCCCCATTCATTACTAAAAATAAAACTATAAGTAGAATAACTATTAGTAGAGCTCTCAGAGAGATATAAGTACTATATTCTTAGAGCTGTACTAATAGTTACTATAAATATATGCACCAAACACAATAATAAAAATATGCATTTAATTAAAAACGTTTATTATTAACAGTATATTAAAATAATATAATAAAACAAATTTACAATATTAAGCATTTAACAGATCTTAGAATAGAACAAACTGGTTACCCAACGCGTACCTGGGTTGTATGTAGTGATGTTAAATACCCGGGTATTTATTACTATTTATTAATACCAAAAGTGGGTATTCATAGGGGTATTTATAAACATTATATTGTTATTAAAAATAGCAGTAAAAGGAAATATTTAATTACTAAATAAAGGTTTTTCTTTTATCAGAAAATCAAAAGGTATCACAATATTAAGGTTATTCTTATAAAAATAATAACATTTTTAAAACAAAGAATAAAAATATCAGTCTCATCTGATGATATATCAACAGCAGACATTTCCTTTTCATCATCGTCCATTCAATCGTACGAATCCATATTTTCTGATTCTGTTATCGAAGAAGATTTAGCAGAAACTTATGATTATATGTTAAGTATGTAAACTTAGCAGCTTTTGTCGTTGTTAATAAAATTATTATTTTGCTATGAATCCAATTAAATGCTGAATGTCTTTATATATGTAACTCAAATATCTTACATTATTTTTAATCACGAGTAGGTGGTACACATCTACAGATTATTTCATCGTTTTCCCCGCAAAACTTTTTTCCAGATAGTAAATGCCACACTGAGTAAAAAGTTTGATATGGACCTATTGGTTTTCTTTATTTCTTAAAAAACAACAACCGTTTGAAATAATTGTAACATAATTGCAAAACTGTATATTAAATGACTTAACTTCTTTAGGAATTGATAAACCCAATAAGTAGGCATTAAAGAAACTTTATACTCAGAATGCCAATTACTTGTAGAAAAAGAAATGTTTTTATTTGTTTATTTAGTTTATTTTTAACATTTTGAATTTTTTACTTAAATTTATTTACTTTTAATTTTGATTTGGGAATTGATTGTGCTCTTTCTTACTTTTAGCATTGTTTGATATGTAGTTAATTGTTTATTTTTCTTTTAGTTAATATTTCAAGCGGCTGTAACTTGGAGTTGAGAAAACAATTAGGTCAATATGAAACTTTATACTCAGATTTAGGTGTTTACCCTAAGTAGGGGTAAATACCCATTTTATAGGTTCCCACCCGCCGGGTATTTACCCGGCCCACATCACTGGTTGTATGTCAACACAAATTGCTCACCAAAAAAACCAAAAGAATTATCTGGTTTAGTGAATGCGGTCTAATACTAAAGTATTTAATTCTATAAAGTCAGTGACCATTTATACAATTGATATTACATTATCTCCACTAAGATATTTATATATTTTAAGTGAAAAAGAAACACAAAATGGTACGTTTCTAACAAATTTCCGATCAAAACAAACTTAAAAAAAGTGTTTAATTCAGTTGTGACCACTGAGCAGTATGCACAACAGTTTGAGTACAATAATAGTGTACTCCACCAGCAGTATGAGTTGCGTCGGAGAATTATCCCTACAAAATGAACTATTAAATGGACTGAATACTTTTCATTTCTTAGATTCTATTTAGATTAGAATATGTGAGTTGGTCGCTCAACCAGCCCATCCACTGCGACCGCAGGGGTCTAGGTGAGCCACAGACACCTTCTACCAGAGATAGGTATTAAATAATCACGTTAATTTACAGAGCCAATGTTACTCTTATTAGTAATATTAACAGCGTAATTTACCGTTATATTACCTCATAAGAGTTACATAGGCTCTGTATATTACTGCGGTAATTTAACCTCTCTGCGTGCTACCTATCTATACTTTACCATCCAGGTCCATTTCCTTTGGCTCTGCAGGTCTGTCAATTCTACTTGAGCCGTGCTTCTGTGCCTGCTTCCGAATCTAAGAAAAATATTATACAACTATTATTATGTATTAACACAATATTGGCGTTTATAAGTACATACTGTAAAGATTACTTACCCGAAAGAAGTAATGATGGTACTGCATCAGCCGTGAGACGTTTGGGATACAGATGTTGAGGTGCAAAGTGGCATCTGCAGACGAAGCTTGATTTCGAACACTATCCGGTTTCAGTGCCAAAAGTTCTTGGTTTCCCACGGCTTCAATCCACGCATTAAATAGCGACATTTTCTTCTTCGTGTCCGGAAAGCGATGCAGAATTGCATGAGGCCTTCTACATGAGCGCACAGAACACTTTCTCACTTTCGGCGACATTTTCGAAATATTCTATTATGCGGTAATAGAAATTAATTGTAATCTTATGTACTATCAATTGCTGTCAATAGATACAGTAAAATTGATTTATGTCATAAAATTGAAATATCGAATTAATGTTTGACTACCGCGTCGTCTGTCGGTCACCGATCGAACCGATATAATAGAAATCGGTAAAAATAGAACTAGTGGCGCCTTACGAAGTAGTTCTGCGAACTACATATACATGGCGACTAGATGGCGACAAACCTCCCATAAAAAATAAACCCCCATGGTCAGAACAACAACGCTAGTGTCATTATAATCATTGGCTTGTATCATGATGGGGTTATATAGCCATAGAGACGTATGCAATGACCTTATTATGTGTCCCCCGATGGACCTAACTATACCTATAATGGACGTTATTTTTAATTTCTCGAGAAAAAGTCATTCTTTATAAAGAGTTTTGGATGTCCTAAAAAGTCGAAAGACATTGTTAATATTTTGATTTAACATACAGGATGGTTAGAAAACACGAAAATGTTAAATTGGCCAAAGAGTAGACTATCGGGTTTTCGGAATTAGATCAAAAATCTTATAGGTAAAAGTCAGTTTGAATTAATTTTATACTCAAATATCAAACTTGAATGTTCTATTTCAAATTTTACATCTCGGACCAGTGAAAAGACATTACATAAAGGTGAACAAAAAATTTTAGAGATCACAATTATGATCGATCAGTTGACAGTAGATACAGCGTATCCGAGCAATTTGTTTATAAATTTTTTTGCTACCTACTTTGGACGAAATCAACTTACAGCTCAGGTGTTCACTACACTATCAACACGACGCGACGGTTGTCCTGCTCATAGCGCATATCAAGTCAGGGATTGATTGAACAGACATTTTCCAAATAAGTGGATTGGACGATTCGGCCCTATAGGATGGCCACCACGTGCACCTGATTTAACGCCGCTTGATTTTTTTCTGTGGGGTTATTTAAAACAGAATGTGTATGCGAATAATGTTCATGATAATGTAGACATTCTAAATTAAAAAATTAGGGAAGCAGTAGACGAAATAAATGAACAAACAATTGATTTGATATATCGGGAGTTTAGAAAAAGATTGGAAAAATGTGTAGCTGTAGGAGGGGAACATGTGGAGTAGTGTTTTGTTAAATTACTTTGTTAAAATTAATAAAATATGAAACTTAGAAGACATTGAAACATTAAAAACATTGAAATTTGATATATAAATATAAATTTATATATAAAACAACTTTTACCTATAATATTTTTGTTCTAATTCCGAAAAGCCCTTTATAAAGAATGATTTTTCTCGAGAAATTAAAAATTACGTCCATTATAGGTATAGTTAGGTCCATCGGGGGACACACTGTGTAAATAATTCAGGAATATAATACACTTTATTTAATGTTTTTTTTTGTTTAGTCGTTGCAAATTTACGAACCTGCAAACACACGGCCCAATACTTTTGCATGTGCTGATTTAAAAAAATCATTCTGAATCTAACTCATAATTATTTTTCATCAGTAAGGAATTATTCTATTTATTAGTAGGCGCTGATTAAGGTTTTTCCCCATGTTCAAAAGCATGCTGTTTCAAACACAATGAAATACAGAAGAATGTTTTTATATATTTTTAAACATTATAATGAGAAGAATTAACTGTGACAGATTCAGATTTTGAAGTGCTCTGGTCTACTTCTGTCTTGAACTACAATTTTTTAGATTTTTGTTCAACAATTTTATGATAATTGAGAAGATATTTTTAACAAAATTGGTCGTTTAAAGTGGGGTCTTAAGACCCAGTTCTACCTCTCCTAAAACGCGTTTGCAAATAAAAGCGTTATTTATTGTTCAAAGTTTATGAAATTTTTTATGTAACTTCTTAGATAAATAACGAGTTGGGCTGGATGAATAAAAAATTTTTTTAAAGATAAAAATCAATTTTGCTTCTACATCTTTGGTTTTTTTCAAATATAAAACATTTAGCCCAACTCATGATACAAAAATAGATTTTTTATTTAAGTACAATTTTAATCTAAACATTATAATTGCGATAACAAAGCGTAATTGCCAGAAATGTATGTAATTTGCCTATATTACGGGCCCGGTGTAGACAGCAGACGTTAGGAGTTTTAAACACCGCCTATAACTACGCCACGCCTACTGCTATTTTTAGATTAGACTTCACAAGTTATGACCGTAGCGAATATTGAATCGGGAGAACCGAGTTCTCGCATTTCACATTTATACGCACGGTTTACAAATTTAACACACGATAAAAGTATATACTGTATGATATTATACTTAGTGTAGTTATGCCTGCTAGGTGTTAGGTACATTTGTTTAATAATGGGTAGAAGTCGTGGCAAAATACCTAAACATCCGCATCTGTCCTCTAGACGAATTAGTAAAAGACGACTACGTGCCACCTAAGTTAAAATATATGTATAGATAATTTAAAAGAACAATATTATAATTATTTAATTACAAATGTGACAAAGAGACCAGAACAGGACTCAAATGAACATTTTATTTAAAATGTCGGTTTTGTGGACAGGAAGAGACAATTAGCAGTGACGAACTTGGGTCGGCTCTAATGGATATTAGTTCAGCGACTGTATTGGGCAGTATTACAGCGGGAATTGGATATAGCCAATGCCAGAATTTGTTTTCATTCATGAATCTGGCATTCATAAAGCCCAAAACGTTTATATAATATAGCGAACTTGTAGGTGACAAAATATTTGGAATCTATATAAATGGTCTGGGGAACTTTGGACTATGTACTATGATTTTACTTTATCATACGTAGTATGTAAAGTATTGTAATCGTGCCAAACAAAATTTTTGAGGTTTTAGCGGAAATGTCTTTTTGGATCCCTTGAACATTTTTGACCCAGGTAAAAAAAAAATTCTGTGTATGTGTGTGTTTTTTTTTGTGGCGACGATTCCGGAGAAACTACTAAGGTGTCGGGACGAAACTTCATATTTAGAAGTTTCATAACCAAACTTAGAGCTGAAAAGCTTTCTGTTGAAAAGGATCCAAAGGAACTGGAGGTTTAGTCTTATAGCATTTTTGAAAGATTTTGCAAATAAGCCGCCATTTCTGGAAATTTGTCGAAATAGTTAAATAATAAATTAAAGTACCTACAGGAAATTCTGAACAATTTATGACTATGGCATTTTTTGGTAAAATGAATAGTTTAGCTGCATGAGCAAATTCTATTTTATCGAGATCGCTGCATTAAAACTAGTTAGCCAGGCTTTGTCAGATATTGCGATTCTAATGACAGTAGGTAGTGTCAAACGCTGATGTTTTGACAATACCTACTGTCAATATAATCAAAATATCCGTCTAGTTCCAGTAGTTTTATTTTAAAGCAGACATGGCCGATCTCGATCAAAAAGAATCTCATGCAGCTAAACTATTAATTTTATATATGGTATGATAAAGTAATGTGCCTGAACGCATCAGATTATTTTTTTTTATTTTTGTCTTCGTGTGTCACTGCCGTGCGTTCGTTCGATATCCAGCATGTTTATAGATGTATTGGGTCCTCATTGCTCGATTTTAATTAATTCCTTTCTAAATTGAAATCCATAATTCACCGATGAGTTATCATGAGTTAATACATTTTTGTCAATTTACTATACTGTATGTATGTCACCCTGTTAAAAAGACTAAATATTATAATAGCAAGCGCGCTCTCTCTACATTAAATCAATATATTTTCTTTTACCGCCTGGCGGCCGCCAGCCAGCTGTATGCATCTGCGACCGTGATGAGAGAGAACACTAATACATTGTAACTTGAGCGAAAGCGAAAGCGCCGACACGCGGCGACAAACTGGCTGAGTACTTCCCCTTCGAATGTACTCGCGTCGACTATGCTCCACCTTTGCCTGCTTCCTCTAAACCCCCCAACTTCCCCTTATCATAAAACTGTGGCCTGGTTGACGTTGGTGGGGGCCAGGCAGACCACTCCCAGCAAAAAAAAACATCGCAACGAAATATTTCGTTTGGAAGTTGCGATGTTTTTAAAACGGAGCCTTAATAGAAAGTAAAGTCATAGACTCCATTATTTTGAATTATTGACAATTAACACTATTTTCTATTGTTAAATAACTCCTCTTAGTACGTACCTTTATACCTCTTGTCGCAACAACAGTGGTCATTAATAAAATTACTACTTAAGCAGTATGTCCTCTCTCGACTCGTGCACGCCTTGCAGCCAGCTGGAGGCGCCACTGCAAAAAAAAGAAACACACAAATAAGAAATACGCCGTCTCAATTTCAAATTGACACAATCTATGAGAAGCAATAAAACAACAACCATGATCCCGGTATTGTTGTAATTAGGAGTATTTCTTCAATTAATGACACAGCGCATGCTGACCTATACATATACAGTTCAACCGGTCCACATAACATTACGTAGTTTTCATTTAAAGCGACATTAGTCAGTAGGTTTGCTATTTATCCGTCGTATAATAAGGCTATATTGTAGTGAAAGGGGTGACTAACAATAACATAACAATATCACGTTATTTGTACTTGCAAATGTGTGTTAAGTACAGCTCGGTAAAAATGATAACGAATGTTACCGTAAATGTGATGTAAAATGGGAATTATGAAAGTACGTATACTACTATATGTGACCGCGCACGAGAGAATCGTCCTAACTGCCATCTGTCGTCTCTATAATATTGACTCCGGTGTTTAAAGCAGGGCTACGGAGTCTGTAAAAAAATTCTCGACTCCGACTCCGAATATTTTTCGTGGACCGACTCCGACTCCAGAAAAATTGCATACAAAAATATGTTCAAATAATAATGTGCAATAAAAATCTTACATATGTAAATAATCATGAATTTGACGCAGAGTAATACAACCGAGCAACATTAAATTTGCTATGAAAACAAAAGCACTACCAGGAAAAAAGAAACAAATTTAATAAATTAAATTATATTCTAGTATTGTATCTGATTGTATTAAACATATGGCTTGCGCATATCCAATTACTCACAAACAAATGCTGAAACCATAAGCAAAACAGATGTTTTATTTGTGTCCATTGTCCAGCGAATTTGTTGGCAAACATATTTAAACTAATTGTAAATCTAATTGTAAATAAAAAACGGCCTATAAGATGCAAAAAGGCCTACTGATCGGACCACAAATAAAAAAGTTACGAACACATAATTATAATACGTAAGTAATTTCTTTCTGTAATTTGTTTATTCAAAATATCTCTGACATCATTAAGTATTTAACTGTTTTCTCCAGAGAATATACAAATCGGCACTACTTTGTCCAATTAACCGAGCTTCTATCTCTAATAATAACAAATATCACCCATAAGACATAGTGTATAATACAAAATCAAATTCATTTTAATAAAAATAGAATTAAATGGAAAATACGTTTATAAAATAATAGCTCCAACCATCCTGCAAGGATGCCCAAACATAATTTTTAATTATTTTCAAAGCTGACGTCAAAGCAGCATAATTATGGCTGCAACAGGTAATCTGGATACATGATTATTACTATATACATTGAACCACAGCCCTACCTTCTCAATCTCATTTAAAATCTTTTGTTCAAATTACCTTTTTCAAATTTCTGCCGGATTACTTTTGTTAATCGTCTTCACTTTCGTTTGAACAGTGTTTTGTATTTTATTATTTACATATGAATGTAGGTAGGTACTTTGTCAAAGACCTAATAGAATGTTAAGTTTTATTTGTTTACTGCCTACTGAAGCAACGTCCATCTCGCATGTTTCCCTCTTTCTACAAAAATTAAACCTGGAGTCGGACTCGGTACATTTTTTCCGACTCCGACTCCGACTCCTCTAAAATTCGTCTGAACTCCGACTCCACGACTCCGACTCCACAGCCCTGGTTTAAATGTGCATAACTCTAAAGGTGCTCCCACACGCAGTGCCAATAGGGGCCATCATTGGCCATCGGAGTGCTTCGCGTAGCGGGACCCAACTGTGCCAATGCACATCGCCAATATGTCGACCTTGTCCGCTTTATTTCATTCTGTTTTAGCGTTGTACGTACTACCGATGAAAAGTTTAGTTATCTATCTATGTTTTATCATATATACTGCATTATTTATGTTTGTACGTACTTTAAGGACAATGATGATTTATTATTTGCCCAAATGCCTGATTGCCCAAATGTAAAAACATGAAAACTTTTTTTAATATTTTGTAAATTTATTCCAATAATTATGGTTATTATAAGCATTATATTAGCCTTACAGTTACAATAAATTAACAAGCAATAAAATAATATTCTGAAGACAATATTGAAGTCGTTATAATGGGTGACCCACAGTCACCCAGGTACGTTTGTTTATTTTTTGTGTTTTTGACGCCGAAGGAAGAACGTTGTGTTAATAGACAGAAAATGCCAATTTATGGGATGGTCTTGAGGTTAGTATGACTTCCGGGTTTTCCAGAAATGACGTCATCATTAAAATTTTAAAAATGAATTCGCACACAATGGGGAGGCATACGGTATTTAGGTTCTGGGATTGCGGTCAACCTTATTCACTAGGGTGGGGTGGGAAAGGTGAGGGAGGGGGTCGGAGGGAAGCGGGATATGAATCTACACACGATGGGGAGTCATACGGTATATGGGTCCAAGGACTGCGGTCAACCCTCTTCTCTACAATCTTGACTACAATCAAACAAAGTTGCATTTATATAATTAACAACAATTAGATAATTATTTATTAATTAACAATTTATAGATTAGTTTTAAGCGGCAAATTTAAATAATCTGATGTATTTAATGTATTCAACAAAATTTAAAACTATACTGGATGCTTTTCTTTATTTTGATTATCAGACAAATATCAAAAAGAATATCTGTTACTAAAAATATTGGGTTGATAATAAATATACCTACATAATATACATACACGGAGTTTTAATATCTATAATTAAAACTCCGTGTATGTAAGGGTTCTCAATTTTTCTTTGTATCTTATTATAAATAATTTCAGTTTTATTATATAAATTATATTTTAAATCAAAATTATGAATTCGTCGATTTGACTGAAATGAAATATTTATATAAAGAAACGACACAAATTAACAGGGTCCTGCATAAAAATATAGACCACTCAGTGTATCAGATCTTATCCCATCTTATTCTGCATTTGTTGCTTGAAACATAAAGAAAATAAAAAGCGAGATTTTTTAATGTCACGTGGCAAATATAAAAAAAAACTAAATAATTTTGTTTCCTGTATTGCTGTATATTTGTATTCCTTAATGTATTTAATATTTTCGAACGTACTGTATAAATAATGACTGAAAATCATGTTTAATATTTAGCAACCTTATTAAACAGTGTCCTCTTACGAGGGTTCCTTTTTTTAATTCTAAGCAACAAAGCACAGCTTAAAATAATGGGAGCTGCGGCAACAGCAATGATATCGTCTTCACTGTTCATTTTTAATTCTCTACGGGACGCTACGAGCCTTCTACGACACACAGAAATACCTTGCGCCCAATACCAACGTTGGCCAATGTTGGCGAAGTGAATGCGCGCACTACGCGCAGCGCGTCACATCACCAACGTTGGCGAGACGTTGGCACTGGGTATAGGAGCTCCTTAAAACTACCGCACAGAAGAAATTGAAATAAAGTGTATCTATCGTACTCCTGAATCATTTCTACACAAGTTGTCAACATTTTTTGCCTCTCGGTGTAAACATGAGCGCGAGAGAAATAAGAAAAGGTCCCCGATTATTGCACTTTTAAATTAACGTTCGTCTTTCCATTTTTTTCGTCGTAAACCGCTTGCCACAAAAATTTCAATTTTTTTTCAGGTTGCATTTAGAGCTTCTTCTATAGATTGGCGTTTTTGTTTTCTTCAGTTTTTGTGTAATAAAGGTTGCAAACAAGATTTTCAAGGAAGCGGATATCTCAGTGACGAATATTTTCACGATACCGGGTGCTAATAATTTTTAAAGCGATTTAATATGAATGATATAAATTTCGTGCAGCGCGCACTACGTCAATCGTAACGGTAAATGAAAACGTAGCTGGGACAGTGGAAGATTATGTACTATTAGTACGATACATATATAAATAATGAATTTAGATGTACAATTAATTATACCCAACAATATTTTACAAACACGGATTCAAACGGATTCACTGATCGCATCAAAACTTCGCATCTCGTTCGACTGCCTCGCACCGAAACCCACAAGCGAGGGAAGCCGAACTCCGCAAAATATAGTTCATCTTTATTTCGGTCTTAAAAATTAACAAATAGTCGGAATACTATTAAATTCAAGGGATGTGTATCGCAGTAAATAAGGATTATTTGCATGTTAACTGCATTGTCCTGCTAACATACGTTCCTGAGATATCGGCTTCCATCAAAATCTTGTTCGCAATCTTTATTACATAAAGACTGAAGAAAAAAAAAACAACAATCTATAGAAGACACTTTAGAGGCAATCTGAACAAAAACTGAAATTTGTGTGGTAAGTGGTTTAAGAGAAAATACATCGGAAAGACCAGCGTAAATTTAAACTGCAGAAATCGGGTACTTATTTTTCACTTCTCTCGCTTTCATGTTTACACCGAGAGGCAAAGAATTTTGAGTCATACAACTTATGTAGAAATGATTTAGGAGAATGACATACTTTAATTTTTTCTGTTTACTTTCAATGTTTTCTGTTCAGTAGTTATGGACTTTCAAACACAGGAGTCAATACTATCGAAACGAGAGATGGCAGTTAGGGCGATTCTCTCGTGCGGGGTCACTGGTAACTGTAGATCTTAAATATCTTTTTTTGTTTTTTTTTTATAAAATTTAATCTGACAAAAAATAACGGTTTTTTTTTGTATAAAACCAAGGCAAAAGTATTCAACTTTTTCTATACACGTATAGTTTGTCTATACTAAACAGACAAAAAAATGTCAATATATATATTTCATGTTTCTTTTTTTTTTGACCGGAAGTTGGCACATTTTGTTGTATCACGCAATATTCATTGAATGAGATCATTTCTCTACTACTTTATTAGCGTGTTTGAACATTTGGGATAATTATTGGGTAAAAATTATTAGGTGTGATACCCACCTACATCATAATATCTCTTTTTAACAAAATACCATAACATGGAAACAGGCATTGGTTCAAGTACATTATAACATTAATTAATATTATACTATGAACAATTATTGTCATTGTCTTTTATTAATTGTAACAACTGTAGCCGTATCGAAATTTAATTTGTTTTTCTTTATATTTCTCATTTTCGGAAGGTTTTTTCTGTCTAGGGGAAATCGTAACGATGTATCTGTACGATTTAGCACACGTTAGATATGTACCTATACTTACATATCATAATTTGGAAATTTTTAAAAAAATTTATTTATTGCAATTAATTGATAAAAAAAGATATTGCTATTTTACTGCAAAATGGGCTGATTTTACAAGATTTTTTTTTCTATAGCAAAACATAGCAAGTGTTACTGCACTAACTAATATTTCGTAAATTTATTATGTACTTACTTTCGTCTATATTCATGATGAGAGCTTGGTTTTTCGCTTGCGTCGCTGAAATTTCGTGTTCGACAATGTATTCTTCGTACTTTGAGATGCTGTTGACAGTTGCAGCATCCATAACTGTGAAGTCTTTCGCAAAAACTATAACAGCCGCCACTAAACAACCGAATATGTACATCATTGTCCATTTTTCTTCAAGACTGATCACTGGCTACATCATTCCCAAGCTTTTCACAGCTTAATTTAACTGAAAAAGAAGAAAAATAAATAGAAAATCTATCATCATTGTGGTAGGCATAATTATACTGTTTTTCAAGGACTGTTTCTTATGAGAGATATGCAAAAATGCAAGTGAGAATCAAAAACTCAAACATAGGTGGAGCAACTATAAATGAATTCGTATATTATTCTATTAAAAGAACCCTGAAATGTCTGATTTTATGCAAAAATATACAGTGTGAGAATAATCAATAATGTGTACCTTTTCTTTTTTTAGCACAAATGTGTCGATCGTAACTGAAATGGCAAACTAAATGATGGGAAATCAATGGCAAAGGAAAACATCTTTAAAAAACATATCCGGCCCGTAAGTAAACAATAATTAATACAATGTTATATAATCGCAGAAAGACACTCACTATACGTATAGGTGACAGTCAGCTTTATTAACTGTAGACACAATTTGTGACAATAGCGGTTCATTTTAAAATTCTAATCACTCCAAAAGCGCGTTTCGGAATGTCAATAACGGCATGCCTGAATATAATTGCATCTAATTTTAAATAATATGCCATGCGGTATAACGTATATGGAAGCAAACTAAACGATAATATTATGTTTACTTTTGCATTGGATAAATTTTCTCCATAAATAATAAAAAGATCGAAATTTATATAGTAAAACGCCATGAATAATAATGAAATTCTTAGTATTTGTCAAGGTTCATATACGATTTATTTTACTCGCTTTTTATATCAGTTTTATTCATCTTTCGTTGTTATCGTTTGCAATTGCATTTGATAAAGTACTATTGCCAGTGGAATAAACTAATAACTATGTTAGATATATTTACCTATTTCATTAAACCGAGAAAAATATCAAACATCCACTAGATTCTATTACAATAATATATATTATAGATTGAAGACCATACCTGCCAGTTTGACTTAAGTCAACCCATAATACACTGTTGATGATGGAAAAGATGGCAAAGATGGAAAACGTTTCAAAAGAAACATTTAGGCTGTACTCCTGCAAAGGCATTCAATTGTTTCTCAGTAAATTGACGTTTGTGTATGTTAAAAAGACAATTAACAGATCTATCAATATCTGTAATAGTTATTTATGTGCCAAGGGCATTAGACGGATGTTTATGCCCCGATGGTGATGAGGGCTTATCGGCCCTCGCGCTTTTTAAGTCGCCCGAGGGTATAAACATCAAGTAATGCCCGAGGTATATATCAGTATTTACTTTACAGCAGTTAATGTTCAATTATCTTTTATGACATCTAATACATGCTTGACAACCAAAATAATTTAGATTATCGTAATATATACAGGCTGTCCCACGTTTCTTCCGCAAAACAATTTTTTTCAGAAAGTAAATTACTTTTTCAATTCATTAAAAAGTTACAACTTCAGAAGGAACAGAGAAAACTAATACGACCATATGAAACATATTACTTTCTACTTTCTAGAAAAAAAACAAAACATTTTGGTATTTTCTTTTGTTCAAACTATTACAAATTATTAAAATTTTACTTATAACTAATAATTTTCTATTGTTGTAATATGTATTTATTGTATCATTTTTGGTTTTGCATTGTTTGATAACTAATTAATTTTTTATTTTTCTTTTTTTGTTAATATTTCAAAGAGCTCTACAGAAGTTTTATTGTAATATAGTTCCATTTCACTAAGCACACATTTTTCATTTACTATATATTAGCTGGAACATTATTGGAAATTTTATTTCTAAAGTTTTCTAAATAAATTAAGAGGCGTGCATTAACAACGATAATAAGCTAAAAATAAATTTTGAATAAGCTAAAAATAAATAAATTTTGACTTATGAATTGTGTACTGTAAGGTTAATTAAAATGCATATACATTAAAAATGAAGGTCTTTTTAATTTCCAAAGAATATAAACTATAACTGAAAATGTTTAACGACATACTTTGTCAAAGTAATGTTATCAGTTAATAATATAGTAACATACAGGCAGGATGTAAATTTTAAATATATCAAAAATTACAGCCACAACCTGGATTTGAACCAAGCTTTGTGTCGTTAGCACAATGTCGTTAGCTCAGATGGGAGAGCATTGTGCTAGCGACGCAAAGGTCCCTGGTTCAAATCGTCAAGTTGTTGGTTTCTCCTACGTATAGCTTTTATTGCATATGATTGTGAGTAATTAATATGCAATAAAAGCATATTAAGAGAAACCAACAACTTTTCTTTCTGAAGCGTCTCCTTTTGGGAAATTATATACCCGTTACCTACACAATTTATACTCATCCCAGGTCAAATTTGATGAAATAATTTTTATGTTGTATAAATGTTCTTTTAGATGGTCGTATATTTTGGTTTATTTTTTTTAAATAATAATTGTAACATCTTTACATTCCATCAAAATTCGTCGAAAACTTGCTTGCTTCCAAAAATTTTTCTAAATTAGTGATATACATAATTGTCATTATTTTCAGTTGTCAGATATTTGAAACATATTGCTGTAAAGTAAATACAAAATAATAATATAAAAAAATAGTAATGATACATTCATGCTATACAAAATACATAGGTACTCCTTTCTGTTTATTAAATTAAACACTGCAAAATATCGTTGAAGCTAAATATCTCGAAAACACCAGTAAATCACAATTAACAAATTACCATAAATACAAATTTAAAGCAATTTAATTTTAATTTATTTCTATTTTGTGCATAAATGTTAATACATATGTCAGTTCTGAAATAACCTGAAAAGTAAAAATATTGACAACAAGAAGTTGATTTTTGTATTTATTAACACAAAAAAAGCTATTAGATGCAATAAGGTTGTATAATTTGTTGTGCTTTATGCAATATCTTGAAATGAGATTTTCTTTTCATGTAATCGAAAATGTTTATGTTTATTAATATAAAATTAACGTTATATTTAATAAAAACACAATTACATTGCAATGTTGGAATTACATTAATTAATTACACATTAAGCTAATAAATAGAAACATATAAATCATTATAAACCAATCCAAAGCATTCGAACAAGGTTTCGTAAACGGACAATTTTTTGCACTTAGCGGCCGAGCGGTCGACCAGAATAACAAAAACTTGTACTTGGATGTATCATCGACACACTGCTAAAATATTTATAGAACTTACTTTATTCCAAGAGTGTAAATACAAAATTTTATGTCCTACAATGGTTTTGTTCCTCCGTTTGAACAATATAAATAAATATTTTGACGTTTCAAGTGACATGCGTATCTACGGAGTTGAATAACAATACAAAGCATTCGGAGTTGAGTGACAATACAGACAATTAATTATCAAACTTATAACCTTAATCGTCAATAATTGACATTGACGTTTAAAATTTACAATTTGAATATTTGACATATAACCATGGCAATCCTTTATGCCCTAGGGCGCAAAAAGAAGCTGTTTTCGCCCCTGTATCTAAGATGTAAAATGTCACTTTATGATCATTTAGGTTATAAAAAAATATATTAGGTTGTCATTAAAAAAAAATGTGTCGATGACGTCAGAAATCGAAAAAAATTGAAGGTCGGAAATTAAATTTGATGTAAATATGTATTTTTTTGATAATTAAAAATCGAGGTGTCCAATAATTTGTTCAACTAACAAACCGTTTCAGGGATTTTTCATGTTTCCATACTTTACGCGCCCACTGTAGTGTACTTTATACATATAAATAATAAGCAAAACCAATAGCAATAAAGAAAAGTACAAAGAAATAAATACACTATACAGGGTGGTCCTAGCACGTAGTAATCTTTTATTATTTTAAACAAGTGTTCAAACAAGGGTTTAATTTTCTGTGAATGCCCAGTGTCTTTAATTTATGTTAGGTATGTCAAATAATTACCTGTCTTTGTATACAGGGTGTTCGGTAGTTCGACGAAACATTTTTAAGGGGTGAAAATAGAGGTTTAAGTTGTATTTAACAAATACTAGCATCAAACAAATATTACAGAAACTAGTAAAAATAGCTACATGACATTCTTAATATAAATTAAACACTTATATTAATAAAAAATCGTTTGTTGGTATTATAAAAGACGTAAATCTTAATTTGGCAGGCCTGAATGTTTGCCCGAATGTTTAATTTTAAAAAAAATTTTGTCACACCCGTCACAGATATTGCAGAGGCATTTTTATAAAACTTCACGAACAAAGTCGAGTGACGATTTCTTTGCAGTAAATTGCAGTAAAAAAGACCTGTTTTCATTTAATTTTGAATTGAGAATGAGACTAAAATCTACCATAACTTTTTATAGTGCATCATAGTCATCTGAGTGTTTCCTATTTTGCAATTCTGCTGTCTTGTGTTATCCAATGTATTTCGCAGTGTGATAATCAATTAGTTACGTATGGTGATCAGGAAAAAAACTACATCGATTTCATCACAGTAATGCACTTGTATCTTTGAAAGGGACACAATTTACATTTCCTGTGATTGCACAATTTCTAAATTATACAGTGCTAGTCAGAGTAATAAGACTTCTTCTAACTACAGCAGTCTTGATCAATATAAGTGATTTCTGTATTTATAACTTGTTCTGACAAACCCTAATGACGATAATGCACAAATAGATAGATTTTTAATAGGAAATCAAAATATTATTTTTGCAAACAAATTAAGAGAAAGGAATACTAAATTAATGGTTGATGCCATTAAATAGGGCTTAAACTATCCAGTGTTAGGATGTGTACTCTACGACCTAGTAGTTTATATTTGGTTCAGAGAATTTCGGTGTCGGCAGAAAGTGGGTAAGAACGACACAGGACGTAAAAGAACTATCAACATTTGATATGTCGACTGACCGGCTTAAACTAAGTTAGATAAACTTTGATATTCAATAACTTTTGTAGACGTTGACCGATGTTCATTATTTTTTTCGACACATGTAAGGAAATTTATCAAATTTATGATACATAATATACTTTGATAATTAAAGAAAATAAGATGTTCCAGCTGATTATTAATACTGGGAGATCAAAAATGGTGTTTTTGGTCATGTTTGAGACATCCTGTGGGATAACTAAGGAACTTGTTCTCTCGCAGGTTGGCAACTAGGTACTCACTTACAAAACCATATCAATTCTCAACATCTTGTTTTGTAATTCATCACAATATCTGAATTTTTGTAGAATATACAGTTTTATGCAAGATTTTGTATTTCACTCATAATCAAGTCAGATTTGCTGCAAGGTTTAAGAGTAAATTTAAATAGCTAAAGTTTTATTTGAAATTGTTTATCTTCTACAAAATTCAGATATTGGAATGAACCAAAAACAAAATGTTCAGAATGTGGATGTCCTTGTAACAGAGTACTTTAAAACTTGCTCATGCTACGCAGTTTTGCACAGCGTGTATCGAAAACTACAATAGTATGTGTTAATCTCTCAGAAATTCAATGAATTTCTTTATTGAATATCTTTAAAATGCGTTGAAAAATAATTAAAACCGGTCATCATTACCAGAGTTTAGCAAAATAAGCGTTCCTTTAATTGTGCCGGTCAGCGTATTTTTTTCAAAACTGTACCTGAAACTTGGTATATCTTGTTGTGCTGTACGGGTCGTCAGGTTAGAACATATGTTGGTTAATTTTTTTACTTTAAGACTTATTTATTAACCATAAGAAGATAATTCATCTTTCCTAGTCTTCTTACTATATTTAGTAGTTAATAAAAGTGTTTTTAAAAAATATAAAAATTTATTTAAAATATTTATTTCGTGCAAAGGACATATATTGGAAGAATTTATGTGGGAAAGAGTTAATATATACAACTTTAATCCCTATAATAAACGATAAAGAAATAAACTTTTTCTTGTATCAAACGTTTATTTAGTTAAAATAAGAATGGCAAAACAATTAATCACTATGCAAATAATGTCGAATATTCAATTAAGTTTGTTTGTTTGTTTTGTTTAAACAAATATCTCCACGTGTCACCGCCTTTTGGGATGTCGCACATCCTCGACCAGTGGTTGGTTTTCCCAGACCTACATTGAGTCAAGGTTAGGGTAACAAAGTCTACGCTGATTCGGAATCTGAACTTGAACCTGCATGCACTCTGCTCTATACTGCCGATCACACGGCATTTTTTAGCAATTTAGCCAGACGCATGACATCAACTGAGCGGTAGGCTTCCACCAGTCCACTGTTTATCCTCAAGATAAGGCCGAACTGCGAGGAGAGTGTTTACAGTGTCTAACAAAACAGTTGGATGAGGTATTCACACTAAAAATATATTGATTTGAAATTAAATTGTTGTGATCCAAAAAAATAAATTCAAAAGACTATATTTCTTAAGAACAAGAAATCCTTTCTAGCTGTGTGTAAGCAGACCACATATAGGTAGATATTATTCCTTCAAGATACATGTTTACCCAAACATTTTTCATTACGAATTTTTTAGATAATGACATTTGCAAAGAGTAGAGTATTGATTAATACACCATAACAAAAACGAGTAAGTTAATTTAAAAAGTAATATTACCTTCGCTTTTTACGTAAATAAAACACAGTGTTAATATACCATGACAAAAAAAACGCTCTAGGAACAACTATATTTAATTTTTTCTATCCTTGCTAATTATAAATATTGATATAGGTCACTAGTGAACAATGTATGATGAAGGGTAATTTAAAAAGTAATAGCTTCGAGTTTTTTTTTGCATCCATGACCGATATCACGTGAACAATTATGCGAAGTAGATTGTATATTTTCCGTAAAATGCAAGTTATCATGCTACGGTAATAATACTCAATGCCGTTCGATGATGTATGTAATCCGTTTTGTTACATACCTTAAATTATATTACGTTGCATATTGTTATTACGAAGCTAAATTTGGTAAACTGATATTTTAAATTGAATAGACAAACGCACATTGCACATTAAAAAATTATTGCGCATTAAACTTAAACGTTTTGTTGTTTTATTTTTACATACAGTAAACTATAAATTTATTTAAAAATTTCTGGATTTTTTTTTTTGATTTCTTTGAACGATATAATGACAAAAAATACGTTTTTGATGTAATTCGTGACATTTAGTGTACCAGGAACCCCACCAAGATCGGTTCTTTTGTCTATACTGATTCCAGCCCAAACCATCACAGATCCACGACCAAATCTATCCACTTCCTGTATAGTAGCGGCTGCGTAGCGTTCACCAGGACGTCTATATATTTATTTTCATTTCGAATTTGTTCTTCTGTTTTATACTTAGAGTGGAATTATTTTTTTTATTTTATAGTCGTACTTAGTTTGAAAATCCTGCAATGAATCGTTTCCTAGCTTGTTTGGCAATACTTTCACGTTCGTTAAGAAAGGGGAAATGGTTTGCAATTTCTGCTCACGAAATTTAATTATTCGTAGTAAACAATGTCTTCGGGCTCATGTAACAACAAAAAAAACACATGGAAAATGTATCAGGAACGTCAACTAAAAGCTTTTTTGATGATTTATGTGAAACATTTATTTCTGCTAATATACCTTTCACAAAAATTAATAATCCCGTTTTTAAAAAATTTATCAAGAAGTATACTGGACGAGACTTACCCGATGAATCCACAATTAGAAAATATTACGTACAAGGGCAATATGACAAAACAATTTCTAAAATAAATTCAAAACTATCCGATAAATATATTTGATTTCTGCAGATGAAACTACAGATATGAAGGGAAGATGTGTGGTCAACGTCGTTGTCGGATTGTTTGACCCGCAAGACTTATATAAACCCTATTTAATATCTACTCAGTTTCGCTGTACCGTCAAAGCTGAAAAGATATGTACAATAGTAAATGACGCCATAAAAAAGTAGGAATCACAGACGCTACCGAAGTATTACTGTTTGTTTCTGACGCTGCTGCGATTATGTTAAAAGTTGGAAAATTACTTTTTTAAACAACATTTTTCAAATATTCTTCATTTGACACGTTTTGCACACGCTATTCATAGAATTTGTGAATTTATTCGGGAAGAATTTCCAGACGTGAATACGCTAATAAGCAAATGCAAAAAGAATTTATTGAAAGCTCCTTCCAGATTGTCTCTTTACAAGGAAAAGTGCCCTAATCTACCTTTTCCACCACAACCAGTTATTACGAGATGGGGTACATGGTTAGAAGCGGCAATTTTTTATGCAAGAAACTTTGATATCATCAAACCCTTCGTCTTAAATTTGCCTGATGAAGCAGTTAGTATTAAAGACTGCAAAAAAGTACTATCATTACAAGATTTGCATGAACAATTAAAATTTATTGATACAAATTTTGCGCAAGTATTGCCAACCATAAAGTTACTAGAACAACAAAATGTTGAACTTGCAAGCAGTTTTCAAAGGATTGAATCTCTGTACGAAAAGTTACGAAGCATTGAAGCACCAATCAGAGAAAAATTACAAAAAAAAATTGATGCGGTAGTACATAGAAATCCGGATTTTAATAATTATAGCAAATCTCTACAAATTCATTTACGGATGAAGGAATTTCTCAAAAATATTCCAATTTGGTGTTGGTTTATTCTTTTGCGCCTGTGACTAGCTACGATGTAGAAAGATCATTTTCAAGGTTTAAAGACATTTTAACATCTAAGCGAAATAATTTTACTGAAGATAATTTAGAAAAATATGCAGTAATACAATCGTTCACGTGTTGCATATAGTTACGACAAACATTTAATATTAAATTCACTCGGTTTACTACCGACCGCCAGCCGCTTCGCACCTATGGATATCAATCCAATCGACCGCATACGTCATTGACTCATGCGTGCCCGCTACGCACACTCATAGCTGGGAGACTTCTAGCACTGCGAGACCAGCGAGACATACATTTTTGTCCGGCCACTGATTACTATAGAGTGGAAAAGTGAAACGCTTCTAGATAGAATTTCGCGGGAAACTATTTACAATCGTGAAAATTGATTAATTGGAATACCTTAGCGTAAAATTATATTTAACGCTGATTTAAATAAATGGTAATCTTAGTTAATGAGCTTAACGAAATAAACCATACTTACAGTTACATAAATATAAATTAATAGGCAATACAATGGTTTAAAGAAAGCTTTAGTTAGTTGAACAATATTGCAAGAGCTATTTATTCTATTATTTATTGCTTATATAAATAGAAATATTTTTTATTCAGTCGTTTAAATACTCCACATAATGCGATGGACAATTACGTACAACAATTAGTAGATAATAATGCCAGTGTATATTCAAAACACACAACTATTTATTGAAGTATCCAGTTCAATTGTTTCGTGCTTATGTTTTGACGCACTCACACTAATGCACTGGTATTTCAAATAATATTTTTAGAACTTCTGCTTTAAAATAATGAAGCTATAATTTGTTAATCGTAGATAATAAATAATATTATTATATTTATACATTATGTTTATAAAATTAACTGCTGGTGAAAGTAATGTTCACTTATAAGAACGAATTTTAAATACAACGTCCGCTTAATTTCGGTAATGTTTCGGTCCGGTTTTGTTTAGTAAAACAATCTATTTATAAAACGTTAAAATT
The DNA here is from genome assembly GCA_963966075.1 of Aphodius sticticus. Lineage (NCBI taxonomy): Eukaryota > Metazoa > Arthropoda > Insecta > Coleoptera > Scarabaeidae > Aphodius > Aphodius sticticus. The sequence continues at coordinate 1,554,982 of OZ014507.1, forward strand.
GCAAACAAATTTTATTGCTTTGTACACCGAATCATTTGTAGGCCGTGGCTATAACTTCTCTTCAAAACCGTATTTCCTCTGACCATCAAAATTTGTTACTTTACTACATACGTTTGTTCTAGGTTATACTAGCGTACACTATTTATAAATATAGGAGAGTAAACGATAGGATATATTGGCGGTCGGTAAATTGCTTCAAACAGAAATAAACGAATGTATGTATGTACAGTTCATTGGGCAAAATTAATATTTCCCCAAAACATAAAAAATAATTTTTTCTACTTTGCATTCACAATGCACACATTGTAACACTGTTTTCGGTGTTACAATTAACACATTGTAATACCGAAAACAGTAACATTTTTGTCTGATTGGTACACAGTGATATCAAATGCCATATGTCAAACGTACAATACATAACCCAACATAACCACACACTGCATCTTCTTAATCGCTTGCAATCACATAAACTGCGAAATATCAATATTCTATACATATTTAAACATGGGTGTAGCCTGCTATAGTATAGCCAAAGGATTGGGGCTTTCTTAGTTTTGCTGTGTTCATCAAAATACGCCAGCATGACGTTTACGGTGATGTTTTACGACTCTAGTAAGTGATCGTTATCATTCTTTTCAACTAAACATCAAATCCCCTTTTCAGATATAATTCAAGGACCACATTTACTTTAATAAGGTTTTATGCGAAGATCAAACCTACATCGTAGATACGAACGATTTTAATTACTGCTGCGAGATTGTATATGCGCAATAAATGGTTTATCAGCATACACGTACGAAGCTATAGTACATTTAAAGTGTAGAGGATTTAACATAAGTTTGTAACATAAGTTTTCGGTAATATTTTGGACGCTTGGATGCTCGGTTCAATTCATATTCGTTTTTGTCCGTCGCTTTCGACTTCGTCTTAGTTCTGGTTGTGTGCAACGTATTTGTATTACCTCCATCACATGTAATTTTACTAAGTATAATTTATTCTAATAAACTACTTCGCCGAAATTAGAATTGGGTTTCAATTATAAGTGCTTGTAAATATATAAGCCGCAACGGCTACGTAGCGGAATTAGGTAGACACCGCTATTAAACGTTAAGCGTTATAACAATTCTTTAGTAAGTTCTTGTTCTTCGAAGTAACTAATCAGTCACCGCCAAACACTTCTATTCTGATTATTATACTTATGAAACCACTATTTTCAAATTGTTAACTTTTTAGGTTAAGTTTCATGTATTTATTACAGTAGGGTTAAAAGTGTTCCCCCAAGCTCCATTATGATCATCGTTGCGACCTCGCTGAATATTTATTCAAACTTGTAGGCTAAAGTAGAGTAAAATTATTCACAATTAGATTTTGTCATGATTTTATCACATCTATCTCATCCTTAACGAAGTTGACAGTTACTACAGTGCTGCCACGTGGTACCCGCAAAATACCCTAGATTCTAATTTACCGCGATATAGTAACCACAATTTCTAAATTTATATAAAATTAATGACGCAAAGTAGAAAAAATAGTATATTACACTCGTAGACGTATTGGCGCACTCGTTCCATTCGGGCACTCCTCGCTACGCTCGTCGTTCCCAAAACAACTCGTGCGCAAATTTGACGTCTTATAAAACTTGTATAATAATATACTATTAATAAACAGTATATATTGAGAAACAACGTCATAATATCGATAATAGATATACAGGATGTGTCACGGTGGCCAATACTGCATTTATTTTAAGAGATAACAAAGTAATTTAACAAAACATTACTCCACATGTTCCCCTCCTACAGCTACACATTTTTCCAATCTTCTTCTAAACTCCCGATATACCAAATCAATTGTTTCTTCATTTATTTCGTCTACTGCTTCGTGAACATTATTCGCGCACACCTTCTGTTTTAAATAACCCCACAAAAAAAAATCAAGCGGCGTTAAATCAGGTGAACGTGGCGGCCATCCTATAGGGCCGAATCGTCCAATCCACTTATTTGGAAATTGTCTGTTCAACCAATCCCTGACTTGATATGCGCTATGAGCAGGACAACCGCCGTGTTGATAATCTAGTGAACACCTGAGCTGTAAGTTGATTTCGTCCAAAGTAGGAAGCAAAAAAGTTCCTACATATCAAAATAAGGTTTTGGTTTACAGTACCGTCAAAAAAGTATGGTCCAATCATTTTTTTGTAATAAATCCCACAGCAAACATTAACTTTTTTATATTTTTGAGAATTGGTTGTAATACGGAAATTTTGATTTTCTTGAGACCATTATCTGTAATTCTGTGAACTAACAACTCCATTTATGGTAAACGTCGCTTCGTCAGAGAAAATAATTTTTCTGTAGAATAATCTATCGACCATAATTCGTTCTCTCATTAATAGGCAAAATTCTAATCGACGAGCATCATCTCCTTCGACTAATTAAAGTGTGTATCAGTACTGGTTTATAAGGATGAAATTTTTGATTTGAAAAGATCCTTTGCAGGTGGCTTTTACTGATGGTCAAGTCTCGAGATCTTTGCCTCAACGATTTTTTTGGGCAAGTGTTCGCCATTTCGCTTTTTTTCTTGATATTTTTCACGTCTCCTGTTGCATGAAATTTTTTAACCAATTCACGAACACAATTGACAGAAACGTATACCTCAGGGTCTTTTCTGTTAAGAACGTCAATAGCACGGCGGTACGATACCTCACCTATGCCGTAACAGAGAACTAAATAAACCCTTTGCTCTAAAAAAGTCAACATAAGTATGTCAGCTTCTTTCGACAAATTGCTTGGATACGCTGTTACTACTGTCAACTGATCAATCATAATAGGGTATTACGGCACTTTTCAAATTCTGTTCTATTACAAAGTAGGTTAGCTAAGCATCACCCTTTCACAAGTAAAATGCCAAACAACGCTTTAATTGAGGAGAAAACGCGTTTTGAAATTCAAATAAAAATCCTACTTGTGACGTCACAAGGAGGGATTATAATGCGAAACTTGACAACGTCGCGCATAGTTATTTTATGTTGCTGTGGTGCCAACAGTCGCGTAGTTCACTCTGTTTACCGTTCGTGTATTGAGGTTAGGTGGTCAGTGATTTTTTAATATATCAACACCAGCAAACACCATACATAATCAACATGAGCAAACAATAATATAGAGTTTGTTGTGTGCCGGGTCGCAACAGCAAATCAGTCGAAACACCAGAATTCAATACAACATTTAGACGAAATGGTGTATCTACCTTGTAGTTTCATAAACACACAGGAATATATTATAAGAAATGTATTGTCAATATGTATTATTAATAAACTTCTATTTAAGCAGGTATTTTTTACTACTAGTCTTTCCCTCTACATTCAAATTTCTTTGTGAACCATGTGATTGGGGGATGTTTCATTACTTTGTCGTTAATTTACTATGAACAATTGCAAGCTGGTTGAATAATATGTATGACAGTGTATAATCGTGGGCAAATTTTGCGAATTCGCTTTGGTAAAATCATCTTCCACAGAACACATGCTTGCACTGGTAACTTAACAACTTATAACAACTTACTTAATAAGTAATAACTTTACGATACGCTGTAAATAGTACCGTCGAAGTTTGTCAACACACATACAAACAAACAGCGGTGCAAACACTGTTACAAGAAAATTCCCTTGGTTTTGACCAATTTCTTGGCTACGGTGCCAATTCTACACTTGGCCAATCACGACAGTGATCGCAAAATTCAAATTTTAATTGTAATTTTCTCAACAAATTCTGAATGTAATTTAATTTTAACTTAACAGAATTTCGGGTTATATACTGTAAAATCGCTTAATACACGCTTTTGCTTAAATTTCCACATGACCGTAATACCCTATTGTGGTCTCTACATTTTTTGTTCACTGTCTTTTCACTGGTCCGAGATGTAAAATTTGAAATAAAACATTCAAGTTTGATATTTGAGCATAAAATTAATTCAAACTAACTTTTACCTATGATCTAATTCCGAAAAACCGATAGTTTCCTCTTCGGCCAATTTAACATTTTCCTGTTTTCTAACCATCCTGTATGTTAAATCAAAATATTAACAATGGCTTTCGACTTTTTAGGACATCCAAAACTCTTTATAAAGAATGACTTTTAAATTAAAAATTACGTCCGTTATAGGTATAGTTAGATTCATCGGGGGACACACTGTATATCGTTCATTGAAGAAAGCCGTTGTTTTGACCGGTTGTCTTACTTTAAGATGTACACAAGATGACATGTATGTTGTTATATACCCGCTAAGTCAAGGAGATCCTTCTTACGACGAGAAACAAAGCGTCATCTATCGGCATCCTTCACATCATTTTCAAAACAACGACGTTCTTAAATAAAAACAATCGTTTTCTTAAAGCAAATATTTAGGTTGTTTGATATTAAAGAAATATTCTAAAAGAATTAACACATGCTATGATCACCCTGTATAGCACTAATTTTTCATGACATCAGCATCTACCTATAGTTTTAGTTATTATCTGGTAAAATTTTTAGGATATCTGCAAAAATGTAGTCTTAAATGTAGTTTTAAAAAAAAGGGTCTGTGATTGCTAATTTTTTGACACATCCTGTATAAATAGAAATAATTTTCCGTTGTATAAAATTATTTTAGTAGAAAAGGGTCAAACAAATATAAAATATTTCTTTCTATACAGGATGTCCAAAATTATCGGTTCACCATTGGTAACTTTGTTATTAAAGCAGATACAACGTTGGTTAAATAAGCAAACTAGTAGTATTTTATTCGGTTATTAAGAATATGAAAACAAAATAATAATTCAAAATTTGGTTTTCAAAATATTCTTGTGAATATTTTTTTTTAATGTGACTGCATCTTTTTACATAGTTGGAAGAAATTTTAATGAGTAATAACATTAATCGCACTATGCTTAACACTACATAAAAATAAGTAGAAACAAATAGATACATAAATACTTAACAACAACAGCAACGTATAAAATTGTAAATTAATTGAATACATGTTTTTCAATGTAATAAATGTTCAAAAGTACCACCTTCTTGATCTACGCACTTTTGAGCTCTTTTTTTTACACTTCGAGTGGCTTTTAAGATTGTTCTGCCGTCGATGTTGTTTAATGCGTTTCTTACTGCTATTTCTAACTCTTCCACATTCTGATGTCTTTCCTGGTAAACTACGTCTTTCACAGAACCCCAAAGATAAAAATCAAGCGGCGTTAAATCAGGTGACCGAGGAGGCCAACGAACTGGCGCGTTTGTTCCTATCCATCGCTGGTCAAAAATTGTATTTAAGTAATTAACAGATTGTATGCTATTATGAGCAGGTGCGCCATCCTGTTGAAAGTAAATGCGGCCGTTTTGAATAATAGGAACATGGTCCAGGAAATCTTCGATAACTGGCGTTAATAATTCAACATAACGTTGTCCGGTTAACGTGCCGTGATAAAAAATAGGGCCAACAAGTTTAGATCCTATTATGCCGCACCAAACATTTAAACTAAATCGGTTTTGTGGATTACGTGGATCCACTACTAAAGGATTTTCTTTACTCCAATAATGCTCATTGTGTTTATTGCGCATACCTGTGTTTGAAAAGTTAGCTTCATCCGACCACAAAATAAACTTAAAATTATCTCGTCGTTCATTGCAAAAATTTATAAACCAATTAGAGAACACTAATCTTCTTTCTTCATCACCAGCTAATAATGTTTGCACTTTATTCATTTTGTAGGGATGGAATTTATTCTTTTTCAAAATTGCGTGAACAGTGGCCCTTTTTACTTCTAATTCTCTTGCACAGTTTCTGATCGATATTTTAGGGCAAGCTACAAAATGCGCTAGCACATTTGTCTCCGTTTCTTCATCAATAATAAAGAGCTTCTTTCTTCTTACTTTAGTAAAAGAATTTTCGTTGTTTCGCAATCTTCGATACAGTCGCAGAAAGTATTGTTGGCTTGGTGCTTGACGATCCGGGAATGTGTGCTGGTATTGTAATAAAGCTTGTGCAGAATTTTTTCTGCAAACCAGATACGCCTCCAGCATATCACACTTTTCCAAATGTGTAAAAGGCATTTTATTTTTCAACAATGAAAATTATTAATCTATCTTTCTAACAGTTTAATTTGACAGATTTAGGTTTATTTACTTTATTTCCAAGGAAATTTGTGTATTTCATTATTTGGCACTACATTCAGTCCGGCCTACTTACTTACCTTATTCCGACAAATATCACAAAATTAAACTGCGCATTACGTGTTTAGTTTTATGTTTAGGGTAATCATGCATTATCAACTTTCTGTTCAAAATTAAATTTTCTTTAAAAATATTTGACAAAATACAGAGTGTTACAATGAAAAAAACATTTTTTCGTAAATATTTCGAAAACCAAATTTTCAATTATTTAGTTGTTACCATAATCTTAATCGCCGAAAAAAATACTACTAGTTTGCTAATTTAACCTACTGTGTAGTTATAATAATACCAAAGTTACCAATGGTGAACCGATAAGTTTAGACACCCGGTATATCTTATCTCATAATAAATGCAGTTTCGACACCGTGACTCTTGTGACTCACCCTGTATATCATCTTTAACCTTTCGAAACTATTACTAGTCTAGTCACGCAGTTGTAATGGGAAAAAGTTTGCTTCATTCGTACATAAGGTGATCAAGTATGTGTCAACTTCCGCTTGCGGTAAAACAACCACTGTGCAATTGGGAAAATTTAAAGATTTTTGACAATGGATCTGTTGGTTATAGACGAGTCCGAGGTCATTTCTCTCATAACTCATCGAAAGCTATATTATATCAAGTTCTGCACCAAGTGCTGATAATAAGTGCATTAGGTATAAGAGCTTTTCAGTATGACTTTTAATCTCGAGCTGTCTGTTTGTTGTACCATATCGTGGTATTTATGACAGATAACTCGACGTACCTTCATAACAGGATGGCCGGACTAACCATTTCATTGATAAAGACAAGTACACCAGATGCCGGTGAAAATGCCAAAACATTTGTGGCGATTTATAAAACTTTTTTAAATGTTTATTATAAGTACTTGATTCTTTGAAATCACGAGATATTTCGGTTTTCTGATTTAGGTATCCTAATCATTTTGGAAACAGCTGGTATTAGGCTATTATTAACTGTTTCTCAGATATTGTGAGATTAATGTTAACAACGTGCATTTTTCAAAAAATCTTTTTGAGGTAACTAATAAAGATAAAGAAACAAGAGAACTCATTTTATATAGTAAACATATCAGACTTGAAGGTAGTTATTATTGATTTGCGATTGAGGTATGATTTATCCCGAATGAATGGAGGTTTGCTAATTGTCAAATACCGTAGAATTTTAAATGGAACATTCTGTATATCTTGACATACCTACTTTAAAAGATCAGTAAACCAGCTTTCCGAAAATGCCTAATTTGGTGGGTAATCATCAACAGTTATTAAACATCTAATTCATAACTTATAATAATAATTCCACAATCGCACAAATGATTCATGCAGCAATTTTTCACATCACATCACAGAATGACAAAGCGTATTTTTATATCATGCACGCTAAACAGAGACACATAGTTAAAATATACTAAGTTATTTGATATTTTATTTTTTTTAAATTTAAACTTAAAATTGAGAACTTAATTAAACACAGAAAAAAAATTAAACATTATTTCAAAAGGTCAAATTGTACATTATTCTATGTACATACATACATACATACATACATACATACATACATACATACATACATACATACATACATACATACATACATACATATGTAGGATATGAGAGGGCTGTGCGGGGCTGTCACTGTCGTTTCTGGGGAGACAAGCTTGTCATATAGACAGATTAGAAGATGATTAGAACATGATTAGAAGTTAGAAGTTGTTAATTGAAAAAGTTCTCATGTATTATTGTTGTTAAAGAAGATAATAAAAGGTGTTAAGAAGTACTGGAGTTTTCCTGCAGAGTCGACATTTCTACTGATTCCTACATTTTGGGGGCTCGTCCGAAGAGAGTCAAGAGAGTTTGGATTACGCATCTGCGGTTGGCGTAAAGGATAGAAGAGAGGCACGTACAAGATTAAGAAAAGTGAGTCAGAGAGAGGGATTGCGCGGCTGAGGTTGGCGTAGAAGAGAATAGAAGAGAAGAAGATGTCTACTTTGCGTGAGTTTAAGAAGATAGACAATAGTTTAGTACATGGTAATTTAAAAGTTGTCAAGGCGATTCACCTTATTGTTTTTGGTCACGAGGGCCAAGGTAGAAAGACAAGACAGGCAGTACGGGAATTTGAAGGATTTCATTTTAGTAAAAATTCGAATGAATATTTACAAAAGCTTCAACAAATAAAAACTACATTTGAGTTAAAGGATTTGGTATTAGTTTGTAGCGTTTTGGGATTAAGCTATGGTGGAAATATAGATCAGGTTGCAGAAAGAATCTGTCTATTTCTTAATGATCTGAACGCGTCAGAAACAGAAGACGGCGATGAAGACGATATCTATGAGAGCGATGAAGAGAATGAGGATGATGATTTGGTGGTGAAGGTGCTAGAATGGTGCTAGAAATTTCAGCGAATTCAAAGAAAAAATTAGATTGTTTGAGGAGATAAGACGAAAAGAGTTGTACAATAAAAGTAGAATAGAAACCAATTTTGGAGGTAAGAGAGACTTCAAGGAAGAAGATAAGTTAAAAAGTTTATCCCAAGATACATGTTTCTACTGCAAACAGGCTGGACATAGAAAGTTTAACTGTCCTAAGAGAAAGGGAGTAGAATGCTACAGATGTGGAGTTTATGGACATGTGTCAACGAGATGCCCAAAAAATGCAGATAACAAAAGAGAGTACCACAAAGATCTAGCAGATGCCAATAAATCAAGTAATGTAAACACGATCGAAGTAAGTTTAGAAAACTGTGTTATATTAAATGTTGGAGGGGCTGAGATAAGAGCAATGTTAGACACTGGTAGTGAAGTAAGTAGTGTAAGAGCGGACGTATACGAGGACAGTTTGACCAGCGTACCGCTAGAAAATAATTTTGTTACCTTGCTAGGGCTTGGAGGAAAGAAAGTGCTCACGTTAGGAAGCTTTCATACCAAACTTTTGATTAATGATGAAGAAGCAGAACTGAGATTGCATGTCGTCCCAACACTAGCCATGAATTATAAAGCAATCATAGGAAGGGATGTTCTCTTACATGTTGACGTTCAACTGAGAGATGGAGAAGTTATTGTGTTTAAGAGGAACAGAAGCAATTTTCTGATGCATGTCGCTGTGCACAAAAATGAAGATGGAAATGTAGATCATGTAGAAAATAAGGATTGCAAAGAAAAGGTGTGGAACGATCTCAAAGATAAAACCGAATGGGATAAGAAGGCAGCCAAAGCCAAGGAGCAGTACCAGAAGACCATCAAAGAATACGAAGCCTCTGGTTGTGCTGCAAAAGCAAATGCTGAAGCTGGAGAGAGAAGCGACAAGAAATCTTCTGATAAGAAATCTTCTGCCAAGAAGAAGACTGCAACTGTTTCTACACCGAAAGGTGGTGGAGGCTTCAAGAGTAAGGAGTATGTGGAGAGTGACTATAGTGGTGATTATAGTGGTTCGGATAAAGATGTAGATCAAGATGAGGATAAGGATAAAGATAACGAGAAGGGCAAGAAAAGGAAGCCAGCTGAGAAGAGTGATAAAGATAGTGATAGCGATAAGGCTAAGAAGAAGGTTAAGGCCAGTATGGAATCGGATGAAGATTTTTGTGCAGAGGAAGGAATCGTCCAGCCTAGTTGTTCGGATAATGCTAGTCCTATAGTGTTGTTCAAGGAAAAAGACGGCCAGACAACAATATGCGTTGATTATAGCAAAATAAATCGCAATATAGTTAAGGATAGAGGGAAAGAAATGGACGTACCTCTACCTGTGCTGAATGTATAAACAGATGGGTTGAAAACGACAGCAACAGCAGCGAATCTGAGTCAGATTCGAATGAGGATGGCCGAGTGTAGGATATGAGAGGGCTGTGCGGGGCTGTCACTGTCGTTTCTGGGGAGACAAGCTTGTCATATAGACAGATTAGAAGATGATTAGAACATGATTAGAAGTTAGAAGTTGTTAATTGAAAAAGTTCTCATGTATTATTGTTGTTAAAGAAGATAATAAAAGGTGTTAAGAAGTACTGGAGTTTTCCTGCAGAGTCGACATTTCTACTGATTCCTACACATACATACGTACATAGATTAATCAGGGAATAACAGTTGTTAACAATATATTTATCTATAATTTCCTCAGAAATTGTCGAAATAAAATATTAATACTGTTATAATTATTTAAATTTACTGAATATCATTTGTCAATTTCAGAATTTTAAATAACATATTCTGAATATCAACTGCTACTTTCTGAAAATAAATCGGAATAGATGAATATCATGAGTTGCTTTCTGAATATCAGTTGCTACTTTCTGAATAACAGCAGGAAAAGGTGTAGTGCCAGTAAAAAATTGTTCAAAATGTTTATTATTTATTTACGTACTGATCTAAATTATTTAATGAGTCGTTGGGGTTTTTTTTTCTTTACGCTATACCGAAAAAAACTTGTGTCTAGTTTAGGCAATTAAAATACCACAAAGAAAAAAAAATTAAAAAAAAAAAAATTTCGAAATTTCACGAAAATCACAAGATTTTATAATTTTTAGTACCTAAACAGCTGCATATTGGGCTGCTATAGTGAAAATCCTTTAGAGTAGAGTTATCAAAACACACTAATTTTTTCGGCCCACCTTAATATAATACCTATTTTTTTATAGTTTTACATCTAAGAAAAGGTTTGTTTTGCATAAACGAGACATTATAGTTAATTTTACAAGCTATAATTTGTCGGTCATCATTTTGTCCGAAAATCTATCATTTCTGAGATAATTGATTGCGTGAAATTCAGCGGCGCGTTATGCCATCATGGGGCCCTGGGCAAATTTGAATTTGGGGGCCCCCATATACCGTGTTGAATTAAGAATTACTTTTTCTACAAAAATAATATGTCCTGATACTAAAAAAATCATAAATAATAAGACAGTTATTTGACTTTTTTGCAACAACATTTAATATAAGTACCTACCTACCTACAGCGTTAATTAAAGCAACAAATGAATGTTCTTAAGAAATACAAAATAATAAATAAATAGCTTAATAATTTAAAAATTAAAATTCGTAACAAATAATAGTATATTATTTGACGAGCACATAACTGAGGATATAAATCCCGAGCATGAAGTTTATACGCGAGCCGTAGGCGAGCGTATAAACATGCGAGCGATTTATATCAGTTGTGTGCGAGTCGAATACGACGTTTTATCTACGACTCATAAATTCCATTTTATATCAAATCTTTTAAATGTATTTGTCAATGGTGGCGAGGCAAAATGTCAAATAAGTGTCATCCTCGTAGGTTTAGACTGACTTTGACAGTACGTTCGTATAATGATGACAGTTCCTTCAAATAATATATTCGTTATTTGAACGAACTGTCATTATTATACAACGCTAGTGTCATTATAATCGTTGGCGCGTATCATGATGGGGATTATATAGTCATAGATACGTATGCAATGAACTTATTATATGTGAGTCGTAGATAAAGATAAATTAATGTTTTTGAAAATGATTAGCTATAAATACAAAATACTTTTGCATGTATAATATCTAAGCATTTCAAATTTGTAGCTTAAGGAATCTTTTCCTTGTCAACTTTTGAGAAAGAAATATATTGACTAGTTACATTACTTTTTATACAAACTGTGTCATGATAAAGATTTTTATCTACGACTCACATTTCGACCCATGCAACGAAGACTATCGTAACTCAAGTGCAATCCCTATGTAGTTACTATAGTCTCCGTTGCATGGGTCGATTTAATAAGTTAATTGCATACGTATTTAGACTATATAATCCCCATCATGATACGCGCCAATGATTATAATGACACTAGCGTTGTATAATAATGACAGTTCGTTCAAATAAAGACTTCATTATTTGAAGGAACTGTCATCATTATACGAATGTACTGTCAAAGTCAGTCAAACCGACGTGGATGACAGTTATTTGACATTTCGCCTCGCTACCATTGACAAATACATTTAAAAGATTTGATATAAAATGGAATTTATGAGTCGTAGATAAAACGTTGTATTCGACTCGCACACAACTGATATAAATCGCTCGCATGTAAGAAACAAGTTCACTTGTTTCTTTATTCTTGTTCGTTACCTCAGCATCATTTTTTGAAAAATGTCCGTTTTGACACTAATTTCACATTTTTTCAGAAACAGTTGATAATTGGCTATATGAATAAATAGAAGTTAATGTCATAATAATTAGGGTAAAAATCTTAATCAAAAACTGCAATAATATACACACGTAGTTTTACATTTAAAAAAATATAAGTTTGACTTACACAAACGAGACATTATAGTTAATTTTACAAGCTATAATTTATCGGTAATCATTTTATCCGAAAATCAATCATTTTTGAGATAATTCACTGCGTCAAATTATAATCAAAGATGCATTAAATATGCTTATTTATGTATGTGCACCGTAGTACCATACATAATTGTGTCTTGAGAAAGGAATATAGGCCAAGGTTTGTAATTTTCCACGTTAGTGCAAAACTGTGCTGTTATCGGTACAAAAATATAAGGCAAGAACACCTGAATAGTGAGTATACCCACACGTATGAACGGTACACACGCACGTGGGCTCCCAATATCAAAAAGGAAGTTGAAATTAGCATATCCACACTTCCATTTAGCTACAAATATATACAATTTAAATACATACTTGGCTACACTAGATACAAAAAAAATAAAATAAAACAATCTAAAAAGAGATCTACCTGTTTGTCTTGGGATTCCAACGGAAATAAATCAACCAACCAGTGCATCCAACTGAATGAATGGAGGAGTTTATGATTCACACACTGCGTATCGATCGATTGACAATATTTTCAAGAACACAAACAACGTTTTAATATATCTTGGAGTAAAAACGTTTTCTCGTTTACCGTTGCTAACATTCGTACATATTTGAATATTGATATCGAAACGTGTTATGCAATACACAGAATGTGGTCGCGCAAAACCGAAAAAAAAACGTACAACCGGAACTTTTATGTACTCAAGGGGCAGCTGTCAGTTTATCGCGTGTTTCATTTGTCGATAATACCGTAGTTATAGGACCGGCAGGCATCGCGTACTGGCGTTTACTGAGGTTGGTCTTTGCGAATAAGTTTTTTTACGACGTAGCCGTTGTTGTGTTCATGGAGGGCGCAACTCCGTCATAAGTCCGATAATCCCTTGTGCGGTGCGTTCCTTCGTCGGTCATTTCGATTTTTAACGTTCGCTATTCGTGTTTTTGAAAGGGGGTCTCTTTCTATGGGTATTAGAAGTCTGCGTGTTGTTCTTCCGCTTTGCTCATTGTCGGTTCGGTGTTTATATTTCGAGGTTACGTCATCGTAGGAAGAACGCTTCCTTGATTTTATTACGAATTATTCGTTTGTATCGGTAGTTTATTTTTCTGTTGCTTGTGAGGCCAGAATTTTGAGAACCATATAGGAATTTTCTTTTTTTTTAATTCTTTCTACAAGTAGGTGAATTATACACTGCTCAAAAAAACTTTTTTTTCGAATCCTGTAACTTCTTAAATAATAGTTCTAGGCAAATCAAATTTGGTGTATGTACTTCAACGGCATACATTTAACTAAAGAATATTACAAAACAATGTTACAATTCTTAGTTACTTCCAGGGCTGCGGACTCGGTAAAAAAATTCTCTACTCCGACTCCGACTCCAGATATTTTTCGTTGTCCGACTCCGACTCCAGAAAAATTGCATGCAAAAATATTTTCAAATAATTCTGTGTAATAAAAATTTTACATGTAAATAATAATCACAAATTTGGCGCAGATTAAAACAAACGAGCAACATTAAATTTGGTATGAAAACAAAAGCAGTACCAGGAAAAAAGAAACAAATTTAATAAATTAAATTTATATTTTATTATTCTAATATCTGATTGTGTTAAACATATTGCATGTGCGTATCAAATTACTTACAAACAAATGCTGAACCCATACGCAAAAAAGAAGTTTTATTAGTGTCCAGCGAATTTGTTGGCAAAAACATTTAAGGCCTATTGATCGGACCTCAAATAAAAAGGTATGACCACATTTTATAAACTGTTTTATATATATTAAACTGTTTTCTCATTAGATAACAAACAAATCGGTACTGCTTTGTCAATTTAACCAACTTTCTATATCTAATAATAACAAATGCACCCAAAAGACAGTGTAAAATACAATATAAGATTCATGAGCAAATTCTATTTCATCGAGATCGGTCGTACTGCATTAAAACTAGTAGCCAGGATATGTCAGATTAGATGTCAGATGTGATTATAATGACGGTAGACAGTGTCAAAAATGCTTTGACAATACTACTGTCAATACAAGCTGCGTTCGGATATTGAACACCGTTAAGGTGCGCTTTCATTAGTGCTAATGGCAGTGGTAGTAGACGCCATTATAGTATTGCTAATAGAATTTCATCACGACATGTGAGAAACACTATAATTTCGTCTGCTACCACCGCCATTACCTACCATTGCCACCAATCGGAACGCACCTTCACACTTTCTACACCCAATATCACGTGTCATTTGGACGGTGTACCCGGTGTCAACGGAGTACAATATCCGAACGCAGCTTTAATCGATTTATCTGCCTAGGTCTACTAGTTTTATTTTAATGCAGACATAGCCGATCTCGATCAAATAATATCTCATGCACCTAAACTATTAATTTTATATATAGTATGATAAAGTCATGTGCCTGGCCACATCAGATTTTTTTGTACCTTGGTCAAAAATGTTCAGGGGACCCAAAAAGACATATTTCCGCTAAAATCTCAAAATTTTTTTTTGGCACGATTACAATACTTTACATACTGCGTATGATAAAATAAAAAATTAAAATAATGTATTAAATTAGCGCAAGAAAATTCAGTTTGCGCAAAGTAACAATAGTCTGGTCGATTTATTTCTGAAGAAACTTCAAACAATTAGAATGACAAACGGCACTTTTAAACCAACAACGAGAAATGCTTTGAAAAGACGACGCAGTGCAATGTCAATTTAATTCCGTATGCCGCTCAAGTTCGTAGGCGATTGGCTTACGTAATGACATTTGTTAGAACTGCCCATTGTCCACCGTCAACTGTAGAGGCGCACCTGTAAAACAACACGCCCTTACTTCCGTTACTTCCATTTCATTACTTCAAACTCACTTTGATACTGTTGCTTAAACCGCTAAAGAAAAACAGCTGCACCCACAATATCCAATAATGTATGCTAAAACTTCGTATAGAGACTCCTACTAATAGGGTATTTGACTATTATTGGAAAACCATCTTAGTGTGTTTATTCCTTCACTCTACATTGTAAACGCATTATTTCTCGTAATTATTTCCACAATATTTCATAAAAAACAGCGTTAAAAATTGATTAACAAAAAGTCCCGCCAAAACGATACTTTCTGTTGTGTGACGTCACCCGATAGTAGATGTCAAATCGGCCCAGATGCTCTGTCAGCATCCGCATCGTCGCCATTTGGTAATTGTTTTGTATGATGTGTATTTTCACAATTTCTACACAAAAATGGGTTAATGGTGTATAAATCCACAATGCAGAAATACGTCAAGAAAAACTCCAGATATACTATTTGTAACTGTTCCGCAAGATTTGAAACTGCGAAGAAAGTGGTTGGCTTGTAGAAATCCAAATGAAGTAAATAGCGGCCAATACAAGTGTTTTTTTGTTGTGAAGATTACTTCGACATAAGTAAAACTGACTAGAATAAGTTATCTGTCGTATTTTCGAACCAGGTATTATCTGATCTGACAGCTTAAGGTTAGTGCTATCCTAACCTACAAAGTTATACTTACATGGCACTTTAGTGTTATTAAATTCAAACGGAGAAGCACAAGAGCGCGTTCGGATAATCGGGTAGAGTACGGTAAGAGTGACGCGCTGCATAATAGGCGGACTAACGTCGTACGGCGTTTATCTGCATATAAGAGAGAGACAGCCCACCCAGGTTATCTGAGCACTGCTCTCCCCATACCCTACCCTGACAAACCGAACGCGCTCTAAGCGTACTAACGAATGACGTCACTGGAGACTGAGCCAATTACAGAGCTTTTTCAATCACTTGATAGGACGTGAATAAAATTCAATTTTAATTTTGGTTTTTAATAGAAATAAAGCATATTTTTTTAAAAGTAATAACCAATAGTTTTCTTAAACTGTAATCTATTAGGATGAGTATAGTACAAGCCATATTTTTAATACAGTCAAATATCCTATTGAATATTATTCCAGTTAGCATTGTGTCTTATTCCAAACAATCATAAAATCATTTTTATGAAACCCCATAACATTTGACACTGTTGAAATTTTAAAAAACAAACAAACATCTACATTTAAACTACAAAATAAGCAAAACAAACATTCTTAAACTATCATCTTTTCCCCTTGAAATAACACTTGAAAAAGTTGTATTCTTTAACAAACTCTACATCTGTATAGAATATAAACTGAGAAGTTCAATTTATTGTTCAAGTTTTGACATATTTAAGTCAAGGTACCTGCGTAGATATTCTTCAAAGAGATAACACTGTTGGCTTTGTTTTTAAGCAGTGTAATTATCATCCTTTGAAAATATGTACCTACTTCTAGATTTTACCAGAAACCATAACTTGTTATTGCTATTAATCTCTTGTACCTGGCCATAATCATACGAGCACAGAACAAAACGGGTATTTAAACAGCTAGATTTTACTTTAAAGTCAATCTACAGAGAATAATGGCGTTCAAAACAGTTTTCGTAGTATTTCTTAGCTGTTTACTTGCTACAAGTTATGCTATGTCTACATCTCAAGATAGAACATCAAGAACACGTAAGTAATACATATATTTTATTTAAATTTTCATCATTATAATAATTATATTTATCTACGACTCGCATACACTGCTCAAAAAAGTTAGGGGAACAATTTTTTCGAAACCTGTAACTTTTTAAATAATAGTACTAGACAAATCAAATTTGGTATACTTCAACGACATATATTTAACTAAAGAAAATTACAAAAACAATGTTACAACTCTTAGATACTTCTAAGTTACACTTAAAAATGTTAATTAATAACGCAAAACAAAATGGAAATGACTGTCATAGTATCGATGACAGGTTTGTGTCAATTCCTGTATGTGGTGGATTAGGGCGCTTGCGAACACATCGGTCAAGCTGATCCCACACGTGTTCAATAGGATTCTGGTCAGGACTTAACGCCGGCCATTCCATGACCTGAATTCCACGTTCCAAGTTTCTGGTGATGCCAGCGGTATGTAGCTTTGTATTGTCCTGCATTAGGATTAAATTTTGACCGACGCCATATGCAGCAGGCACCACATTGTCTTCCAAGATGTTTTCAATGTAATTCATGGCATTTAGTCTACCAGGAACCACAACAAGATCAGTTCTGTTGTCTATACTGATTCCAGCCCAAACCATCACAGATCCACGACCAAATCTATCGACTTCCTGTATAGTAGCGGCTGCGTAGCGTTCACCAGGACGTCTATATACACGTACTCGACCGTCGCAACGAGTTAAACGAAATCTGGACTCGTCTGTAAACAGTACAGGCGTCCGATTCTACACTAGCGCCTACGGTGTCCGCTAGTAAGTAGTCCCGGACATTCATGAACTCAGGCGACATTGAACGACTGTAATTTAAATGTAATCGGCAACCGTCTGGGTGAGTACGGAGCACTGAGTACCTGTCAAATTTGCCAGTGTTTAGAGTTTGTGCATAGACATTTGTATTTTGTTAAAAATATTTAGAAAAACACATGTAAGTTACTAATTTGTATAGCAATTAATTAATTGATGGAACGCAAAATTATTTCAATTTAGTCAGCAATAAACTTGAAATTTGTTTGAAACTCCAATTTAACGTTCTGTTTACGTATTCTTGTAGTGAATACGATTATGCAAGGTATCCTGCGACATGTTTGCATAAATATCAGATAAATAAAGAGACACGGACGGGCGCCGTGAGAACTAAGGTAAGCGAATGTAAACAAAGCTGCATGGGGGGCGAGCGTGTTTTACCTAAGGGGTTTAGAATAACGCAACGTTTTTTTTTAAATATTTCCAGCAAATAAAGACAAGCTTAGGGAATAAACTAGTAAGTACATCAGCATAATACATAATAATTAATAGTCAAAATATAGGACTACCATTATAAATTATACTAATAAACTTATTAAAAAATAAAATGAAATATAAAAAATATTTATTTTTTAAATTGAATTTATGGCAAGAAGTTGCAGGGCACATATTTTTCTAATTCAATAACATATATTTTAGCTTATGATATGGCTGAAAATACAACGTGTACCATATGTAACGAGACTTATAGCAGTGTATGCAATCTGAGAAAACATGCCCGACGATTTTACCCTGACCACATGAATGTGTTGATACCTGGAATACATAACAAGTCTAGAAGTTTTAAATTTTCTTGTGAATACGGTAAAAATTTTAATCAGAAACAAAATTTAGTCTTTCACCAAAGAATGCATACCACCTTCAATTCTCTTTTTCTCGAAAATTTTCTTATGTAAGGCCATAAAAATATTATGCTACCATTAAGACAATTAAAAGATCTGTCAAATTCATTAAAAAAGATTGTCATTTCAAAAAATGTCGATGACGTCATCTGTTAAAAACAATTGAAGGTAAAAAAAATAATTTGATATCATAAGGTGTATTTTGATAATTATAAATCGACGTGTTCGAGGTTTTTTTAAAATAGCAAACCGTTCTTGAGATTTTGTCATGTTTCCATACTCGCTCACTGTATATAAATAAAATTGTTTGAATACCTTTTTCGTTATTAAATGTAGAGTTATTTTGTTTTCAATAAATGGATTATATAACAATTAGTAGATGTTTTAATCGATACAATATTCATGTGGGTAAGTAGGAACGATTGCGGTGCACTTAATACATTTTAGAACTATAGAGTATAGAATCATAGTTGTGAGTAATATTATAGTATATTTTCACGCCGTGTGCACTTCAAATGATACTTAATATGTTAAAATGCTAAATAACTTCTATTTGGATCAATAGTCTTGGAGATATTTAACTTGAAAGTTTTATGAGCGCGAGTAAATTAATGAGCAAAGAACGTGGAATAATATTCATATTATTATTAATGCCAAAAATTATTATTTGTATCACATGTTCGGAATATCATCCATTGTTAATATTTATTTATCCATCATCTGCTTTATCTCTTTGTTTATTAATTTAGCCACTGTCACAAAACTTTAGAACATCTCGAAAACTATAGCCGAACAAAAAAATGAGGTATCGAATTATAAATCACCCTAAATCACATATAAACATAAGGTATCAATCAAGTGGCACGCTTTTGTAAGAATTGCAATTATCGTGCAGCTGGCTTGTCGGCTTCGCACCGTATTTCAACATTGTCTGTAATTTTTGCATAGCTTCCACCATAAAGGTACTCTTGAGATAATTCTCATATTTCCATTTTAGGTTTCTCCTATTAGTGTCCGACTTTCTGCGTTACACGGCATAAGCGCGGACACGATTATTTTATTAGAACAGAAACAAAAGAACTGTTGTTAGAAAATAAGATACTATATTATTTAATTAGAGACTTTACAACGTACGCTATAGTTTGTTTACATCGGTGTCACGCCATTTTCAGTCGAATCAAATATAGGGAGAACCAGTCCGTAATACTATCGCATTCGCTCGAAAGTCGACATCGGTTGGTTTCTATCGTATACACTAATTCTATGTACCTATACCGAGAGCTTTCTAGCGTAGAGTCCCGATTGAACCCGACGGCCCACCGCCTGCGCTCGTGAACGTCCGGGACTACTTACAAGCGGACACCGTAGGCGCTAGTGTCCGAAGTTGCCAATCTCTGTGATCCAGAGCAAACCTACCTTGTTATGCTGCGTAAGGCGTGGTGCGCGGACAGGTCTTCTTGGTTTCAAATTCGCTTCTTTTAATCTGTTTCTAACAGTTTGATCAGAAATTTCTATTCCATGTGCTCGTCTTAAGTCGTTTAGGAGGTCTCGTGCTGTGGCAGTACGCTGACGTAGAGAGGAAAGGACAAGAAATCTGTCTTGATTTTGAGTAGTTTTTCGATTTCGATCTTGTTCAGCTCTTCTAACACATTGGCCAATCTCCCGAAACCGATTTTATAAACGCTGAATAACAGAAGGGGAAACTCGAAAGTCCCTGCATTTGTCATCTTTAGTAGACATTTTTCCCATTTTGTTTTGGGTCATTTATTTACTGTAACTTAGAAGCAACTAAGAGTTGTAACATTGTTTTTGTAATTTTCTTTTTTAGTTAAATACATGCCCTTAAAGCATACCAAATTTGATTTGCCTAGAACTATTATTTCAAAAGTTACAGGTTTCAAAAAAAGTGTTAATTAATTTTTTTGAGCTGTGTATTTTTATATAACTAACATTTTAGTAGGTTCATTGTTTGGATTTGGATATACGTGTAATGGTTGTCCACCTCATTTCTGTGATGACGACCCAGCTATAGTTTTAGGATATTGCTGTGGATGTGCTTCATTTTATGGTAATTTTGCAAAAAAAAGAATAATTTGACATGAAAATAATTTTTAAATCTGTATTTTGTGTAATTTTCAGAATATCTACCTGTAAAGTGTTCTATTGGCATCAGATGTCCACTAAATACATACGAACTATGTCAAAGATACGATTATATGATGCAATGTTGCTGTGGAAGATAGAAGAAAACTAGTGGTAGAAAAAATAATCTGAATTACGTTTGTTTCCACATTTTTGCTTTGCTCTAATAAAGTTTTACCTTCACAAAATCACTAGTTTTTATAATATTTATTATATTATATAATTTGTAAATAAAATAATAAGTAGGTACCATAACACTGTACTTCCACTTATCTCTAAAACTATTGACATTGGAAAAAATTGTATTAGAGGAAACTTGTAGAGAATTGAATCCTCTACAATTTTGCTTATTACTATTTTCTGCCATAATGTACTGGAAACACGATATTTAGAGAAATCTGAATTAGTTAAATATCTAACCACTGAAAAGAAATGTCAAAATTGTTCTGTTCGGCACCTGTTATACCGACCGGCATCATGCTAGATGGGTTGCCGCATCGCCGCTGTGATTCATGTTTTCTCACTCAAAATTCAAACGTCAAACTTTCACATAACCTAAACCAACGTTAATTTCACGTATTTTTCTCACGTAATTTTGTACCACACTTAATTCAATATAAAAACACAAATCCGCGCAAACAATTACACCATCACCATCGCCTGTTACGTTCAAGATACGCTGAAAAACAAAACACCAAAAATCACTCAATATTTCTGCGTAAACGAAAAGAAAAATACGTCAATCCTAAGTTTTTACAAGACACACAATCAAAATGGGTTTCCTCACGGTGTTACGGAAGATGAAACAGAAAGAAAAGGAAATGCGTATACTAATGTTGTATCCTTTCGTTTATTTTTATACGTTTACGTTAAAAAATCTGTCGTAATGTCTACATTCCTTATACACAAACACAGAGGTTTGGATAATGCTGGTAAAACAACAATTCTAAAGAGGTTTAACGGTGAAAATATCGACACAATATCCCCGACGTTGGGTTTTAACATCAAAACTTTAGAACACAAAGGGTACGTTAACGTTTTATATCTCATTACGAACTTAAAAAAACATCGTAATCGGTAATTTTAGGTTCAAATTGAACATGTGGGATGTCGGTGGACAGAAATCGTTACGTTCGTATTGGAGGAATTACTTTGAATGCACAGATGGTCTTATATGGGTCGTAGATAGCGCAGATAAAAGACGTTTGGAAGATTGTAAGGCTGAATTACACATGCTCTTACAAGAGGAGGTGAGATTTAGTTGGGAAATTGTTTTACGTAAGGATTAAAAATGACGTTTTTATTGTTTTTTTAGCGACTGTCAGGTGCTACGTTGTTAGTATTTGCAAATAAGCAAGATTTGCCTGGGGCGTGCACTGTTGAAGAATTACGAGATGTAAGTTAATAATATATAACTAGAGTGCGGAATTATAAGCATTTATATTATTATTATGCAGACATAGCCGGTCTCGATCAAATAGAATCACACGCAGCTAAATTATTAATTTTATATATAGCATGATAAAGTCATGTGCCTGGCCACATCAAATTTTTTATAATTTTGATATGTGTATGAACGACACTTTTTTTTCTTTTCAGATTTTAAATTTGGATTTGATCAAGACCCATCACTGGCATATTATTCGCTGTAGCGCAGTTACCGGGGAGTCCCTTCTTCAAGGCATAGATTGGTTAATAGGAGACATCGCCACAAGAATTTTTACGTTGGATTAATGACACAGGTGTTCTTTATAAATATATACATTTTAATAATTTATTAATACCATTATTAATTGATATTTTGTACAACAAATATATTAACACGCATTATATTGTTGTAGTCTATTATTATACAACTGTAAAATAGCATAGCCCTACTACAGCACAATGATTACACTTTTTATTAAAATTAATAATTATAATTATTTTTTTTGTTGGCATGTGCAGAAATTGTTTGAAAACTATTTGTTAAACAGGAGGCAAAAGGTTAGGATTGGAGAAAATGGTTCAAGTGAATAAATACATAGCTATGGTGTACTGCTAGGTTCTGTTTTGGGACCCGTTTTATTTAACTTGTACATGTTACTTTACTACTGCACACTACAGGGTGTCTCACGGAACTGGTACATTAGAAGTTTCTCATGTTCTACTATTTCTGGAAACTTGATATTCTGGAATTATGATTTACTCGTCTGAACTCTTGAGCTAAAATATTTTCAAGTTAACTGTCACGTCCGGTCACCGGAAGTCGGTATCAACTTTGTTATTTTAAATAGAATGATATAATTTTAATTTTATTGTTGGTTTCTACGTATCTAAATACGTCATTTTTGATAATGTTTCCCTATAATAATATTTCGGTTATTATTGAAACTACAAGTTGCAAGATTGGTAGTTCAAAACTAGAAACATAACCAAATAAGACGATGTTTAGTTCATCATGATATCTTACACAGGGTGTTCAAAATTTACAATACAATAATTGAATTTTCAAACGTAAATAGCTCATTTTTTTCAAATGGAACACCCCGTATACCGATACGCCATTCGATAGGAAACTTTATTCCCTATCAATCAATATTACGGTTCCCTATATCTTCAATAGTTTTTGAGATATTGTTACTTTTTCTTTAAATCCATTTTAAATACTCCCATTTAATAATGGGGACGAAATTAGATACGAAATTTGCAACAAAAATTTAAATAGTGATAGATATTTAGAAATTTTGTGTGGATGTGTGAACAATTTTTGCGATACTCTTTTCCTCAATATTTTACGCGACTGCTTTTATAAAATGGACGGTGCACCGGCACATTCTTCGCATGTGGTATCCATTCAACTTAATCAGATATTGACGGTAGGTGGTTCGGAAATAGGAGACCCTGGCGGTGGCCACCAAGCTCACCAGATTTAACACCATTAGACTTTATTTCTGGGGTCATGTGAAAAGTCAGGTCTATTCCACACCAGTTAATACTCGAGAAGAATTGACTAACAGAGCAGTAGCCGCCATTAATGGACTTCAGCGACAAGAAATCCGAAGAGCGACGATGACAGTAGTACAGCGAAGTGTTTTAAAATGTTTGGCGCAGAACGGGCAGCATTTCGAACAACATAATTAAGTTTTAATTTAAGTTAAATATCCCAAATCTATTATTTTAGTTTTAAGAAACGTTTTCAATATTTTTCTGTTTTCCTGCTGTTCTAAAGTTGTTACATTCCTATAAATAAAGAATAAATCGTTTTGTATTTAGTTTGCATTCTTTTATACTGACAATATCTCACAAACTATTAAAGATAGATATAGGGAATCCTAATATTGATTGATAGGGAATACCATTTCCTATCGCATGGCGTATCGGTATACAGGTGTTCCATTTGAAAAAAATTAGTTTTTTATGTTTAAAAATTCAATTATTGTGTTGTAAATTTTGAACACTCTGTATAAGATATCATGATGAACTAAACATTGTCTTATTTGGTTATGTTTCTAGTTTTGGACCACCAATCATGAAACTTCTAGTTTCAATAATAACCGAGATATTCAGTTTTAAACTTCACCGCGAAATTCACCAAAAAATTAGTAAAACCAAAAGAACTCAAAAATGGTGATATTTAGGTATAGGGAACCCTTATTAAAAACGATGTATTTTGATACGTAGAAACCAAAAATAAAATAAAAATTATATCATTCCATTTAAAATAACAAAGTTGATACCGACTTCCGGTGACCGGACGTGACAGTTAACTTGAGAATATTTTAGCCGAAGAGCTCAGATCGAGTAAATGCTAGTTCCAAAATTTCAAGTTTCCAGAAATAGTAGAACATGAGAAGCTTCTAATGTACCAGGTCCGTGAGACACCTGTATATTTGGATGTCATATTAGACAATACGTTAAAATTTACTAGTAATATAGATCATACAGGTTAGTCAAAATTACAGGAACACCTAAAATAATTCTCCAACAGTAAAATTTTTCAAGCAAGTTTTTTGCTTTTAACCAAGCTGCCAGTTAAACATTTTTAACATGGAAACTTGGTAACCTTTTTTTTTAATAGAACACCTGTATATTTTTACATTTTTTAATTCTTAGATTAATTCTAAGATTTTTTGTAGGAATAATTTTGTTTATAAAATGATATATTTTTGAGTTATAACCAATTAATTAAACCTCAAACTTTTATTTTAACCAAACGATTAAAGAACAAAATAGAAAAATAACAACAAAAAATTGAATAGAATTAATTTAAATGTTCAAACTACCATATTAAAACAAATGTGGGAAAATATTTTTAATTTAAGTTCAGTTACTTAATTGCTTATAGCTCAAAAATGATTCCTACAAAAAATTCTTGGTATTAATTAATCTTAAAATTTAAAAATTATACGAGTGTTATTAAAAAAGGAAAAGTTACAAAATTTACATATTAACATGAACACAAAAATAAATACATATATTGATAATATATTTAAATGATAGCATGTTTAAAACCAAAAACGTTCGTTTGATTTTTTAAAATTTGTTTATGCTTGGAGAATCAGTGTTGAGGTGTTGAGGTAATTTCAACTAATTTTGATCATAAAAAAATGATTACTACAAAAAATTCTTGAAATTAATCTGAGAATTAAAAAGTTAAAAATACCCTGGTCTTCTATTTTAAAAAGGAAAGGTTACCAAATTTCCAGAATAAAATGAACGATAGCTTGTTTAATACCAAACAACTTTAGTTTGAAAAACTTTTTGAAATTGTTGGAGAAATATTTAGGTGTCCGGTAATTTTTACTAACCCTGTATAGTTAAAAAGGTAAGGCAAAAGTTTAGGTATTGAGGAAGAATCAGTGGCGGATACAGAAAAATCTCAAGGGGGGGGGCTAAAAGACATCTTGAGCAAAGGGTAAGGTGACCAGAATTTTGTTTTAGTAAAGCGGGACAGTAGCGTCGTGTGTGCGGGGGAGGGGGGGAGGGGGTAGTATTCTTCTTTGCAAAATACGCAAAGCGATAAATTTAACACAAAAATTATAGTTTTTTTATACAGATTTTTTTTCACATTATCACATATTCCTTTAAATTTTTGTACTTTTGATCAAAACATACTTGTTTAAACAAAATATATGTACTTCATTGCATAGGTACTCGATATTATTTGCATTATTAGTGATTAATTGTTTTGCTATACGCATTTAAAATAAATAAATATTTTATAGTTTGGTGCAAGAAAAAGTGTACTTCGTTATCGTTTCTGATTGGAATTATAGTTGTAAATATTAACTGTTTCCTTTAACATAGATTTTTCAAATATATGCCTTTTGCACGAAATAAATAGATTTTCATCAATCAATAAATAATATTAAGAAGACTATGAAAGATTAATTACATTCTTATGGTTAATAAAACAAATCTTACGGTCAAAGAAGATGCCAAACAAATGTTCTAATCTAACGACCCTGTACAATACAATAAAATATTCCTAATTTAAGAGTACGTTTTTGCGAGAAACTTACCAGCCTATATTAAAGGAACACGCCTATTTTGTTAAACTTTGATGTTAAGTAGCTTTTGTAATCTTTGACGATTTTCATAATTTTTTATTCATATTTTACATCCGATTACACCGAGTAAACTATAAGGATAGTTTTGATCTGATCGATATTCTCAACAGTTTGTTTTTGGCTCATACCCATATCTGCATTTTTTAATATATAATTTAAAGATACATAATTTAAAGTAAACCGTTGCAATTTAAAAAGCTGTTCAACCTTGCAGCGAATGTTACTTGATTAAAAGTGCTTTTACTATTGTTTTTAGTACCAACAACGAATAAATTGAAAGAAAATGACCAGAAACTTATAGATAAACAGATGGATACAATACTAAATTATACTAAGCGAAACTCAACGTGTATGTGATACTTTAATAATGTGTGATGAAATAACAGCACTTGTTGAAATAACAGCAAGTCGACATTGAATCTACATGATACGTTTCAAAGTTCGGTTTTGATCCTTGCAGCATATTCAGCCTGCCAGATTTGCCAGTGTTTCTGGTCCAAAAACAATGCAATATTTTACTTCCAAATGTGTATCTCCTACAAAAATTCGGATATTGGGATGAATTACAAAATAAGATGTTGAGAATTGATATGGTTTTTGTAACTGAGCACTTGAGAACATGCGAGAGAACCACTTCGTTAGTTACCCCACAGGATGTCTCAAACTTAATCGAAAAACACCATTTTTTTTTAATAAGCTGGAACATTATTTTTTTATCTTTCAACAGTAGCTAAGTTTTTCTTTACATGTTCTGAAAAAATAGTGGAAATTGGTCAAAGAATACAAAAGTCATTGATTCCAGCAAGGTTGGTTGGTTATCTATATCAATTCAATTTTGTGAAAAAAATACAAACATCCATAAATTCCTTATGCACATAACAATTAATATTATTCATAAACGTGCAAATATATCAAATTCCACCATTAGACAAAATGGGTAATTCATAATTTTTTGTAAAAAATACTAATTTGGAAAACCGGTGGTGACCCCACAACATCGTTTTCAAATTATAAAAATAATAATGAAATTTGAGAAAAAGCTTTCTACTTTCTTAGAAATTCTGTAAAAATTCAGTAAAATAATATTTCCTAAAAAGCGGGACTACTTTAAAACTCCGCGGGACGCGGGACAAATTGTGAAAAGTCGGGACTGTCCCGCCACAAATCACAATCGCTTTCTTCTCCGCAGTTCCAACAAATTCGCGCCAAGGGGGAATCATACTGCGTATGATAAAGTAAAAATACTAGTACTACAAAATTATGCACTCAGAATAAAATAACTCTAGAATAAAACAAACTCTATCAATAAATTTATATTTCTACCAAACTGCTAATAAAATGACAAACAAAAACACATTAAAATCAACTACATATATCATCGTAAATAAAACATGTCTCAAATTTAGAAAATAAACTGCTTCCGGGTTATGCCGTGTGTCAAGATTTGTTAATGCTGACGTTTCGCGAACCATGTTGCTCGCTTCTTCAAAGCTAATTGAATATTCCTTCAAAGCTATCGAGTATTCAATTAGCTTTGAAGAAGCGAGCAACATGGTTCGCGAAACGTCAGCATTAACAAATCTTGACACACGGCATAACCCGGAAGCAGTTTATTTTCTAAATGATTCTGGCCGTGAAAGCCTACGTATTTACTTGATCTCCCAAATTATTTCTTCCGCATATTCATCAGTAGCTCAAATCGCCTGTTCGACCGCACACCCTGTATAATATTCCTACGCGCCTGCACATTAACTTTGGGCACTCTTGTCTTATTCGCAAGAGCCACCAACTCCTCTTTGCTAGATTTCGCTGGGATTCTCGTAAAACCAAATCTAGTGCTATTCTTGCTATCAGCGGCATTACCACCAACTTTTGGTTTTTGCTGTAAATTTTTCTCTGCAACGGTTAACTTTTTCTTTACGGGCAAATGTGACGTAAACGTCCGCTTGGGAATCGTACCAGTCTTACTAGACAACGGCGGATTACTAGTCGACGCAATAGCCGCGGTTAACGTTGCGAGTATTTTATTCGGTGTTTTGTTTTTAATCGACGAAGCTACGGCGTTCGTTTTTTTAGGCGTCTTACTCGTAGTTGGAATCGATTTATTAAATTCTAGCTGTTTATTACACGTTACTTTCGTCGAAATGTTTAACGTTACGTTAGAATTTTTTACGTTCGGATTTTTCGCGTTTGAATAACAATGAGGGACTTTATTTCCCGATAATAATTCTTTAGCGCGTTCCTCGTGACGTTCCTTGTACTTGGAGATACTCTCCATGCGTTCGAATTGCTTCTGGTGTATCAAAGAAAAATTCGGCATTCTCGATCTTTTTATTTTTGCGATGGACGGCGACGAAACGCTCTCGTTAAACGTGATATTTTTCTTGGTTTGGGCCAATTTCGCGACGGAAGTTGTTTTCGACGCGTGCGGGGTGCTCGTACCGGAGGGCCTGCCTCTTAACGGTTTCGAATCGCTGTCGTTTATCAGGTCTAGGAAAGCTAGTACTTTTTCGCCGGAGATTCTCGGCGTTTTTCTAGACGCTTTTAACGTTGTCGATAGTTTCGGTGAGACTTTTGATTTCGATAGTTTCTTCGAAAGAGATGTTCTCGTGAATTCGGTTGTCGGGGATGTTTTCCGGGAGAGTTTCGGGGTATTATGACGCCGCCTAGTTACAAAACTATCGTCGGTTAGTCCAAAGCTTTCGTTTTGTAATAATTTCGGAGAATCTTGTAAGAAACTGTGGTTTAAAAGGCTCATATCAGTGTTATTTTCGTCCTCAGTTTTATCCGAGTTTGCTATACTGAAAAACGGAACTTTTTCAATACCGTCAAAACTGTACGTTCTACGTCTATCTTTCGATACTTTATCGTCCGATTCTTTAAAACTATCATCGTCATCCGATATTAAACAAGTATCGACGATTTCCTGGTCTTTAACAGCGAAGGAAACCTTACTTGTCCGAGACGTAACCTCATCGACGCTATAAGACCTGCGTTTATTTTTTAAAACAACCGAATCAGGGTCAACACCCAAAACTTCTTCCAAAAAATTCACCCCCGCGTTGTTTTTCAACGTAGACTTCCTAAAACTGTCCCGTTTCTTAATCTGAGACCCACCCAACTTTACGATACCGTTCTTCGTAACAAACGGAGTTTTTCTAACCGTGCTAGCGCGTGTCGATAACGTCACCGAAGTTTCCGGAGTTGAATTACTCAACGCGGCCCCGAATAACGACCTGTTCCTTACTGCGATAACCGGAGTCCCGTCATCAGTACTATAATTGAGCGTAGTGTTGGATAAATCCCACTTTTTACGTTGTTTGATCGCGCTCGAAGATAACGAAGTTACTACATTTGTTTCTTTGTTGTTCGACGACTTCTTGTTTTCTAATTGGTACGTCTCTCGTTTTGAGTTAGTTTCGATGTCTATTCCTCCAAAATTGTGTTCCGTAGCCGCGATCCATTCACCGGTTTTTTTTTTGCTTGACTTCTTGTTTGCTGGTGTTGCGTTTTCTCGTAACAGCTGTACTGTGCTGCTTTCTAATTCATAAGTCTCTTGTTTTGAGTTAGTTTCGATGTTTATTTCTCCAAAATTGTGTTCCGTAGCTTCGATCCATTCACCGTTTTTTTTTTTGCTTGACGACTTCTTGTTTGCTGGTGTTAAAAGCGACGGCTGTACTGTGCTGCTTTCTAATTGGTACGTCTCCCGTTTTGAGTTCGTGGCGATGCCTGTGTCTCCGAAATTAGCTTCCGTAGCTTCGGTCCATTCATTCGTTTGTTTCTTGCGTAGCGACTTCTTGTTTGCTGGTGTTGAAAGCAACGGCTGTACTGTGCTGCTTTCTAATTGGTACGTCGCCCGTTTTGAGTTCGTAGCGATGTCTGTGTCTCCGAAATTAGCTTCCGTAGCTTCGGTCCATTCATTCGTTTGTTTCTTGCGTAACGACTTCTTCTTTGCTGGTGTCGAAAGCAACGGGTGTGCTGTGTTGTTTTCCAATTGGTACGTCTCCCGTTTTGAGTTAGTAGTTATGTCTGATTCTCCGAAGTTATGTTCCGTAGCTTCTGTCCAAGCGTTAGATTTTTTCCTATTAAACAACTTTGTGGCCGGGGTTTTTCTGTAACTCTCAGTTCCGTCCTGGAATGTAAATGAAGAAATTGATTACAATTCTGTACCATTTCGACTTTGTCGATGATTTTTTATTGTGTGAATTTACAGTATATCTACGGATCATGTTACAAACAAGACAAATTATTTGGCCGATTGAACAAATTGTTTATAAACAATATTACAATTTGAATTTGAATTATAATATGTATTAGTTTTGTTCGTTGGGTTCACTAGACATTACTCAGGTTAGGGCAGATTGACGTCATGATCAGCTTACAGTAAAGCAATTTTAATTTTTAATAGAAATAAAGCATATTTTTTTTTGAAAAGTAATAACAAATAGTTTTCTTAAGCTGTAATCTATTAGGATGACTATATAATACAAGCCATATTTTTAATACAGTCAAATACCCTATTATAATATTGTCTTTACTGACCTCAAAAGTATTGTTTATCAGCTTGTCTTCATGACTGACATCCATTTCTGTAGCGGGTTGTTTCTTTAGCTTTTTCTAAAAGTTCGTAATGAAAAAAAATAAGTATAATAGAATAATTTGAATATATTGAACTACCTTCTTTTTCAAACTGGTATTTTTCACGTCCTTCTCATCTTGGTCATCATTTTCTTGACTTCGTGTCACTTTGATGTCGAATTCCTAAAATTGACAAATTAAACACTACATGCGGTAAATTTATTTCAACAAAATTACGTCTTGCTTGGCGGGATTGTAAGAAATGCTCCTCTTTAGTCCTCGTAATTCTGAATTGACCTTTTTTGATGAGTTTTGCGGCTTGCTGTCGTCAGCGGAAGAAATACACAATGAACTGACGGCAGATCGACTTGATTTTACAGACGATGCAACACTGGACTCCGTATTATCCATATCTTCGGGTATTGATTTTTTCTTTCTACGTTTCCTAGTACGTTTCTTCACCCCAACGTCCTCATCGGTAATATTACGATTTCTTAGCACACGTTTCACCTGTACTGGTGATTCTTGTACGTTACTGGAGATATTTGATTCTGGAGTCGATACAAAATCGTTGTTTTCTCGTTTAGTGTTACTCCTTTTCTTCCTACGTGTTCGCTTCTTGATTTTCTGTACATCTTCATCCATTATGTGGTCCTTTTATACAACGATTAGGATATTTTTTTCGCTTAAAACGATCAGAAATAGAAGTTTTAGCTTTGGCTGTTTTTTCAAATTTATAACCGTTGAATTGAACTGTCAAACGAAGCAAACTGACGCGCCGACAGAGATAGCTGATACAAAAAACAGCGACCCGGAGAGAGATGGAACCTAAAAGGTGTACAGCCAACATAAAAATATAAATTAGTTCTGTTATTTTGGGCGCGTTTGTTGATATAAGCGGAAAATGTTTGTTTCTAGTGCTGGAGTTCTTGTGGTTTGTTATATTATAAGTCATAATTAAATAAATCATTAATTAGACCCAAAGGAAATAACTTACATAACCAAGAAATAACATTAAGTTATAAATTTTTTAAGTTTCCCGCGCGATGTTAGTTCCAACTATGGTTACAACTCAATTCAAATTTCCGCATTTTCGGATATAGTACCGTGAAATTAGCAAAAATAATGGAAGTAATCGCGTCTTCGCTATTTTAACTTCTCTACAAAAATAAATCTGGCCAAAAAAAAATTCACCACTTTCTCTTGTATACAGCGGTTCTCAAACTACGAGCGCCCCAATATAGGGGTACTTTTTTTTACTAACTTTAGCCCACTATCAAGGAAATAAGTTTATGAGTTCTCAAAAGTGGTTTTGTTGAATATTTAATACAAAACGTAACAGAATTAAATGTAAATATTGAATTATTGACAAAAGGAAATACAACAGGATATACACTGCCGCTCATGGAAGTTCGGACACATAGTAAACATATAGATAATAATGATAACGTAGCAATAGGCACCTCTATTTCTACCAAATAGCGAACACATTCTTAACGTTGATTTCCAGTAACATACGACATCATTAAATGTGCTAATTTAAAATAATTTTTATATTTAATTATTATGCAACATTTATGCTGTTTTGTAACTGGTTGTTGGGAATTTTCTAGTTTCCATTAAAAAGGATTAAGTGCGAAATAACAAATAGAGTCATAAATACTGCATCTCAGACACATGTGCGACCCCATTTTTACCAGATTTTTGCATCAAATGCTCGAATTCGTATCACGGGGGAGACATCATGCGACGCGGAAAGCCAACAAGCAACGAACAGCGTTCTGTAATTATCGCTTTTCATCAGGAACGATTGTCAGTTCGTGAAAATGCAAGAAATAAGTCAACGATAAGTGACACTCTTCACCAATATGAAGAAACATGGAATTTGGATGACGTGTTTGGCCGGGACTATCGCGAATAATTTCCCAAGCGGATGAAGAATGATTAAAATTAATTTTTTTAATTCGACAAAAACATCTGTCGAATTCTTTTTGAGAATTCATAATCTTAAAAAAAAGTAACCAGGTGCCACGTTCTTGTAAAACTTTGCGTATTGGACTTATTTATTTTCTTTTTGCTAATTTCGCTATACATACTTATACGATTACAAATAAAAATAACCGATTTATAGTAAAAAAAAACTTTATTTACAATATCCATAGATCAAGTACATACATATATAAATAAAATATAAGAGCACAGCTGGCGTCCAGGGCGCTTCTAACGTGTCTTCATATAAAAATAGAAAAATACACCTATTACGTACTATTATTCCAGAATCTAGTGGTATACAAAAAAAACAAAATATAAGAATACGATTAAAATAAATACATTTTTTTAGTTTTAAAATAACTTAACATTATACATATTCAACAAGGTATTAGATCAACAGTTCTTCACGAAATAATTCAACAGGGTATTCGGGGCCTTCGGTTTTGTAATACGCTGTTGCGACGAGTGTCCCTGATCACGTTTGTACTGGTCCCATAGTTCCTCTCGAATCTCCGGCGGTAATTCTTTGAAAACGTCAATGTCTACGTTCGGGGGGCAGTGTATTGTCGGTTTCTCGTTACCCAGGTGTAAATCGGCAACTTTTAACTTAGACGGAGATGGACAGTCCTCCGTAGCCAAAAAACGACGTCTAGCAAAAATCGCCGAGAGGTGTTTCGACTTTTTCGGGGAAGGTTCAACTTCGGATTCCGAACCATCGGTCGTTAAATCGTTACGATTGGGCGAGCAATCCATAGCAACTGTGTAGCTTTTGTTTTCGATGTTGGTAACGGACTGGACTTCAACGCTTTTACGAAGGTACGATTTTATCGAACATTTTCCGATCATGCGTTCTAAAAATTTCGTGAAAGATAACCCTAGTAACGTTATATGGTACGGTCGGTTTAAATTAACGATCTTCCCTAACAGATTCATAATCGACGCCATCAATTTCTCGTAAGATTTTTCCGGTAACGTAATCATATTGTCTTTTATCAAAAACAACGAAGCGGTTATGTTGCATTGTTTCGTTTCACGATGGTTGGTATTCGTCGTTTTATCCTGCTTCCTAACCGTCAATCTTATCGTTCTCGGCATACGACCGTCCTCGGAAACTAGCACCATCAACCTCTTCAATAACTGCGATAATTTATCCCTAACCTCACTTATCCCTGTCATCGACTTACAGGAATCTTCTAAACCGATCGTTTGAGGCTTCCCGGTCGCCTTGACAACCGACTTATCAACACCAAAACAAAAGCCTCTCACCAATTTAGCCTTCTCCTCACCGAGCAAACGACTCATAACCTCGAAATCTACGTCGTGGACGTCGGTTACTTTCGTGACGTTAACCGTTTGTAATAAATCACCCAGAACTTTTCCGATACCAGGGATATCCGTTACAAGGTTTAACGAGGACATCAGTTCGAAGGCGTTGTCCGGAAAAATCACCGTTTGTTGGTTAGGTTTGTTTTTAGCTCCGACGATTTTAGCTAATAGTTTATTATGAGCAATTCCGGCACAGCTTGTTAATTTAAATTCTTCTCGCAAGGAATCCCGCATTTCTTGCGCGATTACCGAAGCAATACATAACCTACGTTGACAGCCACAATCGCAATTTGGTGATTCTCCGTAGACATGACCAATAGGTTTGACGATATCCTCGAAAAATTTCGATCTCCAGCTAACTAGGTCGGTTACGTCGATGAAATTCTCGTCTAACCCCAAACGTTCGACGTGCGGAGAGAACTTTTGCAAATGCGTCGTGACTTGGTACGATATTTGTCGATAATCGTGTAAATCTTCGCCTTTTACTAATACGAGGTTCGGGCATAGTTTTAGGGCTTCCGTTATGAGCATGCATTTTTGTATTCCGTATTCTCTTGCGATGTAGTTGCTGGTCACTACGATATTTTTCTGTTGAATTCCCAGAGGTTGATCGGTTAGGTTAGGATTTTTGATCATTTCTACCTGCGCGTAGAAACAATCGAGATCTATGTGAACAATTGTTCTGTCATGGTCGTCTTGATTTTGGTCCATCTAA
The DNA here is from genome assembly GCA_963966075.1 of Aphodius sticticus. Classification (NCBI taxonomy): domain Eukaryota; kingdom Metazoa; phylum Arthropoda; class Insecta; order Coleoptera; family Scarabaeidae; genus Aphodius; species Aphodius sticticus. Next base: position 1,589,993 of record OZ014507.1, read on the forward strand.
AAAAATAATACGACGGCTTGTTATCTGAACATATGACTAATTAGATCATTTGAACCCTAACCTTAAAATCTACGATTTCTCTTTTCCCCCCCACTAAACGTCGACTGACGTCGACGAAGGTAAACAAGATTTGGACGGAATAATTTGGAATTATCCGGAAGTACAAAAAAACTACGTAGTACGTATTTATTATTATTATTATTATTATTATTATCAAGTTTATCATTGTTGTTATTATCGAAATTTAACCTTAGTTGTTTTAGTAGGAATCCTTAATTTAATCGCACTCAATTGTTTTATTTGTTGTGATTTATCTTTTCTAGGTTAGAAGCGCGGGAATTTCAAAATCATGGAAGGAATGGAGGACTTAAATTTTGCCCATTATTTCCCTATGCCATCGCAAGGAAATATAAACACAATAACCTTTCTACAACTACAAAACGGTACTTTTAAGATCTTAGTGGCGTCCCTGAAGCGACAAATCTTCTGTTTTGAGTACCTAGAAAAATCAAACTCTACGTTAATTCCGACGACTAAAGAAATACCTTTCACGTACATTCCGACGACAGCAGAGATAGTTACGATAGACGCTTTTAATAAATCCGATACGAAAAATGATTTCGTTATAGGGATAACGATAATAAAGGTAACGTTTTTGCTTCGCTCTTGTTTTAGGTGGATGCATTAAGGTTAGTTTTTGTGTTTTAGAACCCGAAAGAGGGGACTATGGAACCGTACTTGAATATTTATTCGGAATACGAGGATAACGGCGATTTTGATATCGAAAGTATCGCGCAGAATTGTTTTAACGTTCAGCTGCATTTTATCCCGCATTATCACGGCCATACTGATCTCGTAACGTGGAAAGATGATGACATTGTTCGAAAGGAGGTATGTAAAAAGGCCTGGCGCGTGATATCTTTGTTCTGTGTGCAAAATAAATACTGGAAAACAAACGAACATATTTTTCCATTTTTTTGCAGAAGTTATTAAATTACTGTTTTTTTTGTTATTTATTAAATATATATACAATGTTGCCGACATATTTTTCTTTTTTTATCAGAAATTATAATTAGATTGTTGGCATTGTTTGTCATTAATTAACTAATTTGCAATTGTTTAAATAAATACCATTTGTTTAAACAAAAATATACAATGGTGCACGTAACTTTTTGACAAAAATTATTGTTGTATTGCTTGTCTTTTTATCTTGCCAAATTTGTTAACTAATTTTCAATTATAACCTGTAATAATAATAATTAGTGTTGCAACCACATTACTTATATTAGGTTATATTAGACAAAAATTATTAACAACTATTAATAAGTATTAACTTATTAATAGTTGTTAATAATTTTTGTCAAGAAATACATACTAACATTGAATATTATTGTTTAAACAAATTTATTTGCTCAAACAATTGCACATTAAGTAACAAATTACAAAAAAACTTGCCAACATTGTAACAATATACAAGATAAAAAGCATTGTATATTTTAGTTTAAAAAATTGGTACTTGTTTAAAGAATTGCAAATTCGTTAATAAATAACAAAAAATGCTAATAATTTAATAATAATTTCTGGAATAAATATAAAAGCTATGTCCGTAACAATGTATTTGTTTAAACAAATAGTATGTTTCAACAATTACAAATTAGTTAATAAATGTCAAAAAGCTGCCAATAATCTAATTATAATTTATGCAAAAAATATAGAAGATTATGTCCATTACAATGTATATATTTGTTTAAACAAATGGTATTTGTTTAAACAATTGCAAATTAGTTAATAAATGACAAAAAATACCAATAGTATAATAATTTCTTCAAAATTAGACAAATATGTGCGTAAAAACATTTTTGTTTAAAGAAATGGTAAATGTTTAAACAATTGCTAATTAGTTAATAAATGACCAAACAATAATTTAATATTGTTTCCAACAAATGGAAAAATTAGTCTGTAACATCATTTACTTTTGTTTAAACAAATGGTAAATGTTTAAACATTTTTTTAATTTTTAAGTTAGTTAATAAATGACAAAAAACTTGTCAACAATTCAATAATTCTCGGTGATAAAAAAATCCTTACTTGTTTAATATTGTAGATTTCTCTTCTAGACCAACTATAAACAACTCTTGATTTTATTTAAAAAAATTTTGTCCAAAACACAACGCAATGTAAATCTATTTTGCAGCCTGTATTTATTTTAACTGGTAGCGACAAAGAAGTCCACATGTTTAAAGAGGATAACACGAATCATACATACCAAGAGATCCAGAATATGAGCGAGTATTTTCCTGAATTTTATAAGCCACCGGCAGTCGTAACTTGGCTTGAAATCCAATATTTCCAAAACTTTTCTCAGTAAGTGTATTCTATATATAAACTACACAGAACAACGTTAATATATCTCTATTTTTAACAGGAGAATCAGCGTTTTTGGTACGGAAACCGGCTACATACGTATGAGCAAGGTCTGCGTAAAAACTAAAACTTTATTATTTAATCACAGCACGGACTTTGTTAGTTACGTATCGCACATAAAAATTTATCAAGAACCGTCGCCAATAAGAAAACCAGCATGTATAAAGGATTTAGGGAAATTGTCAAGAATAAATTCCGATTCTGCGACATTTGACGAAGATCTAGTACTAAATATTATAGTTACAATAACGTCTCTACCTTCAGTTATATTTCTGTAAGTATTATTATGTTTTTTTAATAATATACAGGGTTTTTTACGACAAATTGCTATTAGAAGTATATGTGACCCCGCACGAGAGAATTGCCCTAACTGCCATCTCTCGTTTCGATAGTATTGACTCCTGTGTTTGAAGGCCCATAACGCTAAAACTACTGAACAGAAAAAATTTATGCAGTTTAAATTAACGCTCGTCTTTCCGATTTATTTTCTCTTAGGGGGTAATGCCCCTCTAGTGCAAGAAAAAATAGCCGATTTTGTAGGTCTATTTTTACAATATAGTAAATGAATTACAAAATCTCTTTAAAGCCCCTTATTGTTCATATTTTGAGGAATATTCACAATAAAAAAAACTAAAATAAATAAAAAATAGCAGCGTTAGAGGACATCAAAGGAAACCTCTTCCGGCAGACAGGGTTGCACGGCCGGAAAGATTTTGCACGCAGTTTTTCACTTAGCCATAAAAACAAAAAAAGAATTGATTCTATATAAGATTATCTCGGGAAGTACGTACGGAAATTAGAAAATTCCGCTTTAAAACAAAATGGCGCACGTTTGAACACAAAATATCACTTTTAGGTACAAAATTAGATTAAAAATTGTTTATAACAAAAAAGTTTCGAACTTATCGTAAAATCCGTACGTACTTCTCTAGATAATATTGTTCTGAAGTTGCATATAAAATTTCAAGTGAATTGACGTAGATCAGTTGAAGTTATCGTTCCGGCCAGTTTGAAAAATGCGAGTTTTAGAAAACACCGTTTAAAATATTGTGTAACTTTGATGTATAGAATTGTTATATTTTACTATAGTCGGCGAAGCCTGGACCATATCTTTTCAAATTAACATTTTCCTCCTCTTGTTTCTTTCTGTTTGATTTTGACGACAGACGGGACTGTTTTGCAGCATCAGTCAGGGATGGCTCTGAAAACATGATGCGCCGTGCGTCAGCCTTCGCGCAGATATTATTGCAGTTTGGCTAGATGCTCATACATAATACCTTCATAATCTTCATAAGGCTGGATAATGCATCATTGACAACACATATAGCTAAATCCAACAATTACTTTGCCACTTGAAAGACAAAATGAAAATGAAATCACCAGGTGGCATTTCATCGGTCAGAATTTATGATACAGTGTCGCCCAGATTTATTTTCTTCATGTTATCAATTGAATCATGATTAATGACGAGTCCATCATAAATCTGTTCGGTAGTTTTAGAGTTATGCGCCTTCAAACACAGGAGTCAATATTGCCGAAACGAGAGATGGCAGTTAGGGTGATTCTCTCGTGCGGGGTTCACATAAAGAGAATCAAATGAAATGAGGAGTTGATAATCTATTTGTAACTGTTCCGCAAGATGTGAAACTGCGAAGGAAGTGGTTGAGACTAACTCGTAGAAACCCAAATGAAATCAATAGCAGCCAATACAAGTGTTTTTTTGCTGTGAAGATTACTTTGACATAAATAAAATAGACTAAAATAAGTTACCTATCGTGTTTTAGATCCAGACTGAGCCAATTACAGAGCGTTTTTAATCACGTGATAGGACGTGAATAACATTCAATTTTAATTTTGGTTTTTAATAGAAATAATGCATATTTTTTTGGATAAGTAATAACAAATGGTTTTTTTAAACTGTAGTCCATAAATTTTCAATCCCTGATTTTATTTGGTTCTTCAAGCTCCTGTATACTACAATGCATTAATTTTGACATCCTGGTATATTTTAAGGGACTGCATAAACCACGGTCTTGATAAGTATAAAACTCTACGAAGGACTGACGTAGTAAGCATTACGTCTTGCGTCGAAGTGGCAGATTTAGATTTTGACGGACATCAGGAAATATTACTTGGAAATAGCCGACAGGTTTGTTTTAACAATTTATTATAAAATGGCATAGTTCATAATTAATATAACGAAGTTCATAATTTTAGGAAATTCTGTTATACAAGAGAAACGTGGTCGAAAATGAGTGGAAAATTTTTGAGGTTAAGTACGTGGTTAGCCCGATTTTCCGCATGAAATATTTGGATTTGACTGCGGACGGAGTGAAAGAATTGGTTGTTTTTACGCTAAAGGGATTGTATATATTTCAGGTGAGATAAGATTTTCTTTTAAAATTTATAGACTAATGGATGAAGTTTTTAGCATGATGCGGAGCACTTACAGAAAAAGCTGGAGGAAAAGGTCAAGAAGTTGTTAGGAAAATAACGTAATACTGTGATTTAATTATAATTTACCATTAAAAAAGAAATAAAAAGAAATGTTGTAATACACTTGTTGAATTTATGGCAATCGTTACATTTTGTACTGTTTTTACATTAAATTATTTCATCATTGCATATGTCTGTACAACCTTTTTCTGTTAGGTACTTATTATTTATTTATACTGAATTAATAAGAGAAATTTGAGTATATTTTGGTGTTCGGATACAGAAATCTGCCCTGTGCCGGTAACCTAGTTCGGTACTTCGCTACTAGATGGCGCTACCGGGCAAGCTGCACTGCCGGCAACGTAGTTCGGCTCCTCGCCAGTAGATGGCGCTCAAGGTCGGACCCTGCCGTGTCGGTAAATGACGTTCGGGACTACGGTAATAGATGGCACTAAACTTTGTAATATGAATAGTATGTGGTGGATAATAAAAATGTTATTAATGCGTATTATTTTACCAACTCCAAATTGTTTGTCGAAATTATTCGGGGAATGCCCTCAAAATGAGTCACGTCTCAGATGCTTTGCCGGAAAAATCACGACAGTTCGATTAGTCGACGTGGATTCCCCGGCTCCTCCGCCAAAATTAAAAATATTTTTAAATTTTCGGAGGAGCCGGGAAATACGGAGGTTGTTTTCCCGGCTCCTCCACCAAAATTTAATATATTTTTGGGACAAAATTTTTTGGAATTTTGGCGGAGGAGCCGGGAAATCCCAAGGTGGTTTTCCCGGCACCTCCACCAAAATTAAAAATATTTTTCGGGCCAAAAGTTTTCGGAAATTTTGTTGGAGGAGCCGGGAAATCTCGACGTGGTTTCTCCGGCTCCTCCACCAAAATTAAAAATATTTTTCGGGCAAAAATTAAAAATATTTTTCGGACCAAATTTTTCCAAAATTTTTTGTTATAAGCGTCATGCCGGATAAATATTGCGATGATCACATGAAATACCTGAGAGTTATCTAAGCTTGTATCTCTTAATCATGTGAAACAAAATTCGGTGTGAATAAAACCCAAGATTAAAATTTTATAATTTTTATTAGTGATTCCAGGCACAGATAAAATTCATCAGTGGAACAAAATATTATCAACTAGCGATTACAGCATTTTAATCTACACTATGTACACTCAGTGGGCTGACAGTTTTTATTTTTTTTAAGAAACGACAACGTTATCAGGTTGCAGCTTTTACGCACCCTGGTTCTTTCCACTGGGTTCCACGTCCGTATAAAAATACAAATCCAAAAAATTAAGAAATTACGCAACACTAGAGCCTTACAAATAATCAAAAATATTTTAATACTGCAACCAGATAACAGATGGCAGCCTCGTTTTTTTACCCATCTAACATTTTATATTCGTATTTTACGTTCTGTTTAAAGAACATCATCCCCTTATAAAAAAATTTTGTTTCGATGTTATATACCTATATATAAAACCAGTTATTAGTATTTTTATAAATAAGAAAATTAAAAAAGTGTCAGACGTGGCAGTAGTTGTTTTACTCACTCACAAAACAACAAAAAAATTACTTAATTGTTACTAACTGGTTTATATAGAAATATATAACAATTAAACGTTAAAATTATTTAATTCATATAAGCTATTAACACTAACCAGTCTTACGAATTCACACATTTGCACTTTTGAAGCATTTTCTGAAGCATGTCTCGGAACGCCCAAGAGTCCTTCGCAAAAAACAATCGAATACCTGCGACTCCTAAATTCTAACCACATACGAGGTGGTATGATCGTTAAAATTTATTCCTCGCGGATTAAAATGGTTATGGTGCTCCTATGTACAATAATTACACTTACAAATACATCGTTTAAAATCAAATTACTCCAGCGATCGTTAAAATATGTTCCAATTTTGTCATCTCAAACGCGTAAATAAATAAAAGTGCAAAGACCTAACGATACTTATCATAAAATTGTATAGTATAAAAAAAGGAAAAATTATAGACGAAATTAATTATCATGAAATTAAAATTGACATTACGCTAGGCAACATAAATAAAGCTTTGGTTGTCTACGCTATAAGAATAGAATATCATGCCACATATACACTCGCACACCACATGTTATTAACACAGATTACATTAAACTTTAACTTTTTTCGCGCAGCTTCGGGTTCGTTTATAATGACTTAAGTATTTTTTTGCTTCATCTGTTTCTTTATACTTGGTTTTTAATCGACGTTGTCCTGGAAAATCAGCTTCACGTAGCCGGGAGAGCCATCTAGGGGTGACGCGCAGAAAGGACAGATGGCGTGGAAATTATTTGTACCGTGAGGTATCGAAATATTTGCCCAATATCTGTAAAAGAGATAAAGAAAATGATAATATTTTTGTGTAGGATACATATTTTCAATTCATCAATAATTTTTTCTAAAAGTCATTACATCCATTAGCCATAGTGTTTTTTACAAGCAAAATACATACAAACATGTCACATTCGTTGAGTAGCATGTGTTTATTAAAACAAGTTGCATGGAAAATGCAAACTTTGTAACACTGACGTTAAAATTTCGGAAGGTACGACAAACTTGACAAAAAAAAACACCTGCAGCTCGGAAACAAAGAAAACACTGGTGGTTCTGAAGGTGTATCCATAATAGTAGTATCCATAATTAATTAATAACTGATTAGGTGACACGGAATATTTGCAAAATCGGCATATTCAATAGGATGTATTTCTAATAATTAGCTAATAAACTGAACTGAAAATATCTAGTCACTTTAATTTTGCAAGATTTATGTAGGTAGTCTCCAGAGGTACTAAAAATAAAACAAAAACTTACTCGACTGTCTTTTCCGTCGCCATGTGACCGCATGGGTTGAAGGCATAAGTTGGTGGTCCTGAGTCTACATAGAAAGCAGGTTCCAATCCCATACAAACTTTCACAACTGGTCCACGCTGAAAATAGGAAAAATTTCTTAGCAACTAAAAATTTTTTTAATTTTTTCTTATTTTTTTTCTATAATGGTGCTGGATTTTGATGAAATCTGACAAAAAAAATCATAAATTTTCATTTTCAATAATATTTTTAGAGAAAATATACAAAATTATGGGCCTATCAGCCCACCCCTATCAAATATAGTACCCACCCTATAGCTTAAAAAAAAAACTAATAACTATTTATTTCATGTTCTATTTTTGAATGATTATTTTTATACAAGATACTTGTCATTTATTTATGTTATACAAATTTCATTTTATTTATGTTATCCAAATTTATACCTCGCAATATCTTTTTTTTGCTGGAGGGCAACGATATCCCCCAATCTGCACCTTTTCCGGAAAAAAAATTCCCCCAAAATTTGGGAAAAATCTGTTAACGTTGAAAATTTCCCATTTAAAATACATTGGAAAAATGCATCTTTTTTCCTCTTTTTTTACACGTTTCGAATTTAGAAAAAAAGTTGCGAGGGATTATCAGAAATTGTTCAGAACTTCCCAAGGATGAAATCCACAACCACTATTTTTTTTCACAGCTCCCCACCATCCCCGTAGTACCCTAAATATGAGGCCAAATTGTCCCCAATTTACAAATTTAAAAAAATAAAATTCGTGTTTTTTGTCATTTATTAACGATTTTGCAATTCTTTAAACAAGTAGGTACCATGTGTTGAAACAAAAATTTACAATGTTTTTCTGTTTTTCCTTATGTAGAAATTATTATTGTTACATTGTTGGCATGTTTGTAATTTTTTGCTTAATGTGCAATTGTTTGAACAAATAAATTTGTTTAAACAATAATATACAATGTTAGTACCGTAAACTTTGGGTGACTTTGGCCGCCCTGGGTGACTTTGGCCACTATTCGAAAATTTATTTATATTGTTTAGATCTTTGTTAATATTTCAAACATTGCGAGTATTTTTGGTTATTTATATTTTAGATACTATATTGAATACAAAGGTGGTTAATGTAAGTTAGATGATAATTTATTTTTTTTTGTGGCAGTGTTCAGAAGATTTGAAAAGTGACCAATTTTGTTACTATGAACAACTGTGTTTGTGTTGAGTAATCTATCAGCATCTATGATTTGCTGCCGATAACATTAGTCCTGTGGTTTGTTAGGAATAACTTTTAGCAATACCCGCGTAGTTAAAGTGCTCGGTGTAGTCAATCGAGGAAAGTAAAGTCGGGCATCTCAGTGGAAATGACCATCAAATGATGACATTTCTGTGGTATGACAAAGATGACATTTTACAAGCAATAAAAACACCTGTCCCGTCCAAACGAGGTTTCTTCATTATACCAGAAGTACAAAATTATGTCTAGCTATACCGGGTGATTCAATTTCGAGGCTTATTAGATCTTGCTTATTAGTGGAGATAGAGGCTATGTTTAAATTTGGCAAAGTTTCGTATTTTTGTGCTGAACAATTATCTGAAAAGAAATTTTAGCTATCATTTTTCATTTTAAAGATATCCGCAAAAGACTGAAATGTGAAGATATTGTTTTCAATTTTTTATTCCAAACCAAATGTAGCTAGACATTTGAAACAAAAAAAAAACAGCGACTTTTTAACAAGGAATGCAGTGTTATTTTTTAATTTGAAATAACATCAAAGATGGCGGCGTAATCATGGCCAACTTTTGTTTTTCTTATGAGCGCCATATTGAATTTTGACATTTTCCGATAGTCGTGTCTTTTCTCATTTCCGCAATGTATAACATGTTAGCATTATTTTTTAAAATAGTCATAAAATAGTTTTGTCATGATCTTATTGCTGATTTTAACATATTTTGTTCTTGAACACTTTTAAAACATATTTTGTTCTTGAACACTTTTAAAACATATTTGGTGGCCAAACTCGAGCATACACTAGCTTATCGTTTCATTGGCATGATAAACAGTAGTATGGCCAAAGTGACCCAATAATGAATTCTGACTTAATATAAAAATATATATACATAAAAGAAGTATATCCTGACGTTGGAAATATTAGTGTTTTGAGGTTTTTGAAGTACTATCAAAGACCCAAAAAATAGCACAAGTATAAGTAATTATATCTAATCTGTTAAAAGTTACCAGCCTTCAAATTTCAAAAGTGGACTAAAGTCACCCAAGTTTACGGTACGTATTTCTTGACAAAAATTATTATATTTCTAGTTTTCTTTTGTAATTTTGGAGGTTTTACGATATCGTTCAAACCAGTAATGTGGTTGCAACCAGGGTTGTGGAGTCGGAGATCAGACAAATTTCAGAGGAGTCAGAGTCGGAAAAAATATACCGACTCCGACTCCCAGTCCATGTTTAATTTTTGTAGAAAAACAAAAACATGCGAGATGACGTTGCCTCAGTAGACAGTAAACAAATAAAACTTAACATTCTATTAGGTCTTTGACAATGTACCTACCTACATTCATATGTAAATAATAAAATTACAAAACACACTGTTCAAACGAAAGTGAAGACGATTAACAAAAGTAATCCGGCAGAAATTTGAAAAATGTAATTTGAACAAAAGATTTTGAATGAGATTGAGAAAGTAGGGCTGTAGTTCAATGTAGTAATAATCATTTATCCAGATTACCTGTTGCAGCCATAATTATGCTGGTTTGACGTGAACTTTGAAAATAATTAAAAATTATGTCAGGGCATCCCTGCAGGATGGTTGGAGCTATTCTGTTCCTCACAACAATTTTATAAACGTATTTTGCATTAAATCTATTTTTATTAAAATGAATTTTATTTTGTATTATACACTATGTCTTAAGCAGCTCCTACACGCAGTGCCAACGTCTCGCCAACGTTGGTGATGTGACGCGCTGCGCGTAGTGCGCGCATTCACTTTGCCAACATTGGCCAACGTTGGTATTGGGCGCAAGGTATTTCTGTGTATCGTAGAAGGCTCGTAGCGTCCCGTAGAGAATTAAAAATGAACAGTGAAGACGATATCATTGCTGTTGCCGCAGCTCCCATTATTTTAAGCAGTGCATTGTTGCTTAGAATTAAAAAAAGGAACCCTCGAAAGAGGACACTGTTTAATAAGGTTGTTAAATATTAAACATGTTTTTCAGTCATTATTTATACAGTACGTTCGAAAATATTAAGTACATTAAGGAATACAAATATACAGCAATACAGGAAACAAAATTATTTAGTTTTTTATATTTGCCACGTGACATTAAAAAAATCTCCCTTTTTATTTTCTTTATGTTTCAAGCAACAAATGCGGAATAAGATGGGATAAGATCTGATACACTGAGTGGTCTATATTTTTATGCAGGACCCTGTTAATTTGTGTCGTTTCTTTATTATTATTTATTATTAAATATTTCATTTTAGTCAAATCGATGAATTCATAATTTTGATTTATATAATTATTATATAATTTATATAATAAAACTGAAATTACTTATAATGATACAAAGAAAAATTGAGAACCCTTACATACACGGAGTTTTAATTATAGATATTAAAACTCCGTGTATGTATTTATGTAGGTATATTTATTATCAACCCAATATTTTTAGTAACAGATATACTTTTTGATATTTTTCTGATAATCAAAATAAGGAAAAGCATCCAGTATAGTTTTTAAACTTTATTGAATACATTAAATACATCAGATTATTTAAATTTGCCGCTTAAAACTAATCTATAAATTGTTAATTAATAAATAGTTAATTGTTGTTAATTATATAAATGCAACTTTACTTGAATGTAGTCAAGATTGTAGGGAAGAGGGTTGACCGCAGTTCTTGGACCCCTATACCGTATGACTCCCCATCGTGTGTAGATTCATATCCCGCTTCCCTCCAACTCCCTCCCTCACCTTTCCCACCCCACCCTAGCAAATAAGGTTGACCGCAATCCCAGAACCTAAATACCGTATGCCTCCCCATTGTGTGCGAATTCATTTTTAAAATTTTAATGATGACGTCATTTCTGGAAAACCCGGAAGTCATACTAACCTCAAGAGCATCCCATATATTGGCATTTTCTGTCTATTAACACCACGATCATTCCTTCGGCGTCAAAAACACAAAAAATAAACAAACGTACCTATGCCGTGGGTCACCCATTATAACGACTTCAATATTGTCTTCAGAATATTATTTTATTGCTTGTTAATTTATTGTAACTGTTAGATTAATATAATGCTTATAAGAACCATAATTATTGTGAATAAATTTACAAAATATTAAAAAAAGTTTTCATGTTTTTACATTTGCGCAATCAGGCATTTGGGCAAGATTAATGACAAACAATGCCAACAATCTAATAATAAATTCTCAAAAAGAAGAAAAATATGTCCGTAACATTGTATATTTTTGTAAACAAATGGTATCTGTTTAAACAATTGCAAATTAGTTAATAAATGACAAAAAAATCCAATAATTTATTAACTTCTGCAAAAAATGGAAAAATATGTATGTAACATCGTATATTTTTGTTTAACCAACTGCTAATTGCTTAAACAATTTCAAATTAGTTAATAAATGACAAAAAAAATGTCAAAAAAATAATAAAACATGTAACATTGTAAAATTGTAAATTTGGTAGTGAAAGGTCCATTTTTTGGACCACCCTATTATACAGTTTATGGAACATTTAGCATTTAGCTATTCAGCTTTTTGTCATTCATCAATCATTTGTTGAGTGGGAGTCTTTTATAACAATATACTTCATTATTATATTAAATTAGTCCACTATTTTATTTAAAAAAATTATTCCTTCACTCATTCTTACCTTTAAACAGATTGGACACTTCCTAGCTCCGGAATCTTTATCCTGGCCCCAATCGTGATGGCCTTGAACGTGTCCGCAATTCAAATAAACGTAAGGTTGTTGTTGACTCTCGTTACCGGTAACTTTACGAGGAATAACTAGCGTGTTCAATCCGACAGGACACTGCGGTCTTCCAGCGTTAATTTCATCCACTTCTCTCTCCAAATCCCTTTTGCTCTACAAGAATAAACCTTTTTTTAAACCATAAGAATACTCCAATAAAATACGAGAAATATTTTTGGAAAAAACAAAAATTAGTTAAATTTGAGACAGCCTGTATATAATATCTACGTACCGGTGAGTTTTCTAAGCCCTCAGCGGATCTCCATAACAACGTTGCTCCGCATAAATCGATCAATGTGCCGTCTTGTAATACGTTTGATACACCATCCATCTAAAAATTTAAAAATAAAATAAAGTTAAATACATAGTGTAAATAAAAAAAAAATGTTTAAATTGAAAATTACCATTTGTCCTTTTTTCTGAGCAGACCGGGATTCCCTCAATGAAAATACACCCCCTCCTACTGACGTTTCGAGCCAACGACCCTTCGGGTGCATTATTAATACGCCATTCGTTGTCAGTCCGTCAATCTCAGTTCCGTTGTCGTGCCATTTTGTCGCTTTCTCCTAAAAATATTCACACATAAATTAGATGATGAATGCTGAAATTAATTATTATTTATTTTTATATTTATTAGTTATTAATTAAAAGTTATAAACGTTTTTTTGTAGCAACTGATTAACATACGTTTCCTATTCGAACGGACATTATCGCGATTTAGGCCTTTATGTCGAGGGGGCAAAACTCTGAGGGTCTGACGACTACTAGAACTTTTAATTACCTACAATTTGAGGTATGAAAGAAATTTATGCAAGAATTTTTGCAAAAGTTATAGACATTTTGCTGCAGGAACTGACTGAAATACGTTTCCTATTCGAACGGACATTATCGCGATTTAGGGATTCTTGTCGATGGGGCAAAACTCTGAGGGTCTGACGGCTACCAGAACTTTTAACTACCTACAATTTGAGGTATGAAAGAAATTTATGCAAGAATTTTTGTAATAGTTATAGACATTTTGCTGCGGGAACTGAATGAAATACGTTTCCTATTCGAACGGACATTATCGCGATTTAGGGCTTTATGTCGAGGGGGCAAATTTCTGAGGGTCTAACGACTACTAGAACTTTTAATTGCCTACAATTTGAGGTATGAAAGAAATTTATGCAAGAATTTTTGCAAAAGTTATAGACATTTTGCTGCGGGAACTGAATGAAATACGTTTCCTATTCGAACGGACATTATCGCGATTTAGGCCTTTATGTCGAGGGGGCAAAACTCTGAGGGTCTGACGGCTACTAGAACTTTTAATTATCTACAATTTGAGGTATGATAGAAATTTATGCAAGAATTTTTGCAAAAGTTATAGACATTTTGCTGCGGGAACTGAGTGAAAATACGTTTCCTATTCGAACGGACATTATCGCGATTTAGGCCTTTATGTCGAGGGGGCACACCCTGAGGGTCTAACGACTACTAGAACTTTTAATTACCTACAATTTGAGGTACGATAGAAATTTATGCAAGAATTTTTGCAAAAGTTATAGACATTTTGCTGCGGGAACTGAATGAAATACGTTTCCTATTCGAACGGACATTATCGCGATTTAGGCCTTTATGTCGAGGAGGCAAAACTCTGAGAGTCTGACGACTACTAGAAATTTTAATTACCTACAATTTGAGGTACGATAGAAATTTATGCAAGAATTTTTGCAAAAGTTATAACCATTTTTCTGTAGCAATTCATTGAAATACGTTTCCTATTCGAACGGACATTATCGCGATTTAGGCCTTTATGTCGAGGGGGCAAAACTCTGAGGGTGTAACGCCTACTAGAACTTTTAATTACCTAGAATTTGAGGTATGATAGAAATTTATGCAAGGATTTTTGCAAAAGTTATAGACATTTTGCTGCGGGAACTGAATGAAATACGTTTCCTATTCGAACGGACATTATCGCGATTTAGGGCTTTATGTCGAGGGGGCAAAACTCTGAGGGTCTAACGACTACTAGAACTGTTAATTACCTACAGTTTGAGGTACGATAGAAATTTATGCAAGAATTTTTGCAAAAGTTATAAACATTTTTCTGTAGCCATTCATTGAAATACGTTTCCTATTCGAACGCACATTATCGCGATTTAGGGCTTTATGTCGAGGGGGCAAAACTCTGAGGGTCTGGCGACTACTAGAACTTTTAATTACCTACAATTTGAGGTATGATAGAAATTTATGCAAGACTTTTTGCAAAAGTTATAGACATTTTGCTGCGGGAACTGAATGAAATACGTTTGCTATTCGAACGGACATTATCGCGATTTAGGGCTTTATGTCGAGGGGGCAAAACTCTGAGGGTCTAACGACTACTAGAACTGTTAATTACCTACAGTTTGAGGTACGATAGAAATTTATGCAAGAATTTTTGCAAAAGTTATAAACATTTTTCTGTAGCCATTCATTGAAATACGTTTCCTATTCGAACGCACATTATCGCGATTTAGGGCTTTATGTCGAGGGGGCAAAACTCTGAGGGTCTGGCGACTACTAGAACTTTTAATTACCTACAATTTGAGGTATGATAGAAATTTATGCAAGACTTTTTGCAAAAGTTATAGACATTTTGCTGCGGGAACTGAATGAAATACGTTTGCTATTCGAACGGACATTATCGCGATTTAGGCCTTTATGTCGAGGGGGCAAAACTCTGAGAGTCTGACGACTACTAGAACTTTTAATTACCTACAATTTGAGGTATGATAGAAATTTATGCAAGACTTTTTGCAAAAGTTATAGACATTTTGCTGCGGGAACTGAATGAAATACGTTTGCTATTCGAACGGACATTATCGCGATTTAGGCCTTTATGTCGAGGGGGCAAAACTCTGAGAGTCTGACGACTACTAGAACTTTTAATTACCTACAATTTGAGGTATGATAGAAATTTATGCAAGAATTTTTGCAAAAGTTATAGACATTTTGCTGCGGGAACTGAATGAAATACGTTTCCTATTCGACCGGACATTATCGCGATTTAGGGCTTTATGTCGAGGGGGCAAAACTCTGAGGGTCTGACGGCTACTAGAACTTTTAATTACCTACAATTTGAGCTATGATAGAAATTTATGCAAGAATGTTTGCAAAAGTTATAGACATTTTGCTGCGGGAACTGAATGAAATACGTTTCCTATTCGGACGGACATTATCGCGATTTAGGGCTTTATGTCGAGGGGGCAAAACTCTGAGGGTCTGACGACTACTAGAACTTTTAATTACCTACAATTTGAGGTATGATAGAAATTCATGCAAGAATTTTTGCAAAAGTTATAAACATTTTTCTGTAGCAACTGATCGAAATACGGTTGCTATTCGAACGGACATTATCGCGATTTAGGGATTCTTGTCGATGGGGCAAAACTCTGAGGGTCTGACGGCTACTAGAACTTTAAATTACCTACAATTTGAGGTATGAGAGAAATTTATGCAACATGGTTTGCAAAAGCTAAAAACATTTTTCTGTAGCAACTGATTGAAATACGTTTGCTATTCGAACGGACATAAATGCTATTTAGGGGTAGTTATCCATGAGGCTAAACTCCGACCATCGATGGGCTACTAGGTCTTTTAATTACCTACAATTTGAGGTAGGATACAAATTTATGCAACATGATTTGCAAAAGTTATAAACATTTTTCTGTAGCAACTGTGGCAACTTACCCCTAAAAATATATTCCTCAACGTATCAAAACCTGCGGCGTATATCCTAGCTATCTTCGGGTTATCTCTATCAGCCAATATCCTACACGCAAATCTTGATATCGTACTCTGCATTACTTTGTTATCGCCCGTTTTATCGCCCGGTATAGTATCCATAACTACGAAATCTATGGGAGTCTCGGATGATCTGCCAATCTATAAATGCAAAAAGAAATAAAATCCAACGCCATCATAATGTCTAACTTATAACTACGGACAAAAAAAAATTAAAAAAATAAAATAAAAAAAATAATAAAAAAAAAGTCTACACGTAGGTTCGAACCTAGTTCAGAATTAGACGTACCTGAAACATGTCCGTATCGTCGTCTGCTGTATATTCGACAATGACTGCCTGATTCCGAGATAGCGTGTACGATATCGAGTGTTGCTGAGCATCTAGTATAGCCTGCGACGAATGCGGCGTCTTGACTACGTAATGTTTGGACCTCTTGACGCCATTGGGCTTCTGTCTTTTGTACAGGACGAATTTGCTACGTTTTCTACCTCTGTCGCCATTTGGAAGGAAACCGTTGTAACTGAAAATGCGTCAAATCGTTTATTTGACCTTTCGACAAAATGACGTAAATATTTAGCATAAATAGGATTAAGTACCAAGATTTTTCTTCTACATTATAGGGAATTTGAAATTCAACTGTGGGAAACTCACCCTAATATAACTAATTCTCCATATTTAACTAACTGCTTTGGTTTTTCCGGGTTGCCGCTTTCCTTTTCCTCGAGAATTGGCGATTCTGTTCCATCCGACCTGCAATGAAGAAAATCTCTATTAGTTAACATATTTTTGTTTATTATAAAATGAAAAAATTCTGATCCTATCCTTGATTAATATGCCTCCACTCATAAAAATTAGAAAGCTGTATATGTTGGCGTTTACCCGATTATTCCAAATTAAGAAGATCTGGCACTGTTTTTGCCCCGTTAATTTCATTCGCTTAACTTTAGCAATTAATTACTCCGGAAATAATCCATAGATTTCAACGAATTAAAAAGTAAAATCTCCTGCGGAATGCTAGCTTTCAACGGGCATTTTTGTAAAATGTTTGAATTAGTGGATGACCCAGATAAAGCTCTATTATACAATGCCAGCAACTCTGTTATTAGAAGAGCTACAATAATGAAATATAGACTGTAGGCTATCCAATAATTCATATGTTTAAAGTTTATTACATAATCATTGAATTAATACCTCATGTCAAGATTAACGACGCCATAGTTCCCATATGCGAACACTGCAAAGTATTTGGGTATGACACTGGATACAAAACTAAGGTGGAAAGAACATGTTATTGGCATTCTTTCAGCGCGCTCGAGCGGCCAAACCATTCAACCAAAAAATACACTTGAGGGTGCATTTTATAGCAAATTTAGTATACTTTATTTTTGTATATAGTGGTCTACGTCGAAAAGTGCATAGTTGTATGCCTTCTTGGCAATAAACTGCAGAAAAGTAGAAAATTATAGAGTTATTTGCGATTTTCGCTGTGAAGCCATATCCGTGGGAAGTTGCAAAGTTGAAATTCGGATTCAGCTCCCCAAAAAAACATATGGAATGATAGAAAAACAAAACTTCTCTATTTTTTCCTGGCCAAAACATGAACTAAAATTATGAATAAACTTGAAAACTAATCCGATCATTTTACATTTAATGCACACTGAAAGCTAGCATTCCGCAGGTGATTTTACTTTTTAATTCGGTGAAATCTATGGATTATTTCCAGAGTAATTAATTGCTAAAGTTAATTAAACGTATGAAATTTACGGGGCAAAAACAGCGCCAATTCTTATTAATTTGGAAAAATCGGGTAAACGCCAACACTGGAATAAATTGAACCATAGCGCTAAAATAATTTGGAACATTTGCATAATTTGGAACACAATTCTTCAACCGAATAAAAGATTTTCAAAGAAAAACCCTCATAACTGGGTTAACAGTTCGGTAGAAAACCAAGTTTGAAACTGTGACAAATTACAATACACGATACAACCAACTTTGCACCGTTAAAACATGCCCGCGTACGCCAACCACACCGTATACGCTGTATACGGTATGCGCGGTCCACCTAGCGGTCGTCGATCGAAGTTCAAAGACCGCCTGCAACAATTTAATCGTACAATATAAACCAAACCAACACACAGCGCAAGCGCTAACCCCACCGTACAACGATAACGGTTCCCCCAGTACGCTATCTACATTCTACCGTACATATTTCCGGCATATACCGTTCAGACATTTTAACGTTTGCGCTTACGCCATTAAAAATAACGCTTACACATCCACAAGAACAGATTATAACACAATCTAAATGGAAAACACCAAACTACTATACACAATGGTAATATTAGAATAATACTTTATAGTTTATTATATTAACTTAAGGTTTGTGCAATCAATATAATTGTGTTTAATGTTCAGAGGCCGAAAAATGGACGTTTGCGATTCAACATGCAGGATGATTTACGCACGCTCCGCGAGGTGGCACTGCAAAACCCGTTCCTCGACTCGTCCAGATGGCGCACCGTGCACTATAACGTAACCTCAAATTGGAAGCCGTATACCGTGCGCGGTATTAGAGAGCACGTAGAGCATCTGTTGAAGTTATTTACGAAGAAAGATGCCGGGAATATTTGCAAGTAAGCATAATATAACCTATAGTAATCAGTAATAATATAACAAGAGAGTGAGAATAAATTGAAAATAATTTGACAGATTGTTTGAAATCTGTCAAATTATTTTCTAATTTATGGAACTCTCGAGTTATATTTGACTAGATTATTTTTTGATTCACAAATTTTTACAATAAAAAAGATCAATAAAACTATCATAAAATTATTGAAAAATTTAATTTAATTAATTATTACTTACAATATATGAAAATATCGTTGACACATTGTGAATATATTAAAATAATTAACAATTTTAATTAGTACAATGAAAAACCCAATTATTAAAAATATTTCGAGACTCATTATTTATTGAGGATTTGGAATTGCTTGTTATATTAAGTGTTTCCTCCTGCGTATTTTCTCTAAGATTATTTATTATATTTGAATGATGTTCTTGGTTCAATTGTAAGTATGGTTTAATCGAACTTGCAGAATTATGACCAGTGACCTTGATTAGTTCTTGTTCTCCTACACCAGCTTTTGAAAGGTTACTTACTGCACTTGATCTGGCAGAATGGTTAGTTATTTTTTTTGTAACTGTGTCTAGACCTACTTTTTCTGCGGATTCTTTCATCCATTTTGAAATGGAATTTATTCCCACAGGAACGTTTTTATACCAAAAACCATGAGTTTGCCAAGCCGGATTTGGAGTAAGAAACAAGCGTTCGGTTTTAATATTTTCTTCACGTTTACTCATTAGTTTTTCAAAAAGACGAACAGGGCAAATATCTGGGTTATTTATGTTTGGAGTCAACCATTTACTATTAGCGCACCTTTGTGCTCCACCCTGTGCAGTTTTTGTAAAGATGGGATTGTATTCAATGCGGCCAGTATTTAATCTTTTTATGTCGGTTTCTTTTTTAAAATAATGAACTAAACATTTCGTAGCTTCTCCTCCCCTCCAAGCTAGTTCATACGATGCAACGTGAAAAAACTCTCTTTGCAATCCACAAGGTGTATCTTCGTCCCAATAGTTAAAAATTTGCAACAATTCTGTATTAGAAAGTGCCACAGAACTTTGTTTGTGCTTTTCAGGATGTTTTTGTAAAATTTTTCTTTTTGCATCTCTTGCATTCCGTGCATTTCTGAATTCTATATCATGGAAAGGATCAAAGGACCTGTTATACTTATTAAAGTAAAGTTCTTGAACTAATTTTGCCGTTTTATTCCACATTGTCTTTATTACTGCTTCTTTATAATCATTTCCGTCTTTTCTTTTCATGTTATAAGCCCAATCTTTTAAAATCAATGCCAGAGTAGCTGTTGTAGTAGATTGATCCAGAATATAATTTCTTTCTTTGGTGAAGGTCTTAAATTGTCTCCATATAGACTGATTACTTATTAGAGTATTTTTCGAAGTAGTTTCTAAAATCTTTTTTGTAATTTCTGCATTAGAAAAGGTACTAAACCGATGACTTTCACCCATTTCGCGTTGACACAATTAAGTAATTATTTTGACAAGTATCTGACAGTTGCTAGGCAAATAAAAGCTACAGTGATTATTCCCGAGAATAATCACAAGAGATTTATTCCCACTATAATAATGACATAATTGGTTGAAACTTACCCTTGTGACATATAAAGAAGCATTTCATTGGTTTTAAGAAACGTCAAAAAATAATCCTAGAAAATATAGTACTATGCACGTACTATGGTAAACCAGTGGCGGATACAGAAAAATCTCAAGGGGGGGGGGGGCGCTAAAAGACATCTTGAGCTATGGGTAAGGTGACCACAATTTTGTTGTAGTAAAGCGGGGGGGGGGGGGGGATTCCTCTTTGCAAAAGACGCAAATCGACAAATTTAACACAAAAATTATAGTTTTATATACAGATTTTTTTTTCACATTATCACATATTGCTTTTTTTGATCAAAACATACTTGTTTAAACAAAATATATGTACTTCATTGCATAGGTACTAGATATTATTTGCATTATTAGTGATTAATTGTTTTGCTATACGCATTTAAAATAAATAAATATTTTATAGTTTGGTACAAGAAAAAGTGTACTTCGTTATCGTTTCTGATTGGAATTGAAGTTGTAAATATTAACTGTTTCCTTTAACATAGATTTTTCAAATATATGCCTTTTGCACGAAATAAATAGATTTTCATCAATCAATAAATAATATTAAGAAGACTAAGAAAGATTAATTACATTCTTATGGTTAATAAAACAAATCTTACGGTCAAAGAAGCTGCCAAACAAATGTTCTAATCTAACGACCCTGTACAATACAACAAAATATTCCAAATTTAGGAGTACGTTTTTGCGAGAAACTTACCAGCCTATATTAAAGGAACGCCCATTTTGTTAAACTTTGGTGTTAAGTAGCTTTTGTAATCTTTGACGACTTTCATAATTTTTTATTCATATTTTACATCGGATTACACCGAGTAAACTATAAGCATAGTTTTGATCTGATCGATATTCTCAACATTTTGTTTTTGGTTCATTCCCATATCTGCATTTTTTTTAATACCTATATAATTAAAAGATATATAATTTAAAGTAAACCGTTGCAATTTAAAATGCTGTTCAACCTTGCAGCGAATGTTACTTGATTCAAAGTGTTTTTACTATTGTTTTTAGTACCAACAACGAATTAATTTAAAGATAATGACCAGAAACTTACACATAAACAGATGGATTAAATACTAAATTATACTAAGCGAAACTCAACGTGTATGTGATACTTTAATAATGTGTGATGAAATAACAGCACTTGTTGAAATAACAGCAAGTCGACATGGAATCTAAATGATACGTTCGGTTTTGATCCTTGCAGGATATTCAGCCTACCAGATTTGCCAGTGTTTCTGTCCAAAAACCATACAATATTTTACTTACAAATGTGTATCTCCTAAAAAAATTCGGATATTGGGATGAATTACAAAATAAGATGTTGAGAATTGATATGGTTTTTGTAACTGAGCACTTGAGAACATGCGAACAAACTACTTCGTTAGTTACCCCACAGGATGTCTCAAACTTAGTCGAAAAGCACCATTTTTTGTAATAACCTGGAACATTATTTTCTTTATCTTTCAATAGTAGCTAAGTTTACTTTACATGTTCTGAAAAAATAGTGGAAATTAGTCAAAGAATACAAAAGTCATTGATTCCAGCAAGGTTGGTTATCTATAACAATTCAATTTTGTGAAAAAAACAAACATCCATAATTACTTATGCACATAACAATTAATATTATTCATAAACGTATCAATTATATCAAATTCCACCATTAGACAGAATGGGTAATTCATAATTTTTTGTAAAAAACAAGGACTAATTTTATACTGCGCTTCATTAAAAATAGTAAAACATAAATGTTTAACATTTCTTAATAATAAATCTTATTTAACAATATTTAAAACACAATAGTTACTTGAATTTTTATATTTGTCGGAATAATGTACCACAAGTGTCTGATTTAGGACCACTGCACTGTCTGAATTAGGTTCACTGAGGTGTCGGATTTCGGATCAAAATATACGCTTAGTGTTGTAATTAGATGCAATTGTTAATGTCTTAAAAAATAATATAAAGTAAATAATTATTATCAATTTTCTTTAGAAATCAATAGTCAGATATCTTCTGAAGGAAATATTAGTTTAAAATAGTGGACATAGTCATTAGCACCACAAAAATAATATATTATACAGGTAAAAATGTTATTTCTTTGTATTATTTATTACAGGGGTGGTACTCCCGTACAAGTTCGAGAAAAGACGTCACTACTACGCGAGATAAAACGAATGCAAGTCGAAGCAAAACGCGAGTTATATCCTCAATTGACCAACGTTGATGTTCACGATGCTCTTCAATTGATGAATTCCTTATCACCGAGTAAGTCACATATTCTTTCTAAAAATATGTTAAGGGGTAATGCCACTATAGATTTTTTGAAAAACAAAAAGAAAATTTTTTTGCTTAAATGATGTCTTGAGATCTTAGAAATAAGGTACAATACGTTTCATATGAAAAAAAAATGTTTAAATGCTTATTTGATGAACATACGGCCAAGCGTCTAGCCGAGCGTACATGCAAAAAGTTTAGCGTGAGAGGTTACGGCCTAGAGACCTATACGCTCTTATCTTATTTGGAGGAACTACATGCGTGGTGTGAAATATAACATAAAATATTATAAAACACAAAGATTTTGTGGAAATATCCTCGGTACGTTCGTTGAACTGGCGCTAGCCGCACAATGTTACAGCTGTCTGATGTAACGTGTGTTGTTCTTGATTAGTTGGTAAAAAAATAGCAGACATAATTAGTGACATTCTTGGAGTATATCGTGATCGACAGGAGTCGAAAGGAAGCAGCATATTTTCAAATAGAACTAATATGACAAGCATTGTATCGTTTGGAACTAGAGTCGCCTCTGCCTGATAACGTATCCACAGTCCACACCGGTGAAAAAGAAATGTCGGTTGAAGATTATTACAACGTTGAAGTGGATGAAGTTTAATTATCATCTTTTGAACTTTGTTGTTGTGTTTTCTGCTATTTCACAAGTTGTAATGTGTAAAACGTGCAAATCAAATGCGAAATTGGCCGAAAGTGGCAACCGTGACTTAGGATTTCAAATCGTGGTTTCTTGTGAGAATTTTGAACAAACTTTCATTCCGAGTTGCCGAGTTGTTCGCACCATTTTTGTGGAAACAGAAGCATTGTCAACAAAGTATGCAGAAAGCAGCAGAAGAAGGGTGGGCTAAAAGTCAATTGAAAATAGTAAAAAAAAAAGAGAATGACGTAACTGTCTCGGACGATGGAACATAGAGAAAACATATTTTTTCTTCTCTGTATGATTGGTGGCGCTTATCAGCTGGAGAAATGTTGTTGACGTTCTCATAAAATCTAAATACTTACTGCAAAGCTTGCAAATTTTGGAATAAGAAAAGGACATCTGAAAAGGAATGCATAGATCACGTGAAAAATTAATGGCACTCGTCTCCGCCATTGAACAAAAATTAGTTAGGGCCTCGAAGAAAAAGGGAAGTTAACCCAGAAGCCTATAAATGAGCTTTCAATTTATGATGGACTAGCCATTCGTCATAATCATGATTCAATTGATAAAATGAAGAAAATACGTCTGGGCGACACTGTATCATAAATTCTGACCGATGATGCCACCTGGTGATTTCATATTCATTTTCACTTTCAAGTGGCAAAGTAATTGTGGATATTGCAGCAAGTATAGCTATATGTGTTGTCAATGATGCATTATCCAGCCTTATGAAGTGTATGGAGGTATTATGGATGTGCATCTAGCCAAACTGCAATAATATCTGCGCGAAGGTTGACGCACGGCGCATCATGTTTTCAGAGTCATCCCTGACTGATGCTGCAAAACAGGCCCGTCTGTCGTCAAAATCAAACAGAAAGAAACAAGAGGAGGAAAATGTTAATTTGAAAAGATAATTATATGGTCCAGGCTTCGCCGACTATAGTAAAATATAACAATTCTATACATCAAAGTTACACAATATTTTAAACGGTGTTTTCTCAAAACCGCAGCTTTCAAACTGGCCGGAAAGATAACTTCAACTGATCTCCATCAATTCACTTGAAATTTTATATGCAGCTTCAGAACAATATTATCTAGAGAAGTACGTACGGATTTTACGATAAGTTCGAAACTTTTTTTGTTATAAACAATTTTTAACCTAATTTTGTACCTAAAAGTGATATTTTGTGTTCAAACGTCCGCCATTTTGTTTTAAAGCGGAATTTTCTAATTTCCGTACGTACTTCCCGAGATAATCTTATATAGAATCAATTATTTTTTTGTTTTTATGGCTAAGTGAAAAACTGCGTGCAAAATCTTTCCGGCCGTGCAATCCTGTCCGCCGGAAGAGGTTTCCTTTGATGTCCTCTAACGCTGCTATTTTTAATTTATTTTTGTTTTTTTTTATTGTGAATATTCCTCAAACTATGAACAATAAGGGGTTTTAAAGAGATTTTGTAATTCATTTACTATATTGTAAAAAATATACCTACAAAATTGGCTATTTTTGTCGCGCTAGAGTGGCATTACCCCTTAAATGAGAAACGCCGTAATAGTTTTAGTTTAATTGGTATAATTTATGCAGAATTTAAAAGATGTTGTTTGCAGCTCTGTCAAAACAAGAAGACGATGAACTCCATGGAACAGAGGCTATGCCAACACATCAACGCGCAGATTCACCAAGCCAGAGTAAGACATAAACATAAAGACCAGAATCTTCTTTTAGGTCAACACAGAAACTTCATATTCATGTTTTTTCTTTCCCTGTAGATTCTACACACTTAGAGGAAGAGGAAGTCAATATAGACACCAAGCCTAACATAGAATTCCTGGAGAATGCTGAAGCAAATCATTCAGACTTGCTCAATAATTCAAGTCATCATCAAACCATCGCTTATTCAGGTATGATGCATGGATGGCAATGATCTAAACTGATCTGATATGGTCTAAACTGATCTTATTTGGCTTAAATTTGGTTATAGGCCAGAATTATTTGGACCAAGATGTGGCTAGGAAACGCTTAGAGTTGGAAGAACGTCGGATGTCATTGGAAGAAAGAAGATTAGCTTTAGAAGAGAAGAAATTTGAAGCTGAAAAGGTGGAAAGGGAAAGGAGACTGGATATGGAATTTAGAGAACGTGAAGCTAGGATTAGACTGCGAGAGCAACAGCAGGACATCATCAAATCGTTATTGGTGCAACTGCAAAGAGATTAGATTGTTTTTCTTTTGACGAAGTTTCAGTTTAGACAATGTAGTCAATTGAAACATGGTATATTCTTTCTCAAATACTAAATAGGGCATTAATATATAACTGTAATATTTATAGATTTATCGAAGAATGGTTGTGTTTCCAACTATGAAAAATCATGTAAAAGGTACAAAATAGAATACGTCTTGTTAGGTTGAATAATGTTTAATTTTAGCATGTATATAGAAACTTATAATCAATATAAATATAAGAAAAGCAACACTGAGTTGTTTTATTACCACATTGAATCGACATACGTGAACCATAAAGAAAAATTAATTATTACTATATTTTATAATACATATACAGGATGAGTTATTAGTATCCCGGCGGTACATAGCTTATAAATCGTTCGAGAAAGAAAAAAATATTTTATACAAAAGTTGTTTGACTCGCCATTTTCTATAACGTAAAATTATTTTCATTTATACAGGGTGTTCCATTTAGGCGTGACGGAAAATCCGCACATTTTTTTAAATGGAACGCCCTGTATATCATGCCATATTATGAATACTAAGGAAGTTGTCTTTCCAACTGTGTAAGTTGTACCTGCGTAAAGTAAATAGTTCCTGAGATATTCAATTGTTTGTCAAAAAACTGGCAATTGCAGGCCTTTCTTAAAAACTACGTTAATACTACATTTTTGCAGATATTGTCCTAAAAATTTTGTCACATAATAACTAAACCCATAGCTAGATGCTGATGTCATGAAAAATTTGATGCGCTATACAGGGTGATTGTAGCATGCACTAGTTTTTAAACATTTTTGAATTGCTTTTTCTTGAGATTTTTAAATGGAACACCCTGTATATTATTTGCTAACTGAAATGTCTGTTAAGTTCTTTGTAATTTATATTCACTATATCGTATATCTATTTTTATTAGTTTTTGTGATATTTGTAATTTAAAGAGTAGTATGCTATTTAGTATCTTAATAAATATTGCTTTGTAAACAGTGTGCTGGGTATCATGATGTAAAATATTTAAAGCGTTATAGAAGAAGCCATTTAGAACCTATTTAATTAGATTTATTCATATAAAAAGTATTACCGTTATCAAGGTATTACACAATTTTATAAGTATGTTTTGCAATTTTTACAAACGTACAGCGAGCGAACCTGAAGACCTAGTAACTTCAGTTGGGCTCGGAAGTAAACAAAAAACAGTGTAGTTTTAGGGGGACTATTGCGAAAAATTGTTCACCTTTGTGAAAATTATGCGGAGACGTTTCATTGTAATAGTATGTGCGCTCATACACAAAAACAAACAGAAACGCTCAAACCTGCAATGTTAAAGAATAAGATTCCAGCATTCCGAATCTGTCAAAACCCCAAAATCAATAATTTAGCGTCAAAGAAATATGTTTTGATCCAAAAGAATAAATTCAAAAGAATATATTTCTTAAAAACAAGAAATCTTTCGTCTCTGTGTAGCGTTAACAATTTTGATATAGCATTGGGGTGAATTTCTTTTTTGTACCTTGCAATCTGTGTCGGATTAATATAGCTAAATAATCATCAAACTAAATCAATTTTACGTTACATGCAAGAGGCAGGTTCTATCTCTATAGGCCTGGATGTTACATCGTCTGATGTTCCAAGTAAGTACGTGATAGAAGCACAAGGGGGCAGCAACGTCAGACCAGTATAAAAGATGCCCCTGCATGCTGTATATTTATCGTTTGATCCATGCATGCGCCATGTTAGAGGGTTGACATATTCTACTTGATTTATAGCCCTCTAAACGCCAGACGGTTATTAAAAATAGACAAGCTAAGTTGTTCTTTCTCATGGCGATGCAAGTAAAGTTAAAAATTAATTTTACCGACACCGAATTCTTACATTTTTTCAGATAAATGAAACCAAGGACGCAGTTTGACGAATTGAGTGTTTTGTCAAATTCAAATTATCGATTTAGCTATTAAATAAAAAATACAATGTTTGGAGGTTATGTTTTCCAGACGTTTGCAGTGAATACTGTTAATTTTGATTTAACTCGAACACCGTTGTCGTTTTGTTTGATATGTGTTCGTTTTCCTTAATTAAAATAAAATACGCATGGATAATTTATCAACTGCAAAATATCAATAAGAAAACGACATAATAAATCATTTCCAAACATCAGACATGTGCGTGTCCTGATATACAGTTGAAACCATTTTATTCGAGAAAGAGCATTTCAAGTTTGCGAAACGGAGAAAAAATGTTCGTTTCATACCTGGAGAATTTCTTCGGCAACGAATTTTATTAAAATATGTGAGATAAATAACGTCGAATAACGTTGAAATGATGCACAGAAAAATACATTCTTCTGCCCAGCAAAAAATTGTTTTCGAACACTACGCCGTATAGCCAACGAGATATTATCGTGCTCAGTTTTACAGACATATGACTGGAATAATCAATAATACCTAATGTTGTTAATACAAAATGAAATAATAATAATTAAATAATCTTGTGGCAAATAATAAATAAAGCACGCTTTAAACCTATTTTCAAAAACATTATTCGCTTGCAATTAACAACTATTTATTAAATTATTAATGAAAACTATTCGAATATGTACCTACCAGCATGTTTGTTTAAACACTTCTTTATGTATGTTTATAGGTTCTCCAGTTGCTCAATATCATACAAACTCATTTTATACATGTTAATTTTTTAAATTACCAAAACTAAAATCAACAGACTGTCAACATTTATAAACATTCAAAAAATCGCCTGCCGTTTTGACGATTTCAGTATACAAAAATTTTATAATTTTGTAGCGCATAAACAGTCGCGGAACATGTGCAAACAAATAATCTGCATAATACTACTGAAACATTTTTATTATTATATTATTATCTATTAATATTATATCATTTCTATTATCTATATCTCTATTATATCAGAAATCAGGTACCTTTTTAATATATTATTATATTATATTATTATGTAAGCAGTTTTTATCATTATTTTGTTCTTAATAAATGTATTCGATAATCAAAAACCTGTTAGAACATACAGGATGCTTATGAATTAATCTTGATTTTACTTGTCTTTTTTGGTTTACTTTTTAAATGTGTCACGATTACACATTTGATCGCTCTCCCCTTAATTTATTTAATTCTATACTCTATTCACTTTAAGAATAAAGCGTTGAATAAGATAGGGCTATAATTTGCGGCTTGTGATTGGCTGAAATTTGAACCAAATTTACACCAGCCAACGCGCGTGTCACTTGAATTTTGAAACTACATGTCATTAGCGTCAGATTCAAGATTTTCGTTGTGTTCTAGTTGTTGTGTTCGGAATATTTTGCAGTCTTTCGAATTTATTTTCAACAATCGATTCAAATAAAACTCAGTTCTTTTTTTTTGTTCTAAAGAACTCCACACAATATTAACAATGCAACAGGTAATCTTAATATTGCCAATAATATTTGTTGTTAATGTTTTACGATGATATTTAATAGTGCTAATATGGATGAGAGAATGCAGGCTGGTTCATCAAAAAATCCGCAAGGAAAGCCCATTCGCAGTGGACAACGGCTGATGGCCTACAATGCATATCTCGAGTACAGTCGTGAACCTGGAAATTCGAAGTCAGATTCTGTAAAATTAGCTTCGAAGCTTGTAGATATTGGAGAATCAACAATGTGGGCCATTGTAAAGGAAACGGGCACTTCTGGAGTATTACGTTCTCCAACCAAAAAATGTAAACGGAAAAACACTTACGACAAATTGGATGAATTACAGAAAAATGCAATTAGGCTACATGTTCATTCTTTCTATTTTAACAATGAATGACCAACTATTTCCAAAGTATTAACGGTAATGATATGATTATTTATGTAATATTGAAATTAAGGGAAATTTGTATAGGCTATTGAAGCAGATGATTTCATACCTACGGTGAAGCGAACAACTTTGTGGAAAATAGTGCGTATGCTGGGATTTAAATGGGAGAACCGAAGCAGGAAAAGTATTTTAATTGAAAGACAGGATATTGTTTTATGGAGACGAAGATATTTGACCAGTATTAGACAGTATCGCTCAATGGGGAAAAATCTATTACTTAGATGAGACATGGGTTAATGCTGGTCACACAAAACCAAAGGTCTGGAAAGATACTACTATAACAAGTGCTCGACAAGCATTTGTTCGTGGGTTATCACGAGGTATAACATATCCTTCTGGAAAAGAAAAACGTCTTATTGTTCTACACATCGGCTCGGAAGCAGGTTTTGTAGATAACGGCCTTCTGTTATTTGAATCAAAAAAGACTGGCGACTACCACGAAGACATGAACAGCGACGTCTTCACGGAATGGATGAGAAATATGTTGCCACGACTTGAGCCTGGATGTGTAATTGTAATAGAAAATGCTCCTTACCATTCCGTGAAGATGGATAAAGTACCAAACAACTCTCGGCGAAAAGGGGCATTGATAGAATGGCTTATGTCAAAAGGCGTAATCGTAGATAACAGTATGTTGAAAGTAGAACTTCTAGATATGGCAAAAAAGTATACAAGTGATAACCCAGTCAACTATGTAATCGATCAATTAGTGGAGGAAAGTGGTCGGAAAATTTTATAATTGCCTCCATATCACTGCGATTTAAACCCAATTGAATTAATTTGGGCCCAAGTTAAACATCATGTCGCCGCAAACAATAAAACATTTAAGTTGCCGGAGGTAAAAACTCTGCTTCTTGAGAGTTTGGAAGTTGCAATTGCGGAACGTTGGAAAGCTTGCATCAAACATGTAGTCAGCGAAGAAACCAAATTATATCAACTGGACAATATTGTTGAAGATATTATAGAAGAGTTTATTATAACAACCAATACAGGATCATCATCAGATTTGTGGTCTGATACTGAACCATCTACAAGCGAATGAAATAAACAATTCCTATTTATCAAATGACAAACTTTTCGTGTTTTCTTTTACTTTTTTAAACAGCAATATAACGGAAGACGTGTGAGGACGCTTTGAGAACTGCTGTCGGAGCAAATTGCTGCTCGTAGAGATATACGAGAATAAACAGTGATATTTTATTCCTTTCTTTGTGTCTTATTTCTTTGTTTGTTATTCTTTATTGATATCATTAAGTGTTTATTGTGTACTAATATTTAATAAAAGATAGCACACTTAATACAACGTTTTAATATAACGCACTACATTACATAACGGTGGCTAATTGACAAATCAGCGGTGCGACCTATGGCACACCATTGTCGTGACATAACCTTTCAATTTGCCGCTATTTACAGCATATTGCTCCAGTGTAAATCGGGCTCAGTTTGCACCCCCCCACTACTATGTTCTTATCATGAATAGGGTATAGTTGTACCAATTTTTATAAACATGTGTCTTTTATCCATGTCTGTCCAAGGTAGAGTTTCACACAATTTTCTGTTATTGCATTAAAGTATTATTTAGGTATTTATAACTGATTTTGCTGGCTGGATCGATCTTGAACTGGGAACAGAAATGGCAACGGGGTGTCTGGGAGTGATAGCGCACATGAACGAACTTTGAATATGTCAGCTAGCGATGGAAATACAACAGCTTGGAAACAATAGAATGTACCGATAAGGCATTCTCTGCATAATACCATAACATACCATAACATACCTGTACAACAATATCGACTTGTGTACAGGTGAAACAAAACAAACACAGTACAAGAACACACCTCTGTTAGCGACAACTGAGTTTTTTTTGGCGAATATCTTGAAAACTAAGAAATCTATCTGTACGTTTCGCAAATATAAACAAAAATTATAAAGCCATGTTATTAAAGTCGTTGTTTTGAAAATAGTGTCAAGGATGCCGATAGATGGCGTTTTAGTTTCTCGTCGTCAGAGTCGCCATTTCTGTAATTTCGTCAAAATATTTATTACCTATTATTATTTAATAAATTAAAGTAGAGCAAATTTTGTATAATTTTTGTCCATGACATTTTTTTGTAACATTAATAGTTTACACACAGAATATTAGCACGATATCGGGGTATGCACGTAATCAATCGTCATATTTTATTTAAGGCGACTGTAGAAACAGAATTGCATTATAATTTTTAAGTAATTTTTAAAGCGATTTAATATGAATGATATAAATTTCGTGCAGAGCGCACTACGTCAATCGTAACGGTAAATGAAAACGTAGCTGGGACAGTGGAAGATTATTTACTATTAGTACGATACGATCAGAACAATTTAATTTCGGAATTTTGAATAGTAGTGCGAGTTAAATATAAATAATGAATTTGGATGTACAATTAATTATACCCAACGATATTTTACAAACACGGATTCAAACGGATTCACTGATCGCTAAAATAAAATTACTTACTGAGAAATAAATTTGTTCCTCTGTGTACTTTCTAGGTATAGGTCTTAAAAATAAGCGTTTCCAATTATTACCTTATCATTTTACAATCATGACTTCACAGGTTTTCGAAATTATCTGGCTTCTTATAGCTAAAACCGTTATAATAACAAATATCCTTAGCTGATGCTATCTAAAGCCTACAGTAAAACATTAAGCAGGTACAATGACATCAGAAATACAAAAATACTGTCATGCATTACTAAACATTTTATTAAATCAAAGATCCTGACATGCCAGGTATGCCAATTAAAATGGAAATGTAAAATTAATATACCTACATGTGAATTCGCAATATGCAAAAAGGAAACTAGCTAGAATAGGTATTTGCGTGCAAAAAGAAAATGTGTCACACAATGAATGATGCGATGTTGGCACGCAAATTTTCCTTCATAGTGAAATCGTTTACATATACAGGGTGATGCATAACTCGAGGCAAACAATGAAGAGTTATATTTAGCACAATATTCTAGTAAAAAAATAAACTCTCAGGTCAATGCGTTTAAAGGAGCTCCTACACGCAGTGCCAACGTCTCGCCAACGTTGGTGATGTGACGCGGTGCGCGTAGTGTGCGCATTCACTTCGCCAACATTGGCCAACGTTGGTATTGGGCGCAAGGTATTTCTGTGTATCGTAGAAGGCTCGTAGCGTCCCGTAGAGAATTAAAAATGAACAGTGAAGACGATATTGCTGTTGCCGCAGCTCCTATTATTTTAAGCAGTGCATTGTTGCTTAGAATTAAAAAAGGAACCCTCGAAAGAGGACACTGTTTAATAAGGTTGTTAAATATTAAACATGTTTTTCAGTCATTATTTATACAGTACGTTCGAAAATATTAAATACATTAAGGAATACAAATATACAGCAATACAGGAAACAAAATTATTTAGTTTTTTATATTTGCCACGTGACATTAAAAAAATCTCCCTTTTTATTTTCTTTATGTTTCAAGCAACAAATGAATATAATATAATTGGATATATTTTTATGCAGGACCCTGTTAATTTGTGTCGTTTCTTTATATAAATATTTCATTTCAGTCAAATCGATGAATTCATAATTTTGATTTGAAATATAATTTATATAATAAAACTGAAATTATTTATAATAAGATACAAAGAAAAATTGAGAACCCTTACATACACGGAGTTTTAATTATAGATATTAAAACTCCGTGTATGTATATTATGTAGGTATATCTATTATTATCAACCCAATATTTTTAGGAACAGATATACTTTTTGATATTTTTCTGATAATCAAAATAAGGAAAAGTAACCAGTATAGTTTTTAAACTTTGTTGAATACATTAAATACATCAGATTATTTAAATTTGCCGCTTAAAACTAATCTATAAATTGTTAATTAATAAATAGTTAATTGTTGTTAATTATATAAATGCAACTTTGTTTGATTGTAGTCAAGATTGTAGAGAAGAGGGTTGACCGCAGTCCTTGGACCCCTATACCGTATGACTCCCCATCGTGTGTAGATTCATATCCCGCTTCCCTCCAACCCCCTCCCTCACCTTTCCCACCCCACCCTAGCGAATAAGGTTGACCGCAATCCCAGAACCTAAATACCGTATGCCTCCCCATTGTGTGCGAATTCATTTTTAAAATTTTAATGATGACGTCATATCTGGAAAACCCGGAAGTCATACTAACCTCAAGACCATCCCATAAATTGGCATTTTCTGTCTATTAACACAACGTTCATTCCTTCGGCGTCAAAAACACAAAAAATAAACAAACGTACCTATGCCGTGGGTCACCCATTATAACGACTTTAATATTGTCTTCAGAATATTAATTTATTGCTTGTTTATTTATTGTAACTGTAAGATTAATATAATGCTTATAAGAACCATAATTATTGTAAATAAAGTTACAAAATATTAAAAAAAGTTTTCATGTTTTTACATTTGGGCAATCAGGCATTTGGGCAAATAATAAATCATCATTGTCCTTAAAGTACGTACAAACATAAATAATGCAGTATATATGATAAAACATAGATAGATAACTAAACTTTTCATCGGTAGTACGTACAATGCTAAAACAGAATGAAATAAAGCGGACAAGGTCGACATATTGGCGATGTGCATTGGCACAGTTGGGTCCCGCTACGCGAAGCACTCCGATGGCCAATGATGGCCCCTATTGGCACTGCGTGTGGGAGCACCTTGAGCCTCACTTCGAATATGTTTGAAGATCTTGACACTGTCG
Organism: Aphodius sticticus; assembly: GCA_963966075.1. Taxonomy (NCBI): domain Eukaryota; kingdom Metazoa; phylum Arthropoda; class Insecta; order Coleoptera; family Scarabaeidae; genus Aphodius; species Aphodius sticticus. The sequence continues at coordinate 1,624,532 of OZ014507.1, forward strand.
AAATCGAAAAACTACTCAAAATCAAGACCGATTTCTTGTCCTTTCCTCTCTACGTCAGCGTACTGCCACAGCACGAGACCTCCTAAACGACCTAAGACGAGCACATGGAATAGAAATTTCTGATCAAACTGTTAAAAAGACATTAAAAGAAGCTAATTTGAAACCAAGAAGACCTGTCCGCGCATCACGCCTTACGCAGCATCACAAAGTAGGTTTGTTCTGGATCACAGAGATTGGCAACGGCGTCACTGGACGCCTGTACTGTTTACAGACGAGTCCAAATTTCGTTTAACTCGTTGCGACGGTCCAGTACGTGTATATAAACGTCCTGGTGAACGCTACGCAGCCGCTACTATACAGGAAGTGGATAGATTTGGTCGTGGATCCGTGATGGTTTGGGCTGGAATCAGTATAGACAACAGAACTGATCTTGTTGTGGTTCCTGGTAGACTAAATGCCATGAATTACATCGAAAACATCTTGGAGGACCATGTGGTGCCTGCTGCATATGGTGTCGGTTAAATTTCATCCTAATGCTCGTGGAGGGCATACACTGTATTAAACGTCACCAATCCACAGAAACAAAACTGTCAATCGATACTGTGACAATCATTTCCATTAAGTTTTGCGTTATTAATTTCCGCTTTTCAGTGTAACTTAGAAGTAACTCAGAGTTGTAACTTTGTCTTTGTAATTTTCTTTAGTTAAATATATGCTGTTGAAGTACACCAAATTTGATTTGCCTAGAACCATTATTTAAAAAGTTACAGGTTTCGAAAAAAGTGTTCCCTAATTTTTTTGAGTGGTGTATTTTGACCACTATTCAAAGTTCTTGTTTACGTATTGACCTTAGCAAGTTTCACCTCGAGTTATGAATCACCCAGTAGATGTTATATAGCGGTATTTTTAATTCGCCGTACCAATGTACTGAAAATGTAATGTGAAGTTTTGCGGGATTGTGCTAGCAAAATGAATTGTAATGAGACACTGCATGCATGCAAGAGATATCAGGAAAATGGCATTGTCTTGACATTATCGAGAGTTCATTGTGTCGTGTCATGAGAGAAGCCTACTAACAACCTTTTGTTCTTGTTAAAGAAATTAATATGATAAAACGTAGCTGTAGAATAGTCATGTCTGTACTATCGTGTCCATTGTATGATGTCCGCTCTTTTGACGTCAATTTTCTCGCAAATCTAGAGACGAAAAAATTTGAAAAAATTCTGCTGCTGTCCTTGATTAATATGCTACAACTCATAAAAATTAGAAAGCTGTATATGTTGGCGTTTACCTGATTTCTCCAAATTAAGAAGAATTGGCGATGTTTTTGCTCCGTAAATTTCATTCGTTTAACTTTAGCAATTAATTACTCCGGAAATAATCCATATATTTCAACGAATTAAAAAGTAAAATCACCTGCGGAATGGTAGCTTTTAATGTGCATTTTTGTAAAATGATCGGATTAGTGGTTGGCCCACAAAAAGCTATATTATGCAATGCCAGCAATTCCGTTATTAGAAGAGCTAGGATGATGAAGTATCGACCATAGGCTAGCTAATAAATCTTATGTTTAAAGTTTATTACAGAATCATTGTTTATGTTGCATTTTCCCTACAAAAGATCGTGTTGAAGCACCTCATGATCGCCGCAATTCACGCGGCACTCTTCGGTCTTTGGTGTGGTGCGGGGGAAGGGATCGATAACAACGCTGCCGGTAGTGGGGGATCGCATGATGCATTAGTGATTATAGTCCATTTAATAACTAGGAGGAACTTTTCAAACGTGTTACTAGGATGACCTCGCCTGTGATTGGCTGGATCCCCGACGGTTTTACATCTGGCAAATTTACGCTATCGCACGCACTGTGAAATCCCGTTAGGTTAGGTATCAGGTAAACAAACCATAAACAAACATGGGTACCTGTTTTTCATTGTTTTGTGTGTTATACGCGACTTCAGTTCAATATTATCAGCAGCTCGTACAAGAACTAAATATGGATTCTGTGCCAAGTACAAGTTCAGTGCAAGTTTCGCCCCCGAAAAAGCGTAAAATGCTAGAAATGAGTCACTTAACCTTAGCTAAAAAGTAAGGTATTTTAAATCTGTACAAACAGATTGTAGCTAACCCCCAGACGACAAAAACTCGCTGTGATCGCTAAAATTGAAGAAATGAATGCGGGTGTATTTGAAAACAGGTTCAATGCTTTATTACCAAAATTGCCAGATAACGCAGTGATTGTTATGGCCAATGCTTCTTACCACAGCCGCAAGGTTGAAAAACTACCAACAATATCCTCAACGAAGAAACATATGCAGGATTGGCTTCGCTCAAAGAATATCGTATATGAGGAAGACATGGGACGATCAGAATTATTGTGTTTAATAAACGAACAAAGAAATAAGTTCGATATGCATGTTTGCGATGAGCTGGCAAAAGACAGCAATAAAATTGTGCTGCGGCTACCACCATATCATTGCGAGTTGAATCCGATCGAGCTCATATGGGCCCAAATTAAAAATGAGGTCGCAGCGAAAAATACCATATTTAACTTGGTGAACGTCAAACCGCTTTTAATAGAAGCTATTGGGAATGTAACAAGGATACATTGGAGTAATTGTGAAGAACATGTAATAAAGGAAGAGGATAAAATGATGACTCTAGATGGGATCATGGACAAAATTGTTGAACCACTAATAAATAATTCATGTTAATACAGATAGCGACAGTGATAGTGATTTATATTTATAAGTACCGATGACGATGATGTTTAATATATAGTATTATTATTATAAAAAATTATATATATTTATCTACGACTCACATATAATAAGTTCATTGCATATGTATCTACACGCCAATGATTATAATGACACTAGCTTTGTATAATAATGACAGTTCGTTCAAATAATGACTTCATTATTTGAACGAACTGTCATCATTATACAACGCTACTGTCAAAGTCAGTCTAATATACTATTTTATTGTTTGTTTTTCTACGCACCGACAAAATGCAAAAAAAATGACAGGTACTAAATTCTTCGACTATAAAAATGATTTAATTGTATTTAGACCTTTTATTACTGATAATATATTACATACAGAATTGTTACCTTTTATTACACTTTTACGATGTCGAAGAGATTACTCAGTAACCCGTAGTGTAAATATCTAATTTGTTTTATTTGAGTATACCATATTAAATTCTACAAGCTTTATTTTGACCTATTTAGACACTTTGCAGCGAAAAATTCGTTAAAATTTTTACCGTAGCACATTGTTGTTGTCTACAAATACGTTTAACCCCAAAATAATTCAAACTTAACCGCAAAAATATCTGGTGATATTTCTGGTAATGTTTTCTCAATTTTTTTCCTAGTGTGAATCCTAGTTATTAAAAAGACTATAGGAGAACAACGTTTACGGACACAATATAACGATATTGTTATAATAGTTTCAATATTTATATAAAAGAAAATCGGGCATAGTTTTTAAATATTTTTTCAGTTTATCAAGCAAAATTAATTTAGTATTCACCACTAATCGGAAAATCTGCTAACTACATATTCTTCATGTCCACAAAAACGGACTCAGATGAATTCTCTGACCGCTCTGGCACAACGGCGCAAAATATTGTTCATGTTTATTTTGGTCTTAAAAATTAACAAATAGTCGGAATGCAATTAAATTCAAGGAATTCGCAGTAAATCACGATTATATGCATGCTAAGTGCGTTGTCCTGTTAAAATTCGTTACTGATATATCCGGTTCCATCAAAATTTTGTTTCAACCGTAATATATAAAAACTGAAGAATAAAAAAACGCCAATCGATAGAAGAGACTCTAAATGCAACCTGAACAAAAATTGAAATTTTTGTGGTAAGCGGTTTAGGAGAAAAAAAAATCGGAAAGGCGACCGTTAATTTAGAAATGCAAAAATCGGGGTACATGTTTTCACGTCTCTCGCGCTCATGTTTACACCGAGAGGCATACAACTGATGTAGAAATGATTGAGTTAGGGATTTCTCTCATACCGGGTCACATATTATAATCAAAATTCTGCAAAAATTAAGAAATTAATTCTGTTAATTAAAATTACTACCTTGACAAGTTATCGTTCTTTTTTGTGTATTGATGAAATCAGCTGTCCGCGGCTTTCACTATCGACAGCACTGCTAACGACTCCCTTCCCCGCACCACACCAAAGACCGAAGAGCGTCGGAATTCACGCAGTGCTTCAGCACGATCTTTTGTATGGAAAATGCAAGATAAACAATGTTTATGTAAGAAACTTTAAACATATGAATTATTCTAGCTGTTCTAATAACGAAATTGCTGGAATTGTATGATATAGGTTTTTGTGGGTCAACCACTAATCCGATCATTTTACAAAAATGCACATTGAAAGCTTAATTTGGAAAAATCGGGTAAACGCCATCATATACAGCTTTCTAATTTTTATGAGTTGTAGCATATTAATCAAGGACGACAACAGAATTTTTTCAAATTTTTTCGCCCCTAGTTTGGGAGAAAATCAAAGTCAAAAGAGCGGACATAATATATGGCCACGATAGTATATTACAGAAGTTAATAATGATGATATTCTCAACGCATAACATCTAACAGTAGTAGTATTATTGTCGTAGGTACCTATAGATAGGTCGATATCTGCAAACTTATTACAAGAAGCAAGAAAAAACCCTCTCTTTTGAAATGCTTCGTAACCGCAACCAATTCGCAAGGTGAAACCTGTTATTCAATTACTACATTATCAGAAACGGTGTTACTGAAGCCCTAAATGTGTGTCTTGGCGAAGCCATGTTAAATTGCCTTCCATATGCCTTCTTTGTGACAAACAACAACTGGGTTAATTTGGAAAATAACTGCTCCCTCTTCTAGGACATTACAACATGCCATAATGTCGTTTTTTCTTTAATCAAACTTGGACGATTTCCTAGCTTAAAAACAGGACTTTTTAGAATCGCTTGCAATCGTGTAAACTGCGAAATATCTAGATTCTATACATATTTCCATGATTGTAGCATGCTATAGTATTGCCAAAGGGTTGGGGCTTTCTTAGTTTTGCTCTGTTCATCAAAATACGCCAGCATGACGTTTTCGGTGATGTTCTGCGACTCTGGTAAGTGATCGTGCATCATTCTCGTCAACTAAACATCAAATCCCCCTTTCAGATACAATACAAGGATCACATTTACTTGAATAAGGAGTTATGCGAAGATCAAACCTACATCGTAGATATGATTGGGTTCGAATACGGCCGCGGGATTGTATATGCGCAATAAATAGTTTATTGAATATCAGCATGCACGTAGCAGGCTATAGTAGATCTAAAGTGTTGAGGATTTCCTAGTTATGTAACGTATACGTTTTCGGTAACATTTTGGATAGAATTCTGGTCGTGCCAATACCGTATTCTTTTTTTGTAAGTCGTTTTCGATTTCGTCTTAGTTCTAGTTGTGTGCAACTATTTGTGTGACGTCCATCGCATGCAATTTTACTATGTAAGTATAATTTATTCTAATAAATTACTTTACCGAAATTAGAATTTGGTTTAAATTGTAAGTGCGTGTAAATATATAAGCCTCAACGTTAAGGCTCATGTCTCAATTCAAATGGCGCGCTTTTTTCCAAAACTTCTAAATAGAAAAATTACCAGATGTAGATGGCGCCAATATAACCAAATTTGAATTTATTTCGTATTTACTACATTTGACGATTTAACATATGTTTGCGGCGTAGTAGGGGAACCCCGACGCCGTGTCAGTGCTACTACTATAATTGACAGTTCACGTTTCGGTCTTTGTTTTTGATTTATAGAGGAGTTTTAGTGTTCTTAGAGTTATAAAGTGTGCGGGAGTTTGTAGTATATGTTTGTATTTTATTGTTTTTGAGTGGTGATTATATAGTTTCCAGTTATAATACTTATAAACAGATTTAGTAGGTTAGGTTGCAAATAACTCGTTTGTGTGACAAATACATATATTTTCTGCCCACAATACTAAATTTACTAATCATTAGTTGGGTCGCTAATCCCATTCTCGAAGGAGTTTCGAAAAAGAAGGGCGCAAATTCACGAAGTGTGGCAGCAAAACTAAGGTGGGCAAGATTTCAAGAGGTTTTACGGTATGTTTTATTTTATACAAATAGGTATGCTATAAATTAAAATATTATTATTTTAGATATGGTGACGTACAGCCGAACTCTCCGGAACCGTTGTCACTGGATACTGTGGAAGATTCTGCTGTGGAGATGCGAGAAAGCAGTGTGAATTTGACTATTGATAATGCGTGGGGAGCAAACGAGGATGTTGAAATGTTTGTTTCTTATTATACACACATGTATATCACTGGAAGCGGTGGAAGATTACAGTGACACCTTCCGAAGTGATTAAGAAGTTCTTGTCAAATATGTTGTACAGTTTCTGCGGAGAATAGTGTCATAAGTGTCAAGTTTTTGCCCTTTTTCCAGAAAGTTCGTCATGACTTTTCAGTCTGTTAACATGTGTAATAGACAGTAAACGTTCATCTGTTATACGTATGATGTAACTGTTCCACTATTCCCGCGGAAATTATATGTGATGTATGATATATAATTTATAGACAGGTGTCCCATTTTTTTCCCACAAAATTATTTTTCAAGTAGTAATTGTCATACTGAGTAAAAAGTTTCATATGAGTTTCGTATTTATTAAAATAATTCATATACAGTAGAGCGTCGATAATCAGAACTAATTGGGACCGAGGGTGGTTCGGATTATCAAATTGTTCGGATTATCAAATATCGAGTATTGGATACAAGCTATAAAACAAAAGCAATATATTTTTGTAAAAAGGAATCGCCAAAAACAGCTCTTTACTCGGTTACTCGGTGATTTATTGTTTTATTATTTAGTTTTTGCGCGTTCGGATTAGGGAACGTTCGGATTACCGGGGCTCGGATTGTCGACGCTCTACTGTATATACGTGAGTTGTACAGTTATTGCCTAAACCCTAGTTCCTCCTTCAAAAACCGTCAGGTAAAGTATATTATGGAGTACATTAATACAACAAAATACCTACTACAAAAAGAGCATTAAACAAATTTTACAAAACAAGTTGCAATGAATATACATATAAGATTCAAATATTTTTTAAAATTTTGCATTCTTGTAATTATAACATGGTCAAAATATTATATAAGACGTAGTAACAATGTTACAATTAAATATATTACATTATTTGCATTTAACAATGACAAAGAAATTTGTTGTAGACATGTTGCAGATATATTTACTTGTTTAGTGGGTTCCAAAATTTAGCAAATAATATAATTTATACTAATATAATATTTATTTCTGAGCAAGTAGCATGCATTTTGTTTGAACGTGGTTTGAACATAGTACGTACAAAAAAACGAATAGATTTACCCATTAATAATAACATTAAACTAACTGGAAAATCATAGTAATTTTCAAATACAGGAAACTAATTAAGTTGTCTTCCATATGTGCATATATGCAAATATAAATAATATATTATCGATAATATATTTATAATATAATATATATATACCTATATTAAATATATTATTGCTTTCTATTTATATAAATATTGAAACTGGAGTCGTTTTGAGTTTTCTAGATGATATAGTACTTTCACAATCGACATATCACATAAAAAAACACTTTAGTAAAATGCGGATTTAGGCCGCGCCATCTAGTTCTGGATACCTGAACTGTCGCTATTGTAATCATTTTTTCTAACTTACTAGAATGCAACAGAATGCAATTCTAGAGAAGTTCGGAAGAAAGTAACTTGTGCTCTGATAGTTAACATTTAATGTACTTTTATAATGTATTACAGCAGACAATAATCAGATATCACTGCCATCGGAAAGCTTTTCTATATTTGATGTCCACAATTTTTTAACACTAAAATTTGCATAAATAATCTGCATAAATATTGAAATCCTTTCCGATGGCAGTAGCATAAAGACCTACAGAATCGAATGGTAGCAAGCATTTCACGATTGGCGCAATAATTATAGCGTGGGTTACTTTGGCGTTTTGGGGGTAGGAGACGGGAGCCTTAAGCGTTATAACAATTCTTTAGTAAGTTCTTGTTCTTCGAAGTAACTAATCAGTCACCGCCAAACACTTTTATTCTGACTATTATAATTATTAGACACTATTTTTAGTAACCAACGAAATTGGAAAGTTTGCAGTTGTTTGTTTACTCATTCACAATGCTAAATTAAAGTTAATCAATTGACAAATGACGACGTCCAGACTGGCCCAGATCGTGCTAGTAAGTACTCAATATTCCTTAATAAGGCAAATTTTCTTTCGCCAGACGCAAAAGGCAATTTATTGAATAAATCTAATTTGGGGGCGCAAATTGACGCAAGTGTGGGTGTATTTCGATTATGCAGGCGTTTCCAATTTCGCTTGCCACGTAGGCAGCGAGCGTAATAATAGAATATATCGATACAGAAACATGTTACCAACTATAGATCGAAGTATCCAGCCGATACAGTTAATTGTGTGCATTTTATCAGCAATGCAGTTTGGTTACATAACACCACTATTGAAAAATAAAATCGCACGGGTTTGAGATTTTATTACAATCAGTTCGAAAAATATTAGGCATCCAGCAAACAAAAACTTAAACTAGGATAATTAACAAGGCAGCTGCAAAAACTTTCCTGTTTGAAACTTTTAATATACACTTTCATATTGTAAGCTAGTGAGTTTTAATTGTCATAAATATGTACCCGTTAGAAAGTTAAACAAAATAATAGAAATCTTATTGCAAAGTAACTTATTCGCTCATATTTTTTCTGTTTTGCTCCACATTTTGAATATTTTAGCGTCAACACGTGAAATGTGGTAAGTATAAAAGATGCACGTAATTCCAATTATTTTTACAGGTCTGTACTATTACACTATTACAGCGATATTGCTGCTTTCTTTCAATTACAATGATCTTTTAGTAAAAATACAATGGAAATATACCTTAAATGCGTAAAATTACAACGTATGTTGTGATTTTACTATTATAATAGCGGGTTTGTTGATATTGTAACGCCCAGACGCATGCGCTACGTTTGATCAGCTGTTTTGCAAACGAACGCCGGCACGCATACCATGGAGTGCAATATGTAGTTGGGTGCGTTGTATTTCTGACTCCGGTAAGTAACAATGATACAGTGAACTAAAACTTATCTAGATACCATGTAGGTGTAGGTTAAAATACCATGTCACACTGCAGAACAATTGTATTGCCTTTGTAGATCACCAACGACGACAATTAGCCATTCGAAATTGATGTCTTAACGGTGACGCCATACCTGGATGAAAGCTGTCAGTACAGTCTTCTACGTTTCTTTGTGAGAATTTGTTTTCAGATTGAAGAGTTTTATACCAACAGAAATATAATGTGCAATCTTCTTTTTAGGTTACTTTTTTGTGTCTGTCTAACATGTTTCCTTGTTCTTACAGATACAGATGCGGAACATGTTGCACCAAGTGTGTTTGTCAGAAAAAGAGTGAACGAGTATGTGTGTTCATGTTTGAGCGAAGTGCATTTATATATTTATCCGTGTGTTTTCTATGTTTAAGTATTTGCGTACGCTAAGTATTTATTAATTGCTTCTCTGTAGTTTTAATGTATTTTTATGTCCCTCAAACTACTTTATACTTGTATGTACATTTACATATTTATTTTTTTACAAGTAATTTTATCTATACCATTTTGTTTGACCGTTTGCACTATTGTAACGTTTGACTGTGTGCATGATTTTATTGTTTTGTTTGTATTATACGATAGATAATGTTAATATCTACTCAAGATCAGAATAAAATTATACAAATAAAAAATACTGCATATTTCATTGACTATTACACTGAAATATATGTAAAATTATTACGCACTACCTCATATTTAATTTAAAATTACATTTAAATTGATGTTCAAATATTACGCATTGGCCCATATATCACTTAAAATTACATTAAAATAGGTGTAATATTTCAGCCAAATTCTTGTAAAATCACAGTGTAAATATACAATGTACTTTGACATCATGTAATTCTGGCTTGTCAACTTGACAGATGGTGCATGTTTCATGCCTATGATTAATGTCAGAATGACAGCGTATAGGTTATAAAAGTACACGGTGTACGACTTTTTTTTGGCGCGCATAGTACCTTGTCATTGTACAGGGTGGGCCAAATTCGATGTTACTATAGGAGATCTCGGCAACTATAAGAGATATCGAAAAATGAGTAAGGTTGTTGTGTCGTCTTTTTTTGAGAGAAACTCAATGGTGAAAACCAAAATTAGCTATCGTCTTTTGTTTTCGAGTTATAACACAAAACTCGAATTTTAAGTATTTTGATACTGTCGATATCTTCGTTGTTTGTTAAATCAGACGAATGATATTTGCACGTTCTTCAGGCACTTTTTCGATTAGAATTCAGTGGAATTCACAGATTTTAAATATCTCTAATAGTTTAGAAAATAAACTGCTTCCGGGTTATGCCGTGTGTCAAGATTTGTTAATGCTGACGTTTCGCGAGCCATGTTGCTCGCTTCTTCAAAGCTAATTGAATACTGTGTTCAGTATTCAATTAGCTTTGAAGAAGCGAGCAACATGGCTCGCGAAACGTCAGCATTAACAAATCTTGACACACGGCATAACCCGGAAGCAGTTTATTTTCTAAATGATTCTGGCCGTGAAAGCCTACGTACTTACTTGATCTCTAAGGGCGGTCGCCCATATAGCTGGTGTGGCGGAAGTGTGATAGTGACGTGGCAGTGATATGGTTCATTGGCCAATGTAAACAAATGCATGAACGCCCACCAAGGTGATGCGGCAGTGCTATGTAACTGTCGTGGTACTGGATCGGATTCCACTCGTCTCTCAATGCTTAATCTCGAGTGGCAAGCGCGCCAAGCGCCTCTCGCCCGTCGCCGCTCCTGTCAATTACTGCAGGCTCAGCTTCGTGTGCTCTTTCGGATTGTTTACTATTTTTGTTTTTTTTATGTTTATTGTGTTATGTAACAATCGTTTTGTAATGAGCAACATATAAATGCAAGAAATAATGTATGTGATAAACGACAGAAATATTTTCATAGGTGAGTAAATATTAAAATCATAAGCTATACCTATCTGATGACCTGTATTTTTCAGATTCCATTCAAGCCACCCGAATATATTAAATATATAGAATAATAAGAAGCAAACATTGGAACTCTCTAAATATAGCAAATTGTGTTGTGCGTTCTCATCCTAGACAACGACTATGACAATTATACTACGTTCAATAGGTTGGCTATTGAACATAGCTGCACCTGCATCCAGTGTTTTTTTAATTTCTACCACATATACAACAAAAACGCAAAAGACATCCCAAGACTCATTTTGGTCTCTAAATCTTGATCTCAGGCTCTTGCGTTGATATGTCCAAGCCTGCCGTAAGTAATTATTTTCTTAACCTATATTATTTCAAGGTTAGATTTCACGAAGCAATGACAACATTGTTTTATTTTCAGATAATTCAATCCTACAAACCTCATCAATAAAATTTGAAACGGACTCTGTAGAGACAGAGACTGTCCGAACTAAAGGGAAAAATATAACGCTCCAATAAAAAGTTTGCCGCAGAAGATATCAACGTTAAAGTGATTAATCGTTAAGTTGAAGAAGCAATTGTGTGCCACATATTAGAATATTTTTTACTGCTTCTTCTAAAATGCACAATTAACAAGATTAAGTTAAATGGGTTCTAGCAGAAACCACTACAGTAATTTATTAAAAACTCCTAGAAAAGCGTATATAAAAGTTTAAACATTTTTCTCAAACGAAAACCTACTGTGCGGTCAAATAAGAATTTACATACTTATTTTTCATTAAAGATAGTATATTTTTGTTAAAATTAATAGTTTTTGTAATTATTTATATTTGTACCGGTAAATTTACCAATATCAGATTATTCTCAAAAGAAAAAACAATAATTGAATATATGTATTACATTAGTAATTGTTTTTTTTTTATAACGATCCTATCTCCATACATTTTCAACAATTAAGACTTATTGACTACTACAATAACTGTCAAACAAATATTTTCTTTCTATACCTAACTAGTAAATTAACTAAAAAACCTAAAGTTAAATGGCATAACATATTATTTATGTACAGTTCGATCGACATAATATGTAATGAATGTTCATATTTAAGAAATTGGTGATAATTCATACCAGTATCGGAATTAGCGCCATCTAGCGAACGTACCGCGCACTCATAATATTACAGTTTACATACATATTTGACTCTGACTAACCGATTAGTAAGTATTGGCGAACTGTACGATTTTTTATTTCGCAGTGGGATATAGGAATAATGTGGGAACGTAATGCAAGATTTAATTTTATGTTTGTTTTTCATATGTGTGAAATTAGTATGAGCGGCATGCGAAACAATTCCATCTAGCGGACTATTACGATATTACAGAATGAGACACGGACGCAGTGAAACAGGAAGCGCTGCGTGCCGGCGCGCCACCTAAGTGGGCGTTGAACCACGCACTCGTCATTTCACAATCTAGCCACACTTATACCTCCCCAATATCACTTGCCACTGCCACAACCACGCTTCCGCCATACCACCTATATGGGCGACCTGCCTAATAGTTTTGTAGAAATAACATAAAGTTGTGTTTTTTAAAATGGAAACCACAGCTGGCTATGACTGAAATAAATAGAGCCTTTCTTCCTCTTTTCAACGATATATAACAAGGCTGGTCCAAAATATACAAAAAGTAACGTTTTATTGAATAACATGAAATTAGTATATATCAGAGGCATTATGATTATTGTCTTCGAGATTTCTTTGAGTAGGCGTATGTCACTAGTAGTTTGACACTACTAATTAGTGACTTAAGTATTGAATTTGCATTCTTTTGAATATTTATTTCAATTAAAAGTTACGAAATGCCGTATGAATCATATGAAAAATACGCAATGATCGAATGCTTTATTCAAAGTAATAACAATGCTGAAATTGCATCCAAAACATACTTCAATCGTTATCCAGAACACAACCTCACAAATATATTTTTGAGAGATTAAAAGAAAATCTCATCAATCACGGGTCATTTAGTATGCCAAGACCCAAACATTACCATATTGAAAATGCTGAAGAAGCTGCCACCAACACAGTTGCAGCCGCAGTTGCAAATCCCTCAACTTCAAGTCGTGAAATAGAAACTGAATCTTCAGCATGCCAATCCATACCACAATGTTCGGCTTTTGGCATATTAATCAACCCGTAATTGATGAGATGGTCTTTTAATCCCAAAAACAAGTTTGTGCGGTCGTGCACTACCTGGATAACGATTGAATTATGTTTCGGATGTTATATCACAATTATTGTTATTACTTTGAATAAAGCATTCGATTATTGCGCATTTTTCATACTATTCAAACGGCATTCCGCAATTTTCAATTAAAATAAAAGAATAAAATTTTACTAAGTTCACTGATTAGTAGTGTCAAACTACTAGTGACATACGCCTACTCGGAAAAATCTGGAAGACAATAATTATAATTTCTCTGATATATACTAATTTCATGTTATTCAATAAAACATTACTTTTGGAATATTTTTGGACCGGCATGTTGTATATCGTTGAAAAGCGAAAAAAAGGCTCTATTTATTTCAGTCATAGCCAGCTATGGTTTCTATTTAAAAAAACAAAACTTTATGTATCTACAAAACTATTAGAGATATTTAAAATCTGTGAATTCCACTGAATTCTAATCGAAAAAGTGCCTTAAGAACGTGCAAATATCATTCGTCTGATTTAACAAACAACAAAGATATCGACAAGTATCAAAATAGAGAAAAATCGAGTTTTCTGTTATAACTCGAAAACAAAAGACGATAGCTAATTTTGGTTTTCACCATTGAGTTTTTCTCAAAAAAAGACGACACAACAAAGTAGATAATAATAAAATCATAACATGTATTATTATCATTATACTTAAAACTTAAATGAAGATTGCTTTGGTATTATTTTGGATTTGAACAACTATTTTGACCAAAACTGGAGGTACAAATTTGTGTTTCGGCTTGTTAAATTATGTAATTGTCAAACTGTCAGTTGGCACTAATTTTTCTACTACAGGGGACGATGAAGCTAGCTAAATATTATATGTTCTGGGATGCCAGACGCTTGATGCATTCACCCCATCAGGGGTGAAACGTCACAGCTACGGTCATTACCCACGAAACGTCATTAATGATGCACAACAGCCAGACGACCGGAGTCTGGAAAATTGGACAGGCGACAGTGAAGCCTGTCGGTTACAAATGTCTAAAACGTTACTTGTTCTCGGATTGCAGTTTGGTCACGCAAAAATTGTCTCAGAAATTGACCAGATATAATAAATATTTTGAATTTCAATCATTTAGTTTATTAAACTCAGATGCATGATCTACATAGTAAAACTTATTCTAAACTTACGGCTACATGTTGAGCCTTCATTGATACATACCTGAAAACAAAAAATAATTCAAATTAGGATAATTAATTACAGAACATATATAGAAATTAATTAAGTATATATTAGATTAGAGATTAGACAACGTATTGGCATATTTGCGAGTACAAAGTATACCAAGTATACAATTACTAGTGAAAAGAAAAAACCAGTTCTATTCAATTCGTATCGAGTCCACCTCAAAAATATATTTATATATTCGACGGTCGGCTGTGCGGACGGTTTTTTTTTACGACGAATACTTAGTATTTGCAATATCCAGTTGAAGTGGATATAGCAAGTGCCTAGGCGACAAATATTGGTTTCATTTATTTGCACTCGATGAACATTTTAGTACGCTGTTTAATTTTTCCATTTTTTAATTTCGTTTTGTGTGTAGTAGGTCATATACGTAGATTGACAATAGATTTGTAATTATTAGTAAGATTTTTGATTTTTCTAAAGGGCGAAAACCGCATAAAATTGTAATTTTGTGAAACCGTCAGACAGACAGACAGTTTTTCGGAAACAGTCAGATAGAAATTTAAAAAAAAAATGTTGTTTTTACCTGTCCATATAAACGCAAAGTTATTTCTTTCCAAGAAAAACGTGCACCATATACAGAGTGTATCCTAAGTTGATGCTTTTCTATGAACAATATAGATGATACTCATTTAAGAGCTTTCAAAATATAACCTTTTTGTTGAATAAAAAAACTACACAAAATTGTCTCTACTATTAAAATATTTTTAATTGTTTTCGTTTCTCTTCAAGTAGTAAACATCATAAAAATTTTATAAACAGCATGTCTATAAAATAATTTATTTGGAAAATTATACTTTATTTGCTTGTATATTTGTCGATTTTTATGATGTTTATTATTTGAAGAGAAACGAAAGCGGTTAAAAATATTTTAATAGTAGAGATAATTTTGTGTAGCTTTTTTATTCAACAAAAAGGTTATATTTTGAAAGCTCTTTTGTTTAACTTTTTGTTTCAGAAGCTAATTGATCTGTATTTCAGACAATATTAGGACATATTTATACAACGAACCTAGTAGTACAATTGGATTTAGTAGAACTTTAAAGATGACGAAGAAACCATATCTAACATTTCTTTTATGGGCAATAGCTTCCTAATTTAAATAAAAAAATATACATTTTTTCTCATTAAAATATTAATTTATTTAAACTAGTTCACATCAAATGACCAATTATTTTACAGTCTGTTAAAATTAGATGCTGCGAATTAATAATACAGAAAGCTAATGAATTAAACAAAAAATCATTCAAATGAAACAAACAGTTTTGTCAAGATTTATTTTGTAAATTTCCACAAGAATGCCCTTGTTAGTACGCAGTGAATTCTGCACTTATGTAATTAAAAATATGTCGGCATTATAAAATAAAACCGTTGCTTTTTCGTAATCAAATTATGAATTTGATTTGAAAAAGCTATAGTGCAAATAAGGCGAGCTAATCAAAAAAATAGCTAGTCCTCATTCGGTACGAACATGTAGCAAGTAGAAAATAAACTGCTTCCGGGTTATGCCGTGTGTCAAGATTTGTTAATGCTGACGTTTCGCGAGCCATGTTGCTCGCTTCTTCAAAGCTAATTGAATACTGAAGACCTACCAAGAAAGTCTCCCTTATATACCTGAATTTACACCTCACTGCGCACATCTGGCGCTACCGCTCCATGTGTTTTTCCACCTGACCGCGTTAGGATCGATTTCCAGACCCTACTAATGTCAGTACCGTCCTCGCGATTGATGTTGTCAGGATGTTTGTAAATTTCGATGGCTTCTCTAATAAGCCTTCGATGATAATTACCCACCCTTGCCAACATCTTCGCGTCATCGAAATCCATTGTGTGTCCCGACTCGTGGCAGTGTTGAGCAACAGCGGACTGTTGGATGTAGCAAGTCCTCAAAGAAGATTTTCACGTATTAGAAAATGCTAAGTGGCGATGCATCAATGTCCGATGCATTTACTGTTGCCGTGCAACTCTGACGGTCCGAAATCACAAACGAATATTGTACAAATTTGTTGGTAGTCATAGATTTTTTTGAGTTTTATAAAAATCAGCCGGTAATCAAGGATGTATGAAGAATATTCGGTGAACGAACTTAAAAGGAAGAATAAATCACTCATGGCATCGTTTAGACCAATCAATAACAAAAATTTTCGATTTGCCTGGCAAATATATTTACCAAATATTTAACACGTGGCAAATATTTGATATTTGGCAAGTATACGAATGTGTAGCCCCGGCTAGAAGACTGATATTCTCAAGCCTGATCGTCCGAAATGATAGATTGCTTGCGTGAAATTGAAGCTTGACAGTTCATCGCTCGTCGCGGCACATAAATAAAATATAAATCGGACCTTCGTTGGACAACAGCGAGACAGACGCCCGTCATTGGGGGGCGTGAAAACCAACGGTTTTAATCGCGAAACGTTACTCTTGACGTAACTGTACATCGGATATGCGATTTCTCTTCAAAACCCAGAGGTAGGGTTGCCAGATTTTCAATTTCGAGCGTCGTGATCTGGCAACCCTACCCGGTAGTAGGGTTGCCAGATTTTCAATCGCTGACTGTCGTGATCTGGCAACCCTACCCGGAGATAGGGTCGCCAGATTTTCAATCGCGAATCGTCACGATCTGGCAACCCTACACGACAATAGGTTCATTAATTCAGTCATCATAAAACATGTATTATTATCAGTGGCCGGACAAAAATGTATGTCTCGCAGTGGTAGAAGTCGCCCAGCTATGAGTGTGCGTAGCGGGCACGCATGAGTCAATGATGATTGGATTGATATCCATAGGCGCGAAGCGGCTGGCGGTTGGTAGTAAACCGAGTGAATTAAATGTTTGTCGTAACTATATGCAACACGTGCCCACTGAAGTATTTTACTCATTTCTTGGATATGCATTGAACGATTGTATTACTGCATATTTTTCAAAATTATCTACAGTAAAATTATTTCGCTTAGATGTCAAAATGTCTTTAAACCTTGAAAATGATCTTTCTACATCGCAGCTAGTCACAGGCGCAAAAGAATAAACCAACACCAAATTGGAATATTTTTGAGAAATTCCTTCATCCGTAAATGAATTCGTAGAGATTTGTTTTGAAATACTAAAAACCGGATTTCTATGTACTACCGCATCAATTTCTTTTTGTAATTTTTTACGGATTGAGGCTTCAATGCTTCGTAACCTTTCGTACAGGGATTCAATCCTCTGAAAACTGCTTGCAAGTTCAA
The DNA here is from genome assembly GCA_963966075.1 of Aphodius sticticus. NCBI lineage: Eukaryota > Metazoa > Arthropoda > Insecta > Coleoptera > Scarabaeidae > Aphodius > Aphodius sticticus. The sequence continues at coordinate 1,642,347 of OZ014507.1, forward strand.
CATTTTGTTGTTCTAGAAACTTTATGGTTGGCAATACTTGCGCAAAATTTTTATCAATAAATTTTAATTGTTCATGCAAATCTTGTAATGATAGTACTTTTTGCAGTCTTTAATACTAACTGCTTCGTCAGACAAATTTAAGACGAAGGGTTTGATGATACCAACGTTTCTTGCATAAAAAATTGCCGCTTCTAACCATGTACCCCATCTCGTAATAACTGGTTGTGGTGGCAAAGGTAGATTAGGTCACTTTTCCTTGTAAAGAGACAATCTGGAAGGAGCTTTCAATAAAATTTTTTGCACGTGCTTATTAGCGTATTCACGTCTGGAAGTTCTTCCCGAATAAATTCACAAATTCTATGAATAGCGTGTGCAAAACATGTCAAATGAAGAATATTTTAAAAATGTTGTTTAAGTAATTTTCCAACTTTTAACATAATCGCAGCAGCGTCAGAAATAAACAGTAATACTTTGGTAGCGTCTGTGATTCCTACTTTTTTTATGGCGTCATTTACTATTGTACATATCTCTTCAGCTTTGACGGTACAGCGAAACTGAGTAGATATTAAATAGGGTTTTATATAAGTCTTGCGGGTCCAACAATCCGACAACGACGTTGACCACACATCTGCCCTTCATATCCGTAGTTTCATCTGCAGAAACCCAAATATATTTATCGGATAGTTTTGACTTTATTGTAGAAATTGTAGGGCATACACTGTATTAAACATCACCAATCCACAGAAAACTGTCATCGATACTATGAGTCATTTTATTTTGCTATTTGATCGAATTAACTATAAACCATAACTACTCAGTGATAATACATAATTCTGAACTATCTCCTGCTAGACGTACAGTCTAGGCAATTAAACTCGCAACCGACTACTCGCAGCTTGGGTGGCACGACAGAATGTGCAGCTTGCATCGTTTCATTTAAAAGCAATCTAGATCATAGCGACTGTATAAACCATGGAAATTATATTACTTACATCGTACGCCTCAAGGAAGATTTTCTTTTGCCATAAGACGAATTAAATTGAAGACGTCTCTTATATCTGAGAATTACATATTCAAATTTAGTCACAGTTAGTATGGTTACGATGAGTACGGACTGTATTATTATCGAGAGCAATGATGTAACGAGCATAGTCGACGAGTTATGGTGTTTGAGCAAGATAATTATAGTTATCCGACATGTCAAACATAGTTGCTTAACCTGGTAAATATGAACACACCTTATTGAACAAAGTGTTCTCAGAGAGCGCTTCGTTTAGAGAGATAAGCTCCACGGAGCAAAGTAATTTCCGGTCTTTTCAATTTATACAAGCTGTGTACGCAAAATATAAGGCGCAAATGCTTTTAAAGAAATTAGATGTTACTAATGATAGCTGGTCATAACAAAAATACTAAATAGTCATACTAAGGGCCGTTTTCTAAAGGTTCAGGGAACGAATAAATTAAAGTAGAAGAATTTTTGTATAATTTACGTCTATGACATTTTTTAGTAAAATTAATAGTTTAGCTGCATGAGCAAATTCTATTTGATCGAGATCGGTCGTGTCTGCATTAATAAAACTACTAAGCCAGGATTTGACAGATATTTTCATTGTAATGATATCAGGTAGTGTCAAACGTTGATGTAATACCTACTGTCAATAGAATCGATATATCTGTCAAATCCTGGCTGACTAGTTTTATTTTAATGCGGACACAAAGTATGATAAAGTCATGTGCCTGGCCACATCAGATTCATTTAAATAAATTTTATCTTTGTAAGAGTTGTTTGGATACAAAGCTAAAGTGGAAAGAACACGTTTAGAAGAAGAGAGTAGACGTTTTATCTGTCAACATTTTGCATATAGGAATTTCGCGGACGTTTGCGGTTTGTTTCGATAAAATGGCGAAGCCACCACTTCAGTTCTAGGGTACTCACATTTCAGTATATCATTACGGTTTATCTTTTCATTCTAATCTGTACCATTATACGGTAACTTAGATATTCGATCCGTATGTAGAAAATACCTTAGGAACGGGAAACTAACAACGCGACAGTATCACTTTTCGTCGGCACTCGAGTTACTCCTTAACCACAAACTTAATTAAATAACTCTGTTTTCTTGCTACACACAGAAAAGTGATCTCTCGAACGAAGAAGAGAATTACTTGGCTGAAGTAGTTGGTAGGTTCGTATATACGCGAGAGATTATTGACTTCAACCAAGAAATTTTATTCCTTGGAATGGTTACTAGATTTAAGAAAGTGGTTACTCTAGTGAAGTAAGTCAACAGTCTTGGATGAAGTGTATATTTTTATTCCCGGTAAATATTTTTAGCTACTTAATGTAAGAATTTTAAAGATTTGGCACAAATACGTTTTCTATTGCTAATTAACAAGGTAGGTATGTTATATTTCCTTATTCGTTCTAAACTGTTGCGTGCGTTACATCAAACTATTCCGTGTTGAAACGTTTATTGGACACTATAAATCGCAATACATATCCCCAATAAATCACAAGGCACATCCCCTGCGGGTACGTCGTTGTTGTTTTCGTACTAGAGGCTCCTATACGGCGCCAGCACCGCGCGCGGGCGCGCGAGCCTTGACAAAATCACGGTGCGCATATTTATTCCAGAGAAAGGGATTACTTGAAAGAAGTGAGAATCACTTCAGTTAAATAATTGGTGGGTTTTTATTCAGTAAACAATACTTACTTATATTAAATGTCTTATATTTTCTTGGATCAAGTAACTACGCACTTGGATGGATTTACTATTACTTCGTTGGAGAAATTAACATTTTTGGGACGAAAGATTCAATTACTTCTTTCAATACAATATTGGTTCTTATAAAGAAAGAATTTATTTGTTGACAGCATTTATCTGAGAAATTATTTTACTTATATTGAGTATGTGGCATTTCTTGTATATACCTTACTTTCTACATCCAAGTAAATATGCATTTGAATCTAGTAAATAAATTCAAGAAATTATGTTTTCTCGTTCCAAATAATCACTTTTCTGTGTGTAGTCTAAAAATTCTGCAGTAGTGAAAAGTATTGTATCTACGAATCACATATAATAAGTTCATTGCATACGTATCTATGACTATATAATTCCCATCATGATACGCGCCAATGATTATAATGACACTAGCGTTGTATAATAATGACAGTTCGTTCAAATAATGACTTCATTATTTGAACGAACTGTCATCATTATACGAATGTACTGTCAAAGTCAGTCTAAACCTCCGTGGATGACACTTATGACATTTCGTCTCGCCACCATTGACAACTACATTTAAAAGATTTGATATAAAATAGAATTTATGAGTCGTAGATAAAACGTCGTATTCGACTCGCACACAACTGATATAAATCGCTCGCATGTTTATATCCTTAATTATGTGCTCGTCAAATAATATAATAGTATACCAGGAGTGTTCAGGTTCAACGTCACAATAATTTACTAATATTATTACATAACAGATAAAATGATACATGTGTATGCCAGTATGATATGCAATTATATATTAATCATCATGTTATAGTACTTAGTATTGTTCATATGTTACGGATGTGGTCAGTATCGTGACTTTATTATTAACTTTATTTTATTATTATTATTAACTTATTATTATTATTATTATTATTATTATTAACTAAGATCTTTATGTAAATTATATGCAATGTTTGGACATTTTTTTAGCATTAAAGAGGATGAAAATGACCTTTGCTGAAAAGCACTTGTTCGAAGGACGTTAGTATATACTGTAAAGAAAAGACTGCACGACAAAATTAATGCAAAATAGTAGGTGTACGCACTAGTTTGTGGCGAGAGATGTATGTCAACAAACGTATTGACAATGTCACGTTTCCTGTTGTGTAAACACATGCAGTGATGACTGCAAATTTAATCAATTAAATTCATCTTCATCTCATTCATATCAATGTCGATATACAAATCATATCATTTGAGACCAAAATTGCTCACAGTATGACCTGCATAAGTAAAACTTGTGACTAATAAGCAATGTGATAAATAGTAAATAATAAGTAATCTCAAAATGAGTGCTCAACAAAGGTATTACTGTTAATACGACAATTACGCACTAAATACCAAGTGTTTAACAACTCTTTAATTAAATTAAATTGTTGTCCTATATACATAGATAGAAAAGATTTCTTGTTTTCAAGAAATATATTCTTTTGAACTTATTCTTTTGGATCAAAACATATTTCTTTGATACGAACTATGTTTACTTCATTGAATACTCTAGTTCATTTTCTTGTTGATATTAATTTATTCGGCATATTTATTTAAGTCAAATAAGTTATAGTATTGTTCTGATTTAAAAAAAATAACATCTATTTCTTTAGCATTTTTTTGCACTAAAGCGATTGCTATTCCAAAAATTATCTAATAAGTCATTGTACTACTGAATTGTTGCCATTTATTCAAAGATTATACACGCATGACGGTTATTTAATTTGTTTGATATTAGTAACGCCATAAGAATGTATACATAACCTCCAATTATTCATAGGATGTGTGATTTGTGAAATGATTCATCGTTAATTGTATTCCAAATATTGCCTACTGCCTGCAGGGAATAAATTTAATCTAGTGTCTCGGAGAAAAGTGCTATACACGTGCTCTTCTAGATTATAGAAGAACAACTTCCCCCTCATTCCTTTTGCTGACTAAGAGCATTGGGATTTATTACAGGGGAGGATATCCGAAAGCCCTACAGTCAATGGCCCTTTGTTCTTCATAACAAACTGTAGGGCTGACACAGTGATAGGAGTTTCTTATAGACTGCATCATTTTACTTATACGGAAAACCTACGTTTAATGTTTCATATAAAGCAGGGGCTTCATATTCGTATACTTGCCCAATTTCAAATATTTGACAAATATTATAATTAATTCCTTTTTGGCAAGCAAATCGAAAATTTTTGTTATTGATAGCTCTAAACGATGCCATGGTTCCGTGTCCTTAATATTTTAAAGAAAATAAATATTTTTTTTAGTAAAATTATAAAAAGTTCTACTAAATCCAATAGTACTACTAGGTTCGTAGTATAAATGCGTCTTAATGTTATCTGAAATACAGATCAATTAGCTGTTGATACCTCAATTACAGAAAAAAAAATGAGCTGTCAAAATATAACTTTTTACTTTATCATACATAGTATGTAAAGTACCCATTGTAATCGTGCCAAAAAAATTTTTTAAGGTTTTAATAGAAATATGCCTTTTTGGGTCCCTTAACATTTTCGACCGCGGTAAAAAAAATGTCTGTGGGTGTGTGTATGTGTGTGTACCCGTTTTTGTGGCGACGATTCCGGAAGAAACTTCATATATAGTTTCATGACCAAACTTAGAGCTGAAAAGGTTTTTGTTCAAAAGAGTCCAAAGGAATTGGATGTTTCCTCTAAGCATTTGTCAATGATTTTGCAAATGAGCCGTCATTTCTGTAATTTTGTCAAAATAGTTAAATAGTAACTAGTTAGAGGAAATTTCGTATAATTTATGTCTATGCAATTTTTTGGTAAAATTAATAGTTTAGCTGCATGAGTAAATTCTATTTGATCGAGATCGGTCGTGTCTGCATTAATATAAAACTAGTTAGTCAGGATTTGACAGATATTTTCATTCTAATGACAGTAGGTAGTGTCAAACGCTGATCTTTTGACAATCCCGGCTAACTAGTTTTATTTTAATGCAGACACGACCGATCTCGATTAAATAGAATCTTATGCAGCTAAACTATTTATTTTATGTATAGTATGATAAAGTCATGTGCTTGGCCACATCAAATTTTTTGTTAAATAAAAAACCTACACAAAATTTTCCCTACTATTAAGATGTTTTTAACCGTTTTTGTTTCTCTTCAAATAATAAACATCATAAACATTGACAAATATATAAATCCAACAAGCAAATAAAGTAAAATTTTCCAAATATGTAACTTATTTTATAGACATGCTCATCTATGTTGTTCATAGAAAAGCACCAACATAGGATACACTCTGTACATGGTGTCCGTTTTTCTTAGAAAGAAATTTCATTGCGTTTATGTGAATAGGTAAAAACAACAATAACAATTTTTATATATTTCTGACTGAGAAGTTTTCCGGAAAATAAAATTTTCACAAAATCACAATTTTATGCGGTTTTCGCCCTTTAGAAAAATCAAACATTTTACTAATAATTACAAATCTATTGTCAATATATTCGCATACGACCTAATTCACACAAAACGAACTTAAAAATTGGAACAACGTACTAAAATCGTTCATCGAGTACAAATAAATGCACCAATATTTGTTGCCTTGGGATTTGCTATACCCACTTCAACTGCACACAGAAAAGTGATTATTTGGAACGAGAAAACATAATTTCTTGAATTTATTTACTAGATTCAAATGCATATCTACTTGGATGTAGAAAGTTAGGTATATACAAGAAATGCCACATACTCAATATAAGTAAAATGATTTCTCAGATAAATGCTGTCAACATATAAATTCTTTCTTTATAAGAACCAATATTGTATTAAAAGAAGTAATTGCATTTTTCGTCCCAAAAATGTTAATTTCTCCAACGAAGTAATAGTAAATCCATCCAAGTGCGTAGTTACTTGATCCAAGAAAATATAAGACATTTAATATAAGTATTGTTTACTGAATAAAAACCCACCAATTATTTAACTGAAGTGATTCTCACTTCTTTCAAGTAATCCATTTCTCTGGACTAAATATGCGCACCGTGATTTTGTCAAGGCTCGCGCGCCCGCGCGTGGTGCTGGCGCCGTAAAGGAGCCTAGAACGAAAACAATAGCGAAGTACCCGTAGGGGATGTGCCTTGTGATTTATTGGGAATGTGTATTGTGATTTATAGTGTACAATAAACGTTTCAACACGGAATAGTTTGATGTAACGCACGCAACAGTTTAGAACGAGTAAGTAAATATAACATACATATCTAGTTAATTAGCAATAGAAAACGTATTTGTGCCAAATCTTTAAAATTCTTACATTAAGTAGGTAGCTAAAAATATTTACCGGGAATAAAAATATTCACTTCATTGAAGACTGTTTACTTACTTCACCAGAGTAAGCACTTTCTTAAATCTAGTAATTATTCCAAGAAATAAAATTTCTTGGTTGAAGTCAATAATCTCTCGCGTATATACGAACCTACCAACTACTTCAGCCAAGTAAATTCTCCCTTCGTTCGAGAGATCACTTTTCTGTGTGTGGGTATTGCAAATACCAAGTATATGGCGTAAAAAACTCGTCTGCACAGCCGAACGTCGAATATACAGTAGAGCGTCGATAATCCGAACTAATTGGGACCGAAGGTGATTCGGATTATCAAATTGTTCGGATTATCAAATATTGCAGCTAAATAATAGAAAATACGAGTGCTGGATTCCGCTCTTCTTAAACTATAGGAATGTCAAAATCTAAGGATATCGAAGGGATACCAAAGGGATATCGAAGGGATATCAAAGAGATGTCGAAGGGTACCTGCAAAAATCCCTAGGTTACTAAGTGATTTATTTTATTATTATTTCTTTTTGGACGTTCGGATTAGCGAACGTTCGGATTATCGACGCTCTACTGTATATTATACATAAATCTATTTTATAGGTGGACTCGCTACGAATTTAACAGAGCAGGTTTTTTTTTTCTTGGGAAATATTCGTATACTTGGCAAATACTTGATATTTGAGTTTATAAAAAAATTTAAAAATTTTAAGAAGTTTTGGTAACCAATAACCATATATATGGTTGCTATAAGATCAGTTCCAACGTTTCAACACGCAGGAATACCGTTCAGGTACGATTCAATGTGTTGGACCAAGTGTATCAGCGCTACTTTTTATCATTGAGATGTCGATCGTAACATAACTGGTCCATCACAAAACACGATACCTGTATTGTGTTGGAACAAACCTATTAACAATGACTTACGGAATACGAATTTCTTAATAAAACTTTATTATTTTTTGATGTTATAACAGAGATATTGTTTGAAACATTTATGTGGTATCTTTTCATGCACAATGAAGTCGTTTATTTCACGGCCACGATAAATAACATTAAAAACCAGTCTAATATTTGTATATTTCTGTCCAAACAACCGGGACTAAATACGGTTAACGGTCACGGTACGGATTTTTGTCCGTTTCGCAATAATTGGAAATTGGAATTTTTTTTAATTTTACCGGTGTTTAAGTTAAGTTTAAGCGAATTGCAAGTGCCGATGGTGATTAAGGCCGATGAATCGACATTATTTTTCACGAATGTACCGTCACGGCATCGTTCGGTTCGGTCGGTCAGTCATTTCCTTCGAAACTTGCGAACGAAAGTGCAGAACTTTGCCGGTTTCTTGGCCGTGTTTCCGCATCACGATCACTTACCGGCAATTTATCTATTCTACTTTAATAAATTCGACGCTGTGTATCTCGATTATCGTTGATACCGCGTATAATCCCTGTCGGTCTACTTTTTACAATTCCAGATGGACTGATCTGTATCCTTCCGACAATGTTATTGGGCGAAAATAAGCAGAAACTGTAGTTTACCGATTTTCGAAAATATTGTTTGAAAGTTTCACAAAGAAATTATTAAAATTGCACGAGTTATATATTTTTTTATCTACGAGTCACATATAAAAACTTCATTCCATACGTATCTATTAAGGCTTCCAATCCCGGGATCCCGACAAATAATAAACTTTGTCCGGGATCCCGGGATTATAAATCTAAAACCCGGGATCCCGAAAAAGTAAAATCTAAATTATTTCTTATTTTATTGTTAATTGGTGAAATGTGGGAAATCAAATTCTTCATTGGAAAGTCCTCTACAAGTCCTATAACTTTAATCTTAAGTTTTCCCAAACTCCGAAGAATTGCTCGAAAAATACCAAAAAATGTCTTTTCCCATGCATTTTCTTATGTAAATTTGATGCATCGATAGGCACCATTAAAAATCAAAATTTCGAAGAAAAAATAAATACGTGTCCACTTTTTTTGGGTTTGGAAACGATTTGGGGGGATCGTTGCTTTCTATCATCACAAAAATTTTTGCAATGCATTTTTGAACCACCCTAGTGAATACTGTGCCCGAAATTTTGTTGTAGTGTGGCGTGTTAACACAACAACGGAATGAATTAGACGCAAATCACCTTCCAAAGGAAACACGCATTTCCAACTCGACCTAATTTATTTCGAATCGATCCCATCCGACGTGTATACGAACACGTCTTCGAGGATCAAGACTCTACTCCACGATTCCTTTGAAAGCTGACATCCCAGAAAATCCTTTGTCTCGCGACGAATCATTTAGGTTAAGTGACGCGACTCGCGCGCGTCAGAAGTCAGTCGGTCGGGTCAAACGAATGTGCCGGGCAAGAAGGAACCGCGGCGCGGGTTATCGACCCTCCTATGCCCGCTCGAGGAACCGCCTTCCACCGGGTCCAATTATAAAATACATACGCGAGATGCTTGCACCACTAGCCCAAACGCAATGCATCTAATCTCGTCTGGTCGTGCTGTTCTTTACGAGTAACATTTCCGGGTACTATTAACACACTTTACATAACACATTTTAATTTTATAGCATCTGCACGAACCCCCCCTTTCCCCCCTTCCGGCCGGTGTCAGTATTCGCGGTGAATGGGCGCCTGCTTGCCCTATATTAGGCAAAGCAAACACGCGATAAAAGTAAGTTCTTGGCACGAGAATTTTGTCTGAGCGATTCCTATGAGTGTATGTATGTATGTCTGGCGATGTTTCCGAGTTGCGAGTGTTTTTGTTTCTGTTGTATGTAATGCACTGTCGGATTTGGTTTCGAATTGAAATGTTAAAATGTTTTGAAGGTCATTGACGCAGTGTGCGATAAAAGAGATAGTAGAAAGTGACTCGTTTAACAGTAGTTATCGTTGTGGTTAATTGCTGGAATTGGAAGAAAACTTTCGTAGTAAACATGTCGGTCCATATAAGAAATTCATTCATCACAATCTAACAGATGTCTGAAAAGATTCATAAAAGACAAGGCAGTATATCTATCCAAGTAAACAAATAATGGTATGGTCAAATACAATTTTGTATTCGTCGACTATTAAAACAAGTTTGTTAAATTTATTAAATGTACAGGGGAAAGATTACCACAGCTAAATTAAATGATCATTGTTAAAGAACTAAATTAGTATCCAATAAACGGGAAAACCTTTAAACTTTTAACCACAGCTACTAGAATTTAACCAGTTGTCGTATTAATGAACCCATTCAATAGGGTATTTGACTATTTTTGGAAACCCATCTTATATGTGTTTATTCCTTCACTCTACATTGTACATAAATGCATTATTTTTTGTAATTATTTCCTCAATATTTCATAAAAATCAGCGTTAAAAATTGAATCACAAAAAGTCCCGCCAAAACGATACTTTCTGTTGTGTGGCGTCACCGGTTAGTGATGTCAAGATGTCAAGATGATGTGATGTCAAGATGTCAAATCGGCCCATATGGTCTGTCAGCATCGTCATCGTCGCCGTTTGGTAATTGTGTTGTATGATGTGTTGTTTTCACAATTTCGACATAATAGGTTATAAATGGTGTATAAATCCACAATGCAGAAATGCGTCAATAAAAACTCCGGATAAACTATTTGTAGCTGTTCCGCAAGATTTGAAACTGCGAAGAAAATGGTTGGCTCGTAGAAATCCAAATGAAATAAATAGCGGCCAATACAAGTGTTTTTTGTTGTGAAGATTACTTCGACATAAGTAAAACTGACTAGAATAAGTTATCTATTGTATTTTCGAACCAGGTATTATGTAATTTGACAGCTTAACGTTAGGGCTATCCTAACCTACAAAGTTATGCTTACATGGCACTTTAGTGCTTTAGTGCACTTAGTGCTATTAAATTCAAACGGGAGAAGCATAAGAGCGCGTTCGGATAACCCGGTATTGTACGGTGAGAGTGACGCGCTGCATAAAGGAGCTCCTACACGCAGTGCCAACGTCTCGCCAACGTTGGTGATGTGACGCGCTGCGCGTAGTGCGCGCATTCACTTCGCCAACATTGGCCAACGTTGGTATTGGGCGCAAGGTATTTCTGTGTATCGTAGAAGGCTCGTAGCGTCCCGTAGAGAATTAAAAATGAACAGTGAAGACGATATCATTGCTGTTGCCGCAGCTCCCATTATTTTAAGCAGTGCATTGTTGCTTAGAATTAAAAAAAGGAACCCTCGAAACAGGACACTGTTTAATAAGGTTGTTAAATATTAAACATGTTTTTCAGTCATTATTTATACAGTACGTTCGAAAATATTAAATACATTAAGGAATACAAATATACAGCAATACAGGAAACAAAATTATTTAGCTTTTTATATTTGCCACGTGACATTAAAAAAATATCCCTTTTTATTTTCTTTATGTTTCAAGCAATAAATGCGGAATAAGATGGGATAAGATCTGATACACTGAGTGGTCTATATTTTTATGCAAGACCCTGTTAATTTGTGTCGTTTCTTTATATAAATATTTCATTTCAGTCAAATCGATGAATTCATAATTTTGATTTAAAAAATAATTTATATAATAAAACTGAAATTATTTATAAGATACAAAGAAAAATTGAGAACCCTTACATACACGGAGTTTTAATTATAGATATTAAAACTCCGTGTAGGTATGTATATTATGTAGGTATATTTATTATCAACCCAATATTTTTAGTAACAGATATACTTTTTGATATTTTTCTGATAATCAAAATAAGGAAAAGCATCCAGTATAGTTTTTAAACTTTCTTGAATACATTAAATACATCAGATTATTTAAATTTGCCGCTTAAAACTAATCTATAAATTGTTAATTAATAAATAGGTAATTGTTGTTAATTATATAAATGTAACTTTGTTTGATTGTAGTCAAGATTGTAGGGAAGAGGGTTGACCGCAGTCCTTGGACCCCTATACCGTATGACTCCCCATCGTGTGTAGATTCATATCCCGCTTCCCTCCAACCCCCTCCCTCACCTTTCCCACCCCACCCTAGCGAATAAGGTTGACCGCAATCCCAGAACCTAAATACCGTATGCCTCCCTATCGTGTGCGAATACATTTTTAAAATTTTAATGATGACGTCATTTCTGGAATACCCGGAAGTCATACTAACCTCAAGACCATCCCATAAATTGGCATTTTCTGTCTATTAACACAACGTTCATTCCTTCGGCGTCAAAAACAAAAAATAAACAAACGTACCTATGCTGTGGGTCACCCATTATAACGACTTCAATATTGTCTTCAGAATATTATTTTATTGCTTGTTAATTTATTGTAACTGTAAGGTTAATATAATGCTTATAAGAACCATAATTATTGTGAATAAATTTACAAAATGTTAAAAAAAGTTTACATGTTTTTACATTTGGGCAATCAGGCATTTGGGCAAATAATAAATCATCATCGTCCTTAAAGTACGTACAAACATAAATAATGCAGTATATATGATAAAACATAGATAGATAACTAAACTTTTCATCGGTAGTACGTACAATGCTAAAACAGAATGAAATAAAGCGGACAAGGTCGACATATTGGCGATGTGCATTGGCACAGTTGGGTCCCGCTACGCGAAGCACTCCGATGGCCAATGATGGGCCCTATTGGCACTGCGTGTGGGAGCACCTTAATAGGCGGACTAACGTCATACGGCGTTTATCTGCATATAAGAGAGAGACAGCCGACCCAGGTTATCTGAGCATTACGCTCCCCATACCCTACCCTGACAAACCGAACGCGCTCTAAGCGTACTAACGAATGACGTCATTGGAGACTGAGCCAATTACAGAGCGTTTTCAAGCACGTGATAGGACATGAATAAAATTCAATTTTAATTTTGGTTTTTAATAGAAATAAAGCATATTTTTTTTAAGTAATATCAAATAGTTTTCTTAAACTGTAATCTATTAGGATGACTATAATACAAGCCATATTTTTAATACAGTCAAATACCCTATTAATAAAATTAATCATGACGGCATAAATATGGATTTTGTGTAGTTCTACTCTCGCAGATACTCCTATTCATTATTAATTAGCATATTTTGAACTTCTGTCTACACAGCACATCGAAGGGCACTGATCAGCTGATTGATTCTTTTGTACTGAATGCGCATGACCATCAACAGTTAACCTCTGTTATTACCCGCATGATTCTTAACACATGGTTAATTTTTCATATAGAATGCGCAATCTTATTAAAGTCGTTAACAAGGTGGTTAACGAAAGTTGTTAACGTAGGTGCTACATAACAACTCCGTTACAGAATTGGCCTGATTGAGGCATACACGATTTTACCCATATTTCGAAATCGTTTTTTTGGCAATATCTTTCTTCCTATGATCTGGGAAGAGTTAAATGTACGATAAAATTGCTAAATCTTTTAATCAACTACAAAAAATATCAAATGCATTTTGTTTCATAAAAGTAATTGTTCTTACCAATTACGGCTAACAGGGTATCACAGGTAAGTGAAACAAGGGAAACATATTGTATACCATGGGCGTAGCCAGGGTGAGGGTTTTGGGGGTTCACCCCCCCCCCCCCCCCCCCCCGAAAAGTTAAGATATTAATTTTTTATTATTTATTTTATTTTTTATTACCGCTTGCTCGAACAAAGAATAACTAAGTTGTAATAGGTTTTTCTTATAGTTTAATTTGTTTTAGTTTTAAGTGGTTGCGTAGAACAGTTGACGCTCCGCTGTCAAGCTGAACTCCGCCCTTGCCTGGGGGGTTTATTGAATACATTAATGTTTAATTTAATCGTTTTTGTAATGTTTACCTCTGTGCAATAAAGGCATATTATTATTATTATTCATGTTCTTCTGAAAAAAAGTGATTACCTCCCTTTATTTTTATGGTATTTTTTACCAAAATTTGTATTCTTGACTAGCAAACATCTGAATATGTACATAGTTACAGAACTTTTGTTGCATTTCCGAAATCAAGCAAAGTGGGTATTATGGATATTACATAAGAAACTTCTTAACCTTCTGATGTACATGTACATACATATCTTCACGTATAATAAAAAAAACAGTGTGTTGTTCAGGATGTTACTTCATGAAAACCAGTAAAATATTACTCAATGTAACAACAAACTTAAGTATTGAAACGGCAAGCAGGTACAAATAACAAACGTTATATTACGATATTAATCCTCTATTAACCCCTAAGGACGAGTTTTCCAATGCAAGTTAAAACCACGTTTAGCTTTAAACCGAGTTTACGTCACAAGGATTTTGTATACCCAAACTCAGTTTATAGTTTAAACTAGCATTGAAACCCCCGACCTATCGTCAGTATTAAAAATAATTTCAATGTGCCGACAATAAACAAACATCTAACTTCAATATATTATTTCGCAGAAACACATTCTTCCCACGATTATACTTGTTTCTCACTTCTCAGTAAAACCAGGTAGATACCTAAATCGTAGAGGATTGATATTTTTAGAACGCAGGCACCCCAAACTTCTTAAATGCACAGCAAAACACAAACCAGACACCCATTGACATCCTACAATACACAATCCAACAGAAGTTCTACTGTACAAACTCTCGGAGAAAATATTAGAAATTTCAAAGCGAACAATACCATAATTCACTCCGAAATTCGGTCACGTACGTTCCTTACGCAACACGCAGTGATTTCATTCACTCTACTCTTCACATACACATTTCATAACAACCTCAAGGCAATTTTCATCGCCTCAAAAGAAGTATACCTATTATTGCAAAGACGACCTTGAGATCTAACCGAAAAAAACGACCAAATATCAGTGAACAGACATTGATATTACAGACATGACCAAAATATGTAAATATGAGAAATATTGCAGAATAGTCATCAACATACTGTATAGTAACAAGTAACAACCACGATTCATAATGGGCAATCATATCTCAACGTTTCTTTGTACAATCACGGACCGGAAGTTGTTTGTTTAAATTTCACAATAGAGATATTAGTATCACGTATGAAGCGTTTGAGTTATAAGGTGTTTTCTCTTTTGTTTTACTATAACACATTGTTTTACTTATGTCCAAAATTTTCTACAATCCAATATCGTTTTCAATAAATATTTCTTCACGTCTAAAAATGCATTTGTTTTACAAATTTCAGAGGAGTCGGAGTCGGAAAAATTGTACCGACTCCGACTCCGGGTCAATAGATAGTAAACGATTAACTAAACTAGGTCTTTTATTTACTACAATTTTTTTTACTACACTTTAACTACAAAACACACAGGTCGGTGGTGAGTGATGATTAGCAAAATGATTATTGTGAGTCGCTTGCCGCGTCGCAAATATAGTTTATGTATTTCCAATTTCCAACAACCAACTTCAATATGCTAATTATGATAACTCGATCATCTACAAATAAAAAAATCGG
Organism: Aphodius sticticus; assembly: GCA_963966075.1. Lineage (NCBI taxonomy): Eukaryota > Metazoa > Arthropoda > Insecta > Coleoptera > Scarabaeidae > Aphodius > Aphodius sticticus. The sequence continues at coordinate 1,657,837 of OZ014507.1, forward strand.
ACTTCGATGCATACTTATAGACGAATTAGAACTTTCCAAAGTGAAGCGTCAACGTGTGGTTTTCCTTGTTCTTCAAAATTGCGAGAATTTGCTCCTATTCGTTCGGCCACAAAGAACACAATTCTTTAAATATTGCAAAAAGTATTTTAATGATATTCCCTTGCAATTTTAAAAAGAAAAAATAGTTTCCTACAGCTTTTGTACCAGAAGAAACAACGTGACGGTATCACAGTCGTATTATCAACTCTCAACATTTTTCTTTTTTTATTGGTCCCAATATCTGAATGTTTGTAAAACATAATGCTTTACTAGTAAAAGTTTGCAATTTTCGCTTTAATGTTTGATAACTTTAAACGTTTAACCGAAATTGATTCTTTTTTTCGGCACATGAACAAACTTATCAAAAGTATCACCCTTGATTATACAATATTATCGTATAATCAAGGGTATCACATCCCTTTGTATTTAACAAAATATGTAGAGATTTTAAATTGTTACTGATTCTGTCGAGTGTAGGTTACGGATTTTAAGATTATTGGTGGCTATGCCGTAGTCTTCTTGCGATCAACTAAAAAACACCGATATTCGCAGATTTCGTCACCTACACTTGACAGAATTGAGCCAGATATATTTTTTATTATTAGCAAAGGTACAAACTTCACTCTAACGTAATTTTTAATGCATAAACCTAAACATGCACAATATATGTATAATATCCGATTAAAAATTATAACTGCATTTCCGATTTAAACTCTACCTTAAGTTGAATGTAGGAATATCCATGTATGCAAGTCATACCCGTTGCAGCCAGAATTGTGATGTCATTACCACTAACAGAAGTAAGAGTTAAGATAATTTACAGGTTCAAGTGACAAACTAGTTCAGAATTATGTGCTCTCTAATGAGAAAACAGTTGTAGTTCTAATGATTTCAGAGATATTTTGAAAATATAGAAAACCGTCCATTATAATATGGCCATAATTTTGTGGTTCCTATTTTGAAAGGTTAGTTTATTTTGTTATAAATTCATAATAAACTATCATTTAATTCATTACTGACAAAGAAATGTTATTCTATTTAAAACACCATAGATGATGAGCAATCTGAATAAATAAATCATTTATTTAATGACTATAATTAAACAAAAAAATGGTTAAATACCTTTCCAAGTTAATGGCCATACATCAACTGAATAATTTACCTTTATCTATTCTTTTGTGATTATAATCCTCTCTACATAATAAATACATGCAAAGCAACGGTTCATTTATTATAACGGAGTTATTCTTTCGAATACTGCCGGCCAATTACGTATTTTTACCATCGGTACAATCAATTGGGTCAAACCATTTCCAACTGGTAATTACGAAGACATTTAATCAAGTTTAGTTACAATCCCTACATCTTGAAACGTTACTTTATCATTTGGACCTATACAACAGCACGTAAACATCTAAACAAATATTTGGGAAGTTATATTCATGGTTATATTAAATACGTAGTGATTGATTACTTGAAAACTGGTTGCTAGGATACAAAAAATAAAGGATGTTGTATCTCGGATCATAACTGTTTTACCGGCCAGGTCAGGTACGGGCCTTAACATGCCTCGAAGGCATTTCCTCTACTGTTCACAACACCCAACAGAAACGATTCCTAGTTTGTATAACCATTCATTAAAAAACATCATATTCCATATAAGAATGACACAACAACCTTTTTTTTTCTCAACGATTGGTAATTCTTAAAGCTAAAACCGCATGAATCGCAGTAATAACAAACACAATGCAAGGCTTACTTTGTGTTATAAACAATAAACATTGCACAGACACGCGATTGACAGATAAGAAACGTGAAAAACCGTAAAACAACGAACGTACCTTTTGACCATGTCTGTAGCCGTTTTTAACAATTTTACTCGAACGCTGTTTCTAGAAGATCTCTCAGCCCGTCACTGGGCTATCACTTGATCAATTTCGAATCGCAAACAATCACTGATACTTGTTGTTTACAAACTAACTTCATTTTACACTTGCACGGAATAGCACAACACAACGCGGTCAGCGGACGATTACTAAAATCGGGGTAAAATCGAACTGGGTGTTCGTTCGCAACGCGTTATCTTTGTAGAAGGTTGCGAAGCGGAAAAAACGTAGTCGGATTCGGAGAAATTATGGTTGAAACGTCTGTTCGGTGAACAATGGCGACAGATACCAGGTAAAACTTGCACACGACGGCTTCGAACGCGATTGAGTGTTGTTTACGAACCCAAACGACTGCGTGCAATATCAACCAACGGAGATTAGTAACTGATGGAGCTGCTGTAGAAAATGGGCGGCGCGCGCCATCTAGCGGAGTCTGTGCGATGTTGGAAGGACGCGCGTAATTCAAAGTGGAGGCAAAGTGATTTGATGCAAATAATGCGTTTAGTTTTGAATTGGTTTGGATGTACTACCGGGATGTTTTTATTTGTTTGTTTAAGAACATATTCGAATTGTTTAAATTATTCAGAGGAATAATATAGGTTATTAAAAAAAAATAGAAGGTATTTTTGAGTTATAGTATTTTGACATTCTTGCTTAAAAGTATGTACTATGTTTAAATAATGTTTAACCCAGGGCTGTGGAGTCGGAGTTCAGACAAATTTCAGAGGAGTCAGAGTCGGAAAAAATGTACCGACTCCGAGTCCATGTTTAAATAATGTAGAAAAAGACATGCGAGATGGCCGTTGCCTCAATAGATAGTAAACGATTAACTAAACATATTATTAGGTTTTTTACAAAGTAAATATAATTTAACTACAAAACACACAGGTCGGTGGTGAGTGATGATTAGCAAAATGATTATTGTGAGTCGCTTGCCGCGTCGCATATATAGTTTATGTATTTCCAATTTCCAACAACCAACTTCAATATGCTAATTATGATTGCTCGATCATCTACAAATTAAAAAAATCGGACTGCGATGCATACTTATAGACGAATTTGAATTTTCCAAAGTGAAGCGTCAACGTGTGGTTTTCCTTATTCATCAAAATTGTGAGAATTTGCTCCTATTCGTTCGGCCAGAAAGAACAGCTAAACAATACATTAAATATTGCAAAAAGTATTTTAGTGATATTACCTTGCAATTTTAAAAAGAAAAAATAGTTTCCTACAGCTTTTGTACCAGAAGAAACAACGTGATGGTATCACAGTCGTATTATCAACTATCAACCTTTTTTTTTATTTTTATTTGTCCCAATATCTGAATGTTTGTAAAAGATAATGCTTTATTCGTAAAACTTTGCAATTTTAGCTTTAATGTTTGTTAACTTTAAACGTTTAACCGAAATTGATTCTTTTTTTCGGCACATGAACAAATTTATCAAAAGTATCACCCTTGATTATACAATATTATGGTATAATCACATCCCTTTGTATTTAACAAAATATGTAGAGATTTTAAATTGTTACTGATTCTGTCGAGTGTAGGTTACGGATTTTAAGATTATTGGTGGCTATGTCGTAGTCTTCTTGCGATCAACTAAAAAACACCGATATTCGCAGATTTCGTCACCTACTCTTGACAGAATTGAGCCAGATATATTTTTTATTATTAGCAAAGGTACAAACTTCACTCTAACGTAATTTTTAATGCATAAACTTAAACATGCATAATATATGTATAGTAGCCGATTAAAAATTATAACTGCATTTCCGATTTAAACTCTACCTTAAGTTGAATGTCGGAATATCCATGTATGCCAGTCATACTCGTTGCAGCCAGAATTGTGACGTCATTACCACTAACAGAAGTACGAGTTGAGATTATTTTCAGCTTATTTTGCACTTAGTGTTGTATTTCTTGAAATGAATTATTTATTTTGTACTATATGTACAGTGGTTTTGTTGTACTATTGTTGTACTTTAGAAAAATCAATAATCTTACTAATAATCACAAATCTATTGTCAATCTTCGTATATGACCTACTACACACAAAACGAAATTAAAAAATGGAAAAATTAAACAGCGTACTAAAATGTTCATCGAGTACAAATAAACGCACCAATATTTGTCGCCTTTGCATTTGCTATACCCACTTCAACTGGGTATTGCAAATACCAAGTATATGGCGTAAAAAGCTCCGCACAGCCGAACATCGAATATATAAATTTATTTTAGAGGTGGACTCGCTACGTATTGAATAGAGCAGGTTTTCTTTTCTTGACAAATATTTGATATTTGGCAAGTATACGAATGTGTAGCCCCGGCTGCACTGATTAACTACCTATAATTTGATGAATAAAATAATGTTTTTCAACAATTATTGTAGCAACAATTATAATCCTTGATATCATTTACTAAAGCCTATCGCACACCAAGTTGGAAATGCTTATAACTTTTGCTAAAATTACTGCATAACTTTCTTTTATATGTCAAATTGTAGGTAATTAAACGAGGTAGTCAGCTTTAAACACGAAAAGTTTTACTCCTGCGCAAATAATACTTAAATGGCAATATTGTGGACAGACGTCAAAGTAGTAGGTGCACACAGAAAAATGTTTATAACTTCTCTACAAATTGTTGCATAACTTTCCATCATACGTCAAATTGTAGGTAATTATTGGGGGTTTTATCTACAATTACTTCAAAGTTAATACATCGTGTTTTTATTGTTCGTTTACACTGTTTGTTCCTGTGGAGGAATTACATCACCAAACAAAAGGATTCCCTGTCTTGATGAGTCATATCATATTGTAAAGACGCGGGAAAGAATACCAACAGTGATTTTTAATAATATATAACAATGTAGGTATATTATAAATACAAACAATCCAATCAATTATGTACATAGGTCTTAATTTATAGACATTTATAACTTAAAAACATTACATTTTGTTTATGTATTTCACAATAAACTCTCCATGTTACAAATCCACGCTATTTCCCATAAAAATTATAAGGTTTACTCACATTTTTCGCTTCTTTATCACCTTTTGACTCGGTCCTGCCATTTGACACTCAAAATTCTGCAGCAAATCATCGGTAAAAAACTTCACAGACTTACGCATCTTCACAAACAGGGTGGCCCGCACGCAACTGACCGAAATAAGTTCTGTACGATTCTCATGACTGTTTTCAACCTGTACAAACATGTAAAATCCTGGTATTTTCACTTTCAATTCAAGTTTTCTTAGTAGTATGACTCAATTTAAAAACTGCAGTTACCGCGTCTACAAGTTCAGACCTGCGTAATTCTTGTCGTTATGGCAACTCATGCCATTGTAGAGAGGATGATTGGCATAGAGGAAAGAATAGAGAGGAGCGAGCTTTAAGATTGACAGCTTGAAGCGTAATTTGGTTTCAAATATGGCCGCTGTTACTGTTTTATCTATTTTTGTTTGAGAACAAATGTCTTTTGTGTTTAAAATTAATAATCGTTAACATAAACGTCCCAAATCCAGACTGTTCTAAATTCGAACATATTTCTGTTTAGTTGGCTAAAATAAGAAATCTACTAATTCCAGCAATGTTTCTAACGGTCAGAATATAATCTAGAAGTTTGACTGATCTTGATGATTGAGTGTTATGCTAAAGGTTGATGTTTCCTTATAAGGTAACTGCAATTCGACTTCTTTATCATCAGTACCTAGCTTATTAGTGTTATAAATGTTGTGACAAATTCAATATACCCTACCACAGAAATGTGGGGGTATAAAAATTCCTTATTTTTCATTATTACTATGTGTGTATGATTATCTGTATTAAAATTGTCCTGTTATTGGTACTTGTTGGGCAATAAACATTATTATTATTAACTTGTCTGAACCTAGGGCATTTACCTTATCTTGTTCTGTTCAGACTTCAGAATATAGCAACGATTGAATATATCGATAAAAAAAGGACACTTGTTACTTTGAGATTTCATAAATTAAAAGATTGTGTACATAAATCAACTATCTTTATTAAAAAATATAACCAATAACAACACAACTATTCAATTTTAATCTTCTTCTTATCCGGGCCTATAACGCATTCAATATTAAGATCATCGTCTTCATCATCATCATCTTCTTCAGGTGATGCATCTTCCTCTTCTAAAAACATAATTATTATCCTAGAGCTTTAATGAAACTAAAAAAACACAGACCTGTTAAGTCAATCTCATTTTCTTGTTGTACTATGCTAGTTAAAATTTCATTAGCTTGTTTCTGTGCCGACTTTACCGCTAGCATATAATGTTGAATATTACCAGCATCACCAGCTACTGCCTCTGTGAAATTCCAAACTTTACCATTATGTGAGATTTGTACTTTAATCATTTTGATTTGTTTGCTTACTGTATTTTTTTAACGTATTTATAGGTTAGATTGAGGTTAGATCGTTATTCTTCTTCTTCTTATTGTGAAGGGCAGTAAAGGGATTCGAGCCAATTCAGGCTCCTTTACTCCCAGTCATAGCCTTTTATTATAATTATTATTAGTATTTAAATAAAATGTTGGAAGTTCTCCCAATAATCAAGTTATTAGATTCCATACAGACTATTAGATTCTTTCTTTTTTACGGTTGGTAGTGTTTAAAAAATGGTGGCATTAGCCGCAAATGCTGGATTCTTATTGGTCCGATGCTATCAGACGAGCGATCTTGTCAACTAAGCAGCATTTCTAATAATTTTCGCATGTTATTAAAAGTGGGAACAATGTGCTATTTACGCCGGTAATTAAGATATTGTTTAGTTTATCTCTAAAGTGAGTTGAATTATTAATTTGGTTGATAAACACCACGCGATCCAGCGCGCGACGGTACTGCCATCTTGCGGAAAATCGGTAGTACTTATACAGTTATAGAACAGAATCAGAAGCGTTTGGGTGCGCGTGAAGTATTTTTTGTGATTTCTAGAGCTTATACTGCGCTAAAAACATGGATAAATCTGGTGATAACGGGGAAGAACAACCAGGTAATGTATATTACGCGATATTTCTTACTATAACGCAACCGGCTATATGTTTTATGACCATGTTTTTAATACTTGTCTGTGTATGTAGTTGTGCGAAAAACACGCTCTGGTAGGACAACTGTAACTCCGGTCAAAACAAAACCGACAACGCGAAAGACCAGGAAGAAAATGGTTTTAGTCGAAGTTGATGTTTCCGATGAAGAAGAAATTCCATCTAACGAGATCGAAACCAGTGAAAAAACTATCGATGATACGTTAAACCAGGAGAAAATCGACGAAAGCCTGATCCATGCGAGTGATATTTCGATAACGTTCAATTGCGACATGGAAATGACGGAATCTTTTCTGATGACAGACGAGGCAAACGGTGAGAAAAACGATGAGATCGACCAACTTAACGACGTTGCAGTGGAACCGATTGTTTCCGAACCTATGGAAGCTGACGAAGAGATGAAAGAGGTGGAGGAGGTTGCTGGTGTTAATATAGAAGAATTGGAGAATATTCCCGATGATTTACCTGACGTTAGTTTGGAAGAAATTGAAGAAATTAAGTCTGCGTTAGAAGAAATGGATTACGATGATAAAAAGGGGGAAATTGATGATGTTGAGAGGAGTTGTAGTGATGCGAAGGAAGATTTGGATGAATTAACGGGAGATGGTGAAGATTTAAAAGAAGTTGGTGAAGATATGATAGGAGATAGTGGAGAATTAAAAGAAGATGTTGATGATGTGAAGGAAAAAATTGAAGATGTGAAGGAAATAGTTGAAGATGTGAAGGAAATAGTTGAAGATGTGAAGGAAATAGTTGAAGATGTGAAGGAAAAAATAGAAGATGTGAAGGAAAAAGTTGAAGATGTGAAGGAAATAGTTGAAGATGTGACTGAAAAACCTGAAGATGTAGTTGAAGCTGAACCTGAGGACGTTGAAATGGAACAGGTGGAAGATACGGCGGAATCTGACGGTTTAGCGGAAGATTCGGACGGTGCAAAAGAAGAAGTCGCTGATTTGAAAGAAGAACCTAAAACAGCAGAAAAAGTAGTGGTGCGTATAATAATTTTGTTGCATTTTGTTTGGTTCTATAGTCTATTTAATAAGCACGAGGAATAAAATCAGATGCTACGTGCACAATAGGAAAAAACACCAGAAATAAAAAAGAAGTAGCTTTTGGGATGATTCAAGGTCGTCTCAGGTGACACATATCCTACTAAGCCTTACTCATGTCTTTTTACTGTAATTGCAGATTCAACCCGCCGATCCAGATGCTGAAAATATATCCGAAGACGAATTACCCGGCGTTCAAGTAGCAAAGGTTCCGGAAACAGAAGAAGTGTCCGACGAGGAATTACCAGGCCCGAAGAGAGCTGAACTACCAGCGGATACAGAAGTATGAGCCAAATTTGACTTTATTTCTCGTTTTTATTCATAACTAATCCCTTTTAACCTAAAAAAAAAAACAAATAAACAAAAAAGTCGTAGGAGATTGTGAGATCTTGTATCGGTTGTAGGTCGTTTCCGAAGATGAACCAAATTTGACTTATTTGCCTTGTTTTTATTCATAATTAAACTCATTTTTAACCTAAAAAACAAAAAATCGTACGTGGTTGTGAGATCTTGTATCTGTTGAAGGTTGTTTCCGAAGATGAGTTGCCAGCGGTAAAGAAGGAGGGCACCAAGCGTAAGGTGGATGAGGGTGACTACGATCCGGGTTCGCCCACTTCGGAGAGCGAAGTGTCCTCGAAGAAACCGTTCTTGGACCCGGATATCGAAAAGGAGAAAGACAAAGTCGAGAAACCGAAAAAGTTGCCCGAACTCGACAAATATTGGAAGGCTGTGAACGACGATCCTGCCGATTTCACCGGATGGACGTATCTGTTGCAGTATGTCGACCAAGAGGTAGTTATTTTCTTTTGTTTTATCGTAATTCTGTCTCGTAGAATCAACCTATTTCTTTTTCAAATTTTTTGTGGTGTATTTTTGAATTTTTGTAAGGTTGTAAGTTTGTAATTTGTAATCGTTTTCTTTGAATTTGTATCCGTACTTAACTAACAACTGACTACTATCGGTTGCAAAAGTATTGAACCCTGTGTTTGAAGGCTCGTAACTCTGAAATGGCTGACCAAAAAGAAATAAAGAAAGTGCGTTATACTCCTGAATCACTTCTACACAACAGGAGCGACTATCAAATTTTTCTGCCCATCGGTTTATATTATATTTTTTAAACTAGCATAAGTGATTTTTTTTCTTCATTTGTAGAATTCATATTCTATTTTGTAATTTAATATTCCTTCGCAATATTATTTCTGCCGAAAATCAGTTGTTGATGATATTATGCCTTACAATCTTGCCATATCTCTTTTGATATAGTGCTTCGTTGCATAAATTTAACATATCTTTAATTTTAAATGTATTGTGGCTTTTTTGCAACATTGTTTTTTACATAAGCCCAGATTAATTCAATTGCATTAAACTCGCAATGGGCTACAGGAAACCACAATAATTTTACTCCATTGCATCTGATTTTGTTTTTGCTATAAACTTTAATAGAAGTACCCTCTCTTGATGGTGATTTTTTGACAGATACAACAGCTATGCTATAGTTAATTGAGAAAGAAATTTCTGACATTGATAATTAATTGTTTTACTACCTTGGAATAATACTTCAGCATTTTTGCTGAAGACTTGCAAAACACGTATGCACTAGGGTGGTTCAAATTGGTTATTTTTATTTAGAAAGCAACGATCCCCCCAAATCGTTTCCAAATCCAAAAATAGTGAACACGTACTTTTTCTTTTCGAAATTTTGATTCTTAATAGTGCCTGTCGAGGCCTCAAATTTACATAAGAAAATGCATGGGAAAAAGACAATTTTTGCTATTTTTCGAATAATTGTTCGGGGTTTGGGAAAACTTAAGACTAAAGTTATAGGACTTGTAGAGGACTTTCCAAGGAAGAATTTGACCTATCATACGTATGGATTTGATGCCCCCAACCCACCCCCGCAGTGCCCTGAAAACTACCCTTAAATGAAAAAATGTAGATTCTTCAGAAAATTGACCCTTCTAATTATTTCATTCTCTTTTTTTCTCATAGAAGTCATTATTATAAGTCTAGTGGGATGCCTATAAACATTTGTCAGTTAATTTCCATTTGTTTAAACAAATTTTTAAGTGTTTAAATAATTCGTTTTTCTCGAAAATCTGTCTGAATTCTGTTTTCTGAGTTCGAAATGGCAGTTTATTATCTTAAAGTGACATTATTCATTAAAAAAAATCCTCCTATTGTGTAAACAATAAATTATTATTCATTTTCAACTTTTTTCTAATTATGGTAGAAAATTTAATATTTTTAAAAGATATGTAACTCCCCAATTTCCCGAAAAAAGGATTTTAAATAAATTAAATTTTTTCGAATAAATGATACTGAAAACGAATAATATTTTACTTAATAATGATTTGAACCAGGTCCCAGGTCCCTGGTTCAAATCCAGGTTGTGGCTGTAATTTTTCTGGCTGTATGTCACCATTATGCATTTGAATAATATTTTATTATTTAAACAATGGAAATTATCCCAAAATATAAATGATGTCACTTGACAATAACAGTTGACCAGACCGATCTAAAAAAATGAATGTTAGGAGAATTGCAAAAAAATGTTTAAACAAATATGGGTTTATTAGCTAATAACATAGGCAAGATACCTCGAACATGAAATTTATATGTTAATTTCACAAAAAACCTGACTTCTACCATAATTAGAACAGTTGACAATTAATAATCATCGATAGTTTAAACAATAGGAAGAATTTGTTTAATGAATAATGTCACTCTAAGATAATAAACTGCCATTTCGAACTCAGAAAACAGATGTCCGACGGAGTTTCGAGAAAAGCGAATTATTTAAACAAATGGAATTTGTTTAAACAAATGGAAATTACCTGACAAATGTTTATAAACATTCAACTAGACTTATAGTAATGATTTAAATGAGAAAAAAGAGAATTAAGTGATTAGAACAGTAAATTTTCTGAAGAATGTATGTAATTTGACACTGACAGTTCTAGAGGCGGTATGTTTTGATTGGAAGGTTTCATTTCACATATGTTTGATTGGCCAATGAAACGACGTCTTCACGTCGTGTGATTGATCTTGTTTATAGCCTTTATAGCAAGGAAAATTAATAAAATACAGATGCTAATCTGTAGACAAGATCTTGAGTTATATCTCTGTGTAAATTTGAATTTTTTTGGGCAAGCAGTTTAGGGGAAAAAGAATATTTGCAAAAATCGGGATCTTCAATGAGATTTTCGAATATGCAAAATATATTTTTTAATATTGTTCTTTCTATTTTTTGTAGAACGATATGGAAGCTGCTCGCGAGGCATACGACGCCTTCTTATCGCACTACCCGTACTGCTACGGCTACTGGCGGAAGTACGCCGACTACGAGAAACGGAAGGGCAACAAAAAGAAATGCGAAGAGGTAAGCGTTGCTCCGTTTTTTCGGAGCAATACGAATCACGATATATTACTGTACACTTACGTAATCATTTTGAAATCCCTACAGCTCGACATATCGCCAGAGTTACGATCATACCTCCTCAGAGTTGTCGTTTACATTACTAATTTATATTGTTATAGTTGTACTTATTATGATATTATGATTATTATGTTACTTAAGTATGTATTATATAATTACTGTGTTATGAATTACGATGAAGTACCTGACGTACCGTTCTAGTGCCGTGCAAAATGCAAAATTGATCACGGTTCACGGTTTTACGCCGTGCGCACGTAGTAAGATATCGTGTTGAAGCCCCACTAGCATTCACACTGCCCTCTGTCTGGTCATTTGCCGCTCTCAACAACGATGGATTTCGAATTTCCGATCCAAATGTAAGGAATGCATTATACGATAACGAAATTATTATTCCGATAGGTTGAGATATATATACATATACTTTTTTTTTGATATACATATATACAGCATTGATGATAACCTAATCAATACGTTGTTTTACAGGTCGTTCGAAAATTGATGTGTATCTCTTTTGACCTTTTTGTACCATTTTTTTTTGATTACGTAAAACGTGAAGCTGCGTTTTGTGTGGATAAAATTGGTCGTACTTTTTCATGTCCGTATACGGTACAGGTCAGAATTAACGCACCATGTCGCATTTTTAAATTCTTTAGAAGAATGGGTACATTGCTCGCAAAACTGTTTATAATTTTTGCAAAAATTGTTGCATAAATTTCTATCATACCTCAAATTGTAGGTAATTAAAAGACCTAGTAGCCCTTCGACGCTCGGAGTTTTGCCCCCCCGAAAATAGCCCCTAAATAGCTTTGATATCCGTTCGAATAGCAAACATAAATCTATCAGTTGCTACAGAAAAATGTTTATAACTTTTACAAAAATTGTTGCATAAATTTCTATCATACCTCAAATTGTAAGTAATTAAAAGACCTAGTAGCCCTTTGACGCTCGGAGTTTTGCCCCCCCCCCGATAATAACCCCTAAATGGCGATGATATCCGTTCGAATAGCAAACATAAATCTATCAGTTGCTACAGAAAAATGTTTATAACTTTTACAAAAATTGTTGCATAAATTTCTATCATACCTCAAATTGTAAGTAATTAAAAGACCTAGTAGCCCTTTGACGCTCGGAGTTTTGCCCCCCCCCGAAAATAACCCCTAAATGGCGATGATATCCGTTCGAATAGCAAACATAAATCTATCAGTTGCTACAGAAAAATGTTTATAACTTTTACAAAAATTGTTGCATAAATTTCTATCATACCTCAAATTGTAAGTAATTAAAAGACCTAGTAGCCCTTTGACGCTCGGAGTTTTGCCCCCCCGAAAATTACCCCTAAATGGCGATGCTATCCGTTCGAATAGCAAACATAAATCTATCAGTTGCTACAGAAAAATGTTTATAACTTTTACAAAATTTGTTGCATAAATTTCTATCATACCTCAAATTGTAAGTAATTAAAAGACCTAGTAGCCCTTTGACGCTCGGAGTTTTGCCCCCCCCGAAAATAACCCCTAAATGGCGATGATATCCGTTCGAATAGCAAACATAAAACTATCAGTTGCTACAGAAAAATGTTTATAACTTTTACAAAAATTGTTGCATAAATTTCTATCATACCTCAAATTGTAGGTAATTAAAAGACCTAGTAGCCCTTCGACGCTCGGAGTTTTACCCCCTCGAAAATTACCCCTAAATGGCGATGCTATCCGTTCGAATAGCAAACATAAATCTATCAGTTGCTACAGAAAAATGATTATAACTTTTACAAAAATTGTTGCATAAATTTCTATCATACCTTAAATTGTAGGTCATTAAAAGACCTAGTAGCCCTTTGACGCTCGGAGTTTTGCCCCCCGAAAATAACCCCTAAATGGCAATGATATCCGTTCGAATAGCAAACATAAATCTATCAGTTGCTAAAGAAAAATGTTTATAACTTTTACACAAATTGTTGCATATATTTCTATCATACCTCAAATTGTAAGTAATTAAAAGACCTAGTAGCCCTTCGACGCTCGGAGTTTTGCCTCCCCGAAAATTACCCCTAAATGGCGATGATATCCGTTCGAATAGCAAACATAAACCTATCAGTTGCTACAGAAAAATGTTTATAACTTTTACACAAATTGTTGCATAAATTTCTATCATACCTCAAATTGTAGGTAATTAAAAGACCTAGTAGCCCTTCGACGCTCGGAGTTTTGCCCCCCCGAAAATAACCCCTAAATGGCGATGATATCTGTTCGAATAGCAAACATAAATCTATCAGTTGCTACAGAAAAATGTTTATAACTTTTACACAAATTGTTGCATAAATTTCTATCGTACCTCAAATTGTAAGTAATTAAAAGACCTAGTAGCCCTTTGACGCTCGGAGTTTTGCCCCCCCCGAAAATAACCCCTAAATGGCGATGATATCCGTTCGAATAGCAAACATAAATCTATCAGTTGCTACAGAAAAATGTTTATAACTCTTGCAAAAATTGTTGCATAAATTTCTATCATACCTCCAATTGTAGGTAATTAAAAGACCTGCAAACGAACTATAAGTGGTGCGTTAATTTTGCGCAGTACCGACCGTACAGTTAATATAATTCGGTGACGCACGATATATAAGGAGATATGCATCAAGTTGAAATCGGCTATATCGTTTTGTTTTATCCTAACGTTCAATGTCAAGGTGTTCGAGAGGGGACTCCGCGCCATTCCTTTATCCGTCGATCTGTGGATCCACTATCTGACTTACGTCCGAACGACCAAACCCGACGACGAAGAATTCATCAGATCGCAGTTCGAGAGGGCGGTAGGCGCGTGCGGTTTGGAATTTAGATCGGACAGGCTGTGGGACAGCTACGTGAAGTGGGAAACCGACGGGAAGCGGCCCCAAAACGCTACAGCCCTTTACGATAGATTGTTGGCGACGCCGACGCAAGGATATACTTCACATTTCGATAAGTAAGTAGATAATTTTATTTACATATACAGTGAGAGCGTAAAGTATGGAAACATGACAAAATCTCGAGAATGGAATACACCTTATGATATCAAATTAGATTTTTTACGTTCAATTGTTTTTAACAGGTGACGCCATCGACATTTTTTTAAATGACAACCTATATTTTTGGTAATGAATTTGACAGATCTTTTAATTGTCTTAATGGCAGCATAATATATTTATGGCCTTACATAAGAAAATTTTCGGGAAAAAGACAATTGAAGGTTATGGAATAAAAGTGACAAAATCTCCGGAACGGCTCGACTGAATTTCACGAAATTTTGGAATTAAGTATTTGCGAACCATGTGAAGTCACTGGCGCTATTATCGTACTATTAAGACAATTAAAAGATCTGTTGATGAAAATTCATTAAAAAATATAAGGTTGTCATTTGAAAAAAATGTCAATGACGTCATCTGTTAAAAACAATTGAAGGTAAAAATCTTTTATTATTTTGATAATTATAAATTGACGTGTTGGAGGATTTTTAAAAATACCAAACGGTTCTTGAAATTTTGTCATGTTTCCATACTTAACGCGCTTACAGTACATGTTTTTGTTGTAGGACAAAGTAGAGAGCAGATAGAGTAAGTTTTGTTGTTTTACAAGAATGCACATTGAAAGCTAGCATTCCGCAGGAGATTTGACTTTTTAATTCGTTGAAATCTATGAATTATTTCTGGAGTAATTAATTGCTAAAGTTAAACGAATGAAATTTATGGGGCAAAATACATTGTTATTTATCTTTTTGGAATGTAGATATTTAATAACAACAGTATAAACCACTTTGACACTGTATTATCTACCGTACAATAATAATATAAACAACAAATAAATAAAGAAAAACAAATTAATCAATCTCACGTTTTGTTAAAATGATGATTTTGCTAAAGATCACGTTACGGCGTTGTTCTAACGTGATCCTCGACTTGCATGAAGACACTCGCAAGGGCCATCTGATTTGAATATTTCCAATCTAGTCACATATCCGATGCTTTTTACCAACAGATTTACGATAGTCTTTTTACGTTTGTTCTAGCTTCCAGGAGCACGTTGCTAACAATCCTCCGAATAAAATATTGGAAGTTGACGAGTTTTTGGCACTCCGCAAGGAAGTGAAGCACATGCTGAAGCACGAGACCACTGTCGAGCCGGCAGACAACGCAGATACACCTCCCGGTGAAGATACCCAAGATGTCGTAAGTTTCATTAAATTTTCACAATTTCAAAAATATTTTAACGTTTTTTTTTGTAGAGTACCGATGAAGAAACAAAATCCATCAGGGAGAGAATCATTTCGATCCGCAGGAAAATTCACAAGAATACAACTACGGCTGTGACAAGCAGATGGAATTTTGAAGAAGGGGTAAGAATATTTTTGTGTAAACCATTTTTTGTGTTATATGTTTTTATATTATATTATATATTTATTTTCATTTCTTATTTTTTAGATTAAACGTCCTTATTTCCATGTAAAACCGTTGGAAAGGTGTCAGTTGAAAAATTGGCAAGAATATTTGGATTACGAGATCGAACAGGGTGACCAGACTCGAATAATTGTGCTGTTTGAGCGCTGTTTGATCGCCTGCGCCCTTTACGAGGAATTTTGGTTAAGGGTACGTAATTTTTATGTCTACGGTTGAGATAAAATATCGAAGCAAAGTGCTTAGAGCTCGCACTCTTGTCATTAATATTGTTTATTGTCGAAAATCTTTACGTAGTCTTTATTAGACACACAATCCAACAACTTTGTCCTCCATATTTTCTCTCAACTGATTATAAACAGTTATACGTATACTATATCTATTATTATATTTTCTTGTGTAGTTTGTTCACTATTTAGAAGGCCTGTCAGATCCCGAACTCCATCAGAAAATAAAAGACGTCTACGAGAGGGCGTGTACCATCCACCATATAAAGAAGCCGACCTTGCATCTTCAGTGGGCGATGTTCGAGGAGTCCATCAAAAATTTCAATAAGGCTGCGGAAATTCTAGTCAACATCGAGAAATCGGTTCCGAACATGCTTCAGGTACGTATCGTATATTTTACGGTTAAATTTTCTTGCTTCTAGGTTTTGTGATGAATAGAACACACACGTTTATTATTTCTTATTTCTTTTTATGCATTATAATAATATCTTGACGTGTTAGATTCAGAATTTAACTGAATAAAATTCTATTGAAGTAAATTGAACTTTGTCACTTTTTACATCATATTTTTTTATTGGAATTGTAATTTTGGGTGCCGATGCTTTGTAAGTATTGATGAGTATAATGAATATAGGTAATCGATACTTGTTGATCTTTCAGGAGGCGATTTTGTAGGATTTCTGCTTAATTTGATTGAATCACGTTATTTTGGCGTTTTTTATTTGTTTTTTTTTGTCTCTAAAAGTTTGTACGAAACTGTAACTATAGCAAGATCTATAAATTGTTTTTACATTATACAGGATTAGCCAAAATTACTGGTACACCTAAATAATTCTCCAACCGTAAGAAATGCCAAAAAAAGTTAAAACAAATGGCTTTAAACATGTGCTCATTTTATTATTGAAATTTGGTAACCTATCCTTGTTTTAAATAGAACACCCTATATATTATTACATTTCTTAATTCTAAGATTAATTCCAAGAATTTTTTATATGGATCATATTTTTATAAAGTGCATTATTTTTTATTTATATGCTATTAACCAAAAATAGTCAAAATTACCAGAACACCTTAATAATTCTCTAACTGTAAAAAAAATCAAAAAATGTTTCAAATAAAAGTTTTTTGTGTTTAAACAACCTCTCGTTCCAATATATTTTTAATATACAGGGTTAGCCAAAATTACCGGAACACCTAAATAATTCTCCAACCGTAGGAAATATCAAAAAATTAACCAAACAAATTTTTTTTGGCTTTAAGGGGAATCCATACCCACTACGTTTTGCTTGCAAAACACGCAAAAGTTCTGAGGCTTTTTCTCAGCAATTAGTTCACATAATCGTAAAAGAAATACACCAAACTAAAGATAAAAGATATATAATTTTGCGTCTAGTGGTAGATTTTTGATAGTTCTGTTCGTTTTTGACAAATCTATTTCTGAATATGACATAAAATTGGCTGATTTTGCAATTTTTTTACGAAGAACTCAAGTTAAAATTGAAAAAAGTACCACATAATAGGTCTAAGTTACACCTTCCTCTATAAGTGTACAAAATTTCACAAAAATATCAATATCTTACGTGCTTTTTTCACTCAAAACTTTACTTCTTCGAGTACATGAATAAGTTATATTTTATCACGTAGCGTGGATACAACAACAACAAGTAATACATATACATTACCACAGCAAGTAATACACCTTTATCTATAATTTGATGTATAACATGAAGAAATTGATACAACATTAAGCAGACTATGGATGCTTATTTTATAGGACGTACCAGCAGTAGTGATTCCTCTTAAACAAGCTATCATCTAAATATATTTTCAATATACCGAGAATATATAGAGCGCTGATCTTATATAAATTCGGTAACCTATCTTTTTTTTTTAAAATAGAACACCCTATATATTATTACATTTTTTGATTCTAAGATTAATTCTAATTCATATTTTTATAAAATGCTTTATTTTTTATTTATAAAATTTTAATTTTTTAGTAATTAATCAATACTCATGAATTTTTACTTTAACCAAACAGGTAAAAATAAAAGAATCAAGAGAAAATAACAACTCAAATAAAATAAAATTAAATGTCCAAACTGTCCCATTAAAATAAATGTGTATGTATGTAGGAAAATATTCTTAATTTGAGGTTCAGTAGTTTTGCTTAATTGCTAAAAATTGCAAATTGCAAAAATAATGAATTTTCAAATAAACTTTCTATAAAATGTTCTTAGAATTAATCTCAGAATTAAAACAATAAAAATTTACAGGGTGTTCTATTAGAAAATGGAAAGGTTTGCAAATTTCCATAATAAAACGAACACACTGTATATTCAAACTATATTTAAACGAGAGGTTGTTTAAGCCGAAAAAACTTTTATTCGAAAATTTTTTGGAATTTGTTTTGCGGTTGGAGAATTATTTAGGGGTTTCAGTAATTTTGACTATTTTTGGTTAATAGCTTCTAATTAAAAAATAACGCATTTTGTAAAAAAAATGATTCGTATAAAAAATTTTCAGAATTAATCTTAGAATTAAAAAATGTATTAAGATATAGAGTGTTCTATATAAAAAAAGGACATGTTATCAAATTTCTATAATAAAGTGAAGCATCCTGTATATTGAAAATATATTTAAAGATAACTTGTTTAAAACCAAAAAACTTTTGTTGGAACAATTTTTGGAAATTTCTTACGGTTGGAGATAGTTGGTGTTCCAGTAATTTTGGCTAACCCTGTATGATAAGTTTTTTGAATTTGTGATTTTGAAATGTGTAAAAGCATTAGCAGTTGTCCCTGAACCATTAGAAAAGGAACAAGAAAATGAAGTAACAGAAACAAAAATTAATTATTTTTAACAAGACGACACAATTCATTTTTATTTTTAAAAAGAACGCTCAGGGAAACAATGTTATTATTATCCACAAGTTGCAGGACACCTTGTATAAAATTCACAAATCCACCTCCATCAATATTAGTTATTATTTTACAGTATTTTTTCCATTCAAGCATTTCGAATTCTCCATCATCGGTTAATTCTAACCTAAAAACTTCATTTATAAAACATTCCGTTAACTTGCAGATAGCTTACCGAAGGATAAATTTAGAACGCAGACGCGAGGACAACGAAAAATGCTCGCAACTCTACGAGCACTACATCGCCAACTCTAAAAACAAAGTAGTCTCCACGAATTTATCTATCAAATTTGCCCGATTCTGCCTGAAAGTCATGAACGATGTCGATAAAGCCTACGAGGCTCTCAACGCAGCCCTAACGAAGGAACCGAACAATTCGCGAATATATCTACAGCTAATTGATCTGACGCTACACAAGGGCGGCATCTATGAGAAGGAAATACTCGGTTATATCGACGCTTTTCTCGAGAAAGAGGGCGTTGAACTCGATCAGAAAGTTTTGTTCGCGCAAAGGAAGTTGGAGTTTTTGGAAGACTTTGGGACTGATATACAGTCTGTAAAGACTGCGTATGACGAATATCAGAAGTACGTGAAGTTGAATAAGGAGGTTAAAAAGAAAGATGTCAAAAGGTGAGTTGTCGTTTTTTTTTTTTTTTTTAATATCTTTTGCTATACAGTGCTTCCCAAAGGTAACGGATAAATTCTATAAAATCTTAAATAAAAATATTTGAGAAAAATGCTCCGACACGTCGATTTTTACTTTTAACTTACTATCCTAATATACACTTTTCAGCCCCCCACCCCTTCACCCCTAAGGGGTGGTAACCACAACTGTAAAAATTCAAATAGCAAAGTACCCCTTGCGATACCTCAATTGATAGACTTTTTTAATCTGAATACAAAGAAAAAAAAATTATCGAAATCGGTTGGTAAATAACGGCGATATTTATCAAAATTTATTTATACACGAAATTGAGGAATAACAAAATTTAATTAACTAATCCTTAATTAATTGTCAAAGTGCTGCGCGTTAACGACGAGACAATGCCCTAATCTATCCCCAAACGCCTGTTGAACATTTTTTAACATTTTATTTCGAGTTTTCGAACATTCCTGGAGTCATTAAGTGAATTACTGCAGGAATTCTTTCCTTTAACGCCTCAATATTTACAGGTCTATTAAAATCAACTTTACTTTTTAAATAGCCCCAAAGAAAATAATCTAGTGGGGTTAAATCTGGCGATCTTGCTGGCCATTCAATAAGCCTTCATCTACCAATCCATTAGGAAATTTGAAAATATTTGGATTAGGAAATACTTGATCGAGGTATTCTCGAACTTGTCGCGCATAATGTGGAGGCGCACCGTCTTGCTGTAACCAAATTCTGTCCTTGTGTCTATCAGGATCTTCTGCGTTGGGAAAAAACACCGCTAAAGTAGGTAGTAGTTCATTTCGTAGAAAGTTCAGATAACGTTCACCATTCAGTGTTCCGTCGAAAAATTTGGTCCAATAATTCTAGAACCCACCACACCAGCCCACACATTAAGGTTTTGAGGATATTGTGTGTTCGCTTCCACCATCCAATGCGGATTTTGACGAGCCCAGTAACGGCAATTTTGTTTATTGGCGGTGCCATTCAGACAAAATGTTGCCTCAACAGAAAAAAACGATGTTTCTAATTAAGCAAGGATTTTCATTAGAGAGTTCCATCATTATCTCACAAAACTGCACTCGTCGATCAAAGTCATCATCGGACAATTTTTGTACCAAGTGCACTTCATACGGGTGAAATTTGTGTTTTCGAAATAATCTGGACACTGTGCGTTTTGACGCACTAACTTGTGAAGCGACCTCCGCAAGGGTTGAATGATTTTCTTGCACCATTAAAATAGCATCCAATTGTCGGTTTTCAATTAAGGCCAATGGACGTCCTGCCTTAGGCTTATCCCGTACATGACCGAGATCGCGAAATTTGTTTTCGATTCGACTTACTGTAGATTCCGATATTGGCGGACGGTCCGGGTGCGTTTCATTGAACAAAACACGAAATTCGTCATGCGTCCGGCTTCTATCTCCAAACCCAATCATAAAACTTCGATTCTTTCGGTTTCTGTAAATCTCATTTTGCTACTATTTCTTCAATGACGAAAAATCTGAATTGTGTTTCACATAAGTAAAAACAAGTTGCAATTGTTTGAACGATATTGCTATGCCCGCTTCAACAGCGCTTACTCGAATATTGACGTTCTTCTTTGAATACATTTTGGTAAATATCGCGGTTATTTATCAACTGATTTTGATAATCTTTTTTTCGTTGTATTCAGAATAAAAAAATCTATCAATTGAGGTATCGCAAGGGGTACCTTGCTATTTGAATTTTTAAAGTTGGGGTTGCCACCCCTTAGGGCCGAAGGGGTGGGGGGCTGAAAAGTGTATGTCAGGATAGTAATTCAAAAATAAAAATCGACGTGTCAGAGCATTTTTCTGAAATATTTTTATTTAAGGTTTTATTGAATTTATCCGTTACTTTTGGGAAGCACTGTATATTATGTGTGGGTTTTTTTTTTTTGAAAAATCATTAAAGGTAGATACGCAATTTGTAGAGATTGCGTAAATTTCTATCATACCTCAAATTGTAGATAAATAATTAAAGGTCGGTTGCAAAAGTATTGAGCCCTGTGTTTGTAGGTTCGTAACTTCGCAACGACTGAACAAAAAAATTGAAATAAAGTGTGTTGTACTCCTGAATTATTTCTACATAACATGATTGACTATCAAAATTTGTCTACAGCTTGGCTTTTATATTTTACTAATTTTCCTTGCAATAAAGGCTATAAACAAGATTTTCATGGAAGGGGATATCTCGGTAACGAGTATTAGCACGATAACGCGACAGGTACGAAAACAATCGCAAAAGTTTGTTTAATGACAGTATTGAAATAGAAACACATATCAGATGTTTATTAATTTTATAAAGTGATATAAATATGCAAGATAATTTTGGTGTACGACGCAAGTACGTCACGGAGTCGATTTGAGGTCGGCTTACTGCCTGCACCGCAGGCCCATACTTGGAATTAAAACAAACATCGTACGTATTTATTGATGTAAGCAGAATTGAAGTTGCAGGTTAGAAATAGTGGACTCTTTGTTTAATGAAAGAATAGTTTGCAAGTGTACAGCGAAGAGCTGTAAACATGTTTTGTTTTATTTTAATGCATTTTGAATCACAGCAGCAATCAAATTTAATATTATCAGGTAGCAGCAAACAAATAAAATAACAAAACAAATTATTTTTTTTATTTATGAATCGTTTGCTAGCTGAGTTTGGCAATACTTTCACGTTCGTTAAGAAAGGGGAAGTGGTTTGCAATTTCTGCTCACGAAATTTAATTTTAATTCGTAATAAACAATGTTTTCGGGCTCATGTAAAAACAAAAAAACACATGGAAAATGTATCGGGAACGTCAACTAAAAACTTTTTTGATGATTTATGTGAAACATTTATTTCTGCTAGACCTTTCACAAAAATTAATAATCCCGTTTTTAAAAAAATTATCGAGAAGTATACTGGACGAGACTTACCCGATGAATACACAATTAGATAATATTACGTACATGGGCAAAATGACAAAACAATTTCTAAAATAAAGTCAAAACTATCCGATAAATATATTTGGGTTTCTGCAGATGAAACTACGGATATGAAGGGTAGATGTGTGGTCAACGTCGTTGTCGGATTGTTGGACCCGCAAGACTTATATAAACCCTATTTAATATCTACTCAGTTTCGCTGTACCGTCAAAGCTGAAGGGATATGTACAGTAGTAAATGACGCCATAAAAAAAGTAGGAATCACAGACGCTACCAAAGTATTACTGTTAGTTTCTGACGCTGCTGCGATTATGTTAAAAGTTGGAAAATTACTTAAACAACATTTTTCAAATATTCTTCATTTGACATGTTTTGCACACGCTATTCATAGAATTTATGAGTTTATTCGGGAAGAATTTCCAGTCGTGAATACGCTAATAAGCACATGCAAAAAATTTTATTGAAAGCTCCTTGCAGATTGTCTCTTTACAAGGACAAGTGCCCTAATCTACCTTTGCCACCACAACCACTTATTACGAGATGGGGTACATGGTTAGAAGCGGCAATTTTTTATGCAAGAAACTTTGATATCATCAAACCCTTCGTCTTAAATTTGCCTGATGAAGCAGTTAGTATTAAAGACTGCAAACAAGTACTATCATTACAAGATTTGCATGACAATTAAAATTTATTGATACAAATTTTGCGCAAGTATTGCCAACCATGAAGTTTCTAGAACAACAAAATGTCGAACTTGCAAGCAGTTTTCAAAGGATTGAATCCCTGTACGAAAGGTTACGAAGCATTGAAGCACCAATCAGTAAAAAATTACAAAAAAAATTGATGCGGTAGTACATAGAAATCCGGATTTTAATATTTTAAAACAAATCTCTACGAATTCATTTACGGATGAAGGAATTTCTCAAAAATATTCCAATTTGGTGATGGTTTATTCTTTTGCGCCTGTGACTAGCTGCGATGTAGAAAGATCATTTTCAAGGTTTAAAGACATTTTAACATCTAAGCGAAATAATTTTACTGAAGATAATTTAGAAAAATATGCAGTAATACAATCGTTCAATGCATATCCAAGAAATGAGTAAAATATTTCAGTGGGCACGTGTTGCATATAGTTACGACAAACATTTAATATTAAATTCACTTGGTTTACTACCGACCACCATCCGCTTCGCGCCTATGGATATCAATCCAATCGACCCCATGAGTCATTGACTCATGCGTGCCCGCTACGCACACTCGTAGCTGGGCGACTTCTAGCACTGCGAGACATACATTTTCATGACATACAAAATCAAGAAAATAAAAACGCCAATGTATAGAAGAGACTGTAAGTGTAAGCTATTTTTGTTAAGTCGTTTAGGAGAAAAAAAATCGGAAAGTCAAGCATTTTTTACTTCTCTCGCGCTCGTGGCCAAACCGATGGGCAGAAAAATATGATCGTCACTTCTGTTATGTAGAAACAGAGTTTCGGAGATGTTTATTCAATTAAACAAAAAAAATCATTTCGGTAATATTCAAAACAGGTTTTTCTGACATAATTTTTAAATATTTTTGTTTGTTATTTTTTCAGTGAAACCGTAGGCAAGAAGGAGAAAAATCCGCCATTACCAGCTTCTCAGGCAAATGCTTACGGAAGTTACGGGAATTACGCAAACTCTTCAACGCCTGGAGCGTATCAATATTCTGGTTCGCAGCAAGGGCAGTACAACTACGCGGCGCAGTACGGTCAGGGCGATCAGTACCAATACGGAAACTGGCAGTACCCGCAGGGCACAGGTTACAGCGGGTACAACCAGTGGAGCGGTTACGGCAGTGGTTACGGTTACTAATTTTTACAAACGGAAATGTCTCGCAGATGTAATATTTAAATTTATTATTTTTTTTATTATATTACGATTGGTTAGCTGGCCCAGCGTAACTTCTACAAGTTTTTGTTCGATTTTATGTATTCTCTACGTTAATACTAGCTTAGATAGGTTTAGATTTGGGTGGCGTGAATTGTCATGTCATTGTTTGCACGTTAACTGATTTTTGAATGATATGTACCATAGTTGTATTTGTAATAAACGAAACAGTACACTGATAAAATTGTTTGTTTTTTATTTATTCCTTACGATAAAAACCTAAAATTATAAGTATGGGGACTTAAATTATATGGATATAACAAATTAGGAGATTATAAAAAGGACGTTTAAAATGGTATTTTGTTATGTAAACTTGAATTTAAAAATACCAAGTTGGCATCTTGTGTTGTTGTCACGATATCTACATCTGGCAGACTTTAATTGAAATAAATTAATTTACTTGGTAATTAGCATCTAGATCTCATCGTTTTCTACACTACCTATATTCAAACTTCACACCAAAGCGTTACTAAAAAGTATATGTCGAACCCGCACATTTTTGCGGCGGCTGTTATTAATTTAAACTTATGTTTCATTATATAATTATTTTTCTCCGGGTCAGCATAGGCACAATGTTGGCAAGCCTACTCTTAGCTCAGGTGCTACTTGTCTTTTTCCCTCAAGCGAATTTTTATTAGCCGTTATGACGGCTAATAAAACACACGGTTTGTAAAGAACTGCGGCGATATACGTGGTGCAAATTTGTATCCACGACGATTAAAAAATTCTTACTGTACCTTAGGCTTATCAACTAAAACAGGCAAAGTCAGTACAAGTCTGAATTTGGGAAAATCATTATTGTTCAATAATCATCATTGATTTTTATTATAAATACATTTCTCACTTATTTTGAAGGTCACTAGGACTAGGGGTTTTAATGCCGATTTTGTATATTTGAACTCAGTTTATGGTTTAAACTGGCATTGAAAAATCTAGCCTTTAGCGCCTTTTATTACGGCGCCTGTGTAAATATTTTCAAATTAAAAAACGTAAAAATATACAGGGTTTTATTTGAAAAAGAGAAGCTCACCAAATTTTCGGAGAAAATGAACAGCCTGCATATTAAAAATATATTTAGATGATAGCTTGTTTAAAACAAAAAAAGCTGATGTGGCCAGGCACATGACTTTATCATACTACATATAAAATTAATAGTTTAGCTGCATGAGATTCTATTTGGTCGAGATCGGTTGTGTCTGCATTAAAATAAAACTAGAACTGTGTAGAACATCACCGTTTGACACTATCTACTGTCATTAGAATGAAAATATCTGTAATTATTATTATCTGTTACTCATGCAGCTAAACTATTGATTTTACCAAAAAATACATAGACATAAATTATTCAGAATTTCCTCTACTTTAATTTATTATTTAACTATTTTGACGAAATTATAGAAATGGCGGCTTATTTGCAAAAATATTAAAAAATGCTAAGAGTAAACATCCAGTTCCTTTGGACACTTTTGAAGTTTAGTCATGAAACTTCTAAATATGAAGTTTCGTCCCGATACCTTTAGTAATTTCTCCGGAATCGTCGCCACAAAAACAGGTACACAGGTGTCAAACGGTGATGTTTTGACAATACCCACTGTCAATAGAATCAAAATATCTGTCAAATCTTGGCTAACTAGTTTTATTTTAATGCAGACATAGCTGATCTCGATCAAATAGAATCTCATGCAGCTAAACTATTAATTTTATATATAGTATGATAAAGTCATGTGCCTGGCCACATGAGATTTGTTTAATCTGAACATTTTTTAAGACTAGTTTAGCCTAGTCAATTTTGTTTTAACAACATACATAAACAGTCAAAGTTGACTGATTGAAACTTTGAAAGTTGTAACGGAAAATTGTTTGATTATGCATTGTTCTTCTTCATATTGACACAAAAGTAGAGACTATACTAGTGATTTTCAATTATTTGTGCCATTTTGTTGAACAAATTTTTGCTTCTATACTAAAATATTCCTTATAAAATTCAAAATTTAAACTTACCTAAATATTTTTGCGGGTCCGACACAAAACAAAACAATTTTAAACAAATTGGGAAGGATCCAGAAAAGGGCGAAAACAATAAAGAAAAAAGTTATCCCAGACCTGAAATTTTTATTAACAACTAGCATATACATTTCTTACAAAAAAGAAGATCCGCCTCACACTTTTGTTTATTATCAGCGAATTATATGCTCTCCTTTACGCATTCACTCGAACACACGCGCGTCGGCGAAATTACATTCGCCCACTTTTACGATGCCAGTCATTAAAAAGTGTCCGTCGTCCTTATGTATAATAAAACGGGTGACACTCATAAAGGTGTTGTTATGTGAAGTTTTCTTTATCATTAAAGTCGTTAAGAATATTTGATAATAATCATAATTTTATCTACCTACACTGCATATCATCTACACCGTCGATATCGAATCTTGTTTCGTCTGTCACCAGCAACCTGCTTACATGCTAACTATATAACAGAGATTATGGCGACTGGAAAACAGACGAAAAAGAAACTCACGACAGTCACATGCAAACAATTATTCGTCGTTTCGTTGATCAGAATTTTTGAATACGAGCAGTTTCACCAATTAATTATATTTTCCTTGGAATCACATCGAGATACGCTATTTTTTTACGGTTAGAAATAAAAAAAAATTTTGACGTCGGCAGTTTAAATAAATTAAATAATTCGGGAATTAATCAAAGCAAGATATAGCGTTTCTCGATGCGAACAGGAAATTGCCTAGTTTATTCAATTTCCTCTAATAAATTGTCCCAATCTTACGCCGAGACTCGTTAATTAAAAACCTAATTCATACCACAATATTGTCTCGAATATAAATTGTTATCCCATAGAAATTATCACATATTGATGCACAATTAGAGTTCTGGTTTGTTTTTTGTTTTTAGTCATTACAGTCGTTATATACACATTTATTTCGTTTCCAAACAGCATATACTTAATCATATAAAAAGAAAAGCAACTGAGCAACAGATTTACCAAATATTTCCTTTACGCTACCTATCATAGTATGAATTACTTATGCGTTAGACGAAATTGAACAAACCGATCGTCAAATTTATTCATTATACAATTAGTAGATAGTCCCATCTTAAAAAAAATAACACAATCATCGCCGCAAACTCATACAAATGGCTACTCCGGTCCTCGGTTCTTCTGCACGGCAACGTCGTACTCGTTATTCACTGCGACGGGTACTTCTGCATGGTCGCGTACATCACGGGGGCGTTCGGCTGCTGTCCCCCCTGCGCCGACCACTGCCCCCCCTGCTGGGGCACCACGCAGTACTGCGTCTGCCCTGTAGCCGCGTACGGGTACTGATAAGTGTACCCCTGCATGTAACCTTGCGCGTAACCCTGCGGGTACCAATATTGCCCGTAACCATACGGATACTGCGCCGCCTGGACGTTGTTAACAACCCCCGGCTGCATGGAAGACGATTCCGAGCCAGCGCCTCCGTTCTCCTTGCCCCAGAAACACTTAACGATCTGACCGTTTATCTCGGTATTATGAACGTTCTCTATGGCATGCGTGGCGGATTCTTTATTAGCGAATCGAATAAAAGCGTAGCCCTTATCTTTAAAGACACGGATGTCTTGGATTATCCCGAAACGCGCGAACGTTTTTTGCATTAGTTCCTCGGTTATTCCGCAAGTGAAACCTCCGCAGTAAACGGTACAGTTTGTCGGGGAGCTTTGGTTGTAGACTTCCTCGAACGTGGGTTGTTTACCTTTGGTTGCGGGTTTCTCGCTGCGGGGCGGGGGCGGTTTTCTAGTCGACCAGTTCGTGCGGATCGAACGCGAGCCTAACCATTGTCCGTTCATCGCTTGTATTGCGTTTTCCGCCTCGGCTTTCTTAACGAAGGAGACGAAAGCGTAACCTTTGGATTTGAGGGTTTGCGGGTCGCGTACTATCCTACAGTTTGATATTTCCCCGAAGGGAGCGAAGGCCTCTCGTAGGGTTTCGGTTTCGATCTCGGGAGATAGGTCTCCGACGAATATGTGATGGTGGTTCGAAGTATCGGTTTTCGGCTGGTTTCCGGGACTCGTGGCCCAGTTTACCTTCATTTCCTTGTCTAGGAACAAACGCTTGTTCATAGCGGCCAGCGCGGTCGACGCTGATTGATGGTTTGTGAATTCTACGAACGCGTACGGGTCGTTGCCGGGTTCCCTGATGATCTTGCAGCCTTTGACGGGGCCTATTTGCGAGAATAGGGTGCATAATAGGTCCTCGGAGACGGAACCGTCGAGGTTTCCGACGTACAAAGTTTTTGGCTGGCTTTCTTCCGACATGATGACGCCGGCAGAAACACAACTAAATTAATAAGCACTAGACACTAATTAAGGTTTTTAACGCGTCGCGCACATTTAGATCGGGTTTCGGAGGATTGTGGGGTTCTCTTCGGAAAAACTGTTGGAACCTCTCGTCAACACGAAACAAGATGATGACAAAAACTATGGCCACTTTCTCTTCTTATTATTTTATGTCAAATGTGATAAAGATAGCAACATGTTTTTCGCTGTGGAAGCGACCGAAAATCGTACGATTTTTTTTCTGCGTACTTCCCGAATCGTTCGCGAGCGTAATCTTTCGATTAATCGCGAAATATGCACTAAAATTGCACGTGCAATTATTCAACTAATACACTTATCGAAAAATTACCGAAAAGAAAGACATGTTTCGCCCGTTGACGAGAGTATGTTGGCCAACCTGCGCGGACAAAGAATTTCAATTTTGCAACTTCACGTCGGTTCTACGTAGTTCGAATTGGCGAGGTTATGTTAAAAGGGAAATTCAAAAATATAATGACCGAATTGTAATAATTATAAAATGACAGAGATCGACAGCATTAAACAACGGCAAGAGGAAGAACTCGCAGTACTCGAGGTAACTTTTCGGCCCGAATCCTAATTTACTAATTAATTATTTCTTCCATATAGTCGATTTACGGTAAAGATATCGCAGATTTGCGAAAACAGCAAACAAAAGAATGGGAACCTCTGCATATTTCGATCTCGTTAATTCCCTCACAGGGTGGTTCACATTATCAGGTCTATTCCAAACTCGACCTCCATGTAATTTGTTCAAACCAATACCCCAACGAGTAAGTGTGACAAACCTGATACAAATTTTTTGATTATTTCGCTATTTTTTAATTAGGAAACCTCGTTTTGAGTTTAAAAATTCTCGGGGTGTGTCGAAAATTGAATTATCGCGGCTGCAAGCGGAACTCGAAGAATTGGCGGAAAGATGCAAGGGGGAAGTGATGATTTTTGAACTTGCCAACCACGTTACGCACTTTTTGCATAAACATAACAACCCGAACCCTGAGATTATCAGTTTTTACGATCAAATGGTGCTTAGGGAAAAACAGGAAGAAGACAATAATAGGATTATTTTGGCGAAAGAACGAGACAGGGAAAAACAAGTTTTGCTTGCGGAAATTCAAAAGCGCGATGAATTGTTACGGTCTGAATATTCAGAGGAAAAAGATGATGATGATAATTTTTCAGATAATTCGGACGATAATGACACTAATTCGAATTCGTTCAAGTATTTTTTTTGTATAAATTTTATAAATGGTTAAATAAATTTTATTTTAGGAAAAGGAATTCTAGTACTACGGAAGAAACTATCGAAAATTGCTCTTGTAACAGTGAAGCTGCTTCGATTATAGAATTTTCTAATACGAGGGAATACCGTGTCATTCATAGGGGGCGCTGTTTGGGTAAGTTAATTTCTCAAAACTTTTGATTCGTAATGTTAAAGAAGCTTTTTTAAGAAATTTAAGAATGATAATTGTTCCTTATGATATGTTGTCCACCTATGTTTGCATCAATATTTTTAAAAAAATTAAGCTTAGCAGAATACATTTTTAACTGTATTAAAGATGTAGGCTGTGTAGTATTATGGCCATATATTATGTCTGCTGTTTTGACGTCGATTTTCTTGCATATCTAGGGGCAAAAAAATATATAAAAATTCACACATTTTAGATCATACAAATTCGGATTGTACCGCTTTTAACTCTGTCGACAACAGAACCTGCGAGCTATTGGTTATGTATCAGTGGAAAATACCTACAAAAGCTCTCCCTGACGCACTAGCAGTTCAAAAACAACTTTCCGGAATGGAGCAAGAATTCAACTATTTAGTAAAATTAAATCACCCGAACTTAGCGCACTACGTAAATTTGAACTGGAGTTACACCAATAACCAACTACAAGTGCAATTGCTAAGAGAATATATATACGGTAAGCCAATACATGAAAAGATTATTCCTAGTTAGATTTTTTTTACTAAAAACTTTGTTTTTATAACTAAAAAAATTGTTTTTAGGCTTAAATTGCAAAGAATTATACCTTTCGAAAGGAATTCCAATAGACGTAGAGATGTTGCGTTGCGTAGCTACGGATATACTAGCCGCCTTAGATTATCTACATCGTCATAACGTAGTCCATAAGAAAATCTGTGATTCGTGTATTTATGTAACCAAGAGTGAGTATTATCTCTTCAGCAAACTTTAACATTTTTGTCGTCAATTTTTGAAACAGACACTGGTTGGTGACCTAAATGGGAAAATTGTTTGAAGGAAGTTTATTTTTATTAGATATTATTAATCAGAGCATCTCTCTCTTTTACAGGAAATGTAAAATTAGTGAATTTTAGTTTATATAGACGGTACTCGGATATAACTTTGCCAACGCAATCTACGAGTTCGACGAAAAAAACGACTGACATTTATGGGTTCGGTATGGTTTTAATTTCGTTACTGAAAGGGGTTAAGGTTGACGAACACTGTGATATTCCCTCGAACACGTCGACTGAACTTTACGATTTTTTAAGCAAGTGAGTAGAAATTTTTTTTATGTTAACGGTATTTCCGTTTAGAAATTTTTTATTATCAATTTTTCAGAAAATTTTATTCTTTATAAAAGTTTCTGGATTGTCTTAAAGCTAAAATGTGAATATTAGAATGTTTAATTATCTGCTTGCGTGTACCGGGTGTTGCAAAAACTGTGAAAAACACTTGAGAGTAAAGTAGCTTTATTTCAAAAGCTATGATATAAAGCTATTGTTTAAATACATGACGACAATATGGCCACTGCTTCGTTGACCAAAATTGTAGATGGTGGGCACAAGAAAACTTTTATAAAGAATAAAATTCTTTGAGAAATTGATATTAAGAATGGTTCCCGCATGTGTCCAACTTTGTCGGACACAGTATATACGGGCTGTCCCACTTTTTTCCCGCTAAATTATTTTTTTTTAGAAAGGAAATGTCATTCTGAGCAAAATATTTTATATAAACTCATTTGTTTTTTCAATTTATTAAGAAGTTACAGCCGTTTGAAATATTAACAAAACAAAAATAAAAAATAAAATAAATATCAAACAATGCAAAACCAAAAAAGTAACACCATTACAACAATAAGTTAATAATTTTAAGTAAAAATATTAAAAATTACATAATTAATTTGAGTTAACAAATGAACAACAAATCCAACAGTCGTTTATTTTCTAGAAGTTTGTAACTTCTTAACGAATTGGAAAAACTAATAAGTCTATATGAAACTTTTTAGTTAGTATGACATTTATTAGTTAGATGTTTTTATTACAGAAAAAAAAAATTTTTAGGATAAAGTGGGACAGCCTGTACACTGAAAAGTATACTGTATCTGTCTGTCTTGTTCATTTTAACTTTAAATAATGTTTGAGTCATATGTACTATCGTCAGTGAACTGTATATACTACTAAATTTGTATTTTTTGGGATGATAGGGCTCAAAAAAAGGGTGTTCTTTGTTAGACCTTTTTTAATGTTCAATATTTCGCCAATTCTTGTTGGCTTCTTCAAGAACTAAAAATTTAACACACAATTGACAAACAACAAAACATGTTAAAAGCGGATTGTACATACCTAATAAATGGCCTTAAAACACAGCGATAAGCATGGATGTTAATAACATTGCAACGAACTAAACAGAACGCACACAGTTTGTTATGCAATTTATTAAATCTGCGATTATTATCTCATGTATTTAAGACTCTGCAAGAGTTAAGGGTTGATTAATTTGTTCCAATTAAATTGAAACAGATATTACAAATAAAAAAGTTAAATTCAAACCGCATACGGTCATAGTACCATATGAGATAGAAAGAGATAGCTTGCCCACTTCACTGTGGGTTGCGTACCAAATGCATTTGCCTCACTTATTGACCATTACAGGTCCTTTCCAGTTATACGTAGTATATATAGTCCACTGAAACTTTGACAATTATACACCCCAAAAAAATAAATTCTTTCAAGTATCAGTTGTATTGATGGAAACTTCAATCCAGCTTTTAAACAATTTTTTCCAAGTGACAACCTTATTTTTCTGTATCTAACAGTTCATTCCACACAATTTATTCTTTCCTAAAAATCAACAGATGCATCAGCAAGGAAGAAAAACAACGCTATACAGCCCGGCAGCTTTTAGAACATCCCTTTATAACGCAACCGCAGGAGCGATTCATACAAACGCCTGAAGAGGGCCAAGATGACACTAGCGCCCCCGCAGAACAACTGGAGCTCCTGCAGAACTACTACCACAACAATAGCAACGGCCCGTCAAGAGTAGCCACTGAATTCGAGGTGTTACACTATCTCGGAAAAGGAGCTTTTGGCGCTGTAATTAAGGTTAGAAACAAGATCGATCAGAGGTACTACGCCATCAAACGGATACAGCTTAATCCGAAGAACAAACAGGAGAACAAGAAGATCTTCCAGGAGGTTAAAACTCTGTCGAGGTTGAACCACGAGCACGTCGTGAGGTATTTCAATTCTTGGATCGAGACTGACGTCAGGCAGCAGAGCGATTCGGGAACGGCTACGACTGACGTATCGGTTATTTCGCCGGAACCCTACTGTCGGAGGATGGAGGTATGAAGATTTGTTCGTTTTTGTTGTTTTGCGGTTAGAAATAACGGTGTGTTTGAGCTAGTTTGCGTCATATGGATAATTTGTTTATTGTTCGTTTGTCGGAAAATTTTATTCTTTACTAAAGTTGCGGGTGGGTCTAAAACCTAAACGGTAGTCATTGGTTCCCAAAATTTGTGTACCATATACCGGGCAGGTCAGAATATAGGAATTTGTCGTAAGAGTAAAGTTTTATTTTTGATATTTCCGGAAAATGTTATTTGGGAAGGTTGTTTAAAATTAAAAACCATATTCAAATTTGTAATCACAGCAAAGAATGAAAGAAAGAAATTTAATATCGGAGTTATTTTCTATAAAGACTGTGAAGCATCGTATGGATAATTTCTATAGTATGCATTTCTCAGAAAATTTTATTCTTTACTAAAGTTGCGGGTGGGTCTAAAACCAAAAATGTAATCATTGGATCCCACAATTTGAGTACCATATACCGGGCAGGTCAGAATATAGGAATTTGACGTAAGAGTAAAGTACCTTTATTTTCGATATTTCCGAAAAATGTTATTCGGGAAGATTGTTTAGAATTAAAAACTATATTCAAATTTGAAATCACAGCAAAGAAAGAAAGAAAGATATTTAACAACCGAGTTATTTTCTATAAAGCCTGTGAAGCATCGTATGGATAATTTCTTTAGTATGCATTTCTCAGAAAATTTTATTCTTTACTAAAGTTGCGGGTGGGTCTAAAACCAAGAATGTGATCATCGGATCCCACAATTTGTGTACCATATACCGGGCAAGTCAGAATATAGGAATTTGACGTAAGAGTAAAGTACCTTTATTTTTGATATTTCCGAAAAATGTTATTCGGGAATGTTGTTTAGAATTAAAAACTATATTCAAATTTGAAATCACAGCAAAGAAAGAAAGAAAGAAATTTAACAACTGAGTTATTTTCTATAAAGCCTGTGAAGCATCGTATGGATAATTTCTTTAGTATGCATTTCTCAGAAAATTTTATTCTTTACTAAAGTTGCGGGTGGGTCTAAAACCAAAAATGTGATCATTGGAACCCATTATTTGTGTTCCATATACCGGGTAAGTCAGAATATATGAATTTGACGTAAGAGTAAAGTACCTTTATTTTCGATATTTCCGAAAAATGTTATTCGGGAAGATTGTTTAGAATAAAAAACTATATTCAAATTTTAAATCACAGCAAAGAAAGAAAGAAAGAAATTTAACAACTGAGTTATTTTCTATAAAGCCTGTGAAGCATCGTATGGATAATTTCTTTAGTATGCATTTCTCAGAAAATTTTATTCTTTACTAAAGTTGCGGGTGGGTCTAAAACCAAGAATGTAATCATCGGATCCCACAATTTGTGTACCATATACCGGGCAAGTCAGAATATAGGAATTTGACGTAAGAGTAAAGTACCTTTATTTTTGATATTTCCGAAAAATGTTATTCGGGAATGTTGTTTAGAATTAAAAACTATATTCAAATTTGAAAGCACAGCAAAGAAAGAAAGAAAGAAATTTAACAACTGAGTTATTTTCTATAAAGCCTGTGAAGCATCGTATGGATAATTTCTTTAGTATGCATTTCTCAGAAAATTTTATTCTTTACTAAAGTTGCGGGTGGGTCTAAAACCAAAAATGTGATCATCGGAACCCATTATTTGTGTTCCATATACCGGGTAAGTCAGAATATATGAATTTGACGTAAGAGTAAAGTGCCTTTATTTTCAATATTTCCGAAAAATGTTATTTGGGAAGGTTGTTTAGAATTAAAAACTAGATTCAAATTTGAAATCACAGCAAAGAAAGAAAGAAAGTAATTTAACAACAGAGTTATTTTCTATAAAGACTGTGAAGCATCGTATGGATAATATCTTTAGTATGCATTTCTGAGAAAATTTTATTCTTTACTAAAGTTGCGGGAGGGTCTAAAACCAAAAATGTAATCAACGGATCCCACAATTTGTGTACCATATACCGGGCAAGTCAGAATATAGGAATTTGACATAAGAGTAAAGTACCTTTATTTTTGATATTTCCGAAAAATGTTATTTGGGAAGGTTGTTTAAAATTAAAAACTATATTCAAATTTGAAATCCCAGCAAAGAAACAACCTTTCCAAATAAAATTTTACATATATTCTATAATACATATATTCTGAAATACCCAGTATACGGTCCATCAATTTTAAGATCTGATGGCTGAATTTATTATTTTACACCTGTTGCCAACTTTTATAAAGAATAAAATTTTCTGAGAAACGCATAATAAAGAAATTATTGCATAAATTCATTTAAACTACGTTTACATCTCAGACTATCATTTCACTACTATTATTTTCTTAGTTTACGATGGACGACGGTAATATTGAAAGGGACGCACCCGCTCCGGCAAAAGACGCTCTGGATTGGTCCATAAGCATGAAAGGAAAGCTAAAAAGCGGAATATCCGAATCCGACGACTCTGATTCTCTGTCGCATTCTGACACATTAGACGATTCCGATGACATCGTCTTCGAGAGAGATTCCAACGCCGAAGAAGAAGAACTGATAGACGATGGCGTAGATACGACAGATTCGGTGAGACCGAACATCTGTCAAATTCAGTACTTGTACATACAGATGGAGTTTTGCGAAAAAAGTACGTTACGTACAGGTATAGACGACGGTCTCTACAAAGACAAGGAGAGAGTTTGGAGGTTATTGACTGAAGTGGTTGATGGTTTGTTTGTTTTAAATATTTTTTTATCGGGAAACTTTTTTTTGATTTGTTCTTTGTTTGTTTTTGTTTAGGGTTGATATACATACATAAGAAAGGTATGATACACAGAGATTTGAAGCCTGTGAATATATTTTTGAATAAGAACGATAACGTGAAGATTGGAGATTTTGGACTGGCCACTACGAAGTTGTTGTCGCAAAGTGGGGGGACTAGCAGCTTGCATTCAAGCCAAATAGGTATGTTGTAATTTAATATTTGAAATTAATAATTTTAATTTCAACGGTAATTTACGAAAAAAAATTATTACCGTAAAAGAACATCCTCGATTACACTACTTAAAGTATACGTCCCAAATTCATATGCAGACCTTACTCCACAATCCATGTGTTCTTCAATTAACATAAAAAACTGCATATCGTGGTCACGCCGATCGCGGTGCAATTTTTTTTGTTTATTATAATATATTTTTTTTATTTCTTACGGAAATAGATGGACCAGGTGGTGGCGGTGACGAACCATTAACCGGCAACGTCGGTACTGCCCTCTATGTCGCACCGGAAGTCGAAAAAGTTGAAAAAGACGGAAAAACGCTGTATAACCAAAAAGTGGACACTT
Organism: Aphodius sticticus; assembly: GCA_963966075.1. Classification (NCBI taxonomy): domain Eukaryota; kingdom Metazoa; phylum Arthropoda; class Insecta; order Coleoptera; family Scarabaeidae; genus Aphodius; species Aphodius sticticus. The sequence continues at coordinate 1,694,704 of OZ014507.1, forward strand.
ACAGCTTAGGGATTATCTTTTTTGAGATGTGCTACAAACCGATGATGACTCGCATGGAAAGATACAACGTTTTAAAAGAATTACGCGAGCAAGAAATACATTTTCCTGGGGATTTTTTGAATAAGAGAAACGCTAAACTCTTAACGGAAATAAGCAAAGAAGAAAAAATTATAAGGTTAGAATTCAGAAACAAATAATTTTCTAGTGATAATGACAGTGCTGACAGGTCCAAATTATTACTTTATTAGTTATTAATTGCAAAAAAAAAAATAAATTATTAAAAACGAGGATGAGTTTCCGAAAAAGATTTATTATTTTCTTCGTTTAAAACATCTCAACCAAGAATGACTACAAATAAATGTACAAAGCATAGCGTACTCTTATTGAGAATTTATTTGTTATTTATTTATATAAATCATTAAATCACATTTTACGGTTATGTCTCAAATTTTATAGGTTATTGCTCAATCACGACTATAACAAACGACCGTCAGCGCAGACACTTAAGAACGACTATCTTCCTAAACCGACACTAGAGGCCAGCAGAATAGAACAATTGGTTAACACAACGTTAAGCAAACCAAATTCGAAATTGTACAATCAGTTGATTTCGTCATGTCTAAATCAACATATGACCTGTTCCGAAGATATAATGTACGATCATGATGTAGAAGCTTCAATGCCGCCAACTTGTAAATATCTTAAACTTTACGATTTCACCAGAAAAGTAATGATTAAGGTAAGTTTTTTTTTTTTAGTTAAGTTGTTTTTTGTTCAATTTTTATTTGTTTTTATTTCATCTATACCTTTTCAAGTTCAAATTGGCACTAATCGAAATCAAATTGGCACTAATCAAAATCAAATTGGCACTAATCAATATCAAAATGAAAATTAACAAAATCAAAATGACAATTAACAAATTCAAGTTGACTATAGGGTATTTGACTGTATCAAAAATATGGCTTGTATTATAGTCATCCTAATAGATTACAGTTGAAGAAAACTATTAAATAAAAAAATATATGCTTTATTTCTATTAAAAACCAAAATCAAAATTGAATTTTATTCACGTCCTATCACGTGATTGAAAACGCTCTGTAATTTACTCAGTCTCCAGTGACGTCGTTCGTTAGTACGCTTAGAGCGCGTTCGGTTTGTCAGGGTAAGGTATGGGGAGAGCAATGCTCAGATAACCTGGGTCGGCTGTCTCTTATATGCAGATAAACGCCGTATGACGTTAGTCCGCCTATTATGCAGCGCGTCACTCTCACCGTACAATACCGGGTTATCCGAACGCGCTCTTATGCTTCTCCCGTTTGAATTTAATAGCACTAAAGTGCCATGTAAGCATAACTTTGTAGGTTAGGTTAGCCCTAACCTTAAGCTGTCAGATCAGCTTCTAACCTGGTTCGAAAATACGATAGATAACTAATTCTAGTCAGTTTTACTTATGTCGAAGTAATCTTCACAACAAAATACACTTGTATTGGCCGCTATTTATTTGGATTTCTACGAGCCAACCACTTTCTTCTCAGTTTCAAATCTTGCGGAACAGCTACAAATAGTTTATGCAGAGTTTTTCTTGACGTATTTCTGCATTGTGAATTTATACACCATTTATAACCCATTTTTATTTAGAAATTGTGAAGACAACACATACAACACAATTACCAAACGGCGACGATGCCGATGCTGTCAGACCATATGGGCCAATTTGACATCTACTATCGGGTGATGTCACACAACAGAAAGTATCGTTTTGGCGGGACTTTTTGTAATTCAATTATTAACGCTGATTTTTATGAAAAAAATACCCTATTATAAACAGCGCAAATTTGTATTTTTGGGTTTACGGCGTCAACTTTTTTTATATAAGGCATTATGAGAACGTGGAAGGGTTCTTTTAAGATGTTAATTTGAATTGACAAATAAGTTATTTAATGTCAACTTGAATTTGTTATTTGTCAACTTGGTTTTGATTATTGTCACTCTGATTTGGTTAGTGCCAATTTGAACTTGAAAAGGTTTTGAAGTTTTCTTTATTCATTTCTTTAAGGTTTTTAAACTACACGGAGGTCAAAATCTACCAACGCCTCTACTGATGCCGAAAAATAAATTTTACGATCACGTCGACAGTTACGTAAAGCTCATGACTCAATGGGGTAGTGTGGTTGCCCTTCCGCATGATTTAAGGTAATTATTTTATTTATTTAGATATTTTTTTGTTTTGTTATTAAATGGCAACGTATTTCGTTTGCTTTTAGAGTACCGTTTGCACGTTTCCTTGCTTGGAATGAGATAACGTTCTTGCGGAGATTTTCTGTCGAACGTGTATATAGGGAAAGAAAGCCGACCCGGTACAAAGATCACGTTTATAAGCATATGCCTCGTGAGCTTTACGAGTGTGCTTTTGATATCGTAGCTCCGACACCAGGTTTGTAATTTTTTTTGTTTGAAAGTTTTTTTTTAATTTATGTTGCTTTTTTTGATGTCATCATTAAATATGCTAATTTTGTTGTTCATCATAACCAATTGTTATTTTTAGGACGATTTAGAGCTGAAGCAGAACTCCTATACATTTTCAAGCAAATCATCGACAGTCTACCAGGTTTAGAAAACGAAATGTTTACGATCCGTTTGAATCATTCGTTACTCGTGAAGGCCATACTACGGTACTGCGGAATTAATGAAAATTTTGCGGAGATTTCGAACATTTTATCAGGCTTGAAAGTAAGAAATATTTCTTTTTATTTTTGACATAAGCAATAGGGTATTTGACTGTATTAAAAATATGGCTTGTATTATAGTCATCCTAATAGATTACAGTTTAAGAAAACTATTTGTTATTACTTTTCCAAAAAATATGCATTATTTATATTAAAAACCAAAATTAAAATTGAATTTTATTCACGTCCTATCACGTGATTGAAAACGCTCTGTAATTGGCTCGGTCTCCAGTGACGTCATTCGTTAGTACGCTTAGAGCGCGTTCAGTTTGTCAGGGTAGGGTATGGGGAGAGCAACGCTCAGATAACCTGGGTCGGCTGTCTCTCTCTTATTTGTAGATAAACGCCGTATGACGTTAGTCCGCCTATTATGCAGCGCGTCACTCTCACCGTACAATACCGGGTTATCCGAACGCGCTCTGATGCTTCTCCCGTTTGAATTTAATAGCACTAATGTGCCATGTAAGCATAACTTTGTAGGTTAGGATAGCCCTAACCTTAAGCTGTCAGATCAGATAATACCCGGTTCGAAAATACGATAGATAACTTATTCTAGTCAGTTTTACTTATGTCGAAGTAATCTTCGCGACAAAAAACACTTGTATTGGCCGCTATTTATTTCATTTGGATTTCTACGAGCCAACCACTTTCTTTGCAGTTTCAAATCTTGCGGAACAGTTACAAATAGTTTATCCGGAGTTTTTCTTGACATATTTCTGTATTGTGGATTTATACACCATTTATGACCCATTTTTATGTAGAAATTGTGAAAACAACACATCATACAACACAATTACCAAACGGTGACGATGCCGATGCTGACAGACCATAAGGGCCGATTTGACATCTACTATCGGGTGACGTCACACAACAGAAAGTATCGTTTTGGCGGGACTTTTTGTAATTCAATTTTTAACGCTGATTTTTATGAAATATTGAAGGAATAATTACGAAAAATAATGCATTTACAATGTAGAGTGAAGGAATAAACACACTAAGATGGTTTTCCAATGATAGTCAAATACCCTATTGAAAACTTTAAACGCTTAATTTTTGTTTTATCAAGGATGGAAACGTTGCTAAAACTCAAGTTCAAACGCATCTGTCTAGTTTTGGACTATCCGACAAGGAAATAGCTGCCATATTTCAATTGATAGAACCGGAAATACCGATCGATAAGATTGATACACATTTCCAAATGCTGATAAAGACCAAACTTAATCCAAATTGCAGTGCGTTTGCAAAGCAGGCGCTCAAAGAATTGAAGCATGTTATCAGCTCTATCCATGGATTTGACGTTGGGGTATTTATATTTTTACTGCTTGTTCGGTTAGAGTTGGCATGCACGTTATCAATTTTAATTAAAAGTAATGGTAAAATATAGAATATTGATATTTCGCAGTTTATGTGATTGCAAGCGATTAAGAAGATGCAGTGTGTGGTTATGTTGGGTTATGTATTGTACGTTTGACATATGGCATTTGATATCACTGTGTACCAATCAGACAAAAATGTTACTGTTTTCGGTATTACAATGTGTTAATTGTAACACCAAAAACAGTGTTACAATGTGTGCATTGTGAATGCAAAGTAGAAAAAGTATATTTTATATTTGAAAATTAATATAATGCCAGTGAACTGTATATACTACGTATAACTGGAAAGGACCCGTAATGGTCAATAAGTGAGGCAAATGCATTTGGTATGCAACCAGCAGTGAAGTGGGCTAACTATCTCTTTCTATCTCATACGGTACTATGACCGTATGCGGTTTGAATTTAGCTTTTTTATTTGTAATATCTTTTTCAATTTAATTGGAACAAATTAATCAACCCTTAACTCTTGCAGAGTCTTAAATACATGAGATAATAATCGCAGATTTAATAAAAGTTATATTTTATTCATATATTCCGCCTAATTAAAATTTACAGACTAGGTACTATCGCGAGCATAAAAAACGGGGACACTCAAATATGCACTAATTTGCACTCTCAAATTATATATTAGTAGTTATTCCTTAATTTGAAACATTTGAAGTCCAATAACTAAATGCTCTTTGTATTACTGAATTAAGGAAACGCATTCTGACATTAAAAGTAGTCCACATGATGCTGATTATATTTATTCGATTATATTAATATTTATAAATAATTTTTCACATTTTATAGTTTGTATTTATTCGAAATATGTATACATTGAGCGCGCAAAGTAAGGAAACATAACACAACGTCTGAAATGGTTTGTTATTTGAAAAATTTTGTCGATTTTTAATTATCAAAATATACATATTTACATAAAATTTAATTTCCTACTTATGACGTCATCGACACTTTCTAAATGGCAATCCCATATTTTTTGTACTGATATTGATAGATCTGTTAATTGTCGTAAAGATAATTCACAAAACTTATCGTTACATTAAAAAAAATCGAGCAAAAGACAGTTGAAACTTAGGGTTATATTGATAACTTTTGTTTGTTTATGGTAAGCGAATAGGCGTTTTCAAAAGCTGCATATCTCGCCGGTTATTGCGTTTTTTACCTTTTTTTATGAAGCCGTCCGCACCCCCGTTAAAGAATCGCTGTAAATGTGTCAAAAGCATTTGGGAACAAATTTTTGGAATTTCAGGTAAAAATACAAAGATTTAGGTTTACTATGAGACCGTTTTGAGGTTTCTAGGACAATGGGTTCAGCTGGAATAAAATAAAACAGCGAAACACTACTGCCTGCCGCTATCTACCTACGGTAGTCAGACAGTGACACATAGCCCACGTCATCGCTCTGTCTCTTTTGCTTGCACCTGCCTCAAATCTTGCCAGCCAATATAAAGCGTCGGTTCCTTCCAGTTATACGTAGTATATGCCGTTCACTGATATACACAGACATACATAACCTCAACATTCTATAAACAAACAGCAACATTAATGATTGTCGAACGACAGCCGAGCATCAATTATCTTCGGACAGTTTAAAATTGATGACGTAAATGCGAAAACTAACCTCAAAAACCCTACAAATAATAATCCCTTTTTCTTTTCTTTCTTTAATATACAGATGAAAGTTGTAATAACCCCAAATTTACTATACAACATCCAGCAATATTCGGGCGTAATGTTTCAAATCATCGTCCAGGTGAAGAAAGGAAAAGGTTTTGTGAATCACGTGGTTGCCGCCGGGGGGCGTTACGATGCAATGGTGACTTACTATAGGACGGTTCTCGAGAGGGCGAACTTAAGAACGCATGATCTCACGCAGTCCGCGGCGGGAATTTCTATTTCTTTGGATAAGTTAGTTCTGGCTCTACGAATGGACCAGTCGAAAATTGACGGCGATGAAAGGTACAAGAAATCGAACGTCGATGCCGTCGTGTTGTATACGGAAACGGGGGCTGAGGCTGAGTGGAAGTCAGATGTAGGTGACGTATATATTTTGTGTAAGATTGATGTAAGATTTTGTTTGAAATTTTTTTACGGTTGAATTATTATTTAGGTGTTCCGGTTATTTTTGACAACCCTGTATATTAATACAGTAGAGCGTCGATAATCCGAACCCCAGTAATCCGAACGTTCGCTAATCCGAACACCCAAAAAAACAATAATAAAAAATAAATCACTGAGTAAAAAAAAAAAAAGGAAAAAAAAAAGCAGTATCTTGTATGAAATACTAGCATTGTCAATATTTGATAATCCGAAGCACCTTCAATCCCAATTAGTTCGAATTATCAAAAGGTACCAAACCTAAAATCATATTTATTCAGATGATATTGTTAAATTGTTTGACCCAAAATTATAGGTGGCCAAATCAGATAATACCCATTACCGTACGCAGACGTATTTCAAATGGCACATTGTGTAAAAGGAAGTGTAGTTAAAAAGATAAATCAAAGTTAATATTTTGCGCTACAGTTAGATGAAATACTGACATAATTAATTTTTATCAATTATTAGTTTTTATCCGATTCGAGGTGGAAGAGAAAATTGCAGAGGAATAATTATTTGGTAAACCTCTGCTCGAAAGAACAACTGGTGAAATATTCAAATTTCTTAATAATTTGATGTTTAACAATTCCATTCCATGAGCGAAATGCACTGGTGTGTGCACTGATGGAGCTCGGGCTTTAACAAAAAAGAATTGCAGTCAATATTATTAAAAGTCCAGCATTCAGTTCACAAATGTTTTCAATATTATGTCAGGAGATGGGTAGCAACAGAAGTCACTCTTGTTACATTCCGATGATAGATGGCTCTCGAGAGGTAAAGTTTTGAATCGTCTCTTCGAACTTAAATCTGAAGTTCAAGTTTTTCTTGAAAATGCTAATTTCGAATTCAAAAATTCTTTCTTTGACAAATTGTGGATGGCCCGGTTAGCATATTTAGCTGATATTTTTGTAAAGCTGTATGAATTAAATTTAGTTTTGCAGGGGTCAAAGGTTCATTTAATTATCGTTGAAGATAAAATTAACAATAAATAAATCGAGTTAATTATAAAAGAAGTTAATAAACATAAATGTAGTTTATTGCCAGCATTCTAAAGCTCCCTTGAAGAAAGATAGGAAATATCAATGATGAATTAGTCGGATATAAAAAAATTATTGATTGCACCTCTTTAAAAAACAATACATAGGTAGTTACTTTCCCAAATCTATGACAATGAAAATTGGATCAGAAATCTAAAAGGTGTGTAAATACCACACTTCACAACCTAATAGAAAAAGTACATTTGATAGACATTTCCTCACACACAGCGTTGATAGAAGAATTTAAAATTACTACAATCACCGTTTTTTTGATCCAAAGGAAGAATTATTTTAAAGAAACTGGAGATTAAGATATTAGATTTTAATGCCTTTTTGTGCCACGATTTATGTGAAATTTATGTAGGTATGGGTTTTCATCAATATTATATTTAAACAACAAACATAAGCCAAAATTAATGATTGAGCCAAATTTGAGCTTGAAACTAAGTGAGACAGATCATGATATTTAAAAAAATTGGTTTAGCAAAACAACCCCAAGGGGTTTTTATTTTACTTTTGTATACCAAATGAAATTTTGTTAGGTATATAATTTTTATTGTTATTGGTTTCGATGAGAATAAGTTTTTACCAAGTGAACTTTTGTTATAAACGTTATTATTTTATTACAAAATAAATAAGTAGGATTATTTCTTTCCCTGTATTAATATGCATTTTTGTATAAAGGGTGGTGGTACGAAGAAATTTGGACATTTTTTAGGTGGTACGTGGAACCTAAAAGGTTGAGAACCCCTGCTCTACTGTATTAATATCCTCAAATGTAGTTTTGTTTTTTTGTGCTTTGTGCTTTTTGTGGGTTTGTTTGTTTTTGTTTGTTGTGTTGCAATTATTATGGCAGTTATTTCGCAATACATTTTTTTTCCTAGTGGCATCTTTTCAAGAGCTGTCACATTTAATACAAAGTAATTTAATTTGTATTTAACGAAATAATATTTCTAAGATTATAAATTTTAAATAAATTTACAAACCACAATTTTAAAAATTTAATAAACTTTTGAGTGTGGATGAATATAATATAAGTATGTATATAAGTTTTGCTTTTTTAGCGTGTACGGTAAAATACATGGTATTTTTTTTAATTTTATTTGTTAGGTGATGACGCAGTTATGGTCCGCTGGTATAAAGTCTTACCTTATTGAAAAATCACAGGAAGAATTACTAGGAGAGAACTGCGTTCCGTATAAGATAATTCTAAATGATACTGAGCGTGGTATCGGAAAATTGGAGGGCGATAAGTAAGTGTATTTAAGGATTATCTGTTTTTTCTACACTTATTCAATCAAATTGAGTTTTATTAATTATTAAGTGTTTAGAACATACTTTCAACAGTAAAAATTTAGGAATTTGAGCTAGTTCCACGCCACCAAAAGCAAGTTTTTAAATTAAGATGTTATTTATTGTTCAAAACTGATAAAATTTTCAGTGAAACTTGTAAATAAATAAAGAATTGGGCTATTTAAAATAGACATTGTTCCTATTTTCTCTATTTCAGTAATAGCATGGACAACAGAGATAGAAGTATATCGGACATCATAGAGATGATTGGATTGCAAAAAGTTTATAACGTCTCGAGATCCGATAGTAGAACGATTAGTGAACGTTCCGAACATCCAGGCATCGAAATATCGTACCATTTCCTGCCATCCGACAAGCAATCGTTCAGACTGAAGAAGACCGACATCCAAAAACATTTGGACGGAGTGCTTAAAAAATTGACAGGCGAAATTGCAATTTTTACGTTCTCCGTACAGGAGGAACTTCTGAGGATCATGGCGGCCTATTTGGAAGTTGAGACGGAAGCTTCTCTTACTAATTCTCAAGAGTTGGTTATAGAAATGTAAGTTTTTTTTTTAGCGAATACGTACCTATTGCGTTTTCAGTTGGAATGGGGCATATGCTCCATTAACATACTATCACAGATTTCTATCTTAGTTGTCAGCAAGTTGAAATATTTTAGAAATGTACAAAGAGCACAAATCAAATTTTCTCTGTCAAGAAAACTGCCCTGATGCTTTTGATGCTGCCTTTTATGAGAAAGATACACATTATCATGATTTGACGGTTATCAACGCAATTCCACAATTTCGAATTTATAGAACGAATGTATCTCTGTTACAGAAAAATTGTTTATCATTTCTCTGCTAAACAAAATTGTAGATGAAAAACATCCATATGACAATATTATGTAGAGCACTGACTGGAGGAAATTTATATGTTAGTTGGCAACATAAATAAAATGTTTATATTTTTTAAAAAAATGTTTGAATAACTTTCTATTATACACAAAATTGTAGGTTATTAGTTCGGTTAGTCATACATGTATGCTCCGAAGCGAACTACCGAAGTGTCTTCATTTGAACATGGAATATACATTTCGGTGTTCTGGTTTAGCAAAATATTTATAACTTTTCCAAAAATGACTGGATATATAATATAATGGAGGTATAGTCCTTTGGTATTGATTTTAGAATATTATGTACAGAGTGTCCCACGCTATAAACAAAGTATAGTAATGGGCTTAAGAAAGCAAATTTACGTTTTTTCCATACATACAAGTTGTAGACAGTCATACGCTCTACAGCAAGAAAATATGTTGATGCTTACACGATATCCCACAACACCGTACCAACACAACTTATGTTTGCTTAAATGGAACACTAGGTATATTATTGCAGTTTTCAGTAAGATTTTTATCCTAATCGTTTTGACATCAACTTACTTTTGTCAACTGTTTCTGAGATATTGTGAAATTAAAATCAAAAACAAGCATTCTTCAAAAAATTGTTCCGGGGTAAACTAACAAGGATAAAACAAAGGAAGTAATTTTGGATAGTAAAAGTATCGCTCTTTTTGACAGTTATTATTGATTTGCAATTCCAATATGACTTATCCCGAACAACTTGACATTTGCTAAATAATGTCAAATAGTTTAAGAATTTTAATTAGTCATAGTCATAGTATTTATTGATGTTAATCGTAAACAAGATACGTTACACAGGTCAAGACAATTTAGTATTTAATTTTTCAAATACATGATCAAAATTAATTCATCAAATCACTACACTGATCCATGAATTCATCAAAGTTGTACACTGCCTTTTCAATAAGAAACCGTCTAACTGTTTTCCTAAAAGCATCCACTGGCAAGACTTTAGCGTTGGATGGAATGGCGTTATAAAATTTTATCGAATAATAGGAAGTCCCAGTTCTGGATTTATGGAGACGCAGAAACTCATGGCGCAATTTGTCACCAAATCTTGTGGCGTGTGAATGAAGGGTGTTGATTCTCGTTAGTTTATTATTATTTTCGTGTGCATACATTAAGCATTCTAAAATAAACACGCTTGGGGCCGTGAGGATACCCAGTTTTACAAAGCACCATTTGCACTCTTCAGTGTAACCCACATCAAGCAGCACACGAATACATCGCCTCTGCATTTTAAATATCTGCCGCATATGTGGAGAATGGCCCCAGTTTATAATCGAATACGCCATTATAGAATGAAATAGTCCATAATATGCATGCACTAGCGATGTTATATATAGAGAATTTTTTAAGATTCTGATGAAATATATCGACTTTCCCAGCTTGCCACGAACATAGTTTACATGATGCTCCCAAGTCATTTTAGAGTCCAGCTTAACACCCAAAAACCAACAGCGTTCACCACCGGTGGATTATTCCGCAAACTAAATTGTAATGTATTTGTTTTGGAGGTGTTGACATTTAATCTGTTGGAAATAAACCATATTTTTATATTTGCATCCGTCATTCCGATCTTATCACTCAGCGCCTCCACACTACTGTCACTAACAACACTTGTGGTATCATCAGCAAAGAGAACAAGGGCACCCAATGGATCGGCTGTCGGGAGATCATTAATATAAATCAAGAACAATACAGGACCGAGCACAGAACCCTGTGGAACTCCACACCGAACAGCAAGGCTTGGCGAAATGTCACTGTCAACCCGCACGCGTTGTTGCCTATCGCCAATAAAGGACGAAATCAAGTTTACGGCCCCGGTGGAAAATTGATAGTGCTTTATCTTGCTAATTAACAATGAATGATTGACGCAATCAAAGGCTTTAGTCAAATCATAAAAAGTAGCTGTTGTGAATTGCCTCTGCTCAAAATTACTCAGTATCAAATCGCTTAGGTTGTTAATAGCGGATGTTGTTGATCTTTTGTTACGAAAACCATATTGTGACATTGCAAATAAGTCATTCTGCTCAAAATAAACATTTATCTGTTTTTTTAACACTGTTTCGAATACCTTCGAGAAAATAGGCGTTAAAGATATTGGCCTATAATTGCCACAATCATCCCGAGGTCCCTTCTTGTATATCGGTATAACAGTGGCAACTTTGAAGCACCTGGGAAAATGACCTGTACTGATACATTCATTGATTAGGATTGTTAGTGGATGTAGTAATGTCTTGCTAATAGTTTTTATCACTTTGACCGTCATCCCAAATGGATCTCTGCTGTTTGAGTTTCTTATACTTTTTATGATTTGACATATCTCTTAATTGGAACACCCCTTATATATCTTGACTTATTTCAAAAGATCGACAACAGCTGAAAAGTTATTAAGCATATAATTTGTCATTTGCGACTTAACAACAATAATACACAATAATTCATAAATTAATATTAACTATCAAGATTGGTCGACAATCTTGTTGGTCGAAATTCAACAATCTCACAAATGTAGTTAGTATAATACTTCTGGTCATGCAACAACTTACACCCATTGTAAACTGCTACTATGAATTTATGTCACAGTGTCAGTAATACTTCATAGGAATAAATAATTAAATAAATGGATAATTGTAAACTGAATAATTATTTCAGTATGATTGTCAAGAGTGCATATGTCAGCCCTCTCAGGTAAATGCGTATAAATCTCAAACTTCAAATTCTCGGTGGAAATATTACATTTTCCATTGTTTCCACAAAAATATTTTGGAAATGCCATCTTATTTTATTCTTCATGTTCACCATCGTAGTTAATATCCCTATAAATTTTTTCCTCCGAGTTAGAGTAAGTCCGAGTATTTCCAACGATAGTATAATTTGACTTCATTTATTGTTCTACAAAATAAATGTTGGCATCTCAAATTTTATGCAATGGTTAAAACAGATATTTTTTTTAATTTTTATTAAATAGTAATCCTTATATTTAGAAATGTACACTATCCAAAAAGAGCAGTGGTTCAATTAGTAATTATACATACCTCTTCTTTCTGTGTTTTTTTGACACAAAAGTACCGATCAATTTGATTTATTCTACGTTTTATTTGGTAAGTATTCAATTAATTGAATACTTATTTTATTTGTCTTTTCAAACGTCATTCCTGTCCCAGTTTGGAATTTCATAATTATGGTAAGCCTGCGACTAACAGGGTTTCTCATTTCTCTCTTATTGCAACTTTAAGTTTTGATCAGTTTTATAAAATCTAACTTTATAAAATATGATATTAACAAGTGTGACATTTTTCGTACAGTCAATAGAATGCAATAGAATGTTGACATTTCTGATTGTAGTACCTCAAATTGCGCTCAAATGACTCGTGAAATGAAATCAAATAAAATTGATGAAGTAAATGCCAAAAATTATCGAATCATCGAAAATCAAATAAATTAAATCATTTAACTTACAGTTTTAGACCTGGGAAACAGAAGAAACATGTTACGGAAGTTTGCTCAATGATGGCTGAAATTTGTTCCCTGATGGGTGAAGTCCGAACTTCCAAGAAAAAAGCGACGTTCATCGTTTATAGTTTACCTGACGGTGTATACAAGGTGTTCCTCTGATGTCGTACCATCTTCTTCAAAACCTTTGTACACCTTATTTTTTTAAAGCATCCTTTGTAATCTCATAATTTGTTATGTCATAGAATTTAAGTTTCCATACTTATAATTTCATGTTTTTATCGTAAGGAATAAATAAAAAACCAACAATTTTATGAGTGTATTGTTTCATTATTACAGGCGCCATAATAAATGGCGCTAAAGGCTAGATTTTTCAATGCCAGTTTAAACCATAAACTGAGTTCAAATATACAAAATCGGCATTAAAAATCCTTGTCCACGAGACCTTATAAATAAGTGAGAAATGTATTTATATTAAAAATCAACGATGATGATTAAACAATTCTCCACAGATTGAGGTACACAGAGGAAACAAATTTTTATTGTGATTTCTCAAAAATGCCAAACTCCTAGTTGTGGGTTATTCCGCAGTAACGTGTCACACCCGTCACGCCCGTTTGACGACTATACATAAGCTTTGGGGGCTTTTATTATTATTTTGATGCAACATTATAACAAAACGATGACTCATCTTTTAGAATTGTTGTAGATAGATCTTCAAACTGATAAGTTTTATGAAAAACCTTTTTAAATAGCCGTGATGGTCAGTTTTGGTAACCTAAAATAAAAAATCTGATGTGGCCAGACACATGACTTTATCATACTATAAATAAAATTAATAGTTTACCTGCCAAACTTGAATTTTTTTACTTATCTGTTTTTACTTACCGTTCCCTTTCAATAAATTAACATCGTATTCATTAAATAAATAAATAAAAAACTCTTTAGATCAATTAATAGATACAAAAACATAAAACAAACAATTCAGTACAACACATCATTTTAATATTACCTATATTAGTTTCAGTCAATTAAAAATATATACACGTTACTTGATATAGAATAAAATCAACATCAATATATTATTATAAAAAATTATAGGTATCTACTATAGTCATCACAATAATAATTATTACAATAAAGTAAGCTAAACTAAACTAAGTCGAACTTGAAGCAGGCCTAGCCCTGCTCTGCATTTGTGCGTTCAAAATCATAAGCTTCTCGCCAAGTTTTGCGTTATGATCCTTCAGATGTCTTATCAAGTCAGCCTGCAAATTAAAAAGAAAATACATACATTTTTTGAGAGTCACGGCTACAAAATTCCATATTATAAGACTCTAATTTTTTAAGATATTGCTATTTTACTACAAAATAAGCTCATTTTGAAATTATTTCAATAAGGTATTTGACCGTATTAAAAATGTGGCTTGTATTATAGTCATCCTAGTAGATTACAGTTTAAGAAAACTATTTGTTATTACTTTTCAAAAAAAAATGCTTTATTTCTATTAAAAACCAAAATTAAAATTGAATTTTATTCACGTCCACGTATCACGTGATTGAAAACGCTCTGTAATTGGCTCAGTCTCCAGTGACGTCATTCGTTAGCACGCTTAGAGCGCGTTCGGTTTGTCAGGGTAGGGTATGGGGAGAGCAATGCTCAGATAACCTGGGTCGGCTGTCTCTCTCTTATATGCAGATAAACGCCGTATGACGTTAGTTCGCCTATTATGCAGCGCGTCACTCTCACCGTACAATACCGGGTTTTCCGAACGCGCTCTTATGCTTCTCCCGTTTGAATTTAATAGCACTAAAGTGCCATGTAAGCATAACTTTGTAGGTTAGGATAGCCCTAACCTTAAGCTGTCAGATCAGATAATACCTGGTTCGAAAATACGATAGATAACTTATCCTAGTCAGTTTTACTTATGTCGAAGTAATCTTCACAACAATAAACACTTGTATTGGCCGCTATTTATTTCATTTGGATTTCTACGAGCCAACCACTTTCTTCGCAGTTTCAAATCTTGCGGAACAGCTACAAATAGTTTATCCGGAGTTTTTCTTGATGTGTTTCTGCATTGTGGATTTATACACCATTTATAGCCCATTTTTATGTAGAAATTGTGAAAACAATACGTCATACAACACAATTACCAAACGGCGACGATGCCGATGCTGACAGACCATATGGGCCGATTTGACATCTACTATCGGGTGACGTCACACAACAGAAAGTATCGTTTTGGCAGGACTTTTTGTAATTCAATTTTTAACGCTGATTTATATGAAATATTGAGGAAATAATTATGAAAAATACTGCATTTACAATGTAGAGTAAAGGAATAAACACACTAAGATAGTTTTCCAATAATAGTCAAATACCCTATTCGTAGCAACTCGACTGAAAACACTAGTCAAATTACTTAAAACAAAAGTTATAGAAGATCAAAGTTTAGCAAACTTTTAGATGGCAGAACTTCAAACGTAACGTAAAAATATACATACTTGTTTTTCGATGAAATCGTAGACCCCCTCACGTCTTGATTGAAATCCAATTTCTCCATGCGCAAAAGTATCTATGGATGACACCGCGTTCCATTCTTCTCGTTGAACATCGGGAGGGGGCCTTTGCTTATTGAATTTCGCCACCCGTACTGAAAATAATAGGTATTTTATAGCTTTTAAACCACGAATACTTTTTTTTGAGAAATGTATTTATATTATAAATCAATGATGTGAAATAAAACATCTAAACGTAACATACACTTACATATATAATTTACGTTTATCCCAAAAACAACGCAGCATTCGACAGTTATCAGCGCACACAAATAACCTATCGGTGACAGATATCCTCCGTCAATACATTTCTCCGCAAAATTATCACCGTAAAAATGCTGCATCAGCGTTTGAATTAGCGAAATTACGGCAACGCACAAGCTCGTAACATAAAACGGTAACCGATGGTGGACCTGCGTCTTCTTATAGAAATCAAGATAGCCGTTCATCCGTAATCCATAGTGAAGTCTCCGTAAAATTTGATCGATGATCTAAAAAAAAAGCAAAAATAATAAATCGTCGGTTTGTTATTTTAAAAAATACGACTCACTAATGTTATAAACCAAACTCCAAGCTGTACGTAAATAAGAATAAAGTACTCCCGGCATTTTTTGTTCAAATCTGGATGCAAAATCGCAAAAGCAATTGCGGTAACTTCCAATGCAAGGGTTGCAAATAAATGCAACCCTATAAAAGGTAACGTTTTTAACTCTTTAAAAACTCCATACGATTCCAAAATCGGCGCTAAATATTCCCTATCATCCATATTCTGCGATTCGCTGAAAAACGTTGCACCCTAAACAATAACACAGATTAAAAATAAATAATCTGTCAAACCGTCTGACTCAGACGTTACGTTCGAAAGTTAGGTTATGTTTATTTTCTATACGTACTCCCGAATTTGTGTTCAAACTCCGCGATAAGCTGACCATTGTTGTTTCATCGCTGGTTTTATTTTTAACACAAAGAAGACTTTGTTTAGACACACCGTATTAGACAATGCGTAGTGATTATCGATTTCGAAAATCTTAATTTGACTTATCGGTTTGCATATCTAATGTTTTTGTACGCAAGCAACTGACTATAGAATTCACTCTTTGTGTGTCTTTACACGTTTTTTAATGAACAAAAATATAAATATTGATGATGTGTTTCGCAGATATGCGGTTATATCGGTTGCATATTATTACGTTACTAATTATGTATGCGTTATAAGAAATAATTCAGTATAATTCATTTATAGTTTCAATTAATTCGTTTATACATATTTTAGAGAAACATGTTTTTGTGGTGTAACTTACCCTGTGGAATGATTAAGAAACTTGAACTGCGGTTTTCAGGTACTCTGTTTTAAAAAGCCATATGAAATCCCAACATTTTGTTGTTTGATTCATTCCAATATCTGAATGTTTGTAAAAGATATTCAGTCACAAGTAAAACTTTTCTACTTTATCTTTGATCTTCAATATCTTTGTCAAGCTCTGATAGATTTTGATAATTCTTTTGCCAAGTTTTTGATTGATTCATCAGCAAAGATAATGCGGTAGAAATTTTTATTCAAATTTTAGTTTTGAGGATATACAGGGTACAAGAATGAGAATACTTTTTTTGTTTCAATTTATAATACGTTGGGGTTTATACCAGCTAGAATCACAAAAATCAAGTGTCCAAGGGTATCAAGTCCAACAGTAGTATAATATTTTATAATTTTCAATAGTTTTCTAAAATTGAGCTTTAATCAATAGTTGATTATTTTAAACTATATGAGATCTGGCAACCCTATTTGCAACCGGCTTGAAAATGTTCTCTGATTTGATTAAAGACTGTTTGTTTTGACAGCACAAATTAATTAATTTCTAGATTAACAACCAGAAAATAATAAATAAAACGATGGAAAGATCATGGGTTTAATGGTAATGATTAATTAGTTTAAATTAATTTGCATTATAGTTTATAGGATACATTCATTAACTTTGTTATCATAGTTTGGCTTGGAACGTTTCTGGACATAGAATAAACTAATTTCCGATAAACCCACTTCAAGAATAATGGAATTATTAACATGTATTGAGATATACATTATACAAAATTAATTAAAACTAATATTATATATATATATTAAAACTAAATAATATTCCTATGTGAATCTGTGTATACAACCCTTAACAGGTTGATGTAGATATGTCAATTATTATCGACGGTGCTGCTTGTGGCTAAAATCATAATTACCGCCAATTTATCTAGTATAACTTGTCGTTCAAGATGTATCTTGCATTCGCGTCTGGTTGTTGTTCGGTAATATTGTTTTTTTAGTGTACCAAAAGTTCTGAATTGTGTTTTTATGCTATCTATTACAGCAAATAACAACAACGGTACCTCTTGTACATTGTTTCAAGTGCGGGCAACGCGTTTTGTTGTGATTTCGTACCTATCTAATAATCTGATAAAAAGACATGTATAAATAAGCGGGAGTGTTTTAGGAAATACATAACTAGTGACCAAGCAGGATTTTCTGTATGGAGGATAGTAAAAAAAGGTAGGTTGCTTAGGCATGCATATATTCCTGTTATTTCGGTGTTACTCTAATATTGGCGGACGCGTTTCCAAGAATTTAGACCGGGGGGAAGTTAGCTACACAACATACATATACGCAGATCTGACGTTTCGCAAAAGAATGGCCAGAAAGTTGAACCGGCTCCAATTTTTCGAAGACTGTCGCGATAATTCGATCCCGCGAGTGCTTGTATTGTGACCGAGATGTCAATTATGATGCGTTCTAGTGATATATCGAAAAATTGGCGACCCGCAAAGTATCGGTGAGTTAGTTTCAGCGAATATAATTCTTGTATATCAAGATGATATAAAAACTTTGTTATGTAGTTCCTAATTTCGCCGCTAGATGATGTTGGTAATTACGATTGTGTTACCGGCCGATAAATAAACGCGAGTTCGCAGATTTACAAGTTTGACGTTTCGCGAAAAAAGATGGCCGCGGTTTCCGCGAAAATGTGAAACCCGGTGTAATTTTCAAAGAATGTTGTGATAATTCGAACTTGGTAGTGCTTTTATTGTGACCCATATGTGGATTAGGATGCGTGCTACCGTTATCTCGAAAAGTTGTGGTCCCAGAAACTATGAGTGTTTAAGTTTTATCAATTATAATTCTTGCATATCGAGACAGAAGCAAAAGTTGTGTAGTTTCTATTTACGCATTTAGGGGTCGTCACTGGAATATTTGAGAGCGACTCTCGATACTAATTCTGTGAAAAACGTTTAAATAAACTTCATTTATCTTCAACAATCGAAATGAGTCGGGCTTTATTCCACAAACGTTGTTAGAAACCGCATTAAAACAAATTTAAAGCAAAGTACGTTTAACGTTGAAGGCTAAATTTAATGATTATGTTCAAAATTGGAAAAATAAATCACTAACTTAGAACACATCTTTTACGACGATCGCTTGTCTTTGGTAGATTGATAAATTTTGACCCTATCTTGCAAAAAGATAGACCGTTTATTCTTAAATAAACGAAACTATTTTATTGAATAAACATTATATTATCTTAGTTAATATCGTGTCCGGTAGGCAGTTGGACAGTTTGGACACATATGGGTACAGTTGTTATCACCAATTTTCAAATATTAGAATGTAATCTGCTTGCGTATACCGCGTGTTGCCAAAACTGTGAAAAACACTAAAGAGTAAAGTACCTTTATTTTAAACGCTATGTAAAAATGTTATTTGAAAAAAGTGGTTAGAAATATTAGAGGGCATTAAATACGAAATTATAATCTTCTTCGTCGTTGCGTGTACCGGGTGTTGCCAAAAAGATGGAACGACTTAAGAGTAAAGTACCTTTATTTTGATAGATATGCAAACATGTCATTTGAAAAACGTGTTTAGAAATTTAAGAATGTATTAAACAAGAAATTGTAGTCACCTTCGTCATTGCATTTACCGGGAATACAAATTATGAAAATGACTTAAGAGTAAACTACCATTGTTTATATATATATATAGGTGGTTGTGACTTCATATTTGAATATAATTTTTACTTCTAAACAATATTTCCAAATAAAGTTTATCGATAATAATGAAAATAAAGATAGTTTACTCTTATCAAAAACTCATTTATTTCGAATCGCTCGGTATATTGCACCGAAATTTACATATTTGACTATTGCCGTTTTGGTTTCATATAAGAAATGGATAATAAAAAAAAACATATGATACGGACTTTTTTACGAAATTGTCATCTATGAAGTTCATTGTCTTTGGAATAATTTCTATCTGAAATCGTGGTTATTTTGAAAATAATATGTTTGATATTTTTCTTGTAGATGGATGAATACAAGTCTGGACCAGTTTCACCATTTTTACGGATTATCATCATAAATGGGTCAACCAGGAAGGACAACAGAAGAGGAGCTGTACGTAGGAAAGGACATCAACGCAGAGGAATCTTCTATAGTAGGAATGAAGACATCTAAAGGTAAGTCCAAAGAGATGACAACCATCGCTGGAGGTGAAGAAGACCTTATAAGGTAGGATTTTAAAGATTCTATATTTGCTGTTTATCGGGTCTTAGTGCCTCTTGTTTTTCCGAATATCTTTGAAGTAGAGGTTCACTAAATACGATCGAATTTGAAGCGAAGTACATAGAGAATTCATTTGGTTCTCCATGCCATACTTCGAATTGAAGGTCGTCGCGTCCGCGTTCGGTTTAAAAAACACGTTTGTGTTGTTTTTTCGGTTTTAGTTTTGGTTTGAGTGATTATAGTATAAACTATAGACAGTAAGTAGAGCTGTTCTAGTATAAGAAGGTAAGAGATAAATTAAAAATGGTTAACCCAAATGAAGAATTTAAGTATTGTACAAAAAGTACGTAGGCTTTCACGGCCAGAATCATTTAGAAAATAATATATAACATTAGTAGGGTCTGGAAATCGATCCTAACGCGGTCTAGTGGAAAAGCACATGGAAGCGGTAGCTCCAGATGCGCGCAGTGAGGTGTAAATTTAGGTATATAAGGGAGATTTCTTTGGTAGGTCTTCAGTATTCAGTTAGCTCTGAAGGAGCGAGCAACATGGTTCGCGAAACGTCAGCATTAACAAATCTTGACACACGGCATAACCCGGAAGCAGTTTATTTTCTAAATATCATACAATAAGTTCCGGTGAATATTTATTCTTATGTTATGTCTATATGTCTATGTTTTTTTTTGATACTGGACGTTTGATAACCATGTGTAAGTAGTACAAAGTTGGCTATACGTATTAAAAAATGCCAAAATTACGTACAAAAAGATATATAACATAAAATTTTCAATATCGCGATCTCGATTACCAATAGGTACATAATATCTTTTTAGAATTTGTCTGAAACATTCTGAAACATGTTATTTTTATAAAATATTTCGCACAATTACAATGATATACTGGTTTCGCCCAAAATCATCTATTGTCAATTTTCGTATACAACTACTGGATATAAAGAAAATGGAAATAGAAAAAATTAAACAAGGTAGTAATGTGTATCCACTTCAACTGGGTATTGCAAATGCCAAGTATTTGTCGTAAAAAAATCACCCACACAGCCAAACGTCGAATATACAAAAATAGTATATTATTATACAAGTTTTATAAGACGTCAAATTGGCGCACGAGTTGTTTTGGGCACGACGACCGTAGCGAGGAGTGCCCAAATGGAACGAGTGCACCAATACGTCTTATAAAACGAGTGTAATATACTATTTTTTCTACTTTGCGTCATTAATTTTATATAAGTTTAGAAATTGTGGTTACTATATCGCGCTAAATTAGAATCTAGGGTATTTTGCGGGTACCACGTGGTAACACTGTAGTAACTGTCAACTTAGTTAAGGATGATATCGATGAGATAAAATCGTGACAAAATCTAATTGTGAATAATTTTACTCTACTTTAGCCTACAAGTTTGAATAAATATTCAGCGAGGTCGCAACGATGATCATAATGGAGCTTGGGGCAACACTTTTAACCCTACTGTGATAAATACATGAAACTTAACCTAAAAAGTTAACAATTTTAAATTAGTGGTTTCATAAGTATAATAATCAGAATAGAAGTGTTTGGCGGTGACTGATTAGTTACTTCGCAGAACAAGAACTTACTAAAGGATTGTTATAACCGCTTAACGTTTAATAGCGGTGTCTACCTAATTCCGCTACGTAGCCGTTGCGGCTTATATATTTACAAGCACTTATAATTGAAACCCAATTCTAATTTCGGCAAAGTAGTTTATTAGAATAAATTATACTTAGTAAAATTACATGTGATGGAGGTAATACAAATACGTTGCACACAACCAGAACTAAGACGAAGTCAAAAGCGACGGACAAAAACGTGAATATGAATTGAACCGAGCATCCAAGCGTCCAAAATATTACCGAAAACTTATACGTTACATAAACTAAGAAATCCTCTACACTTTAAATGTACTATAGCTTCGTACGTGTATGCTGATAAACCATTTATTGCGCATATACAATCTCGCAGCAGTAATTAAAATCGTTCGTATCTACGATGTAGATTTGATCTTCGCATAATACCTTATTAAAGTAAATGTGGTCCTTGAATTATATCTGAAAAGGGGATTTGATGTTTAGTTGAAAAGAATGATAACGATCACTTACTAGAGTCGTAAAACATCACCGTAAACGTCATGCTGGCGTATTTTGATGAACACAGCAAAACTAAGAAAGCCCCAATCCTTTGGCCATACTATAGCAGGCTACACCCATGTTTAAATATGTATAGAATATTGATATTTCGCAGTTTATGTGGTTACAAGCGATTAAGAAGATGCAGTGTGTGGTTATGTTGGGTTATGTATTGTACGTTTGACATATGGCATTTGATATCACTGTGTACCAATCAGACAAAAATGTTACTGTTTTCGGTATTACAATGTGTTAATTGTAACACCGAAAACAGTGTTACAATGTCTGCATTGTGAATGCAAAGTAGAAAAAATCTATTTTTGAGATGTACTCGCTAGGAATTGAATAAAACTGGTATTCTTTTGTCAAATAGTCAACATTTGGCAAATATTTGATATTTGGCAAGTATACGAATATGAAGCTCCGGTGTCAAATAAGTGTTACAAGGTAAACAACCCCCTAAATGACGATATTGTATCGTATAATAGAATTTGGTATTTTAGCACAGGCGTGTCATGAAATTCATGTAACAACGATAATGAAATGTGCCCGCTGGGGGTAATTTTTCCCATTTTTATTTAACCGGCAGTTTATCTAGCAATCTTAATCATATTATCGGCAGTGGCGTGCGTCTAACCACAATGCTATCATCGATAACTAATAATCATTAATTGAGATAATGTTTCAGTTAATCTATAGATAATAAGGTAGGACCCATGGGCGCCGTTAGAAAATGTTCCAGGGGGGGGGGCAACATTTTTTTTCGTATTAAATGGTGACGCAATATTTAGTACTATGCTATTAACTGTTTTGCAGCATTTTCGTCTTGTGTTATTTTGCATACACTCTGAGAAATCTCTATCGCTTTAAGGTAGTGAAATGTTTTTGTTCACATTTTTGTGTGTTAATAGGCATCCATGGTCGTGATCCCTGTATGCTCGACAACACTTACTTATTATATATTGATATTCATTGAATTTCAAGTCATTTTGCCGTCTTTCTATATCGTTTATTAATGTGGGATTAATATTTTTAATTAATAATTGTTTGTAAATATATTTTGTTTCTGAATCATTGAACTCTTATTCTAGAATTTAAGATTTTGTATAATTTTCAACCAATATTGTAGCCTTTTTATTACTTTTTAATACGTTAGGAGACATTGTTGTTAATTTCCCATAATAATTTCTAGCTCGTGGTCATCGAGAATCTGATACAATATCTTAATAACAAATTGATAAACAATAAAAAGGCAACAATATTAATATAAAATTTACCCCGTTAACGAGAAATAATGACTAAATGTAGAGAAAAGTGGATTAAATTTGAAAATTATGTGTTTAGGATATCGACGACGAAATAATATTTTTTTTTAGTTTACTATTATACTTGAACACTTCAGGCGTAAGGCGACAATGTTAGGTCAACTACTAACTTTTGAACGAACTCATGTACGGAAATGTATTGTGTCAACGCTGGAAGGAGTCAGCAAATGGTACCAATATTACAAACAGCATAGATAATCAATTGTCATGTATCATAGGATGGCCCTTTTAATACCAAATAACTTTTGTATGAAATTTTTTATTATTTAACGTTTTTTAAACTCCCTTTTCATTAACCGAAGTTTTGTAATTTTAGTACCAATTTTGGCCAATAATGGGTTATCTATAAATCTTTTTAAATTATTTGATTTTAAAATAGTTATTCTATGATACTTTATACAACCTATTTTACTAAAGCAATTTCTAAAGTTGGTACAATATTCCGGCTCTCTGCAGTTCCTAAACGGCGTCTATCTGGACATGAGTTCGTTATCAAAATTTGATCTACTACCAAAAGTTGACTATTATACCTTATCTATATATTCTACGCTTATTAGTTTAACACCCAGTGTAATTAAGATAAACTGCACAGCAGTGCCAAAAATTGCGAAGTAATGGAAACTAATAAGTACGATCAAATAAAAGTGCATACAACAATACTTATTTTGGACTGCAGCGCAAAATTTGGATACCGTATCTTGTCATCTTGTGGCTCTTTCGCGACTGTTACGAGAGGGCAATATCGCAATATCTAATAAAACTGAAATTAGTGACAATAGCCGATAATAATCGGAATAGTCATCACTTATCTAGTAATTCTTTTTTCATCCTTCACTATACGTAAATGTCATTTTTGCATCTTTGTGGGGACACGAAAGATGCTAATTGCCCGCTAGGCGTTTAGTTAATAACTTTCAAGCCTAGCCGCGAAAATATTTTACACACAGGCCGGGCGTCGACTGACCTGTCAATTAAATAAATACATAGCTTTCAATTCGGTTTGATATGCGAGATCCATCTGATGAAAAAATCAACCTGATCTATGATCAAAAGATCCATCTAATATGATAATAACCGATTTATCGATCAGATCTATTTATCGGTCTTCAATTGTGATCAAAGATCGATCACAAATTTCTCGACCACTCCTATCTTTTTCGTTTTTCGCGTAGCGGTAGTTGGGTTCGAAATCCAGGGGGGGGGGGGCGAGCGCCCCCTCTAGCCCATATGTAACGGCGCCCATGATCCAACTGTATTGTTAGATGGCGCTGTAAACACTCTCCTCGCAGTTCGGCCTTATCTTGATTATAAACAGTAGACTGGTGAAAGCCTACCGCTCAGTTGATGTCATGCGTCTGGCTAAATTGCTAAAAAGGCCGTGTGATCGGCAGTATAGTGCACAGTTCATGCAGGTTCCATGTTCCGATTTCGAATCAGCGTACACTTTGCTACCCTAACCTTGACTATATATGACCGGCTCCGAAGAAAGAGGTCTTACTGCTAAATTATCGATTTTGGGGTTTTGGCAGATTCAGAATGCTGGAATCCTATACTTTAACATGTCATTTATCCAAGATAAATCGGATGAAAAGGTACGGGGCTATGAACGGAACTACTTTTTCGCGCGTGGTATCAGTGCGATTACTAAGCTATTTGTTATTAGAAATTCAAAAGCAATACACCAAAATAATGATAAATACTTATTTTTGTTTTCTATTAGAAATTTTGATATTTTTTTCATTAGTTGTACAAAAAAATAATCTGACAAAATATTTATTGCGGGAAACAAGTAAAACAACAAAATACGAACTAATAGAACTAATATACACCTCCCTCGATATGTGTACGAAATTGCACGAAAAAATCAATATTTGGTGTATTTTTCCCTCACGAATTTGGCTTATATTATTGTATTACAATTACTGAAATCCGGTAAATTATGCTATTATTTATTAACTTCTTATACATTCGAAATTAAAGACCATAACATTTCTGTGCAAATACTGACATAATGTAAAAAAGTATTGCTTATTGTAATAGTACAGAATGAAATTATTTTTTATGCTATATGAATAAATCTTGCATTTGTATTTTGTTTCCTTGATAGTGTCTTTTCTCGCGAAGCTCTTTCTGTGTTTTTTTATGACATCGTCTGCCTTCTTAGGGTTTGTTACTAACGGTCGAAATGGCACTAATCCAAAATGATCAAAATGAGCTGTAATGCTCATATAGCGTTTCAGTGTTAGGTAAAAAGAAAAATATTTTCTGACATATTGGAATACATTGAAACATGTAATTGTTTCTTGTAGTCGACTTTGACAACAAATACGATTTTCTAGTTACTCACTTTGAACGTAAGTAGATTGTTTTGGCGGTTCAGCTTGAAACGACTGTACAATGTGCACTTATAAAACACGTTTAAAATTCTCGAAGCGGACCGGCCGGCTGGACAAAAACGTGTTCTATTAAGGCTGTAAAATAACTACGCCGAATGTTGCTAAAATATTTGACGAAAACATACTCATACCGTCAATGCTCCACAGAAAAATACATTTTTGTGGTCGAAAGAAATTGTTTTCGAGTCTTTTTATATTTCAATTTCGACAAGGAAATAATATCCTTGTACGAAGTATGCACATGTTTGTTTTTGCTGCATTACTAACGCGTTTCGGGAAATATGATAATATGAAATGAATA
This sequence comes from Aphodius sticticus, assembly GCA_963966075.1. Taxonomy (NCBI): domain Eukaryota; kingdom Metazoa; phylum Arthropoda; class Insecta; order Coleoptera; family Scarabaeidae; genus Aphodius; species Aphodius sticticus. The sequence continues at coordinate 1,720,908 of OZ014507.1, forward strand.
AGGAATTTATTGTTGACGCCAAAAACACTATACCTACATCACAATAAAAATATTATTTAAATGCTTTAAATAAACAAATATTGTTAAAAATGGTACGCTGTTTTTCCGTCGAGTTCAAAAACAGTACATGTCCATGATGATTGTTTTAATCATAGCTCTGCTTTTAATGCAAATATAAATAGAATATGTAATCCATTTAATTCTCTGTGAACTACTTTATATTTTGTCTGTTGGCACAAAATAGCTAACTGCTATACTTTTCAAGATTGCATGCACTGACAAAATAATTTTGTTAATGTTCCCAGAACTCACTTTTTGGACTTGTAGTGTTTTCGAACCGACCGATTCAATTACTTAACGTATTTTTGTAGAATTGACTTACACCACGTGAGTCTTTACACAATGGTTGCTTTTCAAAATACTAGTTTTGAAAACAACAGCTTTCCCTGTTTGTTGCCACAATTGTCTAAATTTCCACAGAGCGGCGCGACGTGGCTTAATACTGAAAATACTTTCGCGAAAACATGAATTGTGCCGTTAGAAGAAAACGGTCTGATGAATAAATTATTGATTTTGAGGTATGCTGAAATCTTATATGTCCAAAATAAACAGCCGGTGCACACGTGTGCAGCCAGCGCTTGGCTTGGCTAACAACCGCCCGCCTGACATACATAGGAATAGTGAATCAAGACATAGACTCTATTCTCACACTAAAATGCTTTAATGAACAAAATGAGATTAATTGCGTAAATATTCTATATATCATTTCTGTATAACATGTATAGCAATCAACATTTTCTGGCCGTAGGAATAAATTTGAGAGCTAGGGAATTAAAAAAGCCGTACCAGATTTTTGCAAACTTGTTTACACGCATTATTACGTAAAACTTAAGGGGTAATGCCACTCTAGCGCGAGAAAAAATAGCCGATTTTGTAGGTATATTTTTTAGAATATAGTAAATGAATTACAAAATCTCTTTCAAGCCCCTTATTGCTCATATTTTGAGGAATATTCACAATAAAAAAAAACAAAAATAAATTAAAAATAGCAGCGTTACAGGACATCAAAGGAAACCTCTTCCGGCGGACAGGGTTGCACGGCCGGAAAGATTTTGCACAGTTTTTCACTTAGCCATAAAAAAAAAATTGATTCTATATAAGATTATCTCGGGAAGTACGCACGGAAATTAGAAAATTCCGCTTTAAAACAAAATGGCGCACGTTTGAACACAAAATATCACTTTTAGGTACAAAATTAGGTTAAAAATTGTTTATAACAAAAAAAGTTTCGAACTTATCGTAAAATCCGTACGTACTTCTCTAAATAATATTGTTCTGAAGCTGCATATAAAATTTGAAGTGAATTGACGGAGATCAATTGAAGTTATCGTTCCGGCCAGTTTGAAAAATGCGGTTTTAAGAAAACACCGTTTAAAGTATTGTGTAACTTTGATGTATAGAACTGTTATATTTTACTATAGTCGGCGAAGCCTGGACAATATAATTATCTTTTTAAATTAACATTTTCCTCCTCTTGTTTCTTTCTGTTTGATTTTGACGACAGACGGGCCTGTTTTGCATTATCAGTCAGCGATGGCTCTGAAAACATGATGCGCCGTGCGTCAGCCTTCGCGCAGAAATTATTGCAGTTTGGCCCGATGCTCATACATAATACCTCCATAATCTTCATAAGGCTGGATAATGCATCATTGACAACACAAATGGCTATACTTGCTGCAATATCCACAATTACTTTGCCACTTGAAAGTGAAAATGAAATCACCAGGTGGCATTTCATAGGTCAGAATTTATGATACAGTGTCGCCCAGACGTACTTTCTTCATTTTATCAATTGAATAACGATTATGACGAATGGCTAGTCCATCATACATTGAAAGCTCATTTATAGGCTTCTGGGTTAACTTCCCTTTTTCTTCGAGGCCCTAACTAATTTTTGTCAAATGGCGGGGACGAGTGCCATTAGTTTTTTCACGTGATCTATGCATTCCTTTTCTTATTTCCTTTTCTTATTCCAAAATTTACAAGCTTTGCAGTAAGTATTTAGATTTTATGCGAATGTCAACAACATTTCTCCAGCTGATAAGCGCCACCAATCATACAGAGAAGAAAAGCTATGTTTTCTCTATGTTCCATCGTCTGAGACAGTTACGCCATTCTTTTTTTTACTATTTTCAATTGACTTTTAGCCCTCCCTTCTTTTGCTGCATTCTGCATACTTTGTTGACAATGCTTCTGTTTCCACAAAAATGGTGCGAACAACTTTATCGTAAAATGAGTAAAAAATCTGACGAGGAAGGTGCTTGAATGCGCAAAACTTTTCAATTACATCTATACCTATTCTTATGCGCATGACAAGGATAATTCCGCTATTCATTTCATATCCTTTTTGAACAAATCGGCAACTCGGAATGAAAGTTTGTTCAAAATTCTCACAAGAAACCACGTCTTGAAATCCTAAGTCACGGTTGCCACTTTCGGCCAATTTCGCATTTGATTTGCACGTTTTACACAACTTGTGAAATAGCAGAAAACACAACAACAAAGTTCAAAAGATGATAATTAAACGTCATCCACTTCAACGTTATAATAATCTTCAACCGACATTACTTTTTTACCGGTGTGGACTGTGGATACGTTATCAGGCAGAGGCGACTCTAGTTCCAAACGATTCAATGCTTGTCATATTAGTTCTATTTGAAAATCTGCCGATTCCTTTCGACTCCTTTCGATCACGATATACTCCGGGACCGTCACTAATTATTTCTGCTATTTTTACCAACTAATCAAGAAAAACACACGTTACATCAGACAGCTGTAACATTGTGCGGTAAGCGTCAGTTCAACGAACGTAACGAGCATATTTCCACAAAGTCTTTGTGTTTTATAATATTTTATGTTATTTTCACACCACGGATGTGATTCCTCCCAATAAGATAAGAGCGTATAGGTCTCTAGGCTGTAAACTATCACGCTAAACTTTTTGCATGTACGCTCGGCTAGACACTTGGCCGTATGTTCACCAAATAGGCATTTAAACATTTTTTTTTTCATATGAAACGCATTGTACCTTATTTCTAAGATCCCAAGACATCATTTAAGCACTAGAGTGGCATTACCCCTTAAAATATCGCATTTTAACTCAACCAACAATTTTCTTTGTACAATCGTGCCCATCATCCATCCGATAAAATGTCTTTTTACCCATCATAATTCGAATAATATTATCATTACTAGATGCAGCACATGCACGTCATGCAACGTTTTGCAATCTTGACCTATCTAATACTGTTAAATTATAGTAATCTTTTGCGCAAACCGTCGCAACTGTTACTGTCATTATTTATCGCGCATGTTATCTTACGTCTGAGGTTTTTCCTACATATATACATCATATTTGCTTGTGTAGCGTTCACAGACGTCGCGGCGCGTAACGTCGGCAACAAACAGCGCGCCAGGCGGAATTTTTCAGAAGCGCTGAAAAACGCATGCTTGCTGCCCCCAGCGTGCGATTTTTCTCGTCAATTTGAAAATTGCTCGCTAGCCGCTTCCGCAAGGTGATTTGTTTATAAATGTTCAAAGTTTGTTTGGTAATTTAGTCGCTAATTGCTTCCTTCATGTGGTCTATGGATGTGGCAATCAATGTATATACTAGAGAAAATAAATATCGTGGAGATTAAATACTGTATAGTGAATACTAATTTCCGTTCAATTCATAATATTATGATATGGTTTGCTTTTTTTTGGAATATTGTGATTTCGTGAGTGAATTTCCTGTATATGTTGAGTTAATATGTTCTGGGATATAATAATTTCGGTGTAGTTGTTAAAATTTGAGTATATGGGTAAGATCTGGTGAAATGTTGTAGGTCTGGCATTCGACGTTTTAAAAGGAGATCTAGTTTTATCAATTTTGGTAAGTAAGAATTCTTTTCTCGTATGCATTCCAGTTTTTTATTGATTAGTTTTTGTGTGGAGAAATATCAAATTTCTAATTAAGATAATAGCCTTTGTTCAAATATTGCTCTGTTCTGGCTTATGTGAACCTTCAATTGTTTGTCAAAAAATGGCAACTGGAGGGCTATCATAAAAACGTGAAAACTATATTTTTGCAGATAAGGACCTAAACGTCACCAAATTCAGATACTGTCCTAAATTCCGACATATTTCAGTTTAGTTGGTTAAAATAAGGAATCTACGAAATCTACAATATTGAACTATATTTTAGGACATTCGGTTTTTTGGTTTGACATTACACTTATCAACCCGCAATCGTTTCTTATTCTACCAATGTTCGAACGGTCAGAATATAACCTACAAGTTTGACTGATCTTGATAATTGAGTGTTATGCTAAAAGTTGATTTTTTCTTGCAAGGTAACTGCAATTCGACTTCTTTTTACGCTACAGGATAACAGACATTACGAAAATTGTTATGTCAACTTTTTTGATGTGGCCAGGCACATGACTTTATCATACTATACCTAGTAGGACATGTTTCCGCTAAAATCTAAACAACATTGTTTGACACGATTACAATACTTTGTCATACTACGTATGATAAAGTAAAAATGATGACTACAAAAAATCTTAAATTTAATCTTAAAATTAAGAAGAAATAAATATCAGGGTTCTCATTTAAAAAAAAATGAAACGTTACCAAGTTTCCTGGTAAAGTTTTTTTTAACTAAATACACATAAGCATGGGCGCCGTTTGAAAATGTTCCAGGGGGGGGCAAATTTTTTTTTAGTATTAAATGGTGACGTAATGTTAAGTACTATGCTTACTTAACTGTTTTGCAGCATTTTCGTCTTGTGTTATTTTGCATACACTCTGAAAAATCTCTATCGCTTTAAGGTAGTGAAATGTTTTTGTTCACATTTTTGTGTGTTAATAGCCATCCATGGTCGTGATCCCTGTATGCTCGACAACACTTACTTATTATATATTGATATTCATTGAATTTCAAGTCATTTTGCCGTCTTTCTATATCGTTTATTAATGTGGGATTAGTATTTTTACTTAATAATTGTTTGTAAATATATTTTGTTTCTGAATCATTGAACTCTTATTCTAGAATTTAAGATTTTGTATAATTTTCAACCAATATTGTAGCCTTTTTATTGCTTTTTAATACGTTAGGAGACTGTTAATTTCCTATAATAATTTCTAGCTCGTGGTCATCGAGAATTAAGACAATATCTTAATAACAAACTGATAAACAATAAAAAGGCAACAATATTATTTTCAAATTTACCCCGTTAACGAGAAATAATGACTAAATGTAGAGAAAAGTGGATTAATTTGAAAATTCTGTGTTTAGGATAATCGACGACGAAATAATATTTTTTTATTTTACTATTATACTTGAACACTTGTAAGGCGACAATGTTAGGTCAACTACTAACTTTTGAACGAACTCTTGTACGGAAATGTATTGTGTCAACGCTGGAGAGTGTCATAAAATGGTACCAATATTACAAACAGCGTAGAGAATCAATTGTCATGTATCATAGGATGGCCCTTATAATACCAAATAACTTTTGTCTGAAATTTTTTTATTATTTAACGTTTTTGAAACTCCCTTTTCCTTAACCGAAGGTTTGTAATTTTAGTACCAATTTTGGCCAATAACGGGTTATCTATAAATCTTTTTAAATTATTTGATTTTAAAATAGTTATTCTATGATACTTTATACAACCTATTTTACTAAAGCAATTTCTAAAGTTGGTACAATATTCCGGCTCTCTGCAGTTCCTAAACGGCGTCTATCTGGACATGAGTTCGTTATCAAAATTTGGTCTACTACCAAAAGTTGACTATTATTCCTTATCTATATATTCTACGCTTATTAGTTTAACACCCAGTGTAATTAAAATAAACTGCTCAGCAGTGCCAGTGCCAGCAGTGCCAAAAATTGCGAAGTAATGGAAACTAATAAGTACGATCAAATAAAAGTGCATACTTATTTTGGACTACAGCGCAAAATTTAGATACCGTATATTATCATCTTGCGGCTCTTTCGCGTCTGTTACGAGAGGGCAATATCGCAATATCTAATAAAACTGAAATTAGTGACAATAGCCGATAATAATCGTAATAGTCATCATTTATCTAGTAATTTTTTTTTCATCCTTCACTATACGTAAATGTCATTTTTGCATCTTTATGGGAACACGAAAGATGCTAATTGCCCGCTAGGCGTTTAGTCAATAACTTTCAAGCGTAGCCGCGAAAATATTTTACACACAGGCCGGGCGGCGACTGACCTGTCTGTTAAATAAATACATAGCTTTCAATTCGGTTTGATATGCGAGATCCATCTGATCAAAAAGATCAACCTGATCTATGATCAAAAGATCCATCTAATATGATAATAACCGATTTATCGATCAGATCTATTTATCGGTCTTCAATTGTGATCAAAGATCGATCACAAATTTCTCGACCACTCCTATCTTTTTCGTTTTTCGCGTAGCGGTAGTTGGGTTCGAAATCCAGGGGGGGGGGGCAAGCGCCCCCTCCCCCTGCCCATATGTAACGGCGCCTACTGTCACGGCGCTCAACTGTCACGAAGGTACTATTTCGCAAAAGTGTATCGTTTTTGATATAAATTGCATTTCTTCATCAAATTTGTGTGTCACTAAAATCCATGTCAAACAAATTGATAATAATTCCGCAAATCAGACAGTTTTTATACGTTGGGTACCCATATTAAACAGTGTTTTTGAATTTTGAAAATCTACCATGTAATTTGGAATCATTGAACGGGAAATGTCATAGGAAATAAATTTGTTGATAAAAGAAATGTTTTAGAAACGTTTCTGATTGTCATATTAAATCCGCCATTATCAATTTAAAAACAAAATAGTAAAGATTTTAAATCATCGACTCTAATAGCCTTTATAGCAACTCATATATACAAATTTTAATCAGAAGAATTACAAAACTTGTTTTGTGAGTTTTCCAACACTAAATAATGGTTAAAACATTTTCTAAAAGAGATTTTCTAAAGTATCCTGATGTACTGCATCTTTTCAATCTTCATGGTACCTCTGATATTTTTTTTAGTAAAGAAACAATGCCAGACGAACCAGAGAGTGGTAATGCACCCAACGCAGAAGAAGAAGACCTGTATCCAGAGCCAAAAGCAAGGCCAAAGATTATCCGAATTTTGACAGTTCTTGCGTACATGTCGAGCGTATCCATGGCGGCCATATTGCTCTCTGGCTACTATATATTTATGTGGGAGGCTCATCCAAACTTAGCTAGAAGGACACAGCCTAATATGGAAGCACGAGTTGGCACGCCATCTAGTTATACCTCAATCATTCCAAACCTTAACCATTCCGAAGAATATGCATACCAAGATGTTAAGGATGATGGAAAACCTCCTAAAGAAAATCATGATAGACGTGGTATTGAAGAAAAACAACCAGGTGGTGGTTATAACAGTAGCCAAAGTCGAGAAGATGTTTTTCAGGAGTTACAACAGAATAAAACTGATGGAAGTGTTTTAAATGATGATAATAAAAGTAAGTAAAAACGTCAATGTCTAAAATTATTTTTATTATTTTATTATACGAAACGAGTACAGTACAGGACGAACCCAAATACACTGTACAGTCATGGAAATAAGTAAGTTCGTATCGCTATCGCAGGATTTGAAAATAGTATGTCGGTTATATATTCGTGTACTGTTCTACCTCGACCCGGCCGGTTCGCAAAAAGTTGTGTCCGTCACGAGGTGGTTTTTCGATGGATGTAATGTAACGGGATTTAGTTTATTTTTAGCGTGTCCGACCTTTTCCTTAATGTGATATCTTCAATGCAATGTAATAAATGAAATATGATCACTACAGTTAAGTTTACGAGTAGGTAATGCATTTAATTAAATATAGAATTACATTTATAATAATATTAATAAACATAAAATTTGATAATATGATACGAAAAGCTCATTTTAAGATATTGTGTATTATCATGACACATTATATAGATTTATGTTAACTAATACACATATTAATTACGCAAGTAAATGTCTTTGCCCAGCAGTGGGATGACGGGCTTAAGTAAGTAAGTAAGTAAGTAAATGCGCAAATCAACTTGATGCCAAGGATTATCACTAAATATAGACTATTTCAGAATTGTAATATTAAAATATATTCACTAAATGTAAATAAATTCTCTAAATTTAATTTAAATTTACATTTAGGACGATCATGTATTTTGTATGAAGGACAATGGAAATTTTATATCTGTATTTACTTTACAGCAGTTAATGTTCAATTATCTTTCATGGCATCTAATACATGCTTGACAACCAAAATAATTTAAATTATAGCAATATATACAGGCTGTCCCACGTTTCTTCCGCAAAACAATTTTTTTCAGAAAGTAAATTACTTTTTCAATTCATTAAAAAGTTACAGCCGTTTGAATTATTAACAATATCTTATTTTAAACGGCTCCAACTTCAGAAGGAACAGAGAAAACCAATAAGACCATATGAAACATATTACTTTCTACTTTCTAGAAAAAAAAAACAAAACATTTTGGTATTTTCTTTTGTTCATTTGTTAAGACAAATTATTAAAATTTTACTTATAATTAATAATTTTTTATTATTGTAATATGTATTTATTGTGTTTCATTTTTGGTTTTGCATTGTTTGATAACTAATTAATTTTTTATTTTTCTTTTTTTGTTAATATTTCAAAGAGCTCTACAGAAGTTTTATTGTAATATAGTTCCAGTTCAATAAGCACACATTTTTCATTTACTATATATTAGCTGGAACATTATTGGAAATTTTATTTCTAAATTTGTTTTCTAAATAAATTAAGAGGCGTGCATTAACAACGATAATAAGTTAAAAATAACATTTTGAGTTATGAATTGTGTACTGTAAGGTTAGCTAAAATGCATATACATTAAAAATGAAGGTCTTTTTAATTTCCAAACAATATAAACTACAACTGAAAATGTTTAACGACATACTTTGTCAAAGTAATATTATAAGTTAATAATATGGTAACATACAGGCTAGATGTAAATTTTAAATATATCAAAAATTACAGCCACAACCTGGATTTGAACCAAGGCCCTTTGCGTCGCTAGCACAATGTCAATAGCTCAGATGGGAGAGCATTGTGCTAGCGACGCAAAGGTCCCTGGTTCAAATCGTCAAGTTGTTGGTTTCTCTTACGTATAGCTTTTAAGCTTTGTAAGCTTTTAAGCTATACGTAAGAGAAACCAACAACTTTTATTTCTGAAGCGTCTCCTTTTGGGAAATTATATACCCGTTACCAACACAATTTATACTCATCCCACGTCAAATTTGATGAAATAATTTTTATGTTGTATAAATGTTCTTTTAGATGGTCGTATATTTTGGTTTATTTTTTTTTAAATAATAATTATAACATATTTACATTCCATCAAAATTCGTCGAAAGTTTAGAGCTTGCTTCCAAAAATTTTTGTAAATTAGTGATAAACATAATTGTCATTATTTTCAGTTGTCAGATATTTGAAACATATTGCTGTAAAGTAAATACACAATAATAATATAAAATAATAGTAATGATACATTCATGCTATACAAAATACATACTCCTTTCTGTTTATTAAGTTAAACACTGCGAAATATCGTTGAAGCTAAAAATTTCGAAAACACCAGTAAATCACAATTAACAAATTACCATAAAGACAAATTTAAAGCAATTTAATTTTAATTTATTTCTATTTTGTGAATAAATGTTAATACATATGTGAGTTCTGAAATAACCTGAAAAATAAAAATATTGACAACAACAAATTGATTTTTGTATTTATTAACACAAAAAAAGCTATTAGATGCAATAAGGTTGTAAGTATAATTTGTTGTGTTGTATGCAATATCTTGAAATGAGATTTTCATTTCATGTAATCGAAAACTTTTATGTTTATTAATATAAAATTAACGTCATATTTAATAAAAACACAATTACATTGCAATGTAGGAATTACATTAATTAATTACACATTAAGCTAATAAATAGAAACATATAAATCATCATAAACCAATTCAAAGCATTCGAACAAGGTTTCGCAAATAATAAATTTCCGATATACGAGTTGAAGCGTAAACGGACAATTTTTTGCACTTAGCGGCCGAGCGGTCGACCAGAATAACAAAAAACTTGTACTTGGATGTATCATCGACACACTGCTAAAATATTTACTTAATTCCAAGAGTGTACTACAGATTACGTAAAACAGTGCAATTGAAAGAAAACCAATACAAAATTAAATAACTAAGGAATAACCATTAAAGTTCTAAATGTATAAAATAGAAACTAGTGGGTCGCCTATTGTGAATAAAGTTGGTATAAAAATGTGGAGGAACAAAAACGTACTCAAACTTATCACTTGACGTGTGAATAGGAGATTTTTAAAGTAGGTCTTCTGTTTTTTTTTTTTTTTTACACAAATGCAATGGAAAGCAGTGCATATGAGTGGTGAAGGTCTGTCTGAAAATAGGTTAGCAGGCTGAAGCCTTTCGTCGGGGGTATTCTAATAAGATTACCTACATCTTAGTTTGAGGGTAGATGATTATTACTCTATATACAGTGTGTCTAAAAAGGGTTGGTTCGTTAGTTTAATAGAAAAAATGTAAAAAAAATAGTTTTAATCTAAAGCAAACGTCAAATTTTTAGAGTAACAAATATCCTAACCTAGAAATATCTCATGGCTGCAAATCCATTAGATTTACTGGGTTCGATTTGCAGCCAATTATTCTGTGTTTGGTTAAATCATGTTATCGGCAGGTCCAGGTGTTTGTTCGCCAACTATTGACAGTAAATTCCCATTGTTATCGTTCGTGAAAGCAGTTTCTTTCTATCGATTTACCCTTGGAGAGTAAATAACGTTTAAGCCACGAAGGTATATACCCACATACGTGAAAATGCGGTTAGAGAAAGTAGGAAATAAGAAGGAAATAATGTGAAATACAAACTATCGATAAACATTTAAACAACATTTCGCAAAAAAACTGTACTATCGTGGCCACATATCTATGATGCGTGGGCAAACGAGTAAAAGTCACTATTGAAAAGGTATTCTTTTTGAAACTTTTTACTGGATTTTCATAACAAATAAGTTTTTTTTTTTGAAATTTGGTTGACCAGGTTCTGGCAAAAAAATTATTCATCCGAAATTGAAATACTAATACGTTACAAAGAACTGAATTGTTATGGCGTGACGTGGTAGTTTTTACCGTATTTTAACCGGCGCCAACTTCTTAAGCAATTGAGAAAACCAATAAGTCCATATGATACTTTTTACTCAAAATGATATTTGTTTTATAGAAAAAAGATTAATAAAATACTTCATATAAATTTTTTTGTTCATTTACTAATTCAATTTATGTTGATTTTGTTTTAAATATTTTTATTTAAATTTTTTACTTTCTATAGTTGTAATGTGTAGTGGGTGTGTTCAAACGGCTGAATTTTTCAAGGAATTGAGAAAACAAATAAGTCCTTATAAAAAATTTAGTCAGAATGACATTTGCTTTCTAAAAATAATTTTCGGGGAAAAAAGTGGGACACCTGGCAGCATAAACAAAAAATGGTGGGCCCTCCTTAGCTTCCTGGCAACCAATATTTTTGGACCCAGTCGGCCACTGACTGCGTTGTCCTGCTAACATTCGTTCCTGAGATATCGGCTTCCGTCAAAATCTTGTTCACACCTTTATTACATAAAAACTGAAGAAAACAAAAACGCGTGACAAGTTATCGTTCTTTTTGTATTTTTATATAACAGTTGAACAAAATCTACTCAAAAATTTGGAATGCCGTTATAAAAAATGCGGTATAAATTCAGTAACTATTGAAGATTAAAAATAGAATTTGTATTGGTTACAAAAAATTCAACGTAGTCGAGGACTCAAACAAACAAACAATCGGTTTCCGAATTGTCTCATATTTCCATTCTTTACACGCTCACATGTATGTAGCCATTTTGACGTATTTACTTGGCAAGTAAAAGGATTGATAAAATAGGTAAAACCATTGACTCAATTTTACCGAACTGCCAAAATCGCTTTTCAAATTGTTCTTGTAGCATTTGCAGCTCGGTTGATGACAAATGTAGTCAAATTAACATTACCTATCTATCACTTTCTTCAAATTTTTAAAATGTAGACCAGTTTAGCTTTAAATGAGTTTTCAGAACCTATCATTGAAGTCATTTGTATGTCTTTTTATTGTAACTCCAAGTTTAAATAAAGGTATATTAAATCAATATTAAATTTAAACAAAAAATTACAATAGTGGTCGGAAAATCAACGAAAAAGGTCTAAACTATAATGTATACCAAAAAAACCTATTTGAAATGCCCTGAAAACGCGCAAGAGCGATGCCCCGGTCGGCCGTACCGTACAGCTGTTGTTATCGATTCCAATAGCCGGCACATAGTTCGCCAAAATCAAAACAAACGCGTTCTAAATTCAGCCTTTACGACCTGACCGAAAAATACCAAAGTGTGGCGCGTTTTTCCCAAACCAACATCCGCAACAATTCCACTTAAAAACCATGTGCAATAAACCAGCGCTCGATCATCCATCAGTCAGCTTTCAGAAACATAAACAACCTCTCCAGGTCCACATTTCCAAACACCAAACCTAATTTATTATTAAAATATACACGCCAATATACACGGCGATATACACGGTAATCCACAGCAGTTAGCAGCAGTCGACTGTCGGTTCTCGCGTTGTTCCGAAAGACATCGTGAAAATGTCGGAGAAAATGTCGAATAGTAGTAATAGTTTTAAGATGAACAATGACCCAGCATGGGTGAAGGCAGCCAGTGTTGATACGAGTGTTAAATTAGCTGGTGAGGAAGCTAAAGATCGACTGTATGAACCGAAACATAAGAAGAAGCTGGTCAGGGTTCTGACGGTGGTCGCGTATGTGTTTTTTGTGTCACTCGCTGGAATTATGTTGTCGCTGTATTATGTTTTCTTGTGGAATGGATATCCGAAAGAGGTTGGTTATTCGAAAGAGTTGAATGGTCATCGGCATGTACCGCAAATCGCTGAGCATGACTGTAGAGGTAATTGAGTTGTAACTTGTTTAGGAGGAGTGAAAGAAGCTGTGTAAAGTTGATTTTATGTTAGGGTGGCCAACTTTTTAATACTCCAAGGCGGGACGCTGTGATCCGAGGTGAGGATTCAATAATTAAATCTCATTCTATAACTTAAATGGTCATAATTCTCGAATACTCTTTTTTATCATTTTCTACATATTCCTATTTCAATGACAAACACTTTATATAATTATTTCGGTGCTTGAGTGTTTCCAGAGTGATTTTCAAAAAAAATATGTTTGGATTTTTTAAGTTAAAGGGGGTTTTTAAGATTTTTTAAGCTAAAACTGAAATAAAAACATGCAAAATCCTTTCTTTTCTTCTGTTTGTAATTATTTTTTTTCACTACTTCGCATCCAGAGAATAGTGTTAAGTTTCTAGAATTTGCAGCGTTGCGCCATTGTTTGTGATTATTAGATATTTGATGCATTTTTTCATTTTATTTATATTTTTTTATGTAGGACTGTCCAAAAAAAATCTAGATCCGACTGGAAATGTGGTCCATATTGCCCAATATGGAATTGTCTGTTAAAATTCAGTTGAATTTTCATGGTTGTTTTTAACTACATTTATCAATATTTTATGATTTTTGGATTAAAAAGCACCGTAAAATACGCTCTTCCTAAATCTAAAACAAAGATAACTTGAGCACAAATGTTTCTGATTGTTTTATTTGAAATGCGATAATATTTTATTTGCAAAAGCAAATAAAACGGTTAAAATTTAAAATAAATAATAACCTTTTTGGATAAATTTAAAACTGTATCCACAAACATTTAAGAATCTATAATTTATTCTATTTTGTAAGTTTTCTCTGCATTTGTATGACTATGAAATCCATACATTTACTTGAACAATCATAACCTCAAAGGCACATGTGTGGTTTCTCAGCAAAATTCAATCTTGACTAAATTCATGCAGCATTTCTACCCTATTATACAGGGAAGATGGTTTCTTAATTAATTGTTTTGTAAAAAAGTTTCGTAATTTCTCAATTTTAACATAAAAATCAAGCAGTTTTTCTAAACTATTTCCTTTTTAAAGATTGATGTCTATTAAATTCTGGACATTAGAATAAAATTATCAAAAAGCGGGACAAGATTCGGGACGCTTCACAAGGCGGGACAAGTTGTCGAATTTCGGGACTGTCCCGCCCAATTCGGGACGGTTGGTCACCCTATTGTATGTTCTTAATTTTGTGGTACAAAACACTGAAACGTATTGAGAAATCTCGTATTAAACAGGAAATCTTTTTCGTATTAAACAAGAAAACATTTTAAAATTATTAGCGTATATACAGGATCTTCCATAAGGTAGTACCAACCCAAACTTATGTTTTTCTGAATGGAACAACCTATATTTCGTTTACCTTTACCTTAAACTTTATACTTTTTGATTTATTGACATTTTTATGGAAACACAACAGTATAAGAAAAAATGTATATCTCAATACCTGTTTTTAATTTTATTACCTTATCCAAATTGTGTACAGATATAGGCCAGATATAGATATATAGTAAATAGTTTTTCGTAAGAAAGTTAATTTTTTTAACTGGAACATTATGTATCTGCACAAAAAAAGTGTAGTTCCTTCTGAAAAAAGCTTGCCATATTTCCAAAAATTATGCAAATCTAACCTAACAATATCACCACCACTGACAGATACCTTAATAACTTCTTTAGCACAGTTTTTCATAGCCTACATGATATAAGTAATATTTTATTTCAACTTATAATATTAAATCGCAGATGTGATCAAACGATTTGATTTATTAAAAAAAAGATGAAATCATGCGAGAAAACAGTAATTTAGGTAAATACTTAGCTGGTTTAGTGGTTAATGTAGGTGTAGAAGCACTATTGATAGAAAAGTCGATTTTTTTTATCAAGAAGACTAGTTATCTCTGGTATTGTTTATTTTAGCACTGGTGTGTGCTAGTACTTTTTTATGCAGAACGATGCGTAGAATTCAATAAAATAATTAGATACATGGTGTCTCATTTAAAAAAATTAACTTTCTTACGAAAAACTGTTTGTTATATTTTGTTGCAGATTATCACCACTCTGTACACAATTTGGATATGGTAGGTAATCACGCTAATAGAACGCTTCTTACTTAATCATAATCTAACCGTGCGCAATAAAATTAAAAACCGGTATTGAGATACATAATTTTTCTTAGATTGCTGTTTTTTTCTATAAAAATGCTAATAATCAAAAAGTATAAAGTTTAGAGTAGGTAATGTTATTTTTAATTGTCGTAAAATTTTGCGAGGAATTCAAAATTGTGCCGAAATATAGGTTGTTCCATTAAAAAAAAACATAAGTTTGGGTTGGTACTACCTTATGGAACATCCTGTATACACGCTAATAATTTTAAAATGTTTTCTTGTTTAATACGAAAAAGGCTTCCTGTTTAATACGAGATTTCTCAATACGTTTCAGTGCTTTTGTAACATATATGAAAGCATATATGTTTTTCTTGAATATTCTAACAAAACTCGGTTATTTTACGGCCATAAAATAACAAGTTTTCTTTCCTCATTTTTGACTCACCTGTGTGTTAATCAAGCAATGGTATAGAAAGTGCTAACATTCTATATGAAAGACGCTTCCTTTACGAGCATTTTGTTTTTTTTTATTCATCATTCTCCACACCATTTTTTATTTTATTTTCCTCCACCATGTTAAGACAAAACCTTGACTCATCCGTAAACAAGACATTCAACCATTCAGGAATAGTCCATTCACCATAACTTTCAACAAAATTTCTTCTAACAGAACGATGTACAGGCAATAGTTTAGGAATTTTTGTAGGTCTCCTAGCTTTTAAATTAACATCTTTTAGACGTCAACAACACGAACTTGTTTCGAAACGTTTTTAAAAATTTCTATTAGTTTATTTCACTAGAAAACTGTTCATGGATAAATTCAGAAAGTTGGTAATATGCAAGGGTTCAAAAAAGGTTGTATGTACTTCTATTTGTATATTTTTATATAATTGTATTAAACGATCATTTTATTTGTCTGTAGGATTAGAAGAACTACAAGATTTTGAAGACACCAGCAAAACATTTGAAGATACGTTAACCAGTCCAATTCCGACGAATGACAGTAGAGAAGACATGTCGACAGGCGACAACGACATGGATCTCATAGAACTCAGCAAACAGAGCTTGCTTTACAAGAAGTTATTCTACAAGAATATCGTAATGGCATAATCTAGATTCTAGACGTAGTAAATTGTAGGCCCAGAAAATACATACTCAAATGCTTCCCTCCTTTTACAAGTTTCACGTACGTTCAATTAAAAAAGAAAAGCTTGGTCTATGGTAAGATTCCTGTAACTAAAATGTGAGGTTAAGATTTTTTTGTTAATTGAATATACGTTATTTACATAGATATTATTTATTACTTACTTATTTATTGTTAGCTAAGTTCTAAAACAAATGTTTCTTAAAATAAATTTAAAAAAAAAACGGTATATTGGTAATTTTTTTGTAGAAAACGTTTATTTATATAATTATCACATAAATTACATTAAATTAAATTATTCACCATCGGTAACCAACATATGTACAGATTTATCTGACTGGAGCATTTTTGCAGCTTTCTCGGTGCTGACAATGGTAGCCAACTGTAGGGAGTCATATTTTGTATAAAGTACAGTAACTGTCATATTTGATATGCTTCCAACTTTCTTGTTCATGTTTGCTTCCTGGAAAAAAAAGAAAAAAGTATGTATTATTAGCAGGGATGTAATTGTAAAAGCGTAATTTACCGCGTAAATTACCAAATTAATTACCTTAATTAATGGTAATTACCGATTTTTAATTACCGTGATTTACGGCTTAAATTACCGATGGTAATTTATCGTCAATTTAAATTACCGTTGGTAATTTACCACTAATTTACCGAAAATTTTAATTACAGTTGTTAATTTACCGGAATTTACAAATTAATTTCAAAAACCTTCCGTCAGTACTTGAGTGAATGTACCCCACCACTCCTAAGCAGTCGACAAGTGCACTGTTGTTTGTGCTTTGCCTGGGAGGTACTTAGGGATGTAAGAGCGTAATTTATCGGGTAAATTACTAAATAAATTACCGTAATTAATGGTAATTTCCGGATTGTTAATTACTTAATTCAGCGGAGCCAATAATGCATATTTTAAATCAGAAGCAATCTACCTATTATCAAATTCATGATTTAAAGAAATGTTCTGGTGATCCTGATAAAATGTGATCATTGTTTGTGAAACCGGGCGTTGTCGTTTTGTGAGTCGGTAATAAATTACAGTATTTTATACTATAATTATGCTGTTAGACTGTCCATTTTATAAATTGCTGGTATAAAAAGTATTTTTATTGTAGTCCCTGCGTTCATTTTAATAATGAATTACTGCTATTAAATCAGGAAAAGCATCAGCGATTGGTGGTTATCTACAATATAATGACTTATAAGGCTGTACCCAAATTTTTTTTTTTACATTACTTATTGTCACCGGTAAATTATCATTTTGGATTACCCGGTAATTTAAGAAAATATAATTTACCAATTGCAATTTTTAATTACGTGGTAATTTAACATTGAAAGTAATATTTTCAATTTCAGCGGTAATTTACTGAAAAATCAATTACGGAAATTTAACATCCTTAGGACCAATCTTACAATCGTACGTATAAGGCCCGCTATTACGACCTGCTGGCATCTCCTTGGCAATTTTAACCTCCTGCGTCTCTAAAATTCGCTCCTACCAACAAAGTTATCCTGTCGCTAAGGCTATTCCCTTGGCAGTTGTGAGGATAACAGGCACCGCAGGAAAAAGTTGCTGTTGAGTACAAAACCTGCTGGTAATTTGCTGTCAGTGTCAATTTTGCTGTCAGTTGTACAGAAAGTGATAATACTGTATTGGTCATTCAAAGTGATTTTTGTTAATTTTTGATAAGAAACAGTATTATTTTTAAAAAATTGTGTATTATTTTTCAAGATGTGATAAAGAAATGGTTATGGAAGAAATAAAAATTCTTTTTCCGACACGTTGTGAAAAGATATTAGACCTAGAATTTAATCATGCAGATAGGCATTTTGAATTTGTTAAAAGATTTCGTTTATCATAGGAATTCTTTAACTATTTTCTTGCTAAAATTGACCAACTAATAAAACCTTTGGAGTCAGAGGCAAACTTGTATAGATAAATATGTCTCTATTGCAAGATACAGCAATTCAAATATGTTTTTTGCCGATTTTTTCGGCATCTGCCAATAGTCAGTATCACTTATAATTAAAGTAGTAAATAGTATTTGACTCAAAAATTCAAGAAACACGTTAATACAACGAAAGTAAACATGAAGAAGAGAGCATCGCACTTCAGAACTCTAACATACAAAAACCACGTAATCAGTGTGAAGACAGCAACCCACATATATTAAACCATCGCAGATCTATGATCGAATATGGAGCAAAACTATGGAGTAATCGGCGCAGATCAACCATAGAATCACTTATGATAGCTGAAAGAATAGCTTTTAGATGATCCATCACAAGAATTAGACATCCAAACAACCCCCTTCATAGCCCTCCTAATGTCGTACTGTACGAAAAATCCGGAATAACACCCCTCCTTAGAAAATCGTTTCCAGATTTCCTAACAATAAATGTAATATAATATAACGTATGTAATAATAAACCTAATGTATAGAGGTGGATGTTGGAATAAAGATTATTACTACAACTAAAATAGTAAGCTTTGCAATTGGTAACTTATCCCCACGGTATTGCAAAATACCAGAAGGGGATGATATGAGAAAAAAATCAACTGGTAATAACTCATTTTCCATCCGTTTTTGTACTCACATTAGGATTCAGTGTCCAGGTAACACACAACATATCTTAATATCTTCACATGACTTGTGATAAAATTATCGATGAAAGAGCTGGCAATGATAGCAGATGACAAGGAATGGTGGTATAATTTTCAGAATTATTATTGTAATAGGATGGCTGTAAATAAAAAAAATAACTCGTATTTAAGTATTGATATTTTTCACATTATCAAATTCATTTTTGATAGCTAATTCCAGAGCAGTTAACTTTGTATATTCTATCTAATAATACTCAGTAATAATTCCTTTATGGATTTCAGCTTGTGCTGCAAATCTCGCCTCCACTTCCTCGTTTAATTTATCCATCAATTTAATCTGCTTATTAATAAGTTGTTCATATAAAGCATAATTGTTTATTGCTAGTAAGTACTAATAAACTAACATCTCCATTCCTTTTTGCAAACAAAATTGTCATATATATGTCACAAATCTGTCATATCTGTTATATTTTACCGGTAATTTACTAGGTAATTTACGAAAAAATTAAAATTAAAAAATTAAAAACACAGGTGTCTGATTTCTGTCGGAATTAGTGTCAGAATTAGGTGCAATTATTAAAGTTGTAAAAAATTACATAAATTAAATAATTATCATCAATTTTTTTTAAATCACGATCATAAATACCTGCATAAAATTACACATCTCGTAGTAAAAATTCGGGAAGTTTGGCGGTTGATAAAAGACCAAATGCCGGATTCCTTTCACCCTTATCCTATTGAAAAAATGATGCCTCTCCGTGTATAACAGAAAGTGAGCGTCGCCATGAAAAAACATATCCCTTGCTCGAGCTATTTTAGCACCCTGAAAACACAACAAAACAAAAAATATTAAACGTCGAAATAATTTTAACTGTCTCAAAAAACTTCTAACCGTACCTTAGAATATTCGCAAATCTGCACGAAACTGACATCCTCCTTCTTGAAATAATTCCTAACCTTGACGAAATCAAAATAATTCGAGACGTAAACTAGCGTTTGTTTCATAAGTGCATCCCTCTGTTGGGGTAAAATCTTACTAACAAAGTAATCAAACCTAGCGTCTATGGAATGCTCCACACTATTCACATTTATCTTCTGAAAAACGTGCGGCAACTGCACGAAAACTTGTCGTATCGAACCAAAAACTACCTCGTTGGCAACTTTGATCTTCCCGCTGTAGTTATAGCATTTCTTGTTGAAGATCGAGTTTATTTCCGGTAACATAACCGAAGAAAATATCAACGTTTGTCTATAATATTTAGTCCAGCCGTTGAGGCTCCAGTGGCGCACCCTTGAGAAATCCGTGCCGTGCGAATCTTTCGGTTGCAAGTGTATGTGGTTCATTATGTGTAAGATGTGGTCCCAATTTTGCGTGAGAAAGATCTCCATTTGGTCGAAAATTAGGAGTTCGACGGAGGCTAGGAAGTCAAAATCTCTGTCGGGCTCGCCTTCTGCCCCTATGATGGTTCGTAAGCCTAAAGGAGATGCTATTATTATGTCGGAGGAGTAAAACGCTGCGTATAACTGAAAAAATAGAGAAAAGAATGTTATAAGTCTAAATTATGAAGAAAGTGGGTGGAATCGATATGAAATGGTGCAGAAAAATTTAAGTTTCTTGCTTGATTATTATAGAAGGTGTTCTAAAAAAATTATCCTCATTTCTTGGGTATGCATTGAACGATTGTATTACTGCATATTTTTCTAAATTATCTTCAGTAAAATTATTTCGCTTAGATGTTTTAAAATGTCTTTAAACCTTGAAAATGATCTCTCTACATCGCAGCTAGTCACAGGCGCAAAAGAATAAACCAACACCAAATTGGAATATTTTTGAGAAATTCCTTCATCCGTAAATGAATTTGTAGAGATTTGTTTTAAAATATTAAAATCCGGATTTCTATGTACTACCGCATCAATTTTCTTTTGTAATTTTTTACTGATTGGTGCTTCAATGCTTCGTAACGTTTCGTACACGGATTCAATCCTTTGAAAACTGCTTGCAAGTTCAACATTTTGTTGTTCTAGAAACTGGTTGGCAATACTTGCGCAAAATTTGTATCAATAATTTTAATTGTTCATGCAAATCTTGTAATGATAGTACTTTTTTGCAGTCTTTAATACTAACTGCTTCATCAGGCAAATTTAAGACGAAGGGTTTGATGATATCAAAGTTTCTTGCATACAAAATTGCCGCTTCTAACCATGTACCCCATCTCGTAATAACTGGTTGTGGTGGCAAAGGTAGATTAGGGCACTTTTCCTTGTAAAGAGACAATCTGGAAGGAGCTTTCAATAAAATTTTTTTGCGTGTGCTTATTAGCGTATTCACGTCTGGAAATTCTTCCCGAATAAATTCACAAATTCTATGAATAGCGTGTGCAAAACATGTCAAATGAAGAATATTTGAAAACTGTTCTTTAAGTAATTTTCCAACTTTTAACATAATCGCAGCAGCATCAGAAACAAACAGTAATACTTTGGTAGCGTCTGTGATTCCTACTTTTTTTATGGCGTCATTTACTATTGTACATATCTCTTCAGCTTTGACGGTACAGCGAAACTGAGTAGATATTAAATAGGGTTTATATAAGTCTTGCGGGTCCAACAATCCGACAACGACGTTGACCACACATCTACCCTTCATATCCGTAGTTTCATCTGCAGAAACCCAAATATATTTATCGGATAGTTTTGACTTTATTTTAAAAATTGTTTTGTCATATTGCCCTTGTACGTAATATTTTCTAATTGTGGATTCTACCCGATCTCGTTCAGTATACTTCTTGATAAATTTTTTAAAAACGGGATTATTAATTTTTGTGAAAGGTATATTAGCAGAAATAAATATTTCACATAAATCATCAAAAAAGTTTTTAGTTGACGTTCCTGATACATTTTCCATGTGATTTTTTGGTTTTACATGAGCCCGAAGACATTGTTTATTACGAATAATTAAATTTCGAGAGCAGAAATTGCAAACCACTTCCCCTTTCTTAACGAACGTGAAAGTATTGCCAAACTCAGCTAGCAAACAATTCATTGCAGGATTTTCAAACTAGGTACAACTATAAAATAAAAAAATAATTCAAATCTAAGTATAAAACAGAAGAACAAATTCGAAATGGAAAATAAAAACAGATATTCACACAAAATTTCAAGAAACAACACAATTGAAAGAAACTGCTCAAATTATCTATCGACGAAGCGGAAATTTAAACAAGGCAAGCGACTGTACTCGATCAACGCCAAAGCAGGTGTAGTGGTATGTACACCATGAGCCAAAGCCAGACCGGCTAGCCGCTCGCGTCCCCACCAGCACGTGTCCCATGCACGACACTGGAAAATATACATTTTTGTCCGGCCACTGTTAATGACAGTCCCTATCCGGCATTTTTGACATCGGTATGTGTTTGCACAACTAAATTTTATACATTTGCAGACCTTTTCTAAAAACTACCTAAAAACTACAACATTTCTAAAATGAATTTTAAACCAATGAATTTTTCAGTAATTGTTCATAATTTGTCTATATTTTTAAAAAAAATTGAAGAACTTATTCTACCATTCAATTGTACGGAAAACAATAGAAAAGAATCTGTCTATCACTTTTTGACCCAAAACTTAATGTAATGTAACTTAACGTAATGCTATAAACATTAAATTAGAATAACAAATCTGCACATAAGTAAGCAAAATAATTATTTTTTGTCTTAGAATCAAACAGTATCATCCAATACAAAAGTTGTAGATCATGAAAAGTTCGTAACTTTTGTAGAGGTTACTATATAACATAACCTCAAAACTTCCGACAAAAATGCCAAAAGTCTTTGTTTTAATACTTTTAGTAGATTCAGGGCCGATATATTCACCCATCGTCAAAGTTGTCGTTAGCCAACGAACAGATTACGCTAACGTTCGCATTAAAAATGATTCTGTCTTTTCACCGATCTGTAAGTTATCGTCAGGCAACGAGGACGTAAACATCACTAACGAATGTTTTTTGGCAGTATAGTATCAAATGTCGGTAAAAAAGGTGTACTAAATCAACACTTGGATCATAACTTGGACTAATTGCCGCTAGATGTAGCGCCGTAAATGACATTGATAGACATTGACAAAACGTAACTAAAATTCATTCGCACCCATTTCTAACCGCATCAATTAAAAAAGACCACCAAAAGTAAAAAAAAAAATGGTATGAATGACGAATTCAGCAAATTCGGCCATGTTATCTAAATAATGACTTCAATTAATACAGTAGCACGTACGCACGTACGTAAATATTTGTCAGTTTGACTTTTTGTTTGACATTCAGCACATGCTCTGTGACCAATCAAAGTGTTCGTCATTAGTTTACGGCAGGTTCTTTCGATCGCTAAATAAATTTGATCGTTAAGCGTATTTATCCGGTCGGTAACGTTAACGACAGGTGAATAGACACATTTTTACCATTTATCTTGTCGTTTAGATGACGAACAGTTTCACGATAGGTGAATATATCGGCCCTTAGTGTATGACATGCTAAATATAAATTGGAGCAAAGTTATTATAGCCAACACATATTATACAGGTTGTTCCATTTAAATAACTCGAAGAAAAAGCCATTGAAAATGTTAATCAGAAATGTTAATCAGAATCACTCTGTTTAACGTATTCAATTTTCTTCAACATCAGCACCTACCTGCTGGTTTTGGTGATTGCCTGAAAAAGTTGTAAGAAAACATTTGCAAAAATGTAGCTTTCACATAGGTTTTAAGATAGGCCTGCAATTTTAAAATTTTCTTTAACCCATTTTACCATAGAAAAAAAAAGCCCTTATTATAAGTTACAGCTATACCTTTAAACTTTTCTTGGTAACAGTGATACCAATCTTGAAGTCATCGCTGGTATTTCCCGAAAACGTCAACTCATAATCTTCCGGTTTTGGGTTCTTTTTAGGCATTATAAGTTCATTTCCTGTATATTCCTCTTCAAACCTATTCTTATTGATGACGTTACCTTTGTCCTCCGTAATCAAAATATTGATAAGTAACTGTACGATTTTATACGCAGATGACTTAAACGGAACGACAATCAATATCTGTAAAACAATTCAAATTAAATGAAGAAAATAACACGGAAAGTGACAATGATCTTATAGACCAGGGTTCTCAACCTTTTAGGTTCCGTGTACCACCTAAAAAATATCCAAATTTCTTCGTACCACCAACATTTATACAAAAATGCATATTAATACAGGGAAAGAAATAATCGTACTTATTTATTTTGTATTAAAATAATAACGTTTATAACAAAAGTTCACCTAACAAAATTTCATTTGGTATACAAAAGTAAAATAAAAAACCCTTGGGGTTGTTTTGCTAAACCAATTTTTTTAAAATATCATGATCTGTCTCAATTAGTTTCAAGCTCAAATTTGGCTCAATAATTAATTTTGGCTTATGTTTGTTGTTTAAATATAATATTGATGAAAACCCATACCTACATAAATTTCATATATATCGTGGCGCAAAAAGGCATTAAAAGTCGAATATCTTAATCTCCAGTTTCTTTAAAATAATTCGTCCTCTGGATTAAAAAAAACGGTGATTGTAATAATTTTAAATTCTTCTATCAGCGCTGTGTGTGAGGAAATGTCTATCAAATGTTCTTAAATGTTCTTTTTCTATTAGGTTGTGAAGTTTGGTATTTACATACCATTTGGATTTCTGATCCATTTTTCATTGATCATAGATTTGGGAAAATAACTATTGTTTTTTAAAGAGGTGCAATCAATTTTTTTTTTTTATATCCGACTAATTCATCATTGATGTTTCCCATCTTTCTTCAAGGGAGCCTTCGAATGCTGGCAATAAACTACATTTATTTTTATTAACTTCTTTTATAATTAACTCGATTTATTTATTGGTAATTTTATCTTCAACGATAATTAAATGAACCTTTGATCCCTGCAAAACTAAGTTTAATTCATACAGCTTTCCAAAAATATCAGCTGAATATGCTAGCCGGGCCATTTACAATTTATCAAAGGAAGAATTTTTGAATTCAAAATTAGCGTTTTCAAGAAAACCTTGAACTTCTGCTTTAAGTTCGAAGAGACGATTCAAAACTTTACCTCTCGAGAGCCATCTATCATCGGAATGTAACAAGAGTGACTTCTGTTGCTACCCATCTCTTGACATAATATTAAAAACATTCGTGAACTGAATACGCGACTTTTAATAATATTGACTGAAATTTTGTTTTGTTAAAGCCCGAGCTCCATCAGTGCAGACACCAGTGCATTTCGGTCATGGAATGGAATTGTTAAACATAAAATTATTAAGAAATTTGAATATTTCACCAGTTGTTCTTTCGAGCAGAGGTTTACAAAATAATTATTCCTCTGCAATTTTCTCTTCCACCTCGAAGAGAAGTCACTTCGAGGAAAACGTACCTTTAATAGTAAATATAACTAGAAATGAATATACGAACATACCGTATCATACGGACTTCTATCTCCTGACATTATATTGAAAACATTCGTGAACTGAATGCTCGACTTTTAATAATATTGACTACAATTATTTTTTTGTTAAAGCCCGAGCTCCATCAGTGCAGACACCAGTACATTTCGCTCATGGAATGGAATTGTTAAACATAAAATTATTAAGAAATTTGAATATTTCACCAGTTGTTCTTTCGAGCAGAGGTTTACAAAATAATTATTCCTCTGCAATTTTCTCTTCAACATTGAATCGGATAAAGACTAATAATTGATAAAAATTAATTATGTCAGTATTTCACCTAACTGTAGCGCAAAATATTAACTTTGATTTATCTTTTTAACTACACTTCCTTTTACACAATGTGCCATTTGAAATACGTCCGCGTACGGTAATGGGTATTATCTGATTTGACCGCTATAATTTTGGGTTAAACAATTTAACAATATCGTCTGAATAAATATGATTTTAAGTGTGGTACCTTTTGCGTACCACCTAGAAGTGCTTTGCGTACCACCAGTGGTACGCGTACCACCGGTTGAGAACCTCTGTTATAGACAACAATGATCATAGTCACTCAAAAGTGACTAAAATGAAATTCTTCAGCGTTTACTTCAAAATATTCTCTATAAATTATTTATAATTACAAATTACCTTCGGTCTCACCAACCCTTGATCTCGAAACTCCTCGGGAACTTCATCTTTCTTCGACAACCTAGCGTTGTGATGCAAAACTTTAGTCCTCGTTTTCAATATATGATTAACCGCATGCAAACAATACACAAACCGTATCTCCTCCGCGTTATCAAACGTCCTATACGGATAATAAAAATCCTGATAGTTATTCAAAACCGAGAATATTTCGCCTTGCAACGAAGTTAACGGAACATCCTGGTTTCTGTCACTACTAGTAAACGCAGCATTACTTCTTTCCAAATTATTCATGATCTGCGTTTTAATACACAAACTCTCAAACGTTTCTTTTTGCACG
The DNA here is from genome assembly GCA_963966075.1 of Aphodius sticticus. NCBI lineage: Eukaryota > Metazoa > Arthropoda > Insecta > Coleoptera > Scarabaeidae > Aphodius > Aphodius sticticus. The sequence continues at coordinate 1,747,399 of OZ014507.1, forward strand.
TGAAGTTTTTGAGGTACTTTCCCCACAGGGGCAAACGTTTGTTCCTCTGCTATTGAATTTAAGGTTTTCTCGGTTTTTTCTGTTTTTCCTTCGGGGATTTGTACGATTAAATTCCCTAGCTTCGGCCAAGATGTTGTCGTTGTCGTAAGTATCATCGGAGTACTCTGTACTGAATTTAGTAAACTCGGGCTTAATTCGTGCGATAAATGCTCGGAAAATGGATCGGAACTTGATTCTACGTCGTCTTCTTCATTTAAATCTATTTCATCGTCAATATCGTCTTCTAATTCAATAGTTTTCTTAGCTTCTGCACTATTTTTGGTGACCAAGTGACTACCGTCTTCACTTTCTAGGTTATCTTCGTCACTTTCTGTGTTATCTTCGTCACTTTCTAGGTTATCTTCGTCACTTTCTATGTTATCTTCGTCACTTTCTAGGTTATCTTCACTTTCTTTGTTATTTTCTTCATGTTCTTGTTCTAAATCTTCCGATTCGTCACTACTTTCAGCTGTTTTACCACCAGAATTTTTAAACGTAGACAAAAGTTGTGTCATATCGTCAAGTTCTTCTTCACTATCAGAGCTCGGTAAATTAGGAATTATTCGTTTCTTTTCGACTTCTTCGTTTCTCGTACGTTTTCCCTCGTTTTCAGTTTCATTCTCGGTCCTTACAAACTTTCTTTTTTGTCCAAATTTAGTGTTTTCGTTCGTAGAATACAGGCTGTAAGTTTTACGGGATTTCTGATGCTTATTCTTCGGTTTTTTGCTATTTCCGCCCTTCTTTCGGTTGTTAAACTTAGCTTTGCCACCACGAAACCCCATGTTTGTTTGATTATGATCGTAAGCGATGTGTTTTTATTAAAATTATTGACTGAAATTGAAACATAACCTAACATGCGACACGATTTTCGGTGAGGTTAGGAAATACAGTCAATGCAGCCAACTGAATACACGGGACTTTGCTAGGGTGTTTTCTTTATGTTGCACATTGGGGTATTTGACCCAAAAAGCTGGGCCATAAATCAAATTTCTAAATTGTTGCATTCCAAAAAGTAAAGCAGTTTTTGGGATAGGTAAAGGACCGATGTATTAAAAGGCTGCGATATTTTTTCACCTGAGCCCTGCGTCACGTGTCCTTGCCAGCCAAAAGTTAGATTTTACTATGGCTAAACATAGATGCACATAAGTTGACGGTCTTGAAAACGGTTGTAATTTTGTGTGTTAAGGAAAAATGTGACTTTTTTGTTATACCTTCTTTAGAACCAAGTATAAACTTTCATTCGACATTGTTTTTATTAAAATTTAACCACAATTTTGTTTATTGCAGGGCCGAGAACATTCGCTATTATAAAAAAACAGTTTTATGCAGAATTTGAGTGTTTTAGTTCAGTGTTTAGCTTAATTTAGCTCTTGAAAGTGGTTCAAATTATAGTACACATATTTGACATTACAACTACTGCAAAATCTGCTGCGGATAGGTGCGGATGCGGTTTTTGTGATTTTATTTCTATCACGTTGTAAAGGAAAATTCTAAAATTGATGTACGGGCTTATATGTAATTTGATGTAATTCCTTGAAACCGTGATAGTAAAGGTAATTTAGAACATATTTAACCATATTTGGCTATATACAAATGATTACGGTTATCAAGATATTGAGAATTTTATGTTCAATGCATCTTGTATGTTGTAAATGCCGTTATGTACGTATATTTTTCCGTTTTGGATCATGTATAGCAAACAACCCCGATGACCTAGACTCTTAAAAATCATCCGGAAAGACCTTAAACTTTGTACTTGTATGTGAATTTCTTGGAATTTTGTTGCTTGAAGCGAATCGGATTTATATTCAGGGCAAGAAAATACATTGAAAGCACCTACGGGCCGTGCGGTGTCGACTGGCGCCGAACCGTTTCCTAATAATTTTGTGTATGTGACTATCGCATGTTCTGAAATGCTTTTCTTGTATATTTTAAATACAAATACAATTCCACAAAACAATACAGTGATACAAATTAATTAATTGCTTTATTATAACATTCCTATTTTACTACTAACTATGGTTGAACATTTTACCTTTTGTATGTTGAAAAAAATTGTAGTTTTGGTAAAACAGACAGCTTTTCTTACATAAATCATTTATTGCTTTACATTTATTATTAGAATTAGTAACTAATTATCAGTTAGCTCCGAAGAAGCGAACAGCATGACAGCATGGTTCGCGAAGACAGTAATTATGAATTTTTACTCACGGCATAAACCGGTAACTATTAATCATCTAAATTTAAATAACTCTGGCCGTTAAAGCATTCGTACTCAGATACTTATTTAAATCCATTTAACGTTTTCTTTGTGCATCAATAATCTCGAATGTCTCGTTCGTACTTAGCAGAGATCGATACTTTCAGGTAAAACACACCTCTTATAAAAATTGAAATTTTTATCGGGTGACGCAAGTAGGTGTTAGTAAATATAATATTCCTATTTTAATTCTAGATACAGTTGGATACTGCATTTTGAAATTTTACTCAAAATTATTATTGCTATGTACAGACTTGGTAGTATACGTACTTCAATTTCAATTGTAGGTATGAGAAAAAATAGCGATTTCGATAAAACAGGCAGCTTTATGTATGTATAAGTCATTTATTATATATTATATAGATACATGTTCAAATATTTTACACCTTTATAAAAGTTTTTTGCCATATATGGTAATCCGGCACGCTTACACCTATAAGAGAGTATTGCCCAAATTAACTAGCGAAGTTAATTAGCGAAGAATTACACTACACGTATAATATCTACATATACTTACCGCAGGTACTCTCGCAAGTTATTAGTATTCTTAGAACGCGGGCTACATAAAGGCAGCTGATTTTTTAATTTGCCCTTATTTCTAGCGTCTGTTCTACGTCTGTTGTACAACATGTCGAACTAAAGCCAACCATCCTACATAGATTGCGATTGCCCTGAATGCATTGCCAAGCGACAAGTGTTTGGTATTAATATTATTTTCTAAATCTAAATACCAATATATTTGAAATTCTATGACGAAAAATAAATGACTGATTAAAAATTAAATTACTTGTATTTCCTTAGTAAAAATTTATTTAACTCCTATTAATTATTTAGTAGTTGTAACATTGTAAGTAGGTATTGCGGTTGTTGATTATTCTTCGTTCCGTGTGTCGTACGGGGACTGCACTATAAACCCTCGCGGGAACATGCGCTCCTAATTTATAACTCGCTCTTTGCTGTCTGCGTAGAGTCCATCAGGACGGCAAAAAATTATTTCTCGTACTCGGTTTCTAGCCTATTTTGGTCGAAATTCAACAATTCATGTTGATCACATACACTTCCGCAAGAACATGCTGTCCTAATTTATAAGCGAGTCGTTGCTATCTACGTAGCACCAGCACGGTAAAATTTATTTTTCGTATGGCTTTCGTTTGCCGGGCGCGGCGCCGCTACACCTCCCGTGTCAACATGCGATCAATATTTTTGTTAGGCCGAAATTGCTCAATATTTGTGATTCCCCTGGCTACGTATTCATGCTGCTGCTTCAGACTGTACCATTTGAATTTGATTGGTCGAAGAAAATGATGTGGTGTTTATCCAACAGATGGCTGCACCGTACGACTATAAAATATGTTATTCTCGTCTCATTCACATATTTAAAAAACAAACGGTTAAATCATTACAACATTCATATTTTGTTGTCATTTTTTTTACACAAGTTTATGAAGGCTCAATACAAAATGTTGTAATATTGCTTTTTTGATGTTTGGTTCGGATTTGGAAAAAAAAATAACAAAAATTACCAATTATTGGCTTCTTTAGCAAGGGTAAAAAACAAAACAACAACTCAAATGAAAAAAAGTGGTATTCGTACCCGGTGTAATACACCTTTATCTATAATTTAATGTATTACACGTGATTATTAACACACAATTAAGCTCAGGATGTTTGGTTTTATGTAGTGTTGTTTTGTAGTACGCTACTACCTCTAGTGATTCCTCTTAAAATGGAATATTGTTGTGGAGAGACAATAGTAAGCTTGTGAATAGAAACTGGTTAGGCGTTTTCGATAAATGTGTTTATACGGAACGCGAATCTGGGTTCAAAACATGCGTATTAGGGTCATACCACTAAAAAACGACCGTTTCAGCTTGAAGGATGATCACATTTCGAAAGTTTTCATGGAAACAATAAGTATAAGTATTAGACAATTCTGAAATAATACTAAAAATAATAGTTTTTATAGTGATAAATATGGTTAAATAGGTTCTTAACTGCCTCCACTATCACGTCTTAAAAGGAATGCATCGAACGGAAAATAGCATGAATAGCGTATGTACCGTTTCAATACACAATATCGACTGGTGTAAACTTTCATTTTCTTCCTCTACCACTGGTCTTAAAAATAAAACTTTTTTCATGATTTTCTTACAACTTAACAGACCTAAAAATATTATCTCATATAACTCAGAAACGACATGTATTGTTCAATTTTAAATCCGTCTATTATGCGTATTTAATCAGGACATGCCATGTATATTTTTGTAAATATCACACAGTAATATAAATAAAATCACAAAAAAGATTGATGACAAATCTTGTAGCAGTAATTAATTTACAATAGGTGCACTGCAGTGAAGAACAATTTTTAATAGAGTTTGCTTTTTTCCATATTTTGTAGATACTGTTTTATTGAGTTAACTAAGTTGTTAACCTTCAAATAATTAGTATGAAGGTTAAAATGCTATACATAAATGAAACAACACATCTAGAGCCCTTATAGGTGAAAAAATAATAAAAATAATAAAATAATAACTTTATTTTCTCCTAAAAACTACAATTACAAATTAATATAAACATAAATATGATTAAACTAGTACAGCGTCTGTTACATTTCGTCTTTTCTTCAGCAGATAACTGTCTATTTCTAGCATAATTTCTTCCCTTTGAAGCACATCAAACCTTCGTAGTTTTGTGGCCAAAAGCGCTGCATAAAAATCACAATCGTCTTTCGCTGGCTCTTTTGTTGTACCACCTTTGAGAACATTATATATGGCTTGTTCCATGTTTTTTTCGGTTTCTTCTATGTCAATATTCTTCGCAATCGCTTCCTGCTTCCCATGGCCAACTTTAATCTGCATTTCTAATGTTTTTTGAGACGAAATTTTGCGTGGTGTGTAATTTTTGGTAATCCCAGATTTAAATTCTGCATTTTCTACATCATTTTCGTGTATTTTAAAGCTTGCCATTTCACTTACGTTGCTCTGCTCGTCTGTATCCATTAGAAAATTCACGAAATTTTCCTGAAAACATAAATTTAACAGTACAAATTATATGCGCAATAAATAAAATAAAACGTGCATTTATTGTAAGCATTTGATAAAATATTCGACCAATGCCAAAAATATTTGTCCAATACAAAAAAATATTTGAGCAATTCCAAAAATTACTTGTGCATTAAAAGAATAAATGTGCAATACATTTATATAAATGTACATCAGAATAAATAATTGTGCATTTATATATTTGAGTGTCCATTTAATAATATATTAGTACACTTAAATAAATAAAGAAATGTGCAATACAATCGTTGTCTCTATAAAAATATCATGAGCAGCTTAAAAAATACTTGTTCATTGAGAAAAATATATTGCGCTTGCCCCCCCCCCCTGGATTTCGAACCCAACTACCGCTACGCGAAAAACAAAAAAGATAGGAGTGGACGAGAAATTTGTGATCGATCTTTGATCACAATTGAAGACCGATAAATAGATCTGATTGATAAATCGGTTATTATCATATTAGATGGATCTTTTGATCATAGATCAGGTTGATCTTTTTGATCAGATGGATCTCGCATATCAAACCGAATTGAAAGCTATGTATTTATTTAACAGACAGGTCAGTCACCGCCCGGCCTGTGTATAAAATATTTTCGCGGCTAGGCTTGAAAGTTATTAACTAAACGCCTAGCGGGCAGTTAGCATCTTTCGTGTCCCTACAAAGATGCAAAAATGACATTTACGTATAGTGAAGGATGAAAAAAAATTATTAGATAAATGATGACTATTCCGATTATTATCGGCTATTGTCACCAATGTCAGTTTTATTAGATATTGCGATATTGCCCTGTCGTAACAGTCGCGAAAGAGCCACAAGATCAAGATACGGTATCCAAATTTTGCGCTGCAGTCCAAAACAAGTATTGTTGTATGCACTTTTATTTGATCGTAGTTATTAGTTTCCATTACTTCGGAATTTTTGGCACTGCTGAGCAGTTTATTTTAATTACACTGGGTGTTAAACTAATAAGCGTAGAATATATAGATAAGGTATAATAGTCAACTTTTGGTAGTAGACCAAATTTTGATAACGAACTCATGTCCAGAAGACGCCATTTAGGTACTGCAGAGAGCCGGAATATTGTACCAACTTTAGAAATTGCTTTAGTAAAATAGGTTGTATAAAGTATCATAGAATAACTATTTTAAAATCAAATAATTTAAAAAGATTTATAGATAACCCATTATTGGCCAAAATTGGTACTAAAATTACAAAACTTCTGTTAATGAAAAGGGAGTTTCAAAAACGTTAAATAATAAAAAATTTCAGACAAAAGTTATTTGGTATTTGGCCATCCTATGATACATGACAATTGATTCTCTATGCTGTTTGTAATATTGGTACCATTTTATGACACTCTTCAGCGTTGACACAATACATTTCCGTACATGAGTTCGTTCAAAAGTTAGTAGTTGACCTAACATTGTCGCCTTACAAGTGTGCAAGTATAATAGTAAAATAAATAAATATTATTTCGTCGTCCATTATCCTAAACACAGAATTTTCAAATTAATCCACTTTTCTCTACATTTAGTCATTATTTCTCGTTAACGGGGTAAATTTGAAAATAATATTGTTGCCTTTTTATTGTTTATCAATTTGTTATTAAGATATTGTATCAGATTCTCAATTACCACGAGCTAGAAATTATTATAGGAAATTAACAACAATGTCTCCTAACGTATTAAAAAGCAATAAAAAGGCTACAATATTGGTTGAAAATTAAACAAAATCTTAAATTCTAGAATAAGAGTTCAATGATTCAGAAACAAAATATATTTACTAACAATTATTGATTAAAAATACTAATCCCACATTAATAAACGATATAGAAAGACGGCAAAATGACTTGAAATTCAGTGAATATCAATATATAATAAGTAAGTGTTGTCGAGCATACAGGGATCACGACCATGGATGGCTATTAACACACAAAAATGTGAACAAAAACATTTCACTACCTTAAAGCGATAGAGTTTTTTCAGAGTGTATGCAAAATAACACAAGACGAAAATGCTGCAAAACAGTTAATGGCAGAGCAATATTACGTCACCATATAATACTAAAAAAATTTTTGCCCCCCCCCCCTCTCTGGAACATTTTCAAACGGCGCCCATGATTGCTCATAATAATATTTTGTATGTAACATATTCATATTTATGGAATGCTCAATATGTATTATTTTGATGCACAAGTTATTCATTCTAGGGCGCAATATGTAATTTTGTATGTAACATATTTATGTTTATTTAATGCAAAATATTTATTAATTTAATGCTCAAAGTATTTATTTTAGTGCACATATCTATTTAAATAATGCAGGCTTAAATCGCAACCATAATTTAAACCTTTGTGAAACTAGTGACATCTAGCGGGCAGTTCGCAAAGCTCTGCGTATGACAGCTGGGCAGACGTCAATACAAACATTGAAATGGATCAAAATGTGGAGACGCTATTAGTTAAAATACAAAACTAAAGCAATATTTTGATGTTTGCAGAAGTAGTTTGCATATTTTTTTTAGGTATATACACCTAAAAATTGTAAAATATTGACGGCATGGGATGGAATTTACATTACCGGCCTTTTTTTATCGGAATCTACATTATCGGTTGTTGGTTCGTCTAGTAACTGTTTTCGCCACTAGGTAACAGATCGACAATAACAACAGAACTACTGCCAGCCAATTTATCGTACAATTTTAGTTGTTTATGACCGAATAACACTTACCTCTGTGTTTGGATTGTGTAAAGGGTATAACGGGCCTAAAAACTGCTCCATTGGTTCAAATGCAAACCATATTGGTCTGTACATTTCATCTCCAGTCATATTAGATTTGATAGTTCTTCTTCTTAGTGATCGGAATGAAGCCATTAGAGAATCCTTTTTCTTTTTCAAATCGTTCAAATCGCAGTTAAAATTCAGGGTTTCGTGTATTCTTTTCCAAGCATCGGCAACTCTCCTTCTGTCCTTATGGGCCGCGTGTTCTGGGTTCCAAATGCATGGCTCGTTCTTATAGCATTCCAAAAACTTCAAACATTCTTCATTAGTCCAATCCATTGTTTGTTTGTTTTTTATTTCACTGAACATTGAATTTTCTGGTCAAATAGCGAGCAAAACGTTGAGTGTGTGTACGAACGTGGTAAGAACGCGAATACGAGTGCAACGATCGACGAATATTCGCGTAGGTTTCCCGAGTATAGACGAAGGTCATTCGTGTTCGTTCCTCGATATACCGAATATTTATTTGAGTATTATAGCTTTCGTTATAATACGATTTTTTATAATTCTTTTTACAATAGGTTTTATATGATTATGAATTTATAACAAAATAAATTATTCTTTCATTCTACAGTATTGTTGGACCTTACAACTAGGGTTGCCAGGTCAAAAAATCGGGTTTGCAGGACAAGGGTTAGAAAAATCCAGGACACATGGGAAAAACAGGACACGCCATTGTCATAAATCTTTTTTATAAAAAAATATAAATAGTTATAAAAAATAAATAAAGCTGATAAACACAAGTTCACAGAACAAACTTAAACACTGTACCTAACATTTAAGGTACACACAGAAAAGTGATCTCTCGAACGAAGAGAGAATTACTTGGCTGAAGTAGTTGGTAGGTTCATATATACGCGAGAGATTATTGACTTCAACCAAGAAATTTTATTTCTTGGAATAATTACTAGATTTGAGAAAGTGGTTACTCTGGTGAAGTAAGTAAACAGTCTTCAATGAAATGTATATTTTTATTCCCGGTAAATATTTCTAGCTACTTAATGTAGGAATTTTAAAGATTTGGCACAAATACGTTTTCTATTGCTAATTAACAAGATAGGTATGTTATATTTACTTACTCGTTCTAAACTGTTGCGTGCGTTACATCAAACTATTCCGTGTTGAAACGTTTATTGTACACTATAAATCACAATACACATCTGACATCCCCAATAAATCACAAGGCACATCCCCTACGGTTTTACTTCGCTGTTGTTTTCGTACTAGGTTAGGCTTTATGGCGCCAGTACCACGCGCGGGCGCGCGAGCATTGACAAAATCACGGTGCGCATATTTATTCCAGAGAAAGGGATTACTTGAAAGAAGTGAGAATCACTTCAGTTAAATAATTGGTGGGTTTTTATTCAGTAAACAATACTTACTTATATTAAATGTCTTATATTTTCTTGGATCAAGTAACTACGCACTTGGATGGATTTACTATTACTTCGTTTGAGAAATTAACATTTTTGGGACGAAAAATTCAATTACTTCTTTCAATACAATATTGGTTCTTATAAAGAAAGAATTTATTTGTTGACAGCATTTATCTGAGAAATTATTTTCCTTATATTGAGTATTTGGCATTTCTTGTATATACCTAACTTTCTACATCCAAGTAAATATGCATTTGAATCTAGTAAATAAATTCAAGAAATTATGTTTTCTCGTTCCAAATAATCACTTTTCTGTGTGTATAAATAGTTGTGAAAAGCTGCATAAAAACTAAAATTAGTATTTTTTGTTCTGCTTTAACATGCTAAACAGGCAATTTTCGAGTCAGTATTTGAAGCATATTTGGAAAATAGGAATTGAATAATTTTCAGCAAATTTGGTAAGTTGCTATTTGCAAGAAAATATTCTACATTCTCAACAACTTTCATTTACACAGACCCTTCTTTTCAGTGTCAAAATCGATAATTCTAATGCTGTGCCTATATTTTTCTGGGTGACCCATAACTAAATACATGATTAAAGGATAATACATCAAGTTTGGACATCAAGTTCAAATAACAACATTTCGATAAAATATCAAAACAATATTGGATTCTTTTCAATTCATTGATCCTTTGATCCTTTGGTTTAATATTCTGTGAGAGATTTTAGGATTTTAAAAACTTCAAATTCAACTAGATCTGATTTTCAAGTTTCTGCTCTGTTTTGTAAATAATTTAGGCCGCATAATTTAACACCTGCCGTAGGCACATAGTGAAATTGAAAATAGTAAGATTATGTAGGTACTGAGAAGAGAAATTTTGGTATACAGTAGAGCGTCGATAATCCGAACATCAGTAATCCGAACGTTCGCTAATCCGAACGTTCAAAAAAAAATAATAAAATAAATCACTAAGGAACCTAGGGAAAAGCCATTTTTGTCAGTTCCTGTTTACAGAAAAATGTTGCTTTTGTTCTACTTATATGTTCTATCCAATACTTGTATTTTCCACTTAGCTGCAATATTTAATAATCCGAATTACTTTCGGTCCCAATTAGTTAAATAATAAATGAATAATAAATAAATAATAAATCATAATAAATCATAAATATGTCATAAATAAATCCTTTAGATATGCCTTCGATATTTCTTCGATATCCCTTCGATATCTCTTCGATATCCCTTCGATATCTCTTGATATCCCTTCGATATCTCTTCGATATCCCTTCGATATCTCTTCGGTATCCCTTCGATTTTGACTTTTTGACATTTCTAAAGTTTAAGAAGAGCGGAATCGATGGTGTTGGTTTTATTAATTTTAAACTTCTATCCAATACTCGTAGTTTCTAGTATTTAGCTGCAATATTTTATAATCCGAACAATTTGATAACCCGAATCATCTTCAGTCCCAATTAGTTCGGATTATCGACGCTTTACTGTAACAAAACTTTTTGTTTTTGTTGTTTGATGTTTTTGACAACGTCTGAAGCGCTAATGTGCTCATCTAAAAAAATTTCCAGGACATTAAGCGTCCTGCGGAGGTCTTACGCAGGACGCGAAAAATGTAAGGCTGAATCCAGGATGTCCTGCGAAATCCAGGACACCTGGCAACCCTACTTACAACTAAACCTTAACGAATGAACAATACAGAGTGTTGTGTTTAAGCGTGGTGAAATAAATATACCTTATTTTTTTTAATAATACGAAAATAAATAAAAATACGAAAAAGTTGTCTTGCCAACTCTATCCGGTTGAAATCTTGCAATGTGAATAGATTCTGAGATATATGCATTTGATTTTTTAAGAAAATGTCTATAGTAGTTCCTGGAATTAATTCCTCTTAAACTGTTTTTAATTTATATTAAGAATATCATTAGCTATTTTGACTAGTTTCTGTAATATTTGGAATTTAAAAAATAAATATCAAATAAAAGAAATATTCTAACCTGCAATATTAATACTGTTGTACATGCAGGTTATTCTCGAGAAAAAGTCATATTCTTTATAAAGAGATTTAGATGTCCTAAAAAGTTGAAAGCCATTGTTAATAATTTGTTACTTATTTGGAAAATGTCTGTTCAACCAATCCCCGAGTTGATATGCGCTATGAGCAGGACAACCGTCGTGTTGATAGTGTAGTGAACACCTGAGCTGTAAGTTGTTTTCGTCCAAAGTAGGTAGCAAAAAATTTTCCAACATATCAAATTAAGTGTTTTGGTTTACAGTACCGTAAAAAATGTATGGTCCAATTATTTTCTTGTAATAAATCCCACACCAAACATTCACTTTTTTATATTTTTGAGAATTGGTTGTAATACGGAAATTTGGATTTTCTTCAATTCTGTGAACTAACAACTCCATTTGTGGTAAACGTCGCTTCGTCAGAGAAAATAATTTTTCTGTGGAAAAATCTATCGACCATAATTGGAGAACGATTAATAGGCAAAATTCTTATCGACAAGCATCATCTCCTTCTACTAAAGTGTGTATCAGTACTGGTCTATAAGGATGAAATTTTTGATTTGAAAAGATCCTTTGCAGGTGGCTTTTACTGATGTTCAAGTCTCCAGATCTTTGCCTCAACGATTTTTTTGGGCAAGTGTACACGGAATCAATAGCTAACATAGCTCCCGCATCATCTTCGCCATTTCGCTTTTTTTCTTGATATTTTTCACGTCTCCTGTTGCATGAAATTTTTTAACCAATTCACGAACACAATTGACAGAAACTTATACCTCAGGGTATTTTCTGTTAAAAACTTCAATAGCACGGCGGTACGATACCTCACCTATGCCGTAACAAAGAACTAAATAAACCTTTGCTCTAAAGTCAACATACTTTCAACCAGCTTCTATCAACAAATTGCTTGGATACGCTATTACTACTGTCAACTGATCAATCATAATTGTGGTCTCTAAATTTTTTGTTCACTTTTATGTAATGTCTTTTCACTGGTCCGAGATGTAAAGTTTGAAATAGAACATTCAAGTTTGATATTTGAGCATAAAATTAATTCAAGCTAACTTTTACCTATAACATTTTTGATCTAATTCCGAAAAACCGATAGTTTACTCTTTGGCCAATTTAACATTTTCGTGTTTTCTAACCATCCTGTGTGTTAAATCAAAATATTCAATGGCTTTCGACTTTTTAGGACATCCACAACTCTTTATAAAGAATGACTTTTTCTCGAGAAATTAAAAATTACGTCCATTATAGGTATAGTTGGGTCCATCGTGAGACAGTTGTATTTATTTCTGGATAAAAATGTAATATTTACTAAATCTATTTGGTACACAAAAAAAACGTGTGTTTGGTGAAATTATGGTAAGGAAAAGAGTTAAAATTTAAAACGTACATTATTTAAAAGATTGAACAAAGCTAAATGTAAATAGCAAATATAACTTTGCTGTTTGATTCCAATATTTGATCAATAACTTACTTACCTGTGGTAGATCTGCTTCCTTCGAAAAATGATTAGGACAAAACGTGGGAAAATGAAAAACGAAATATTTATGAGGTAATATGTATATATACCGATTTATTTTTAACACTAACATTTTACATGATATCACATGTTACTTGCACACTTTTGAGTGTTGTACGTAATTATTATTGACCTCAAAACGTCGATGTCGGACGAAGTACAAGTACTTTTTCACTTACAACTAGAAGAACCGATCTCCGTCAAAAGTATTACAAAGACGACGCGCATCGCATATTACCGTTAATATCGTTGTGTGTGTGGATTCCTTAATAAATAAATTTGGTTAAAAGACAGCCTTTGTAATCGGTTTGTCGGAGTTCGGTTGTATTTTGTTAGAAACGACCGTTTCAAAATTATTGCAATCTTATCAAAATATTTTAAAATTTCTGTGCATATAATATTGTTTTATTTTCTCCTCTTTTTCGTTTCGTTTTAGAATTAAAAACACAGCTATTTCACTTTGTTTTACGTGTATTATTCTCATTTTTTAAAAAAAACTGCTGATTGCCTTCTGTTTTCCATCCTTTTGTTTATTTATTTAATCGACTATTTCAATGATTTTTGTCTTTTGTAATAAAATTGCAATTTCAACAAATTAAAATTAGACAATGCACCACAACAATTTTTGTTATCTAATATATAAATAACAGTTTTTTTTCAATTGTGCCCTTGTATTGTTTATTTGTTTTGTCTCTTATTAAAAAATAACCTTCTTTATTCAATATAACGCAATTCAAAAATATTTCTCGGTTATTAGAGCCTTTGATTTCAAAATCAAGAATATTTCTTACAAATCAATACATACATCCATAATTTATTAAAAAGAAAAACATTGTCTAATATACAGTGAGCGCGTATAAGTATGGAAACATGACAAAATCTTCAATTGTTTTTAACAGATGACGTCATCGACATTTTTTTTAAAATGACAACCCTATATCTTTTTTAATGAATTTGACAGATCTTTTAATTGTCTTAATGGTTGCACAATATTTTTAAGGCCTTACATAAAAAAATTTTCGAGAAAAAGACAATTGAAGTTTATGAAATGAAAGTGACAAAATCTCCGGAACGGTTCGACCGAATTTAACGAAATTTTGGAATTAAGTATTTTGCAATCATGTGAAGTCACTGGCGTTATTATCGTTGATGCAACGTTTACAGTTTCTGAGATATAACCTCAAACTTTTGAATTTGAAGTAGATCACCCTGTATATTTTGACATTTTCTATTACAGTCGTCCATTACCTATTCAATGTTACTACGCTTGTTATAGTATTATATCAAAAACATCTAGTAATTAACTAAAACCTTTATTACTCGGGTCTAAAAATTAACAAAGAAAAAATTGATAACAAAAAATAACAACAACAAAAATAAACCGATCAAATTTAAAACAATGTGTTCTTGTCAGTGTTTGAGAATCCTCATAAACTAACTAGAGTAGTTGCAGTAGAAAATGTAATAATGTTTTGTTATCGATTTTTTCTTTGTTAATTTTGAGACCTAAGTAATAAAGGTTTTTGTTAGTTTCTAGATGTTTTTGATATAATAGTGAAGACTGTAACAGAAAATGTCGAAATATACAGTGTGTTCTATTTCAAGTTCAAAACTTTGAGGTTATATCTCAGAAACTGTAAACGTTGCATCGACGATAATAACGCCAGTGACTTCACATGGTTGCAAAATACTTAATTTTATTATGCAGCCATTAAGACAATTAAAAGATCAGTCAAATTCTCTAAAAAAAAAGGATAGGGTTGTCATCATAAGGTGTATTTTGATAATTATAAATCGACGTGTTCGAGGATTTTTTAAAATAGCAAACCGTTCTTGAGATTTTGTCATGTTTCCATACTTTTCGCGCTCACTGTATATAAAATAAATCTGACAGATCAGTCAGATAGTTATTGAGGACTTTATAGGTAGGTGAAAATACCAGCCCTTAATTTGACAGTACATACTTGTAATATGTCAAACTATGGTTTAACATAACCTCACTTTATTGGTGTTAAATCTATACATATTAGACAATGCTTTTTATTCGGATTGTCTTAAAGTTTGTCGAATGTTTTGACTGGATGTCATCAATACGGTTAATGAAATATTCTAGATTTGTTTTGGATAAAACTAAACGAGGATATATAAACGCCATTTACATTTTTTGTTATTTTGGTATGGTAACTAATATTTATTTAGAACTAGCGCAAAATTACTCATTTTCTTGATGCGAAGTTGATATTTCACCTGTAGATAATAATAGATCATACAATAGCTATTCCATTTGTGGTAAACGTCGCTTCGTCAGAGAAAATAAGTTTTCTATAGAAAATTCTAATCGACGAGCATCATCTCCTTCTACTAAAGTATGTATCAGTACTAGTTTATAAGGATGAAATTTTTGATTTGAAAAGATCCTTTGCAGGTGGCTTTTACTGATGTTCAAGTCTCCAGATCTTTGCCTCAACGATTTTTTTGGGCAAGTGTACACGGAATCAATAGCTAACATAGCTCCCGCATCATCTTCGCCATTTCGCTTTTTTTCTTGATATTTTTCACGTCTCCTGTTGCATGAAATTTTTTAACCAATTCACGAACACAATTGACAGAAACGTATACCTCAGGGTCTTTTCTGTTAAGAACGTCAATAGCACGGCGGTACGATACCTCACCTATGCCGTAACAAAGAACTAAATAAACCTTTGCTCTAAAGTCAACATACTTTCAACCAGCTTCTATCAACAAATTGCTTGGATACGCTATTACTACTGTCAACTGATCAATCATAATTGTGATCTCTAAATTTTTTGTTCACCTTTATGTAATGTCTTTTCACTGGTCCGAAATGTATAATTTGAAATAGAACATTCAAGTTTGATATTTGAGCATAAAATTAATTCAAACTAACTTTTACCTATAACATTTTTGATCTAATTCCGAAAAACCGATAGTTTACTCTTCGGCCAATTTGACATTTTCGTGTTTTCTAACCATCCTGTGTGTTAAATCAAAATATTAACAATGGCTTTCGACTTTTTAGGACATCCACAACTCTTTATAAAGAATGACTTTTTCTCGAGAAATTAAAAATTACGTCCATTATAGGTATAGTTGGGTCCATCGTGAGACAGTTGTATTTATTTCTGGATAAAAATGTAATATTTACTAAATCTATTTGGTGCAATAAAAAAACGAGTGTTTGAAGAAATTATGGTAAGGAAAACAGTTAAAATTTAAAACGTACATTATTTAAAAGATTGAACAAAGCTAAATGTAAATAGCAAATATAACTTTGCTGTTTGATTCCAATATTTGATCAATAACTTACTTACCTGTGGTAGATCTGCTTCCTTCGAAAAATGATTAGGACAAAACGTGGGAAAATGAAAAACGAAATATTTATGAGGTAATATGTATATATACCGATTTATTTTTAACACTAACATTTTACATGATATCACATGTTACTTGCACACTTTTGAGTGTTGTACGTAATTATTATTGACCTCAAAACGTCGATGTCGGACGAAGTACAAGTACTTTTTTCACTTACAACTAGAAGAACCGATCTCCGTCAAAAGTATTACAAAGACGACGCGCATCGCATATTACCGTTAATATCGTTGTGTGTGTGGATTCCTTAATAAATAAATTTGGTTAAAAGACAGCCTTTGTAATCGGTTTGTCGGAGTTCGGTTGTATTTTGTTAGAAACGACCGTTTCAAAATTATTGCAATCTTATCAAAATATTTTAAAATTTCTGTGCATATAATATTGTTTTATTTTCTCCTCTTTTTCGTTTCGTTTTAGAATTAAAAACACAGCTATTTCACTTTGTTTTACGTGTATTATTCTCTTTTTTTTTAAAAAACTGCTGATTGCCTTCTGTTTTCCATCCTTTTGTTTATTTATTTAATCGACTATTTCAATGATTTTTGTCTTTTGTAATAAAATTGCAATTTCAACAAATTAAAATTAGACAATGCACCACAACAATTTTTGTTATCTAATATATAAATAACAGTTTTTTTTTCAATTGTGCCCTTGTATTGTTTATTTGTTTTGTCTCTTATTAAAAAATAACCTTCTTTATTCAATATAACGCAATTCAAAAATATTTCTCGGTTATTAGAGCCTTTGATTTCAAAATCAAGAATATTTCTTACAAATCAATACATACATCCATAATTTATTAAAAAGAAAAACATTGTCTAATATACAGTGAGCGCGTATGAGTATGGAAACATGACAAAATCTTCAATTGTTTTTAACAGATGACGTCATCGACATTTTTTTTAAATGACAACATTATATCTTTTTAAAAATGAATTTGACAGATCTTTCTTAATGGTTGCATAATATTTTTACGGCCTTACATAAGAAAATTTTCGAGAAAAAGACAATTGAAGTTTATGAAATAAAAGTGACAAAATCTCCGGAACGGTTCGACCGAATTTAACGAAATTTTGGAATTAAGTATTTTGCAATCATGTGAAGTCACTGGCGTTATTATCGTTGATGCAACGTTTCCAGTTTCTGAGATATAACCTCAAACTTTTGAATTTGAAGTAGATCACCCTGTATATTTTGACATTTTCTGTTACAGTCGTCCATTACCTATTCAATGTTAGTACGCTTGTTATAGTATTATATCAAAAACATCTAGTAATTAACAAAAACCTTTATTACTCAAGTTTAAAAATTAACAAAGAAAAAATTGATAACAAAAAATAACAACAAAAAATAAACCGATCAAATTTAAAACAATGTGTTCTTGTCAGTGTTTGAGAATCCTCATAAACCAACTAGAGTAGTTGCAGTAGAAAATGTAATAATGTTTTGTTATCGAGTTTTTCTTTATTAATTTTTAGACCTAAGTAATAAAGGTTTTTGTTAGTTTCTAGATGTTTTTGATGTAATAGTGAAGACTGTAACAGAAAATGTCGAAATATACAGGGCGTTCTATTTCAAATTCAAAAGTTTGAGGTTATATCTCAGAAACTGTAAACGTTGCATCAACGATAATAACGCCAGTGACTTCACATGGTTGCAAAATACTTAATTTTATTATGCAGCCATTAAGACAATTAAAAGATCAGTCAAATTCTCTAAAAAAAAGTATAGGGTTGTCATCATAAGGTGTATTTTGATAATTATAAATCGACGTGTTCGAGGATTTTTTAAAATAGCAAACCGTTCTTGAGATTTTGTCATGTTTCCATACTTTACGCGCTCACTGTATATAAAATAAATCTGACAGATCAGTCAGATAGTTATTGAGGACTTTATAGGTAGGTGAAAATACCAGCCCTTAATTTGACAGTACATACTTGTAATATGTCAAACTATGGTTTAACATAACCTCACTTTATTGGTATTAAATCTATACATATTAGACACTGTTTTTTATTCGGATTGTCTTAAAGTTTGTCGGATGTTTCGACTGGATGTCATCAGTACAGTTAAAGAAACATTCTAGATTTGTTTTGGATAAAACTAAACGAGGATATATAAACGCCATGGCAAGAAATATAAAAAATTCTCTATCTATGGTGTACACTACCAGATATATTACTTTTTATCATTGACGCCATCATTTCTAAGAAGTTTAGGACGGTTTTTTGAACGAGTATCATTTGTTTATTCTCTAATTTACAATAAGTAACATTTTCGTTAGCATTTTCCGTTAAGACTCGAAAATAATACTGGCTCGTGTACTTCTTAGTAAACCAATGGCCAAAATGATGACTAGATGATCTCCCAGCTGCTCACAGGAAACGACAACGCAGAAGATAATAAAATTATTGAGTTCGAAGAATGATCACGGTAACTTTGACGACAAAAAAAGAGGAATGTATTATTTAATAAATTCCATGATGCGTTTATGAATTTATGGAAGACAGCGTTTAGAAATAAATAAATGAAGCTGGTTTGTTTCTTTTGTTCAAACGTCGACTCGTAAATCAGGTAAAACGATTTGATCGGACAGCTTGGGAGCTTACGGGGGTACATCTCGTACGACGTGTACGTACGTAACCATTTTCTTATACCAACTTTATAAATTCACACGTTCATTTTCTTTTAAAATATATATCGTAACATATATATCGTATTATATACATATATCATTATAGCCTATTAAGTTTTCTGTCTCTTATTTACACAATATACATAGATATTTACACAGGAATGCCCAGACCCGGGTCAAGTAACACCAAACTAATCCACAGTAATAATTATTATAATATCATCTCAGTACTCACAACTTTGAGCTTCGTGTATACGTATAAAAAAATTCATACGACCAAAAAATTATAAAGGTGAGAACAATGTCACACAAATTTCACGCACCAAGATATAAATTATTTACGATACGTATAAGTATTACTTAGTGACTCTGTTAGATTTGACAGTTTGCTTGTATTAATGAATCATAATGAATCAGTGAGGTTGATAAACAAGTAAGTTTGGTAATGTTTGACATTTGTTGAACTGTCAGTTGGTTTTATAGGTTAGATTAGCGCTAATATTTGCTATTTGAAGTGGTTTAATAAAAAGCAAATAACTAGAAGTAAATCAAAGTAGGACGTACATCAAAATAAATGCAAATAAATCATGGTAATAATAAAAAAAGATACAAAATATTATAGAAATCTAGTATTGCTAAATAAGTAAAGTGCCAAATAGCGGAAATACGACCTTCAAACGGGGTTTCTAAAACTCTTAGCAAGAGAAGTTAGCGGCGAAACTTGGTAACCTAATAAAACTAAAAGCGCCATATTACCACCAAATTCCCTGTTTTTAAAGAAGAAGAACTACCTAGCCTATGAATTGAAATGTAAACATCAGACATAACCTAATTAATTATAGTACGATTTCGTCTATTTTTTTAGGTCATTGCCCTATATTCTTAGCTAATAATTTTGATTATAATCAGAGAGCAGAATTTAATCTTTATTGTTAAAACGCCGGTTAGTTTTTTATTGTTTATTTCTTTAGTTTATACTTTGAATATATATGTATACCTACATAATCAACGGTATATAATTCTGTTCTTTGTTCATGATAACTAGTTTTGGTTTGTAGCTATGTTTGTAAAAAAGCTTTTATATTCTTTCTCATTATATCCAGAATTATTAACTATGAAAATAGGGTGACGACTTTTACGCCAAAGTCAATGACATCGAGATGGTTCAAAATCACTCCTACGTCACTCTTCTTGGAAATATTTACCGATTGGATTGTTTTTACGTTTATGTGGAGTAAAGTAACAAATAAATGCACGTCCAGTGTGTTAATGGAGTTACATTAGACCACTATGCCAACTTGATGTGCGTATAAGCCATAAGATACAGAAAATAATGTGGCGGTGCTTATGGCGCTTTTAATTTTATTAGGTTACCAAGTTTCGCCGCTAATTTCTCTTAGTAAGTTTTGGAACCCCGGTTTCAACGTCGGATCTCCTCTATTGAGTTATGGCAGATCAGAGCAATGAACAACGTTCTTTTAATGTTATAGGTTAGGCTTCTCTTTATCTTTTGTTGGTTATATAGAGATTTGACATTTAAATGACAGCTTATAAAAACTAAGATAATCAGGAATACCAACATAAATCTTAAGAAATAAAGCTAACCTAACAATACTTCGGAGAAATCTACGTATGCCACAAGATATTTGCCTTTTATTAGTCCTTCGGATAAAAAAAATTCTACAAGGTACGTAAAAGTTGCGAGAACGTTGCGAATGAAGAGAAATTGAGCGAATAGGTACAGAGATCAAGACAAAAACGTCAACAAATGCGTCAAAAAATCGCCCTTAAACGGGCGCGTCGCGCCCCTACTACCTTAGTAAAAAACATTATAAAAATAAAAACAGTTAACAATTATCAGCTGCACACAATTCCTGTACCGCACTAGTCTTTCGTTAGTTTTCATCATCTTTTTGTTTAAGTTAAATCACAACCTGAGAGAGGGGGGTAGCGCAGCATTAGCGGGGCGCTACGAACTACCCACTAGAACGTGCTGCATAAATCCGTCCCATTCCTGATCTTGCCGCTGGTCTTGCGCGTCGCTACTCAAACCCAGTTCCGAGTACAAATCATTATTATTCAACGATTCGAGATCGTATTGTGAGGTTAGGGATAACACAGAACTCCAGTTTATCGGCCGGGTGGACTCATCGTCCCCGATACCCGAGTCGGTATCGTTCGTCTGCGGAAACGGAGTTGCTCGTCCCGAAGACGAGGAGATGTCACGCAAACTTTGCTCGTAGCTATTCGTAACTTCGGGAACGGGACATAACCTACTCGGGGGGGTCATCTCTGGGATGTAACTAGGCTCCGGAGGTTCAGCCTCCATCTCCCGTTCTAATTTTCTCAGCGTGTTGCAGATTAACACCGAACGTCTCAACGAGGGGTCAGAACATTGTCTGAACCGCGCTAACTTGCACATTGAGAGATTTACAACGGCTAACCTGCGCTGTCGATAACACGGGACGTTGCACCATCGAGTTCTTCCGTCACAGCACCTTGTCCTTACCGGGGGCGAAGCACCTAGCTCCAAATAGGATTTCCCGTTTTCTTCGCATCGTATCGTCTGTTGGGGTGGTTGGTAGTATTGGTGGTAGTAGTCGTTGCCCCCGTTGTACCTCGGGTAGCTTGTTGGGGGTTGTACGGGGTATCTTGCTGGTTCCGGGACGCCGTCGTCGGATAATTCGTCTTCGAATTCATCGTCGTCTTCAAATTCGTCGTTTGACAGCAGCGTTGCTGTTAGGGCTGTCGTGGACGTATGCCAGGTGTCGCTGGGCACTGCGACGGCCTGTAGCCTTGCGATGCAATCTTCCGCTTCCCATCTTCCGGCTTTCGCTGGGCTGGAGTCTCCTGGCGTTGCCGCTGCTTCGAGCTTACGTTTTCCTGTAGTAGCTTGCAAACCCATCATGGCACAATTCTGAAATGAGAAGATGTTTGGTGTTAGTTTTTTTTTGTGGTCGATTTCTTGGTTTGTAGGTGGTTTTTGGGGGATTTGGGGACTCACTGGTGTTTTTCTGGGGAGAGGTTTTCATAGTCTTGAGTAGACATGTGACAGTTGTTGAGGAAGCATTTCGGAATTTGAAGTTTGTTTTGGTTCTAAGTTTTATCGTTAGGCGTCTCTAACCTAACCTAAAGGCATGACGTTTAAATGACAGCTAAACTAACATCAATGCCAAATTGATGTTAGACAAGTTGCATACGCTAATGTTATTTGTGTTTGACGTTTTGTGCAAGGAAATTGAAGTTAGACGCTTCTATTCTCAACAATTTGAGTTACTTTTTTCGAAACCTGTAACTTTTTAAATAATAGTTCTAGGCAAATCAAATTTGGTATACTTTAAGGCATATATTTATTTAAAGAAAATTACAAAAACAATCCACGTTCTTGTAAAAAGTTTCTGGTGATGCCGGCGGTATGTGGCTTTGCATTGTTCTGCATTAGGATGAAATTTTGACCGACGCTATATGCAGCAGGCACCACATGGTCCTCCAAGATGTTTTCGATGCAATTCATGGCTTTTAGTCTACCAGGAACCACAACAAGATCAGTTCTGTTGTCTATACTGATTCCAGCCCAAACCATCGCAGATCCACGACCAAATCTATCCACTTCCTGTATAGTAGCGGCTGCGTAGCGTTCACCAGGACGTCTATATACTAGGGCGTATCGAAAAAACGTTTTGTTCGAAATTCAAAATTTCAAGTTGATAAAAAGTTGTCCCTATGGACCCACATATACCACAAAAAATAAACCTAATTGAAAAATATTTAGGTCTCCCGCAAGAGGCTTAAAATTTATAATTTTCTTTAAAAATTCGAATTTTTTCATATTTTTTTTTATGGAAAATTATGTGATTTATCTTTTTCAAAGCCCAAATTGTCGCACATAATAAAATATTTAATGACAAATAAACTTTATCAACATTTAAGCAGTCATTTTCCTAAAAGTTCTATCGAATCTAAATAAACTGCAGGCGATCTAAATGTGGCATTAGAGTAATAAATTTTTGTATACGTTAATTTCGCTCCTTATTGTTAAACCGTTTCTGTTTGGATAAGAAAAATCATTTAACCGTCCATTAAAAAAAAATCTAATTTTTAAAGAAAATTATAAACTTTTGGCCTCCTGCGGGAGACCTAAATGTTTTTCAATTAGGCAATTTTTTTGTAGTATATGTGGGTCCATAGGGACAACTTTTGATCAACTTGAAATTTTGAGTTTCGAAAAAAATCGTTTTCTCGATACACCCTACTATACAGGCTGTTCCTAAATATCATGTAAATACGAAAAGGGGTAATTCTTTGGCTTATTTAATGACTAAAAATTCATATAAACATAGGTCCGCAAACGCTTCGTTGCCGATCTACAGGGTGTTGAAATTTCAAGATTTTTTTAGTTTCTTCTTTATACCTCTTGTAGTTTTTGAGATATTTAGCTCTAATTTGGTATATAGGTTACGCTGTAGGACTTGCATCATTGGGCATACCAAATGGTTTTAAGAATCTACAGGGAGATATTTTTTCAGGGGTCATGCCCCCTTTTCTCCCCATGAACTTTTTTTCGGTGCGCCGCTGGTGGATTATAAAATACAAAATGTTTTGTTCTAAAGCATTTTAATCTTTTATAGTTTTTTCGTATTTACCAGCGTTATCGAGAAAACAAATAAAGTTTCGCTAGATGAAATTAAATTTTTTTAAATAATTCGTCTAGTATGCCTTGGCTTGATTTAGATAACCTTTTGTTTGTATTTATTTTGATATTTTATTCGCCACCAACTGTTAAAAATTAAAACTAGGATACAAGAGCTATAAAGAAAAAACTAAAAAAATCTTGAAATTTCAACACCCTGTAGATCGGCAACGAAGCGTTTGCGGACCTATGTTTATATGAATTTTTAGTCATTAAATAAGCCAAACAATTACCCCTTTTCGTATTTACATGATATTTAGGAACACCCTGTATGATTTATTTTTTTTTACCAAATTTTGAGTTTCGAAAAAAACGTTTTTTCGATACACTCTACTATATATATATATATATATATATATATCGACCGTCGCAACGAGTTAAACGAAATCTGGACTCGTCTGTAAACAGTACAGGCGTCCATTGACGAAGTTGCCAATCTCTGTGATCCAGAGGAACCCTCTTTTGTGATGCTGCGTAAGGCGTGGTGCGCGGACAGGTCTTCTTAAATTCACTCTTTTAATCTGTATATAACAGTTTGATCAGAAATTTCTATTCCATGTGCTCGTCTTAGGTCGTTTAGGAGGTCTCGTGCTGTGGCAGTACGCTGACGTAGAGAGGAAAGGACAAGAAATCGGTCTTGATTTTGAGTATTTTTTTCGATTTCGACCTTGTCCAGCTCTTCTAACATATTGGTCAGTCTCCCGAAACCGATTCTATAAACGCTGAATAACAGGAAACTCAAAGGTCTCTGCTAATATGTCGAAAAGAGTGGTAATGCTGAATAAGGGCGACAGCACGAGGAATTTGCACTTCAGTAAGATGCCTCTTTTACTTTAATGACGTTTCTAATCAAAGAAAATTGACAACAAATTTAAAAAATTACAGGTTTCGAAAAAAGTGTTCGCCTAATTTTTTTTGAGGAGTGTATCTTTCTGAAAAGTAATACAATATTTTTTTCCGCGACTGTACGCAACAACTTGAAATAAATACGAGGAAAAACATGACGCGCGTCTATATTACCCACTTGTTTGTCACTCGTGTTGTTGAAACAATTCATTACGACAATTTATGCATACCGTCTCTACACTTTTTACATATTTAAGAATTCCTGCAAAACCATTAACACCAAATCAAAATAATTCAAAATTTAGTATAATATCAAAAAAACAAACAAAAACCGACAAAAAAAAAACGTCCAAATCGAAAACATTTCCATTTCAAACACTATTAGCAGCATTTCAACTCCAGAAATGAGGTTATGCGAAATTCTGACGTTACAGATCCCTCGGTTATCGGCAGAACGCAAGAACGCCTCGTCGTCTCGCTTCGCTAATTCTTCGTACCAACGCGTTCGCCTTCGTATATGCTTCGAATGTGTACGTGTGTGAGAGCAAGAGCGTAGAAAACAGCCAGCGTTGCTACTGCGGTTGTTCATTATAAAGCTATAGATAATTTCACAAGGTGTGCTGGAATAAGCATGCTAACCTTGGACGTTTTCTCAGGCGGAGTAAGCGGCCTTCGGTGCGGACCGGACATCGCTACATCGTAGCAAGCCGGGCGCACAGGCAGGCGACCGAACAGGCAGCAGGCTGCGACGGCAGGAAAACAACTCCGAATAGAAAGCTGCCATTATATAAAGTCATGCGTCTAAATCCAGGCGGCTACGAAC
The DNA here is from genome assembly GCA_963966075.1 of Aphodius sticticus. NCBI lineage: Eukaryota > Metazoa > Arthropoda > Insecta > Coleoptera > Scarabaeidae > Aphodius > Aphodius sticticus. Next base: position 1,772,849 of record OZ014507.1, read on the forward strand.
ACTCTCCACACGGCCTACTCGATCTACGCGACGCGCAGTCACACAATATTTTCATCGTTGTTGGATTATTAAAATTAGAAATTTGTGGTCTTTCTTTTGGTTGTTTTTCTTTTATATTAATTTTTGTGGATTATTATTATTATTATTATTTATATTATGTATTATTATGACAGTCAAGATTAAATATGACGGGGGATTGGATTTGTTGTGATTGGTATGACAGCTGACGTTCCAAGACATGTGGTAAACTTAAGAAAACTAAACAAACTAGCCATAAACTAGCACACAACTTGACTTAATAAAACGTACGCTTTAAAAGTTGGAATGTTAGATTTTACGTTTTGTAAACGTCATTTTGGAAGTAGAAACGTCATTTTAGATATGGAAAATGAACAATATGACAATTTCAATTTGATTGACCGACAATCTGACGTTTTAGAAACGTCAAGTGAGAGATAGAAACGTCATTTTAGAAATAGAAATCAAATTTCGATCATAAAATTGCAGTGTGGGTGAATTGAGTTATCGGACAGTTTTAGTTTGACTGACAATCTGACGTTTTAGAAACGTCATTTTAGAAATAGAAACGTCATTTTAGAAATAGAAACGTCATTTTAGGAATAGAAACGTCATTTTAGAACTAGAAACGTCATTTTAGAAATAGAAACGTCATTTTAGGAATAGAAACATCATTTTAGAAATACAAACGTCATTTTAGGAATAGAAACGTCATTTTAGAAATAGAAACGTCATTTTAGAAATAGAAACGTCATTTTAGAAATAGAAACGTCATTTTAGGAATATATCCGTAATTTTAGAAATAGAAACGTCATTTTGGAAATAGAAACGTCATTTTAGAAATAGAAACGTCGATTTAGAAATAGAAACGTCATTTTAGGAATAGAAACGACATTTTAGGAATAGAAACGTCATTTTAGAAATATAAACGTCATTTTAGAAATAGAAACGTCATTTTAGAAATACAAACGTCATTTTAGAAATACAAACGTCATTTTAGAAATAGAAACGTCATTTTAGAAATACAAACGTCATTTTAGGAATAGAAACGACATTTTAGGAATAGAAACGTCATTTTAGAAATACAAACGTCATTTTACAAATACAAACGTCATTTTAGAAATAGAAACGTCATTTTAGAAATACAAACGTCATTTTAGGAATAGAAACGACATTTTAGGAATAGAAACGTCATTTTAGAAATACAAACGTCATTTTAGAAATACAAACGTCATTTTAGAAATAGAAACGTCATTTTAGAAATATAAACGTCATTTTAGAAATAGAAACGTCATTTTAGGAATAGAAACGACATTTTAGGAATAGAAACGTCATTTTAGAAATATAAACGTCATTTTAGAAATAGAAACGTCATTTTAGAAATAGAAACGTCATTTTAGAAATAGAAACGTCATTTTAGAAATAGAAACGTCATTTTAGGAATATATCCGTAATTTTAGAAATAGAAACGTCATTTTGGAAATAGAAACGTCATTTTAGAAATAGAAACGTCGATTTAGAAATAGAAACGTCATTTTAGAAATAGAAACGTCATTTAGGAATAGAAACGTCATAGAAATAGAAACGTCATTTTAGAAATAGAAACGTCATTTTAGAAATAGAAACGTCATTTTAGGAATAGAAACGTCATTTTAAAAATAGAAACGTCATTTTAGAAATAGAAACGTCATTTTAGGAATAGAAACGACATTTTAGGAATAGAAACGTCATTTTAGAAATATAAACGTCATTTTAGAAATAGAAACGTCATTTTAGAAATAGAAACGTCATTTTAGAAATAGAAACGTCATTTTAGGAATATATCCGTAATTTTAGAAATAGAAACGTCATTTTGGAAATAGAAACGTCATTTTAGAAATAGAAACGTCGATTTAGAAATAGACACGTCATTTTAGAAATAGAAACGTCATTTAGGAATAGAAACGTCATAGAAATAGAAACGTCATTTTAGAAATAGAAACGTCATTTTAGATATAGAAACGTCATTTAGAAATAGAAACGTCATTTTAGAAATAGAAACGTCATTTTAGAAATAGAAACGTCATTTTAGGAATAGAAACGTCATTTTAGAACTAGAAACGTCAGTTTAGAAATAGAAACGTCATTTTAGAAATAGAAACGTCAATTTAGGAATAGTAACGTCATTTTAGAACTAGAAACGTCATTTTAGAAATAGAAACGTCATTTTAGAAATAGAAACGTCATTTTAGGAATAGAAACATCATTTTAGATATAGAAATGTCATTTTAGAAATAGAAACGTCATTTTAGAAATAGAAACGTCATTTTAGAAATAGAAACGTCATTTTAGGAATAGAAACGTCATTTTAGAAATATAAACGTCATTTTAGAAATAGAAACGTCATTTTAGAAATAGAAACGTTATTTTAGAAATAGAAACGTCATTTTAGAAATAAAAACGTCATTTTAGAAATAGAAACGTCATTTTAGAAATAGAAACGTCATTTTAGAAATAGAAATCAATTTTCAATCATAAAATTGCAGTGTGGATGAATTGAGTTATCGGACAGTTTTAGTTTGACAGACAATCTGACGTTTTAGAAACGTCATTTAAGAAATAGAAACGTCATTTTAGAAATTGAAACGTCATTTTAGAAACAGAAACGTCATTTCAGGAATAGAAACGTCATTTTAGAAATAGAAACGTCATTTTAGAAATAGAAACGTCATTTTAGAAATAGAAACGTCATTTTAGAAATAGAAACGTCATTTTAGAAATAAAAACGTCATTTTAGAAATAGAAACGTCATTTTAGAAATAGAAACGTCATTTTAGAAATTGAAACGTCATTTTAGAAATAGAAACGTCATTTTAGGAATAGAAACGTCATTTTAGAAATAGAAACGTTATTTTAGGAATAGAAAAGTGATTTTAGAAATAGAAACGTCATTTTAAAAATATAAATCAATTTTTAATCTTAAAATTGCAGTGTGGGTGAGTTATCGGACAGTTTTAGTTTGTCAGACAATCTGACGTTTTAGAAACGTCAAGTTAGAAATAGAAATCAAATTTCAACCTGTGTAAGATGTGTAAATGTGTAAGTCATGTAGGTACATACTTTGTTGTAATGTTGTAATGGTGTTTGTCAGAACATTGACTACCTATACGAATGAAATCTTATCTTTTATCAATGGCAAGATTGTTCGGTACTCGTACTTATGTATGCTGTAAAAACATAATAACACAATACTTTTATAATAAGCTCTATTATACTCCTGAAAAAGTGCAACTGGAGTTTAACACCAATTTTCACTGTTGTCATTAGTTTGTTGGCTTTTCCTAAGTTTGTTTGCTCAAATCTATCACCGATATGTTTTCTGTTTCTTTTTTCTTCACTTTCTATTACACAATATGAAACATATCAACACCCAAACAAAGAAATAGTGAAAATATGCAACAAATACATTAATATTAACTAATTCTTTCAAAAGTCAGGATTGTAACCGATTAACGAACAAATTTTACCTGGACCGCATGGAGTGTCTATTGATATAAGTTTTTCTGTCGGGTTCCGGTGCAGGTAGTTGCTGCAACACTGAAGAATGGGTGCCAGGTAATACCGAGGCAGCCCGCATCGGCATCTGGGTGCCTCGGTCGAGATTTTTTGTGTCCCTTTTGGACCCGCATCCCATGCATGTCCCCACAAGAGGGCACCGTACTAAAACGTGCTGAGGAAACTGTCGGCCTGACACACAGTCGGAACTATTGAAAAGATTTCTGAACTGCGCCCCCTTTTGTAAAACCTTAGAGTTCTGGTGCCATATGGCAAAGATATCTTTTGAGACGATAATTTTAGGTTATATGGTTTTATATTACGAAAAATAGTGATTTTTCAATCATTATTTGTTTATTTTTGAATGTTTTATTGTTTTTAATTCCAATGAAATTAGAAGATCATTAGATACACACAAAAATAAATGCTCTTCGATAATTTTGAGGTTGTTTGACAACTGTCTTGTCCTGATTCATGTTTTTTACTTACTTTATTGAGAGTGTCAATTTTTCGAGAAAATGATTATGTAGTGATTTTGTTTATTTGTAAATATATGAAAACGTTCAATAGGAGGTAAAAAGTTGCTCAATATTCTAATATAGAATTTCTAAAATTCAAATGTTATGATGACACATTGACAACAGTCAATGTTGCGCTACAATTACGTTTTTTTTTTCAGGATTACAATATTCTGTACATACCATTACAGTAGTCGCACGTACATTATCTATACACAAGTACCGAGCAATCTAGCCAGTGATAAAAGATAAGATTTCATTCAGTCACTACATTTTAAAAAGCATCATTATAACCAAAGTACACTTAAAAATGTAAATTATAAACGCAAAACAAAATGGAAATGACTGTCCTAGTATCGACGACAGCCGGATTTTCTGTGGATCGGTGAGGTTTAATACAGTGTATGCCCTCCTCAATCAGGCCTTGTGTCAGTTCCTGTATGGTTAGCGGTGTATTAGGGCGCTTGCCAATACGTCGGTCAAGCTGATCCCACACGTGTTCAATAGGATTCAGGTCAGGACTTAACGCCATGACCTGAATTCCACGTTCTTGAAAAAAGTTTCTGGTGATGCCGGCGGTATGTGGCTTTGCATTTTGAAATTTTGACCGACGCCATATGCAGCAGGTACCACATGGTCCTCCAAGATGTTTTCGATGTAATTCATGGCTTAGTCTACCAGGAACAAGATCAGTTCTTTTGTATATACTGATTCCAGGCCAAACCATCACAGATCTACGACCAAATCTATCCACTTCCTGTATAGTAGCGGCTTCGTAGCGTTCACCAGGACGTCTATATACACGTAGTCGACCGTCGCAACGAGTTAAACGAAATCTGGACTCGTCTGTAAATAATACAGGCGTCCAGTGACGAAGTTGCCAATCTCTGTGATCCAGAGCAAACCTCATTTGTGATGCTGCGTAAGGCGTGGCGCACGGACAGGTCTTACTGGTTTCAAAATGCTTCTTTTAATCTGTTTCTAACGTCATTTTAGAAATAGAAACGTCATTTTAGAAATAGAAATGTTTTTTTTTAAATAGAAACGTCATTTTAGAAATAGAAACGTCATTTTAGAAATAGAAACGTCATTTTAGAAATAGAAACGTCATTTTAGGAATAGAAACGTCATTTTAGAAATATAAACGTCATTTTAGAAATAGAAACGTCTTTTAGAAACAGAAACGTCATTTTAGAAATAGAAACGTCATTTTAGAAATAAAAACGTCATTTTAGAAATAGAAACGTCATTTTAGAAATAGAAACGTCATTTTAGAAATAAAAACGTCATTTTAGAAATAGAAACGTCATTTTAGAAATAGAAATCAATTTTCAATCATAAAATTGCAGTGTGGATGAATTGAGTTATCGGACAGTTTTAGTTTGACAGACAATCTGACGTTTTAGAAACGTTATTTTAGAAATAGAAACCTCATTTTAGAAATAGAAACGTCATTTTAGAAATAGAAACGTCATTTTAGGAATAGAAACGTCATTTTAGAAATAGAAACGTCATTTTAGAAATAGAAACGTCATGTAAGAAATAGAAACGTCATTTTAGAAATAGAAACATCATTTTAGAAATAGAAACGTCATTTTAGAAATAGAAACGTCATTTTATGCAGCAGGTAAAACATGGTCCTCCAAGATGTTTTCGATGTAGTTCATGGCTTAGTCTACCAGGAACAAGATCAGTTCTTTTGTATATACTGATTCCAGGCCAAACCATCACAGATCTACGACCAAATCTATCCACTTCCTGTATAGTAGCGGCTTCGTAGCGTTCACCAGGACGTCTATATACACGTAGTCGACCGTCGCAACGAGTTAAACGATATCTGGACTCGTCTGTAAACAATACAGGCGTCCGAAGTTGAAAATCTCTGTGATCCAGAGCAAACCTCATTTGTGATGCTGCGTAAGGCGCGGTGCACGGACAGGTCTTACTGGTTTCAAAATGCTTCTTTTAATCTGTTTCTAACAGTTTGATCAGAAATTTCTATTCCATGTGCTCGTCTTAGGTCGATTAGGAGGTCTCGTGCTGTGGCAGTACGCTGACGTAGAGAGGAAAGGACAAGAAATCGGTCTTGATCTTGAGTAGTTTTTCGATTTTGAGCTTGTCCAGCTCTTCTAACATATTGGCCAGTCTCCCGAAACCGATTCCGTAAACGCTGAATGACAGAAGGGGAAACTCGAAGGTCCCTGCTAACATGTCGAATAGAGTGGCCATGCTGAATAAGGACGACTGCACGAGCAACACGTGAATTCAAAACATACTTGACATTTTTTCCGTTTTGTTTTGCGTTATTAATTTATATTTTTAGTATAACAGAATATTTTCGATATTTCAATAGTTTAGAAATATCAAAAACTGAAAAGGCCTATTCTAATAATTCCAAGGATCCGCACCCCCTCTCTTTTTAGCAAATTACTCCACTAACGAAATAAATTTGATCCAAAACCGCCCTTTGCTCGCAACGAAATAGGAGAAGAGAGTAGAGGCAAACTGTAACTCCGTTCGGAGAAAACGGGAATAGGAGGGAGAGATATAGGGGGGAGGGGGTGCGGGCAGGCAGGAACTCCGACGCCACTGATGCCAGGGGGTGAATTTCGAAATGAGTCGAAGCTAAAATACAGTATTTTCATTATATGATGCGAGAGGGGTAGGAGAAACTCCAGCGCGCTGCGAGGGGGGGAGCAAAACGCGCGGAGGGATTAACATTTGGGGCCCAGGCTTTCGGGGCCCTTGCGTTTTGGGGTGACAGCCCCTTCGGCTCCCTGAGAGAGGGTCTTCGTCCCTTTCTACAACCCTACAACGGGTAGGCAGCCGCACGCGTTGTATCTCTAAATCACCAAGCAGCACCAAAAATGTTCGATGTTTGAATTATTTTACGTGTTTCTTGTGCCTTTTAGAATCGCTTGCAATCGCATAAACTGCGAAATATACATACATGTTTAAACATGCGTGTAGCAAGCTATGTTCAAATACTGCCGCGGGATTGTATATGCGCAATAAATAGTTTATTGAATATCAGCATGCACGTAGCAAGCTATAGTACATATAAAGTGTTGAGGATTTCTTAGTTTATGTAACGTATATGGTTTCGGTAAGATTTTGGACAGAATTCTGGTCGTGCCAATACCGTATTCTTTTTCTTGTACGTCGCTTCTAACTTCGTCTTAGTTCTATTTGTGTTACTTCCATCGCATACAATTTTACTAAGTATAATTCATTCTAATAAACTACTTGAACGAAATTTGAATTTAGGTAGACACCGCTATTAAACGTCAAGCGTTATAACAATTCTTTAGTAAGTTCTTGTTCTTCGAAGTAACTAATCAGTCACCGCCAAACACTTCTATTCTGATTATTATACTTATGAAACCACTATTTTAAAGTTAACTTTTTAGGTTAAGTTTCATGTATTTATCACAGTAGGGTTAAAAGTGATGCCCCAAGCTCCATTATGATCATCGTTGCGACCTCGCTGAATATTTATTCAAACTTGTAGGCTAAAGTAGAGTAAAATTATTCACAATTAGATTTTGTCATGATTTTATCTCATCGATATCATCCTTAACGAAGTTGACAGTTACTACAGTGCTGCCACGTGGTACCCGCAAAATACCCTAGATTCTAATTTAGCGCGATATAGTAACCACAATTTCGAAACTTATATAAAATTAATGACGCAAAGTAGAAAAAATAGTATATTACACTCGTTTTATAAGACGTATTGGTGCACTCGTTCCATTTGGGCACTCCTCGGTACGCTCGTCGTGCCCAAAACAACTCGTGCGCCAATTTGACGTCTTATAAAACTTGTATAATAATATACTATTTTGTTTTGTTTACTACAATAAATTTACATACCACAGTTATTACGAGTTAGGGCACTTTACATATTTCCAAGTAGATACTTAATTTGTCAAAAATACAATAATCTAAGCTAAGTGCCATCAAAGAACACAATCGCACAGTCTATGGAGAAACCCCTATGGTATGTAAGTTACCTAAAACGAGTAATTCATGTTTTTCTTTGTAAAAAAAAATACAGTTAATAATTATAAAAATGTTACTGCATTTTATGCCATTTTCGTCGTAATTCTCTAAAAATTCTGTAAAAAAATAATATTTTCTAAAAAGCGGGACATTTTTAAAACTCCGCGTAACGCGGGACGGACAAAATATGAAAAAGCGGGACTGTCCCGCCAAAAGCGGGACAGTCCCTTAATAATAATATACTAATACTAACACATTTTTCTTCAATAGTAACACCCCGGTTTTGTTGAGTACCGCTGGGGTCACCGATAAGGGGGTAGGTTGGAATGACTAGCGCGCTAGGGTGGGGGGAATTCACATTACCCGAGCATGCGCAGTAGGCCGTTGTTATATCAGCGCCTCTGACGAAGCTGGAAATTTCCATCGCACACTGCGATGAACGTTTTTACTAACAAACGGATAGAATTTTGTTTGTTTTAGTGTTCTTGATGTTTTTGTGGTGTTTTGAGAGGAAATGAAAACATAACCCAACTTTTTTTTCTTAATTCTTACGATACGGTTGGATAATATCGTAATTATTTTTTCTTTTGATTGAAGACAGGGGGGAGGTGGAAAATGGAAAGTTTTGAGGGACGGGGTTGAAAAATATATTCCCGAAGCGGAGCCCCCCCCCTCCCCACTACCAACGGTTGATATCTCTCCGGGAGCGAAGCGTGGTGTACATCCCTGGCAAAAAGGGCCGCCACGTCGGTTTCGTACGGAAGATAAACGAAAAGTAATTACGTAAAAAAGGAAAACGGGCGCGGGCGAACGTGTAGAACGTTTCATGCGAGAAAATCTAGCGAGCCGGGACTACGGAGCGAGCGAACGCCGGATTTTGTTTTTGTGAGTAGGCGCGTTGCCGTGGCAACGAGCCAATAGCGTTTCACGCTCTCGCCCCCACCACCGCCGCGCCGCTTCCCAGCGCCCGGACGATCGGCGTACTACGCTCTCTCCACGGCGCTGCCGGTAATTTATTTAATGTCCCGAGAAACGATGTTGTTTTTTTCTGTCTTGCTTGTTTGATGATTTAAAATATTTATTAAAAATCTGGTAAAAAAATAAGTTTGATTGTTGGTTGTTTTGTTTAGTCAAGTAAAATAGGACGTATGTGGTGCGAAAAGGTTACTGCGAGGGCGCTGTGTGCGCAGTAGCACCGCCTACTTTGAAATATCCGATATCAATACCGACTGCCGAACCCCCTCTTAATTGAAACAAGACGAAAAAACACGTGGTTTAGGTGATTAAGAACAAAATAAGAACGAAGTAAAAGGAAATATTGGTAATCGTGTTGTTGTTGTTGAATATTCTAAACATACATTTCGGTGATGAATGAAATAATGTTTCAAATTCATCCATTGTGAGACGAATAGTCGCAAAATTCGAAAGTTATAATTCAGTAAAACACACGACACGCGTCGTAACGCACAAAGACGAGAAACCATTAAAATTCAGCAAATGTGACTATGCTTGTGCACAAAGTACCAATGTTAGAAGGCGTATGAGAGCGCACAAGGGTCGTTCCGAAACAATTGGCTCAACAACTTTCCCCACCAATAATTTATCTATTGGGTTTATTGCCATATTTGAGGAACTTAAGCCCAATTTTTTTTTCTACAACAATCAATTGCTCCCAAACGCCCCAAACGATTGTCATAAAAATTAGAAAAAAAAAACATTCTAAAATAGTCTATCCCAAACTAGCATCTATATTTCCCAAATGATTAACATTAAAATTATAAAAACTTTCTATAATTGTTGGGCTTAATATTTATTGATAACTCCAATTTTTTATTTCTTTCAAGATCCATTGACTCCCAAACGACTATATGTAGGTTGTTCCAAACGATAAAAATTATAAGAAAATTCTAAAGACAATCTCTTGGGTTGTTGTTAGCGATATTTGATTGAGTTAACACCAATTTTTAATTTTTTTTATTAATCCCAAACGACAAAATGTAGTACATACTCCCAAACGATTAGCATAAAAATTATAATAACATTCTAAAGAAATCTATCAATTGCGTTCACTGTTACCGATAATAATTGATTGAATTAACCCGGACATTTATCATTTGTTAATTTAGTCCCAAACGACAAAATGTAGACACTTCCAAACGATTGACATACAAATTATAACAACATTCTAAAAATCTACCTATTGGCTTAACTGTTGTTACCGATGTTTGATAGAGTGAACTCCAATTTTTTGTCTTTTCTTGATTTACTCCCAAACCTAAAAATGTAGATACTCCTAAACGATTGGATTAAAAATTATTGGAACATTCTAAAGAAATCTATCTATTGGGTTCACTGTTGTTACTCTAAAACGTCTGTTGTCCCCGAAGTATATGGTTTTTCCAATATTTGATTGAATAAAACCTATTTTTCAATTTTATCACTAATCATTTACTCCCAAACGACAAACGATTGGCATAAAATTTACAAAACATTCTAATCCCAAACTAGTATCTATATTTCTCAATCTATTGACAAAATTATCAAAACATTTTAAAATTGTTTTCTTTTCTTTCTTGTTGTCCAAATTTGCATGGATTAACCCCTATTTGGAGACTCCCAAACGACTAAATGTAGGTAGTCTCAAACGATTGGTATAAACATTATAAGAACATTCTAATGAAATCTATCCATTTTTTTATTGTTTGTTTATTGTTGTTACCAATATTAGATTTAGTTAACACCTATTTTTAATTTACTCCCAAACGACAAAATGTAGGGAGTCCCAAACGATTGACGTACAAATTTTAACAATGTTCTAATGAAATCTATCTATTGTGTTCATTGTTGTTTCATTTAGATAACCCCAATTTTTGTTGTTTCTTTTTTAATTTATACTCCCAAACGACAAAATGTACTCCTAAACCATTGGCATTATTTAAACGTTCTAAAGGTTGGGTGGGTCATCGAAATCGTTTTTATAAATTATTATTTTTTTAGTTGTTCATATTTTATTGATTTACTTTTTTTGCGAAATAAACAATCTAAAATAGTCTATCCAAAACGACTATAATTCCCAAACGACAACTATTAGATAAACGTCCAAAACAACGACTCAAAGCGTACAGGTTATGAGAAACGGTACAGGTTATGTTACGAATTCGGTTGTCACACAACGATCCGAGATTTTCCACGTCGCGACTATTACAAAACATAACCTAAGCCGGCGGCGGCGTTCCAAGTCTCAAGTTCGTTTCAATTTATTATTCTTTCGAATTCCCAGTGCAACCGGGCCATGGTCACATTGTTCAACAAACGACTCATGAAGTCACAAACCAACCATACACTAGCTATGTATTATTTCATTTAATTCCGTAAAAAAAGGAGAAGTTAGGTTATTTTTTTGTTCGTGTGGTATAAGTTATTTTCTTGGGCAACCTGCAGAAGACTACAGGCAGATGTCACGTGAACTGCAGGCAGCCACGTGGTGTCAGGCACAGCGCCGTTTGGCCGCGATAAGCCCCATCAAGCAGCCGCTCTAGCCTTAATACAAACGAACAACGGCCTTACAGCAATAGCTATACCGCATCCCAACTAGTTTGGGTCGGCCGCGATATTTTTAGGTTATGATCCAACCGAGACTCGTACGAAATTTATTTTTCATCGAACTCCCATGCGGGTACATATTTCAATTATCACCGTTTAAGGTTATGTAGTAGATTAGACGTTTTAGTATTGACTAGAAACGGGTCAGACCTAATAGGTCTGCGCGTCGCCTAGACGGGTAGATCGCCTAGACGGGTAGATCTCCGAACCCGATAGATCGCCGATCCGGGTGATCGCTCATCCCAGTAGATCACCGATTCGGTAGATCCGACCCGTGTAGATAGAAAAACATATTAGATATCGATTTTGTTTGTTGTAATTCGTAAAAATCATTCCGTTTCAATTCCACGAACAGACACGTAAGTTGGATTGAAATACCACGGACTATAGCGTTATATATTATTATACTAGTCTCACACGCTGACGGTCGCTTCTGCGCATTTCGCATGGTCGGTAAGGTCGAGTTTCGCCCGCTCGGTGTATAAAACAATTGTGAAACTGCGGGCGATTGTAGCCTCTACGATATTCCCCTTACCCGAGCCCCACCGTCCGTATGATAAGAGAAAACAGGCCTGGACGGACGCGATCGTTTCGGTCGAGCCGAGCGTACCCGAGCGGGCGTAACGGTAGGTTTCGGGCGAGTACGGGCGGTTTGAGCGGTGCGCTCTTAGCATGGCCGTTGTGAAAGAAGGCCAGCCTGTGAACTTTTCCCTAGCAGCAGCACAAAGTAACTGACGTCGGCTGGCACGATGGGAAAAAACGCTGATCTGTCGGTTGATTTCAAGATGCTGGCTGCGGGACCGAGAGGCGCTAGTTGTACGAAACGGGACGATCACGTGACTCGCTGCGGCGGGCTTCACTTGTTTGAATGCGTACACGTGGAGTAACGCTCGACGGACGCCAGCGAGCTTTTTACTTCGACTTCGTCGGAAGGTTGTTGCAACTTACGCAAGGCGATGGAAAATTCTGTAGTATGTACGGTGCGCGCTGTGCTGTTCTGATAGGTTATATCAGGGCTCGGAATGATTCCATTTGTTTTAAGGGGGATTTTTTTGTCTTTTGTTGTTTGAAAATACAGCGAAGAAACTTAAAACTTGAAAAAGTTTACGTAAACGTAGAAAATGTTTGGACCTGTCAACATTTTTTGCCTCTCGGTGTAAACGCGAGCGCGAGAGAAATTTGATTGCTACAAAATTTTTGTTTAGGTTGCATTTAGAGCCTCTTCTATCGATTGGCGTTTTTGTTTTTTTCAGATTTTGTGTAATAAAGGTTGCGTACAAGATTTTCATGGAAGCGGATATTGGGTTCACTTTTGTTACTCCAGGACGTCTGTTGTCCCCGAAGTATATTGTTTTTTCAATATTTGATTGAACAAAACCGATTTTTCAATTTTATCACTAATCATTTACTCCCAAACGACAAACGATTGGCATAAAACTTACAAAACATTCTAAAATAGTATATCCCAAACTAGTATCTATATTTCTCAATCGATTGACAAAATTATAAAAGTATTTTAAAATTGTTGGCATCTTTTGTTTCTTGTTGCCCAAATTTGATTGAATTAACCCGAATTTGGAGACGGAGACTGCCAAACGACTAAATATAGGTAGTCTCAAACGATTGGTATAAATATTATAAGAACATTCTAATGAAATCTATCTATTTGTTTATCGTCAGTTTATTGTTTTTACCAATATTAGATTTTAGTTAACACCTATTTTTAATTTACTCCCAAACGACAATATGTAAGGAGTCCCAAACGATCAACGTACAAATTTTAACAATGTTCTCTGAAATCTATCTATTGTGCTCATTGTTGTTTAATTTAGATAACTCCAATTTTTGTTGATTCCTTTTTAATTTACTCCCAAACGGCAACATGTACTCCTAAACGATTGGCGTTATTTAAACGTTCTAAAGGTTGGGTGGGTAATCGAAATCGCATTTTATTAATTGTTATTTTTGTTGTTGTTCATATTTGATTGATTTAACTTCAACTTTTGCATACACAATCTAAAATAGTCTATTCAAAACGACTATAATTCCCAAACGACAACAATTAGATAAACGTCCAAAACAACGACTCGAAACGTACAGGTTATAAAAAACGTACAGGTTATGTTATGAAGTCGGTTGTCACACAGCGATCCGAGATTTAAACCGCTTGCTACAAAATTTTCAATTTTTGTTCAGGTTGCATTTAAAGCCTCTTCTATAGATTGGCGTTTTTGTTTTCTTCAGTTTTTGTGTAATAAAGATTGCGTACAAGATTTTCATGGAAGCGGATATCTCGGTGACGAATATTAGCACGATATCGGGATATGCACGTAATCAATCGTCATATTTTATTTAATGCTACTGTAGAAAAAGAATTGCATATCAATTTTTAAGTAATTTTTAAAGCCATTTGATATGAATGATTCGTGCAACGCGTACTACGTCAATCGTAACGGTAAATGGACACGTAGCTGGGACAGGGGAAGATTATTTACTAATTAGTACGATACGGTCAGAACAATTTAATTTCGGAATTTTGAATAGTAAACAAAAACTGAAATTTTTGTAGTAAGTGAGAAAATAAATAGGAAAGACTTGATTCTATTGAGAGTGTTGTCAGACCATCAGCCTTTAACACTGCTGTATAGACTAGATGTATAGTCAAGTGCCTGGCTACGTCAAATTTTTTATTCCACATCACTCCAGTAACGACAATGCTGTGAACAATGTCATTTGCTCAAAAGGCGCTTTTATCCGAAAATACAACAAAACATTTATGAAAATTTCATTCTATTTTAATATAATTATATAGTACCTAGATAGTTTCCTGCTTTTTAGGTTATGACAATCGATAGAGTGTCTATCTATCTAGGCAGCGATGTCGTTTTGTGTCGCTTATACGAGCAGGAGTTGTAAACAGACTGACGATCGCATAAAATTTAGCTGCTTCGTCGGGCACACCGCTGACTGTGATTGCAGTGTTATGACTGGACCGCCGTTCCGTAAACTACCGGTTCAATTATGCTTTTTTTTTTTTCGCGCGCGCTCCGACCGACCTAGTGACGTAACACGACGAAACTACATAAATCAAGCGAGCCGCGGTGGTTAATAATAAGCGCCGCGCGCGGAGGAATAGTAAACAACCAGATGAATGGGTGCTAAACGCATAAACAGGAAGAAAACCGACTTTTTAGACGCGTAAACCGGACGATCGTGAAGTGGTTTTAGTATGTTTGATGAAGCTTGAAAAATCATGATATCGTATATTCGCTTTTTTTGTACGAATATCCTATATCATGATTTTTGCAAGCTGCATCAAGTAAGTAACTTCCAGTTGCTATGTTTCTTAACCTAAAAATTGTAACAAGCTTATGTGTGTAAAACTTCATTTTGACGGTCTGATCCTAAACAATATGTCCTAAACGATAAGGGGGTGAAAAGGGTAAATATCAGTAAATCAATTTTGATATCAAACGATTTATGCATTTACGCAGATGCGAACAAAAAAACATCGAGATATGTCCTATAGGACTATTAGTGTATAATAAGTCAGAAGATGTCAAGATGTTTTTTTTTAAAACAGAATTTGAACGTATGACCAAATGACTAGAATACAGTACTAGTAGTAGTTATTTTTTCAAAATCAGTTGTTTTGCATGGAAATTTTAGATTTTCAAATCTTACTATAATCCAGTCAAATTGTGTTTTTACCAGGAAAGTTGGGGGGTAGTTTTTATGTCTTCCGTTCTTTACGTTTTTTTGCGGTGCCGACTCCAAATCTGAGATTTGCTAACAAAATTTCGTGACGCAACATTGAAGAAAATGCTCAACTTTTCGTAAATAACCTCTCTTTTGATAATGAAAGTGCATGCGATTTCCTACAAATTTCACTATTTAGGTTTTTTCTCCGACGAACCGTTCGGGCTCAGGCGATAGTTGAAGATCAGCTTATTTTATCAAAATTTTTCTTTGAAATTTGTTCTTTTTTTATAACTGAATTTGTACAATGTCGGACTTCATTAAATAACTTGAATAAATACGTAATTTAAAAAAACAATTGTACCTTTACATGTGACCCCGCACGAGAGAAGCGCCCTAACTGTCGTCTCTCGTTTCGATAATATTGACTCCTGTGTTTGAAGGCGCATAACTCTAAAACTACTGAACACAAAAAATCGATATAAAGTGTATCATGGCTAATCACCCTGTGTATGAGAATTCTCAATATTTAGTTTTTGAATCATCAAAATTTCGGCAAGTTTGTACAAAAAGATACAGTTACGAGTAAAAGTTTGCAATTTTAGTGATAACTTTTGTAATTATTTACCAATCTGATGATTTTTTGTATTGAAAAAAAAATAAAGATCTTTTGTCTTCCCTATCCTTATGGTGATTTAGACTTTTGTTTTGACAGCAGTAATGTCATAATTTAGAGACAACAATCTGAAAGAAATAAAATAAAATAAAAGGATAGGCAGAAACTTAAAAAACTGCAACAACTGATACATAACCATGTTGACAGATTGATAATATGTTTTAACAACTAAAATGTAAAATGGCTTTCGGAAAAAATTATAGCACAACATGTTTGATTAAGGTTACCAGATAATATAATATGTGACGCCGCAAACGACAAAATTGCCCACAAACCCACAAGCGAGGGAAGCCGAACTGCGCAAAATATTGTTCATGTTTATTTCGGTCTTAAAAATTAACTAATAGTCGGAATGCTATTAAATTCAAGGGATATGTATCGCAGTAAATAAGGATTATTTGCATGATAGCTGCGTTTTCAAAATGCTATTAGAAGATTGTTGCAAACGTCAAAATTTGTCGTCACGAGTGGGAGGGACTTTTAGTACATTAAGATCGCTAAAAAAACGTCAAAATTTGCAATATTCTCCCGAGTGGGAGTCACATTTAGTATATTAAGATCTCTAAAACCGTCAAAATTTGCAATCATCTCAAGAGTGTGATACACGTTTAGTATATTAAATTATACGTACAGTACTAAAAACATACGGGCTCGGCGCTATGCTAGAGCGACCGCAAAAAAAAACAATCGCCGTCCGATCGGCCTACTACCGGCTAATAAAAACATCATAAATCGGCAAATCACCGATCATCAATCAGACCAGACGGATCAAAACTGACCTACGATACGCGCGCGGGATGAATGGGGCTACCACCAATAAAGGAGCCGGTAATGTCACACTTTCCGATAATGAGCCGATCGGGTCTCGGACAACAAGTGGCGCCTCCCCCCCGCGCCCCGCTCCGGTTTTTATTGCATTATTGTATACACGACAACGGGCCGGTGGTCTCACGTGTTGTGTAACTAATCTAGTGCGATCGTGCGGCGACAAGTGACAGTTCGTAGCACGTGTTGCCCGCCCAGTGTTGGTGCACCTTCTTCAATTGTCTGTCATGTCTGGAGCATCCGCGAAAACGGCGTGTAGTACGGGGTTTGGGGGGGGAAGGGGGTTGTGAGGTGGTCGTGATCTCAGTTTTGAGGTTATGAATGAAATTCCTGCCGACAAAAGATATACGTCGCCGGGGCGAACGTTGAATGTTGTTCATGCATGCAGACGCGGCATTCTAATAGTGGAGATACTAAATTGAATGCGAGCGAAGTTTGCGAGCAAAACTTTAAGCTGCGTGCCGTTTTGGATGAATGGTTGAGTTTCTCTAAGGTTTAGTTGTCGATTTCTACACGTGAGTTAGGACGTAAGCGGGTGGACTATATCGAAGGGTTAAAGGTAAAACACAGTAAAGAATTTCTCTGAAATGTGGTGATTTTCGCTAGTAATGATCAGAGATAATTGAAACAAAAAAATGGTACGGCAGCTTACAAACGTACAGTGAGCGAACCTGAAGATCCAATAACTTCAGTTGGGGTCCGAAGTAAACCAGAAACAGTGTAATTTTAGGTGGACTACGTTTTTTTTTTTTTTTTATTCAGTACAAGAAGCAACCAATAATATCTACTTAGTATTGTTAATTGGTTTAAAATAAGTTATTTTTCTGGAGAGACAATTCAAAACTGAAATAATATGAATGATAGTATGAGTAATATTGATAATGTGAATGGAAAGTGGGTTATTTGGAAGTGTTTTTAATAGATTTTGAATGAATGAAAATCTGAATCTAAAGATGCCCATCAGTTTGTTTTTGTTGCATATTTGGTTTTCGTGTGTGAGCACATAAATCACATCAAAGAAAATCTGATTTTCAACACTCAGAAGTCAACAAATTTTCACTATAGTTAACCTAAAAGTACAGTGTTTAGGCTTTACTTTAGCAGTAATTTGAAATTTTTAAATCGCGTGTTCTATCGCCACTTGAAGACTTTACATCAAACTACCAAATACTTACAAATACAAATACATACTTAAAATTTACAATTGCATTACATTTTCGTTAAATTGCAAATATCACAAAAAATAGTAACATTTGGTGTATGACATACCAGATGTAAATTGGAGCGAAATAAAGGGTTATTACAGCCAACACATATTCTACAGGCTGTTCCATTTAAAAAACTCGAGAAAACGCCATTTGAGAAACATCAAGTTCACATACAAGTTCAATGAACACCCTGTATAGTGTATCTAATATCTTCGGATACTATCATCTACCTACTGGCTTTGACTATTGTCTCAGATAGTTTAAATCGGCAAAAATGTCGTTTTCACATAGTTTTTAGAAAGATCCTGCAACGGGCATATTTTGGAAAAACAATTGAATATCTCTAGAACTATTAACGCTGTGACTTAGTGACTAAATGCAACACCTTGTATAAATGACAATAATTTTACGTTATAGAAAATGGCTTGTCAAACAACTTTTGTAAAAAACAGATTTTCGCGAAAAAGATGTTTAATAAAATTTCAGAGAACAACATTCCATTTGAGTAAACAATGGTTACTTACGACTTGCTCACTTACTTTTCGAAAAAAAAAAAGTGAGGTTAAAATACAAAAAAAGTGATTACGTGCTTTTCTTTGGGGGAAAATTTCAACAATATAAATTCGACACAATAATACTAAAACAAATAATCGAAAGTTGCTCAAAACACAGCGCGAAGGCATAATTTTAAAACGTTTGTCGGTCGCGTCATTCTTGAGGATACACTCATGCAAAAAAAGAACCGACTAATCGACGAACTGCATGAATCACGGTAAAACACGTCACAAACCAGGACATCGCGGCACATACGTAGAGTAAGTTGCATGCCCTACATAAGGAACAACAAATCTATCAAAAATTCAGCGATTTAAATCGCATGGTAAACTGTCAAAACTAAAAAAAAAAATTGAATCCATTTCTGAACCATATCACAAGGTTTAAATGTTATTGAATGAACTCCTGTCATTTGAGTGCTTAGTTACACCCACCGTCGTCATGGTAACCCCACCAAGCCGTCACTTACAAATAGATTTCTGTTGTTATTTTAGTACCGGTCAATTAGATATTAATACAGAATACTTAACCTAAAAAAATAAAATCATCGTGTTAAATCTATTTCTATCAAACGGCCTATCTTATCGTTGCTTGTATGCACAGCGCGATATAACTTATTATCAGGCGGCAAATAAGATTGTATCCACGTAAAAAACAAAAAAAAATCCAGCTCGAAGGACCAACGATTTCAAATTTGGCGGTCGCGATCGCCGAAAAAACATAGGCGGCTATCGTAAACAGCGAATTGCCGAGTGGCGCCTATCTCCCTGCTACAAGACAAATGTCCAGCGGACCGGACAAACAGTCGACGCGTTGCGCAGAACGCGGAGAGCGCGCGCCGAGCGCAACATCCCGCTGGCCGACTGTGCATAAAACGATTTCAATGCACCGCGATCCCGCCGTTTCAAAACAAAACACATGCGGAGATAGCATAGGTAACGAGATCGACTCTGACAGTTGTCACGTGTAACCGAAAAGTCACAATTTCTAAATGAAAATCGGCTCGGCGTGGTGCAATTCTTAGCCAGCGAGGTAAAACAAAGCGTTGCTCGAGTTTATATTGAAGTTTCGTAGCGAATTTATCGAAAAAACAGCGGTGGAACAAAGTTATTTTGTTAAATTTTTAGGTTATATTAGGTTATAATCACACCGACTGACGTTTCGATGGGTAGATTTTAGTGAACCGTCAGAATCGGTCGGTATATTTCTGGATAAGAGATATTTTTAGGTTGTGTTTTTAGGGTTAGTTCGTGAATTATGTATAGAACGCTTACCTGAGATTCAAACCACATGTTTAGTACGGGCCTGGGGTAAACATTGTTGCGTAGAGCAACATGTCACATGAAATAGTCACAGTCACACACAACACGGGCTTGAACTATGGTGCTACGGTGCGATATACAGTCTAACTAAAGCTTAACAGCGCTCAAGACCGGTCGGGTCTGTGGACTGCGATGCTCCGCGCTCGCTCGGCAACTGTCGGCTGCGCTCGGCCCACCTGCATTCACGAAAAGGTTAGGTTCACGCGCGGAGCACACAGTTTCAAAATTACAACGTTTTAACATATTATTTCTATTCTACCCCGCGTAAAACCTTTATTTTATTGAAAAATGCATTAATTATTAAACGCTTTTTATGTTTATTCTGATACATAACCTAGTACGTTTGACGTTTACGTTTTTTCGTGGCGAATAAATCAGCTTATCGCTTTTTACACGAGCTGTTTTAAAATAGCACTGAACGGTTACGGTCTTTCCGCCGCAAGGTGGGGGTACTGTAGCCGAGCGTTGCGTCGAAACTTGGCAATAGAGAAAATATTTTGCGTTATATGCTATGCTCTTATATTATATTATTCTGTTTAATAAAATAACTTCTCGTTTATCTTACAGGCGTTGGACATAATTCTCGGTTTCTTATTGTTAAATTACGACTGCAAAATTTGAAATTACGAGTGTCCGTTCGGGCCAAAATAATAATTTAAAACTCCCGCCTGTCGCGCGTCCTCGCGTTTAAAATATTTGAGAATACGCAGTACGGCTGACTACGAAAACAACTATTAGAATTGTTTATTTCATACTTGTTTGCTCCGCTATCGGTGGTGTGCGATTCATTTTGTACGCGTGCGTTAAAAAGTTGCTGCGCA
This sequence comes from Aphodius sticticus, assembly GCA_963966075.1. Taxonomy (NCBI): domain Eukaryota; kingdom Metazoa; phylum Arthropoda; class Insecta; order Coleoptera; family Scarabaeidae; genus Aphodius; species Aphodius sticticus. Next base: position 1,793,630 of record OZ014507.1, read on the forward strand.
AGCACGTATACAAGGCCGGGCAAAATTTACAAACATTACTTTGTTTTGATTCTGTAACCTAACCTATAAAAAACAACTTTTGAGTCCGGAAATGTGTTTTTCTTTAGCAAACTACTGAAATATCTATTGATTTATAATGTAGACATTCGGGAATTATGTATAGAACAACAGCAAATAATTCATTAACTACACATAGAAAAGTGATCTCTCGAACGAAGAGAGAATTACTTGGCTGAAGTAGTTGGTAGGTTCGTATATACGCGAGAGATTATTGACTTCAACCAAGAAATTTTATTTCTTAGAATAATTACTAGAGTTAAGAAAGTGGTTACTCTGGTGAAGTAAGTAAACAGTCTTCAATGAGGTGTATATTTTTATTCCCGGTAAATATTTTTAGCTACTTAATGTAAGAATTTTAAAGATTTGGCACAAATACGTTTTCTATTGCTAATTAACAAGATAGGTATGTTATATTTACTTACTCGTTCTGAACTGTTGCGTTCGTTACATCAAACTATTCCGTGTTGAAACGTTTATTGTACACTAATCACAAGGCACATCCCCTACGGGTACTTCGTTGTTGTTTTCGTACTAGGTTAAGCTCCTTTACGGCGCCAGCACCACGCGCGGGCGCGCGAGCCTTGACAAAATCACGGTGCGCATATTTATTCCAGAGAAAGGGATTACTTGAAAGAAGTGAGAATCACTTCAGTTAAATAATTGGTGGGTTTTTATTCAGTAAACAATACTTACTTATATTGACTGTCTTATATTTTCTTGGAACTACGCACTTGGATGGATTTATTATTACCTCGTTGGAGAAATTAACATTTTTGGGACGAAAAATTCAATTACTTCTTTCAATACAATATTGGTTCTTATAAAGAAATAATTTATTTGTTGACAGCATTTATCTGAGAAATTATTTTACTTATATTGAGTATGTGGCATTTCTCGTATATACCTAACTTTCTACATCCAAGTAAATATGCATTGGAATCTAGTAAATAAATTCACGAAATTATGTTTTCTCGTTCCAAAAAGTGTGTGCAGGAAATCGTACTATAATTAATTAGGGTATGTCTGATGTTTAAATTTCAATTCATAGACTTCTTCTTTAAAACAGGGAATTTGGTGCTACTTATGGTGGATTTAATTTTATTAGGTTACCAAGTTTCGCCGCTAACTTCTCTTGGTAAGAGTTTTATAAACCCCGTTTCAAGTGTTCACTCATATGCCTCCTGACATTGGTACTTTGTGCACAAGCATAGTCACATTATCTAGATTTTGATGGTTTCTCATTTTTGTGCGTTACGAACGCTTGTCGTGTATTTTACTGAACCACTACGTTCAAATCTTGCGACTATTCTTTTCACAGTGGATGAATTTGGAACATTATTTCTACTGAAAATTGAACGAAATTTACGAATTGTAGTAATCAAACTTTCACTATGTATTTTGATAGTAATATTTAACATTAAGGACACTTGACAAAAATAACAAAAACAACAGTAAGGCTCGTCTACATAACCTTCAAAATAAAAAATTCCTCTGTCGATAAAACAGTAAATAAAACACAATGGAGATGAGATTGCAGTACGTACGATTTGTTTAAACATTTACGAACGATAACAGATTAGATAGTAGCGTTGAAATTTTCCCGCAATCGCTCTGAACTGCGTGAGATATGTAAAAGAAAAACGAGCTGATTTTGACAGTAAGTTGAAAATAGGCCACTTTTGATGTGGGGATTCCATCAAATGTTGAGTTTTTTTTATTAATAAGCATAGGATGCTTAACATATTGAACCTAATCTAAAAGATTAACCATCAATTTAACTCTGAATTCTTAAAATTAGGTACTTGTCTCTAATAGGCTATCCACTGATGTCCCTATATTTACTTTGTCCCAAACAAGAAGCACTAACACTTCACTCACTGTGCTCTGCTTTTTATACTTTTCACTGATTCACTAGTTCGAAGGGTTTAGTTCGTTTTAGTCTTCTCACTAGATTCTGGTTGTCCAGTAGCTGCAGGGCCTCTACGTTGACGTGATGGCTTCGGCGAGATTCATGCTTAGTGGCAAATCTTTTTATCTCTTGGATGACTTGTGGGACACCAAGATCACGGTGCAGGTCACTATTCCGTATGTACCAAGGAGCGTTAACCATATTCCTTAGTACTTTATTTTGGAAAATCTGGATTCCTTGTATATTGGAGCTTTTTGCGCAGCCCCAAAGCTGGATGCCGTATAACCAAATAGGTTTTAGTGCTTGGTTGTAAACTTGTAGTTTGTTCTGTACTGACAACTGAGAGTTTCTTCCCAGAAGCCAGTACAGTTCTCTGTATTTGAGGCCAAGCTCTACTGTTTTCTTCTTAACATGTTCTTTCTACCTTAGTTTTGTATCCAGTGTCATACCCAAATACTTTGCAGTGTTCGCATATGGAACTATGGCGTCGTTAATCTTGACAAGAGGTATGTCCTCAAATCTTTTGTTTGTAAAGTTAATGTGGACAGATTTCAGTTCGTTGAGCTTGGTCTTCCATTTTTTGGTCCATTTATATATTTTATTACTAGCTTGTTGAAGATTCCTGGTAGATTCACCAATAGTTGATCCCACTGCCATTAGAGCCGTGTCATCTGCGTATTTGGCGAGTGTTACATTTTCCATCTGTGGAAGGTCACTTGTATTTAGCAGATAGAGAATTGGTCCCAATACACTACCCTGGGGTACCCCAGCTTTGACTTCTTTTAGTTCCGAGTATTCATCGATCTGTTTTATTCTGAATAGTCTATCAGAGACTGATTGAGACAGATTGAGTTATGATATTAGGTTATGATACGAAAAAAACAACATTTTTACCTATACTAGCTACTACGTATAATAAGAACTACATTATTTGCAGACAATATTTGAGGTTAGAAGTCTAGAATGGTTTATAACTGCTAAGCATTTAAGTTTTAAATCTTATTTCGTATGTTGTTTTTTGCAGAATTGTAGTTTTCCTGAAGTATATAGGGCTTGGAATGAGATACCATGTATATAAGTTGTAGCTGTCAAGTCGATAACATAACCTATCGCAGCTGTCAAATGTCATTTGTCCCATTTGTGTTTTTAACAGTTTTTAACTTACTGATATGACAATAGTGATCTACGCAATGCATGTTGACGAAAATGTTGATACGTGCCATATTTGACGTTTGACAAATGACATTTGCTGAGTTGCGGAATTGTGCACTTAACTTCAACTTAACAGAAGCCGTGCGCTAAGTGCGCCAATCACAGGCTCTCGATTTTGACAATTCGCATGATGGTGACAGAAACATAACCTAAAAACTAACTCGTGCGACTTGAACTTTGTCGTCTTTGTGTTGTTTCGCACTATTTTTAGCTCGATTTACGGGTTATAAACATGGATGATGGAACCTTGATCCAACTTGTGTGTACATAAACATATTTGTATGATAAAAACGAGAGATTTCATATTGGGTCACTTTCAAATGCACATGTCAGTATTCAAGTAGCTTTGAAGAAGCGAGCAACATGGCTCGCGAAACGTCAGCATTAACAAATCTTGACACACGGCATAACCCGGAAGCAGTTTATTTTCTAAATTTATATTATATTTTATAAGTTTAACAATAATTGCCCCTAATCCCGACACTAAGCGTATTTTTGATCCGAAATCCTCAGTAAACCTAATTCAGCCAGTGATCCTAAATCAGACACTTGTGGTACACTATTCCGACAAATATAAACATTCAAGTAAATATTAAGTGTTTTAAATATTGTTAAATAAGATTTATTATTAAGAGATGTTAAACATTTATGTTTTACCATTTTTAATGAATAACAGTATAAAATAAGTCCTTAGTCTTCTTCAGTCTGCCCTCTTTACCTCATCTGTATTTTAATGTTGTTTGCATCTGGAATTTTTAGTGTTCTCTTTTTCTTGGCGCAGCTTTTTATTCTGTTCGTTTTTCGCTTTCTTATTTCTCTAGAAGGATTTTGTTTTGTGGTTCCTTATTTTTTATTAACAAATATTCTCTCCAAGCATTAGTGATAGTGTTACAGAAGAACAGTTTCTTTTTAATTTATTTGGGTGTTTCAGGTCAGAATAATGATTTTTTTAATGGAGATGTCATCAGTTCAACTGTTATCTCCAAAGGTGGTGCATCAATGCCAAAATCGCTACTCTCTGCTGCTAGTATTGCATAATTCTGTCTTATTTCATCATCTACTATGATTACGGACTATTGATGATCGTAATTTCGCCACCCTGTGATAATTGGGGATTATTTATGTTCGTAATTCCGACAATCGTGTCTGAATTTGAACAAAATGCGTACAATTTATTGTAATCTAGCAAACGATGTAAAATATGTTATTTTCTTGTGTAAAGACAGCAATAGAGCCATATGTAGTACTTCTAGGTAGTACTTTTAACTATGTACACAATTCCGACACACATGTCTGAATTACGCACATGCTATATTAACATGTACCAAATTCCGACACCCCTAAATTTGTAAATAATAGTGGTTAAAAGAGTAGTACACCGTATTATCATGAAAATATAAAGCATTGTTAGTCAACCTAAATAGATATTATTAGAATTTTCTTAATTAATGTTATCATGTAGCGATTTAAAAAGAAGTCGAATTGCAGTTACCTTATAAGGAAAAAATCAACTTTTAGCATAACACTCAATTATCAAGATCAGTCAAACTTTGAGGTTATATTCTGACCGTTAGAACATTGGTAGTAGTAGTTGGAATTTGGGACGTTTACCTTATCTGCATTAAAATTAGTTAGCCAGGATTTGACAGATTGTTTGATTCTATTGACAATATTGTCGGATCAACGCCGTTTAGGACTGCTGTATAGTATGATAAAGTTATGTGCCTGGCCAGATCGGATTTTTTTTGTATGTTCGTTAAAAACTTTTAGGAACATTTATTTCGAGAACAATACGAACAATGTGTAATGTATCAATAAGTCTGAAACCCAACATTGCTTCAAAGCTCAAAATTATTTGATCTTGGTCGATAAATTCTAGGCCGGCAAATATTGTTGATGTAATCTTCATCATCACTTCAAAGTAAATTGTATTATATCGACATACTTTTCTAGTTTATAATGTATTTAAAATAAGCCCATCAAAACCGAACAAAATTTAATGTATTATTTTAGGTTAAGTTCAGTTTACAGTTTAAACTCTGGATGTATAACGTTTAACTTGTCTAATACTCTAGATGCACTATAAACTATACTAATATAGCAATTCTAACCCCAAAATATCACCCGATGTTCAATGAACGACAAACAAATTTCAACAGACTGCTTAATATAAATTACAGAATGAAGCTGCAAGGTTCTAAACTAAATATCTAAGTTAACCACAATGTAATAAATTGTCGTGGGGTACCGTAAAAACATTTGAGACTTTTGACACTTGACAGCGTATGTCAATAGCGAAAAAATGACGACGTAAGCGACTTTTCTTAGCGTACTTGTGTGCAGATATTGATATTTTATAACTTGTTGTAAATATCGGTGAAATATTATGAAATTGCGGACGTTATAGAACAACCTGTATATCAAAATCATGAAACGCAATTCGCAAATGCGCGCACATCGCTCAAATAGCGGCTTACCGACAAGACGAAACGATAGCAGGCGTCTGTCACATCGTCGGCCGATTATTTTTTAAACTATTCCTCGTCCCGAAAGAAAACCAGCGTCTGCCAAACGGTCCAGCCGTAAAAGTACGAAACAAGTTGGGTGCCGCCGCGCGTCGTATTCGAACGCTGCATGTGTGTGCGTTTGTACGGCAATCGCCAACTTATTATCAATTACTGTGACTCAGCCGTTCGCGGCCGGTACGCCAAGCGGTACCATGCATAAAACATACTCCCTCTCTCTCTCTATTCCGGCATTCGGATCGATTCGCGCGCCGGCCGGGGTATGGTTAGGTTGGGTCCCTCGGTCTCCCCACTCCGCGAAGTTTCTTCTCGGCGCGTCTCGCTCGGGCCAATGGGACGCGCGATGCGGTCGTCTCGCTCGCCTGACGTCACCGGTGCAGAGTGAGTAGCTAGGCTACAGTATGCGCTGCTTTCACGGAACAGGCCGAGCGACCCTCCACTCTATTTCTCTGGTGCGGCCGGCCAGCCGAATACTCGTCGCGAGCGTTCGATAAACAAAGCGACCGGCGCGCAGTATTTGGACGGTCCGCATATCTAGTTACATATAACCATGGAATGGATAATTTCGAAACTTCTACTCTGTATTTCAAGCATAATAATGGGAATAAGATAATCAAAATTCGCGCGTATATGTAAACTGAGCGGGATCGCGACGCATTTTGAAAATTATCGGGAAAAATTGGTCGGAGGTACCTAACCTAAAATTTTTTTATTTTTTTTGGGGGATTGAGGAGATTGTTGATGCGGTGGAAACGGAAGTGTTCATGCGGAGATGCGGTGCTGAAATGCGTCGCGTCCTCGACGATTTTTCCGCTGAAAACCTGCTGCGCGCTATTGTCGATTCCTATTCTCTCGTATACAAATCGGTATTGTCATTTTTTGAATTTACCGATCGCGGTCGGCGCGCTACCGCGTGCGATGTTTGATCGGTCGGTAATTATTTTGACATTCGTACGATTATTGAGGTTGTTTGACAATAAATTAAAAATACACTTCCAGTTTAGACATTTACATCAAATAGTATATTATTATACAAGTTTTATAAGACGTCAAATTGGCGCACGAGTTGTTCCCAAATGGAACGAGTGCGCCAATACGTCTTATAAAACGAGTGTAATATACTATTTTTTCTACTTTGCGTCATTAATATTTTATATAAATTTAGAAATTGTGGTTACTATATCGCGGTAAATTAGAATCTAGGGTATTTTGCGGGTACCACGTGGCAGCACTGTAGTAACTGTCAACTTCTTAAAGATGAGATCGATGAGATAAAATCATGACAAAATCTAATTGTGAATAATTTTACTCTACTTTAGCCTACAACTTTGAATAAATATTCAGCGAGGTCGCAACGATGATCATAATGGAGCTTGGGGCAACAATTTTAACCCTACTGTGATAAATACATGAAACTTAACCTAAAAAGTTAACAACTTTAAAATAGTGGTTTCATAAGTATAATAATCAGAATAGAAGTGTTTGGTGGTGACTGATTAGTTACTTCGAAGAACGAGAACTTACTAAAGAATTGTTATAACGCTTAACGTTCAATAGCGGTGTCTACCTAATTCCGCTACGTAGACGTTGCGGCTTATATATTTACAAGCACTTATAATTGAAACCCAATTCTAATTTCGGCAAAGTAGTTTATTAGAATAAATTATACTTAGTAAAATTACATGTGATGGAGGTAATACAAATACGTTGCACACAACCAGAACTAAGACGAAGTCGAAAGCGACGGACAAAAACGAATACGAATTGAACCAAGCATCCAGGCGTCCAAAATGTTACCGAAAACTTATACGTTACATAAACTAAGAAATCCTCTACACTTTAAATGTACTATAGCTTCGTACGTGTATGCTGATAAACCATTTATTGCGCATATACAATCTCGCAGCAGTAATTAAAATCGTTCATATCTACGATGTAGGTTTGATCTTCGCATAATACCTTATTACAGTAAATGTGGTCCTTGAATTATATCTGAAAAGGGGATTTGATGTTTAGTTGAAAAGAATGATAACGATCACTTACCAGAGTCGTAAAACATCACCGAAAACGTCATGCTGGCGTATTTTGCTGAACACAGAAAAACTAAGAAAGCCCCAATCCTTTGGCCATACTATAGCTACACCCATGTTTAAATATGTATAGAATATTGATATTTCGCTGTTTATGTCATTGCAAGCGATTAAGAAGATGCAGTGTGTGGTTATGTTGGGTTATGTATTGTACGTTTGACATATGGCATTAGATATCAATGTGTACCAATCTTAGACAAAATGTTACTGTTTTTGGTATTACAATGTGTTAATTGTAACACCGAAAACAGTGTTACAATGTGTGCATTGTGAATGCAAAGTAGAAAAAGTAATTTTAAGTTACTACAATTATAAATGTTACCATTTGCTGATAGAATGTTGAGGTTATGTCTGCCTGATCTTCTTTTCGTCTGAACACTCTTGACACGTTCAACCAACGTCAAGGTTGACGTTTGATGTTTTCAGTGCTTTACTGTTTTGATTGCAAAGCTTAGGGTTTACTATGAGAAATTTCTACTACCGTAAATTCTCAAAAAATGCCAAAGCCACGCTGTTATCCTTTTTAACCGATGTTATACTAAGAAATCTAACGTGATAGGTATATTTTGATCATATATTTTGATTCTTATTCAGCGCAAAAAAGAAATCTGACAGACATTTCATTAAATAATCATCTGTGTGTAAGCGGAACCAACAAATTTACGTGCCTGCTGAAGCACGGTGGACAAACGCATACTGCGTTTTGGTATGGCATGGTTACAGACTTTTTGCGATATTAGAAAATCACGTAGATAAAAGAATATGATTTGAAACTCCTCACACCTGCGTGGCATGCTTCGAACTAGTCTGCGAAGAGATTCTTAGTCTATACTTTCCCATTGCTCAATCAGGACTTGTGTCAGTTCCTGTATGGTTAGCGGGGGATTAGGGCGCTTGCAAACACGTCGGTCAAGCTGATCCCACACGCGTTCAATAGGATTCAGGCCAGGACTTAACGCCGACCTGAATTCCACGTTCTTGCAAAAAGTTTCTGGTGATGCCGGCGGTATGTGGCTTTGAATTGTCCTGTATTAGGATGAAATTTTGACCGACGCCATATGCAGCAGGCACCATGGTCCTCCAAGATGTTTTCGATGTAATTCATGGCATTTAGTCTACCAGGAACCACAACAAGATCAGTTCTGTTGTCTATACTGATCCCAGCCCAAACCATCACAGATCCACGACCAAATCTATCCACTTCCTGTATAGTAGCGGCTGCGTAGCGTTCACCAGGATGTCTATATACACGTGCTCGACCGTCGCAACGAGTTAAACGAAATCTGGACTCGTCTGTAAACAGTACAGGCGTCCGAAGTTGCCAATCTCTGTGATCCAGAGCAAACTTACTTTGTGATGCTGCGTAAGGCGTGGTGCGCCGACAGGTCTTCTTGGTTTCAAATTCGCTTCTTTTAATCTGTTTCTAACAGTTTGATCAGTAATTTCTATTCCATGTGCTCGTCTTAGGTCGTTTAGGAGGTCTCGTGCTGTGGCAGTACGCTGACGTAGAGAGGAAAGGACAAGAAATCGGTCTTGATTTTGAGTAGTTTTTCGATTTCGACCTTGTCCAGCTCTTCTAACATATTGGCCAGTCTCCTGAAACCGATTCCATAAACGCTGAATAACAGAAGGGGAAACTCGAAGGTCCGTGTTGACAAGTCGAATAGAGTGACCATGCTGAATAAGGGCGACAACACGAGCAACTTGCACTTCACTAAGATACCTCATTTTACTTTTAATAGCGTTTCCATTTTTTCCATTTTATTTTGCGTTATTAATTTACATTTTTAAGGGTAACTTAGAAGTAACTAAGAATTTAATTAAGAGTATGTGAAAATCATGTGCCTGGCCACATCAATTTTTTTTACCATAGTAAACATAGCAAGTGTTGTGCCATTTTCAAAATTACACTAAATGGGCAATATTTTAAAATAACTTTCTAGGTTATCCAGGTATTTTTCGTTTGTATCTAAACGACGATAAGAAAAATATCTGGATAAGCAACAGAAATAGTATGTGAGCAACATTTTCTTCATTAATACCTAACTGTTTATTGAATTTTGAACACTGTGTACAATTGAACTTCACCTGTTGTATTGGTAATGTAAAAACAGAATAATTGAAGCGTGTAGAATTTGATTCATCGATATCTTTGGGACTTTAGGACTTCCTCTGTATACCTGGGCATACAGAATGCCGAATTTCTATAGAAAAGACCCCATTCGTTCAAAAAGGCAGCACCCTGCTGCTATGCCTCCTATGGACGGGAAAAAACAGACCTTTCAATTGACAGTTTAGTTTGAAAAGAATAATCGAACACTTTCTTAAATTGGGACCCTAGTTTTTATTTCAGAGTCAAAACTATAACAGTATGAAAGTAACCGTACTGTATATAAGTACCTAGCATGGGTGGGCGATTTCACAAATAGATTAAAATGTCTTTACCTATTGTAGTACTTAAAATATCGTTACTGTCATCGATTTACCTACATGAACAAAAATACAATCGTTGTCAGGAGCATTTCATTAAATTTAAAAAAAAATGTATGATTATGTCAAAAACCACTGAAGATAGGTATAGGAACTTGTGGTGTATTAATATACAACACTTGTGATAACAACTTACATGACAACCAGTGAATAAAGGATATAGAAACATAACCTAAAAAGTTAACTTTAAAATAGTGGTCTAATAATTATAATAGTCAGAATAGAAGTGTTTGGCGGTGACTGATTAGTTACTTCGAAGAACAAGAACTTACTAAAGTATTGCAAAATTCTAATTTCGGTGAAGTAGTTTATTAAAATAAATTATACTTAGTAAAATTACATAGTTGCACACAACTAGAACTAAGACGAAGTTGGAAGCGACGTACAAAAAAAATACGGTATTGGCACGACTAGAATACTGTCCAAAATGTTTCCGAAAACGTATACGATACATAAACTAAGAAATCCTCAACACTTTAGATGTAGTACAGCTTGCTACGTGCATGCTGATATTCAATAAACTATTTATTGCGCATATACAATCCCGCGGCAACTCCTTATTCAGGTAAATGTGGTCCTTGTATTGTATCTGTAACGAGGATTTGATGTTTAGTTGACGACAATGATGCACGATCACTTACCAGAGTCGCAAAACATCATCAAAAACGTCATGCTGGTGTATTTTGATGAACAGAGCAAAACTATGAAAGCCCCAAGCCTTTGGCCATACTATAGCATGCTACACGCATGTTAAAATATGTATAGAATATAGATATTTCGCAGTTTATGCGATGCAAGAGATTCTAAAAAGGCAGTTTGTGGTTATATGTATTACGCTTGACATATGGCATTTGATATCAATGTGACCAATCTTAGAAAAAAGTTACTAGAAACGGTGTTACAATACAATTTGTTAATTGTAACAGCGAAAACTGTCTGACTATATTTAGCCTATGTTCTCACCAAAAAAAAATATAAAATATTTTTTCTACTTTGCAGTCACAATGCACACATTGTAACACTGTTTTCGGTGTTACAATTAACACATTGTAATACCGAAAACAGTAACATTTTTGTCTAAGATTGGTACACATTGATATCAAATGCCATATGTCAAACGTACAATACATAACCCAACATAACCACACACTGCATCTTCTTAATCGCTTGCAATCGCATAAACTGCGAAATATCAATATTCTATACATATTTAAACATGGGTAGCCTGCTATCGTATGGCCAAAGGATTGGGGCTTTCTTAGTTTTGCTGTGTTCATCAAAAACGCCAGCATGACGTTTTCGGTGATGTTTTATGACTCTGGTAAGTGATCGTTATCATTCTCTTCAACTAAACATCAAATCCCCTTTTCAGATATAATTCAAGGACCACATTTACTTTAATAAGGTATTATGCGAAGATCAAACCTACATCGCAGATATGAACGATTTTAATTACTGCTGCGAGATTGTATATGCGCAATAAATGGTTTATCAGCATACACGTACGAAGCTATAGTACATTTAAAGTGTAGAGGATTTCTTAGTTTATGTAACGTATAAGTTTTCGGTAATATTTTGGACGCTTGGATGCTCGGTTCAATTCATATTCGTTTTTGTCCGTCGCTTTCGACTTCGTCTTAGTTCTGGTTGTGTGCAACGTATTTGTATTACCTCCATCACATGTAATTTTACTAAGTATAATTTATTCTAATAAACTACTTTGCCGAAATTAGAATTGGGTTTCAATTATAAGTGCTTGTAAATATATAAGCCGCAACGGCTACGTAGCGGAATTAGGTAGACACCGCTATTAAACGTTAAGCATTATAACAATTCTTTAGTAAGTTCTTGTTCTTCGAAGTAACTAATCAGTCACCGCCAAACACTTCTATTCTGATTATTATACTTATGAAACCACTATTTTAAAGTTGTTAACTTTTCAGGTTAAGTTTCATGTATTTATCACAGTAGGGTTAAAAGTGTTGCCCCAAGCTCCATTATGATCATCGTTGCGACCTCGCTGAATATTTATTCAAACTTGTAGGCTAAAGTAGAGTAAAATTATTCACAATAAATTTGATTTTGTCATGATTTTATCTCATCGATCTCATCCCTAACGAAGTTGACAGTCTCTACAGTGCTGCCACGTGGTACCCGCAAAATACCCTAGATTCTAATTTAGCGCGATATAGTAACCACAATTTCTAAATTTAAGTATATTACAGTCGTTAATAGTATATTACACTCGTTTTATAAGACGTATTGGCGCACTCGTTCCATTTGGGCACTCCTCGCTACGCTCGTCGTGCCCAAAACAACTCGTGCGCCAATTTGACGTATTATAAAACTTGTATAATGATATACTATTGAAAAACTGAAGTAATAGCATAACAATTAGTATTTCTATGATGTCACTTTCCATATAGAAACAACATCAAACATTCCACTAATTATCGTGAATACAAGTCCAGCTACTTAGTAGTATTTAGTGAAAACAAACTAGTTTGTTCACCTATTTAGTGCTTGAAATCGTTTCTACAGCGTTGATTGCATGGTGCAAATTATGTTGTGTACTGTTATACGGATTTTTTCCAAATGTATAGAGGATGTCCCACTTTTTCCCGCAAAATTATTTTTTATGGACTTATTAGTATTTTCAATTCCTTAAGAAGTTACAGCCGTTGAAATAATGACAAAACAAAGAAAAATATAACAAAATACGTTTCAAACATACCTCATACTACGTATGATAAAGTAAAATATTACATATTAGTTCTGAGCTACTCAATTCGAAGCTAAAGTGATTTATAATTTACAACACCGTACAGGATGGACATATTTTGCCTATATTATAGGTGATCTCCGTAAGTACATACATTCATATTTTGACAGTTATTAAAATATTGAGAAATCAAACTTTGGTATACTGTGTGTCCGATGGACGTAACTATACCTATAATGGACGTAATTTTTAATTTTTCGAGAAAAAGTCATTCTTTAGAAAGAGTTTTGGATGTCCTAAAAAGTCGAAAGCCATTGTTAATATTTTGATTTAACATACAGGATGATTAGAAAACACGAAAATGTTAAATTGGCCGAAGAGTAAACTATCGGTTTTTTCGGAATTAGAACAAAATTGTTATAGGTAAAAGTTGTTTAATATTTAAATTTATGCCCAGATATCAAATTTCAATGTTGTATTCTAAGTTTTATATTTTATTTATCTTTAACAAAGTAACTTAACAAAACATTACTCCACATGTTCTCCTCCTACAGCTACACATTTTTCCAATCTTCTTCTTAACTCCCGATATACCAAATCAATTGTTTCGTCATTTATTTCGTGTACTGCTTCCCTAATTTTTAATTTTAGAATGTCTACATTATCATGAAAATTATTCACATACACCTTCTGTTTTAAATAACCCCACAGAAAAAAATCAAGCGGCGTTAAATCAGGTGAACGTGGTGGCCATCCTATAGGGCCGAATCGTCCAATCCACTTATTTGGAAAATGTCTGTTCAACCAATCCCTGACTTGATATGCGCTATGAGCAGGACAACCGTCGTGTTGATAGTGTAGTGAACACCTGAGCTGTAAGTTGATTTCGTCCAAAGTAGGTAGCAAAGAATTTTCCAACATATCAAAATAAGTGTTTTGGTTTACAGTACCGTCAAAAAAGTATGGTCCAATTATTTTCTTGAAAATAAATTCCACACCAAACATTCACTTTTTTATATTTTTGAGAATTGGTTGTAATACGGAAATTTGGATTTTCTTGAGTCCAATATCTGCAATTCTGTGAACTAACAACTGCATTTGTAATAAACGTCGCTTCGTCAGAGAAAATAATTTTTCTGTAGAAAAATCTATCGACCATAATTCGTTCTCCCATTAATAGGCATAATTCTAATCGACGAGCATCATCTCCTTCTACTAAAGTGTGTATCAGTACTGGTTTATAAGGATGAAATGTTTGATTTGTAAAGATCCTTTGCAGGTGGCTTTTACTGATGTTCAAGTCTCGAGATCTTTGCCTCAACGATTTTTTGGGCAAGTGTTCACGGAATCAATAGCTAACATAGTTCCTGCATCATCTTCGCCATTTCGCTTTTTTTCTTGATATTTTTCATGTCTCCTGTTGCATAACATTTTTTAACCAATTCACGAACACAATTGACAGAAACGTATACCTTAGGGTATTTTCTGTTAAAAGCTTCAATAGCACGGCGGTACGATACCTTACCTATGCCGTAACAAAGAACTAAATAAACCCTTTGCTCTAAAGTCAACATACTTTCAATCAGCTTCTATCAACAAATTGCTTGGATACGCTGTTACTACTGTCAACTGATCAATCATATTTGTGGTCTCTAAATTTTTTGTTCACCTTTATGTCATCGAGCTTATATGACTAGAGGGAGCGTGACGGGCTTTGTTTGTGGCCAAAGATAATAAGGTCGAAAGTCGTATATTTTCTCGTTCCCAATGTAACGCACCAATGAGCGGTCAGATTAAACTGGCGGCTATATGTCAAATTTGAATTAGGTAGTCGCGTATGGCGTGAAAGGTAACCTCACAAAATAAAAATCCTTTTTTGTTTTTGAATGTACATACATTTGTAGTACCTGTTATAATTGTGACATTTGTTAAAAAAGCAATTAAACCATCCAAGAGCAATTATATATTTATATAGTAACAACAGAATCCATTTTTTTATAGGTTTGGACAAAATGTATTCTTGCGTGTAAGATTTTATTTGTCTGTATAGCTTGACCAGCGAGTAGTTGCATCGAGAGCGTTGCGCAGTACTCACGTCACGTACTCATTATATTTACGCTCTGCGCACCGCTGTCGAATCAAGTTTAAGTTGGTTGTACTATACACGATTTGTTTATTTTCTTTAATAGGAATATGGGTAATAAACTACAAGCAAAATACAACTTATAATAGGAAAATATTTTATTTGAACATAATTTAACCACTGGTTTTTAAACAAAATGGTCTTGGTGTAAGAACTACGTACTCTTTTTTCTGATTCTAATAACATGGTTTTACACAAATAATATGCTCCATTAATGTTGATAAATTACACACTTTTTGTCTTAATCGCATGTTGTAACGAGACAATTGGCGGATTCGAGCAATTTTCTTGCTTATGGTAGTTCTTGCTAATGCTAAAACTGCCCGTGCTTGAGGAGACGAAGATAAGTCTGAAGTATGTACGTCACCCATATATCGAGGATTGTAGCTACAATAAAATAACGTTAAAATATACCTAAAACAAAGTTACATATTACATAAATTTTCTCCTTTTTCTTGGCAGTGCTGAAGGATGTTCCGTTGGTGTTGCGCTGTGTGGCACTTTCAAAGCTCGTAGCCGTGGCAGTGATTGTTGACTCTGTGTGTCCACTAGTGTCTGCTACAACTGCATCGCTCATACTATCTGTGTCCGTATTTTCATTTGGTAGATCACTCATAACAAAAATACTTGGCACCGCACTACGGGAGAGTTATGGTCTTCCGTCTTTTCCCAGTTTATAATCGCTATTAGAAAAGTGTCTTGAACACAACACAGTTGTTTTAAAACCCCGACTTTTTATAGGTATAGATTCAATCCGAGCTTGTTTTGAGTCTTGAACTGTTGGAAATCTACGAGAAGGTATATGTTATAATTTAATATTACTGTATTGCGGTAATAAAGGTCATACCTGTGACACGTTATATTTTTTGATGCTGCCTTTTTACAAAAGCAGCAGTTTCGCCCCATTGTTACCTCTTAACCATCCAAGGTACCATCTACATGCAGTCATGCATCTACATAGGTAAACAAACTCATAACCTCGATGTAAACATATGTTCAAAATAATGGCGGTATCTAGCATCTGTGCGCATGCGCGAACAATGTGCACGAAATTCGACCTTATTGACAAGGTATGTTGGGCCACAACAAGCCAATGCATTGGGATAGGCCGTACTCCGTCTAGTTATAGATGGTCTAAGCTTTATGTAATGTCTTTTCACTGGTCCGAGATGTAAAATTTGAAATAGATCATTCAATTTTGATATTTGAGCATAAAATTAATTCAAACTAACTTTTACCTATAACATTTTTGATCTAATTCCGAAAAGCTGATAGTTTACTTTTCGGCCAATTTAACATTTTCGTGTTTTCTAACCACCCTGTATTTTAAATGAAAATATTAACAATGGCTTTCGACTTTTTAGGACATCCAAAACTCTTTATAAAGAATGACTTTTTCTCGAGAAATTAAAAATTACGTCTATTATAGGTATAGTTAGGTCCATCGGGGACACACTGTATAACTGAGAAACAAGTAATTTCGGTTTTTATCGTTGATTCTTTGATCTCTCTATCGTTGATTTCTCACATGTAGTTATTCTATGGTAACATAAAACTGTGTCAACCTTGTATAAATAGTGTTACAGGCATGTGCCACACGTCACATCAACACAATAGATAGAGATGACCACTTCCACCATCTTTTCAGTTTCGTTTTGCGTAAACGAGTGTATTAATCGGGAACAAAAGAAGTTGTTGTGGTTACCACACAGCATGGACCCAATGACTGTATACATCCCTCATTGCTTTCGGATGTTAAAAAGGTGCGCTTGTGATCTTTCTGTCAAAGGTGTCAACACAAACCACCCAATAACGAGGACGACGAAAAATAACCATACCCATTGTTATGTTGAGTATAAGCTATAAGTGGTAGCTATAAGTACCTATATAATCGGAAATGTATTTGTAAGGGTGCAGGGTGCTTGAGAAGAATTGAAATACATTGCTCAAAATATTATAGTATCGATACTATGACAGTCATTTCCATTTTGTCTTGCGTTATTAATTTACATTTTTAGATGTAACTTATTTGAGATCCAAAATTCTTTTAACGATAATAAACAATATTTAGGTGACCATTATTTATTATTGATAATAACCATAAATAATTAATGGCAAAAATGGAAATAAACATCATGATCGCTGAGATTTATCAATAACAAAACAATACTCATTATTTGATTCATAAAGTGCACATTGGCTCTTCAATACAATTACTGCTAAGTACGTCGTTAAGTTTTGAAGTTAACAAATCTGCAATATATTTATTAATGGTTGTACTGTTAGTGCCTATGGTATCTTTAATATTAATAATGCCTTGTTAACTTTATTGCGTTTTGTTGCAGCATGTGTCTAATGTAAGTCTACATTAAATCAGTAAATTAAAACTACGATATTAGCGACATCGATGAGCTTAACAGATATAATAATTATTGTTTTATATTGTATACTATACAGTAAACTAAAGAAAGTATGACCTTTTTTTGTGGCGATATAACTAAAAAAATACCGAATTAATTTTGATGTTTTTTCACGAAATATATTTTATAGATTCCTGGGAATAATCCGGAGAAAACTAGATCGAATTTGGTTGGTTAGTTTCTGAATTATATCGCCAGAAACACAAAAACTTTGGTTGCAGGAATTTACACACAGTACGATAAATTTTGCGGTAATATTTTTGCCAGGGGTTATCTGGAACTGACCTTAATCAATTTTTAGACAGTTAAGATCTTGAACTTCATATAATGCCGATGATACAAAATTCGTTCAAATTATTATATAAAGAGTTCAAGTTATTTGATGATCCACTTATACTTGTATGCACTATTGAAGGTCTCATCTGTACTACTTACATCTATGATAACATGATAAAATCGATTAGATGTACAACTTCCTGGTTTGTTTTATTATTCATTTAATGATTTAATCACGTTATCTTGGTTTTTTTCTGAAGTAGAAGTTGCAATAAAGTTAGCCAAGGTTATGCTATAACATTCAATCAGCTGATCAGTACCCTTCGATGTGCTGTGTACACAGAAGTTAAAAATATGCAAATTAATAATGAATAGGAGTATCTGCGAGAGTCGAACTACACAAAATCCATATTTAAGCCGTCATGGTTAATTTTGTTCGCAAAAATAAAGTTCTTTTGCGACGGACTCTCACTCCAAATCCCGTAAAATGAACTATTCTTGTTGTTTCTTAGTCTTTTGAGATAGCGTCTGAGTGCATTTCTGAATTGTGAGGTTAGGTTCGTATATGTTAATATTCGTATATGTATAACCACAAGTTTCAATTGAAGGGGTTCATTAATACGACAACTGGTTAAATTCTAGAAGTTGTGGTTAAAAGTTTTAAAGTTTTTCTCGTTTATTAGATACTAATTTAATTCTTTAACAATGGTCGTTTAATTTAACTGTGGTAATCTTTCCACTGTACATTTAATAAATTTAACAAACTTGTGTTAATAGTCGACGAATACAAAATTCTATAACATTGTTTTTGTAATGGACGTAATTTTTAATATCTCGAGAAAAAGTCGTTCTTTATAAAGAGTTTTGGATGTCCTAAAAAGTCGAAAGCCATTGTTAATATTTTGATTTAACATACAGGGTGGTTAGAAAACACGAAAATGTTAAATTGGCCGAAGAGTAAACTATCGGTTTTTCGGAATTAGATCAAAAATTTATAGGTAAAAGTTAGTTTGAATTAATTTTATGCTCAAATATCAAACTTGAATGTTCTATTTCAAATTTTACATCTCAGACCAGTGAGAAGACATTACATAAAGGTGAACAAAAAATTTAGAGACCACAAGTATGATTGATCAGTTGACAGTAGTAACAGCGTATTCAAGCAATTTGCTGATAGAAGCTGATTGAAAGTATGTTGACTTTAGAGCAAAGGGTTTATTTAGTTCTTTGTTACGGCATAGGTGAGGTATCGTACTGCCGTGCTATTGAAGTTTTTAACAGAAAATACCCTGAGGTATAAGTTTCTGCCAATTGTGTTCGTCAATCGGTTAAAAAATTTTATGCAACAGGAGACGTGGAAAATATCAAGAAAAAAAGCGAAATTGGGAAGATGATGCAGGAGCTATGTCAGCTATTGATTCCGTGAACACTTGCCCAAAAAATCGTTGAGGCAAAGATCTCGAGACTTGAACATCAGTAAAAGCCACCTGCAAAGGATCTTTTCAAATCAAAGATTTCATCCTTATAAACCAATACTAATACACACTTTAGTAGAAGGAGATGATGCTCGTCGATTAGAATTTTGCCTATTAAGAGGAATCACTAGAGGTAGTAGCGTACTACAAAACAACACTACATAAAAGCAAACATCCTGAGCTTAATTGTGTGTTAATAATCACGTGTAATACATTAAATTATAGATAAAGGTGTATTACACCGGGCACGAATGCCACTTTTTTTCATTTGCGTTGTTCTTTTGTTTTTTACCCTTGCTAAAGAAGCCAATAATTGGTAATTTTTGTTATTTTTTTTTCCAAATCCGAACCAAACATCAAAAAAGCAAATTACAACATTTTGTATTGAGCCTTCATGAACTTGTGTAAAAAAAATGACAACAAAATATGAATGTTGTAATGATTTAACCGTTGCTTTTTTGAACATATGAATGAGACGAGAATAACATATTTTATCGTCGTACGGTGCAGCCATCTGTTGGATAAACACCACATCATTTTCTTCGACCAATTAAATTCAAATGGTACAGTCCGAAGCAGCAGCATGAATACGTAGCCAGGGGAATCACAAATTCTGAGCAATTTCGGCCTAACAAAAATATTGATCGCATGTTGACACGGGAGGTGTAGCGGCGCCGCGCCCGGCAAACGAAAGCCATACAAAAATTAAATTTTACCGTGCTGGTGCTACGTAGATAGCAACGACTCGCTTATAAATTAGGACAGCATGTTCTTGCGGAAGTGTATGTGATCAACATGAATTGTTGAATTTCGACCAAAATAGGCTAGAAACCGAATACGAGAAATAATTTTTTGCCGTCCTGATGGACTCTACGCAGACAGCAAAGAGCGAGTTATAAATTAGGAGCGCATGTTCCCGCGAGGGTTTATAGTGCAGTCCCCGTACGACACACGGAACGAAGAATAATCAACAACCGCAATACCTACTTACAATGTGTAGTGTAATTCTTCGCTAATTAACTTCGCTAGTTAATTTTGGCAATACTCTCTTATAGGTGTAAGCGTGCCGGATTACCATATATGGTAAAAAAACTTTTATAAAGGTGTAAAATATTTGAACATGTATCTATATAATATATAATAAATGACTTATACATATACATAAAGCTGGCTGTTTTATCGAAATCGCTATTTGTTCTTATACCTACAATTGAAATTGAAGTACGTATACTACCAAGTCTATACATAGCAATAATAATTTTGAGTAAAATTTCAAAATGCAGTATCCAACTGTATCTAGAATTAAAATAGGAATATTATATTTACTAATACCTACTTGCGTCACCCGATAAAAATTTGAATTTTTATATGAGGTGTGTTTTACCTGAAAGTATCGATCTCTGCTAAGTACGAACGAGACATTCGAGATTATTGATGCACAAAGAAAACGTTAAATGGATTTAAATAAGTATCTGATTACGAATGCTTTCACGGCCAGAGTCATTTAAATTTAGATGATAAATAGTTACCGGTTTATGCCGTGAGTAAAAATTCATAATTACTGTCTTCGCGAACCATGCTGTTCGCTTCTTCGGAGCTAACTGATAATTAGTCACTAATTCTAATAATAAATGTAAAGCAATAAATGATTTATGTAAGAAAAGCTGTCTGTTTTACCAAAACTGCAATTTTTTTCAACATACAAAAGGTAAAATGTTCAACCATAGTTAGTAGTAAAATAGGAATGTTATAATAAAGCAATTAATTAATTTGTATCACTGTATTGTTTCGTGGAATTGTATTTGTATTTAAAATATACAAGAAAAGCATTTCAGAACATGCGATAGTCACATACACAAAATTATTAGGAAACGGTTCGGCGCCAGTCGACACCGCACGGCCCCTTTGATCTTCGCCGCAAAGGAACGATAGCGCGGTTCCCCTCATCTAATCAGTGCGTTGCTTGCATTTTCTGCGGAGTGTACAGTGGGCGCGGCTTGTTCCCTCCTCTCGCGCCTCAGTTTCGTCGAACTTTTGAGGCCGGTGACTAACATTTACTCTTAATGGGAGAACGAATTATGGTCGATACATTTTTCCACAGAAAAATTATTTTCTCTGACGAAGCGACGTTTACCACAAATGGAGTTGTTAGTTCACAGAATTGCAGATATTGGTCTCGAGAAAATCCAAATTTCCGTATTACAACCAATTCTCAAAAATATAAAAAAGTGAATGTTTGGTGTGGGATTTATTACTAGAAAATTATTGGACCATACTTTTTTGACGGTACTGTAAACTAAAAGAGTTATTTTGATATGTTGGAAAATTTTCTGCTACCTACTTTGGACGAAATCAACTTACAGCTCAGGTGTTCGCTACAGTATCAACACGACGGTTGTCCTGCTCATAGCGCATATCAAGACAGGGATTGGTTGAACAGACATTTTCCAAATAAGTGGATTGGACGTTCCGGCGCTATAGGATGGCCACCACGTTCACCTGATTTAACGCCGCTTGATTATCTTCTGTGGGGTTATTTAAAACAGAAGGTGTATGCGAATAATTTTCATGATATTGTAGATATTCTAAAAATAAAAATTAGCGATTGATTTGGTATATCGGGCGTTTTGAAGAAGATTAGAAAAATGTGTAACTGTACGAGGGGAATATGTAGAGTAATGTTTTGTTAAATTACTTTGTTAAAAAATCTTGAAAACTAACGACTTCTCATTGCTAATATGTCACATAAATTATCAAATTATAGTAGTAAAATTTGTCATATACACATAGTGTTACATTCCGATATAATTACATGCATTACACGCATGAGAGGTGTACAAAAAAACACACAGAAAAGGAATTACCATACCTTATCTGACAAATGGACGCGGTAATGTCGCGATTTCCATACATAAGTACATACATGCGACTAATTACATTATGCAGTGGCGCTTTCCACTAAATAGAGTCATAAATAGCATAAATACTCACCGAGCCGTACATATTATGAATGAACTCGTAGTAAAATGCCGTAGTAAGTATTAAGCAACTATATAAATTAATAATGTACACAAACAATAAAAATACGAGCAGCGTCTGTCAGTATTGTATCAATATTTTATATAGTGTTGGTGACGTAAAGCGATTGATAAATTTAATGAACACCAGAACAGTAATGATTGTTTATTTTATTTGTATGTCTAAACGCGAGAGACAATGTCGGTTCGTAATCACATATCAGACAAATTAAAGAAATAATTGACCGCGACGCGTGTTGGGAAAGGTCGTGACAAGTGAATACGGTTTACATATTATGTATATCCGACGCGGAACGATTATGAAGGCATTCAAGTGATCACAGATCGTTGGTCGCGTGCCAATGTTTATGTTTGTAAACAAACAATGTGTGGAGTCATTTTTCATCGGCTTGCTTGTCGGTGTATTCCGGTTAGCCAGTGTATTACTACGCGCGTACTGCGAGTACCAGTAAAATGCTCTGGAGTTAATTTATGAAACAGCTGATATCCATGCGATAAATCAATTTGAACGTCCTTCCCAGAAATATTCAATGTTAATGACCGATGTAATAGTTTTGATGGGCTTCGATGTTTTAGTTTGTTGCTAGTAATTATTATAACAAATTTATCCCCATATAGTACCCAAATCAAAATAAATACAGTGTGTCCCCCGATGGACCTAACTATACCTATAATGGACGTAATTTTTAATTTCTCGAGAAAAAGTCATACTTTATAAAGAGTTTTGGATGTCCTAAAAAGTCGAAAGCCATTGTTAATATTTTGATTTAACATACAGGATGATTAGAAAACACGAAAATGTTAAATTGTCCGCAGAGTAAACTATCGGTTTTTCGGAATTAGAACAAAAATGTTATAGGTAAAAGTTGTTTTATATTTAAATTTATGCCCAGATATCAAATTTCGTTGATGTTGTATTCTCAGTTTTGTATTTTATTTATTTTTAACGAAGTAATTTAACAAAACATTACTCCACATGTTCCCCTCCTACAGCTACACATTTTTCCAATCTTCTTCTAAACTCCCGATATACCAAATCAATTGTTTCTTCATTTATTTCGTCCACTGCTTTCCTAATTTTTAATTTTAGAATGTCTACATTATCATGAAAATTATTCGCATACACCTTCTGTTTTAAATAACCCCACAGAAAAAAATCAAGCGGCGTTAAATCAGGTGAACGTGGTGGTCATCCTATAGGACCGATTCGTCCAATCCACTTATTTGGAAAGTGTCTGTTCAACCAATCCATGACTTGATATGCGCTATGAGCAGGACAACCGTCGTGTTGATAGTGTAGTGAACACCTGAGCTGTAAGTTGATTTCGTCCAAAGTAGGTAGCAAAAAATTTTCCAACGTATCAAAATAAGTGTTTTGGTTTACAGTACCGTCAAAAAAGTATGGTCCAATTATTTTCTTGTAATAAATCCCACACCAAACATTCACTTTTTTGTATTTTTGAGAATTGGTTGTAATACGGAAATTTGGATTTTCTTGAGATCAATATCTGCAATTCTGTGAACTAACAACTCCATTTGTGGTAAACGTCGCTTCGTCAGAGAAAATAATTTTTCTGTGGAAAAATGTATCGAGCATAATTCGTTCTCCCATTAATAGGCAAAATTCTAATCGACGAGCATCATCTCCTTCTACTAAAGTGTGTATCAGTACCGGTTTATAAGAATGAAATCTTTGATTTGAAAAGATCCTTTGCAGGTGGCTTTTACTGATATTCAAGTCTCGAGATCTTTGCCTCAACGATTTTTTGGGCAAGTGTTCACGGAATCAATAGCTAACATAGCTCCTGCATCATCTTCGCCATTTCGCTTTTTTTCTTGATATTTTTCACGTCTCCTGTTCCATGTAATTTTTTAACCGATTCACGAACACAATTGACAGAAACGTATACCTCAGGGTATTTTTTGTTAAAAACTTCAATAGCACGGTGGTACGATACCTCACCTATGCCGTAACAAAGAACTAAATAAACCCTTTGCTTTAAAGTCAACATACTTTCAATCAGCTTCTATCAACAAATTGCTTGGATACGCTGTTCCTACTGTCAGCTGATCAATCATAATTGTGGTCTCTAAATTTTTTGTTCACCTTTATGTAATGTCTTTTCACTGGTCCGAGATGTAATATTTGAAATAGAACATTCAAGTTTGATATTTGAGCATAAAATTAATTCAAACTAACTTTTACCTATAACATTTTTGATCTAATTCCGAAAAACCGATAGTTTACTCTTCGGCCAATTTAACATTTTCGTGTTTTCTAACCATCCTGTATGTTAAATGAAAATATTAACAATGGCTTTCGACTTTTTAGGACATCCAAAACTCTTTATAAAGAACGAATTTTTCTCGAGAAATTAAAAATTATGTCCATGATAGGTATAGTTAGGTCCATCGGGGAACACACTGTATATTTCAATTCCTTGTTCACGCGACAATACACATAACATCCACTTTTAATAAATATTTATTTGAAAATAAACATAAAACTAAAATTAATAACATAAAAAAAAACACACTTTTACATAATTTAAAAAAAATCGAGCAGTTTATACAAGAAATTATTCATTAACCTGTCAAATTATTTTAAAAGATTGCCCATTTAGTGTAATTTTTAAAATAGTATAACCAGTGGCGTGCGGTCCATACGTGCAGAGGGGCGGTGCACACCCTAAGATTTAAGAAAAAAAGAAAGAAAAATATTAAAGTAATCAAGTCAAAAAATGATATATATTATGCATTATACTATTATAATAATATATAGTTTCTAATATAGTTTTAGATCAACAGATCATCATTAGCCAAAAGCAGAAAAACACAAAACAATCAAAGGAAATATCGAAAAATTTTAACATAAAAAATCATTGATGCATAATTTTGTTGCCTGATTATATTTTGACTGTAAGTTTAACATTTTATACATTATTAAGGCATTATTAAGTGATTTTTTCTATTACAATTTTGCGTGATTTTTTCTGATTATTTATTTGTTGCTTTTCTGGCTGTTGGCTGATGATGATCCGTTGATAGAAACTATTACCAAAGTAAATGTTCCTGCAAAATTAAAAGTTTTCATTTCAACTCCTATTCTTTAATAAACAATTTTGCATTATGGACCCGTACACACAGAAAAGTGATCTCTCGAACGAAGAGAGAATTACTTGGCTGCAGTAGGTGGTAGGTTGGTATATACGCGAGAGATTATTGACTTCAACCAAGAAATTTTATTTCTGGAATAATTACTAGATTTACGAAAGTGGTTACTCTGGTGAAGTAAGTAAACAGTCTTCAATGAAGTGTATATTTTCATGCCCGGTAAATATTTTTAGCTACTTAATGTAAGAATTTTAAAGATTTGGCACAAATACGTTTTCTATTGCTAATTAACAAGATAGTGCGTTACATCAAACTATTCCGTGTTGAAACGTTTATTCTACACTATAAATCACAATACACATCCCCAATAAATCACAAGGCACATCCCCTACGGTTACTTCGTTGTTGTTTTGCGTACTAGGTTAGGCTCCTCGGCGCCAGCACCACGCGCGGGCGCGCGAGCCTTGACAAAATCACGGTGCGCATATTTATTCCAGAGAAAGGGATTACTTGAAAGAAGTGAGAATCACTTCAGTTAAATAATTGGTTGGTTTGTATTCAGTAAACAATACTTACTTATATTAAATGTCTTATATTTTCTTGGATCAAGTAACTACGCACTTGGATGGATTTACTATTACTTCGTTGGAGAAATTAACATTTTTGGGACGAAAAATTCAATTACATACTTCTTTCAATACAATATTGGTTCTTATAAAGAAAGAATTTATTTGTTGACAGCGTTTATCTGAGAAATTATTTTACTTATATTGAGTATGTGGCATTTCTTGTATATACCTAACTTTCTACATCCAAGTAAATATGCATTTGAATCTAGTAAATAAATTCAAGGAATTATGTTTTCTCGTTCCAAATAATCACTTTTCTGTGTGTAATCAAACAATAGATTGAACACTATCAGACAACCACTGTAGATTTGTAATTTGTACACTCAAATACATACAACAAAGTGACAAGTATGCATGTATATGTGCAATATTTGTCAAGAGTTCACACAATGTACTATTGTTAAGTATATGACAATGAAACTTGTTCAAATACTAACTAACGTAAGTAGTTTTGGAGCATACTAAAGTTGCCTAAGGTATATGTTACTATAAAATAAACATTTCAAACCATGTCTTGTTCCAATAAATTAATTTATTGGTTATGATCGTATTATATAAATTATTTTAACCGTAATATTTTCGATAGCACGTTTATATCTCGTACAAACATGAAATTAGCTTTGTGCCAGACGATTTTAAAACTGTCTTATCTTGCACTAATACGCAATCTCATATTACATGCCATTTCATCTATCTCATTATTCTGGACTTTGCCTTTGATAATGCCCAATGACAGCGCACCGTACAGTGACTGTCAAACTTGCACGCAAAATTAAATACAAAAAAAGGAACATTACGAACACAATCGCACAATATTATGATAAACTTTAAAACAGGTATTCTATATAGATTGTTCAAACAACGTGACAATATAAGATAACAAATACTGGATATTTATTTAATTTTGATAATCGTTGACGAACTTCTAGATAATTTATAAATAATCTCGTGAATTTATTGCAACTTCAATAATTGTTATTGTAAAGACCCAGATAAGAGATGAATGTTATACTAACTCGTTTTAAGTGCTATTAATAAACTACTTATGTATTTTAAAAGTAGCGTTTTGTTTCTATTAATAAGCTAGACGAAACTCCAGACAGACAGTCACCGAAGTAGTTTATAATATAATCTGTTTATTACTTTTTTAAATAAGACGTTTATGTTGTGTTTAGGTTATAAAAATAATTGCTTATAAGATTTTATGAAATGTCAAATTGGTGAATAACTTACAATGAGAACCAGTGAATAAAGGATATAAACATAGAAACATAACCTAAAAAGTTATTTTAAAAGTACTGGTCTAATAATTGTAATAGTCAGAATAGAAGTGTTTGGCGGTGACTGATTAGTTACTTCGATAAACAAGAACTTGGAAGCGACATAACAAATGTTACCGAAAACATGTACGTTACATAAACTAAGAAATCCTCAACACTTTAGATGTACTATAGCTTGCTACGTGTATGCTGATATTCAATAAACTATAGATTGCGCATATACAATCCCGCGGCAGTATTTGAACCCGATCATATCTACGATGTAGGTTTGATCTTCGAATAACTCCTTATTCAGGTAAATGTGGTCCTTGTATAGTATCTAAAAGGGGGATTTGATGTTTAGTTGACGAGAATGATGCACGATCACTTACCAGAGTCGCAAAACATCACCGAAAACGTCAGCCCCAACCCTTTGGCCATACTATACCATGATACACGCATGTTTAAATAGGTATAGAATATAGATATTTTACAGTTTATGCGATTGCAAGCGATTCTAAAAAGGCAGTTGGTCGGAAAATAGAAAGTTTCGAAACGAACACACTGTATATACACAAATGAGTTGTTACTTTCTAAAAGTTATAACCGCGGCACGCAAAGTTGGCCTAGGTACGATGCAAAATGTCGGTCAAAGCATTCATCGTGATTGTTTTATGTGAAAATAGTGAAGGAAATAGAAATATCAATAGACAACTAAATAGACAACATAAATCGGTTAAAGGATATTAATTTGTACATAGGGAAAAAGACGACGAACGATATCCAGGGGAAAACGAGTTTGGTGAATTCCCCGACGTTCGATATTTCTGTCTCTCTTCATCCTGTTTCAAACTTGCTCCTGTAACTGCAGCGATCGCGCTAAAAGACTCTGTGCATTGATCGGCGTTTGCAATTACAATTTTTTAAAATTCCCGCTCGGTTCGTCGTCGATGCGAGTACTCTGAACTGTAATACCAACGTAATAACTTCATAGGAATTGGTATGATGCGATACGCTGATGTTCCACTTGTCAAAAAATGGTGTTTATTAGTCAGTATAAAGATTGCAACACTGCTATAAGGTTGATGGAAGTGTGATGTTGAGAATATCGTAAACGTAACATAACCTATAAACTGTGAGGCAAAATAGCAACTGTCAGTGTTGACAAATTAATTTGACGTTTCTCGAGAATGTTTTAAAGTTGAAGTTTGATGGAAGTGTGATGTTGTGAATATCGGAAACGTAACATAACCTACAAACTATGAGGCAAAATAGCAACTGTCAGTGTTGACGAATTAATTTGACGTTTCTCGAGAATGTTTTAAAGTTGAAGGTTGATGGAAGTGTGATGTTGTGAATATCGTGAACTTAACATAAGCTACAATCATGAGGGAAAATAGCAACTGTCAGTGTTGACAAATTAATTTGACGTTTCTCCAGAAGCTATAAAGTTGAAGGTTGATGGAAATGTGATGTTGTGAAGATCGCAAACGTAACATAACCTACAAACATGCGGCAAAATAGCAACTGTCATTGTTGACAAATTAATTTAACGTTTCTCGAGAATGCTGTAAGGTTGAAGGTTGATAGAAGCGTGATGTTGTGAATATAGCAAACGTAACATAACCTATAAACTGTAAGAGAAAATACCAACTGTCAGTGTTGACAAATTAATTTGACGTTTCTCAAGAATGTTCTAAAGTTGAAGGTTGATGGAAGTGTGATGTTCTGAATATCGCAAACGTAACATAACCTACAAACATGAGGCAAAATAGCAACTGTCATTGTTGATAAATTAATTTAACGTTTCTCGCGAATGCTGTCAAGTTGTGGGTTGAGGGAAGTGTGATGTTGTGAATATCGCAAACGTAACATAACCTACAAACATGAGGCAAAATAGCAACTGTCATTGTTGACAAATTAATTTGACGTTTCTCGAGAATGCTCTAAGGTTGAAAGTTGATGGAAGTGTGATGTTGTAAATATCGCAAACGTAACATAACCTACAAACATGCGGCAAAATAGCAACTATCATTGTTGACAAATTAATTTGACGTTTCTCAAGAAGCTCTAAGGTTGAAGGTTGATGGAAGTGTGATGTTGTGAATATCATAAACGTAACATAACCTACAAACATGAGGCAAAATATCAACTGTCAGTGTTGACAAATTAATTTGATGTTTCACGAGCGCCTCTGACGTGATACGTACGACCGCCATACTTGGTAGAGGGAATAATCAAATTTTGTGGCGAGTTTTTGTGGATTGTTATGCGAAAACGTTAAAAAAATGCATTCGTCCGCGTAATGATTTCTAGTTAGGTGCCTATGTTTCCAAGTGAAATTTTTGCCCGTGTTTTTGCCCAACAACGTATGTACTCACCGGTATTGTTTATCCTGTTCATTATCGTCATTATCAAAGTCTTGTGTGCATGTGTGAAATCATGTTTGCCAGTCGAATTTTGACTTGCATTAGGGGACATTTATATACAGGTGGTACAGAAATACTGACCATCATTTATGTATTGTTCTAAATTGCTAGTTAAATAACTCTAATTGAAACAAATACCTTGTTAAGCGTTTGCTAACGGCATGAAACGTGTCATAATTGTCCAGTACCTTCAAGGGTAGGTAATGAGTGACCATTAAATGTATTGGCACGTGTCCTGTATTGGACCATCGCCTGTAGCTTTCATTCAAAACTGTCCAGCCCTCTCAGGTGTACCACAAAGAGGATATATATCAAGTACTGTCAACACTTGTGGTTACTGGATCATGAAACCCAGATAATGCAAGAAAACACAATATAAAGTTGTGTGGTCACCCTCATAACCAGTTATAAGTACTATTCTGCCAAAATCTACTCTAAATATTTAAGTAATAGATCCTATCGTGATATGGGTGTAAATGTTGGCGAAGTTTGATATTTAGAAGGTGCATTTTTTTTTAAACATGCATTTTCTAAGTAGGTTGGAATGAAAATTGGAACCTTTCAGGTCCCAACAACAGGTGTCTAATATGTACTACGCGTGCAGAGAGATAAACTGTTAATCTGTTGATTTGTGCCTTTTGTTCACTTGTCACCACTCTCCTTTCAAACATGCCAGGCTATATCAGATGCACAAAGAATATATTTATCAACCGCTGTCAATGCTTGAGAATGTACCACTTTAAAAGGGCAGTTACCACAAGTAACCCAACAAAACAAGTTGCGCCCTTATCTCGTCCACCCCCTACAACAGATTTCACCTGAAAATTGTATTGACACATTCGATTTTTGTTTTATTATATGTATACAGTTACAAATTATAGGAGTTGTTATCAGGTCTTATAAATCCAAATCGTAAACTCAGTTCTCTCAGAATATAGTATGATGAAAACGTCAAAAATCAAATGTCATTGTGTTTTCTGGTAATTTAGTTCAAATAAGCTCAGGTATCCAAAGAGGGAGTTCTATTATTCGAAAATAAAATTCACGCTGTTCAGTCATGGGATGATATTCTATTATGTTAAAGACAACTTATATACAACAAAACATCTTGCGGTCTAACCCTCATAACAGACTTAACCTACAAATCCGTAGAAAGTGCTACCGTAAATCACGTTATATGGTGTCTTTATGTCACCACTATGGTCCCCACTTCTTTAATGTTGTTCACTGGTAAACGGTGGGCTAGTTTTATGTTTAGCAAGTTTAAATGGCATCAACTTTTAGCCGCTTGAACATAATTGCTTCGCAAGAGTCATTTGAGCTACTACAAATAATAAATGTCACCATTTACCGACGTTTACCAAATAAAACTGCGTGCTTCTGTCATATTTAAAGATGGTGGAAAAACCATGGCCAACTTTTAGTTTTCTTACGAGCGTCATGTTTGATTTTGACATTTTTGTAGGACAGTGATTTGGAACTAAAAATCAACATATTTTTATATTGAACTAAAATTATAACAGTTTCTCGTTTTTCACGTAAAAATTACAGCTTCAAATGAAAAATTACGAAATTCCATGAAAAAGATATATATAAGACTTGGTTTGAAATTATGTGACATACTTAAGAAACGTTGATTCCAGCTTCGATTCAGTCTTTGAAAAACAAAAAAATATGTAACATTTGTCTAAAATTTACAGCTAGACAACAAGTTTAATACATCATAATATGAAACTGAAAAAAAGACCACAG
The DNA here is from genome assembly GCA_963966075.1 of Aphodius sticticus. Lineage (NCBI taxonomy): Eukaryota > Metazoa > Arthropoda > Insecta > Coleoptera > Scarabaeidae > Aphodius > Aphodius sticticus. Next base: position 1,825,173 of record OZ014507.1, read on the forward strand.
AAAATAATAATTCTATTAGCGAATTAACCTACAAATCCGCAGAAACTGCCACCGTAAATCATGTCTTATGGTGTCTTTATGTCACCACTTCTTTGGTATTGTTCTCACGTAAATGGTGGTCCAGCTCTAGGTCAGGAAAATGGACATCGGATATAACAAAAGCCTTTGTGACTTTATTTGGACTGCCAGTGTTGCAGAAATAACATGACGACAAAAGAGAATCTGCAACATAACCTCAATGTTTCAAATATTGTTTTTGTGTGACAAGTAAGTCTCTATCTCTTTTTACTTGACGTTTTTTCTAGATACTAAACAGAAGTAGGTACATACCTATAGAAAAGACGAAAGTATAACGTAAATTAGTCTCTATAAGTAGCTAACAGCTAGCGAATGAAAGAAGTGATTTTCTTTTTTCAAGGGATTTAATGTACCAATCTATAAATGTTGCAGATATACAACATTGCGTGTTATGATATATACTAATTATAAATACTACTGTTTGATATGAAACATTTTAAAACTATTATTTTTCATATGACAGTACAAGGTTAGCCCACACACAGAAAAGTGATTATTTGGAACGAGAAAACATAATTTCTTGAATTTGTTTACTAGATTCAAATGCATATTTACTTGGATGTAGAAAGTTAGGTATATACAAGAAATGCTACATACTCAATATAAGTAAAATAATATCTCAGATAAATGCTGTCAACAAATAAATTCTTTCTTTATGAGAACCAATATTGTATTTAAAGAAGTAATTGAATTTTTCGTCCCAAAAATGTTAATTTCTCCAACGAAGTAATAGTAAATCCATCCAAGTGCGTAGTTACTTGATCCAAGAAAATATAAGACATTTAATATAAGTAAGTATTGTTTACTGAATAAAAACCCACCAATTATTTAACTGAAGTGATTCTCACTTCTTTCAAGTAATCCCTTTCTCTGGAATAAATATGCGCACCGTGATTTTGTCAAGGCTCGCGCGCCCGCGTGTGGTGCTGGCGCCGCATAGGAGCCTCTAGTACGAAAGCAACAACGACGTACCCGTAGGGGATGTGCCTTGTGATTTATTGGGGATGTGTATTGTGATTTATAGTGTACAATAAACGTTTTAACACGGAATAGTTTGATGTAACGCACGCAACAGTTTAGAACGAGTAAGTAAATATAACATACCTATCTTGTTAATTAGCAATAGAAAACGTATTTGTGACAAATCTTTAAAATTCTTACATTAAGTAGCTAAAAATATTTACCGGGAATAAAAATATACACTTCATTGAAGACTGTTTACTTACTTCACCAGAGGAACCACTTTCTTAAATCTAGTAATTATTCCAAGAAATAAAATTTCTTGGTTGAAGTCAATAATCTCTAGCGTATATACGAACCTACCAATTACTTCAGCCAAGTAATTCTCTCTTCGTTCGAGAGATCACTTTTCTGTGTGTACACTATTGCATTTTAATTACACCCTTCTTTTTTATCATCATTTCTTCTAGACTGATTAACGAGGGATCCTCTTTTTACACTGATCGATTGTCTAACTCGACATGCAATTTCTTTAAGAAAGTCAAAGAATGTCATTTTGTATCAAGAGAGGACTTTGAAGTGGCTATTCCGATGTAATATCCATGCGTTTGCTAATGTCATATCTAGCAAATGGTAAAATATTCGAATATATCATGTTTTACTCCTCGTGGATATTTTATGTCGAAATATGATGGAAACTACCTTATGTTCACGTTCTGCTTCTGTCACTGCGCCGGCACATCTTCTTATTTAATGGGCTAAAATAACACTGACAGATCTGTCACATAACTATTGAGGACTTTATTGGTAGGTCAAAATACCAGCATTTAGTGTCATAGTTTTTATTATCATATCCACTCCGATGTCACTATTCCAGTAACAACGAGTGCTTCAGTAAGACATGAACAGACAACGGATATGAAAATTAAAATTCCTATATATTGTTTCAATTCTGCCGCTGTAATATGTAATGGTTTAGAAACACCAGTTTATTGCATTGATTCAATATCAATTTGATCTGAAAAGTGTCAGTAAATAAATATTTTAAACATTCATGGGGTGTGGACAAATTATAAAGTTATCCATTCATTATTAAGTTATCCTTTTCTGTGAAAAGTTAATTCTAAATCATTTTCTTTACTCTTCGCTTTGTTACGTTTACATTTTCTTTGGTCTTTTGGTTGGCCACATTATCATAGCTATCCTCACTATCAGTATTTGCATCTTCTGCATTAGCTTGTTCTTGAATTAATGGCGAATAATATACAGAATTAAGTAAGTTATTAATTCAAGTGGGTCCATGAAAAACTAGTAGACAAAAAGAAAAGTATCTTGAAACTGCAGGTCTATTTGATTGCTACAAGCATGTTACGGCATACGTCATCATCAGTGTAAGTAAACTAAAAAAGCACTAGAAAACAAAGACAACCAATGTCACAAGTAGAAATCTTTAAGGAAACTTACAGTCAAAATTCCAGTATGAAAACTTCCTTAATACTGTGACATTGGTTCTCATTATTTTCTTTTGCTTTTTAGTTTATTGATCTTGTTTGTAGCAATTAAATTAAATCTGCAAACTTTCATGGATCTTTTCATTTCATCTAATAAGCTATTGGTGTTAGAGAAGTCTTCATGACCACTAAGATTACTCATTTCACTCAAATCATGGCCAAATATTCTCTTTGTTTTTCACGTAAGGATTTCTTAGCTACCACATTTTATCCTTAAAAGCTAGATAAAATTATATGTAATTATAGAAAATACTATTGTACCACACATAATTAGGAAGCACCAATAAGTGAGATATTAGGCTGTGATTTTGTTTTTTTAACAATATGTCTGTTACTTCTTTTCTCAGTTTTCAAACAGAGTTCTATTTAAATAATTGTACGATTACGGAAATGTTGGTACGAGAACAAAAGGCGGATGCGCATACAAGTGCATCAAAATATGACTATACAAAAACTTTTCCACATTCTTTCGGCAAGTATAAATCAGCCTAATCATTTGGAATCATGGTTTGTAGGAGACCTGTACTGCAATGACTGTGGTTTAACCTAAACTAAAATTTATTTATTTTTATTATTATTTTATATGCAGGTGAGATAAATTTCTCGACAAATATTTCATCTCCCAGATGCATCCCAATTTAGTATAGCGTTTAGCCCACCAAAAAAAGCACATGACAAATCGTCAGCGGGCGCAGTGAATTCACCCTCAACTCTAGAAAGGGAGCGCATAGACAAAAACTTCGACAGTCGGCGGCTTTTTCCACCCCCCAGCCGTTTTCGGTACTTCAATGTGCATTTGCTTGAAGAGTTTTGTAGGCCCAGAATTACCAGAACCGCTTGGAACGAGAAAACATAATTTCTTGAATTTATTACTAGATTCAAAAGCATATTTACTTGGATGTAGAAAGTTAGGTATATACAAGAAATGCCACATACTCAATATAAGTAAAATAATTTCTCAGATAAATGCTGTCAACAAATAAATTCTTTCTTTATAAGAACCAATATTGTATTGAAAAAAGTAATTGAATTTTTCGTCCCAAAAATGTTAATTTCTCAAACGAAGTAATAGTAAATCCATCCAAGTGCGTATTTACTTGATCCAAGAAAATATAAGACATTTAATATAAGTAAGTATTGTTTACTGAATAAAAACCCACCAATTATTTAACTGAAGTGATTCTCACTTCTTTCAAGTAATCCCTTTCTCTGGAATAAATATGCGCACCGTGATTTTGTCAAGGCTCCGCGCGCCCGCGCGTGGTGTTGGCGCCGTATAGGAGCCTCTAGTACGAAAACAACACCGACGTACCCGTAGGGGATGTGCCTTGTGATTATATTGGGGATATGTATTGTGATTTATAGTGTACAATAAACGTTTCAACACGGAATAGTTTGATGTAACGCACGCAACAGTTTAGAACGAGTAAGTAAATATAACATACCTATCTTGGTAATTAGCAATAGAAAACGTATTTGTGCCAAATCTTTAAAACTCTTACATTAAGTAGTTAAAAATATTTACCGGGAATAAAAATAGTCACTTCATTGAAGACTGTTTACTTACTTCACCAGAGTAACCACTTTCCTAAATCTAGTAATTATTCCAAGAAATAAAATTTCTTGGTTGAAGTCAATAATCTCTCGCGTATATACGAACCTACCAACTACTTCAGCCAAGTAATTCTCTCTTCGTTCGAGAGATCACTTTTCTGTGTGTACACTATTGCATTTTAATTATTTTCAAAACGGGCTACACCACAGTCTTCCAACATATGTTGAAGGCAAACAAAAATTTAAGTAGTCAGGATTTGACAGATATTTCTACAGTATTCTATTGACAATATCGGCAGAACATTCCTTATTTTATTGCAAAAGAAAGTGGGGATGTTAGCGATACATTTTAAGCAATGAAGTTCGCAATAGTATATTAGTATACAAGTTTTATAAGACGTCTCTTTCCATACTCTAGTTTGCGTTATTAATTTTATATAAATAAATAAAAGTTTTAATAAATAATCGGCGAGGTCGCAACTATGATCACAATGGAGCTTGGGGCAACACTTTCTTATAAAGAAACCATAACCTAAAAAGTTAACTTTAAAATAGTGGTTTCATGTTTGGCGTTAACTGATTAGTTACTTCAAAGAATAATAACTTACTAAATTATTGTTATAACGGTTAACGTTTAATAGCGGTTTCTACCTAGTACAGCTGGCTTATACAAGTTTACAAGCACATATAAATGAAACCAAATTCTAATTTTAGTGTAATAATTTATTAGAATAAATTATACTTCGTAGAATTATGTGATGGAGGTAATACAAATAAGTTGCACACAACCAGAACTAAGACAAAGTCGGAAATGACGGACAAAAGCGAATACGGTATTGACACGAGCAGAATTCGGTCCAAAATGTTACCGAAAACATATACGTTACGTAAACTAAGAAATCCTCAACACTTTAAATGTCCTATAGCTTCCTACGTGTATGCTGATATTCAATAAACGATTTTTTTTGCGCATATACAATCCCCCAGCAGTAATTCAAATCGTACATATCTACGATGTAGGTTTAATATTCGCATAATACTTTATTAAAGTAAATGTGGTCCTTGAATTATATCTGAAAAGGAGATTAGATGTTTAGTTGAAAAGAATGATAACGATCACTTATCAGAGTCGCAAAACATCACCGAATACGTCATGCTCGCGTATTTTGACGAACACAGCAAAACTAAGAAAACTTTAACCAATGCCAACTAGAAATATTTCTAGTCGGCATTGCCTCAACCCTTTGGCCATACTATGCTACACGTTTGTTTAAATATATATAGAATAAGAATATTTGATATATGGCATTTGATATCACTGTGTACCAATCTTAGAAAAAGTTACTAAAAACGATGTTACAATGTGTTAATTGTAACACCGAAAGCAGTGTTATTATTTTGTAACTTTTGTTCATGATTTTTTGATTTCGAATATTTCCTCTCGATAATTGAGTTGATTCCAACTCATTGTTGATTAATATTGTCGTATTTTATTTAATATTAAATAAATAACTTTTGTAAATGAACGCAACCGCAATTCTCGTCATGGTACACCCTGTATATAACACGGTATCACGTATGTTAAGTATTTTCTACATTTCTAACACAAATAAAATAAAATTCATTAATTGTCCGCTTATCCTATAAATTAATATTGTCTGTAAAATTCGTTTCGATAAACGCCGAATTTCAAACAAATGAATAATAAATGAAAGAGCGAGTTGGTAAGTACATTTAGTTGGCAAATTCAACGCAGAGCTTTTGGGGGCACCTTCATACGGCAGGGCATTAGAACCAAACGCAGCCCGAGTGGCCAAATGCGCAGTGGCATCGCCCTTCTGTACACAGAGGGAGCTGCAGTCGCGCCTGATCGTCGGCGTTTTCTATTTTCGTCATCATTAAATTATAAACTAGGCGCCTATTTGTGGAGCTTTCCGTTCCCTGTCTTCTGTTCTTACCTACTTTTCCAAATTAAACATTCAACGTTACCAAATAACACCACTAAACAATTTTGTAGCCATAATAACGAAATTTTCGATGGAATTGGTTATATGTATTTCTAAATGTACATTTAGATGTACAAAAAAAATTAATTTTGGAAATTTTGACCGCTGTAGCTCTGAAACGAAGGCATTTTGTATAGAGATAAATAGGGCCCAATCGTTTTAGAATTGCCTAAATAGTCAGAATGTACTAAAAAAACGACAAAATCGCGATAATTTTCGAGAGACATCAACGGAGCGTTAGACGACAAACCATACTCCAACACCTAGAATTCCCGTAAAAATTGGTTTTTAATCATTTTTTACCAATTCGGCGTTAAAACATAACCTAATTACACATTTAACAATTTTTATTCATCCTAAAAATACATATTCCAAGCTAAAAACTCCATAAAACCAAACGAAATCAGCTCAAAAATGCTTTTATATTCGATGAATTTGGCGCTAGAATCGGACGGGCATTGGAGTTGACTCGTACAGATAGCGCGTTCGTGTTTTGTCTTCTCTGGAGTCCGTTTTTGCCGCCTGTGTGTTGCCTGCCTGCCTGCCCGGCTTGCCTGGCTGGGTTGCGTTGCGAGTTTTCTTTGCCGTAGCTCCGAACAACGAACGTACGAGGCGGCCAGTAAACAGAAAACGAGACGGAAAAGTGAGACGGCCGTGAGAAAGAGCGAGATAGACGGCGTGCAGCGCAACCGGCTGCCGATGTTCTCTCCGCCAAGGCAGACCTCGTTTCTATAGAGACCAGCACCTAGGCCCGGCGTCCCACACAAACAAACTTAACAAACAACGGCGCCGTACGTCACACGGCATTTGTGATATCGTTTTTTGACGTTTGACAGTCGGTGCGTGGGTTTTTAGTTGAGACATAACCTAGAAATTAGCGCTGTGTTGAATTAACGCTGCGGCGATGACGTATTTGAGCTGTCAAGAAATATCAGAGGAAATATAACCTATTCTATGTTGTTATTTTAAAAGTTTTTGGTTCGTTTTAATCATGGAGATAGTATAAAAGTGGAAGAGTCATATGAGCTTAAAATTGGGATCACTTTATGTCAAATCATACCGTCCGTTAGTCCCATAACGTCAAATTGACAAGCCGATATATTATATAGGTTTAAGTGGTTTCTAGTGCGCTATTAGTATATTATTATACAAGTTTTATAAGACGTCAAATTGGCGCACGATTTGTTTTGGGCACGACGAGCGGAGTGCCCAAATGGAACGAGTGCGCCAATACGTCTAAAACAAGTGTAATATACTATTTTTTCTACTTTGCGTCATTAATTTTATAAAAATTTAGAAATTGTGGTTACTATATCGCGCTAAATTAGAATCTAGGGTATTTTGCGGGTACCACGTGGCAGCACTGTAGTAACTGTCAACTTCGTTAGGGATACATCGATGAGATAAAATCATGACAAAATCTAATTGTGAATAATTTTACTCTACTTTAGCCTACAAGTTTGAATAAATATTCAGCGAGGTCGCAACGATGATCATAATGGAGCTTGGGGCAACACTTTTAACCCTACTGTGATAAATACATGAAACTTAACCTAAAAAGTTAACAACTTTAAAATAGTGGTTTCATAAGTATAATAATCAGAATAGAAGTGTTTGGCGGTGACTGATTAGTTACTTCGAAGAACAAGAACTTACTAAAGAATTGTTATAACGCTTAACGTTTAATAGCGGTGTCTACCTAATTCCGCTACGTAGCCGTTGCGGCTTATATATTTACAAGCACTTATAATTGAAACCCAATTCTAATTTCGGCAAAGTAGTTTATTAGAATAAATTATACTTAGTAAAATTCCATGTGATGGAGGTAATACAAATACGTTGCACACAACCAGAACTAAGACGAAGTCGAAAGCGACGGACAAAAACGAATATGAATTGAACCGAGCATCCAAGCGTCCAAAATATTACCGAAAACTTATACGTTACATAAACTAAGAAATCCTCTACACTTTAAATGTACTATAGCTTCGTACGTGTATGCTGATAAACCATTTATTGCGCATATACAATCTCGCAGCAGTAATTAAAATCGTTCATATCTACGATGTAGGTTTGATCTTCGCATAATACCTTATTAAAGTAAATGTGGTCCTTGAATTATATCTGAAAAGGGGATTTGATGTTTAGTTGAAAAGAATGATAACGATCACTTACTAGAGTCGTAAAACATCACCGAAAACGTCATGCTGGCGTATTTTGATGAACACAGCAAAACTAAGAAAGCCCCAATCCTTTGGCCATACTATAGCAGGCTACACCCATGTTTAAATATGTATAGAATATTGATATTTCGCAGTTTATGCGATTGCAAGCGATTAAGAAGATGCAGTGTGTGGTTATGTTGGGTTATGTATTGTACGTTTGACATATGGCATTTGATATCAATGTGTACCAATCTTAGACAAAAATGTTACTGTTTTCGGTATTGCAATGTGTTAATTGTAACACCGAAAACAGTGTTACAATGTGTGCATTGTGAATGCAAAGTAGAAAAGAGTATTTTTTTATAACTAATTAGCATGACAGTATGTGATGTAAGAAGCTGTCGCAGCAGAAAGGGTCCTGGCTGCAATAAATCAGCGGGAATTACGTTTCATCGGTAAGTGACGTTAGATGTCAGTCAAATGACAATGAACAGGCCCGTATTCAATAAAATTTGAGTTAATTTTTGGTTTATTTAACAATTAAATGTAGGTTTCCAAAGATTCCTGCCCTGTAGGAAGTTTGGATACAGTTTGTAAACCGATGTAACTGGAAGCGGACAAAGTCCAATGTTGTTTGTTCGAAGCATTTTACGGATATAGATATGTATAGATAGACCATCACCAAATCGCATCAAATATATTTTCTTGTTTAGTAAAACATTGTTTCGATCAAGACGTGTTGGATTGTCACAGAATATTATTAATTAAAAGTATTATAAATATTATTATATTATTATAAAAATGCGGGCATTTCAAACAAACCAATCATAGCGCAATAATACACGTTGTAATAGGGTATTTGACTGTATTAAAAATATGACTTGTATTATAGTCATCCTAATAGATTACAGTTTAAGAAAGCCATTTGTAATTACTTTTCAAAAAAAATATGCTTTATTTCTATTAAAAACCAAAATTAAAATTGAATTTTATTCACGTCTTATCACGTGATTGAAAACGCTCTGTAATTGGCTCAGTCTCCAGTGATGTCATTCGTTAGTACGCTTAGAGCGCGTTCGGCTTGTCAGGGTAGGGTATGGGAAGAGCAATGCTCAGATAACCTGCGTCGGCTGTCTCTCTCTTATATGCAGATAAACGCCGTATGACGTTAGTCCGCCTATTATGCAGCGCGTCACTCTCACCGCACCCTACCCGATTATCCAAACGCGCTCTTATGCTTCTCCCGTTTAAATTTAATAGCACTAACGTGCCATGTAAGCATAACTTTGTAGGTTAGGATAGCCCTAACCTTAAGCTGTCAGATCAGATAATACCTGGTTCGAAAATACGATAGATAACTTATTCTAGTCAGTTTTACTTATGTCGAAGTAATCTTCACAACAAAAACCACTTGTATTGGCCGCTATTTATTTCATTTGGATTTCTACGAGCCAACCACTTTCTTCGCAGTTTCAAATTTTGCGGAACAGCTACAAATAGTTTATCCGGAGTTTTTCTTGACGAATTTCTGCATTGTGGATTTATACACCATTTATAACCCATTTTTATGTAGAAATTGCGAAAACAACACATCATACAACACAACTACCAAACGGCGACGTAGCCGATGCTGACAGACCATATGGGCCGATTTGACATCTACTATCGGGTGACGTCACACAACAGAAAGTATCGTTTTGGCGGGACTTTTTGTGATTCAATTTTTAACGTTGATTTTTATGAGGTATTGAGGAAATAATTACGAAAAATAATGAATATGCAATGTAGAGTGAAGGAATAAACACACTAAGATGGTTTTCCAATAGTCGAATACCCTATTATCATTTTATTTATGAAAACAGACAACCAGAAATGCATGTATACCTCTTAGGTATATGTATTTTCCGAAATAAATAAATAGTGATGATTACTAAATCAATCTGTAAACTAAATATACAAATGCACATTAAATAAGGCGATTCAGTTCATGCACCGACAAAAACGACTTCTCAAACGCTCCTACATAACAGAAATTAACAATTTCCTCTAAAACTAGTATCCAGTTTTTACATCCTCTCTAGTCTATCGCGTTCTCCGTTCACTTCAGTCGCAACTCAGTTTAGTAGATCGTCGAAAAATGCCGGCTCGCACAGCCGGGCGCTGGTCTCTATAGAACATTTGAGCGATAGCAGCTATTTTTGTACTCGGTCCCTTCACATCTACCGCTGACGTCAGGCGAGCGAGAACGCTGCCGTTTGTTCTACGGCGCTAGACAAGGACGGCAAGCTCGTCCCGGTCACATTGTGAGCCAGCATATACAGTCGGCCAGCGCGTTTGTCGACCAGTTTGAGTAGTCGAGGGAAATGTTACGGCGCAGACTCATGGTCTTTGATTTGGCCGCGTATATGGTGTATCCTCTATCTATCCCTATGAAGAGGAGTAGGTAGTATTTAGAGGGGTTGCTTTTGTATTTTGTTTTGTATTTTACGCGCGTGGATTTTGAAAGTTTAGAGACGTTTTTGTTGCGTAGTTTTTGATTTTGATGAGATGGGCAGTTGGGAATATTGTTGTAGGTAACGTTATGCGCGGTACAGCCGTTAAAACGGTTTTGGTGAAGTATGTAGTAGAAGTTGAAGCGGTTGAATTATGTACTATTCTAGCTAGTAGATGTATACATATGCGTATGCTAGGTTAATAGTTCAAAACGTAGCATAAGAATTGAAAATTGACGCTCGATTTTGTGACTCTAGCGTTGACAGTAAACTTTTCTGAACTTTTGTGAACACAGAAATGGTGAATTGGCTCTACGTTTCTCGAAAACAACAGTGTTAAAGTTGCTTTTATTCTACCAACAAACTGAACACGTGCAAAACAATAACTGGACGTTATAGAAGTTTCTATGTTGGATCAAATAAGAACTATGAACCTACTGCTTTTTGTTAATATAATGAGAAATTACGTAGAGTAAACTTTACATTTTTGGCACCACTTTTTAATAGGAGCATGTGTCAATTTTAGGGTGATTTTGTGTTGTTGATTTCGAATTTGATATCAATTTGATAATATTTGTTTTAATTTTTAAGATAACATACAAAAAGCTTGAAAGAAGAACAGATATATTTTTCACAAATTTATTACAGTTTACAAAGTCTCATCTTCGCTTTCACTGCCAAAATAAATCATGCTCTGTGCTTAGGGAGTACCTTGTCATCTGACCATGGATACTCATGTTGAGATGACAGATGGTACCTGTGGTATTAGCATGTCTTCTAGAAAAAAGATTTACACTGACCCATTAATATATTATATTAATTAATTTACCTACACAAAAACCTATATAAAAATAGTTTTGCATTTTTAACACTGCGTTCCTAAAAAAAAATTAGCCAATTCACTGTTTCTGCCTTCAGATTCGAATTCACAGAAAAAAAAAACCTATCCAATAAGCAGAGTGCTCTTTTCGGTGTCGGTGCTCTTATAAAAAACTGGTGTAAAATGTTAAAAGTTTATTTTAATGTTCCCTGTTTCCTCCACATGTTCCCCTCCTACAGCAACACATTTTTCCAATCTTCTTCTCAACTCCCGATATACCAAATCAATTGTTTCTTCATTTATTTCGTCTACTGCTTCCCTAATTTTTAATTTTAGAATGTCTCCATTATCATGAAAATTATTCGCATACACCTTCTGTTTTAAATAACCCCACAGAAAAAAATCAAGCGGCGTTAAATCAGGTGAACGTGGTGGACATCCTATAGGGCCGAATCGTCCGATCCGCTTATTTGGAAAATGTTTGTTCGACCAATCCCTAACTTGATATGCGCTATGAGCAGGACATCCGTCGTGTTGATAGTGTAGTGAACACCCGAGCTGTAGGTTAATTTCGTCCAAAGTAGGTAGCAAAAAATTTTCCAACGTACCATAATAAGTGTTCTGGTTTAGATTACCGTCAAAAAAGTATGGTCCAATTATTTTCTTGTAATAAATCCCACACCAAACATTCACTTTTTTATATTTTTGAGAATTGGTTGTAATACGGAAATTTGGATTTTCTTGAGACCAATATCTGCAATTCTATGAACTAACAACTCCATTTGTGGTAAACGTCGCTTCGTCAGAGAAAATAATTTTTCTGTAGAAAAATTAATCGACCATAAACCGATCTCCCATTAATAGGCAAAATTCTAATCGACGAGCATCATCTCCTTCTACTAAAGTGTCTATTAGTACTGGTTTATAAGGATGAAATCTTTGATTTGAAAAGATCCTTTGCAGGTGGCTTTTACTGATGTTCAAGTTTCGAGATCTTTGTCTCAACGACTTTTTTGGGCAAGTGTTCACGGAATCAATAGCTAACATAGCTCCTGCATCTACTTCGCCATTTCGCTTTTTTTCTTGATATTTTTCACGTCTCCTATTGCATGAAATTTTTTAACCAATTCACGAACACAATTGACAGAAACGTGTACCTCAGGGTATATTCTGTTAAAAACTTCAATAGCATGGCGGTACGATACCTATGCCGTAACAAAGAACTAAATAAACCCTTTGCTCTAAAGCCAACATACTTTCAATCAGCTTCTATCAACAAATTGCTTGGATACGCTGTTACTACTGTCAACTGATCAATCATAATATTGGGGTGTGTAAATTTTTTGTTCACCTTTATGTAATGTCTTTTCACTGGTCCGAGATGTAAAATTTGAAATAGATCATTCAAGTTTGATATTTGTGCATAACATTAATTCAAACTAACTTTTACCTATAACAGTTTTGATCTAATTCCGAAAAGCCGATAGTTTACTCTTCGGCCAATTTAACATGTTCGTGTTTTCTAACCATCCAGTATGTTAAATCAAAATATTAACAATGGCTTTCGACTTTTTAGGATATCCAAAACTCTTTATAAAGAATGACTTTTTCTCGAGAAATTAAAAATTACGTCCATTATAGGTATAGTTAGGTCTATCGGGGACACACTGTATATAAACATCTGCTACAGAACGTTACTGTTTTGCCATTCTACACAAAAAGTGTATTTACCACTTTGTCTTGCATACAGCGGTTCTCAAACTACGAGCGCCCCAACCGAGGGGTACTTACCTTTTTTGCTAATTTTAGACCAGCATCGCTGGAATAACTTTGAATTCTCAAAAAGTTGTAACTTTTATGTTTATAAATTTCTCTTGATTTTTAATTGAACATTGTATTAAATTTAAATTTTAAAATCGAGGAAATGTGACAATGTTTCTGCACAAAGTACCAAAGTACTAAACAATTGCCTCATTGCCTACCCGAATGTCTACATTATAAACCAATAAATATTTCTGTAGCTAAAGAAAACAATTATTATTTATGTACAACAAGATAAAGTAAAAACACACCTATAGAATGGGGTTGGAAATGAGTACACACATTGTAATATGAATTTTTATTCAATGATCGAAATGGTGAAATAATTTATCACGTCCACTGGAAAATAACCTGGACGACCGATCGATACAGTTTTTCGATCTTTTTCGTGATAGCGCTCCTATTCGTTATACGCGACATTGCCCTCAATGTTCAACGTAAAAATATCGATTCTGGCCAAGCTTCTAGAGTGGAGAATACTGCGCGCCATCCTGACTGTTTCCATTGCAAACGAAGGAAAATTAAACATAGTTCTCTTTCAAACCTAAAGAAAAATTCCATTGTTGATTGACAAATATTATTTTCCGAATAGACAAATGAACTCAGTTGTCAATTTTCGTTGATTAGAAACGTCATTAGAAATAAAATGAGGCATCTTAGTGAAGTGCAAGTTGCTCGTGCTGTCGCCCTTATTCAGCATGGCCACTCTATTCGACATGTTAGCAGGGACCTTCGAGCTTCCCCTTCTGTTATTCAGCGTTTATGGAATCGGTTTCGGGAGACTGGCCAATATGTTAGAAGAGCTGGACAAGGTCGAAATCGAAAAACTATTCAAAATCAAGACCGATTTCTTGTCCTTTCCTCTCTACGTCAGCGTACTGCCACAGCACGAGACCTCCTAAACGACCTAAGACGAGCACATGGAATAGAAATTTCTGATCAAACTGTTAGAAACAGATTAAAATAAGCGAATTTGAAGCCAAGAGGACCTGTCCGCGCACCACGCCTTATGCAGCATCACAAAGTAGGTTTGCTCTGGATCACAGAGATTGGCAACTTCGGACGCCTGTACTGTTCACAGACTAGTCCAGATTTCGTTTAACTCGTTGCGACAGTCGAGTACGTGTATATAGACGTCCTGGTGAACGCTACGCAGCCGCTACTATACAGGAAGTGGATAGATTTGGTCGTGGATCTGTGATGGTTTGGGCTGGAATCAGTATAGACAACAGAACTGATCTTATTGTGGTTCCTGGTAGACCAAATGCCATGCATTACATCGAAAACATCTTGAAGGACCATGTGGTGCCTGTAACTATTTTGTTGACACTTACATTATATGGCATTGACGATGCTTACTTGGCTAGCAAGTCATATTAAATACAGTCTCTGAGTGCTCATAGGCTATGTTCCTATACATAATACAGTCAAGTTATCAGACACCGTATAATAACCTACATCGATAGCAAAACACCGTGCGTACGGTACGTTAGTATTGGTATAGCAGAAACGAATAATGAATTACCATTTACAGGAACAACCGCTATACTAGGCTTTCGATGCAAACGCCGAATCGTGCATACGAGTCTCAGTGCACAACACATTTGCAATGAGTGTGTTGTACATCGCGCAGATATTCTCAATTAACTTGTGATTCGGATGAAACTACTGACGCAGGTAGACAATACAAAATATCAACCCATCATGTGATGGATTAGATTCATTTGAAATTTGAACGCAACTGAACAACAGCATGTTTGTTTGAATTTATGCACTGAAAAAGGTGTTATATTTATGTAGTGGATATGTTTTTTACTACCTATAGACACGTATTTCTGAATCGTATTACCGGGGTTTGAAAGGTTAACAGAAGTTAGCAAAAACGGAGACTAGCAAGCGTATTGAAGTGCCCGCGTATCTGTTATAATTATGACTGCAGAATTGTGAGCCGAGCGAAAGCTTTTAATTGCTAAAGTTTTATCTATTCGACTGCTGACAATCGCGCAGACGCGTGCTTTATTTACAATTGGGTTCTACGTAGGTAATTAATTACGATATTTTGTTGGAATATATTCAAAACGGTCTGTTTGTTTATACACAGAAAAGTGATCTCTCGAACGAAGAGAGAATTACTTGGCTGAAGTAGTTGGTAGGTTCGTATATACGCGAGAGATTATTGACTTCAACCAAGAAATTTTATTTCTTGGAATAATTACTAGATTTAAGAAAGTGGTTACCCTGGTGAAGTAAGTAAACAGTCTTCAATGAAGTGTATATTTTTATTCCCGGTAAATATTTTTAGCTACTTAATGTAAGAATTTCAAAGATTTGGCACAAATACGTTTTCTATTGCTAACTAACAAGATAGGTATGTTATATTTACTTACTCGTTCTAAACTGTTGCGTGCGTTACATCAAACTATTCCGTGTTGAAACGTTTATTGTACACTGTAAATAATACACATCCCCAATAAATCACAAGGCACATCCCCTACGGGTAGTTCGTTGTTGTTTTGCATCTAGGTTAGGCTCCTCGGCGCCAGCACCACGCGCGGGCGCGCGAGCCTTGACAAGATCACGGTGCGCATATTTATTCCAGAGAAAGGGATTACTTGAAAGAAGTGAGAATCACTTCAGTTAAATAATTGGTGGGTTTTTATTCAGTAAACAATACTTACTTATATTAAATGTCTTATATTTTCTTGAATCAAGTAACTACGCACTTGGATGGATTTACTATTACTTCGTTTGAGAAATTAACATTTTTGGGACGAAAAATTCAATTACTTCTTTCAATACAATATTGGTTCTTATAAAGAAAGAATTTATTTGTTGACAGCATTTATCTGAGAAATTATTTTACTTATATTGAGTATGTGGCATTTCTTGTATATACCTAACTTTCTACATCCAAGTAAATATGCATTTAAATCTAGTAAATAAATTCAAGAAATTATGTTTTCACGTTCCAAATAATCACTTTTCTGTGTGATAACTAAATACTCAAATTATGTAAGTCTTATAACAGCATTAAAATAAATAAAAACTAGTAATGTTTGGCAGGCCTGGAAATCAACAATAGATACCAGCTAAACTGATTTTAATTCTCAATTTTTCATGAAAACTTAAGTCAAATATACCTTTAAAAAAGATAACTCTATCGAAATTGATTGATGTAAAATAAACAAACGTCTATACAACAAAAATATAGAACTTAGAACATTAATTGATATCGTATCGGTAAATGCAGTATTTAACAGTTTCTGTAGAATATTCAAAATGTAGAAATTCGTCATTGTGTAAGATAAAATAATGTTTTTGTTATGCCAGCGCCTCCGCCATAGTTGATCGGACTATATTCTGTCAAATTTGCAGAAGACGAATATTTGTTACTTAGTTTTTAGTACTTATTAATTTAGTCAGAGTGTTTGTAAAGACGTTAAATAAAAAAAGACGTTAAATAGAAAATAGTTGCAGATAAAAATTATTTGTTGAAATAAAACGAAAATCTCCTCTTCTTTGCAAAATTTTTTGTTGTATCGAAACATGTTTCGCTGCCTAAGCATCATCTTTACAGTCGGGAATGGTCAAATTTTCTTACAGTCCGTCACCATGCATTTTATGTGCCTCCTTGGATTAATGTTAGTATAATCTATTTAATTATTGATTTCCGAAATTTAGCAATAATGATGTCCAAATTAGTTTAAAGTGTATGTTGTGTCTTCTACAATTTTCCAACCACTTTTATATTAAAAAATCTGATGTGGCCAGGCACATGACTTTATCATGCTATACCATGGGCGCCGTTTGAAAATGTTCCAGGGGGGGGTCAAATTTTTTTTTAGTATTAAATGGTGACGTAATATTAAGGACTATGCCATTAACTGTTTTGCAGCATTTCGTCTTGTGTTATTTTGCATACACTCTGAAATATCTCTATCGCTTTAAGGTAGTGAAGTGTTTTTGTTCACATTTTGTGTGTTAATAGCCATCCATGGTCGTGATCCCTGTATGCTCGACTACACTTACTTATTATATATTGATATTCATTGAAATTCAAGTCATTTTGCCGTCTTTCTATCATTTATTAATGTGGGGTTAATATTTTTAATTAATAATTGTTTGTAAATATATTTTGTTTCTGAATCATTGAACTATTATTCTAGAATTTAAGATTTTGTATGATTTTCAACCAATATTGTAGCCTCTTTATTACTTTTTTTAATACGCTAGGAAAAAATTTTGTTAATTTTCTATGATAATTTCTTGCTCGTGGTCATCGAGCATCTGATACAATATCTTAATAACAAATTGATAAACAATAAAAAGGCAACAATATTATTTTCAAATTTACCCCGTTAACGAGATATAATAACTAAATGTAGAGAAAAGTGGATTAATTTGAAAATTCTGTGTTAAGGATAATCGATGACGAAATAATATTTTTTCTATTTTACTATTATACTTGAACACTTATAAGGAGACAATGTTAGGTCAACTATTAACTGTTGAACGAACTCATGAACGGAAATGTATTGTGTCAACGCTGGAGAGAGTCAGAAAATGGTACCAATATTACAAACAGCATAGAGAATCTATTGTCAAGTATCATAGGATTGCTCTTTTAATACCAAATAACCTTTGTCTGAAATTTTTTATTATTTAACGTTTTTGAAACTCCCTTTTCAGTATCCAAAGTTTTGTAATTTTAGTACCAATTTTGGCCAATAATGGGTTATCTTTAAATCTTTTTAAAGTATTTGATTTTTAATAGTTATTCTATGATACTTCATACTTTACTAAAGCAATTTCTAACGTTGGTACAATATTCCGGCTCTCTGCAGTTCTTAAACGGCGTCTATCTGGACATGAGCTCGTGATCAAAATTTGGTATACTACCAAAAGTTGATGTCTATATATTCTACGCTTATTAGTTTAACGCCCAGTGTAATTAAGATAAACTGCTCAGCAGTGCCAAAAATTGCGAAGTAATGGAAACTAATAAGTACGATCAAATAAAAGTGCATACAACAATACTTATTTTGGACTGCAGCGCAAAATTTGGATACCGTATCTTGTCATCTTGTGGCTCTTTCGCGGCTGTTACGAGTGGGTAATACCGCAATATCTAATAAAACTGACATTGGTGACAATAGCCGATAATAATCGGAACAGTCATCATTTATCTAGTAATTTTTTTTCATCCTTCGCTATACGTAAATGTCATTTTTGCATCTTTGTGGGGACACGAAAGATGCTAATTACCCGCTAGGCGTTTAGTTAATAACTTTCATGCCTAGCCGCGAAAATATTTTACACACAGGCCGGGCGGCGACTGACCTGTCTGTTAAATAAATACATAGCTTTCAATTCGGTTTGATATGCGAGATCCATCTAATCAAAAAGATCAACCTGATCTATGATCAAAATATCCATCTAATATGATAATAACCGATTTATCGATCAGATCTATTTATCGGTCTTCAATTGTGATCAAAGATCGATCACAAATTTCTCGACCACTCCTATCTCTTTCGTTTTTCGCGTAGCGGTAGTTGGGTTCAAAATCCAGGGGGGGGGGGGCAAGCGCCCACTCTTTTCGTGCATTGATATATTTTATTACTAGCTTTTTGAAGATTCCTAGTAGATTCTCCAACAGTTGATCCCACTGCCATCAGAGCCGTCTGCGAAAGTACGTCAAAGCTGTCAAAAAAAAATCCAATTCTAGTTTTATGAAAAAGTCGCGGTTCTCAACAAGTTAACACCTATTATTTCATAATTTTAATGACAAACAATTAGTAACAGTAACTTTTATGATTATAAATTTTTCTTCATTTTAAATTGAACATTGAACATATTAAATAGCAATCAGGTTTTTTAAATTTTAATTTAAAAAGTCATATACTAGCATAGTTTATGTGTTTATGTTAAAAGTTTACTAAGAAAAGATAATACTACGCAATAAAGTATGTACATAAGAGAACACAACTTCATTCAAGATGTGCCCAGGCGTAGTAAACAGGGTAACCGCTCTCGTCGCACACAACACAACAAACCGTCAAACAAAAGCAGTAAACATAAGAAAATCGAAAGTAAAGTTTATGGTTAGGCGCCGTGCGTCTCGCCCGTGTACGTGTGTGTGTGTGTGTGTGTGTTTGTACGTGTGTGTAGTATACGAGAATACGAGGAATGCATTCCGTCTCGGCATCGCTCAAAAGAATTATATCGACGATATAGCTGAACGAACTGCGCGGGGTTCGACAAATAAAGCACGGATATGTGGGTCAATGTCACGCAACACCATCGCGGATACTTATGCAGCATCAAGTGGGCACATTTACTCATTCCTAATTACCATACTGTCACGCGGGACGCACGGTGTGCGCGTTTTGCTCACGATTTGCTCTGATTTGGCGCACTGACGCTGCAGCGAAACTAATGAATGCATTCTTTTTAGACAATTGATAATGGATGTGTAGGTATTCGGTGTTAAATACTGAAGGGAATGCAGATGTAAGCTTTTATACCAATTCCCTTATTTTGAACAATTTTAAATTAGTTTGTATTTCTGTATTTTGTTGACTTATGTAATTCTGAAATGACATACGCTATATTCAATTCACATTGTTCATTAAACCGATGGGTTTTTCGAAACCTTTAACTTTTTAAATAATAGTTCTAGGCAAATCAAATTTGTTATACTTCAACGGAGATCTTTGATCCAGAGCAAAGTGATCCAGAGCAAAGTGATCCAAAGTGATACGAAGCAAAGTGATTCAAAATGATCGCGGGCAAAGTGATCCAAAGTGATTCGGAGCAATGTGATCCGGAGCAAAGTGATCCAAAGTGATTCAAAGTGATCGTGAGCAAAGAGATCGAATTTGATTCGGGACAAAGTGATCCAAAGTGATCCAAGGCAAAGTGATCAAAGTGCCCCAAAGTGATCCGTAGCAAAGTGATCCTAACTGAGCCAAAGCATCCGGGACAAAGTGATCCAAAGTGATCCGGGCAAAGTGATCTATCGATCTATACGTAAAAAACCTCCCGCTGGAGTAACAACGCATGTTGGAAAACCTGCCGGTTAAGGGGTTAACCTGTTTCTAACAGTGTGATCAGAAATCTCTATTCCATGTGCTCGTCTTAGGTCGTTTAGGTTTCGTGCTGTGACTGTACGCTGACGTAGAGAGGAAAAGACAAGAAATCGTACTTGATTTTGATAGTTTTTCGATTTCGACCTGGTCCAGCTCTTCTAACATATTGGCCAGTCTCCCGAAACCGATTCGATAAACGCTGAATAACAGAAGGGGAAACTCGAAGGTCCCTGCTAACATGTCGAATAGAGTGGCCATGCTGAATAAGGGCGACAGCACGAGCAACTTGCACTTCACTAAGATGCGTCATTTAACTTCTAATGACGTTTCTAATCAACGAAAATTGACAACTGAATTCATTTGTCATATTTAGTAGGCTTTCAATACGTGAATTCAAAGCATACTTGACATTTTTACTTTATCATACGCAGTGTGTAAAGTATTGTAATCGTGCCAAAAAAAAATTTTGAGATTTTAGCGGAAATATGTCTTTTTGGGTCCCCTGAACATTTTTGACCAAGGTACAAAAAAATGTCTGTGTGTGTGTGTGTGTGTGTATGTGTGTGTACCCGTTTTTTTGTGGCGACGATTCCGGAGAAACTACTAAAGGTATCGGAACGAAACTTCATATTTAGAAGTTTCATAACCAAACTTAGAGCTGAAAAGCTTTCTGTGGAAAGGGGTCCAAAGGAACTGGAGGTTTAGTCTTAGCATTTTTGAAAGATTTTGCAAATAAGCCGCCATTTCTGGAATTTCGTCGAAATAGTTAAGTAATAAATTAAATATGAGGAAATTCTGAACAATTTATGAATATGAAATATTTTGGTACAATCAATAGTTTAGCTGTATGAGCAAATTCTATTTCATCGAAATCGGTCATACTGCATTAAAATTAGTAGCTAGGATATGTCAGAAATTTTGATTCTAATGACATTAATGACACTAATGACAACGCTAATGTTTTGACAATAACTTCTGTCAATATAAGCTGCGTTCGGATATTGTATTACATTTTTTACACCCAATAACACGTAAGTGTCATTTGGGCGGTGCACCCGGTGTCAACGGAGTACAATATCCGAACGCAGCTTTAATCGACATGTCTGTCTATATAGTTCTACTAGTTCTTTTTAATGCAGACATGGCCGATCTCGATCAAATAGAATCTCATGCAGCTAAACTATTAATTTTATATATAGTATGATAAAGTCATGTGCCTGGCCACATCAGATTTGTTTCCTTGTTTTTGCGTTATTAATTTACATTTTTAAGTGTAACTTAGAAGTAACTGAGAGTTGTAACATTGTTTTTGTAATTTTCGTTAGTTAAATACATGCTCTTAAAGCATACCAAATTTGATTTGCCTAGAACTATTATGTAAAAAGTTACAGGTTTCGAAAAGAGTGTTCCTCTAATTTTTTTGAACAGTGTATAAATTTAGATTTAGAAGTAGGGAGAGTAACAAGTCATATGACACAATCATATGAAAAATGTTTCATGCAAATCCAAAAATTTTGATGCCATATTGAATTTTAAAAATCGGACAACAGATTTGGAATCCTGATGCTTCAAATGTCACATAAAACAGATTTCATAAGAACCCGACATGTTTTTTTATTTTTGATCGAAATCGGCCATTTTGATTTAAAAAAAAACAGATTTGGAATCGGAAACCCTAAAAAACCTTTATATTCATCCTAAAAATATTATTTGAATGCATATTTCACAGGCAAGGTTACTGTCGCATTTTCCTCAGAAATATATAATTAATAAATTAATTAGTAATTTAAAAAATAGTTTTCTTTCAGAATTCTAATAATTATGTTTCGACAAATTGTAAAATTGTGCGTATGAATCAAGGAGCTAGGCCGGAATAAATTCGGAATTTTATTTCAATGTTACGCGCCCGAGTCGCCGCTGCACGCGGGCGACATCTGTTGGCGAACTTCAAAACTATTTCGCAGCCGAGACGCAATAATATTTGTTTTTTGTTGTAACATAATATCAAATAATTTTCCATTGCATCTATGTGTGGTAGGTATTAATTGTACATTAAAAATGTGCAAAAATGTGCAAACAAAGATAAGTCACAACATAAAGGAAATGTAAACTATTTTGTGCATTTTATACTAATATACAATACAAAAGCAACAGTTAGTAACCCATTGCCAAGAGATAGTTATGCACTCTCTAAAAATTAGTCATTATTTGCTCTTCAGATCTTAGCATAGCCCATAACGTAACAATCCAAAATTAGAAAAATGTGGCGCACTGGTTAAGATCAAATTTGTATTGGTACGAATGTACGATACAGAATGACCAGGGCCGTAATAAAAGGGCGCTAAAGGCTAGATTTTTCAATGCCAGTTGAAACCATATACTGAGTTGAAATATACAAAATCGGCATTAAAAACGCCGGAATTTATTAACGGCGGATAAAAATTCGCTGTAGGGAAAAAGACAAGTAGCGCCTGGGCTAAGAGCAATAGAAACTTTTCCAAATTTAAAAATGACGTAAATGGAACAGGAAAAATAGAATAGTTAGGTCAATTATTTCTGTTCAAAAGGGGATTGCACAGTCAAATAAAAATGACAAACTACCAGAGAAATTTAAAAAATTAAAGCTGGATGTGTTCTTTACAAATAAATATACAGTATATCTCCACGGATTGAGGTACACAGAGGAAACTAATTTTTAATGTGATTTTTTAAAAATGCCAAACTTCTAGTTGTGGGTTATTCCACAGTTACGTGTCACACCCGTCACGCCTGTTTAACGACTATACAAATGCAATGGGGGCTTTTATTATTATTTTGATGCAACATTATAACAAAAATACAACTCATCTTTTAGAATTGTCGTAGATAGATGTTCAAACTGATAAGTTTTATGAAAACCTTTTTTAAATAACCGTGACGGCAGTTACCAGCACAGCGATCTCTTGGTTTTGGTAACCTAAAATTAAAAATTCGCGGAATGACCATAGTGTAGAGTTTCTAACGTTTCTATTCTAATAAGTTAATAAATAATTCTAATTTTTAGGTGAAATTTAGGCTAGCTACTATTATATTGATTGCATCATGTGTAGTAGCTAGAATAAATAAATAAGCCAATCATCTTGTCAAAGACATTAATAACAATAATGGGAGTTAAAATCAAAGTACTACCTGACAATGTCTCACAAACATTTTCCTAATAGGGTATTCCGGTCAAGTCAAAATTTAAGCAGATATTCGGTTTAACCTATTGTACAATTTATGGGGATTCATAAAGTTAAGCTATGAGCTTTTTTATTTAGTTTTTCTATGAGATAATTGCAATTAAAAGTGCATTTCGTTTGAATTCACCGACCACCCTCGGAAATGCACGATGATTATCGATCCCAAGTAGCGGTGGCAACAGCGGACAGCTCTCGAACAGCTGATCGGCCAAGTTGACGGTTGGCGACCCTGTTGTTTGACAACGAATATAGGTAACTTTTTTGAGGGATGATTTGATCACTGAAACTTGAAGCCAAACATCTCTCATCTCGCTAGTCGGCAATGTAAAGAAAATCTTATCAGAAGTTACTGTCTACTGCTGTTACAGCCCGGCACAGAACAATGTCGGCGTTGGAGTTTATACATTTTGAACAAGTGTTTGATATAACCTCAATAACCAAAGCAGGTGTCAACAAACGAGCGGTTCTAAACGTTGACACAACAGAAAACAAAAATATACTACGTGCACCCTAGATATAGCAACGTTGTCAAGTCGCTCACTTTGAGCGGTCTTTGTGACGTCACAAAGACCAATCCTAATTCAAACTTCAAACAACGATTTCTCTTAATTTAAAACAATGTTCGATATTTTACTTGTGAAGTAGCAAACAGTAGCACCCATACTTTGTAAAAAATGACAATTTCAAAAACACCGGAATACCCTATTACATGTAGATATTGTGACATCACAAGATGCCAACTTGGTATTTTTAATTTTAGAGAAATATCAAAATCTGTGAAAAAGAAATTCTAAATAACTTTATTGCCAAAATTTTGATAGTCCAGTCGCTCACCGCTTGGTGTCTATATTGTGACTAATTACTTTCGTGGCTACCGTGAAAAATTGTCTTTTTGCACGTCTGACGTGAAATTAGCATCAAGTTTTATTTTTAAGCGTTTTTAAATGACGTCCAGTAAATGTGTCTGAAGATGTTGAAGCTGCAATAATCTAGTAGTGCTTCTCAGTTGGTTCGACCGACGACAACAACTTAGCACAGCACGGCCAGTGGTTATTCAGGCCGGTAAAACCATCGGTAAAACCCGAGTGCTGCATGAAGGTCAAAACGCATGTAAACGACGAGGCGTCACGAAGCGTTATTTTCTGACGTTTCTGCGTATGTGAAACATATTTTCGACATAGTCCAGGAAGAAACTAAGGTCAAAAATTGTAATTTTAGTAAGTTTTCATAATTTTAGTTAAAGTTTTTACAAATATTTTCTTTCCCGCACATCCTACACGGAAAATAATGATTACTGATGAAGTTGTAGAGGATATCCTTTACAAGTTTGCTGAAGATGCAACTAGTTTCGGGGAAAACAAAAAATTCCCTTCTCCTTACAGTTTGAGTTTTTCTCTTATTTGTCTAAAAAGCATCTTAAGAACCAAATTATTTCTGAACTATGTACTAGAAATTTGACGTGATTTATTATTACATTTTCTTTGGATTGGATGGTTAAATCAATTTGAAGACATAGGGACAATAGGGACAATTACTTTACATACAGCGTGCTCAAACAATTTCTATTCTATGAAGATCGATTTCCCTTTTTGGGCCAGCCTGTATTACACTGATCAAAAATAATGTAAATTAATAACGCAAAACAAAAAGAAAATGATTGTCATAGTATCGATATGGTATCGATGACAGTCGGATTTTCTGTGAATTGGTGAGGTTTAATACAGTATATGCCCTCCACGAGCACGAATCACTTCCTCACACCTGCGTGGCATGCTTCACACTAGTCTGCGAAGAGATTCTTGGAATATGCTTTCCCATTCCTCAATCAGGGCTTGTGTCAGTTCCTGTATGGTCAGTGGTGGATTAGGACGCTTACGAACACGTCGGTCAAGCTGATCCCACACGTGTTCAATAATATTCAGATCATGACTTAACGCCGGCCATTCCAATGACCTGAATTCCACGTTCTTGTAAAAAGTTTCTGGTGATGCAGGCGGTATGTGGCTTTGCATTGTCCTGCATTAGGATGAAATTTTGACCGACGTCATATGCAGCAGGCACCACATGGTCTTCCAAGATATTTTTGATGTAATTCATGGCATTTAGTATACCAGGAACCACGACAAGATCAGTTCTGTTGTCTATACTGATTCCAGCCCAAACCATCACAGATCCACGACCAAATCTATCCACTTCCTGTATAGCAGCGGTTGCGTAGCGTTCACCAGGACGTCTATATACCCGTACTCGACCGTCGCAACGAGTTAAACGAAATCCGGACTCGTCGTTTACCACGCAAATATGCCTCGAACAACATACAATCTCCATTTCGGTACTCGTGTATACGTCTTGCCACTGCTTGGTATATAGTATAGTCGTACCGTTATAGCGTTAGCGCGACTGCGTCATTCCAATAGAAAGCTACTGCCGAACATTCCATCTGTATTGCAGCTATCCGGTACAATAACCAGTTTCCAACTACATCATTATTATTATACTCCGTCGCTTATTTATTATAATAATAATTCCTATTTGTTGTATAGCTATGTTTACATATTGTTTAGTTTGATGTACAACAAACGTCGGAAATCGTTTGAATGTCATACTGCGTCGAATTTCGAGCGACTTGAGCGTATTTTGGGGCAATGGTATCACGAGGGAGCGAATATTGATTATCTGACGCGCAATTCAATTCTCGGAACAATCTAGCTGAAATTTCGAAATGAGAAAACTGGTAGAACGCTTTTAACACTGTAATAAAATGACATATGGTTGTCAATTTTAAAAAATTTATTTATTTAGAAAATAAATTGCTTCCGGGTTATGCCGTGTGTCAATATTCGTAAGTGCTGACGTTTCGCGAACCATTTAGCTCGCCTCTTCAGAGCCCACCTTAGGCCGCGCCCGCGTTAGGAACGATTTCCAGACCCTACTGATGACCGTACCGTACCGTTCCAGACCCTACCGTCCTCACGATTGATGTTGTCAGGATGTTTGTAAATTTCGATGGCTTCTCTAATAAGCCTTCGATGATAATTACCCACCCTTGCCAACATCTTCACGTCATCGAAATCCATTGTATGTCCCGACTCGTGGCAGTGTTGAGCAACAGCGGACTGTTGAATCTTTGCCTAGCCGGGTGTCTCTACTGTGCTCCTTGACTCAACATTCGATGCTCCGTCCTGCCGGGCCTACGTAGCATGTTCCAGCATGTTATCTTGTATACCCCTTCGTTCTTCAGGAGTGGTGTGATATCCTTTGGGCTAGGCAAAAAATCCTTTACCTTAGCTGGCGCTCTGTACCTTGCCGTGATACCCGATTTCTTCATTAATCTACCGATTCTTTGTGATACCCCACTTACCTATGGTAAACAAGCAAACACCTTTGACTCTTGCGGTTCCTATGAGACTTGCGTTTTTTTTTGTGTGACACCCCGTATGTCAGACTTGGTGTATCCATTCTGACGTAGGGCCCACTCCAAGTGTTTCCGTTCGTCGTCCAAGGTGCTGTTGTACGTTCTCGGCTCTGTTGAACAAAGTGTTAATGACACTTCTCTTCTGTGGGGGATGGTGGTGTGATTTGGCATGCAAGTACCTTTCGGTATGTGTCTTCTTACGGTAGATTGTATGTCCAAGCGTACCCGTTGACGTTCTGTATACCAGCACATCCAAGAATGGCAGCTGATTATCCTCTATTCTATTTCCATCGTGAATAGAGTATTTGACTGTATTAAAAATATGGCATGTATTATAGTCATCCTAATAGTTTAAGAAAACTATTTATTACTTTTCAAAAAAAAAAAATGCTTTATTTCTATGAAAAACCAAAATTAAAATTGAATTTTATTCACGTCCTATCACGTGATTGAAAACGCTCTGTAATTGGCTCAGTCTCCAGTGATGTCATTCGTTAGTACGCTTAGAGCGCGTTCGGCTTGTCAGGGTAGGGTATGGGGAGAGCAATGCTCAGATAACTTGGGTCGGCTGTCTCTCTCTTATATGCAGATAAACGCCGTATGACGTTAGTCCGCCTATTATGCAGCGCGTCACTCTCACCGTACAATACCGGGTTATCCGAACGCGCTCTTATGCTTCTCCCGTTTGAATTTAACAGCACTAAAGTGCCATGTAAGCATAACTTTGTAGGTTAGGATAGCCCTAACCTTAAGCTGTCAGATCAGATAATACCTGGTTCGAAAATACGATAGATAACTTATTCTAGTCAGTTTTACTTATGTCAAAGTAATCTTCACAACAGAAAACACTTGTATTGGCGGCTATTTATTTCATTTGGATTTCTACGAACCAACCATTTTCTTCGCAGTTTCAAATCTTGCGGGACAGCTACAAATAGTTTATCTGGAGTTTTTCTTGACGTATCTCTGCATTGTGGATTTATACACCATTTATACCCCATTTTTATGTAGAAATTGTGAAAACAACACATCATACAACACAATTACCAAACGGCGACGATGCCGATGCTGACAGACCATATGGGCCGATTTGACATCTACTAACCGGTGACGTCACACAACAGAAAGTATCGTTTTGGCGGGACTTTTTGTGAGTCAATTTTTAACGCTGATTTTTATGAAATATTGAGGAAATAATTATGAAAAATAATGCATTTACAATGTACAGTGCAGGAATCAACACACTAAGATGGTTTTCCAATAATAGTCAAATACCCTATTTGAAGGAAGGACCTTACATGATTCAGGTGGTTATGGAACTCTGTAAGATTTTCGCGAAACGTCAGCATTTACGAATCTTGACACACGGAACCAATTTATTTTTTGAATAATTCTGGCCGTGAAAGCTGGAAACTTCCACAATCCCTTTGGAACAATCTGCCTATGCATGGTGGGGTACCCTCTTCTTTGTTTAAAACATCTCTATTACTAGATAGGTATTGAATAAGAAATAACGTTTACTCAATTTTTTTCTGAAGCTTATGGTTTACGTAGAAACTATTTGAACCTGACCCTGACTGACGCCAGATTTATTCTGAATCACTTCGTATAAAAACACGGATTCCCCAGATTTATTCTGAATCACTTCGTATAAAAACACGGAGTCCCCCAGACAAAATTTATTTGATATTAAAATTGTTATTTTTTGGCTTAACGTGTCATGAGCAGGTGTGTCGATGGAAGCGCAGGAAGATTAGGATCACGAGAAAAATAAACGAGTTTATAATACATAACATTTTATTCGTAAATTATAATCTAAATAAATATCTATTAAAAATAAATTTGACAGATATGTTAGTAAACTGAATGACAAAAACTACACGAACCAGAAAATTATCAATAACAGCCTTATAATCATAAAAATAATGTAATAAAAAAAAAGAATTAAAATACTTCACAAAATATTTATTTACAAAACCTCTTTTGTCAGAAATGTGCGTAGTAAAAACACCGGGAAAATTAAAAATAATATTCACTTACATGATTAAACTTACGTAATAACAAGGCGGTTGACACAGTTAGAGATCAAATACAATAAATCCAGATACATCATTAAAAAAAAATGGCAAGCAAAGTTATAGTTGCAAACCAGAATATATTTTATTGCACATACAGTATAATACTATACATTAAATTAATAAATAAACCTAATCGAGAAATTTGAGAACATCGTAACTGCCAAAGAAACAAAAATTAAACTCCTAGAATAAATTAACAAGGGACGCTCCGAGTATTTTTAGGTTAGGTTAGTTACATCACGATGTTTCTAATAGAAATATTACGCAATCCCAAGTCTTAACGCAATCAGTACTGCGTAATTTCAAAAAATTATTAAAACCTAACCTAAAAAAAGTTAACGGCGTCACAAACAGAAATTTTTAACAACTTAAACGATGTGATGATAAAATTAATTATAGAAAAAAGTCAAAATATACACACGATAAAAATATCTTTTCTTGTCTTTTGAAATTCTTAAAGGATACGAAGAATATAAGTACGTATCTATAAAATAGTATGAAACTTGATATAATATATGCATATGAACTTTGTAACAGCTAAAAATCTATTGTTATTATTAAGTTTTTAGAAGTTTACGGTCGTCAGTTAGACGTAAACTTTCCGTGGAAGAGGATCCTGGATCACGTACACACCATCTCTTGTTTGGCTGCCTTCAACGCTGGAACAAAGATAAAAATAATGTTAGTAATAATTTTGGATTACAGAATATTGATTTAACTTGATATAATATGGTGGGTAAAAAAATTCTATATGGCAAATAATACATGTTTTTTTTTTATAAAAATAAAATTCTGGCAAAATTGTAAACTAAATGAAGACTTGTCCAGAGTTTCCAAAGAAACATTTGTCACTTTTAATTCTGATGAAGCAAATTAATTTCAAGTGAATACAAATATTACATTTTAATGATAACTACAGTCTCTTTTTCTTTTTCTATACAAGGTGAGTCATAACGTATGGAGGAGATTGAGGGGGTAGCTAGTAGCTGTAAATATAAAATATTTTCATAATTACCATTTTAACCAAACATCAATAACAAGAAAGATACTACGCACGTCAAAAACAAGTCATAAAGATAATTTTTACGTCATGTCATAATTCTGGCTTGTTTTTATTTGTCAACTGGACAAATGTGCTTGTTTCATACTTATGATTAATGTCAAAATGACAGCGTATAGGTTATAAAATAATCATTTATAAAGCTAACAAAAATATGTTCAGTATATTTGGTTGCATATGTGGTGTACAACCTTTTTTTGGCGTGCATAGTACATCAGTTTAAAATTCATATAAATTAAGTTCCAATTTTGTGAGAATCGCTGATATTTTCAGAAATTGTGATTCTCTTTGTCTCCTCCTACAGATTATGTACCAATATTACCAATATCAGTGACCGGTACTGTCACTTAAAATGTGACTTGTGTCTTAAAATTTCCAATTCTAGTTTTATGAAAGAGTCAGCGGTTCTCAACAAGTTAACACCAATTATTTCATATTAAAGGTAAACAATAGCCCTAACGTGTACAGTAGGGTGGTTCAAAATGCATTGCAAATATTTTTGTGATAGAAAGCAACGATCCCCCCAGATCGTTTCCAAATCCAAAAAAAGTGGACACGTATTTGTTTTTTCTCCGAAATTTTGATTTTAAATGGTGCCTATCGATGCATCAAATTTACATAAGAAAATGCATGGGAAAAAGACATTTTTTGGTATTTTTCGAATAATTCTTTGGGGTTTTGGTAAACTTAAGATTAAAGTTATAGGGCTTGTAGACGACTTTCCAATGAAGAATTTGAGCTATTATACATATGGCTTTAACGCCCCCAACCCACCCCCAGAGTGCCCTGAAAACTACGCTTAAATGAAAAATGTACATTCATCAGAAAATTTACCGTTCTAATCACTTCATTCTCTTTTTTCTCATAGAAATCATTACTATAAGTCTAATTGAATGTTTATAAACATTTGTCAGGTAATTTCCATTTGTTTAAACAAATTCCATTTGTTTAAATAAGTTGCTTTTCTCGAAACTCCGTCGGACATCTGTTTTCTGAGTTCGAAATGGCAGTTTATTATCTTAGAGTGACATTATTCATTAAACAAATTCTTCCTATTGTTTAAACTAGCAATGATTATTAATTTTCAACTGTTGTTCTAATTATGGTAGAAGTCAGGTTTTTTGTGAAATTAACTTATAAATTTCATGTTCGAGGTATCTTGCCTATGTTATTAGCTAATAAACCCATAGTTGTTTAAACATATTCTATTTGGTTAAACAATTTTTTTGCAATTCTCCTAACATTGATTTTTTTAGATCGGTCTGGTCAACTGTTATTGTCAAGTGACATCATTTATATTTTGGGATAATTTCCATTGTTTAAATAATAAAATATTATTCAAATGCGGTGATATACAGGTGGTATGTAAATTTTAAAATAAATTCAAAATTACAGCCACAACCTGGATTTGAACCAGGGACCTGGGACCTGGTTCAAATCATTATTAAGTAAAATATTATTCGTTTTCAATATCATTTATTCGAAAAAATTGAATTTATTTAAAATCCTTTTTTCGGGAAAAGGGCATAATTAGAAAAAAGTTGAAAATGAATAAATTTATTGTTTAAACAATAGGAGGTTTTTTTTAAAATGAATATTGTCACTCTAAGATAGTAAACTGCCATTTAGAACTCGGAAAACAGAATTCAGACGGATTTTCGAGAAACACGAATTATTTACACACCTAAAAATTTGTTTAAACAAATGGAAATTAACTGCCAAATGTTTATAGGCATCCCACTAGACTAATAATGACTTCTATGAGAAAAAAAGAGAATGAAATAATTAGAAGGGTCAATTTTCTGAAGAATCTACATTTTTGCATTTAAGGGTAGTTTTCAGGGCACTGTGGGGGTGGGTTGGGGGCATCAAATCCATATGTATGATAGGTCAAATTCTTCCTTGGAAAGTTCTCTACAAGTGCTATAACTTTAGTCGTAAGTTTTCCCAAACCCCGAACAATTATTCAAAAAATACCAAAAATTGTCTTTTTCCCATGCATTTTCTTATGTATATTTGAGGTCTCGACAGGCAGAATCAAAATTTCGAAAAAAAAATACGTGTCCACTTCTTTTGGATTTGGAAACGATTTGGGGGGATCGTTGCTTTCTAAATAAAAATAGCCAATTTGAACCACCCTAGTGTACAGGGTTAGTCAAAAATCGCTGGAACACCTAAATATTTCTTCAACTGTAAACAATTTCAAAAAGTATTGCAAACAAAAGTTGTTTGGTTTTAAACAAATATATTTTATTCTGGAAATTTGGTGGTAACCTTTCCTACTTTAAATAGAACACCTTGTATACTTTTACATTTTTTAAATCTTTGATTAATCCCAAGATTTTTTTGGGTTATCAGCAATAATCAAAATTAGTAAAAATTGCCTAACACCTAACTAATTCCCCAAGTGTAAACAATTTAAAAATTGTTTTTAGTTTAAACAAGCTTTTGTTTAAATATATTTTTAATATACCTATTTATTTATACTCATTTTAATATGGAAATTTGTAACCTATTCTCTTTCTTAATAACACCCTGTATATATATTTTTTTAAATTTTAAGATAGTTCTAAGAATTTTTTGTAGGAATAATTCTTTTAGGAAACATCATTTTTGAGTTATAAGCAATTTATGAAAAAAAAAAACCCTAAACTTTAAATCAAGAATATTTTCCCACACACATACATATTATTTATTTTACTGTTTTGTTATTTTTTCTTCATTTTTTTTATTTTCATGTTTGGTTAAATCAAAAGTTTAAGAGTTTTGATTAATTGATAAAATGATTGATTAAAATGATACATTGTATAAAAATTGATTCTTACAAATAAATTCTTAGAATTAATCTAAGAATTAAAGAATATAAAAATATACAAGGGGTTCTATTAAAAAGAAAGATTACCAAGTTTCCATAATAAAATAAACACTCTGAATATTAAAAATATAATTAAACGATACCTTCTAAAAAACAAAAAAACTTTAGTTTGAAAAAATTTGGCAATATGTTCTGATAATTATGACTAATTTTGATTAGATGCTTATCTTTAACCCCAAAATTAATAATAAATAAATAAATGATTCATTTAATAAAAAATTGCAGATATAAGCAGAGATTTTAACAAATCTACTTTGTACATAAATTCAAAAATAAATAATAAAATAAATGAATAAAATTTAAATAAAATCCAATTCTCCATACCTTCTCGTTCCCGTCTCCTAATCTTCTTTCGTCTCCTCTCAATTCCGGCCAGTTCCGCCTTTTCGTGAGCATAAGTTTTCCGAATATCGGAAATCTTTTGGTACAACACAGCTATTCTCTGCGCATTATCCAAACCAGGATCTACAACAAACAGCAAATGAAATAAACGATAAAACAAATACGTTAACACTAAAAAAAAAACAAAAAAGATATATTATATACCTAAAGCTGTGCAGAAGTTGTACTTTAGAGATCGCGGCGACCGCAAAAGTCTGCTCTCGATGTTGCTCAGAGACCCCAGACTTGCATTTCCTTGAGCAGAATGCTCCGACATGTCATCGCTGTCGCTGT
Source organism: Aphodius sticticus (assembly GCA_963966075.1). Classification (NCBI taxonomy): domain Eukaryota; kingdom Metazoa; phylum Arthropoda; class Insecta; order Coleoptera; family Scarabaeidae; genus Aphodius; species Aphodius sticticus. The sequence goes on from OZ014507.1 coordinate 1,858,995, forward strand.
GATGCGATCGAACGGTCGGTTTTCGGCCACGTTTTACTGGGATCTCGTCGATTGTCTTACAGGATCTCCTGCGCTTTTTGCATGGCCCGGGGACGTCTTCGCGTTTCTTCGATGATGAGCACTGATCGCCTGTCATTTGTGTATCTAATGCATAAAAAAATTGTTAGTTTAGAATTGATGTTTTTAGGAAAGTTTATCCGTATTTGTTTTTTTGTTGGTGATATTGTTTTATATTTTATAGCTTGCAAAACTGAGATTAGAGGTAGGCTTTTGTTTTTAAGCTATGCTGAAGATTAATTGATTAATTTTCTTATTAATTCTCTTCTTAAGCTCACCTTCTTCACTAAAGGAGGTGACTTTATTGGTCGATCCTCTACGCTGATTGCTGTATTCTGGTTCGGCCTCAGTAGACTTGCAGCTATCATTATCGGCTGTGTTTGGAGATAGGTCGCAATTTTCGCTAAAAATAACAAGGAAAAACAGTATAAATTTTTTTTATAGTACAGCTGAAGAAATAATAATAACCTAAGCTCCGCAGAATCGAATTTCGAGCAAGAAATTTTGGTTTTTTGTGTGTTAGTTTTTTGAGCACATGTTGATTTACTAAAAAAATAAGACCTGGGGTATTTTGTTACAAAAATACGCATACATTTTGAATTATTTATTATTTGGTCAAATAACGGGATGAGACCCAAAACAACGCAAAATACAAATTTGCCAAGAAACACCTGTAGATATTAATTTTTATCTTAATTTAAAAATTTTTGGAGTGTTCCTAAATTTTTGAAAGTTTTACAAAATTGTTGAATTCTCAAAAAATTTTCCAATTTTTTATTAATCATTGTCACCGGAAAATTGATTTCCTAAATTTATTCAAAATTTTTGAGGATGTCAAATTTTTTAAAATTTTCCAGATCTTTTTATTGATTTAATTATTTTAGTCCAAATTTTTTAAAATTTTGTGTGTGTGTGTGTGTTCATGACTAAACTTAAAGCTGAAAGAAGTTTTGTTCAAAAGGGCCTAAGGGAACTGCAAGTTTATGCTTAGCATTTTTCAAAGAATTTCATTTTTTAGGGTGGTTCATTAGGGTCATTAGGGTGGTTCAAATTGGCTATTTTTATTTACAAAGAAAGCAACGATCCCCCCAAATCGTTTCCAAATCCAAAAAAAGTGGACACGTATTTTTTCGAAATTTTGATTCTTATGGTGCCTGTCGAGGCCTCAAATTTACATAAGAAAATGCATGGGAAAAAGAAATTTTTTGGTATTTTTCGAATAATTGTTCGGGGTTTGGGAAAATTTAAGACTAAAGTTATAGGACTTGCAGAGGACTTTCCAAGGAAGAATTTGACCTATCATACATATGAATTTGATGCCCCCAACCCACCCCCACAGTGCCCTGAAAACTACTCTTAAATGAAAAAAGGTAGATTCTTCAGAAAATTGACCCTTCTAATTATTTCAATCTCTTTTTTCTCATAGAAATCATTATTATAAGTATAGTGGGATGTTTATAAACATTTGTCAGTTAATTTCCATTTGTTTAACCAAATTTTATTTGTATAAATAATTCGCTTTTCTTGAAAATCCGTCTGAATTCTGTTTTCTGAGTTCGAAATGGCAGTTTATTATCTTAGAGTGCCATTATTCATTAAAAAAATTCCTCCTATTGTTTAAACAATAAATTATTATTCATTTACAACTTTTTTCTAATTATGGTAGAAAATTTAATATTTTTAAAAGAAATGTAACTCCCCAATATCCCGAAAAAATAATTTTAAATAAATTCAATTGTTTCGAATAAATGTAATTGAAAACGAATAATATTTTACCTAATAATGATTTGAACCAGGTCCCAGGTCCCTGGTTCAAATCCAGGTTGTGGCTGTAATTTTTGTTTATTTTAAAATTTACATACCACCTGTAGGTATATCACCATTATGCATTTGAATAATATTTTATTAGTTAAACAATGGAAATTATCCCAAAATATAAATGATGTCACTTGACAATAACAGTTGACCAGACCGATCTAAAAAAATTAATGTTAGGAGAACTGTAAAAAAATTGTTTAAACAAATGGAATTTGTTTAAACAAATATGGGTTTATTAGCTAATAACATAGGCAAGAGACCTCGAACATGAAATTTATAAGTTAATTTCTCAAAAAACCCGACTTCTACCATAATTAGAACAACAGTTGAAAATTAATAATCATTGATAGTTTAAACAATAAGAAGAATTTGTTTAATGAATAATGTCACTCTAGGATAATAAACTGCCATTTCGAAGTCAGAAAACAGATGTCCGACGGAGTTTCGAGAAAAGCGAATTATTTAAACAAATGGAATTTGTTTAAACAAATGGAAATTACCTGACAAATGTTTATAAACATTCAACTAGACTTATAGTAATGATTTCTATAAGAAAAAAGAGAATGAAGTGATTAGAACGGTAAATTTGATGAAGAATGTACATTTTTCATTTAAGCGTAGTTTTCAGGGCACTGTGGTGGTGGGTTGGGGGCGTCAAAGCCATATGTATAATAGCTCAAATTCTTCATTGGAAAGTCCTCTACAAGTCATATAACTTTAATCCTAAGTTTTCCCAAACCCCGAAGAATTATTCGAAAAATACCAAAAAACGTCTTTTTCCCACGCATTTTCTTATGTAAATTTGATGCGTCGATAGGCACCATTAAAAATAAAAATTTCAAAGAAAAAATAAATACGTGTCCACTTTTTTTGGATTTGGAATCGATTTGGGGATCGTTGCTTTCTATCATCACAAAAATTCTCAATTACAGTAAAACGACTTACCGTCTCGGAGAGAGGTTGCTCAAAATGCTCTCCGGCGTAGTAGGCGGCGTGTTATCCAGCACCGCCGAAACATCCCGATTCTCCGGCCCTTCCACCGCCGCAACCGGCGACGCACCCCTCTCCTTACTCCCACCGCCCTTATCGTTCTTATCGTTTATCCCGCCCGAACCACAAACACCAACCTTCTCACCCGCAACAACCAACTTACTACTCCCCGCACCCGAACTACTACAAGGCACGCTTGCAAACGGCATCTCCTCCTCACTCTTTAACTTAGGCTTCCCCTCAACCACCGGAGCCGGACTCCCCGGAATCGTTTCCTCACAATACAAATCCGTATCAGCCTCTTCGTCTTTTAAAGTGTCAACGTCCATCTTTAATTCATCTTTCGGTGGGTCCTCGGGAAGCGGTTCAAAGGCGAAGTTACGTTTCGGGGTCTTTTCCGGGGGCTCCTCGGGTTTGGTGACGGGTTTCATGTCCGGTTCGGGCTTTGCTTCGAGAGAAACGGACGTTTGTGAGTCTTCGTCCATTATTAAACGCTCGTCAGAGTCGCTTGAGTCGGAATCGTCAGAGTCATCAATAAATTCCTTGCTGATTGCTTTACGGTTAGATTTCCGGAGGTCGTGCTTCTTATCCATCCCCCGCGTCTTCGGTTTCTCAAAAACTTTCACCTCCGGAACAATCCTAACCTTACTTTCCGCGACGACCGGCTTAAGTTTCGTCTCGATAATCTCCAACGGTTTCTCGTGGACGATCTCCTCGATATCCATCTTATCCTCATCGTCGTCATCCTCATTTTCATCCTCAACCTCACCCATATCCTCAACGTTTTTATCCCTCCTAACTTCTTCGTCAATCCTAACCTCAACTTTCCCTTTACTCAACTTCTGCAGAATCGAATCGGCAACTTTCGTGCCGATCTTATAATTAATATCTTTAACCAGATCGTCCTTAACCGTAAACTGCGATTGCGAATATAGATCCTTCATTAGCGCCGTGTCGGTTTCTTGAAAAACGGGTGCTATCTGTCGAGAGAGTGACGCTAATTTCTCCGATTCTATCGTGATTTCGGCGGGACGTAGTTCCTCTTCGGATTCGACGCGATTTAAGGTTATGGTTTCGGTTTCGTCTTTCCGAGTGTCGTCGTCTTCAGAGCCTTGCGAGATCAGCAGGTCCGTGCTGTCGTTGTCAAACTGCAAGACGTTCTGCATGGTCGTCTTGATAATGTCGTCGTCATCGCTGGTCGTTACTGTTTTGCGATCGTCCGATTTCGATGTGAAACCTGTGAAAAGAGAGGTTATGTTACTTTTGAGGATGGTAATCGTAAAAAAATAGGTTTTAAACAAACGGTAAATCGTTGGATACGTGTTTAAAAGTTTAAAAATTTCATAGTGAAAGTGGAATATTTATTTTCGATGCTGGTTGTCGGGATTTATCATTTTACGACAAACCTTAGACAAAAACATCGCAAGTTTCTCTCGTGTTCTCATTTTTTTTCACTCATCCCTTAAACGCTACTTAACCTACGAACTGTATGAACCCACAGAAGCAACTGTTGATTTTGAGAAATTAATCTGACGTTTCTCGATGCCTCTGATGTCACACGTACGTCCGCCGTACTTGCTATAGGGGCTCTGCACGACCCCATTCGGTGGGCGTTTTTACCAGGGCTGCGGAGTCCGACTCCGACTCCAGAAAAATTGCATACAAAATCATTATCAAATAATTCTGTGTAATAAAATTCTTACATGTTAATAATCACAAATTCGACATAGAATAATACAACCGAGCAATATTAAATTTGCTATGAAAACAAAAATACTACCAGGAAAAAAAAACAGAAACAAATTTAATAAATTAAATTTCTATTCGAGTATTGTGGTTGTATTAAACATATGGCTTGTGCATATCAAATTACTTACAAACAAATGCTGAAGACATAGGAAAAACAAAAGTTTTATTTGTGTCCAGCGAATTTGTTGGCAAAAATATTTAAACTGACAATCTAAATGTAAATAAAAACGACCTATAAGATATAAAAAAAAACGTATTGATTGGACCACAACTAGAAAAGTTATGTAAAAACACAAATAAACAGACCACTAATCAAAAAAGTTATTTATAAAATGTAATTTCTTTGTTGATTCAAAATATCTGTATTAAACTGTTTTCTCATTAGAGAACATACAAATCGTCACGACTTTGTCCATTTAACGGACTTTCTATAGCTAATAATAACAAAAGCACCCATAAGACACAGTGTATAATATGAAATAAAATTCATTGTAATAAAAACAAAATTAAGTGCAATATACGTTTATAAAATTGTTGTAAAGAACAAAATAGCTCCAACTAATTATCCTGCAAAGATGCCCTTATCATTTTTAATTATTTTCAAAGCTGAAAATAAATTATGAACAAAATCGAGGTCCATTTAACCGACTATCTCTAATAATAACAAAAGCACACATAAGACATTTGGTTTTGTTCATTTACTGCCTACTGAGGCAACGTCCATCACGCATGATTTTTTTCTACAGTAATTAAACCTGGACTCGGGGTCGGTACATTTTTCCGACTCCGACTCCAACTCCTCTGAAATTTGTCTGAACTCCGACTCCGACTCCACAGCCCTGGTTTTACGGCACACGCACATGGAAGAGCACTTAGAAATTACATTCAGCAGATATAAGATACAAAGGACAAGAAAATAGTAAGCAATATTGGTATCAATATCAAGTTTGATAATAGCAGAGGGAGCTAGTAATGTGAGGTATCATTGGATAACTCTTAAAGAAAACGGATGACGTTGGTATCCATAGCAGAGATCCGATCATGAAATGGGGTTTCAATAGCTTTTACCAAGAGAAGTTAGTGGCGAAACTTGGTAACCTAATAATTTAAAAGCGCCATAACTACCACCAAATAGGGTATTCCGGTCATGTCAAAATTTAAGCAAATTTTCGGCTTAACCTATTGTACAATTTATGAGGATTCATAAAGTTAAGCTATGAGCTTTTTGATTTAGTTTTTCTATGAGATAATTGCAATTAAAAGTGCATTTCGTTTGAATTCACCGACCACCCTCGGAAATACACGATGATTACCGATCCCTAGTAGCGGTGGCAACAGCGGACAGCTCTCGAACAGCTGATCGGCCAAGTTGACGGTTGGCGACCCTGTTGTTTGACGACGAATAAAGGTAACTTTTTTGAGAGATGATTTGATCATTGAAACTTGAAGCCAAACATCTCTCATCTCGCTAGTCGGCAATGTAAAGAAAATCTTATCAAGAGTTACTGTTCTACTGCTGTTACAGCCCGGCACAGAACAATGTCGGCGTTGGAGTTTATACATTTTGAACAAGTGTTTGATATAACCTCAATAACCAAAGCAGGTGTCAACAAACGAGCGATTCTAAACGTTGACACAACAGAAGACAAAAATTTACTACGTGCACCCTAGATATAGCAACGTTGTCAAGTCGCTCACTTTGAGCGATCTTTGTGACGTCACAAAGACCAATCCTAATTCAAACTTCAAACAACGATTTCTCTTAATTTAAAACAATGTTTGATATTTTACTTGTGAAGTAGTAAACAGTAGCACCCATACTTTGTAAAAAATGACAATTTCAAAAACACCGGAATACCCTATTCCCTGTATTGAAAGAAGAAGTCTATGAATTATGCTGTTATTGGAATTACGCTATTTTCGCTGTTCTCGGTCATCTTTGGTTATAATCAGACAGCGGAATTTAATCTACCTGCAATCATCCATATGTAAGAGCAGTGTTATTTATTTATATATTGTTAAAACAACGGTTATTTTTTTTATTGTTTATTTCTTTAGTTTGTACTTAAAATGTGTATTATATGTATACATAATCAACGATTTATATTCATGTTCTTTCATTTATATTATTATTTATATTCACACCTCTACTGTGAAGTAGAGGTTTCATTCATTGAGAAACCATACTAGAAACAAACAACACCGCTCTTACAAATTGAAGATGCAGGTAGATTAAATTCCGCTCTCTGATTATAACCAGAATTATTAGCTAAGAAAATAGGGTGATATGTTTTACGCCAACTTATATAAACAAAGTTGAGGACATCGGGATTGCTCAAAATCACTCCTACGTCACTCTTCTTGTAAATATTTACCGATTGGATTGTTTGTACGTTTATGTGGAGTAAGGTAACAAATAAATGCACGTCAAGTGTGTTAATGGAGTTACATTAGACCACTATGCCGACTTGATATGCGTATAATAAGCTATAAGATACAGAAACTAATTAATATATAACTCCATGCATGTAATCCTCATAGACACCAATAGTTGATGAACTATTTTGGCGCTAACTTCTCTTGGGTAAGAGTTTTAAAAAACTCGTTTCAAGGTCGGATCTCCGCTATTATAGAAACAACAAATTATTTTCCGCAAAACCAAAAAAAAATTATTTACCTGTATCGGGATCCAAACTAGGATTCGGCGAGGGCTTCGAGAAAGTTGCCCCCAAAAACAACTGCTCCTTATGCGTAAACAGCGGCTCCCCGGTATCCTCAGTATCAGAAATATCCAACCGTTCATCGGACTCATCTTCAATAGAAGACGGTAACTCCTTAAACAGGAGATCCACGTTCAAATTTTTCGTCACCCGCTTAACATCGTCAGGCTTCTCCGAAGTCGCTTTCCCGATATGAAAAGACGGAGACTCAACTAATTTATCAAACGGGTCCGTAGGCTCATCCAACTTATTATTAACTAATATTTCCTTATTATCCAAAAGTTCATCGTCATCGTCGACGTCGACGTCTTTCTTCGGGGTGGTTTTCTTTGTATTCTTTTTCTTAGGATCGTCCTCCTTGGTTTTCTTCAAGATTTTCTCGTTCCTCTCATCGTCGTCTTTGCCTTTCGGACTCTTTTTCTTCGGTGAATCCAAAACCCTCGGCCCGAAACGTTTTTTAGTTTTCTCGTCGACAATCTTGTGCGTTTCAAACTCGAACGGTTCCGGTTCTTTGAACTCGTACACATCTTCCGAACTGGAAGTACTCTCGGCGATCTTTTCTTTCTTGTCTTCGGAATCTTCGGCGGGGATTTTGACGTCTGGCGTGGTGGAATCGTCCGAAGAAGCCGTGTCCTTCTCGCTGTTCTCGGTCATCTTGATCTTCGTAAAGCCTTTCAGCTCGGAACGGATCTGGTTCAGGTCAAAGTCCCGCCCCTTCGGGTGGGTAACGCTGTCGTCGTCACTATCGTCGTCGATTTTCACCTCCGGTTGTTTCTTGAGCTTTCGAGGTTTCTTCGGTTTCTCGATTTCTTCCTCTTTTTCTGTATCGTCGTCGTCTTTTTTCTTGTCGACTTTCTGATCGTTTACGTAAAATGTTTTATATTAGTTTTTTGCTTTTATTTTGTTTATTAATACTTACCGTTTTGATTAGTCTCTTCTTCGGAGCTTTAGCATCGCTGCTATCTTCGCTTCTATTTCCGGTCTTGAGTCGCAGTAGTTCTGGTTCGCCGTCGGAAGAGACAGACTCGGAATCCGATTGTAACGATATATCGGTTTGTACCGATGTTCTTCTAGTTCGTCTGGTAGCGTCGCCTAAAAAATCGATACAGAATGTGAGATTGTAACGAATTGTCGTCTATAAAACTAGTAAGAAGCTTGTCTTCAGCCGTGGTGAAGTTAAAATACCCCCCACCGTAAAATATATAAAAGAAAAGTGAACCGATTTTGCCCATTCACAAACTTGTCCTTACTTTTTAAGAGATATGCTTGTATACCAAATTTCAGATCTATTACTTCAAAATTATGGCAGATATCGTGTACATTAGGGTGGTCTAAATTTATACCTTGCAATGTCTTTTTTTCTGGAGAGCAACGAAAAGAAAATCCCCCCAACATTTAAGAAAAATCAGTCAACATTTTTTTCCTTTTTTTCTCACGGTTCGGATCTAGAAAAAAAGTTGCGGGAGATTTTCAGAAATTGTTCAGAACTTCCCAAGGACCAAAATTCCCAACCACTATGTTTTTCACCGCCCCCACCCTGTCCTGCAGTACCCTAAAAATGACGCAAAATTTTCCCCAAATATACAATTTTACAAAGTTACGTGATTTATTATTAATTATAATTAATTTGTAATTGTTTAAAGTAATACTATTTGTTTAAACAAATATATACATTGTTACGAACATATTTTTTATATTTATTGCAGAAACTATTATTGAACTTTTGGCATGTTTTTTGAATTTTTAACGAATTTTTGCAATTCTTTAAAGAAGTACATACCATTGTTTTAAACAAACATTTAGAATGTTTTTCTGTTTTTCCTTACATTATTGTTACATCTTCTATACATTGATTAATTTGTAATTGTTTAAAGTAATACTATTTGTTTAAACAAATATATACATTGTTACGAGGATATTTTTTATATTTATCGCAGAAACTATTATTGAATTATTGGCATTTTTTTTGAATTTTTAACAAATTTGCAATTCTTTAAAGAAGTACATACCATTGTTTTAAACAAACATATATGTTTAGAATGTTTTTCTGTTTTTCCTTACATTATTGTTACATCTTCTATACATTGATTAATTTGTAATTGTTTAAAGTAATACTATTTGTTTAAACAAATATATACATTGTTACAAACATATTTTTTATATTTATTGCAGAAACTATTACTGAATTATTGGCATTTTTTTTTGATTTTTAACAAATTTGCAATTCTTTAAGCAAGTACCTACCATTGTTTTAAACAAACATTTACAATGTTTTTCTGTTTTTCCTTACATTATTGTTACATTTTTGGCATGCTTTTAGTAATTTGTTACTTAATTAAGCAATTGTTTGAACAAATAAATTTGTTTAGACAACAATATATTAGTACGTATTTCTTGGCAAACATTATGATAGGATTTCTGGTCTTTTTTGAAATTTTGGAGGTTTGACAATATCGGTCAAATCAGTAATGTGGTTTGCAACACTAATTATTATTATAGGTTATAATTGAAAATTAGTTACGTGTTAATTTGGCAAGAAAAAAAAGAAGAAATATAATAATAATTTTTGCCAAAAAGATACGTCAGTACCATTGTATATTTTTGTTTAAACCATTTGTTTAAACAATTAATAACTAATAATAATTAACTATTTAATTAATAACAAACAATGGCAACAATCTACTAATAATTTCTCAAAAAATAAGAAAACTAAGTCCGTAACATTGTATATTTTTGTAAACAAACAGTATTTGTTTAAACAATTGCAAATTAGTTAGTAAATGACAAAAAAAAAAATGCCGATATCTTAATAATAATTTCCTTTAAAAAATAGAAAACATGTCCGCAACATTTTATATATATGTTTAAACAAATGGTATTTGTTTAAACAATTGCTAATTAGTTAATAAAAGACAAAGAAGCCAATAATTTAATAACTTGTGCAAAAAAAATGGAAAAATATGTTCGTAACATCGTATATTTTTGTTTAAACAAATGATAACTGTTTAACCAATTTCAAATTAAATAAATAATAATAATTAATAAATGACAAAAAAATGTCAGTAATCGAATAATAACCACTTCTGCCAAAAAAAAAATTATAAAACACGTAACATTGCAAAATCGTAAATTTTGGGAAACTTTTGTCTCATATTTAGGGTACTATGAGGAGGGTGAGGGATGGTGAACAAAAAAATAGTGGTTGTGGATATGTTCCTCAGGGAGTCCTGAACAATTTCTGATAATCTCCCGAAACTTTTTTTTTTTAAATCGAAATCGTGAAAAAAAAAACGATCTTTCTCAAATTTGGAGGAATTTTTTTTTCTGGAAAAGGAACAGATTGTGGGGGGGGGATTGTTGTCCTCTAGCGAAAAGTTTGTCTTTTGGACCAGCCTAGTGGTCACACATAGACAGACATAGCTAAATCGATTCAGTTTTCAATACTGATCAAATATATCGAAATAAATTTTTAGTATATACAAAAAATAGTTTATTCATATTTTTATTCAGCGTAACTTGTTTTTCTATTCTATCAAACGAGTCTAAAACAACCTCGACCGCTTTGCGGTACGGAACACGTCTAAATAAACTTTGCCCGCTCGAACAGTTTCGAAAACTAGATTTCGAGGCTGGAGTGTGTTGATTTGTCGCTATATAAGCCCGAACATTTTCCCTGAAAAGGCAGTCTGCTCAAGTGATGTATATACGATGCCGAGGGACTCATAGTAGACTTACAGTATCGCGCCGAAATATCTCTGAGAAAATAAATTAGAACTCCGCCTAAGTTGCTAGGTAATACAGCTGGCTATTGAAGCTGGCGTGTTATCAAACCGGCGTTTGTTCCGATTTAATTCTCTCGTAGAAAAACTCTAAATTTCAAAATGCTGATTCGAAAGGACACAGTTTTCTTTCAAACCTATCAAGAAACATTTAACGGAAAAATGGTCTAACCTTGTCTGCTGGCACGTGTCCGAGACGCAGGTGTGGCTGGGCTCTTTGTCCTACTAGATGACGAAGTCACACTCGACGGAGTTGTAGATCGTGGTGGCTCCGAAGTAGTACTAGTCTTCCCCGTGATAGACGTGCCCCTTCCACGTTTACTCGGAGACTTAACCCCGCTTGTGGACGGCAACATACCAGATTGTGGCTGTGACGACTAAAAAGAAAAACAAAAAATTGTAAAGAGAGTTAAAAAGTCCAAATCACATATTTTTTAAATTGAATTCTTCAAACATGGTTATTCTCTTATTTTTAATTCTGTTTTTCAAATACTATTACATCATTACAATCTCAAATCTAGTGTAAAAATTCACCTTATTCATCAGCGCCCCTTGCTTTAGTTTCTTGGCCTTTGTCGTAACGCTCAGATTTTCGGCAATCCTTTGCGGCTGGATCCACTCGTCGTATCTCGTGTTCCAGCCAGTGTAATGCACAAGATAAATGGGGCCTTGCCCGTCAGTGTCAACTTCGATTACTTTCGCTTCGTACATTATTCGTTTGGATTCGTGAGTAGTTGGGCCGTAATAGACCATAAGCTTGTCTCCGATGTTGACTGCTGGTGGTGGAGGGGGTACAGGTTCAGCGTTAGTACTGAAAAAATACGAAACGAAATTAATATCGACAAAATTTGCGTCATTTCTAAACTTGTCTTTAAACTAGAATAATGTTTTAAAGTAACAAGCTTTAGAAAGTTAGAAAAGATTTAAAGTAACAGGTTATGTAAACATGTCAGTGGCAATTAATTTAAAAAATCATTTCAATGATAAATAAATAGCTGTAACTTTTATGTTAATAGATTTCTCTTCATTTTAAATTGAACATTGTATTAAATTTTGTGAATTTTAAAAATATCTTTCTGAAACTTTTAGACAATCATTTTGATATGAAAGAAAAATCCCCAAAAACAAAGACGTTTTACAGAAAAGACTATAACTTGGACAATTTTAAGAATTTACGACTGACACTTTTCGACAATACTTTAGACATATCCACCAAACAAAAACAATTGCTCGCAATCCAAATTTCACCACCGGTTCAAGCCAAATCGCGTCTAAACTCGCACACGTATGGCGCAGTCGATAGGATTGATTTAACCAAAAAGAAAAAAGGTATAACTCGGTCAATTTTTTGAATTTCTTCACGAAACTTTACGACCTTTCCGACAATAACTACAAGATGTTCGCCATTCAAAAACTATATAAACCCGGATATAATTCTCACCTTTCAGCCGGAGATTTATCCTCGCTTACAATCCTCTTCCTGCCTCTGCGTTCTTCTTTTTTTATAACCTTCACGGCCATATTCCTGGCAGCTGCTTCCCTCATAGGCGTTTTCTGTTCTCGGATTTTTGTTCTATCGGGCGATAAGACAGATTCTTTCGGTTTTATCACAACAACCGGGCCTTTCGATCTAGTCTGTTGTATCGGGGGTTTTTCTTTAGTCTCTTCCTTAATTTCCTCGTCTTTTTCTTTGTCAATTTTTTGTTTTTCGACGACTTTCAACTTCTTTTCTTTAGGGGTTGGCTTTTGAGGGGTTTCTAATCTTTTGATTCGAATCGGGGCTTCTTTTGAAGTACTGGGAATCGGTTCTATATGATCGATTGTTTCACTGTCATCGCTGGTTTCGACTATCTTTTTCTTGTCTTCGATTTCAATTTTTACCTTCTCTTTTTTTAGTTTTGGTTTCTCTTCGATTTTTTCGATTTTTTCGACTTTTTCGACTTCTACCTCCACCTTTTTCTCTTCCGTCTTTTTCTCCGTTTTATCCTCCGCAGGTTCTTCCTTTACGGAGTCGGGTTTCGGACTCTGCACAGGCGTAACTCGATCTTTATCTCGGATCAAAGGCCTGCTTCGGTTCTTCTTCGAAGTTCTCGTATAATCGGACATCGTACAGCCTAAAGTTCGGTAGAAAGCTTCGTAGGAGTGCAGGCATTTTCGATAAACCATCTTGACCTGGTTGAACGTGTTCTGGCTGTTCGTGAACTTCAATCGTAAAGCAACCGTTCGCCATTTGTTCTGGTTGGTTACGCGGTTATAACCTCCGAGTTTTTGGACCACTCGGAATAGCCGATATAGGTCTACGTCTCTGTTGCCGATTGTTGGCGTTCGGTTTAACGGGGTTCCGCTGTCGTCCATGAATTTGTAGAGTTGCGCGACGAAATGGTCCTTTTCTTCCGTTGGTTCATCGTCGGATGTCTAAATAAAAAAAAAAATTAATTATATGTCTTAACTGATGGCGGATTATAGTTAATTCGCATTATACAAAATGTCACGTTACGTCAGGGAATGGCAACGTCACATCAAAATATTCACAACTTTTTGTAAGACCATCGAATTCAGCACGTCCAAATGAATAAATAAGTATAAAAATGAGTGCGAATTTACAAATGAAATTTACATTTTTTTCAGTAAATCTACACTGATAAAACTGAAAAGGTAAGTTTACCGTGTGGCACGGCGGTCATTTTTAACCTGCTTGTATGGAATTACAAACCATGTGGTTTGTAATTTTACTTTGAGCTTAAATTTACTTCTCATATGAAATGAGGTTTCCGATGTGTACGGTTTTATATATACTTTTGTAAGTAAAATTACTGACGTTCAGTAAATTTACCGTAAACACGGAATTGCAATTAATTGTTGTACAGTAAATTTTCTGCAACTTTAATATTAGATTTCTCCAAGCAACTGAAAACCAGTTAACAATCAGTACTTTTGTGATGGACCACATATGTTGCTATGATAACTCCATTATAAATACCAATGAAACATTATCTGGTTTCTCACAAAAGAACTGTTTGTAAACTGGTTTTGCGACTGCTCGGACAAGCCTGTATTGTCAAAAATTGAATCACATAAAGTCACAAATGTGAATAAAATTCAATTTTAATTTTGGTTTTTAATACAAATAAAGCAAACTTTTTTTTGAGAAGTAATTACAAATAGTTCTCTTAAACTATAATACAAGGCATATTTTTAACACAGTCAAATATGTTGAAACTGCAATAAACTTACGTCTGTGAAATTTTCTTCAGAGTCGGAATATTGACCAGCGGGGTTGAATAGGATGCTTTTTTCCCAGTGGTCCGGAAGCGCGTCTTCGTTCAGGTATTTGAGTGCTTTCTCAACGGCTTCGGCGAGAACAGCGTTCTCAACTTTTGCGCCTATCTCTTTTGTGAACTCCGTTACTTCTTTTTTCGGCACTGTATAACTATAAGACAAATTTAAATTGTTAGGAAAAGTTTGTACTATAGAAAACGTACGAATTAAAGATAAATGAAACATATACAATATAATCAAAATTACATCGTTGGTGCACAAGAAAAGTAATACAAGTAAAGCACATGCAATTGATTGAAATACATGTGCTATTCGAACGGACATTATCGTGATTTAGGGCTTTATGTCGAGGGGGCAAAACTCTGAGGGTCTGACGGCTACTAGAACTTTTAATTACCTACAATTTGAAGTATGATAGAAATTTATGCAAGAATTTTTGTAAAAGTTATAGACATTTTGCTGCGGGAACTGAATGAAATACGTTTCCTATTCGAACGGTCTTTTTTGTAACAAAATAAAGAATAACATCAAAAACAATCGCAGAGTACTTACTATCGACCGTCCTTAAAAGACCGCACTAAGAACTCATCTTTAACGTTAATTTTCACTGTAGGTTGCGCCGACGGCATCACTATCAAACCGGGAAACCAATTGTCTTTATTGCGTTTCTTCTCACTCGATTCTACACTAACAACACGTCCAATATCTTGCGTATACATCTCTAAGTCTGGCTCATTATCGTCTTCACCTTCACCTTCACTACTATCCTCCCTAAACAAAGAAACAAACTTTGTATAACAATAATAAAAAAAAAAATTTTAACCCAATTTTTTCTTTTAACAGAAATGATCTTAAATGTCTAACTTACTTCAGTTGTCGATTTCTGCGGCCGCGACGACCACCAACGACTGGGTTCCCAAAATGTTCCGGATGCGTCAGAGGCAGCTGGTCCAGGGTTTCGCTCTCGTTAAAGTGTCGACCACTTTTTAAACATAAAGCAGTTCGCTTCAGTGTCGTGATGTCTCCGTCGTCAAATACTTTAGTGGTACGTCGAAAAATGTTAGGAGTGTTACAGGGTAAGCCGCAAATACAAAATCTCACAAAAGTAAGTGTATGATCTTTTATTCTTTTTTAAACCAAAGTTTCTTCTGCGAAAGATATTGTGTCCTACCATATGTAAGACAGAAATTAATTATTTTGTAATTATTATTTACATTACAGCAAATATTCTATAATAAAATGCTTAAAAATGCAAAATATAGATAAATTTATTTTGCTTTTTCTGCTTGGAATTTTTAGTGGTAGGTAGGTACATTTCATTTTCTCTTCAACTTTAAAAGTAAATACAGAAACCTTCGTAGATAAAATTAAGGTGTAAAAATAACAAAGAAAGAAATTTATGATTGTAGCGTTTTTTTCTGGTTGTCTGTATTTACTTTACAGCAGTTAATGTTCAATTATCTTTCATGATATCTAATACATGCTTGACAACCAAAATAATTTAGACGTTTCTTCCGCAAAACAATTTTTTTCAGAAAGTTAATTACTTTTTCAATTCATTAATAAGTTACAGCCGTTTGAATTATTAACAATATCTTATTTTAAACGGCTCCAACTTCAGAAGGAACAGAGAAAACCAATAAGACCATATGAAACATATTACTTTCTACTTTCTAGAAAAAAAAAACAAAACATTTTGGTATTTTCTTTTGTTCATTTGTTAAGACAAATTATTAAAATTTTACTTATAATTAATAATTTTTTATTGTGGTAACATGTATTTATTATGTTTCATTTTTGGTTTTGCATTGTTTGATAACTAATTAATTTTTTATTTTTCTTTTTCTGTTAATATTTCAAAGAGCTCTACAGAAGTTTTATTGTAATATAGTTCCAGTTCAATAAGCACACATTTTTCATTTGCTATATATTAGCTGGAACATTATTGGAAATTTTATTTCTAAATTTGTTTTCTAAATAAATTAAGAGGCGTGCATTAACAACGATAATAAGTTAAAAATAACATTTTGACTTATGGATTGTGTACTGTAAGGTTAGCTAAAATGTATATACATTAAAAATGAAGGTCTTTTTAATTTCCAAACAATATAAACTATAACTGAAAATGTTTAACAACATACTTTGTCAAAGTAATATTATAAGATAATAATATGGTAACATACAGGCGGGATGTAAATTTTAAATATATCAAAAATTACAGCCACAACCGGGATTTGAACCAAGGCCCTTTGCCTCGCTAGCACAATGTCAATAGTTCAGATGGGAGAGCATCGTGCTAGCGACGCAAAGGTCCCTGCTTCAAATCGTCAAGTTGTTGGTTTCTCTTACGTATAGCTTTTATTGCATATGATTGTGAGTAATTAATATGCAATAAAAGCTATACGTAAGCGAACCAACAACTTTTCTTTCTGAAGCGTCTCCTTTTGGGAAATTATATAACCGTTACCAACACAATTTATACTAATCCCAGGTCAAATTTGATGAAATAATTTTTATGTTGTATAAATGTTCTTTTAGATGGTCGTATATTTTGGTTTATTTTTTTTTAATAATAATTATAACATATTTACATTCCATCAAAATTCCCCGAAAATTTAGAGCTTGCTTCAAAAAATTTTTGTAAATTAGTGATATACGTAATTGTCATTATTTTCAGTTGTCAGATATTTGAAACATATTGCTGTAAAGTAAATACAAAATAATTATATAAAAAAATAGTAATGATACATTCATGCTATACAAAATACATACTCCTTTCTGTTTATTAAGTTAAACACTGCAAAATATCGTTGAAGCTAAATATCTCGAAAACACCAGTAAATCACGATTAACAAATTACCATAAAGACAAATTTAAAGCAATTTAATTTTAATTTATTTCTATTTTGTGAATAAATGTTAATACATATATCAGTTCTGAAATAACCTGAAAAGTAAAAATATTGACAACAACAAATTGATTTTTGTATTTATTAACACACAAAAAGCTATTAGATGCAATAAGGTTGTAAGTATAATTTGTTGTGTTGTATGCAATATCTTGAAATGACATTTTCATTTCATGTTATCGAAAACTTTTATGTTTATTAATATAAAATTAGCGTCATATTTAATAAAAACACAATTACATTGCAATGTAGGAATTACATTAATTAATTACACATTAAGCTAATAAATAGAAACATATAAATCATTATAAACCAATTCAAAGCATTCGAACAAGGTTTCGCAAATAATAAATTTCCGATATACGAGTTGAAGCGTAAACGGACAATTTTTTGCACTTAGCGGCCGAGCGGTCGACCAGAATAACAAAAAACTTGTACTTGGATGTATCATCGACACACTGCTAAAATATTTATAGAACTTACTTAATTCCAAGAGTGTACCAAGGGCTTTAGACTGATGTTTATGCCTCGAGGGTGACAGTTTAAAAAGCGCGAGGGCCGATAGGCCCGAGAGCTTTTTAAGTCGCCCGAGGGTATAAACATCAAATAATGCCCAAGGTTACATACAAAATTTTATGTCCTAAATCCTCCGTTTGAATAATATTAATAAATATTTTGACGTTATCAAGTGACAGGCGTATCTACGGAGTTGAGTGACAATACAGACAATTAATTGTCAAACTTATAACCTTAATCGCCAATAATTGACATTGATGAGTGACAATACGGACAATTAATTGTCAAACATAACCTTAATCGCTAATAATGGACATTGACGATTTAAAATTTACAATTTGAATGACAAATATTTGATATATTTGACATATAACCATGGCAATCCTTTATGCCCTAGAATCTTTATCGCCCTAGGGCGCAAAAAGTAGCTCTTTTCGTCCCGGTAACTAAGATGTAAAATGTCACTTTATGATAATGTAGCACATAAAATAAATGTAATTCACAACCTATTGCTGGTTATTTAATACAGTGAACGATATTATAAAAGGGTAAAAATGTTTACAAACACTGCCATAGTGTATCAAACTTAGACCACGAAAACCAGCGTTAATTATTTCAGTATAAAAGGGTTAGCAAATTTCTTTTTTCAACATTGTCAAAGCTGGGTGATAATCTTGATAAATTTCTTTACAAACTGTTGAAAAAACCATGTTAATCCATTATTAATTACAGAAGTTATTAAACATCGAAGTTCGTATATAATTTTTGACATTTCATGGACCAAATTCGTTAAGCCCCAAATTCTATTACCCGCGTATGGGGTACACCAAAAGATTGCTTCGGAAATATAAAAAAATGGTTGCGGTAGACTTACTTTTATGAGAGACTGCATATTGAAAACACTAAACAAACTTACCGACTGTATATTGGCTGCAATCTTGAACCTTCGTAATGGTAGCGTCAAAAAACTCTTTCTTCTCCGAATGCCTGGCTTGAACTAATTGACCGACTCGCAAAGTACCCTTGATATTCTCGTCGTGGACAGTGGCGGTGCCCAATCCCATTTTAAACGTAACCTTAAAACGACGACAAAGAATGTCAACGTTAAGTCGACGCTATCGATTTAAATACCGAATACGAACCTTGCATTTCACTAGACGGACAACCTTACTGACTTTCGCTTCACAAAATGCACCCTTGTACTTAGCGCTGACTGCGGTGCCCTCAGACAAGTACGGTGGGTCGTCTCCTTGCTAAACGAAGCAAAATTAATATCGTTTACACAAAAAAACAATTGCTAGTTTGACTTACCATTTTGTTGTTAAGCGATTATAAGTATATTTTTAATCGCGCATCCGAGTTTTTAGTAGATAAATTGTCGATTGTGCGATTGTCCGATGTATGTGAATGTGAGATTCAGGGCAAAAAGTGATTTCGCAAACACCTCGTCACACGTACGCACTCTTGCGGGTTATCGAAAACCGCGGTAGCTTCCGTACTGTGGATTGGAGATTGTAATGGAGCTTTTTCATGGTTATTCCGGTTGTTTTTCGACTTGTAGAATGGTATGGTTGACGGTGGTGATAGTACGCAGCTAGGTATCCATTAAAAAAACGAGCGGCTGATTCGAATGCGATGTTGCCAAGCGTTGTAAATACGATATACGGTGGGCGATGTGGCAACAGCGTCCCGCCAAATGCTTGCCTCCGTTTTACAAACATGCGCGCCTGTTACAAAAGCCTTTGATGAATTTACGTTTGTAAATTGTACGTTACGTTATCTACACGTGTGTGTGGTATCTGTACTACTAGACGCGTCGTCTAGTTGCTTTATTTGCTTATCTAGTGTTGTAAATACCTACAAATAATCGAGAAAATATGCAAACATTATGTAAGAAATCTGATATGTATAATAACAGATAACTACTCGTTACTCCTGTTGTACGAATAAATTAAAAGGTATATGGAGAAATTTCGAAAATTGTGCAAACATAAATAATTTATAACGGTAAAACGTCGATGTACAGGTGTCCCGATTAAATGTGGTAGATAATTACTGTTTTCTATTTGTCCGCGGTTAGTGCTGTGATCGGATTTTGTTACTATAGCGACCAGTCTCAAATGTTTTTATTTATGCTTTGCAAATAATACTTCTGCATTTTTTTGCTGAAGCTTGTCGAGTGTTTTTCTATTTCATACTTTCGGAGAAATTGCTGCAAATATGGGTGGATAACATTTCATAACGAATTTTTTTAATTACTGATAGTTTTTAATTAATTATAATAATAATATGAAAGATTCAGTAAACTAATGATCGGGCGATTTCGCCGAGTCGGTGTACCGGGTTGCCTACCCAGTTTGAACTGTCACGTAAAAACGCTGGGATTTCAAACAGACCTACTGTGGCGCCAAGGTCTATAAAGTAGTAAGGTTATCCAGAAACGAGATTTCTCAGTTTGAGGGGTAAAGGGAGATCGTGACGTCACTAGAGTCGTGCGCTGCCACCAATTTGAATGCTTATTTCGTTGTATGATTTAGGTTAAGTAGGTGCATAATTATATTGAAAAAATAAATGCATCTTTATTGTGATCATTTTTAAATGATTAGGATGGAATTAAAATGATGAATGTGATTATCACAACATGCTATTTCAATAATTTGTTAATAATGCTGAATAAGTACATTAGTATGTAATGTATGTCCGATTAAAGAAATGTGTTGTGCTAAACCAGGTCTCTGCAGTTGGAATCAAAATTTAGCAGAAATTCAGTGAGCGGAGTCAACCTACAAACAAAGTCAAGAGCCGGAGTCGAAGGTGGTATAACGGCAACCACATATTTTTGCAACCATGCAAATTGGGGGTTGAAACACTAAAATTATCAGGAATTGAAGTCGAATGTTTGGTTTACCGACTCTACAGATAAATAAATAGAAAAACTATAACTAAATCA
This sequence comes from Aphodius sticticus, assembly GCA_963966075.1. NCBI lineage: Eukaryota > Metazoa > Arthropoda > Insecta > Coleoptera > Scarabaeidae > Aphodius > Aphodius sticticus. The sequence continues at coordinate 1,879,761 of OZ014507.1, forward strand.
GTATTGGTAGTATTGGTACAACTTGCTTATTAAACCACTCATTGGCTTGTCCTGATTACAATATTTGGTTAGAACATACGTACAAAGAAAAAATAAAAATTCAGTAAGAAGCTTTATTGTACAAATTTTCTCATCTTTGTTGTAATTTTATTTTTAATATCAGCTACTCTTCGTTAAATATTTAGATTTTTTTGCTGTTGAAAAGTAAAATTTAAAAAAATTTATCCGTACATATATTCTTTGCTCGACAAAAGCTTTCAAAACTATGGTATCAATAATTGGATCTTGTTTTAAAAGTTCTCTTCTTAATTTACTGCTAATTCTTTTCGAATTATTAATCCCATCCCCCGTAAGTCTTTCGAACTTGCCAATTCATTTTATTAAACAAGCGTTTAAATTCTTCCGACGGATTTCTTAGGCCGTCAAAAGATAAATGACGTATACAGGATGGAAGGGAGTATGGGTGCTCTTGCTGGTCTTCGTATGAGTAATGTCCCAATTGTGGATGAGTTCTGCTTTAAACTTTGATCACGTGGAAAAGTAAAATATGATATTGTTAATCCAATGTTGAAATGTTATACCTCATACCGCAACCCGGTACGGAGCAAACCATAGGCATCTAAAATTGATACATGATTTAGAATAATGTTATTTCCAATATAAATTAATATCTTACCTTTACTAACTTAATTACATAAAATACTACACTAATTAAACAACCAATAACGTAAAACTATCAACTATTGAATATAACAATATAAACGCAGAATAACGATTAAACACGAACAAAAGCAACCTTTCTAATTCACTAAAAAACCTATAACGAGCTGAGCTGGCAATAATTAAACGTATCTTTGAACAAACTTAACGGGCGATGCAAGCGACGTGATGCGAACTGCTAAGTGGCCTGGATGGCCTGGACTCTAGTGACGTCACGAATATAGAGCATATAGGGATCTGAGGGGGGTATATAAAGTGGACTATAGGAAACATAGCAAGCTGGATAACCTCTCTCTTTATAGACCTTGCTGTGGCGCAATAATCAATGTTGTGGTTATGTTTGTTTGAAACGTCAAAAGAAGACACACTTTACACGTAAGAATGTGGGAATTTCAAACAAACCAATCATAGCACAATAAATGCATTTTGTGATTGTCATTATCTGAAACGTCAAAAGCGGACCTTGAAAAACACATTTGACGCTTGAAGTTTGAATTGTTTGTATTGCTGTAACTCAGGGATGATGTAGTGATATGCGGTCATTGTTAAAATCCTAAAAACGGCTATTGGGCAATCCTTTCAAATGTCAAAATCTGGCTACGTAAAACCACATTTGACATTTGAAGTTTGAATTGTTTGTATTGCGGTAGCCTGGCGATTATGACGTAAACTGCGCAAAACTGCGTTGATGTCAAAAACATGAAAACAGAATTTGAGCAGTCCTTTCGAGTATTATTATTATTATTATTCTTGATTTTAAAGTACTATGCGCGCCAAAAAAAAGTCGTACACCGTGTAGCTTTGTAAATGGTACTTTTATAACCTATACGCTGTCATTCTGACATTAATCATAGGCATGAAACATGCACCAACTGTCAAGTTGACAAGCCAGAATTACATGATGTCAAAATTATCTGTACGACTTTTTTTTGGCGCGCATAGTACATCAAAAAGCCGCAAAAAATGTGACACTTGTCAAAATAACACCGAACAACTTTCGGTGAACTCTGGTGGCTCGTGAAAGTTTGTACTCGGGGAGCTGCAGCAATCAAAGTAAAAATAGACCAGATTTAAAAAAGTGTTAACTTTATAAGGTTTTCTCTGTCAACAGTTAACCTCAAATTTTCAAAAATAGTGTGCTATTTGTTTAATTTACTGAACCAAACTATTCTCTATGAGGAATAGCGGAGATCCGACCTTGAGACCGGGTTTCTAAAACGATGTAGGCAAATGGTTAGGCAAAAGACTTTTGCCTGGTCAAATAGATATGAAGTCTTCAATGATATTTTGAAAGTTAATTCACAAGGTAAATGTAGTTGCCAAAACCTATGTTAGGTAAGTAGCATTTGCTTTTCAATCTCCTTTATAATAAAATTATGTGAGGTTATTTGCAATCCATGCATGTATATTTTCAAATACGTCTTAATTAAAATTTTGTTCTTGATTATTTCTGGGTATAATAAAATACATTTGCCTAGGCGAATAGTTTTAAAAACCATCCATGAAGGCTTCATATCTATTTGACCAGGCAAATAGCATTTGCATTTGTAAACATCAGTTGCTTGCAACTTTCATCAGTAACAGTTTTGTATGACATGCATATGACATGTTTCATAGAAAATTCTTTATTTTCACTCTCAAAAAACGTCATTCACTTTTTTTTTAATGGCAATCCAATATTTTTTTTACTGATTATTGCTCTGTTAATTGCCTTAAAGGTAATTTACATAATTTATGGCCTAACATAAGAATATTTTCGAGAAAAATACGCCAAGAGAAGTTAGCGGCGAAACTTGGTAACATAAAAGCGCCATAAGCACCACCAAATTCCCTGTTTTTAAAGAAGAAGAAGTCGATGGCATAAAATGTAAATATCGTGGTAAACATAACCCACAGATAAATAACCTAATTAATTTATTATAGTTGATTATAGTACGATTTCCTGCACGGTTCGCTAACAATTCATCGTTAAAGCTATTATACGAATCAGCAAATAGTATATTAACTATTGGTGTATATGAGGATTACATGCATGGAGTTATATATCAATTATTTTCTGTATCTTACAGCTTATACGCATATCAAGTCGGCATAATGGTCTAAGGTAACTCCATTAACACAGTTGACGTGCATTTATTTGTTACCTTACTCGACATAAACGTACAAGCAATCCAATCGGTAAATATTTTGAAGAAGAGTGACGTAGGAGTGATTTTGAGCAATCTCGATGTCCTCAAATTTGTTTATACAAGTTGGCGTAAAAGTCATCGCCCTATTTTCTTAGCTAATAATTCTGGTTAAAATTAGAGAGCGGAATTTAATCTACCTGCATCCTTCATTTCCAAGAGCGGTGTTGTTTGTTTCTAGTATGGTTTCTAAATGAATGATGCGTACTTCAAAGTAGATGAGGTGAATATAAATTTTTTTTACAAACATAACCTACCAACAAAAACTAGTTATCACGAAAACTCGTTTCAAGGTCGGTTCTCCGGTATTCCATAGTATAAAAATAAACACCTGGTGAGTCGTGCCATTGGCATGCTAGCATACATTTTATATACTGATTGTCCAGGAAAAATGTCATCAGTTATCAATCATTCGTAAAAATTTGATAATATAACTTTTTAGCGCTGCTAGGATGAAGCTCAAGCCGACCCTGTACGGACACATGAGCAAGGCAATTCATACGCAAACATTCACGGACAAACATTCGTCCACGCATGCGTCGAGCGTGGGTTAGCAAATATTCGGTAACGAGGCCAACAACAAATGTTCCCCGTCTGGCCGTCTACAGAAATAAAACCAAGCTCGTATAACACAGCGTTTCAACAGTTTTACTACATCAAAATTCTTCATATTTGAGTGTTGTGTCATCGAAATAAAATGGATTGGAGTACAGAGGACGTATTGGAGTTTTTAGAATGCTACAAAAACGAACCGTGCATATGGAATCCGCAACACCCCGACCACAAACAAAGAAATAAGGTAGCAGATGCATGGGAAAGAGTACACGAGAAGCTGAATTTTAACTGCAATCTGAACGAGTTGAAACGTAAAAAAGAGTCTCTGATGGCATCGTTTCGATCGCATCTGAATAAAATTAGGAAATCTATGGATTCGGGAAAAACGAGTGAAGAAGTAGCGAAACCCTGTTGGTTTGCGTTTGAACCAATGGATAAATTTTTAGGCCCGTTGTACATGAACAATTCTGCTACAGGGGTAAGCTAAATTGCTTAGATAAAAGATAACACCATACACCAACACCATGTGGCGTCACCTGCCGTCAAAACCCGATACCTTGATCGTTACCGGCCGATAATGTAGATTTCTTTAGTTGTTTTGCAAGTATTTGAAACACATTTGGATAAAAAATGCGCAAACTACCTTTGAAATATTAACATATTGCGTTCGTTTAGCTTTAAATAACGTGTTGCCATTTATTTTGTCCGATTTCAGTACATTCCTTATTGTATTGTTGGGTTAGAATTGATAAGAGCTTTATGAACTGTGCCCTAGATGTCACTAATTGAATTTAAACTAATTTCGCTTCTATACAGTACAAATTATATGACCAATACAAAAATATTTGAACAATAAAAAAATATTTGATCAATGATTTGAGAATTAGAGAAGTAAACATAAGAAAATCTCTGAGACGGTTAGTTATTTTAAAAAATTCTGGAACACGTCGATTATTAATTATTAAAATACACATTTCTGTGAAAAGTTCAATTTCCGAGCATCAATTGTTACTGACTTATGACGTCATCGACAAAATTTTTGGAAAAAAGTTATTTGGAACCTCTTTTCCATAGATTTTGATATTTTTCTAAAATTAAAAATACCAAGTTGGCATCTTGTGATGTCACAATATCTACATATAATTAGGAAAATGTTTGTGTAATATTGTCAGGTAGCACTTTGATTTTAACTCCCATTATTGTTATTAATGTCTTTGACAAGATTATTGGGCCTATTTATATGCTTATTCTAGCTACCACACATGATGCAATCAATATAATAGTGGCTAGCCTAAATTTCACCAAAAACTAGAAGCATTTATTAACTTTATTAGAATAGAAACTTTACACTAGGGTCATACAACGAATTTTTAATTTTTGGATACCAAAACCAAGAGATAGCTGTGCTGGTAACGCCCGTCACGGCTATTTAAAAAAGGTTTTTCATAAAACTTATCAGTTTGAACATCTATCTGCAACAATTATAAAAGATGAGTCGTCTTTTTGTTATAATGTTGCATCAAAATAATAATAAAAGCCCCCATTGCTTATAAATAGTCGTTAAACGGGCGTAATGGGTGTGACACGTTACTGCGGAATAACCAACAACTAGGAGTTTGGCATTTTTGAAAAATCTCAATAAAAATTTGTTTCTTCTAGCTACCGCAATCCGTAGATTTATTTGTAAGGAACACATACAACCTTAATTTTAAAAATTTCTCTGGTAGTTTGTCGTTTTTATATGACTATGCAATCGCCTTTTCTACAGAAATAATTGCCCTAACGATTCTATTTTTCCTGGTCTATTTACGTCATTTTTAAATTTGGAAAAGTTTCTATTGCTCTTAGCCCAGGCGCCACTTGTCCTTTTCCCTACAGCGAATTTGTATCCGCTGTTATAAAAAAACAAGGATAAAAATCTTAGTCAAAAACTGCAGTAATATACAGTGCTTCCCAAAGGTAACGGATAAATTCTATAAAATCTTAAATAAAAATATTTGAGAAAAATGCTCCGACACGTCGATTTTTCCTTTTAACTTACTATCCTAATATACACTTTTCAGCCCCCACCCCTTCACCCCTAAGGGGTGGTAACCACAACTTTAAAAATTCAAATAGCAAACCCCTTGCGATACCTCAATTGATAGACTTTTTTAATCTGAATACAAAGAAAAAAAAATATCGAAATCGGTTGATAAATAACGGCGATATTTATCAAAATTTATTTATACACGAAATTGAGGAATAACAAAATTTAATTAACTAATCCTTAATTAATTGTCAAAGTGCTGCGCGTTAACGACGAGACAATGCCCTAATCTATCCCCAAACGCTTGTTGAACATTTTCTAACATTTTATTTCGAGTTTTCGAACATTCCTGGAGTCATTAAGTGAATTACTGCAGGAATTCTTTCCTTTAACGCCTCAATATTTACAGGTCTATTAAAATAAACTTTACTTTTTAAATAGCCCCAAAGAAAATAATCTAGTGGGGTTAAATCTGGCGATCTTGCTGGCCATTCAATAAGCCTTCATCTACCAATCCATTAGGAACTTTGAAAATATTTGGATTAGGAAATACTTGATCGAGGTATTCTCGAACTTGTCGCGCATAATGTGGAGGCGCGCCGTCTTGCTGTAACCAAATTCTGTCCTTGTGTCTATCAGGATCTTCTGCGTTGGGAAACAACACCGCTAAAGTAGGTAGTAGTTCATTTCGTAGAAAGTTCAGATAACGTTCACCATTCAGTGTTCCGTCGAAAAATTTGGTCCAATAATTCTAGAACCCACCACACCAGCCCACACATTAAGGTTTTGAGGATATTGTGTGTTCGCTTCCACCATCCAATGCGGATTTTGACGAGCCCAGTAACGGCAATTTTGTTTATTGGCGGTGCCATCCAGACAAAATGTTGCCTCAACAGAAAGAAAACGATGTTTCTAATTAAGCAAGGATTTTCATTAGAGAGTTCCATCATTGTCTCACAAAACTGCACTCGTCGATCAAAGTCATCATCGGACAATTTTTGTACCAAGTGCACTTCATACGGGTGGAATTTGTGTTTTCGAAATATCTGGACACTGTGCTTTTTGACGCACTAACTTGTGAAGCGACCTCCGCAAGGGTTGAATGATTTTCTTGCACCATTAAAATAGCATCCAATTGTCGGTTTTCAATTAAGGCCAATGGACGTCCTGCCTTAGGCTTATCCCGTACATGACCGAGATCGCGAAATTTGTTTTCGATTCGACTTACTGTAGATTCCGATATTAGCGGACGGTCCGGGTGCGTTTCATTGAACAAAACACGAACTTCGTCATGCGTCCGGCTTCTATCTCCAAACCCAATCATTAAAACTTCGATTCTTTCGGTTTCTGTAAATCTCATTTTGCTACTATTTCTTCAATGACGAAAAATCTGAATTGTGTTTGACATAAGTAAAAACAAGTGCAATTGTTTGAACGATATTGCTATGCCCGCTTCAACAGCGCTTACTCGAATATTGACGTTCTTCTTTGAATACATTTTGGTAAATATCGCGGTTATTTATCAACTGATTTTGATAATCTTTTGTTCGTTGTATTCAGAATAAAAAAATCTATCAATTGAGGTATCGCAAGGGGTACTTTGCTATTTGAATTTTTAAAGTTGGGGTTGCCACCCCTTAGGGGCGAAGGGGTGGGGGGCTGAGAAGTGTATGTCAGGATAGTAATTTAAAAATAAAAATCGACGTGTCAGAGCATTTTTCTGAAATATTTTTATTTAAGGTTTTATTGAATTTATCCGTTACTTTTGGGAAGCACTGTATACATAGCCAAAATTCATAAATAATGATTTTTTTAGGTTTATTAAAACCTCAATTATGATTGATTTCAGACAAATTTCTCTCATTTTCTGATGGAAGCCGACGATATGAGCAGTTTAAGTGAAACTGGACCTATAAAACCGAACGATATTGAAGTTGAAAATACTGAGACTAAAAGCATTACTAAAAATCACACACCATACAGAATGGAACCGTTGAGGAAACGAAAAGGGATGGAGAAGAATATCGACATAGATGAGTCGGAAAAACGCATGGAACAAGCGTTATATCACGTCCTCAAAGATGGCACAACAAAAGCACCAGAGAAAGATGAATGTGATCTGTATGGGGCCCTTTTGGCCAAAAAACTACGCAAGTTTGACGATATGCAACGACAGGAACTTATGGTCGAAATAGACACTTTCCTACTAAGAAAAAGAAGAAAATTAACAGAAGTTGTATTAGTATCGTAACCATAAATGTTTCCTTCACAAGTTGTCTGTAATATTATTGTTGTTTAACCTACATACAACTGTGTGCTTGTATGTATTAGGGTCGATTTTTGTACACAAATGCGAATAAATATTTGATATTATTAATTAATAATCTAATTTGTGGCGAGATTTAAGGTAAACCTCCCAAATTCAGATACTGTCCTAAATTCTGACATATTTCTGTTTAATTGCTTAAAATAAGAAATCTACAATACTGAACTATATTTTAGGACATCCGATTTGTTGAATTGACTTACACTTATCAACCCACTAACACTAACAGTCAGAATATATGTTTTTGATAGCCCGTACTTTCAATTATATAAAACCTTATTAATTAACCCAAACGGCTCACCCTATATATTATGTTAAATAACAATTCAATTATTTTCGACTTATCACGTCATCAGCACTTTTTTAAATAGCAATTTCCTATTCGAACGGACATTATCGCGATTTAGGGCTTTATGTCGAGGGGGCAAAACTCTGAGGGTCTGACGGCTACTAGAACTTTTAATTACCTTCAATTTGAGGTATGATAGAAATTTATGCAAACATTTTTGCAGAAGTTATAAACACTTCTCTGTGGAAACTGATTGAAATACGTTAGCTATAGGAACGAACATTATCGCGATTTAGGGGGAGGGGGGCAAAACTCTGAACGTCATAGGGATATCAGGTCTCTTAATTACCTACAATTTGAGGTATGATAGAAATCTATGCAAACATTTTTGCAGAAGTTATAAACATGTTTCATGGAAACTGATTGAAATACGTTAACTATAGGAACGAACATTATCGCGATTTAGGGGGGGCAAAACTCTGAACGTCATAGGGATATTAGGTCTCTTAATCACCGACAATTTGAGGTATGATAGAAATCTATCCAAACATTTTTGCAGAAGTTATAAACATTTTTCATGGAAACTGATTGAAATACGTTAGCTACAGGAACGAACATTATCGCGTTTTAGGGGGGGGGGCAAAACTTTGAACGTCATAGGGATGGTAAGTCTCTTGATTACCTACAATTTGAAGTATGATAGAAATTTATGCCAGAATTTTTGCAGAAGTTATAAACATTTTTCTGTGGAAGCTGATTGAAATACGTTAGCTACAGGAACGAACATTATCGCGTTTTAGGGGGGGGGGCAAAACTCTGAACGTCATAGGGATGGTAAGTCTCTTGATTACCTACAATTTGAAGTATGATAGAAATTTATGCCAGAATTTTTGCAGAAGTTATAAACATTTTTCTGTGGAAGCTGATTGAAATACGTTAGCTACAGGAACGAACATTATCGCGTTTTAGGGGGGGGGGCAAAACTCTGAACGTCATAGGGATGGTAAGTCTCTTGATTACCTACAATTTGAAGTATGATAGAAATTTATGCCAGAATTTTTGCAGAAGTTATAAACATTTTTCTGTGGAAGCTGATTGAAATACGTTAGCTACAGGAACGAACATTATCGCGTTTTAGGGGGGGGGGGCAAAACTCTGAACGTCATAGGGATGGTAAGTCTCTTGATTACCTACAATTTGAAGTATGATAGAAATTTATGCCAGAATTTTTGCAGAAGTCATAAACATTTTTCTGTGGAAGCTGATTGAAATACGTTAGCTACAGGAACGAACATTATCGCGTTTTAGGGGGGGGGGGGCAAAACTCTGAACGTCATAGGGATGGTAAGTCTCTTGATTACCTACAATTTGAAGTATGATAGAAATTTATGCCAGAATTTTTGCAGAAGTTATAAACATTTTTCTGTGGAAGCTGATTGAAATACGTTAGCTACAGGAACGAACATTATCGCGTTTTAGGGGGGGGGGCAAAACTCTGAACGTCATAGGGATGGTAAGTCTCTTGATTACCTACAATTTGAAGTATGATAGAAATTTATGCCAGAATGTTTGCAGAAGTTACAAACATTTTTCTGTGGAAGCTGATTGAAATACGTTAGCTACAGGAACAAACATTATCGCGTTTTAGGGGGGGGGGGGCAAAACTCTGAACGTCATAGGGATGGTAAGTCTCTTGATTACCTACAATTTGAAGTATGATAGAAATTTATGCCAGAATTTTTGCAGAAGTTATAAACATTTTTCTGTGGAAGCTGATTGAAATACGTTAGCTACAGGAACGAACATTATCGCGTTTTAGGGGGGGGGGGGGCAAAACTCTGAACGTCATAGGGATGGTAAGTCTCTTGATTACCTACAATTTGAAGTATGATAGAAATTTATGCCAGAATTTTTGCAGAAGTTATAAACATTTTTCTGTGGAAGCTGATTGAAATACGTTAGCTACAGGAACGAACATTATCGCGTTTTAGGGAGGGGGGGGGGGGGAAAACTCTGAACGTCATAGGGATGGTAAGTCTCTTGATTACCTACAATTTGAAGTATGATAGAAATTTATGCCAGAATTTTTGCAGAAGTTATAAACATTTTTCTGTGGAAGCTGATTGAAATACGTTAGCTACAGGAACGAACATTATCGCGTTTTAGGGGGGGGGCAAAACTCTGAACGTCATAGGGATGGTAAGTCTCTTGATTACCTACAATTTGAAGTATGATAGAAATTTATGCCAGAATTTTTGCAGAAGTTATAAACATTTTTCTGTGGAAGCTGATTGAAATACGTTAGCTACAGGAACGAACATTATCGCGTTTTAGGGAGGGGGGGGAAAACTCTGAACGTCATAGGGATGGTAAGTCTCTTGATTACCTACAATTTGAAGTATGATAGAAATTTATGCCAGAATTTTTGCAGAAGTTATAAACATTTTTCTGTGGAAGCTGATTGAAACACGTTAGCTATAGGAACGAACATTATCGCGTTTTAGGGGGGGAGGGGCAAAACTCTGAACGTCATAGGGATGGTAAGTCTCTTGATTACCTACAATTTGAAGTATGATAGAAATTTATGCCAGAATTTTTGCAGAAGTTATAAACATTTTTCTGTGGAAGCTGATTGAAATACGTTAGCTACAGGAACGAACATTATCGCGTTTTAGGGGGGGGGGCAAAACTCTGAACGTCATAGGGATGGTAAGTCTCTTGATTACCTACAATTTGAAGTATGATAGAAATTTATGCCAGAATTTTTGCAGAAGTTATAAACATTTTTCTGTGGAAGCTGATTGAAATACGTTAGCTACAGGAACGAACATTATCGCGTTTTAGGGGGGGGGGGCAAAACTCTGAACGTCATAGGGATGGTAAGTCTCTTGATTACCTACAATTTGAAGTATGATAGAAATTTATGCCAGAATTTTTGCAGAAGTTATAAACATTTTTCTGTGGAAGCTGATTGAAATACGTTAGCTACAGGAACGAACATTATCGCGTTTTAGGGGGGGGGGGGCAAAACTCTGAACGTCATAGGGATGGTAAGTCTCTTGATTACCTACAATTTGAAGTATGATAGAAATTTATGCCAGAATTTTTGCAGAAGTTATAAACATTTTTCTGTGGAAGCTGATTGAAATACGTTAGCTACAGGAACGAACATTATCGCGTTTTAGGGGGGGGGGGCAAAACTCTGAACGTCATAGGGATGGTAAGTCTCTTGATTACCTACAATTTGAAGTATGATAGAAATTTATGCCAGAATTTTTGCAGAAGTTATAAACATTTTTCTGTGGAAGCTGATTGAAATACGTTAGCTACAGGAACGAACATTATCGCGTTTTAGGGAGGGGGGGGGGAAAACTCTGAACGTCATAGGGATGGTAAGTCTCTTGATTACCTACAATTTGAAGTATGATAGAAATTTATGCCAGAATTTTTGCAGAAGTTATAAACATTTTTCTGTGGAAGCTGATTGAAATACGTTAGCTACAGGAACGAACATTATCGCGTTTTAGGGGGGGGGCAAAACTCTGAACGTCATAGGGATGGTAAGTCTCTTGATTACCTATAATTTGAAGTATGATAGAAATTTATGCCAGAATTTTTGCAGAAGTTATAAACATTTTTCTGTGGAAGCTGATTGAAATACGTTAGCTACAGGAACGAACATTATCGCGTTTTAGGGGGGGGGCAAAACTCTGAACGTCATAGGGATGGTAAGTCTCTTGATTACCTACAATTTGAAGTATGATAGAAATTTATGCCAGAATTTTTGCAGAAGTTATAAACATTTTTCTGTGGAAGCTGATTGAAATACGTTAGCTACAGGAACGAACATTATCGCGTTTTAGGGGGGGGGCAAAACTCTGAACGTCATAGGGATGGTAAGTCTCTTGATTACCTACAATTTGAAGTATGATAGAAATTTATGCCAGAATTTTTGCAGAAGTTATAAACATTTTTCTGTGGAAGCTGATTGAAATACGTTAGCTACAGGAACGAACATTATCGCGTTTTAGGGGGGGGGGGCAAAACTCTGAACGTCATAGGGATGGTAAGTCTCTTGATTACCTACAATTTGAAGTATGATAGAAATTTATGCCAGAATTTTTGCAGAAGTTATAAACATTTTTCTGTGGAAGCTGATTGAAATACGTTAGCTACAGGAACGAACATTATCGCGTTTTAGGGGGGGGGGGCAAAACTCTGAACGTCATAGGGATGGTAAGTCTCTTGATTACCTACAATTTGAAGTATGATAGAAATTTATGCCAGAATTTTTGCAGAAGTCATAAACATTTTTCTGTGGAAGCTGATTGAAATACGTTAGCTACAGGAACGAACATTATCGCGTTTTAGGGGGGGGGGGCAAAACTCTGAACGTCATAGGGATGGTAAGTCTCTTGATTACCTACAATTTGAAGTATGATAGAAATTTATGCCAGAATTTTTGCAGAAGTTATAAACATTTTTCTGTGGAAGCTGATTGAAATACGTTAGCTACAGGAACGAACATTATCGCGTTTTAGGGGGGGGGGCAAAACTCTGAACGTCATAGGGATGGTAAGTCTCTTGATTACCTACAATTTGAAGTATGATAGAAATTTATGCCAGAATTTTTGCAGAAGTTACAAACATTTTTCTGTGGAAGCTGATTGAAATACGTTAGCTACAGGAACAAACATTATCGCGTTTTAGGGGGGGGGGCAAAACTCTGAACGTCATAGGGATGGTAAGTCTCTTGATTACCTACAATTTGAAGTATGATAGAAATTTATGCCAGAATTTTTGCAGAAGTTATAAACATTTTTCTGTGGAAGCTGATTGAAATACGTTAGCTACAGGAACGAACATTATCGCGTTTTAGGGGGGGGGGGGCAAAACTCTGAACGTCATAGGGATGGTAAGTCTCTTGATTACCTACAATTTGAAGTATGATAGAAATTTATGCCAGAATTTTTGCAGAAGTTATAAACATTTTTCTGTGGAAGCTGATTGAAATACGTTAGCTACAGGAACGAACATTATCGCGTTTTAGGGAGGGGGGGGGGGGAAACTCTGAACGTCATAGGGATGGTAAGTCTCTTGATTACCTACAATTTGAAGTATGATAGAAATTTATGCCAGAATTTTTGCAGAAGTTATAAACATTTTTCTGTGGAAGCTGATTGAAATACGTTAGCTACAGGAACGAACATTATCGCGTTTTAGGGGGGGGGCAAAACTCTGAACGTCATAGGGATGGTAAGTCTCTTGATTACCTACAATTTGAAGTATGATAGAAATTTATGCCAGAATTTTTGCAGAAGTTATAAACATTTTTCTGTGGAAGCTGATTGAAATACGTTAGCTACAGGAACGAACATTATCGCGTTTTAGGGAGGGGGGGGAAAACTCTGAACGTCATAGGGATGGTAAGTCTCTTGATTACCTACAATTTGAAGTATGATAGAAATTTATGCCAGAATTTTTGCAGAAGTTATAAACATTTTTCTGTGGAAGCTGATTGAAATACGTTAGCTATAGGAACGAACATTATCGCGATTTAGGGGGGGGGGGGGCAAAACTTTGAACGTCATACGGATATTAGGTCTTTTAATTACCTACAATTTGAGGTATGATAGAAATTTATGCAAACATTTTTGCAGAAGTTATAAACATTTTTCTGTGGAAACTGATTGAAATACGTTAGCTATAGGAACGAACATTATCGCGATTTGGGGGGGGGGGGGGCAAACTCTGAACGTCATAGGGATATGAGGGCTCTTAATTACCTACAATTTGAGGTATGATAGAAATTTATGCAAACATTTTTGCAGAAGTTATAAACATTTTTCATGGAAACTGATTGAAATACGTTAGCTATAGGAACGAACATTATTGCGATTTAGGGGGGGGGGGGCAAAACTCTGAATGTTATAGGGATATCAGGTCTCTTAATTACCTACAATTTGAGGTATGATAGAAATTTATGCAAGAATTTTTGCAGAAGTTATAAACATTTTTCTGTGGAAACTGATTGAAATACATTAACTATAGGAACAAACTATCGCGATTTAGGGGGGGGGGGCAAAACTATGAACGTCATAGGGGAAATATATTTTTTTCAATGAATAAGCATTTTTCAAGCTGCTCATTATATTTTTACAGAGGTACCGTTTGTATTGCCCATTTGTTTATTCCACTGTACAAATGTATTATGAAAGGAACATTCAAATATATAAATGCACTGTTATTTATTCTGATGTACATTTACATAAATTTATTGCCAATTTTTATTCTTTTTCATGCACAAGTAATTTTTTGCATTGCTGAAATATTTTTTGTATTGGTCAAATATTTTATAAAATGCTTACAATAAATACACGTTTTATTTTATTCATTGCACATGTAATTTGTACTATAAATTAACTAATTACTTCGGCCTGTACGCGCGCCATCTGTGATTCTCCGCTGGAACTTTCTAGATCCGAACGTGTTGACAGAAACCTGCATATTACACTTACACATAACCTCACATTATCTGAGCACAACACATAACCTACAAATTCCCAATCAATTCGCACAATACGGTATGTTTTTTTCATAAATTCTGAATGTCTTCCATAATTATCATAACAAACTAACCCAAGTTTTTATAATTTTAGCCTCGAAATGTTTTACATCATCGGACTCGGTTTGGGCGACTGCAAAGATATCACAGTCCGAGGGCTTGAGATTGTTAAAAGTTGCTCGAGAGTGTATTTAGAAGCGTACACCTCAATTTTAACCGATGGAAAGGAGGCTTTAGTAAAATATTGAAACAAAAAGAAATTTTAAATTGAAAATGTGCTTTTAGGAACAATTTTATGAGCGTGAGGTTATAATAGCGGACAGAGACCTTGTGGAACAGGGCGCGGATAGTATTTTACTCGACTCGGAAACCGAAGACGTAGCTTTGTTGGTCGTCGGAGATCCATTTGGGGCTACCACGCACACAGACTTAGTTTTACGAGCTAAAGAAAAAGGGATTAAAGTACAAGTTGTGCACAACGCGTCTATATTAAATGCAGTTGGCTGTTGCGGGTTACAACTGTACAGTTTCGGAGAAACTGTGTCGATTCCCTTTTGGACGGAAACTTGGAAACCGGACAGTTTTTACGAGAAAATTCTTGAGAATTACAAACATAAATTGCATACGTTATGTTTATTAGGTATCGTAATTTTTGTTTTTTTTCTCTTATGATAAACAATTTTTTTTGTTTTGTTCAGATATAAAAGTAAAGGAGCCAACATTAGAAAGTCTAACCAAGAAAAAACTTGAATACATGCCTCCTAGATTTATGAGTGTCAGAGAAGCTGCGCAACAACTTTTAGAAATAATTGCCTATAAAGAAGATTGCTGTACGTATTTTTTGTCTTGTAATTTAGAAAGACACTGGTTTTTATTTTTTTTTCTAGGGATTACTCCTAGTGCTTTGTGTGTAGGACTTTCTAGAGTTGGTGCACCTGATCAAAGTATAGCAGTTTGCTCATTGGCAAGAATGGCCCAACATGATCTGGGAAAACCACTGCATTCTTTGATTTTGGTCGGTCCCGAACTGCATCCGTTAGAAACTGAATATTTGGAACAGTTTAAAATATAATTACGTTAATTTTTATTTACGTTTTTAATAAAAATATATTTTCCATTAAAGAAGTGTTTTATTTTTTAAAAGTTGTACTAGATACTCTGATTTGTAGGGTTACCTATATTACCTTGCATATTACCAACTTTCTGTATTTATCGAGAAACAGTTTTCTAGTGAAATAAACTACATAATAGAAATTTTTAAAAACATTTGAAAACAAATTCGTGTTGTTGACGTAAGAAAGTAGACGTCGCAGACGTATTTCAAATGGCACATTGTGTAAAAGTAAGTGTAGTCAAAAAGATAAATCAAAGTTAATATTTTGCGCTACAGTTAGATGAAATACTGACATAATTAATTTTTATCAATTATTAGTCTTTATCCGATTCGAGGTGGAAGAGAAAATTGCAGAGGAATAATTATTTTGTAAACCTCTGCTCGAAAGAAGAATTGGTGAAATATTCAAATTTCTTAATAATTTTATGTTTAACAATATTCCATTCGACGAGCGAAATGCACTGGCGTCTCCACTGATGGAGCTCAGGCTTTAACAAAAAAAAATTGCTGTCAATATTATTAAAAGTCGAGCATTCAGTTCACGAATGTTTTCAATATTATGTCAGGAGATAGAAGTCCGTATGATACGGTATGTCCGCGTATTCATTTCTAGTTATATTTACTATTAAAGGTACGTTTTCCTCGAAGTGACTTCTCTTCGAGGTGGAAGAGAAAATTGCGGAGGAATAATTATTTTGTAAACCTCTGCTCGAAAGAAGAACTGTTGAAATATTCAAATTTCTTAATAATTTTATGTTTAACAATTCCATTTCATGAGCGAAATGCACAGGTGTCTGCACTGATGGAGATCGGGCTTTAAGAAAAAAATAATTGCAGTTAATATTATTAGAAGTCGAGCATTCAGTTCACGAATGTTTTTAATATTATGTCAGGAGATGGGTAGCAACAGAAGTCACTCTTGTTACATTCCGATGATAGATGGCTCTCGAGAGGTAAAGTTTTGAATCGTCTCTTCGAACATAAATCAGAAGTTCAAGCTTTTCTTGAAAACGCTAATTTCGAATTCAAAAATTCTTTCTTTGACGAATTGTGGATGGCCCGGTTAGCATATTCAGCTGATATTTTTGGAAAACTGTACGAATCAAATTTAGTTTTGCAGGGATTAAAGGTTCATTTAATTATCGTTGAAGATAAAATTACCAATAAATAAATAGAGTTAATTATAAAAGAAGTTAATAAAAATGTAGTTTATTGCCAGCATTCGAAGGCTCCCTTGAAGAAAGATGGAAAATATCAATGATGAATTAGTCGGATATAAAAAAAATATTGAATGCAACTCTTTAAAAAACAATAGTTATTTTCCCAAATCTATGACAATGAAAATTGGATCAGAAATCTAAAAGGTATGTAAATACCAAACTTCACAACCTAATAGAAAAAGAACATTTAAGAACATTTGATAGACATTTTCCTCACACACAGCGCTGATAGAAGAATTTAAAATTATTACAATCACTCGTTTTTTAGATCCAGAGGAAGAATTATTTTAAAGAAACTGGAGATTAAGATATCAGACTTTTAATGCCTTTTTGCGCCACGATTTATGTGAAATTTATGTAGGTATGGGTTTTCATCAATATTATATTTAAACAACAAACATATAAGCCAAAATTAATGATTGAGCCAAATTTGAGCTTGAAACTAATTAACACAGATCATGATATTTAAAAAAAATTGGTTTAGCAAAACAACCCCAAGGGTATTTTTATTTTACTTTTGTATACCAAATGATATTTTGTTAGGTATATAATTTTTATTGTTATTGGTTTCGATGAGGATAAGTTTTTACCAAGTGAACTTTTGTTATAAACGTTATTATTTTATTACAAAATAAATAAGTAGGATTATTTCTTTCCCTGTATTAATATGCATTTTTGTATAAAGGGTGGTGGTACGATGAAATTCAGATATTTTTTAGGTGGTACACGGAACCTAAAAGGTTGAGAACCCCTGCTGTAGAACATTCGTGGGATGAATTAGGGAGAAGGGTGAGTTCTCGCGAGAGGCGTCAAGAAAGTCTCACAGAAATGGCTATACATTAGTGGAAGAATAGGATAGTACACCAATAGAAACGATAAGAAACTTGAGTGTTCTTCTAATTTGTGTTGTTCTTCTTCTTCTAATCGTTCAAACTGCAGCGACTTGTTGTAACTTTTGTCCAAGTTTTATTTTAATACGAATCAGTTTAGTTATGAATCACCCTGTAGAGTGTAGACCGGACCAAGAAATATCATATCTTTGACTGCTACTGATACTACACAATACGCAAGTCTATAAAGTATAAAAAATATAAATTTCAATAAATTGGCAAACAATAAACAAAAATCTGAATATTGCATATTAATTTGGATAATATCATCTGATTTGGATAATGAAGTACAATTGGAGGTCGACAGGTGCAAGAAGAAGTCAATTTATTTCAGATAATGAATGAATAATAAATAATTTAGGTACATTGCAATATGCAACATATTGTACTATATTTTTTAAAAGATTTTATGCTTATAAATATTACGAATTGTTTAAGAGTTAATTCAGTATGTTTTTGATCATTTTACATTAGTGTAACGACGATCGAATTGATACAAATAAGTGATATGACTGTCTAAACAAAAAAGAAACAAAAATCGACAGAAATATCCCAAAACATGGAAGCGACAAATAAGGAATATGGACACCGACTGGCCCATCCTGAACCTGGCGAAAGGGTTGTCATATCAGGATTATCAGGAAAATTTCCAAACTCAGATAACATCCAACATTTTCAAGAGAATCTATTTAATAAAGTAGATCTAGTGTCAGATGACACAAGACGGTGGGAACATATCCATAATGAAATACCACAAAGATCTGGAAAACTCAACGACATCAACAAGCTTGATATTGGCTTCTTTGGTAAATATGTCAAAATAAGCATGCTTTTTTATGATTTTTTTAATACTACCACTGAATACGAGAGCTGAAAGTCGTTCACAGCACTCGTGAGAAACCACTTTACTCACTCGTATGTCGTTCCACAGTCGACAGCGCCTCGTGCGGAAATCCGACATACGCGTGAGTGAAAACATGTGGTTTCTTCCCTTGTACTGTAATATACTATTGATTAATAATTTTATGCAGGCATACCACAGAAATATGCGGATTATTCGGATCCAATGAATAGAATGATCCTTGAAAAAGCTGTTGAAGCAGTAATAGACGCTGGTGTTAATCCTGCTGAGCTTGAAGGTACAAATACTGCCGTCATCGTTGGGATTTGCAGTTCTGAAACCGAGAGAAAATTGTTTTACGAACTCCAGCTTGAAAGGGTTGGAGGTGTATTGGGGTAGGTACAAAGGTGGTCATAAAAAAACAACTGGGGGTACCGCAAGTTACTGTTTTTGGACCTGTAGTAGTTAAATCTTGTGATGTGCACCTATTTGCAGATCATACACTAATATCAATTGCAGAAGATCACTTATCTGATGTAATCGCGTCATTGGATTCAGACTCAGAACTGTATCGATATCAAATTGGTGTAAAGAAAATAACTTGATCGTTGAAATGTTGAAATGTGTTGAAAACGAAAACGCTATTAGGAAATTCTGTAAACCGTACTCCAGAAATAGTCATCGATAACACAATTGTCCAGAGACTCCGACTCCAACTCCAACTCCGACTCCGGCAAAATTTTATTTGTTTCCAGCGAATGTAATGGCAAAAAAAATTAAATCTGACATAATCTAATTGTAAATAAAATCAAAAAGGCCTGTTGATCGGACCACAAAATTATGGCAATATATAAAAAGGACGCTTTTTTATATTTTCAAAATATCTCTGAAATCATTAGAACCTCAACTGTTTTCTCATTAGAGAGCACATAATTCTGAACTAGTGTGTCACTTGAACCGATGTTCTATCTTTAATAATAACAAAAGTATAGTACAACAAAACCACTGTATAGTACAAAATAAAATTTATTTCAATGAATACAATATTAAGTGCAAAATACGCTGAAAATAATGAGTATGACTTGCATACATGGATATTCCGACATTCAACTTAAGGTAGAGTTTAAATCGGAAATGCAGTTATAATTTTTAATCGGCTATTATACATACAGGGTTAGCCAAAATTACCGGAACACCCAAATAATTCTACAACGGTAAAAAAATTCAAAAAAAAATCAAGCAAAAGTTTTTAGACTTTAAACAATCCATCGTTCAAATATATTTTGAATATACAGGGTGTTCATTTTATTATAGAAATCGCGTAAATTTTCTTTTTTCAAATGGAACACTCTGTATCTTTTTACATTTTATAATTTTAGGACTAATTCTGGACATTGTTTATTAAAATAACTTTTTTATAAAATGCATCGATTTTGAGTTTTAAGCAATTAATTTAAATTTGTCAAAATTACCGGAACACCCAAATAATTCGCCATCGGAAAAAAATTTCAAAAAACATTCAAACAAAAGTTTTTGACATTAAACAAGCTATCATTAAAATATATTTTTAATATACAGGCTGTTCATTTTTTATGAAAATTTGGTTAACTTTCTTTTTCAAATGGAATACCCTGTATATTTTTACATTTTATTATTCTAAGACGAATTCTAATAATTTTTTATTGGAATAATTTGTTTATAAATTTCATAATTTTTTAGTTATAAGCAATTAGTCAAAACTCCTGAACTTCAAATTAAGAATTGATTTGAAGGATGCAATGTGGGATAGCTTACCACATTAAAACTATTGTCCTTTCAGTGATTTCTTCCGGTTTTATTGGAATGTTGAGCATAAAATTAAGTAATACCTCATCTCCTAGTTATATTCAACGAAGATCTGAATAATATTTGGTTTCAACAAGATGGTGCACCGCCGCATTACGGTGTCCAAGTTCGGAATTATTTAAATTCAATTTTCCCGCAGAGGTGGATTGGAAGGAGAGGATCCATTGAATGGCCACCTAGGTCGCCGGATTTACAAATACTGGATTTTTCTATTTGGGGCCACCTAAAGTCCAACGTTTACACCAATAGGCTGCAAAATATTGATGCGTTGAAGCAGAGGATAGTGGACGAAGTTCAGAGTATTACTGTCGATCATTTAGACAACTGTTTACGGGAATTTGTTGATAGGTTGGGGCATTGTCAAGCCGCTCAGGGATGGCAGTTTGAAACTTTAATTTAATTGTTTTGTTATTTTTTCTTCACATTGTTATTATTTATCCGTTCGGCTAAAACAAATGTTTTGGAGTTTTGATTAATGGCTGATAATTAAAAAATGAATCAATTTATAAAAACCTACTTGAAAAGAAATTCTTAGAATTAAAAAATAAAAATGTACAGGACGTTTAATGAGAAAAAGGAAAAGTTTTCCATACTTCCATAATAAAATAAACACCCTGTATATTAAAAATATATTTAAACGATAGCTTGTTTAAAGTAAAAAACTTTTGTCTGAATGTTTTTTGAAATTTTTTTACCGATGACGAATTATTTGGGTGTTGCGGTAATTTTGACTAATTTTAATTAATTGCTTAAAACGCAAAAATGATGCGTTTTATAAAAAAATTATTTTAATAAACAATGTCCAGAATTAGTCCTAAAATTATAAAATGTAAAAAGATACAGGGCGTTCCATTTGAAAACAAAAGATTTACGCGATTTCTATAATAAAATGAACACCCTGTATATTCAAATTATATTTGAACGATGGATTGTTTAAAGTCTAAAAGCTTTTGTTTGAATTTTTTTTTGAAATTTTTTACCGTTGTAGAATTATTTGGGTGTTCCGGTAATTTTGGCTAACCCTGTATATTATGCATGTTAAAGTTTATGCATTAAAAATTACGTTAGAGTGAAGTTTGTACCTTTGCTAATAATAAAAATATATCTGACTCAATTCTGTCAAGTGTAGGTGACGAAATCTGCGAATATCGGTGTTTTTTGCAAGAAGACTACGACATAGCCACCAATAATCTTAAAAGCCGTAACCTACACTCGACAGAATCAGTAACAATTTAAAATCTCTACATATTTTGTTAAATACAAAGGGATGTGATTATACTAAAATATTGTATAATCAAGGGTGATACTTTTGATAAATTTGTTCATGTGCCAAAAGAAAGAATCAATTTCGATTAAATGTTTAAAGTTATCAAACATTAAAGCTAAAATTGTAAAGTTTTCCTTGTAAAGCATTATCTTTTACAAATATTCAGATATTGGGACAAATATATATAAAAATAAAAAAAATGTTGAGAGTTGATAATACGACTGTGATACCATCACGTTGTTTCTTCTGGTACAAAAGCTGTAGGAAACTGTTTTTTCTTTTTAAAATTGCAAGGGAATATCATTAAAATACTTTTTGCAATATTTAATGAATGTTCAGCTGTTCTTTGTGGCTGAACGAATAGGAGCAAATTCTCGTAATTTTGATGAATAAGGAAAACCACACGTTGACGCTTCGCTTTGGAAAATTCTAATTCGTCTATAAGTATGCATCGAAGTCCCATTTTTTTATTTGTAGATGATCTAGCTATCATAATTAGCATATTGAAGTTGGTTATTGGAAATGCGAAATACATAAACTATATATGCGACGCGGCAAGCGACTCACAATAATCATTTTGCTAATCATCACTCACCACCGACCTGTGTGTTTTGTAGTTAAACTATATCTACTTTGTAAAAGACCTAATAATGTTTAGTTAATTGTTTACTATCTATTGAGGTAACGGCCATCTCGCATGTCTTTTTCTACATTATTTAAACATGGACCCGGAGTCGGAGTCGGTACATTTTTTCCGACTCCGACTCCTCTGAAATTTGTCTGAACTCCGACTCCGACTCCACAGTCCTGGATTATACTGCATTTTTTTTAAAGAATGCCTTGTATATCCTTGTATGTATCGTTACAACTGTATCAGAGTGTACTGTAGATACCTGTGAAAAATAAAAGAAAATGGTTTCTTAGATATTCAATTGTTTGTCAAAAAATTGGCAATTGCAGTCCTTTAAAAAAAAAACTACGTAATTACTTCATTTTTGCAGATTATGCTTTACAAATTTTGCCAGATAATAACAAAACCATAGGTAGGTGCTGATGTCATGAAAAAAATAGATGCGCTATGTAGCATGTGGTATTTTTTAAACATTTTCAAAGGGCTTTTTCTTGATATTTTTAAATAGAACACCCTGTATATTGTTTTATAAGTTAGTTTTGCCTTCTTTGCAAACGTACAGCGAACGAATGCGGAGACCTAGAAACTTCAGTTGTACCCCGAAGTAAACTATAAACAGTGCACTTTTAGGGGACTCTCGTAAAAATTTGTTCACTTGTGAAACTTTTGCGCAGACATATCATTGTAGTGGTATGTGAGGTCACACAGAAAAACAGACAGAAAACACTAAACCCTGACTTATTAGCAATGCTTGAGAACGGATTTGTATTCGGTACAAAAAAACAACCAACAGTATCTACTTTTCACGTCATCGTTAATTGATTTTAAATACGATATTTCTCTGGAGAGACAATACAAAATTGGGATAATATGAATAATAATATGAGTAATATTGATAACGTGAATGGAAAGTGGATTATTTGGAAGTGTTTTTGATAGATTTTCTTGCTCTTAATAAAAATCCGAATCTAAAGATGCCCTTCAGATTTGCTTGCATATTTGGTTGGATATTTGGATTGAGCACAACACTTGACAGAAGTCAAGAAATTTTCACGATACCTACATAGTTTGGAGTTTTTTCTACCCGAAGTTTTCAGGTCCCGTGTTCGTAACGATTATATATTTTATACGATTGCAAAAATGGCAAAATACATATAAGGACTTAAAAAAATTATATAAATTGTTAAAATGTTGATAACGTCATACTTTGTATAGGTACAGATAAATCTGGTTAAAAAGGTTCTACTTCGCCCAACACCCCTTAAACACTTTACATCCAGGGGCGGATTAACCACAGGGCGGAGATGGGCGATCGCCAGGGGCGAAAAGTTAAAGGGGGCGAAAGTTTTAAAAAAAAATCTGATGTGGCCAAGCACATGACTTTATCATACTATATATAAAATTAATAGTTTAGCTGCATGAGATTCTAATTGATCGAGATCGGCCATGTCTGCATTAAAATAAAAATGGTAGAACTAGACAGATATGTCTATTAAAGCTGCGTTCGAATATTGTACTTCGTTGACACCGGGTACACCGTCCAAATGATACTTATATATTGACAGTAGATATTGTTAAAAGATTAGCGTTTGACACTACCTACTGTCATTAGAATCAAAATTTCTGACATATCCTGGCTACTAGTTTTAATGCAGTACGACTGATCTCGATGAAATAGAATTTGCTCATGTAGCTAAACTATTGATTGTACAAAAAAATTTCATACTCATAAATTATTCAGAATTTCGTCCACTTTAATTTATTATTGAACTATTTCGACGAAATTCCAGAAATGGCAACTTATTTGCAAAATCTTTCAAAAATGCTATGACTAAACCTCCAGTTCCTTTGGACCTTTTTCAACAGAAAGCTTTTCAGCTCTAAGTTTGGTCATGAAACTTCTAAATATGAAGTTTCGTCCCGATAGCTTTAGTAGTTTCTCCGGAATCGTTGTACCTTGGTCAAAAATGTTCAGGGGACCTAAAAAGACATATTTCCGCTAAAATCTGAAAAAAATTTGTTGGCACGATTACAATACTTTACATACTACGTATGATAAAGTAAAAATAAAGTGTAGTCAGGAGACCCGGCAGGGGTAAAATGGTTTTGATCACCAGTATTCAATGAGCTTTGAAGAAGCGAGCAACATGGTTCGCGAAACGTCAGCATTTACAAATCTTGACACACGGCATAACCCGAAAGCAGTTTATTTTCTAAATATTGCAGCATTGTAATATTTTTGGGTACATACATTACAAATACATACATCTTGACATTTCTTATGAATGCTGATGACAATATTGTGTGTAGGCCACGAAAGTAAGCATACATTGTGAGTAGACACATAGAAAAATATTTAAACTTTATCACAAAAGCTGTTATGACTTTCTATTGTACGTGGTCGGGTATATTGAGTTTGTCACAATATTTGTAACACCCTTAAGGAAGCGTGACAGGTATATATTTTAATCAGCATTAAAATTGAATCGATTTAGCTATGTCGGTCTGTCTGTCCGTCTGTGTACACGATAACGCCGTAATTTTGAAATAATTGATTTGAAATTTGGTATACAAGCTTATCTCTTAAAAAGTAAGGACAAGTTCGTGAATGGGCAAAATAGGTTCACTCATTTTTTTTTTAATATTTGACTGTGTGAGGTATTTTAATTTCAGCCCGGCTGAAGATAATTTTCCTACTAGTTTTCTATTTATTTCAGGTGTTTGAGATCAGTCGCAGCACAGCGCATAAGTTATTACTTGAAACTGAACGGCCAAGCCTTCTCAACTGATACAGCATGTAGCAGCTCCACATATGCTATGAACATTGCTTACGAAAGCATTCGCAACGGCCTCTGCGATCAAGCCATCGTTGGTGGTGTTAACGTCTGCTTATCGCCATACTTCTCTCTTCAGTTTTCCAGGTAAGTTTTTATTATTAAGTTCACACAAATGACCAAATTATCGACGATTCCAGACTTGGAATGTTGAGTCTTGAGGGAAAATGTTGTGCGTTCGACAATGATGCCAATGGATACGTCAGAGCAGAAGCTGCGTGCGCTGTATTTCTTCAAAAAGAGAAACATGCTAGAAGGATTTATACAAAAGTTGTTCATTCTAAGCTCAATTGTGATGGATATAAGTCTGAAGGGATTACATATCCAGCTAGTATAGTGCAAAAGAAGCTGCTGGAAGACTTTTATCAAGAATGTGATGTGGCGCCTACTTCTATATCGTTTGTAGAAGCGCATGGAACAGGTACTTGTTCTGAATACTTAAGCCATACTTATAAGGGACCGTTGTACAGGTGTACATCAGAAAAAACAAAGTACAAAAAACTGCAAAAAATATACCTTCAAATATAATGGACGTAATTTTTAATTTCTCGAGAAAAAGTCATTCTTTATAAAGAGTTTTGGACGTCCTAAAAAGTCGAGAGCCATTGTTAATAATTTGATTTAACACACAGGATGGTTAGAAAACACGAATATGTTAAATTGGCCGAAGAGTAAACTATCGGTTTTTTGGAATTAGGTCAAAAATGTTATAGGTAAAAGTTAGTTTGAATTAATTTTATGCTCAAATATCAAACTTGAATGTTCTATTTCAAACTTTAAATATCGGACCAGTGAAAAGACATTACATAAAGGTGAACAAAAAATTCACAACAATTATGATTGATCAGTTGACAGTAGTAACAGCGTGTCCAAGCGATTTGTTGATAGAAGCTGATTGAAAGTATGTTGACTTTAGAGCAAAGGGTTTATTTAGTTCTTTGTTACGGCATAGGTGAGGTATCGTACCACCGTGCTATTGAAGTTTTTAACAGAATATACCCTGAGGTATACGTTGCTGTCAATTGTATTCGTGAATTGGTTAAAAAATTTCATGCAACAGGAGACGTGAAAAATATCAAGAAAAAAAAGCGAAATAGCGAAGATGCACCTATGTTAGCTATTGATTTCGTGAACACTGGCCCAAAAAAATCGTTGATGCAAAGATATCGAGACTTGAACATCAGTAAAAGCCACCTGCAAAGGATCTTTTTAAATACAAAATTTCATTCTTATAAACCAGTCCTGATACACACTTTAGTAGAAGGAGATAATGCTCGTCGATTAGAATTTTGCCTATTAATGGGAGAACGAATTATTTTCTCTGACGAAGCGACGTTTACCACAAATGGAGTTGTTAGTTCACAGAATTGCAGATATCGGTCTCAAGAAAATCCAAATTTCCGTATTACAACTTTACAACCAATTCTCAAAAATATAAAAAAGCTAATGTTTGGTGTGGGATTTATTACAAGAAAATAATTGGACCATACTTTTTTGACGGTACTGTAAACCAAAACGCTTATTTTGATATGTTGGAAAATTTTTTGCTACCTACTTTGGACGAAATCAACTTACAGATCAGGTGTTCACTACACTATCAACACGACGGTTGTCCTGCTCATAGCGCATATAAAGTCAGGGATTCGTTGAACAGACATTTTCCAAATAAGTGGATTGGACGATTCGGTCTATAGCATGGTCACCACGTTCACCTGATTTAACGCCGCTTGATTTTTTTCTGTGGGGTTATTTAAAACAGAAGGTGTATGCGAATAATTTTCATGATAATGTTGACATTCTAAAATTAAAAATTGGGGAAGCAGTAGACGAAATAAATGAAGAAACAATTTATTTGGTATATCGGTAGTTTAGAAGAAGATTGGAAAAATGTGTAGCTGTAGGAGGGGAACATGTGGAGTAATGTTTTGTTAAATTACTTTGCTAAAAATAAATAAAATATAAAACTTAGAATACAACATTGAAATTTGATATCTGGGCATAAATTTAAATATAAAACAACTTTTACTTATAACATTGTTGTTCTAATTTAGAGAAACCGATAGTTTACTCTTCGGCCAATTTTCGTGTTTTCTAACCATCCTGTATGTTAAATAAAAATATTAACAATGGCTTTCGACTTTTTAGGACATCCAAAACTCTTTATAAAGAATGACTTTTTCTCGAGAAATTAAAAATTACGTCCATTAATGCACTTTGTTTCGAACGTGGAACACCTGTATATTCTACAAATGATTACTTGTGTATTTTACAGGAACTAAAGTTGGGGACCCAGAGGAACTCTTGGCCATCGATGAGATATTTTGTAAAGATCGTCAAGACACACTTTTGATTGGATCTGTCAAATCTAACATAGGACATACGGAACCAGCTTCTTTTCTATGCTCAGTCACTAAAGTATATCAAATTATCATATAAATTATCTACTTTTGTTGAATCCTACCACTGAAATAGTCAGTTTCTAACTTGGATACGAGAGCAGAAAGTAGTTCTTTACCTCACTCAAGCTTGTTGTCATAGAAACGCGTAGGTGAAAATGTTTTTCACTCACGCGTTTCCATGACAATTTTCTAAAATATCGTCGATAAGCTCCATATTTACTGATATAAAACTTTGAACAAACGATGAACGTCAGCAATAAACAATTTGACACATGTAGTTTGTTTGTATTAACTGTCATAAACGTCATAAACTGTCACCTACGTCGACAGATATCAGAATTAACTAATTTTAATAACGTTATTTCTTTAAATTTAGTGGAAGGATTGAATAAACGGTATACAGCACTCGCGAGAAACCACTTCACTCACTTGTATGTCTTTCCACACTCGGCTGCGCCTCGTGCGGACATCCGACATACGCGTGAGTGAAACCACGTGGTTTCTTCACTTGTTTCTTCACTTTCTAGGTTATATACGCTATGGAGACAAATTATTTGCCACCGAATATGCATTTTAAAACACCGAGGCTCGATTCCAATGCTATGATGGCGGGTAGAATTAAGGTTGTAACTGAGAAGACGAAATGGGAGAATCACAACGGTCTCGTAGGTACTGTATTTTTTAGGTTATGTTAGGTAAAAGGGTGTATTTTCAAGATGGCGTCCTTTCCTGACCTTGAATTAATCAAGTTGGACAAGTTTTCGAATGATATTTGTATTTTAGCTATTAACAACTTTGGTTTCGGTGGTGCAAACGGCCACATTCTGCTACAACAACACGATAAAGTTAAAGTTAATGATGGAGTCCCTGATGATGACTTGCCAAGACTTGTTCAAATTAGCGGAAGAACAAAAGAAGCAGTTCAAGCAGCATTGGACGATATAATAAGCAGACCGTTGGATTGTGAATATGTCAGGTTGTTTCATGAAATTTTCAGGTATGTCAAAATTACTGTAGACAAACACCTCATACTTCCAGTAATAACACTGTGTTACCAAAACAAAAAGATATTTTTAAGAGACATCAACGGCAGATTGGGCTCAATCCAATCATCTAATAAAAACCGAGAAAAAAGACACTTTCCACATGTCCTCTCTGCATCTGACAATACAGTTCCTCTTTCTTCTAGTAAACCTTTGGCAAGTGAATGTTACCGCGGATTTTCAATTGTTTCCAAGCATGGCGAAATAACAAGATCGATTCAGAACTATTTCAAACAACAGAAGATCGCTTTCATCTTCGATATGTTTGATGACAATGTAGCGATCGATATCCAAGAACTGTTACAAGTAAATGTTTTTAGACAGGCTTTAGAAAAGTAAGTGATTTATAACTTAATACTGGAAGAATTTAGTATTGTATTTATATTTTGATTTTAGGATTAATATCATCATAAGGAACAATTGTTTAATGGACATATTTGATGTTATACAAGCGCAGAAAGTTACGAGTCTTTCGGAGAAATATCTATTAAATATGGCAATGCATATTGGATTATTGCAAATATTTGAAGCTTTGCAAATTGCACCAGATTTTTATGCTGGATCCTTTATAGGGGAATTAATTTGCGCATACTATGAAAATATTCTTTCCTTGGAGCAAATAGTAAACATTGCCTTCTGTATTTCTGAAGAATCGCTTAAAGAAGACAAAAAATCAGAATCATGTAAGCAAACTTTATTGCGTTTTGTATTACAAAAGCATTAATTTTTATTTCGTTAATTTTTGTACATTTATTCTAGATTTTACTATGGCGCAACGTTTAACAAAGTTGATCCCATATAAACCAGTAGAATCAAAGAAATGGAAACATCATGACGTAGAGGACAGAAATCATACCGAACTGACTACACTTTTAATCAAATCTTTACTGTACCAAAAAGACGATATTAACCTCAAATCTATTTTTCCAAATTCTACCGTCACAGTCAACTTTGGACTCACACAAAATGGTTCCAAAAATAAAGTGAACCATCTCGACTTATTACAACATGAAAACATGAGTACTCTAAATGCACTACTGTATAATTTAGGAAGGTAAATTTCTGATATATTTATTACTCTATGCTGTATGTTATCTGATTAATTTTATTGTTTTTTGTTTGTTTTTTTTTAGGTTATATCAGTTTGGTGTAAACGCAAAACTTGACCAGTTATACCCTGTGATAAAATGGCCTGTTAGCAGAGCAACGCCGATGATTTCACCGTTATTAAAGTGGGACTACAGCACAGATTTGTTCGTGGTTCATGCAAAATCGTTTGGAAACGCCAGAAAATTCGATCGTTATGTCATCAACGAGAAATATAATGATTGGTCATATATCAGTGGCCATAATATAAACGGTAAGTTAAACAAATTGCCATTAAAATGTTGAACAGCGTCGGTCTACACAGATTGTACATTTTGTTTAATTCAAATAGATATGCATTGACTCAAAGAAATCTGGTGTTTTTGTTTGAAATATTTGTTTGGTAGAAAGAACGTTTATTTGTGTCCTACAACTTAACTTTCCAGTTGAAATTTACAATTTTTGTATTATAACCAGTGGCCGGACAAAAATGTATATTTTCCAGTGTCGTGTATGGGACACGTGCTGGTGGGGACGCGGCTAGCCGGTCTGGCTTCGGCTCATGGTGTACATACCACTACACCTGATTTGGCGTTGATCGAGTACAGTCGCTTGCCTTGTTTAAATTTCCGCTTCGTCGATAGATAATTTGAGCAGTTTCTTTCAATTGTGTTGTTTCTTGAAATTTAGTGTGAATATCTGTTTTTATTTTCCATTTCGAATTTGTTATTCTGTTTTATACTTAGAGTTGAATTATTTTTTTGTTTTATAGTTGTACTTAGTTTGAAAATCCTGCAATGAATCGTTTGCTAGCCGAGTTTGGCAATACTTTCACATTCGTTAAGAAATGGGATGTGGTTTGCAATTTCTGCTCACGAAATTTAATTATTCGTAGTAAACAATGTCTTCGGACTCATGTAAAAACAAAAAAACACAAGGAAAATGTATCAGCAACGTCACCTAAAAACTTTTTTGATGATTTATGTCAAACGTTTATTTCTGCTAATATACCTTTCACAAAAATTAATAATCCCGTTTTTAAAAAATTTATCAAGAAGTATACTGGAGGAGACTTACCCGATGAATCCACAATTAGAAAATATTACATACAAGGGCGATATGACAAAACAATTTCTAAAATAAATTCAAAACTATCCGATAAATATATTTGGGTTTCTGCAGATGAAACTACGGATATGAAGGGTAGATGTGTGGTCAACGTCGTTGTCGGATTGTTGGACCCGCAGGACTTATATAAACCCTATTTAATATCTACTCAGTTTCGCTGTACCGTCAAAGCTGAAGATATGTACAATAGTAAATGACGCCATAAAAAAAATAGGAATTACAGTCGCTACCAAAGTATTACTGTTTGTTTCTGACGCTGCTGCGATTATGTTAAAAGTTGGAAAATTACTTAAACAACATTTTTCAAATATTCTTCATTTGACATGTTTTGCACACGCTATTCATAGAATTTGTGAATTTATTCGGGTAGAATTTCCAGACGTGAATACGCTAATAAGCACATGCAAAAAAATATTATTGAAAGCTCCTTCCAGATTGTCTCTTTACAAGCAAAAGTGCCCTAATCTACCTTTGTCACCACAACCAGTTATTACGAGATGGGGTACATGGTTAGAAGCGGCAATTTTTTATGCAAGAAACTTTGATATCATCAAACCCTTCGTCTTAAATTTGCCTGATGAAGCAGTTAGTATTAAAGACTGCAAAAAAGTACTATCATTAGAAGATTTGCATGAACAATTAAAATTTATTGATACAAATTTTGCGCATGTATTGCCAACCATAAAGTTTCTAGATCAACAAAATGATGAGCTTCCAAGCAGTTTTCAAAGGATTGAATCCCTGTACGAAAGGTTACGAAGCATTGAAGCACCAATCAGTAAAAAATTACAACAAAAAATTGATGCGGTAGTACATAGAAATCCGGATTTTAATATTTTAAAACAAATCTCTACGAATTCATTTACGGATGAAGGAATTTCTCAAAAATATTCCAATTTGGTGTTGGTTTATTCTCTTGCGCCTGTGACTAGCTGCGATGTAGAAAGATCATTTTCAAGGTTTAAAGACATTTTAAAACATCTAAGCGAAATAATTTTACTGAAGATAATTTAGAAAAATATGCAGTAATACAATCGTTCAATGCATATCCAAGAAATGAGTAAAATATTTCAGTGGGCACGTGTTGCATATAGTTACGACAAGCATTTAATATTAAATTCACTCGGTTTACTACCGACCGCCAGGCGCTTCTGGCCTATGGATATCAATCCAATCGACCGCATAAGTCGTCATGACTCATGCGTGCCCGCTACGCACACTCATAGCTGGGCGACTTCTAGCACTGCGAGACATACATTTTTGTCCGGCCACTGATTATAACGAACGCGATTTATTTAGTTCAAATATTTATGATTGTGTTGAGTGAAAGAATAATAATTTTTTCAAATTAACGAAATTGTTGGTTGAAGTAAACCTATTTATAAGGCAAAGCGAACAAAATAAATCTCTTCTTGTATACAAATATTTTTGTTTGCATCAAACTTAGATGTCTTTGCTGTAAAGGGGAGTGTTTTTTCAATCAAAACAAAAATATTACTTTAAAGGAAAGTAATTTTTTGTTTGTATCCAAATGCTTTTGGGATTTACTGTACATTTAATTTTTGTTTTCTTTTTAGGTAAAAACTTATTTCCAGCTGCAGGATATTTATTTCTCGTCATGGAGAGTTTTGCAAAACGGCATTGGACAACGATATCGCAACTCAACATTTGCTTTGAAAATGTTAAATTTATGAGAGCATCATATGTCCCTGCAAAAACATCGATCAGTTTTGATGTCGTCATCGAGTATGACGGATATTTTTTTCTAGCCGATAAAGACGGGCTCGTCGTATCCGGTAGAATACTAGAAATCGAAAATCCCGAAGATGAGCTTCTAGATATACAATCCCAGGATGACAATTTGTTGCCTTTAACAAGTAAAGATATTTACAAAGAATTAAGACTACGAGGATATAATTATAGGTATTAATTACTGCAGATAACACATTGCAATCATCAGCACATTGCAATTCTTTATTCTCATTCTAGAGGAGCATTTAGAGGACTTATAGAATGCAATAACATTGCTAGCAAAGGCAAGGTTAAATGGGAGGATAACTGGATCACATTCTTAGACAGCCTGATGCAAGTTCAGATTTTACAAGAGGATACCAGAAATTTGTACGTGCCAACACAGATCCAGAAAATTGTTATATTTCCCGATAAGCATTTTGCTACAATCGAAGATAATGTCGTTAATATAAGTGTAGAAAGGAGCTCGAGAACTATCAGGTAAATAAAATTGTAAATTGTAAATTTAACCATCCGGTCGCAATGTATGAGCAACCGTCTTGCTGAAAGTACGTAGACCGTATAAAATTTAAGGCTAATTCCACCAGTAACATATGAAGAGTTGAAGTAAATAATATTATGCATTTTATAAAAAAATGATTCCTACAAAAAACTCTTAGAATTTAAAAAAAAATGAATATACAGGATGTTCTATTAGAAAAAGAAAAGGTTTGCAAACTTCCATAATAAAATGAATAATAATTAATTTTGACAAGTTTTGATATACCGGGTGGTCTTTTTAACTTGAGACTCCTAAATATCTCGAGAAATATGCATTATTCAATATGCGAAAAAAATTCCAGACAAAAGATTTTTCTTATTTAGCGTAAAATGATAATTTGATACAAAATTTGGGTATTCCCATTAAAAAAATTAAGTTAGCCTCATTTTCACCGATTACAGCGCCATCTGCAATGAAACTGATATCGTCATCTCATTTCCCCCTTTGAGTCCTTTAAGTTTATTTAAAGGAGCTCCTACACGCAGTGCCAACGTCTCGCCAACGTTGGTGATGTGACGCGCTGCGCGCAAGGTATTTCTGTGTATCGTAAAAGGCTCGTAGCGTCCCGTAGAGAAGTAAAAATGAACAGTGAAGACGATATCATTGCTGTTGCCGCAGCTCCCATTATTTTAAGCAGTGCATTGTTGCTTAGAATTAAAAAAAGGAACCCTCGAAAGAGGACATTGTTTAATAAGGTTGTTAAATATTAAACATGTTTTTCAGTCAATATTTATACAGTACGTTCGAAAATATTAAATACATTAAAGACTACAAATATACAGCAATACAGGGAACAAAATTATTTAGTTTTTTTATATTTGCCACGTGACTTAATGTTTCAAGCAACAAATGCGGAATAAGATGGGATAAGATCTGATACACTGAGTGGTCTATATTTTTATGCAGGACCCTGTTAATTTGTGTCGTTTCTTTATATAAATATTTCATTTCAGTCAAATCGATGAATTCATAATTTTGATTTAAAATATAATTTATATAATAAAACTGAAATTATTTATAATAAAATACAAAGAAAAATTGAGAACCCTTACATACACGGAGTTTTAATTATAGATATTAAAACTCCGTGTATGTATATTATGTAGGTATATTTATTATCAACCCAATATTTTTAGTAACAGATATACTTTTTGATATTTTTCTGATAATCAAAATAAGGAAAAGCATCCAGTATAGTTTTTAAACTTTGTTGAATACATTAAATACATCAGATTATTTAAATTTGCCGCTTAAAACTAATCTATAAATTGTTAATTAATAAATAGTTAATTGTTGTTAATTATATAAATGCAACTTTGTTTGCTTGTAGTCAAGATTGTAGGGAAGAGGGTTGACCGCAGTCCTTGGACCCCTATACCGTATGACTCCCCATCGTGTGTAGATTCATATCCCGCTTCCCTCCAACCCCCTCCCTCACCTTTCCCACCCCATCCTAGCGAATAAGGTTGACCGCAATCCCAGAACCTAAATACCGTATGCCTCCCCATTGTGTGCGAATTCATTTTTAAAATTTTAATGATGACGTCATTTCTGGACAACCCGGAAGTCATACTAACCTCAAGACCATCCCATAAATTGGAATTTTCTGTCTATTAACACAACGTTCATTCCTTCGGCGTCAAAAACAAAAAATAAACAAACGTACCTATGCCGTGGGTCACCCATTATAACGACTTCAATATTGTCTTCAGAATATTATTTTATTGCTTAGTTAATTTATTGTAACTGTTCGGTTAATATAATGCTTATAAGAACCATAATTATTGTGAATAAATTTACAAAATATTAAAAAAAGTTTTCATGTTTTTACATTTGGGCAATCAGGCATTTGGGCAAATAATAAATCATCATTGTCCTTAAAGTACGTACAAACATAAATAATGCAGTATATATGATAAAACATAGATAGATAACTAAGCTTTTCATCGGTATTACGTACAATGCTAAAACAGAATGAAATAAAGCGGACAAGGTCGACATATTGGCGATGTGCATTGGGCACAGTTGGGTCCCGCTACGCGAAGCACTCCGATGGCCAATGATGGCCCCTATTGGCACTGCGTGTGGGAGCACCTTAAGACACTTTTGTCGTACCATGTATATTTCTCGCGATATTGAGGAGTCTCAAGTTAAAAATACCACACGGCAAAAATTTTGTATACTTTTAACTCAAAAATGATGGATTTTATTACAAAAATGATTCCTATAAACTATTCTTAGAATTAATCTTAGAATTAAAAAATTTCAAAATATTATATTTGAAAAAAAGGAAAAGTTACCAAATTTCCATAATACAATATATTTAAACGATAGCTTGTTTAAAGATAAAAAAAATTTTGTTTGAATTTTTTTTAATTTTTTTACGGCTGGCGATTTATTTGCGTGTTCTGGTAATTTTATTTTACAAAAAAGTTCATGGTATTTCCGTATTTTATTTTAGAATTACATTTTATTTTGATTTTTCATAAAAAGAAATTATACGATATTGTTAGTATGTATCAATACTGTGTGGTACATTCAGTAGTTTGTAAAAAGAAATATTAAAGCTTGTTTTTTTTTTTCAAAACAATACAAAATAAAAGGAAAACGTTGAGTGGATTTTGATTTCTGTTCCTTACTTTTTTCTGAAGGAAGTTACTAAAATAAGTCATTTTCAATGTAAACTTTATATAAACATCTTTAGATTAGAAAGATTGCACAAAAACAACAGTTTTTCAGTACATTTGCAAAATAACAAATAAACGCATTTTTAAAGAAAATTAACGACTATAAAATTGAGCAGAACTATCAAATTTTGCACGGCTTTCAGTAAACGAGGTTCCCATGTATTTTTTCGAACAACGGAGACTCTGTATGAACTATGAAGTATACTTGGTCAAGCAACTTAGTTTTATTAATTTTTAATTTCTAGTATAAAAAATATCAACTTAGCCTAAATTATGTATAAATAAATATTATGGCACTTAGCACCTTCTACGAATTCTTGAATTTGCTTTAGATTTGTTCTTGCGATACAATACCTCGGCAAAAAACAACACCAACATGTGATGTACAATCTGTTTAAATATGCACAAAAAATTAGGGATGGCTTTCTATAAAACATTTATCTTGCTGCACACTATTTTCTAAATATCTCGGAATAATGTTTTTGGCACTTAGTTCGTTATTTACTTCAACTCTTCATATGCAAATATTTCTCTTGATTAACATATTGGCTTCGTCTATTTTTTAGATCAGGTGGTGTACAAATGCAAGGTGTATCTTGTGCAGCGATCTCAAAACGGAAGCCACTATCTGACCCAGTTATTGAATCTTACCAATTCATACCGAACGAAGCCACTCTCATACTAGAGCAGTCAATTCGAGTGAATATCCAAATCATTCTAGAGAATAATCTCCAGCAGGAGTTCAAAGCTTTCGAGACATTCAGAAACGTCGAATCTATAGATCAAAAACCTTTGAGTTTTCACATACAGAAGGCGCTAGAAGATCAGCCACTGATCCAAGCTGACATTAAACTTTTTTCTAAAGTCCACTACGAGTATCCAGGTGTTACAATGAGTGACAGACCAATCAACTGCGAGGCAAACTTATTGTTGGTTGTTGGATACAATTTATTAGGAAATGCTGAGGTATGAGTCTAGTGAAGCTTGATGTCTTGTATATCGATTATTACCTCCATAGTCACTGTTTATCATCTGTTGTTTTCTTTTTCGTAGGGTTTGAAAGAAGTTATAAAAGCCTTACAACCAGGTGGCTTTATAATGACAAGAGAGAACAAGACTGATAGTAGATATATCGAGAATACTCATCCAAATTTGACAGTTTTTACAAAACACGAAACCCAAGACGAACTTATTATCCTCTTAAGGGTCCAGATACCAATACCCAAGACCACGACGTTTTTCGACATCCCCAATGACCTATACATCTTTGACTGGATACCAAAGTTGCATGAAGAACTCACGCAAACCCCAAACATAACTCTCGTTTCAAAATCGAAAGATTACAATGGAATTCTGGGGTTTGTCAACTGCCTCAGGAGGGAACCAGGGAAATCTAACCTTAAATGTGTGTTTGTTATGGACGGGGCAACGTTTGACCCTGAAGATGAGTCGAATAAACAACATCTTGACAAATCTATGGCTATAAACGTTCTTAGTAACTCAAAATGGGGGACGTATAGGCATGTTTTGATAGATGAAGCTACGATGACGACAGTGGAACAAGCGTTTGCTGTTGTAGCTGTGCCTGGTGACTTTTCTAGCTTGACATGGGTGGAAGGACCATTGACTATGGACACTGACTTGGAGGAGGATCATATTCTAGTCTATGTTTATTATGCATCGCTGAATTTTAGGGATATTCTCACAGCTTCTGGGCGACTACCGTTTGATATTGGTGTAAAGACGCGGGTGAATCGTTTGGGTTTTCAAGGGTTGGAGTTTGCAGGGATAGATTCAAGGTATTTGTGATATTAAATTTTTTTGATTTTTATTTCAGTAAATTTAACAGTCGATTACGGCTGTTCAGTGGTGGAACAACACGAAATGGTATTTTTAAATAAATTTTTCAAAAATGATTTCTAAATGCAAAAAATAATTATTAAGAAAACCATAATAATTATTAAAAAAATCATAATTTAAAAAATAAGCGAGGAATCTTGATGAAATTTACAATAATTATTGTTGATGCAACAATACACAATATAAAAGCCATAGTATTCCATTCTAACCTATGAGAAGGACGGTATGATTTTCTGAAGTTACCAGAAGTTCTAAAATGTGAATAGTAAACTAAAAACACTAGAATAGTAAACACTAGAAAATTCATAATTTAAAAAATAAGCGAGGAATCTTGATGAAATTTACAATAATTATTGTTGATGCATCAATACACAATATAAAAGCCATGGTATTCCATTCTAACCTATGAGACGGATGGTGTGATTTTTTGAAGTTGCCAGAAGTTCTAAAATGTGAATAGTAACACTAAAATATTCATAATTTAAAAAAATAAGCGAGGAATCTTGATGAAACTTACAATAATTATTGTTGATGCATCAATACACAATATAAAAGCCATGGTATACCATTCTAACCCATGAGAAGGATGATATGATTTTTTGAAGTTACCAGAAGTAAATGTGAAAAAACAAAAAAAAGTTCATAATTTAAAAAAATAAGAAAGGAATCTTGATGAAATTTACAATAATTATTGTAAATATGTAATTATGTATTGTATCAATACATAATGTAAAAGCCATAGTATACCATTCTAACCCATGAGAAGGATGGTATGATTTTTTGAAGTTACCAGAATTTCTAAAA
This sequence comes from Aphodius sticticus, assembly GCA_963966075.1. Taxonomy (NCBI): domain Eukaryota; kingdom Metazoa; phylum Arthropoda; class Insecta; order Coleoptera; family Scarabaeidae; genus Aphodius; species Aphodius sticticus. The sequence goes on from OZ014507.1 coordinate 1,918,373, forward strand.
TGTGAATAGTAACACTAGAAAAATCATAATTTAAAAAATAAGCGAGGAATCTTGATGAAACTTACAATAATTATTGTTGATGCATCAATACCTAATGTCAATACACATATCAATACACAATATAAGAGCCATGTAAAAGCCTATAAGTATACTATTCTACCCCATGAGAAGGACGGTATGATTTTTTAAGTTACCAGAAGTTCTGAAATGTGAATAGTAACACTAAAAAAATCATAATTTAAAAAAATAAGCGAGGAATCTTGATGAAATTTACAATAATTATTGTTGATGCATCTATGCACAGTATAAAAGCCATAGTATACCAGTCTAACCCATGAGAAGGACAGTATGATTTTCTGAAGTTACCAGAAGTTCTAAAATGTGAATAGTAACACTAGAAAAATCATAATTTAAAAAATACGCGAGGAATCTTGACGAAATTTACAATAATTATTGTTGATGCATCAATACATAATGTTAAAGCCATAGTATACCATTCTAACCCATGAGAAGGACGGTATGATTTTTTGAAGTTACCAGAATTTCTAAAATGTGAATAGTAACACTAGAAAAATCATAATTTAAAAAATACGCGAGGAATCTTGATTAAATTTACAATAATTATTGTTGATGCATCAATACATAATGTAAAAGCCATAATATACCATTCTAACCTATAAGAAGGACGGTATGATTTTTTTAAGTTACCAGAAGTTTTCTAAAATGTGAATAGTTAAAAAAATCATAATTTAAAAAAATAAGCGAGGAATCTTGATGAAACTTACAATAATTATTGTTGATGCATCAATACCTAATGTCAATACACATATCAATACACAATATAAGAGCCATAGTATTCCATTCTAACCCATGAGAAGGACGGTATGATTTTCTGAAGTTGCCAGAAGTTCTAAAATGTCCTAAAAGGTCCCTGGTTCAAATCCAGGTTGTGGCTGTAATTTTTAATTTATTTAAAATTTACATCCCGCCTGTATGTCACCATATTATTAACCTATAATATTACTTTGACAAAGCATGTCGTTAAACATTTACATTTATATGTATTTTATTTCAACAGTGGTCGAAGAGTTGTTGGTATGGGCCAACGCGGAGCCTTATCCACAATCTTCTCCGCCGACAAATACATGTTATGGGAAGTACCCGATGGCTGGACACTAGAAGATGCCGCCACCATTCCTGTAGTCTACTGCACAGTGCTATACGCCTTTAGAACAGTAAGTCTTCCGTATTACCACCATGTCTTCCTCATTTTTATCAAACTATCCTTGACACCTTAGGCTGGCGGTCTAAAACCAGGCCAAACAATCCTCATCCACTCCGGCACAGGCGGCGTTGGCCAAGCAGCAATACACATAGCACTCCTCCACAAATGTACAGTCTTCACAACCGCTGGTACACCAGAAAAACGAGACTTCCTCATTAAAAACTATCCTCAAATCAACCCAGACCATATTGGCAACTCACGTGACACGTCATTCGAAGAAATGATCAGGAAACACACCAATGGAAGAGGCGTTGACATCGTCCTCAACTCCTTAGCTGAAGAGAAACTATTTGCTTCACTGAGATGCATAGCCAGAGGTGGACATATGCTTGAAATTGGTAAATTTGATCTCGTCAACAATAACGACTTAGCCCTGTATATCTTTGAGAACCAAATTACCATACATGGCATCATGCTGGATCTTGTATTCGAAGTGGAAGTGAGGAAAATTGTGCAGGGTATGCTTGACGATGCTTTTCAAGCTGGTTTGATCAAACCGCTGCATAGGACGGTGTTCGCAAGGGATAAAATTGAAGACGCGTTTAGGTTTATGGCCAGTGGGAAACATATTGGGAAAGTCATGGTCAACGTGAGACCAGAAGAGAATGAGTTTGTTATTCCGAAAAAGACGTTTTTCGACTGCAAAGCTAGGTTTTATTGTAACCCAGATGCTACTTATATTGTGGTGGGGGGTCTGGGGGGCTTTGGCATGGAGTTGGCCGATTGGTTGGTGGTGAAAGGTTGCAAGAAACTGGTGCTGGTCTCGAGAAATGGAATCACAACTGGGTACCAAGATTTGAGAATAAGGTGAGTGTGTTATTTAATTAATCTGCTATTTTATTTTAAGAAATCTCGTAGTAAGCCCAAAAACAATTTCTTGCAAGTAGAAAAAAGTAATTCTGCACTTTTAACTCTTCTAAATTAACACTCGCCTTCCCGATTTTTTTCTTCTAAACCTCTTACTGCAAAAATGTCAGATCATGATCGAGTAACTTGGTACTTTGTCTATTGATTAGCATTTATGGTTTCTTATGTTTTTATTTAATAATGGTTGTACATGGGCGTATCCAGCTCAAATAGGAAGGGGAGGGGGCACATTTTTTTTTTAATTTCCTAAAGTCAATGAATTTTATTAATCACATTTGTTTCTTCATTTCTTACTCTGATTTCCTACCGATTTCCTACCAAAAAAAAATGTTCAAAGAAATGGCATTTGTTTAAACAAATGTGGGTTTATTAGATACTACAGACTAGGTTTATTATATATCTCAAACATGAAATTTATAAGTTAATTTCACAAATAAACTGACTTTTTTACCATAATTAGAAAAAAAGTTGAAAATGAATTATAATTGATTGTTTAAACAATAGGAAGATTTTTTTTAATGAATGATGATCCTCTAAGGTAAAAAACCGCCATTTCGAACTGAGAACAGAATTTAGACGGATTTTTGAGAAAAGCGAATTATTTAAACAAATAGAATAGGGTATTCCGGTCATGCCAAAATTTAAGCAGATATTCGGTTTAACCTATTGTACAATTTATGAGGATTCATAAAGTTAAGCTATGAGCTTTTTGATTTAGATTTTCTATGAGATAATTGCAATTAAAAGTGCATTTCGTTTGAATTCACCGACCACCCTCGGAAATACACGATGATTACCGATCCCTAGTAGCGGTGGCAACAGCGGACAGTTCTCGAACAGCTGATTGGCCAAGTTGACGGTTGGCGACCCTGGTGTTTGACAACGAATAAAGGTAACTTTTTTGAGAGATGATTTGATCATTGAAACTTGAAGCCAAACATCTCTCATCTCGCTAGTCGGCAATGTAAAGAAAATCTTATCAGGAGTTACTGTTCTACTGCTGTTACAGCCCGGCACAGAACAATGTCGGAGTTGGAGTTTATACATTTTGAACAAGTGTTTGATATCATTTTGATATAACCTCAATAACCAAAGCAGGTGTCAACATACGAGCGATACTAAACGTTGACACAACAGAAGACAAAAACTTACTACGTGCACCCTAGATATAGCAACGTTGTCAAGTCGCTCACTTTGAGCGGTCTTTGTGACGTCACAAAGACCAATCCTAATTCAAACTTCAAACAACGATTTCTCTTAATTTAAAACAATGTTTGATATTTTACTTGTGAAGTAGCAAACAGTAGCACCCATACTTTGTAAAAAATGACAATTTCAAAAACACCGGAATACCCTGTTCTATGAGAAAAAAGATAATAAAATGATTAGAACGGTCAATTTTCTGAAAAATGTACATTTTTTCATTTGGTACCAAAAAATGTTCCAATATAAATTTGAAGCCTCGAAAGGTACCTTTAAAAATCAAAATTTCGAAAAAAAATGAGTGTCCACTTTTTTTGCATTTGGAAACGATTTGGAGGGGATCGTTGCTTTCTAAATAAAAATAACCACCCTAGTGTCCATAAGGGAAAGGGGGGCAGCTGCCCCACCTCAACCCCCCCCCTCCCCGGATACGCCCATGGTTGTAAACAAGTTTGTAAAAATCGGGTACAATTTTCACTTGTCTCAAAACAAGTTTAAACCAAAGAGCAGACAGTTTGCATAATAAACAAAACCAATTGGTAGATGCTGCAGCTGACTCTCGCCATTTTGAAAATCTGACATCAGATTTGGAATTAGAGATTCCCAAATGTCCCACGTGCATCTGAAAGCTTTTAAATTTTTGGTCGCCATACTGAATCCGCCATTTTAAATTTTGAAAATCTGGCATCAGATTTTGGGTTACCGAACTTTATTGGTCATGTTGAATTGACAATTGAATTCGAGAGAAGATTAGTTCACGAATCTAATAATAAGTTTTCTGCGAACAGATTTTGGAAAAGATACATCGACTCCATATTAATTTCCACAGCAGATGTCACTACTGAGCAAGGCTGTTCTCAACTCATGACAGAATCAGCCACCTTAGGCCCAATCGAAGCCATATTTAACTTAGCAGTTGTTTTAAAAGATGGACTATATGATAATTTAACACCAGATGATTTCAAGACTTCATTTGGACCGAAAGCGATAGCCACCAAACATCTGGACGTCACATCACGTAAACATTGTCCAAATTTAAGGTACCAATACCAGAAACAAAAGTTTTGGACTTGACTGTAAATTGTTTTTAGACACTTTGTGGTGTTTTCGTCTGTATCATGTGGTAGGGGAAACCCAGGCCAAACGAATTATGGCATGTCAAATTCGGTCATGGAGAGAATCTGTGAACAGAGGAAAGCTGATGGTTTGCCAGCTCTGGTGATACAATGGGGTGCAGTTGGAGATGTATGGTTTTGGGTATTCGTTTTAGTTAAAAATAAGATGGTTCCTGTTGATTTTTAGGTTGGATTGGTTGCTGACATGAACGAATTGAACAAAGATGTCGTTATTGGAGGTACTCTACAGCAGAGTATCTCAAGCTGTATTGAACTCCTGGATAGCTTTTTATGCCATGACTCCACCATCATCTCGAGTATGGTTGTTGCAGAAAAGAGAGCTGGTGCCAATGTAGAAGAAGTTATTTGCAATATTCTTGGTAAATATGTGAAGGCTTAAAGTTTGTTAAGTTTGTTAAGACTAATGAGACCAAATTGTTTGTTTATATAGGCATAAAAGATATGAAGACGATCAACTTGCAAATGACGCTTCCAGAACTTGGTATGGACAGCATAACTGGTGTTGAAATCAAACAGATCATCGAGAGGGATTTTGATATAACACTGACAGCTCAAGAGATGAAGACCATGACGTTTATAAAGTAAGTTTACGTAAATACTGTGTTATTCCATAAATTTACTTTTAAAATTATTTTTGTTGATATTTTTGTCTTATTCCCTTGACTCACCTGGAATATCTGTGGTGATGAGTTTCTTGAGCCGTTTGTAATTTGCCGAGATGAGAAATAGAAAAACTAGACAGAAGTGCGACGCTAAACACCAGCCACCAAAACTGACAGCAGACAAACTGGAACAATAAAATATACAGATAATTTCAATTTTTCAGCAGACTTTCTACGAATTATAACATCATTATCACTTTAAAACACTTTTTGTCGAACACTTTCTTATATAAGGCCATAAGATTTTCAGTTAAAGGCAAAAACAATAATGGTCAAAGATTAAATTTGCTATAAATATGAAAATGTTGATCATTAATAATCGACGTGTCCGAGGATTTACTAAAATAACAATAGTTTTTAATGAATTTTAATGAAATCACTCTTTACTTTTGCTGCTCACTGTAAATAGTACTATGATATACAGGGTCCTGCAACTCAGCTCCAACCTTCTGTAGCTCAGTTACTAATTAAGCTAAGAGTTTGACATTTTGCAGGCTTACCCTGTACTTCAAGGTACATTTCAAGAAATTATTTTTGATTAATTTCATAAGATTTTCATGGAAGCGGATATCTCAGTAACGAATATTAACACGATATCGGGATATGCACGTAATCAATCGTCATATTTTATTTAATGCGACTGTAGAAAAAGAATTGCATTATAATTTCTAAGTAATTTTTAAAGCGATTTAATATGAATGACTTAAATTTCGTGCAGCGCGCACTACGTCAATCGTAACGGTAAATGGAAACGTACCTGGGACAGTGGAAGATTATTTACTATTAGTACGATACTATTAGAACAATTTAATTTCGGAATTTTGAATAGTAGTGCGAGTTAAATATAAACAATGAATTTAGATATACAATTAATTATACGGTGTAGTCAGGTGTCAAATTCAGTTTTTGATTATCTTGATGAAAATCTTTACAGTGCATCAACAAAATTATGAAAACTGGTTAAACATAACAAAAGTTACTTAACATAAAGTTTAGCAAAATAGGCGTTAGATTAGAACATTCGTTTGTTATCTTCTTGGACTGGAAGATTTATTTTATTAACCATAAGAATATAATTCATCTTTCTTAGTCTTCTTACTATATTTATTAGTTGATAAATATGTATTTATTTACAATATTTATTCGTACAAAGGGCATTTGAAGAATTTATGTTAAATGAAAGAATATATCACTTGAATTCCTATGAGAAACGATAACGAAAAAACTTTTTCTTATACTAAACAATACGTATATTTATTTTAAATAAATATAGCAAAACAATCAACCACTAATAATGCAAATAATATGAATACTCAACATATGTGACCCGCTCGGAAGAAAGGGGTCATATTCTCGGAAGAAAGGGGAAAATATTCTCTCTCTCGGTGTAGGCGTGAACGCGAGAGAAGTGAAAAAAGGTACCCGGTTTTTGCAATTGTAATTCTTTGAAATTCGCACTTGCCTTTCAGATTTTTTTCTTAAAAATCGCTTACTCGAAAATGTTCGAATTTTCATAGGTTACAATATAGAATCTCAATCTTGCAAAAATCTGGTTCGGTTTTCTAATTCCCTCGCTCTCAAATTTATTCCTACGGCCAGAAAATGTTGATAGCTATACATGTTATAGAAAAATGATATAGAATATTTACGCAATTAATCTCATTTTGTTCATTAACGCATTTTAGTGTGAGAATAGAGTCTATGTCTTGATTCTAACTATTCCTATGTACAGCGGGCGGTTGTTAATCAATCCAAGCGTTGGCTGCACACGTGTGTACCGGCTGTTTATTTTGGACATATAAGATTTCAGCATACCTCAAAATCGATAATTTATTCATAAGACCTTTTTCTTCTAACGGCACAATTCATGTTTTCGCGAAAGTATTTTCAGTATTAAGCCACGTCGCGCCGCTCTGTGGAAATTTAGACAATTGTGATAACAAACAGGGAAAGCTGTTGTTTCCAAAACTAGTATTTTGAAAATCTACTATTGTGTAAATCACGTGGTGTAAGTCAATTCTACAAAAATACGTTAAGTAATTATGGATGAGTTTGATGTAGATTCAATTTTTTACTCGTCCTAAAAATACTGTTACGTAGCTCTTATTTGGGGACGGCTCTAGGTCAGGATGGAGATGTATAAATAAAAGTCGCAGTGTTGTTTACATTGTTCGTGTATTGCTGACCATGCAGAATTCCAATACTACAGCTGATATCTAAAATACAATAGTCGCGCTACACTACAAGTAGGTGCTGCAAACTACTGATCCCGTTCCCATCCTTTGCCGTGGCTTTTATATTGAATTTGGCAAGACGTTATGACCTGTTTTGAGCCCCCAAAAATCCTGAGTTAAGATTTTTGGTTGCACACGGCCTTTGATATAAATCATAGTTAATTTGCACGCTTGCCACAAAGGAATGTCTTTGTTCCGATATGAAAAACCTGACGTCTGCATTTCTGGACAAGCAACTGTCTGCAGTTAGGGTTGGATGACCTGACCTCAATTGTACAATGCAATTAAACTATACTTCGTAACAACCCTCCTCGCAAACAATTGCTCGACCCAGAGCAATGAAAAGAAATTGTACAGCCACGGAGCGGGATAGGAAAGAACGCACCACTTATAATTTTATTTGCCTAACATAAGAAATAACAATACAAAAAAATATCCATAGAAAGAAGTACAACGTCGTCGTGCCAGTATCGTATGCGATTTGCCCCGTTCTCATCCGTCTCCGTCTAGTTCTTGGGTCCTCCTGCTAACCTTTTTCTTCTAGGATTGCGATGGTCATCTACGTGAGAGATACCATTACGGTCGGCTTTGACCGTGTACCCAGATTCGTGTTTCAGAATCATCTCCTGTTGCCTCTCAGAATTCTCCTAATTCTTCTGCTCCTTCTACTTCTACTTGGACTAGTCGGGACCCCTTGTCCCGTGCGAGGGCAAGACGTCATGACCTGTTTTGAGCCCCCAAAAATCCTGAGTTAGGATTTTTGGTTGCACACGGCCTTTGATATAAATCATAGTTAATTTGCACGCTTGCCACAAAGGAATGTCTTTGTTCCGATATGAAAAGCCTGACGTCTGCATTTCTGGACAAGCAACTGTCTGCAGTTAGGGTTGGATGACCTGACCTCAATTGTACAATGCAATTAAACTATACTTCGTAACAATACAACGATCATTGGATAGTTGAATCTCCCAGTAGCGATGAGGTTAATATAGTAATGTACAGTCGTTTCAAGATGAACCGCCAAAACAATCTACTTCCGGTCAAAGTGAGTAACTAGAAAATCTTATTTGTTGTCACAGTCGACTACAAGAAACATCTTACATGTTTCAATGTATTCCAATATGTCAGAAAAAATTTTTCTTTTTACATCACCTAACACTGAAACGCTATATGAGCGTTACAGCTCATTTTGATTAGTTTCGATTAGTGCCATTTGGACCGTTACTAACAAACCCTAAGAAGGCAGACGATTTCATAAAAAAAACCACATAAAGAGCTTCCCGAGAAAAGACGCTATCAAGGAATCAAAATACAAATGCAAGATTTATTCATAGTATAACAAATAATTTCATTCTGTATTATTACAATAAGCAATACTTTTTTACTTAACATCGTTATTTTCACAGCAATGTTATGGCCTTTTATTTCAAATGTATAAGAAGTTAATAAATTATAGCATAATTTATCGGATTTCAGTAATACAATAATATAAGCCAAATTTTTGAGGGAAAAATACATCAAATATTGAATTTTTCGTGCAGTTTCGTACACATATCGACGGAGGTGTATTTACTTCTATTAGTTCGTATTCTTTTGTTTTACTTGTTTTCCGCAATAAATATTTTGTCAGATTATTTTTTTGAACAACTAATGAAAAAATAACAAAAATTTCTATTAGAAAACAAAAATAAGTATTTATCTTTATTTTGGTGTATTGCTTTTGAATTTCTAATATCAAATTTCCATTCGCGAAAAAGTAGTTCCGTTCATCGCCCCGTAACTTCGTCAAATTTCATCCGATTAATCTTGGATAAATGACATGTTAAAGTATAAGATTCCAGCATTCTGAATGTGCCAAAACCCCAAAATCGATAATTTAGCAGTACCCCTCCCCTTTCTTCGGAGCCGGTCACATATATTGAATATAAAGCTCCAGAGTTCAAATACTAGGTTGATATTTTTTTGTTGATATTTTTGTATTTTTGACTCACCTGGAATATTTGTGATGAGTTTCTTGAGCCATTTGAACTAGACAGGACTACGTCGCTCAACACCAGCCATCAAAAGTGAGCAATAATGGCGCATGTCCTCGTTAGCAGTATGGCAGAAGACAACAGACAATCTGGAACAATAGAATATACAGATAATTTAAATTTGTTAGCAGTCCTTCTACGAATTTTCAGTTTGAAAGACTTTTTGTCGAACACTTTCTTATGTAATGCAATAACATTTTCAATTAAAGACAAATCAATTAAAGGTCAAAGATTAAATTTGCTATAAATAAGAAAATTTTATTGAAATTTAAGATATGTGGTTTTCTGGCTACATACATATCTTAATTTGCATTTGGAATTTAGATGAAACGTTCTTTGTTTTAGAATTAGGGAACTATCAGAGAAAAAAGAGGTACCAGTGGAAGAAGTGGACAACACTGCATTAGAACAAACCGATTGGCTAAGTCTAATATTGCGCAACATGAAAGAGACACATCTCCGTGATATTCCTTTTGTTGCTCTGCCAACTCTGTCCAACCCATCAGAAAATGCTGCCGAAGTGTGCTTTCTGCCTGGCATCGAAGGCATGTGCAGCGTTCTGACACCACTGACGTCATTGTTAAACTGTAAAGCGACCGGATATCAGTTCTTGTACAGATATCCCAATGATGACATCCCAGCATTAGCAGCAACTATTTACAAGGTAAGTTTGTGTGGAAAATCATGAAAATTAAAAGCATGTCAAGCAAATATTTATAGGAGATGAAGAAATGTCCAGGAAATGCCATCAACTTGGTTGCTTATTCCTATGGATGTCTGGTGGCTATAGAATTGATTGGGTTGTTTGAAAATGATGGTAAAATAGTCAATGGTATATTTATTGACGGTGCTCCAGCATACTTCAAGAAGATGTTCCAAAAGATCTTCAGCATTGAAAATGATGACTACCTAAAAACAACGTTGCTCTTGAATTTGATTTCTTCAAACGTATCAAACGAGGTTTCACTGGAAGTCAAGGTAATACTTTCAAAAAGTTATTACAAAAATTGGAAATTTACAACTAAAAAAATAAATACAATTTTGATCATTTCTTTTGCAGAAAAACATACTCAAATGCACCACGTTTGAGAAACAACTGAACACAGCTTTGGAGAGTGTACCAGACCACGATTTTTTCTCAAGGGAATACATCGAGCAATCGTACTACGCCATCTATGATAGATTGAAGGCTCTCAAGAAGTACGAATCCAAGCTAGTTAAGTTGAAGTCGAAGATAAAACTGTTCAGACCTGTCAGTTCTGATGTTGCCGATGACTACGGATTATCTGACTATTTTGAGCAGCCTGTTGACGTTAGAATTGTCGACTGTGATCATCTGACGATTCTACAAAATCTGGAGGTTGCAAATGAAGTTAACCTGGCTGCTAAACTGTGAAAACGGTGTATGGACTTTTCTATATAATAATCAAAATGCTTTTGCTTTGTTATAAAAATATACGCTTCTGCTAATAAATAAATACTTGCAAAATAAATTGGTGTTTTTTATTCGTTCCATTTCTTACTGATTTGTGTAGATTTATTAATCGTCTTCTATTAGTCTTAGAAAATTTGACAGTGGGATTGATATTTTATAAATAAGTCAACGTTTGAAAATATCTAAAGTATAAAAATGTTTTATCGATTCAAAACAACGCACATGTGGATTTCCAAAACACGTATCAAGTTATGGCTCTACGCCGAATGTTGCTGGAATATTTGAACAAGACCAACTGATACCGTCAATGCTCCACAGAAAAATACATTTTTATAGTTGAAAGAAATTGTTATTAGGTCAGTACGAGATTTCTTTTTATGAATTAGTTTCGACGAGAAAATAATATCTTGGTGTGTAGTAGGTATGTACGTGTTTGTTTTTGCTGCATTACTAACGCGTCACGCAAAATATAATAATATGCAATGATTAAGACATTTATTGTTCGAGAATAACTGGTTAGATCATTTTCAGTTAGTTTGTTATTAAATAAAAAAAGCGCGAACACATCAATCATCAAAATATACATTTCTATATCAAATTAAATTTCTGATTAGCATTAACAAATCTTGACACACGGCATGAGTATTCATATACACTGAGTATTCAATATTGAATACTCAGTATTCAATTAGCTTTGAAGAAGCGAGCAACATGGTTCGCGAAACGTCAGCATTAACAAATCTTGACACACGGCATAACCCGGAAGCAGTTTATTTTCTAAAAGCTATTTGATATTAGAAATTCAAAAACAATACACCAAAATAAAGATAAATACTTATTTTTGTTTTCTAATAGAAATTTTGATATTTTTCATTAGTTCAAAAAATAATCTGACAAAATATTTATTGAATGTAAAGTAAATGGTGGTATGTCCGTACGAAAATATATATCTAGTTATAAAATATTTATTGCCGAAAACAAGTAAAACATAAAAAAATACGAACTAATAGATGTAATATACACCTCCCTCGATATATTCCCTGACGAATTTGGCTTATATTATTGTATTACAATTACTGAAATCCGATAAATTATGCTATTATTTATTAACTTCTTATACAGTTGAAATGAAAGAAGATAACATTGCTGTGAAAATAATGATGTAATGTAAAAAAGTATTGCTTATTGTAATAGTACAGAATGAAATTATTTTTTAATCTATGAATAAATCTTCCATTTGTATTTTGTTTCCTTTATAAATAAATAATAAATAAATAAACTGTTTATTCAATAGACATTAGAAACAATGCATAGAACATGTCAAAAAAAATACACTGGCAAAATAAACCAAATATATAAATAAATATGAGAAACAATTAATAATTCATTGTAGGCATACACAATGTTGTACAACAACTAATCATCAAATTGTGTATGCTCGAAAAATGATGACATTGAATAGAAAGCATTTTTGAGTAAATGCTGTTTCACTTTGCATTTCAATGATTTTTGGGGAAGCGTCCTGTATGTTGGTGGCAGGTGGTTAAATATTTTCATGAGCTGTGTCACTGCTGCTCTATGGATTGTGGCCAATGTGGTCTGCGGGATCCTCAGTATAGCATCCTGATTTGCCCTAGTTTCGTAAGAATGACAGGTCTCATACTCCTTAAACATATCATTGTAATTAGCTTTTACAAAACATACACATTCTAAAATGTAGATACATGGCATTGTTAAAATAGCGTTCTTTCTGTGGCTTTTTTATGAAATGGTCTGCCTTCTTAGGATTTGTTACTAACGGTCGAAGTGGCACTAACCCAAACTGATCAAAATGAGCTCTAATGCTCATATAGCGTTTCAGTGTTAGGTGATGTTAAGGCTCCGTTTTAAAAACATCGCAACTTCCAAACGAAATATTTCGTTGCGATGTTTTTTTTTGCTGGGAGTGGTCTGCCTGGCCCCCACCAACGTCAACCAGGCCACAGTTTTATGATAAGGGGAAGTTGGGGGGTTTAGAGGAAGCAGGCAAAGGCGGAGCATAGTCGACGCGAGTACATTCGAAGGGGAAGTACTCAGCCAGTTTGTCGCCGCGTGTCGGCGCTTGCTCTCTCGCTCAAGTTACAATGTATTAGAGTTCTCTCTCATCACGGTCGCAGATGCATACAGCTGGCTGGCGGCCGCCAGCCGGTAAAAGAAAATATATTGATTTAATGTAGAGAGAGCGCGCTTGCTATTATAATATTTAGTCTTTTTAACAGGGTGACATACATACAGAATAGTAAATTGACAAAAATGTATTAACTCATGATAACTCATCGGTGACTCATGGACTTCAATTTAGAAAGGAATTAATTAAAATCGAGCAATGAGGACCCAATACATCTATAAACATGCTGGATATCGAACGAACGCACGGCAGTGACACACGAAGACAAAAATAAAAAAAAATAATCTGATGCGTTCAGGCACATTACTTTATCATACCATATATAAAATTAATAGTTTAGCTGCATGAGATTCTATTTGATCGAGATCGGCCATGTCTGCTTTAAAATAAAACTACTGGAACTAGACGGATATTTTGATTATATTGACAGTAGGTATTGTCAAAACATCAGCGTTTGACACTACCTACTGTCATTAGAATCGCAATATCTGACAAAGCCTGGCTAACTAGTTTTAATGCAGCGATCTCGATAAAATAGAATTTGCTCATGCAGCTAAACTATTCATTTTACCAAAAAATGCCATTGTCATAAATTGTTCAGAATTTCCTGTAGGTACTTTAATTTATTATTTAACTATTTCGACAAATTTCCAGAAAAGGCGGCTTATTTGCAAAATCTTTCAAAAATGCTATAAGACTAAACCTCCAGTTCCTTTGGATCCTTTTCAGCTCTAAGTTTGGTTATGAAACTTCTAAATATGAAGTTTCGTCCCGACACCTTAGTAGTTTCTCCGGAATCGTCGCCACAAAAAAAAACACACACACATACACAGAACTTTTTTTTTACCTGGGTCAAAAATGTTCAAGGGATCCAAAAAGACATTTCCGCTAAAACCTCAAAAATTTTGTTTGGCACGATTACTATACTTTACATACTACGTATGATAAAGTAAAATCATAGTACATAGTCCAAAGTTCCCCAAACCATTTATATAGATTCCAAATATTTTGTCACCTACAAGTTCGCTATATTATATAAACGTTTTGGGCTTTATGAATGCCAGATTCATGAATGAAAACAAATTCTGGCATTGGCTATATCCAATTCCCGCTGTAATACTGCCCAATACAGTCGCTGAACTAATATCCATTAGAGCCAACCCAAGTTCGTCACTGCTAATTGTCTCTTCCTGTCCACAAAACCGACATTTTAAATAAAATGTTCATTTGAGTCCTGTTCTGGTCTCTTTGTCTCATTTGTAATTAAATAATTATAATATTGTTCTTTTAGATTATCTATACATATATTTTAACTTAGGTGGCACGTAGTCGTCTTTTACTAATTCGTCTAGAGGACAGATGCGGATGTTTAGGTATTTTGCCACGACTTCTACCCATTATTAAACAAATGTACCTAACACCTAGCAGGCATAACTACACTAAGTATAATATCATACAGTATATACTTTTATCGTGTGTTAAATTTGTAAACCGTGCGTATAAATGTGAAATGCGAGAACTCGGTTCTCCCGATTCAATATTCGCTACGGTCATAACTTGTGAACAGTCTAATCTAAAAATAGCAGTAGGCGTGGCGTAGTTATAGGCGGTGTTTAAAACTCCTAACGTCTGCTGTCTACACCGGGCCCGTAATATAGGCAAATTACATACATTTCTGGCAATTACGCTTTGTTATCGCAATTATAATGTTTAGATTAAAATTGTACTTAAATAAAAAATCTATTTTTGTATCATGAGTTGGGCTAAATGTTTTATATTTGAAAAAAACCAAAGATGTAGAAGCAAAATTGATTTTTATCTTTAAAAAAAATTTTTATTCATCCAGCCCAACTCGTTATTTATCTAAGAAGTTACATAAAAAATTTCATAAACTTTGAACAATAAATAACGCTTTTATTTGCAAACGCGTTTTAGGAGAGGTAGAACTGGGTCTTAAAAGAAAAATATTTTCTGACATATTGGAATACATTGAAACATGTAAGATGTTTCTTGTAGTCGACTTTGACAACAAATAAGATCTTCTAGTTACTCACTTTGACCGGAAGTAGATTGTTCTGGCGGTTCATCTTGAAACGACTGTACATTACTATATTATCCTCATCGCTACTGGGAGATTCAACTATCCAAGGATCGTTGTTCTTTTCGGACGAGAAAAAGATTGAATCTACATCAAACTCATCCATAATTACTTAACGTATTTTTGTAGAATTGACTTACACCATGTGAGTCTTTACACAATAGTAGATTTTCAAAACACTAGTTTTGGAAACAACAGCTTTCCCTGTTTGTTGCCGCAATTGTCGAAATTTCCACAGAGCGGCGCGGCATGGCTTAATACTGAAAATACTTTCGCGAAAACATAAACTGTGCCGTCAGAAGAAAAAAGTCATGAATAAATTATCGATTTTGAGGTATGCTGAAATCTTATAGTTTGTCCAAAATAAACAGCCGGTGCACACGTGTGCAGCCAGCGCTTGGCTTGACTAACAACCGCCCGCTGTACATAGGAATAGTGAATCAAGTCATAGACTCTATTCTCACTAAAATGCTTTAATGGACAAAATGAGATTAATTGCGTAATTATTCTATATATCATTTCTGTATAACATGTATAGCTATCAAAATGTTCTGGCCGGAGGAATTATATTGAGAGCTATATTGAAAAGCTATTTGCCTAGGGAAAAGCTATTTGCCTGGTCAAATAGATATAAAGTAATCAATTATATTTGAAAGATATTTGCCTAGGCAAATGGATTTGCCAAAACCGTTGTTAGGCAAATAGCATTTTGTTTAAAATTATGTAGGGTTATGTGCAATCCGCGCATGTTTATTTTCAAATACTTCATAATTCAAATTTTGTCGTTGATGACTATCTTTATGCCACAAAAAAAGACTTTTAGGTGAGAAATGTTTACTTTCCTTTTTACAAGAAAACAAAGTCATTCTAGACCGGAAAACAGTAAATTGCTGAATTATTGCCTAACCAATGACTACCTTCGTGCATTGGTTCTACGTGGTTTTCCATATACATATGCAAAATCGGAATTATAGAAGGTGATTTTGTTGCAACTTTGTTTGCTTGTAAAAGAGAAACTAAACATTCCTAACCTAAAAGTATTCTTTTAGTGGTATAAAATCGGAATAAAATAGACGGTTGTCACATCAAATTAAATCAAGTTCATTACAAGCGTGATGATTAGAATACGATATTACCTAGAAGTAATCAACAACTAAATGTTAATTACTTTGTTTTAAGACATTTTTTTTTTCAGGCCAGAATAGGATTTTTTTGCAACATTCTGTCTTATTTCCAAATTTCCTATGACGCCTGTCCATTTTTAGGACAGAATTAGAGACTAATGATACGAATGATACGATGTAAAATATTATAAATGGTATTCATGTTTTATAATAAGAAAAGCAATATGCATGCAGTTAAACTTGACCATTTCCGAGATATGTTCTTCAGAAAGTTAAGAAGTTTCGTGTTATGAATTTTGTTTTTTTGCGGAATTATTTACTTATTATTTTATTTTTTATGTATTTTTCAACTCACAAATGAGCATCTTGATGATTGTTTACCAACCAAATGAACTGTTTTAGCATATAATTTGTAATATTCCATTTTTTTGTAGTCTGTGTCTCAGGACCGAGTTATTTTTGAAATCCTGAACAAGAAAATATGATTTTAAAATTTTAGCCGTCATTATATTAAAACTTACCAAGACAGACATTACTGTACTAATAAAAATTACGAATTCATACAATGAGGTGAACGTCTCCATAATATAATCAATAAGTAATGCATATTCATTTATTTCCTTTTTAGGGTAGACTTGGCAAGCACTTTTTGATCGATTTTGTTCAACCCTGACCTTGTCGTGGTATGATTTCGACCACATTCAAATTTTTTTAGTGCTCATAAGAATTATATCTATAATTAAATCTTTAGTAAGGCTAGTTTAAGAACATCGATTTTATGTATTGTTTGTATTTAGACGTATGTACGTCGAAAGAAGGAGGACGTACTAGCCTATTCGGTCACGCGAGTAGATTGATCGACAATTTTACCTAGGCAACCGACTGTTGCCTTAAAATGAGCTTATTCTGAATCATACTGTGTACGAAGAACGCTGGGCAATAAAGGTGTTATACAAGTGTTGTATCTACTGCTTGTTAATGTAAAAATCCGTAAGTAATTTTGTTATTATTGTAAGAATAAACAACCTAAGCATAAAATGAAAAATACCGGTAACTTTTCTCTATGAAAACACGTGTTTTTTCTCGCAAAAAGTCAGTTGGATTTAACCATTACTGTTGCTGCCTGCCTATGGATTTTTTATGCAATACTAGCGCCTATTTGTCGTTTGTTGATATCAAATTAGTAATTATTATTGTTCTTTTGAACAACGTGACGAATTCTTATCTTTATTTAATAACTAATGAAGAACTTATAGAGAAATAATTGAATCGGTTGGTTCGAAAACAGTCCAAAAAGGGAGTTCTGAGAAAATTAACAAAATAAATTAGTCGGTGCAATATCTTGAAAACTATAGCAGTTAGCTATTTTGTGCCAACAGACGAAATATAAAGTAGTTCACAGAGAATTAGATGTATTACATATTTTAATTATTTTTGCGTTAAAAGCAGAGCTAAGATTAACACAATCATCATAAACATGTACTGTTTTTGAACTCTACGGAAAAACAGCGTACATTTAACAATATTTGTTTATTTAAATCATTTAAATAATATTTGTATTATGATGTATAGTGTTTTTGGCATTCTGATTCCAAACCCGTTGTCATATTGTTTAAATTCAAAATGGCGGATACAATATGCCGACTAGAAAATTTAGAAATATATCGGGACTGCAAATCCAACGTCCAATTTTCAAAATCCGAAATGGCGGAATCAATATGACAATATGACAACAATCAATATGACAACAATCAAAATGACTGATTGTTAGTCAAAATTACCGGGACACCTTAGTAATTCTTCAACCGTAAAGAATTTCAAAGAAAAATTCAAACAAAAGTTTTTTTGTTTTAAGCAAGCTTTATTCTGGAAATTTGGTAATTTTTTTTCTAATGAACATCCCTGTATATTTAACACTTTTTAATGCTATGACTGATTTTAAAAGTTTTTTTAAAAATCAGTTTCTTTTTATAAAATGAGTCTTCTTTGAGTTATGAACAATTAATCGATCATTAACGGATAAAAAATGAAAAAATCAGGAAAATAAACTAAACTATGAAATGGAATTAAACAAAATTACCAAATTTCAGAATAAACAATAGTTTGTTTAAACCCAGATTATTTTTTTGTTTTAGAATTAATTAGGTATTTCGGTAATTTCGTCCATTCTTGATTAATTGCTCATAACTCAAAAATAATGCATAAAAAAATCATGGAAAAGATTCTTAGAATTAAAATATCTGATGTGGCCAGGCACATGACTTTATCATACTATATATAAAATTAATACTTTAGCTGCATGAGATTCTATTTGATGGATATCGGCTATGTCTGCATTAAAATAAAACTAGTAGAACTAGACAGATATCTCCATTAAAGCTGCGTTCGGATATTGTACTCCGTTGACACCGGATACACCGTCCAAATGATACTTACGTGTTATTGGGTGTAAAAAGTGTAACGGTGTTCAATATCCGAACGCAGCCTATATTGACAGTAGCATTTTCAAGACATTAGCGTTTGACACTAGCTACTGTCATTAGAATCAAAATAATCTGACATATCCTGGCTACTAGTTTTAAAGCAGTACGCCCGATCTCGATGAAATAGAATTTGCTCATGCGGCTAAACTATAAATTCTACCAAAAAATGTCATCTACATAAATTATGGAAAATTTCCTCTCCTTTAATTTATTATTGAACTATTTTGACGACATTACACAAATAGCGGCTCATTTGCAAAATCTTCGAAAAATGCTATGAGTAAACCAGCAGTTCCTTTGGACCCTTTTCAACAGAAAGCTTTTCAGCTCTAAGTTTGGTTATAAAACTACTAAATATGAAGTTTCGTCCCGATACCATTAGTAGTTTCTCCGGAATCGTCTCCACAAAAACGGGTACACACACACACACATACACACACACACACACACACACAGACATTTTTTTGTACCTTGGTCAAAAATGTTCAGGGGACCCAAAAAGACATATTTCCGCTAAAATCTCAAAAATTTTTTTTGGAATGATTACAATACTTTACATACTGCGTATGATAAAGTAAAAATGTAAAATTATACAGGGTGTTTATTTGAAAAAGGAAAGTTTACCAAATATCCAGAATAAAATTAACATCCTGGATATTAAAAATATATTTAAACGATAGATTGTTTAAAGCAAAACAACTTTACCTGAATTTTTTTTTTGAAATTGTTTACGGTTGGAAAATTATTTAAGAGTCCTTTTGACTCACCCTGTATATGGCGATATGATAGAGTATGATATACATATACATACTCTTCTACGGTGGTAGCCGGTCCCATTGTCATGTGGTAGTAAAATTTTAAATTTTCACCAGTTACATACTTGAGGACTTTTTAAATATTATCTATCTCTTTGATATTGATATTCATATTGACATATTGATTACTTCGGCGTACTTCAACAACGATTTTAATGCAATTTTACGAAGATAGCGAATGTTTACGACTGGAATATCAGCAGAAACTGAGTAGAAACGCGTTGCATGGGGGAGCAAAAAAGCACTGTTCTGGACTTGTTTATTTCGCCCAAGCATCCTCTTTAGGTCTATTCGATAGAATAAATCATAGTGAACATTTTGGCTATTTCAGTTCAAAATGGCCAATTTTGGACGTAGTTTTCGAACTCGCCGATTCATTTATTAAATACTCTGAGAACAATAAAATGACGAGCAAGTTCGCGTAGGTTTCTTCATGTTCATTTTGTTTACACTATTGTTTATTACAGTACAATTATCAGACAGTATTACCTCTATAATACATCCGATAAACAATGGAAAAAGAAAATGAGATGGTTGTCAAACGCCTGAGCGTACCACTTGGCTTAGAGGAGCTCATGGAGAGTTTAACAAAAGAAGTGTTACGCAAGAAACCAGACGATATCTACACATTTGCTTCAGAGCACTTTGCACAACTCTTAACAATGAGAGACCAGTCTAACTATGGCAGTAAGTATAATTAGTAAATTACAGTACAAGTGAAGAAAACACATGTTTTCAGTCGGGGCTACACATTCGTATACTTGCCAAATATCAAAAATTTGCCAAGTTTACGATTATTTGTGAAAAGAAAAAACCAGTTCTATTCAATTCGTATCGAGACCATCTCAAAAATAGATTTATATATTCGACGGTCGGCTGTGCGGACGGGTTTTTTTACGACGAATACTTGGTATTTGCAATATCCAGTTGAAGTGGATATAGCAAGTGCCTAGGCGACAAATATTGGTTTCATTTATTCGCACTCAATGAACATTTTAGTACGCTGTTTAATTTTTCCATTTTTTAATTTCGTTTTGTGTGTAGTAGGTCGTATACGAAGATTGACAATAGATTTGTAATTATTAGTAAGATTTTTGATTTTTCTAAACGGCGAAAACCGCATAAAATTGTAATTTTCCGGAAACCGTCAGATAGAAATTAAAAAATAAATATTGTTGTTTTTACCTGTCCACATAAACGCAATGGTATTTCTTTCCAAGAAAAACGTACACCATATACAGAGTGTATCCTAAGTTGATGCTTTCCTATGAACAATATTGATGATACTCATTTATGAGCTTTCAAAATATAACTTTCTTGTTAAATAAAAAAGCTACACAAAATTGACTCTACTATTAAAATATTTTTAATCGTTTTCGTTTCTCTTCAAGTAATAAACAACAAACAAATTTTATAGACAGCATGTCTATAAAATAATTTATTTGGAAAATTATACTTTATTTGCTTGTATTTATATATTTGTCGATTTTTACGATGTTTATTATTTGAAGACAAACGAAAGCGGTTAATAATATTTTAATTGTAGAGACAATTTTGTGTAGCTTTTTTATTCAACAGAAAGGTTATATTTTGAAAGCGCATTTAACTTTTTGTTTCAGAAGCTAATTGATCTGCATTTCAGACAATATTAGGACATATTTATACAACGAACCTAGTAGTACAATTGGATTTAGTAGAACTGTGAATATGACGAAGAAACCATATCCAACATATAACATATATGGGCAATAGCTTCCTAATTTAAATAAAAAAATATATTTCTTTCTCAGTAATAATATAACAATAAATTGAAAATGATTTGACAGATTGTTTGAAAACCTATTGCCAAATGGCAACAAGTTTGAACAAAATCTGTCAAATTATTTTCTAATTTATGGAACGCTCGAGTTATATTTGACTAGATTATTTTTTGATTCACAAATTTTTACAATAAAAAAGATCAATAAAACTATCATAAAATTATTGAAAAATTTAATTTAATTAATTATTACTTACAATATATGAAAATATCGTTGACACAATGTGAATATATTAAAAGAACTAACAACTTAAATTAGTACAATGAAAAACGCAATTATTAAAAATATTTCGAGACTCATTATTTATTGAGGATTTGGAATTGCTTGTTATATTAAGTGGTTCCTCCTGCGTATTTTCTCTAAGATTATTTATTATATTTGAATGATGTTCTTGGTTCAATTGTAAGTATGGTTTAATCGAACTTGCAGAATTATGACCAGTGACCTTGATTAGTTCTTGTTCTCCTACACCAGCTTTTGAAAGGTTACTTACTGCACTTGATCTGGCAGAATGGTTAGTTATTTTTTTAAAAACCATGAGTTTGCCAAGCCGGATTTGGAGTAAGAAACAAGCGTTCGGTTTTAATATTTTCTTCACGTTTACTCATTAGTTTTTCAAAAAGACGAACAGGGCAAATATCTGAGTTATTTATGTTTGGAGTCAACCATTTACTATTACCGCACCTTTGTGCTCCACCCTGTGCAGTTTTTGTAAAGATGGGATTGTATTCAATGCGGCCAGTATTTAATCTTTTTGTCGGTTTCTTTTTTAAAATAATGAACTAAACATTTCGTAGCTTCTCCTCCCCTCCAAGCTAGTTCATACGATGCAACGTGAAAAAACTTTCTTTGCAATCCACAAGGTGTATCTTCGTCCCAATAGTTAAAAATTTGCAACAATTCTGTATTAGAAAGTGCCACAGAACTTTGTTTGTGCTTTTCAGGATGTTTTTGTAAAATTTTTCTTTTTGCATCTCTTGCATTCCGAGCATTTCTGAATTCTATATCATGGAAAGGATCAAAGGACCTGTTATACTTATTAAAGTAAAGTTCTTGAACTAATTTTGCCGTTTTATTACATATTGTCTTTATTACTGCTTATTTATAATCATTTCCGTCTTTTCTTTTCATGTTATAAGCCCAATCTTTTAAAATCAATGCCAGAGTAGCTGTTGTAGTAGATTGATCCAGAATATAATTTCTTTCTTTGGTGAAGGTCTTAAATTGTCTCCATATAGACTGATTACTTATTAGAGTATTTTTCGAAGTAGTTTCTAAAATCTTTTTTGTAATTTCTGCATTAAAAAAGGTACTAAACCGATGACTTTCACCCATTTCGCGTTGACACAATTAAGTAATTATTTTGACAAGTATCTGACAGTTGCTAGGCAAATAAAAGCTACAGTGATTATTCCCGAGAATAATCACAAGAGATTTATTCCCACTATAATAATGACATAATTGGTTGAAACTTACCCTTGTGACAAATAAAGAAGCATTTCATTGGTTTCAAGAAACGTCAAAAAATAATCATTAAAATAATAATTTATTTAAACTAGTTCACGTCAAATGACCAATTATTTTACAGTCTGTTAAAATTAGATGCTGCGAATTAATAATACAGAAAGCTAATGAATTAAACAAAAAATCATTAAAATGAAACAAACAGTTTCGTCAAGATTTGTTTTGTAAATTTCCACAAGAATACCTTTGTTAGTACGCAGTGAATTCTGCACTTATGTAATTTAAAATATGTCGGCATTATAAAATAAACCCTTGCTTGTTCGTAATCAAATTATCAGATTGATTTGAAAAAGCTAATGTGCAAACAAGGCGAACTAATAAAAAAAATAGCTAGTGCCCATTCGGTACGCACATGTAGCCTCAAAGAAAATTGTCATGTATTAGAAAATGCGGCGATGCATCAATGTCCGATGCATTTACTGTTGCAGTGCAACTCTGACGGTCCGAAATCACAAACGAATATTGTAAAAATTTGTTTGTATGTCATAGAATTTTTTGCGTTTTATAAAAATCAGCCGGTAATCAAGGAGGGATGACAAATATTCGGTGAACGAACTTAAAAGGAAGAATAAATCACTATTGGCATCGTTTAGACCAATCAATAACAAACTTTTTCGATTTGTTTGGCAAATAGATTTGCCAAATATTTAACATGTGGCAAATATTTGATATTTGGCAAGTATACGAATGTGTAGCTATAGCGTCTTGTTCAACCCTGCTACTAAATTTAAATAAATAACGTTCATAAAATTAGCTAATTTGGATATCTGTCCAAGTAGGTGACAGGTTATGACGTTGTTATCCGGTTAATATAAACAAAGGACATGCGTCAAATTGTTTATTACAATAACCAAAATTCTAATTTCCTATTCTTTAGATTCACTGCGCAGAAGAATCAGCAAATCACTCTCACAAACGTCAAACGTCAGCATAGAAGGTGGATACCACAGAAAAGCAGAAGCTCTGAAGATAAAATCAGCAACCACTTGCACAGTAGCTAGGATCAACAAAGGAGTGGGGGTAAAATCACCGGCACCGAAACCTTTTCTGAGCAAGAGGAACATCACCGCGAAAATTGACTCAAATCTGTCGCCGAGAACCATACAAAACAACAACACCAATACAACTATAATAAAGAGCGATAAAACTAAGATGATCTTGGAGAAACGCAAGAACAAAACAATTTCTTTGGGGGGTACACCAAGGCGTGGTTCGATTAGGCAACCCATCGAACTCGAGAGCAAGAAAATAACGGAGATTCGACGTGGTAGTATCAAAAAAGATGTCCAGAAACCACCAGTGTCTTCTAGTAGGAGATCTGATGACAAGGCTATTGGAAGAACGAGAACTATATCGAAAAGTTCGAGCAAAACTGATTCAATAGAGTTGAAATCTAACAAAAAGGCGTTGCCCAAGTCTAAAGCATCGCCTAGAGGTGTGGACAAGCTAGAAATAAAAGATGGGTTACTCATATCGAAGATATCAACTGCTGTTGGGGATCCAAACAGTCGAAAAGACCAAGAATTGTTGGTGGAAGGAATACAGTTCAAGGAGGGAGATGTGGTAGACAAAGTTATCGAAGCTACCCACCAGGTCGACCCAGAGAAAGTTGGTACAACGCTTGAAGGTGACCAGAAGGACGAAACGTCCAAAAATGAGAAACACCTGGGTGATGATATTGTACAAGATGTTGGTGAAGACGAAATAACAATTGTGAAGGAACCTCTAAAGGTTATGTCATTGGATAAGGCTGCTACGTTGATCCAAAGCCTGATAAGAAGCTTCCTAGTCAGGAAGAAGCTACAAAAGACAAATGGGAAACCAACCAACGAAAAACAAGCACCCAAAGAAGACCATCATGGTCTAATACAGTTTTTAGACAACGAACATCTCCATTATCAATCTGAACGATATGACGAGCATCCAGGTCAACCTAACACTCAGCATTTAGATGTTAAAACTATTGATCTACCCAATATTACTTCTCTATTTGGAAGTGATGTGAGTCCAAGCCATCTTGTGTCAGAATCGTTGTCCGACAAACCGAATTACATGGAGGAAGCTGCAACCACCATACAATCAGCATGGAGAGGTCGTAGAACAAGAAAAACCGTAAAACAGTTTGAGGTAAGATTATATTTATACTGGGTGTTAATTGAGTATCATAAGATCAATAACAAAAAAAAGTGAACCGATTTTGCCCATTCACGAACTTGTCCTTACTTTGTAAAGCCTACACATTCGTATACTTGCCAAATATCAAACATTTGCCAAGTAAATGAATATTTGTCAAGAAAGAAACCTTTTTCCATTTTTTAATTTCGTTTTGTGTGTAGTAGGTCGTATACGAAGATTGACAATAGATTTGTAATTATTAGTAAGGTTTTTGATTTTTCTAAAGGGCGAAAACCGCATAAAATTGTAATTTTGTGAGACCGTCAGACAGACAGTTTTCCGGAAACAGTCAGACAGAAATTAAAAAAAAATTCTTGTTTTTACCGGTCCACATAAACGCAATGTTATTTCTTTCCAAGAAAAACGTACACCATATACAGAGTGTATCCTAAGTTGATGCTTTTCTATGAACAATATAGATGATACTCATTTATGAGCTTTCAAAATATAACCTTTTTGTTAAATAAAAAAGCTACACGAAATTGTCTCTACTATTAAAATATTTTTAATCGTTTTCGTTTCTCTTCAAGTAATAAACATCATAAAAATTTTATAGACAGCATGTCTATAAAATAATTTATTTGGAAAATTATACTTTATTTGCTTGTATTTATATATTTGCCGATTTTTATGATGTTTAGTATTTGAAGAGAAACGAAAGCGGTTAAAATATTTTAATAGTAGAGAAGAGTTTGTGTAGCTTTTTACTTTATCATACGCAGTATGTAAAGTATTGTAATCATGCCAAAAAAATTTTTGAGATTTTAGCGGAAATATGTCTTTTTGGGTCCCCTGAACATTTTTGACCAAGGTACAAAAAAATGTCTGTGTGTGTGTGTGTGTGTGTGTGTGTGTGTGTGTGTGTGTGTGTGTGTGTGGATGTGTGTACTCGTTTTTGTGGCGACGATTCCGGAGAAACTACTAAAGGTATCGGGACGAAACTTCATATTTAGAAGTTTCATAACCAAACTTAGAGCTGAAAAGCTTTCTGTTAAAAATGGTCCAAAGGAACTGCAGGTTTAGTCTTAGCATTTTTGAAACATTTTGTAAATAAGCCGCCATTTCTGGAATTTCGTCGAAATAGTTAAATAATAAATTAAAGAAGATGAAATTCTGAATAATTTATCACTATGACATTTTTTGGTACAATCAATAGTTTAGCTGCATGAGCAAATTCTATTTCATCGAGATCGGTCGTATTCCTTTAAAACTAGTAGTCAGGATATGTCAGATTATATGTCAGATATGATTCTAATGACAGTACGTAGTGTCAAACGCAAATGTTTTGACAACCTACTGTCAATATAAGCTGCGTTCGGATATAGTATACCGTACACTTTTTACACCCAATAACACGTAAGTGTCATTTGGACAGTGTACCCTGTGTCAGCGGAGTACAATATCCGACCGCAGCTTTATTCGACATATCTGTCTAGTTCTACTAGTTTTATTTTAATGCAGACATAGCCGATTTCGATCAAATAGAATCTCATGCAGCTAAACTATTAATTTTATATATAGTATGATAAAGTCATGTGCCTGGCCACATCAGATTTTTTATTCAACAAAAAGGTTATATTTTGAAAGCTCATTTGTTTAAATTTTTTTTCAGAAGCTAATTGATCTGTATTTCAGACAATATTAGGACATATTTAAACAACGAACCTAGTAGTACAATTGGATTTAGTAGAACTTTAAAGATGACGAAGAAACCATATCTAACATTTCTTTTATGGGCAATATCTTCCTAATTTAAATAAGAAAATATATATTTTTTCTCATCAAAATAATAATTTATTTAAACTAGTTCACGTAAAATGACCAATTATTGTATTCTTTTACAGTCTGTTAAAATTAGATGCTGCGAATTACAGCATATTACAGCGAATAATACAGAAGGGTGATGAATTAAACAAAAAATCATTAAAATGAAACAAACAGTTTTGTCAAGATTTATTTTGTAAATTTCCAGAAGATGCCCTTGTTAGTACGCAGTGAATTCTGCACTTATAAAAATATGTCGGCATTATAAAATAAAACCTTGCTTGTTCGTAATCAAATTATCGGTTTGATTTGAAAAAGCTAATGTGCAAATAAGGCAAACTAATCAAAAAAATAGCTAGTGCCCATTCGGTACGCACATGTAGCAAGTCCTCAAAGAAGATTTTCACGTATTAGAAAATGCTATTTGGCGAGGCATCAATGTCCGACGCATTTACTGTTGCAGTGCAACTCTGACGGTCCGAAATCACAAACGAATATTGTACAAATTTGTTGGTAAGTCATAGATTTTTTTGAGTTTTATAAAAATCAGCCGGTAATCAAGGATCGATGAAAAAAGTTCGGTGAACGAACTTAAAAGGAAAAATAAATCACTCAAGGCATCGTTTAGACCAATCAATAACAAAAATTTTCGATTTGCGTGGCAGATATATTTGCCAAATACTTAATATGTGGCAAATGTTTGATATTTGGCGAGTATACTTATATGTAGCCCCGGCTTAAGATATAAGCTTGTATGTGGGAGGTATAAATATAGGTTATTATATGACATTTAACACCTACTGTCATCTACTCACCTAATCAAGTAATGTGTAAGTAATGTTATTTCAGAGGCATCATGTTTATATGTATATTCTAAGTTGCAGGACTTTCAAAAACCGACCGAATGTGACGAGTTACCGCATCAGAGATTCTCTGGGGAAGACGCCCAGAAAGCAGCGACGGTGATCCAAGCCCTCTACAGAGGATATCTGACCAGAAAACGCCACCCTCCCATCGCAAAATATAAACCAAGCTTCGAAGAAACGCTACCAACACTTCTGGAAGTGGACGAGTCCAAATCCAAACGCGAATCCATTTCTGATCTCGCCGAAACCAACAACCAACTCGATGAAGACCAAATCAACCAACTCCTGCAGAAGCTGGAAGACGTACCACAAGAAGATCCCTTTGACCATGAAAAGACGTTGACCAGAAACAACACAGTCGAGGAAATACCATGCGTCCAAAAGTCTGTCACACCTCTGATAGGAGACTCTGACTTGAGAGAGACGGTTGATGATAGCCTTTCTCTAACTGATGAAGCCAGTAGTGCCATGACTTCGTTAGAAGGACATTTGAAGGAAGATATATCTGATATTAGAGACGACGTGGAGAAACTCAAAGAAACTCTGGAGGATGGTGTCCAAAACGTGGATGATCTAGCATTGGATGTAAAGCAAGAGGTACATACTGGTATTGAGGATCTAGCCAAGTCCATAAACGAAGATGTTAAGAAGCTTGAGAAGACTTTAAGCGAAGACTTAACACCAAACATTGGAGAAAAGGAATCTTTAGGCAAGTTACTACTGGACCATGAGGAACTCACTCGACCAGTTAGCAAGGACTCCACAACCTCCAACGATTCCTTCAAAACCGTCATATTTAATGATAACGTTATGGAGATACCATTAGAAAACATCGATAAGGCATTAGGTGACCTTCCCAGTAATGAGGTCAACGAAAACGAGTTGAAAGATGTCAAGGAACAAAGTAATGTCATCGTTAACGACGTCTTGGACAAAGCTGCAACGAAAATACAACACTTCTTTAAAGACATCGCAGTCAAAAAGAAGTCCATCAGTGTGGAAAGTGTTAAGACTCCTTTGGAGAGATCAACAAACGTTTTGGGGGATGACCATGCTGAAGAATCGAAATCTGTTGTTGCTGATTTAGCTGATCAAGCAGCTACTACCATCCAGAAGACTTATAAGGGGTATAGAGTCAGAAGAGACTTGAAGGACCAAAGTAAAGATGCACTGGGCCAAAGTAAAGATGCACTGGACCAAAGTAAAGATGCACTGGACCAAAGTAAAGATAAAGAAGTTGAAGTCGACAAGGAGATAACAAGATACCTGAAGACGATCACCGAGCCCATACGAAGAGCATTTTCTGCTGATAAACCATATGAAGATAATAAAAAATCAACAGTTTTACGAGAACGTTCCCAATCAGCTAAAGCTGAGTCCCCAGAATATATTTATATACCACTAAGGCAGTATACTGTAGAAGAAAAAATGGAGGAAGCTCATGAAGTTAATAATCAGGAAGAAGGTAGTGCAGCAAAACTAGAAGACCAAGAGTTGCCTAAGGAAGAAAAAGAAGTATCCCTTAAGCCAATAGAAGAGACCATCTCAACTAATCAAGCTGAACCACTCAGTGTACCATCCTTGAAGATTGACCCTGACCAGGAACTAAAGCTTGATCATCAAAATAAAGATCTTCAAATGGTGCCACCACAAACTGAAGGACTTGGTTCAAAGCAAATCTCCGAATACATCGACTCAATCGTCAACCCAATTAAACTCACATTTTCGCCAAATAAACTGGCAGAAAAAGTTGACGTTCCATTAAACAAAGGAACCACATTGGATAAAGTGGAGCCGGAATATCAGTACATACCACTCAGGGACTACAGCGTTGAAGATGCATCAGGAACTGCTCTAACTGATGACAAGAAAGAAGCTAGTAACAGCGAAATTGAAGAAGATGCTTCGAAAACTATCAAATCTGGAATGGAAGACTTCGAAAAAGCTGTGACGGCAACTAAGAATGAAGTTGCCAATACCCTGGAGGTCCCCATTCAAAATTTGGCCTCACCGCCTGATTTTTTTCGGGACGACCGGTCTCATAAAGTAAGACGTAGAAGTTTTACCAAACAAGGTACGGTATCGGAAGTGGCGGAAGTCATCCAAAAGCCTGATGGACCAGAAATAAAAGATGTACCAGACGATGAAGACGTGAGTAGGTATAACTCCATACCACAGACCAATCATTCTGAACATAAAGGGGATTTGGACGAATTGAAGCCTATAGAGGAGGAAACAACAGTTCGATCTAACTCAGAAGAAAAAGATGACCATAAGAACCAAAATAATGCTGAAGGCATAAGTCAAGATGAAGTTGATGTTGCAAAGAACAAAGACAATATTGAGCAGGCTACTGAAGAAAAGAAAGATCTGATGAAAGGACTCAAAGATGGAAATAGAAATGTGGGCGTGGATGATGCAGTAGTATCCAGTAGCAAATCAGATGATGATCAGGTTATTGCCAAGAATAGCATCAAGGAAGATTTCACAACAAAAGAACAACCACCAAAACAAGAAAATAACAAAACTCCATTTCCTGACAATACCAAAAACGATGATGGAGATTGTCCAGACAAAGTAGATATTGAAACTAACGAAGAACATGTTAATACTGAATCTCATATGAAGGAAGATGACACACCAAAAAAAGAGCCAGAAGAATCAAGCCAGGAAAGCAATAAAACAGAAAATGATGAAGACCATGGAAATTTGAAGAAGACCGCATCCAATGGTGGAACAGTTTCAGATACAAACCAACGCCTTGAGGAATTAGAAAGTGAAACATCATTTCTTGATGCTGGAGTATCGCCGAATACAAATATTAATGGAGGCAAGTCATCAGAAAGTCTTGCCATTGGTGAAAACGCCGATACAAAAAAGGAAGACGATGCAGCACCTAAAAATGATGACGAAGCTATTGTTGGAGAAATAAAGGAAAAGGGGATTGATGTATCAGGTGGTGATAAAAACGAAATAAGTAATCCTCAGAATGTCTTTGAAGATGGGACAGTCATTGGTGACAAGAAAGTGATTGGTGACATAACCGATACAAAGAAATCTGAAATTGTTGATGATGGATCTAATGTTGAGATTCAGGATACTACCAAAATAATATCACCACCAGAAAATGTACCTAAGGATATCACCTCCACAATTGAAGAATTGGATGAGACAAGTGATCAAAAGAATCACAACAAACCAGATCGATCCAACTATGAAATAAGAGGTACAGAAAGTATGGAAACAATACAAGAAAATAAGGAAATATTATTTTCTGTAGACCAAGATGAAAGAGATGTGGTTATTAAAGAAGAGGATAAAAGTGACGAACGGAATCAAAATAGACAAGATCTATCAATTCATGAACTAAAAAGTACTGATCATGAGGCATTAGAACATGAGCATAACCAGAAAACAACACGAGAAAAGAGAGATATTGAAATTCAAGATAGTATTCCAGATGAAACCGAAAATGGAGCAAACAATGATAAAGTTGACAATAAAATAGAATCTCACGAAAATAGTAACACTAAATCGTACATGTCTACAATAAAAGAATTGGATGAAAAAAGTGAAGATAACATCAAAAATGAACAATCAAATTATGAAATAAAACATATTGACTATGTTGTACCAAACGCAGACACTAACAAAACTTTATTTTCTGGAAATGAGAAAAGTGATGATGTAGTTTCAGATAATTTCCATATTGAAATTAAAAACGAAGATGATGTGAGTGATAAAAAAACAAGTATTGAAACTACTGCATCCAAAGACGATGACAAAACCATCGTTAACGATAACATTAAAGAGAATGCCATTAAATTAAACACAAGTATTCTTTCGAGTGATTTGGAAAAACTACGAGATATTTGTGAAGAAACTGAGCAAGAGATTGAAAATATTAATGAAGGAAAGACATCAGAATGTCTTGCCATTAGTGAAAACATCGAAACGAAAAAGGAAAACGAGGTATCACAGCAAACTGATGAAACAACCCAACATGTCCAGCAATTAGAAAGTAAAACATCATCTGTTGATGCTGAAGTAATTTTGAATACAAGTATGAATGAAGAAAAGTCATCAGAAAGTCTGGCCATTGGTGAAAACATCGATACAAAAAAGGAAAACGAGGTATCACAGCAAAATGATGATACAAACAAACAAGTCCAGCAACTAGAAAGTAAAACATTATCTGTTGATGCTGAAACAATGTCGAAAATAAATACTAACGAAGGAAAGTCATCAGAAAGTCTTGACATTAGTGAAAACGAGGATACAAAAAAGGAAAACGAGGTATCACAGCAAAATGATGATACAAACCAACATATCCAGCAATTAGAAAGTAAAACAGCATCTGTTGATGCTGAAGCAATGTTGAATACAAATATTAATAAAGGAAAGTCATCAGAGAGTCTTGCCATTAGTGAAAACATCGATATAAAAAAGGATAACGATGTATCACAGAAAAATGATGATACAAACCAACATGTCCTGCAATTAGAAAGTAAACCAGCATCTGTTGATGGAGAAACAATGTCGAATACAAATATTAATAAAGGAAAGTCATCAGAAAGTCTCGACAGTAATGAAAACATCGATACAAAAAATGGAAACGAGGTATCACAGCAAAATGATGATACAAACCAACATATCCAGCAATTAGAAAGTAAACCAGCATCTGTTGATGGAGAAACGATGTCGAATACAAATATTAATAAAGGAAAATCATCAGAAAGTCTTGACATTAGTGAAAACGACGATACAAAAAAGGAAAACGAGGTATCACAGCGAAATGATGATACAAACCAACAAGTCCAGCAATTAGAAAGTAAAACATTATCTGTTGATGCTGAAACTATGTCGAAAACAAATACTAACGAAGGAAAGTCTTCAGAAAGTCTTGACATTAGTGAAAACGACGATACAAAAAAGGAAAACGGGGTATCACAGCAAAATGATGATACAAACCAACAAGTCCAACAATTAGAAAGTAAAACATTATCTGTTGATCCTGAAACAATGTCGAAAACAAATACTAACAAAGGAAAATCATCAGAAAGTCTTGACATTGGTGAAAACGTGGATACAAAAAAGGAAAACGAGGTATCACAGCAGAATGATGATACAAACCAACAAGTCCAGCAATTAGACAGTAAAACAGCATCTGTTGATGCAGAAAAGATGTCGAATACAGATATGAATGAAGGAAAGTCATCAGAAAGTCTTGCCATTAGTGAAAACGTGGATACAAAAAAGGAAAGCGAGGTATCAAAGCAGAATGATGATACAAACCAACAAGTACAGCAATTAGACAGTAAAACATTATCTGTTGATGCTGAAACTATATTGAATACAAATATTAATGAAGGAAAGTCATCAGAAAGTCTTGCCAACAAAGAAAACATGGATACAAAAAAGGAACACGAGGTATCGCAGCAAAATGATGATATAAATCAACAGCAGCTAGGAAGTAAAACATTATCTGTTGATGCAGAAACAATGTCGAATACAATTATTAATGAAGGAAAGTCATCAGAAAGTCTTGTTATTAGTGAAAACGTGAATACAAAAAAAGAAAACGAGGTATCACAGCAAAAAGATGATACAAACCAACATATCCAGCACTTAGACAGTAAAACAGCATCTGTTGATGCAGAAAAAATGTCGAGTACAGATATGAATGAAGGAAAGTCATCAGAAAGGCTTGCCATTAGTGAAAACATGGATACAAAAAAGGAAAAAGAGGTATCACAGCAAAATGATGATACAAACCAACATATCCAGCATTTAGACAGTAAAACAGCATCTGTTGATGCAGAAACAATGTCGAATACAGATATGAATGAAGGAAAGTCATCCGAAAGTCTTAGTGACAACGTGGATACAAAAAAAGAAAACGAGGTATCACAGCAAAAAGATGATACAAACCAACATGTCCAGCACTTAGACAGTAAAGCAGCATCTGTTGATGCAGAAATAATGTCGAATACAGATATGAGTGCAGGAAAGTCATCAATAAGTCTTAGTGAAAACGTGGATACAAAAAAGGAAAACGCGGTAGCACAGCAAAAAGATGATACAAACCAACATGTCCAGCACTTAGACAGTAAAGCAGCATCTGTTGATGCAGAAACAATGTCGAATACAGATATGAATGAAGGAAAGTCATCAGAAAGTCTTAGTGAAAACGTGGATACAAAAAAGGAAAACGAGGTATCACAGCAAAAAGATGATACAAACCAACATGTCCAGCACTTAGAGAGTAAAGCAGCATCTGTTGATGCAGAAAAAATGTCGAATACTGATATGAATGAAGGAAAGTCATCAGAAAGTCTTAGTGAAAACATGGATACAACAAAGGAAAACGAGGTATCACAGCAAAAAGATGATACAAACCAATATGTCCAGCACTTAGGCAGTAAAACAGCATCTGTTGATGCAGAAACAATGTCGAATACAGATATGAATGAAGGAAAGTCATCAGAAAGTCTTAGTGAAAACGTGGATACACAAAAGGAAAACGAGGTATCACAGCAAAAAGACGATACAAGCCAACATGTCCAGCACTTAGACAGCAAAACAGCATCTGTTGATGCAGAAAAAATGTCGAATACAGATATGAATGAAGGAAAGTCATCAGAAAGTCTTAGTGAAAACGTGGATATAAAAAAGGAAAACGAGGTATCACAGCAAAAAGATGATACAAACCAACATGTCCAGCACTTAGACAGTAAAACAGCATCTGTTGATGTAGAAAAAATGTCGAATACAGATATGAATGAAGGAAAGTCATCAGAAAGTCTTAGTGAAAACGTGGATATAAAAAAGGAAAACGAGGTATCACAGCAAAAAGATGATACAAACCAACAAGTCCAGCAATTAGAAAGTAAAACATCATCTGTTGATGTTGAAACAATGTCGAATACAAATATTAATGAAGGAAAGTCGTCAGAGAGTCTTGCCATTAGCGAGAACGTCGATACAAAAAAGGAAAACGAGGCATCACAACCAAATGCTGAAAAAGTTATTGTAGACAAGATCAAGGAAATTGAGATTGATGGGACAGATGGTAATGCTGGCAACAACATTGATGGCAAGAAGGAAGTTGATGTCATAATAGATGCAAACAAATCTGAAAGTGCAGAAACAAAACAAGAAAATAACGAACCATCCTTTCTTCAAAATGAAGGAAACCATGAGGAAGATAAATCTAAAGATGAACATGCCCAAGAAAAAGTGTCCAAGAATATCAGCTCTACAATAAATGAATTGACTGGTGATGGTGGCCATGAGAATAAAGATAAACCAGATACAACAAATTGTGAAAGAGAAGAGATTGTGGCAACCAAAACAAAGAATACCGAAATAGGTTTTCTTGCAAATGTACCAGAAGATAAAATAGACCCCGAAAGTAAAGAGGATACTGTTGATCACCACGATAGAATAATAGGTACAAATGAGAATGGACCAAAAAGCGATGTTAATCTTAATAAAGAAGAACCTCATCAGGATACTGATGAAGTTGTAGCTTCACTGCATGAAAATGTATCTGAGAGTATGACGACTACAGTTAAGAATTTGAATGATAAAAATGAGGACAAAAGCAATAATAAAGAAGGTATAACTAGTTGTGAAACTAAAAGTACTGAACCCAGCATTGCTTCAAATCATTTGTCAGAATTAGCAGGAACTGATCAAGATAATTATAAAGAAACAAAAGATAATTTGGACATCAAAATCAACAATTTGGCCACTAACGACCTAAAGAACTCGAAAGAAAAAGTCGACAAGGAAGAACAGAATATCACTGATCCATCTGTAGAAAATGCTGCAGATGCGGTTAACATCATTAAAGATGATCTGATAAACACTGCGTATGAGGAAAACAGGAATGTGGATGATGCCGTCCTGAAAGAAAATTCCAATGAAGGAAATTCAGCGACCAACGAAGATGGTATCCAGGTTGTTGCCAACGATAGTATCAAAGAAGACTCCACAACAAAAGAACAAATCACACCTCCACAACAAGAAAATAACAAAACACCATTTCCTGACAATGACAAAAATGATCATGTAGTCCGTCAAGATAAAGTAGATACTGAAATTAAAGAAGAACATGTCAATACTGAATCTCATCAGAATGAAGATGTCAAACCAAAAGAACACCCAGAAGAAACAAGCCAGGAAAGCAATAAAACAGAAAATGATGAAGAGCATGGAAATTTAAAGAAGACCGCATCCA
Organism: Aphodius sticticus; assembly: GCA_963966075.1. Classification (NCBI taxonomy): domain Eukaryota; kingdom Metazoa; phylum Arthropoda; class Insecta; order Coleoptera; family Scarabaeidae; genus Aphodius; species Aphodius sticticus. The sequence goes on from OZ014507.1 coordinate 1,954,309, forward strand.
GTGGTGGAACAGTTTCAGATACAAACCAACACCTTGAGGAGTTAGAAAGTGAAACATCATTTGTTGATGCTGAAGTATCGTCGAATACAAATATTAATGAAGGCAGGTCATCAGAAAGTCTTGCCACTAGTGAAAACACCGATACAAAAAAGGGAGACGATACAGCACCTAAAAATGATGGCCAGGCTATTGTTGGAGAAATAAAGGAAAAGGAGATTGCTGTATCAGGTGATGATAAAGAGGAAATAAGTAATCCTCAGAATGTAACTCATGAAAACATAAGCCAGATGTCGTCTAATGTTGTTGAAGATGGGACAGTCATTGGTGACAAGAAGGAGATTGGTGACATAACCGATACAAAGAAATCTGAAATTGTTGATGATGGATCTAATGTAGAGATTCTGGATACAACCAAAATCATGTCATCACCAGAAAATGTACCTAAGGATATCACCTCCACAACTAAAGATTTGGATGACACAAGTGATCAAAAGAATCAAAAGAACCCAGATCGACCCAACTCTGAAATAAAAGCTACAGAAAGTGCCCAAGAAAAAAGAGATATGGTCATTGAAGATGAACATGTTACACCAAAGGACGAAGAAACACCCAATACTGCCATATCAACAATCAACAATTGTGATAACAAAAGTAACGATGGGGATCAAAATAAACAAGATCTATCAAATTGTGAAATAAAAGGTACTGACCATGGTCATGATCAAAATAAACCAGATCGGTCCAATGATGAGATAAAAGATATTGAAAGTGTGGAAGAGAAACAAGAAAACAACGGTACATTATTTCTTGGACATAACAAAAATGAAGATGAAATACATCGAGGAAAGAGAGATGTTGGGATTAAAGAAGGACATGACGATAGTGTCAGGATAAATGAAAATTGCCCAAAGAATGATGTTGACATTAGTAAGCAAGAATCTTATGAAGGCACTGAACGTACAGAATCAAAACAACCAAACAATGAAGCAGTATTTCCTGGTAATGAAGAAAAGATTGACGCGATGGGTCAAGATAAAATAGATGTTGAAATGAAAGAAGACATTGGTAATCCTGATATTTCTGAGGATAGAACTGACAATGCCCAGAAAGATGACGCAACCTCTACAACGAGAACAGAAAGTTTCGATGGATCTAAAATAGAAGTTAAAGATACAACAAATTTGAATACCAAGCAAGAACAAGCACCACAGTATATATCCAGCGAGGAAGATACTGTAAAGAAGTTAGGGAAGCTTGAAGTTCATAGGGAAAAGAACGACACCCTACATAAATCTGTGATGACTAATGAAGCAGAAGTAGATAACAAGATGAAGAAAAATGATACAGAAGTATTAGGCGATGGACAAGAAAAAAATATCATTCTGTCTAATATTACAGAAGAGAACATCATTAGTCCACAGACCGACATTGATGAAAGTTTAGATATTCCATCTGATGGTGTTATAAAGCCTGTTTCAGAACAGAACTATAATGATCAAACTGACCTAAGAGAAAATGGAACGTCACTCGCTAATGATAAAGAAAAGAGTACTACACACATTGGTAACGAAAAGAACATTGGCAACAAAATACAAACGGAGAAGAACTCAGAAGTTATAGATGGTTCAAAAGTAGGCATTGGTGACAATAGTAGTCCAAATAGTCCAAATTTGAGGGATGATGTAGACACTCTTAATGTTTCCATGGATGTTCCAAAAAACATGAGTAATGAAGATAATAAAAAAGAATCCGAACAGTCCAATGTACTAGCCGATGTCAACACATTTAGTAATGAGGAGACAACTATCCAATCCAGCATTGAAAAGGTGATAAACAAAGAAGAAAAACATCCTGATGATAATGCGGTAATTGTATCAAACAAAAACGATTCTGAAGTTACTATAAATAAAACAAGTTATGAAGACAAGTTATTAGAGGAATCTGGAGAACACAAGGACAAGATAACGACAATAACCAAAATATTAGATGATCAGGGAGCGGAAGCTGAAAAACCAAATGTCAGTACTGATGAGCCACAAACCAGGAACGTGATAAAGATGCAAGAAAATGAAACTCAGTTGAAGCCCACTGATAATATGGCTACTAATGAAGTAGAATTGAAACAAAATAAAGTTGGACACAAACCAAGTGATGATAATGGAGGAATGATTTCAAACAGTTTTAGTGTTCAGAAGCACATCAATCAAAATGGAATAGGTGCGTATGTTTTAGCAAATTTTATGTGTTTAATAATAAAGTCAATTTATTAATTCAAAATTAGATTTTTGCAAAGAATTTTGTAATAGCTTACACTGTTTTTCGTTAATTCCTAAAGTTTGAAAGTGGGACGGAAATGGGTTCATGTCTTACAAAAAGTAAATGTGTACGAACATAATATTTACTGACAATGATATACCACCCAAGTGAATACAATACACTATTATTTATTTTTCCGTCGATCGTTTATTTATGAGTCAGTTTAGTGAATAGGAAATCGTTTATTAAACAACTCTATTAATGCACGATTTCTATTAATGCATGATTTGTTATAGCCAATCACACAACGTAATGCCGTCGTTTGATTGGCCAATCGAACATATATATGTGAAATGAAACCTTCCAATCAAAACATACCGCCCTCTAGAACAGTGTCAAATTATATAAATTGCATATAACCTAAAAAGACATCGGCGAAGAAAAATCTATGTAGACCACGCTACAAGAATACGATCGACGAAAAAATTTTGTAACCAACTCGAATATTAAACGGCGATTAATGATCTCGACGATTAACGCGCTCGCTAATCGCTCGCGCGTTAAACAGTCTCGATCATTAATCCCTCTTTTTAATATACTTGTTGGTTAAATAACTATTATCTACGACTCACATGTAATAAGCTCATTGCATACGTATCTATGACTATATAATTCCCATCATGACTACACTAGCGTAGTATAATAATGACAGTTCGTTCAAATAATGACTTCATTATTTGAACGAACTGTCATCATTATACGAATGTACTGTCAAAGTCAGTCTAAACCTACGTGGATGACAGTTATTTGACATTTCGCCTCGGCACCATTGACAAATACATTTAAAAGATTTGATATAAAATGGAATTTATGAGTCGTAGATAAAACGTCGTATTCGACTCGCACACAACTGATATAATTCGCTCGCATGTTTATACGCTCGCCTACGGCTCGCGTATAAACTTCATGCTCGCGATTTATATCCTTAGTTATGTGCTCGTCAAATAATATACTAATTAATACTATTTATTATTCGTTTTAAATCATAGAAGATCATATTAGACTATAAATAACTGTTCAGTTTGAATACAATTTGAAGTTATAGTTGACTTCTTATTCTAAATATAATGTATATGTATAGACATACAGTTTTTTAAAGACATGAACCCATTTCCGTCCCACTATCAAACTTTGGGAATTAACTGAAAACAGTGTAAGCTATATACAGTGTGTCCACGAAAGTCCGCACCATGTGGAAAAATATTTTATTGTGTATTTCTCAGAAAATTTTATTCTTTATAAAAGTTGGCGGCTCATATGAAACCAAAACTGCAACCATCAAATATGTAAATTTCCGTGCCATATACCGAGCGATTCAGAATATATGAATTTGTGATAAGAGTAAAGTACCTTTATTTTCATTATTATCGATAAACTGTATTTAGAAATGTTGTTTAGAAGTAAAAATTATATTCAAATATGAAATCAGGGCCACCTACCTTGAAAAAAAATATTTTCAGTTTTTTCCTTAATTATTACTCTTGTGACCAATATTAGCAAATGCCAATGGTATTAAAAGGTTCTTTTTAATCTACTTTTTGGAAATTTGAATATATTTTTTGATATTTTGGTATGATAACTAATGTTCATTTAGAACTAGCACAAAATTACTCATTTTCTTGGTGCGAAGTTGATATTTCACCCTGTAGATATTAATATATCATACAATAACTAATTCAGCAGCGTGTCTTAGCTTTTATTCAGTTAATATTAATGACTGTGGATAGGTTTATAATAGTTATCCATCTACAGCGAGCGATTCTCAAGTGGTGAGACGCGCGGTACTACCACTTACGAAAGTTTATTTTCACAGATAATATTTTAATAAAAATAACTAAAGCATCAAACATCTATTGTTTCTTGAATTAATTATGACTGATTTACCCGTTATTAAGTTAATAACTATTATGAATATGTTAATAATGCTAATTTATTGTCTATGAACTTCTTTTCTACTATAACTTAAAATGTTGGATAGATTCCTCTAAATGATTTATATCTCTAAATGGTCGGTGTTTGTATACGTTTACGTAAACCCACAAAAACAAATTCAACGGGGTAAAGTCGGGGGATCTAGGTGGCCAGGATCTTGATTCCGAATTTCTGCCTATCCAGCGATGGCCAAATTTATGATTTAAAAAGTTCTAGACAGAGTTTATATTGTGTATATTGGCGCACCATCAAGCAGGAACCAAATTAACTCCCGTTGAATTAACGGCAAAACAGGTGACAACTCTCTGTTCAGGAACTGAAGATATAATTCCCCATTTAAATTTTGACGAAAAAAATTGCCCAAATATTTGATTATTCAAAATACCGCACAGCACATCAGTCTTAAAATGGTACTGATCTCGGCATTCTACTGTAAAGTTCGGGTTTTCATGTGCCCGCCACCGGCAATTTTCTGAAGAAACAGTCCCATTTGACGTAAATGTTGCCGCATCTGTACAAAGAATATTAAAAAAAAAACTATGTTCTCTTTCATTTTCAACTCAAACCAGATGGTATAGTCATACCTGATGTCAAAGTCTCTTTTAGTGTACTTATAAATTTTGGTTTATAAGGGTGATACTTGTTTAATTTTATTATTTTATGTACTGTTGATTTACTGCATTGGCTGTGTGAAGCAATTTGTCGAACAGAAGTCGTTTTATGCTCGATTACTTCTTGCAACACTGACAAACTTGTTTCCTCATTTTGTCAACATATTTTTGTGGGGTTTCTTGAAGCTATTCACATAAACTAACGTAAACTGCAGTGAGTACGATTAAATGGATAATGTCTGGATAATGCTTTTGTTTTTCATATCCACCTGAGATAACTGGTGTGTGCCTATTTTAAAATTTAAACAATGTTGCATAAAGAAAATAAACTGTTTGTTTCATATTCTTTCTTTTTTGTATCATTGGGTTGCCTATACAAGAACCTATACTTATGGTTGGTTATTGGTGCGTTTTGTGCTGCTGTACATAAGAAGATACATTCTTGCATAAAATAATTGATTCAAGACATAATTGATTGAGGTTTCAGTTATGTTTATTAAAATATTATCAGTGAAAATAAAATTTCATAAGTGGTAGTACCACGCGTACCACCACTTGAGAATCGCTCGGTGTAGATGGATAGCTACTATTATAAGCCTATCCACAGTCAATAATATTAACTGAATAAAAGATAAGTTCCTGAATTAGTTATTGTATGATATATTAATATCTACAGGGTGAAATATCAACTTCGCACCAAGAAAATAAGTAATTTTGCGTTAGTTCTAAATAAACATTAGTTATCATACCAAAATAACAAAAAATATAAAAAATGTATTCAAATTTCCAAAAAAGAGATTAAAAAGAACCTTGTAGTATCACTGGCATTTACTAATATTTGCCACAAAAGAAATAATTAAGAAAAAAGCTGAAAATATTCTTTTTCAAGGTAGGTGGCTCTGACTTCATATTTGAATATAATTTTTACTTCTAAACAACATTTCCAAATAAAGTTTATCGATAATAATGAAAATACAGGTACTTTACTCTTATCACAAATTCATATATTCTGAATTGCTTGGTATATGGCACCGAAATTAACATATTTGACGGTTGCAGTTTTGGTTTCATACAAGCCGCCAACTTTTATCAAGAATAAAATTTTCTGAGAAATACACAATAAAAATTTTTTCCATATGGTGCGGACTTTCGTAGACACTGTATGTTTTTTCAAAATTTAAGAAAAAAGCATTTTGAAATAATCAAAAATAAACTTTTAATTTTTAATTAAGAAAACATAATTCCGCACAAGCCCACAATAGTGTTGAATATCACGTGAAAGCTCACGGAAAAAGCTGTAAAATGGCACCTATACCATCTCTCTAGATTAATAGGTGCGCGACAATCGGCCTTTAAATATATCATGTCCGAATAATTTTTAAAATTGTGCGTACCCATAATTCCAAAACGGTATAACATATTATCATAAAATTTGGTATTTTTCTATAACTACATGAAGACAACAATTGTACAAAATTTCATCAAAATCCAAGGTGGTGAGGAATAGAACTGTTGATTTGACATAAAACGTTAATAACTTTTCCGAGGTCAAAATCTTGTCTGTCGTATACAATTGAACACCTATATCTTTGAAATGATTAGTTGTACGAAAAAAAAAACTTGATACACTTTCGATTGAAAATTTTTGGAGCTATAATTTTTACAAAAACCAGTTTATTTCCGACAAACCAACCTTTTCAAAGATAATCACACTGTATTTTGTCCTCTTTTCCAGTCTATATTTTTTTGTGGAAGCGATAGTGATTGGAACTAGCATATCCATATTTAGATAACTTGGCTAGACTAATAACAATATTTTATTTCCAGTTCCCAGATTGGGTGACACAAATATTATTTATCCAGTCGTCAATGGACATTCAATAACTCAACAACAAACGGAACAATTAGGTACCCCATCTTAAACATTACGCACAAACCAACAACACTAAACAATAAATAATTTCATTTCAGCTAAAGATGTACACGAAAATATCCAAACAAAAACCACATCTGGCACTCAAAACAACACTCAAAATAAATCAGAACCATTCTACCTACACCAAGAAAACTTACCATACAAGATACCAGCAACTTCCCAAGAAAAAGCATTCTCCGAAATTTTAAAACTCAGTTTCGACAATGAAAAATTAACAGAAGAACGTGCGACATCCAAAAAGAAAGAGATCTATGATTCAATCCCTGTAAAAGGTAATTTGGGCAGTTCGAGATCATCGATGGATGAGCCAAAACAATTGACGCAGTACGTCAGCGAAGGCATCCAGTGCAACTTGCCACAAGAAAGTGTTCGACCAGGATCAACTGTTCTGGTACACGCATCAACCAACGACCAGGAAAACATTGTTCCAGTGGCTGTTCAGATGAACCAGGTTCCAGGTCAAGTATTTGTAATAATAGTAAGTAACACCACTGATCATTTGTTTACGCACTTAAGAAGAATGCTTTTGATGTGATCGTGCTATTTCATACGATAACTTGTTGCACTGCTTCTTTGTTGTTCTTCTGTAAGCTGGTCTTTATCATACTTCCATTTCGCTGACTTTTCAGTGCCTTATTTTGGATTTATTAGAGTTTGAAATGATCCATCTTAGTGAAGGGCAAGGTACTCGTGCTGTCGCCCTTATTCAGCATGGCCACTCTATTCGACATGTTAGCAGGGACCTTCGAGTTTTCTCTTCTGTTATTCAGCGTTTATGGAATCGGTTTCGGGATACTGGCCAATATGTTAGAAGAGCTGGACAAGGTCGAAATCGAAAAACTACTCAAAATCTCGACCGATTTCTTGTCCTTTCCTCTCTACGTCAGCGTACTGCCACAGCACGAGACCTCCTAAACGACCTAAGACGAGCACATCAGCACATGGAATAGACATTTCTGGTCAAACGGTTAAAAGCAGTTTAGCCGGTTGTAAAATTTCGAATATGCTACTCAGATCACAAAGACTCTGAAATTTTTTTTAGTTTGTGAAATCAATATATGTGACCGGCTCCGAAGAAAGGGGTCTTACTGCTAAATTATCGATTTTGGGGTTTTGGCAGATTCAGAATGCTGGAATCTTATACTTTAACATGTCATTTATCCGAGATATATAATATATATATAATCGGATGAAATTTGATAAAGTTACGGGGCGATGAACGGAACTACTTTTTCGCGGAACGAATCGTGCGCTTGCATTTTACTCGCAAAACAAGTAAGCTTTCCCGGCGATTACCAAGCTATTTGATATTATAAATTCAAAAGCAATACAGCAAAATAAAGATAAATACTTATTTTTGTTTTCTAATAGACATTTTGATATTTTTTCATATTTATTGCCGAAAACAAGTAAAACATAAAAAAAGTACGAACTAATAGAAGTAATATACACCTCCCTCGATATATTCCCTCGCGAATTTGGTTCATATTATTGTATTACTGAAATCCGATAAATTATGCTATTATTTATTAACTTCCTATACAGTTGAAATGAAAGACATTGCTGTGAAAATAATGATGTAATGTAAAAAAGTATTGCTTATTGTAATAGTACAGAATGAAATTATTTTTTATATTATGAATAAATCTTGCTTTTGTATTTTGTTTCCTTGATAGCGTCTTTTCTCGGGAAATTCTTTCTGTGGCCTTTTTATGAAATCGTCTGCCTTCTTAGGGTTTCTTACTAACGGTCGAAGTGGCACTAATCCAAACTGATCAAAATGAGCTGTGATGCTCATATAGCGTTTCAGTGTTAGGTGATGTAAAAAGAAAAATATTTTCTGACATATTGGAATACATTGAAACATGTAAGATGTTTCTTGTAGTCGACTTTGACAACAAATAAGATCTTCTAGTTACTCACTTTGACCGGAAGTAGATTGTTTTGGCGGTTTAGCTTGAAACGACTGTACATTACTATACTATATTATCCTCATCGCTACTGGGAGATTCAACTATCCAAGGATCGTTGTTCTTTTCGGACGAGAAAAAGATTGAATCTACATCAAACTCATCCATAATTACTTAACGTATTTTTGTAGAATTGACTTACACCATGTGAGTCTTTACACAATAGTAGATTTTCAAAACACTAGTTTTGGAAACAACAGCTTTCCCTGTTTGTTGCCGCAATTGTCGAAATTTCCACAGAGCGGCGCGGCATGGCTTAATATAGAAAATACTTTCGCGAAAACATAAACTGTGCCGTTAGAAGAAAAAGGTTTTATGAATAAATTATCGATTTTGAGGTATGCTGAAATCTTATAGTTTGTCCAAAATAAACAGCCGGTGCACACGTGTGCAGCCATGTACTATCCGCGCCAAAAAAAAGTCGTACAGCTAAGTTTGTAATCATGTAATTCTGGCTTGTCAACTTGACAGTTAGTGCATGTTTCATACCTATGATTAATGTCAGAATGAAGCGAATAGGTTATAAAAGAACCATTTACAAAACTACAAGGTGTACGTCTTTTTTTGGCGCGCATAGTAGGTACATAGGAATAGTGAATCAAGACATAGACGCTATTCTCACTAAAATGCTTTAATGAACAAAATGAGATTAATTGCGTAATTATTCTATATATCATTTCTGTATAACATGTATAACTATCAACATTTAGTAGGAATAATATTGAGAGCGAGGGAATTAAAAAAACCAGATTTTTGCAAACTTGTTTACACCCTTTAAGTTTTACGTAATCGTAAAACTTAAAAAAGGCCAATCTGTAGATGAGATTCTATATTTTAACCTATGAAAATTCGAACATTTTCGGATAAGCGGTTTGTAAGAAAAAAAATCGGAAAGGTGAGCGCGAATTTCGAAGAATTACAACTTCAAAAACCGGGTACCCTTTTTCACTTCTCTCACGCTTACACTGAGAGAGAGAATATGTTGAAATATATACAACTTTATATAGAAATTACTAAGGAACATAACAAATTTTATTTCATTTCTTTTTTATAAGTAGTTTTAGAGTTATGAGCCTTCAAACACTAGGCTGAACGCCGGGAAACGCTGTACTTTTTAAATGCGTGTATCCCGAAAACTTGATTTTAGCAGTAAGACCCCTTTCTTCCGAGCGGGTCACATATCTAGACTGCGATATTACACATTGACTCTGAAGTAAGATTCCGGATCAGAAATTCTTTCATCTTCTGATAACTCATCAAAAAATCGCCTTGTTATCTATCGTCTGTCATTTTTGAAAATAGGTGTTATATCCCACTCTCTTGCTAGCTGTGTGGAATCATTAAGGCTCCGTTTTAAAAACATCGCAACTTCCAAACGAAATATTTCGTTGCGATGTTTTTTTTTGCTGGGAGTGGTCTGCCTGGCCCCCACCAACGTCAACCAGGCCACAGTTTTCTGATAAGGGGAAGTTGGGGGGTTTAGAGGAAGCAGGCAAAGGCGGAGCATAGTCGACGCGGGTACATTCGAAGGGGAAGTACTCAGCCAGTTTGTCGCCGCGCGTCGGTGCTTTCGCTTTCGCTCAAGTTACAATGTATTAGTGTTCTCACTCATCACGGTCGCATATGCATACCGGACTGCATACAGCTGGCTGGCGGCCGCCAGGCGGTAAAAGAAAATATATTGATTTAAGTTAGAGAGAGCGCGCTTGCTGTTATAATATTTAATCTTTTTAACAGGGTGACATACATACTGTATAGTAAATTGACAAAAATGTATTACCTAACTCATGATAACTCATCGGTGAATTATGGACTTCAATTTAGAAAGGAATTAATTAAAATCGAGCAATGAGGACCCAATACATCTATAAACATGCTGGATATCGAACGAACGCACGGCAGTGACACACGAAGACAAAAATAAAAAAAAATAATCTGATGCGTTCAGGCACATTACTTTATCATACCATATATAAAATTAATAGTTTAGCTGCATGAGATTCTATTTGATCGAGATCGGCCATGTCTGTATTAAAATAAAACTACTGGAACTAGACGGATATTTTGATTATATTGACAGTAGGTATTGTCAAAACATCAGCGTTTGACACTACCTACTGTCATTAGAATCACAATATCTGACAAATCCTGGCTAACTAGTTTCAATGCAGCGATCTCGATAAAATAGAATTTGCTCATGCAGCTAAGCTATTCATTTTACCAAAAAATGCCATAGTCATAAATTGTTCAGAATTTCCTGTACTTTAATTTATTATTTAACTATTTCGACAAATTTCCAGAAATGGCGGCTTATTTGCAAAATCTTTCAAAAATGCTATAAGACTAAACCTCCAGTTTCTTTGGATCCTTTTCAACAGAAAGCTTTTCGGCTCTAAGTTTGGTTATGAAACTTCTAAATATGAAGTTTCGTCCCGATACCTTAGTAGTTTCTCCGGAATCGTCGCCACAAAAAAGGCACACACACATACACAGAATTTTTTTTTACCTGGGTCAAAAATGTTCAAGGGATCCAAAAAGACATTTCCGCTAAAACCTCAAAAATTTTGTTTGGCACGATTACAATACTTTACATACTACGTATGATAAAGTAAAATCATAGCACATAGTCCAAAGTTCCCCAAACCATTTATATAAATCCCAAATATTTTGTCACCTACAAGTTCGCTATATTTTATAAACGTTCTGGGCGCCATGAATGCAAGATTCATGAATGAAAACAAATTCTGGCATTGGCTATATCCAATTCCCGCTGTAATACTGCCCAATACAGTCGCTGAACTAATATTCATTAGAGCCGACCCAAGTTCGTCACTGCTAATTGTCTCTTCCTGTCCATAAAACCGACATTTTAAATAAAATGTTCATTTGAGTCCTGTTCTGGTCTCTTTGTCTCATTTGTAATTAAATAATTACAATATTGTTCTTTTAGATTATCTATGCAATATTTTAACTTAGGTGGTACGTAGTCGTCTTTTACTAATTCGTCTAAAGGACAGACGCGGATGTTTAGGTATTTTGCCACGACTTCTACCCATTATTAAACAAATGTACCTAACACCTAGCAGGTATAACTACACTAAGTATAATATCATACAGTATATGACTTTTATCGTGTGTTAAATTTGTAAACCGTGCGTATAAATGTGAAATGCGAGAACTCTGTTCTCCCGATTCAATATACGCTACGGTCATAACACTCATAACTTGTGAACAGTCTAATCTAAAAATAGCAGTAGGCGTGGCGTAGTTATAGGCGGTGTTTAAAACTCCTAACGTCTGCTGTCTACACCGGGCCCGTAATACAGGCAAATTACATACATTTCTGGCAATTACGCTTTGTTATCGCAATTATAATGTTTAGATTAAAATTGTACTTAAATAAAAAATCTATTTTTGTATCATGAGTTGGGCTAAATGTTTTATATTTGAAAAAAACCAAAGATGTAGAAGTAAAATTGATTTTTATATTTAAAAAAAATTTTTTTTCATCCAGCCCAACTCGTTATTTATCTAAGAAGTTACATAAAAAATTTCATAAACTTTGAACAATAAATAACGCTTTTATTTGCAAACGCGTTTTAGGAGAGGTAGAACTGGGTCTTAAGCAACCCGTTAAATGAATTTTGATTTCTCATTTGTACCAGCTTGTCCAGAAGATTATTTAACAAAATACTTGCTTTTCGTAAGTCATAATTTTGAGGCTGTAGTGCTTTAGAAACAGGGTTGATGATTTCAAATAGCTGAGAAAAAAAGTGACAAAAACTATTAAATCGTAACTCTCTAACATTTTTATAATATTTTAATATTCATCACGTTCGTATTTTTTATTTGAAATTAAATTGAGTTGATATAAAGCTCTTATTACTATTGGATAATTTTTCTTATAGCGAATAAAGCGTTATTTTTTGAGGACCATCTAGAAGGGCATACTTTTTTAAGAGTAATATATTTTTCAATAGAATATTTCTTCAACATTGCCCAGCGTTTTATGATATTGCCAAAAAAATTATATATTATTTCTAAATTGTCAAAAAACACTTCGGAAATATGTTTAGCAGCATCATTTAAAATTAAATTTAATGAGTGTGCTGAACATAATCAGCATTCGGTGCATGCTCTTTTATAAGGGTTTGTACCCCTCCATATACACCCTACATTATCTTTGCACCATCGTAACCCTGTCACCTACATTTGGACAAATCAATGCCATAGTTTTCGATTGTATTTAATATTTTGTCATTGTTTCCTACTGCAGTACATTCGGCTACAGATCTGAAACTCAAAAATGTCTCGCAGATTTTGAATTGTTTAGGTACATCATTGTTTTCTATTATCGACATATATCTGAAAACTACAGAAAGTGGGTCAGTTTTTGACAGATCCATAATAATCGAAAAAATGAGCTTTCTTAATTTCCAAAACAATATTTTTCTTTACTTTGGTTCCAAGCAAATCAATAATTTCATTCTGGAATCGTGGGTAAATAATCTATGTCACCCTTTGGCTTTAAAAGAACTTCTTTTACAACATGATCATAATCAGATAATAAGTGTAAAATTGACAAAAAAAATCCAGATTTGGCATCATGGCCTCGTAAACATAAAAAAATGTAGTTTCACGAATAATGGGAACGGGAATACCCTGTCTCACATTTAAGCATAATGGTACCTTCCCCGAGGTGGGATAATACAGAGCTATGGCGGCGTGTTTTAATATTCATTAGGGTTAGGCTACGATTTTTTATTTTAAGTATGTTTAGGGCGTTGGGGGCCCCTCTAGCTCGGGGGCCCTGTATCATTGATACACCTGCTACAGCGGTAGCTACGCCCCTGCGTCGGTCAAAATTCATTCTAATGCAGGACAATGCAAAGCCACATACCACCAGCATCACCAGAACCTTTTTGCAATAACGTGAAATACAGGTCATGGAATGGCCAGCGTTAAGTATTGACCTGAATCCTATTGAACACTGTATAACCATACACATACACAAATTTGATTTGTCTAGAACAATCATTTAAAAAGTTACAGATTTCGAGAGGTGTGTTCCCCTATTTTTTTTGGAGCAGTGTATTTGAATTAAACAAAATGTTCTATCTGTGTATCTTAAATTAGTTCCTTTTTCTATAATGGAAGAATATACAAAACTGGATAATAAAACAAAGCTAAAAATAGTCCTGGGTACACGCTTTTAAATAAGTAATGTGCTAGACGCGAACTTTAGAAGTAAAAATAGGCCTCAGTAGTGAAAATGTCCAAGCCATGTTCGTCAGAGTGACGAACGTCACACCTGTACCAGATACATGCTTACGTACATACTTACTAAGTATTTCACAAAATTAGACATACGATATCGGATGTATGCATGAAATATTCGCATCAGAAATATTCGTGCGTAGGCTGAAATCACAGTTGAAATACGATGTTTGACTTCTGAAAGTTATACACGAAATAATTTCACATTCGAGTCAGTATTGATAATCCCACGATGCTTAGTTGCATTACAAATACTAATAAATTTGGTTTAATTATGGTATTTTAAGTCCTAGCACAAGGATTAACACCTATAGCAGCATTCAACAGACAAGAATAGAATAAAAGGTTTAGCAATCTCTATTGATGTGACACACCGTCCAATTTGACGTTTTAGTACGAATTAGTATATTCCATTACAGGAGCTGTAACAGCCTATTACCTAACTAACCTATTACCTACTAACCTAACCTATCATATCCATGCGTCTGCTAATGTCATATCATTTTTTACTCCTCTTAAATATTTTGTCGAGCTATAATGGCAACCAAAAGAACGACACTCATGGGTTTCTCAAATTTGTTAAGCCTGTTTTTATTACCAGATTCTCCTGGAGAATGTGCATTATTGTCGTTAAAATGTAGAAATTTTCGTATTTTCTCAAATCGACTAAGGCCCGGTATTTTCTCACCTATCTAGAAAATCCTAAATAGTTGGGACACTTACAAATTTGTGGCGATATTTTAGTCCGTTAAATGAGAAGATGTGTCGGAGGCGGTGGTGGGTTGCATCCTGTGTTCCTAAAGGTGCTCCCACACGCAGTGCCAATAGGGGCCATCATTGGCCATCGGAGGGCTTCGCGTAGCGGGACCCAACAGTGCCAACGCACATCGCCAATATGTCGACCTTGTCCGCTTTATTTCTTTCTGTTTTAGCATTGTACGTACTACCGATGAAAAGTTTAGTTATCTATCTATGTTTTATCATATATACTGCATTATTTATGTTTGTACGTACTTTAAGGACAATGATGATTTATTATTTGCCCAAATGCCTGATTGCCCAAATGTAAAAACATGAAAACTTTTTTTAATATTTTGTAAATTTATTCACAATAATTATGGTTCTTATAAGCATTATATTAATCTTACAGTTACAATAAATAAACAAGCAATAAATTAATATTCTGAAGACAATATTGAAGTCGTTATAATGGGTGACCCACGGCATAGGTACGTTTGTTTATTTTTTGTGTTTTTGACGCCGAAGGAATGAACGTTGTGTTAATAGACAGAAAATGCCAATTTATGGGATGGTCTTGAGGTTAGTATGACTTCCGGGTTTTCCAGAAATGACGTCATACGGTATTTAGGTTCTGGGAATGCGGTCAACCTTATTCGCTAGGGTGGGGTGGGAAAGGTGAGGGAGGGGGTTGGAGGGAAGCGGGATATGAATCTACACACGATGGGAAGTCATATGGTATAGAGGTCCAAGGACTGCGGTCAACCCTCTTCCCTACAATCTTGACTACAATCAAACAAAGTTGCATTTATATAATTAACAACAATTAACTATTTATTAATTAACAATTTATATATTAGTTTAAGCGGCAAATTTAAATAATCTGATGTATTTAATGTATTCAACAAAGTTTAAAAACTATACTGGATGCTTTTCCTTATTTTGATTATCAGAAAAATATCAAAAAGTATATCTGTTACTAAAAATATTGGGTTGATAATAAATATACCTACATAATATACATACACGGAGTTTTAATATCTATAATTAAAACTCCGTGTATGTAAGGGTTCTCAATTTTTCTTTGTATCTTATTATAAATAATTTCAGTTTTATTATATAAATTATATTTTAAATCAAAATTATGAATTCATCGATTTGACTGAAATGATATATTTATATAAAGAAACGACACAAATTAACAGGGTCCTGCATAAAAATATAGACCACTCAGTGTATCAGATCTTATCCCATTATATTCCGCATTTGTTGCTTGAAACATAAAGAAAATAAAAAGCGAGATTTTTAATGTCACGTGGTAAATATAAAAAACTAAATAATTTTGTTTCCTGTATTGCTGTATATTTGTATTCCTTAATGTATTTAATATTTTCGAACGTACTGTATAAATAACGACTGAAAAACATGTTTAATATTTAACAACCTTATTAAACAGTGTCCTCTTTCGAGGGTTCCTTTTTTTAATTCTAAGCAACAATGCACTGCTTAAGGAGCTGCGGCAACAGCAATGATATCGTCTTCACTGTTCATTTTTAATTCTCTACGGGACGCTACGAACCTTCTACGATACGCAGAAATACTTTGCGCCCAATACCAACGTTGGCCAATGTTGGCGAAGTGAATGCGCACACTACGCGCAGCGCGTCACATCACCAACGTTGGCGAGACGTTGGCACTGCGTGTAGGACCTCCTTTATGTTCACGTTCTGCTCACTGCCGTCGGCACGTGGGCTAAAATAGCGCAACAACCCTGATAGATTGGTCACATAACTATTGAGGTCTTTATGATCACTAAGATTACTAATTTCACTCAAATCATGGCCAAATATTCTCTTTGTTTTTCACGTAAGGATTTCTTAGGTACCACATTTTATCCTTAAAAGGTAGATAAAACTATATGTAATTATAGAAAATACTAATGTTGTCTGTGGTAGCATATATTTAGACATTTACCTACTATAAAAAAAACTAATTCTGTATTAAACGCATAATGTTGTAGGACAACAGAAAACAAATTTCGTAACACATCTTTATATCACAAATGTATCTTTTATCATATGTCAAATACATAAAACAAATTCTGCACTGAACGCATAATGTTGTAGAACTACAACAAACAAATTTTGTAACGCAACACCTTTATATTACAACGTTATGTATTATCAAATGTCAACTTTAACAACTGAAGGCAAATAACCCTACATATAAAATTATATAGATTGCTCAACACTTTTACAAAAGTATGTTGTAGGAATGCACCAGTAGGTGGCAAACATTTCTATAGTTTGTAGAGCCATGTTTATAAAGGAAAAATAAATATGTTGCAGTTCTCCAACAAACAAGCATTTAAGGGTTTAGGGTTAACATACGAGTTTGCGGCGAGTGTTATTTTTCACGAGAACGTAATATACGTTACAGCTCGAGTATTGTACATAATTTTACCTACGACCCACAATTACAGATCCAATCACTTGCTTTAAATAAACGAGAAATAAATATTGCGACGGAAGTAGATGTATTAGGTTAGGTTAGTATATTTGACAGTTCAACAAAAATTTATTTTATCCATTGCTAGTTATTCGCGCGACATCTATTTCAACTGTGGGGAACTGCATCTGATTTTATATAGACGAGTCACTGAAATGACTATTTCTTTTGTTTTGCAACAGAAGATTTATGTATGTACGAGAAGAACCTATAACTGATCTAGCCTAACTATGTATTTTGACACTTTATAAAGAGCAGAGCACTTCACGTCGTCTTCAGGCTGTTTATTTTACCTAAGGATTGGATAATTTGTGTGCGGACGCTGCACAGGAAGAAGTATCCATGTAAACTAAATATTTGATCTTACCTAGGCGTGTGTTTTGTGTAAAATTAGCACCGTGTTTACATCTGATCTAGCTACCTCCGAATCAATAATAAATTACGCGAAAGAGAAAATATCTCAAATTCCACTCTCAGTAGAGAAATTGATACAATTAAGTTTTAATTTTTTTTTTACAATGACACAATAAAACAGTACAAAATAGGGAAAAAAGCAAACTGTATTAAAAATTGCTCTTCACTGCAGTACACCTATAGTAAATTAATTACTGCTACAAGATTTGTCATCAATATTGTTTGTGATTTTATTTCTATTACTGTGTGAGATTTACAAAAATATATATGGCATGTCCTGATTGAATACGCATAACAGACGGATTTAAAATTGAACAATACATGTCGTTTCTGAGTTATATGAGATAATATTTCTAGGCCTGTTATATTGTAAGAAAATCATGAAAAAAGTTTTATTTTTAAGAACAGTGGTAGAGGAAGAAAACGAAAGTTCACACCAGTCGATATTGTGCACTATAAAACTTATTATTTTTAGTATTATTTAAAAAATACTTATACTTATTCTTTCCATGAAAACTTTCGAAATGTGATCATCCTTCAAGCTGAAACGGTCGTTTTTTTAGTGGTATGACCCTAATACGCGTGTTTTGAACCCAGATTCGCATTCCGTATAAACACATTTATCGAAAACACATAACCATTTCTATTCACAAGCTTACTATTGTCTCTCCTCAACAATAATCCATTTTAATGCAGAGAACTGTGTATGCGAGTAGGTGCTTTCGATGTATTTTCTTGCCCTGAATATAAATCCGATTCGCTTCAAGCAACAAATTTCCAAGAAATTCACATGCAAGTACAAAGTTTAAGGTTTTTTTCGGATGATTTTTAAGAGTCTAGGTCATCGAGGTTGTTTGCTATACATGATCCAAAACGGAAAAATATACGTACATAGCGGCATTTACAACATACAAGATGCATTGAACATAAAATTGTCAATATCTTGATAACCGTACTCATTTGTATATAGCTAAATATGGTTAAATATGTTCTAAATTACCTCTACTATCACGGCAGCAGATTTTGCAGTAGTTGTAATGTCAAATGTGTGTACTATAATTTGAACCACAATATTGTTAGGTAGACTTAATTGTACATCTAAATTCATTATTTATATCGTATCGTACTAATAGTAAATAATCTTCCACTGTCCCAGCTACGTTTCCATTTACCGTTACGATTGACGTAGTGCGCGCTGCACGAAATTTATATCATTCATATTAAATCATTTGAAAAATTACTTAAAAATTATTATGCAATTCTGTTTCTACAGTCGCATTAAATAATATATGACGATTGATTACGTGCATATCGCGATATCGTGCTAATATTCGTTACTGAGATATCCGCTTCCATGAAAATCTTGTTTGCAACCTTTATTACACAAAAACTGAAGAAAACAAAAACGCCAATCTATAGAAGAGGCTCTAATGCAACCTGAACAAAAATTGAAATTTAAAACTGTTTAAAACCCAAAATAGTATAATTCTGTAAAAAGTGACATCAGTTTAAATAAGTCATCTTTGTTTATTAATGAAATTTGTGCTAAAACTTTTTAGACATACGTTACATACACACATACACACTTTTAGGAAATTTATTGTATTTATAAAAAGAATCTATGTGACCATGGATGAATTTCCAAGTAAACTCTTTTGTTTGTATTGTTTGTATTGAACCGTTTCGTGTTACTGAAGGTTGCAATCAATGAAATGACATTAGATCGCAGTAGCTACCGTTAATGTAAATAATTTAGAGGTTTTCTATTGTGTGGGTGAAATAAATGCGTTTTTAACAGCAACTTAAGATAGACTTTTGTTAGAAAAGATATATTGTTTATGCTTTTATTATTCTATTGGATGTTTTGAATAAAATTGTGTCTATGTTATTCTGTTGATGAAAAAGGATTTCACTTGCTTAGAGTATGCATCATTTTCATATGTGAGGCTAAAGATAGGGTAGATATTCAGTAGGCCTATTTTTAAGCTACATTAAGATAACTTTGCAGCGATAATGTAAATTTCGTAAGCCATTTTTAGAATATGCTTTATTTGTACGTCTCGACACTGGGACCAACGCATACACAAACATGAGATGTACATTTTAACAATAGAACATCGTGTATGACAAATAGTAAGTACCTATGTGAAAATAATACCGTTATAAATCTAGAAGAAAGCAACAAATATATTTATTTGTTTTCGGTTGCAAATAACAGTAATTGTAATGTATTCCCTTGTCTAGTTCCAGTAAAACAACTTTACAATTCAACTTAACTCTTTATTCTTTCAATACCCAGGCACTCTATTACAATTTAATTTATACGTCGTACTTCGGTCGTGGTCAACACATGTCTCATATAAATGTCGGACGGATATCGGCTATAGAAAATAATACAAAAACTAAAAGAACATATTCGAATTTTCACATATATACCAACATAATAATTATTCATTTACAACTACCACATTTCTCCCCCTTTAAAAAAATCTTCTAACTAAAATTACATCAATTACATGAAAATAATTATACAAAAAAAAATACACATTATTTTGACATATTTTTAAATTTCAACCGTTCCGAACGTCTCGGTTGCATTTGTTCAGATGAGCTGTTCTCAATCTCATCTAAATATGCATTAGTCTTTTCGGTAAGTGGTGTTATCATTGCATTTTCGGTTACCATCGAATTATTTTCGGAATTATTTAAATTAATATGACCATCGTTCTCACTGTCATCAACTTTCAGAACCTTCGGGCTATGTTCATTACAGTTTAGTTCTTTAGTGAATTTAGTCTCTACTTCATTAAAATTTAAAATTTGATTTGCATGCCGTTTAATAATTTTTCCACATTCCATTTCTACTAAAAATATAACATTTCCTACATGCTTAATTATTTTTCCCTTTGTCCATCTATTAGAATTTATTCCAAAATCTCTTGCATAAACTGTTTGTCCTATTTCAAATTTTTTAAACCTAGACCTGTTCCCGCCATAATAATTTTGTTGATCTACTTGCTTTTCTTTTACTAATTTTTTTATATTCGGTAGTACCATGTCAAGTCTTGAGCGTAATCGTCGTCCTAATTGCAGTTCAGCTGGTGTACAGCCTGTAGTACAATGTGGTGTAATTCTGTATGAAAACATATATCTAGGTATTTCATCATGCACGTTTTTACCAGAATAAATTATTTTTTTGACGTCTCTTTTAATAGTTTTAACACAATTTTCTGCAGCTCCGTTGCAGTGCGGTGTATATACAGGTGTTGTAATATGTGTTATTCCATTACATTTGACAAAATTTTGAAATTCTAAACTAGTATACTGTGTTCCATTATCTGATATAATAGTTATTGGTAAACCCCATCTAGAAAAATAATCTCTAAATTTCGATATTGTTTTTTCGGCAGATATATTTGACATTGCAAAAACTTCGGACCATTTAGAATACGCGTCTAATATTATTAAATACATTTTACCTTTTACTGGCCCAAAAAGATCTGTATGAAGACGTAAATTTGGTCCTGATGGCCAATTCCATCCTTGCAAAATCGTTTTAGAAGGATTATCTTGATGTTGAATGCATATATCACATGACTTTACCATTGTTTCGATTTGATTATCAATCTTAGGCCACCATACGTAAGACCTTGCCAACATTTTTGTTTTAACAATTCCCATGTGGGTTGAATGTAATTCTTTTAATAACATTTCCCTTAATTTCAATGGAATAATTACCCTGTATCCCCACATAAGACAATTTTGCTCTACCGTTAATTCATTTCTTCTAAAATAATATGGTTTCATTCTTTCATCCTTCGTATAATCATCTAACCAACCATTTAACACTTTATACATTACTTTACTTAATATGGGATCTCTTCTAGTTTCTACCGCGATTTCTTTTACTGATAACATCGGAACATCAGATGAAATAAAATTTAGATAAGAATATTCGTCATATTCTATTGTTTCCTGGACATTTTTTATTAAAGGAACTCTAGATAGTCCATCTGCTGCATTTTTATTAGATTCGATATACTTTATTTCAAAATCGTAACCAGATAAAATTACTGACCATCTTTGTAATCTTCCGGCAACCATCGGTGGTATACCCTTTTTTGAACCAAACAAATACACTAATGGCTTATTATCCGTAATTAAATCAAATCTATTAGAAAACAAATATTGATGAAACTGTTTCACGCCAAACACGATCGCTAATGCTTCTTTATCAAGTTGTGAGTAATTAATCTCGCTTTTATTTAACGTTCGAGAAGCATATGCAACTGGTTTTTCTTTTCCATCTAACATAACGTGACTCAAAACAGCTCCTATGCCATAACTTGACGCATCACAAGTTAATCTCAATTTTAAATCAGGATTATAATGTACTAAATATGGTTCGGTACTCATAATTTGTTTAATCTGATTAAATGCATTTGTACATTCATCAGTCCATAACCACGGAACATCTTTCCCCAATAAACAATATAATGGCTTTAATATTATCGAAATATTTTTTAGAAATTTACCATAGTAATTTATCATTCCTAATACACCTTGCAATTGTTTAATATTTGTAGGAACTGGAGCATTAAGTACTGCTTCAATTTTAGAGTTGTCCATGTGTACACCGTTTTTATCTAGATGATGACCCAAAAAATTTATTTCATTTTTAAAAAACGAACACTTGCTTTTGTTCAGTGTTAACCCACAACTTCTAATTCTTTTCAACACTTCCAAAGTTCTATTATAAACCACATCTCTACTTTCCCCAGAAATTAAAATATCATCAATAAAAACAACTACTCCCGGAATGCCCTGAACTAATTTTTCCATTTCTCTCTGAAACCACCCTGGTCCACTAGATATTCCATAAACTAACCGTTGATACTCATATAAACCTTTATGTGTGGAAATTGTTAATAATTCTTTGCTGTTATCTGCAATTTGTATTTGATTGTAAGCATGAGATATATCTAATTTAGAAAAATATTTGGCATTATTTAAAGTAGCTAAGAGATCTGAAATTCTGGGAACTGGATACCTATCTGTTTTCAAATATTTATTTACTGTCAATTTAAAGTTTCCTGTAATTCTTAATGATTTGTCACTTTTTATAATGGGTACTATAGGAGTTCCCCAATTTGAATGTTCTACTGACTTTAAAACTCCTAAATTAACTAATCTATCTAGCTCATCACTAACTTTGTTCTTAAGTGGAAATGGCAGTGCGAACGGTCTATAAAATATTGGTTTACTATCATCAACTAATGTTAATTGCAATGTATTCTTATTATACAAACCAAGACTTTCCGAAAAAACCTCTGGAAACTGCTTAATTAACCGCTCTGTCATTGTTTCCGTTGATAGATTGTGAACAGCCAATCCCAACTCATGCATCCACTGACGTCCGAGAAGTGGAGGTCCTCCATTACTAAAAATAAAAAGTTTTAGAATTTTGTTTATATTCTTATAAGTAACATTCACGTGAATATTTCCTATTGCCTTTATAATTTGACCTGAATAACTCTTAAATACAAAATCCGAATCAGACAATTTTAAATGACTAAACTTTTCTAAATATAAATTTTCACTAATTGCAGCTATACTTGATCCTGTATCAATTTCAAATGTCATTATTTGTCTTTCAACTTCTACATCTAACTTAATTTGTTTTATTATACATTCAGAATTTGAATCAATCACAAATAAAGGTTCAAAACTATTAGCTTGATACTCCACCGTATTATTATGATCTTCCAGTTCCAAATTATGAAAATTCTGCGCCCTGTATCGGTAGTCTCTTCCTTGATTGAAAGTTGCACCTCGTGAGTCGTCTCGTGTTCTCTTATCATACATTGGTTGGCTGGACTGGCTCCATCCCCGTTGACCTTGACTGTACTGACCTCTGGAACCGCCTTTTCCTCGCTGTCCTTTCTCCGTTTGACCAAACTTGCCTTGTTGTACCATTATTCCTGGATTACTTCTACACACCCTTGCCAAATGACCACTTTTTCCGCATTTTCTGCATACGTAGCTTTTGAAGTAGCATGCCGACGCTAAATGATTGATTCCTCCGCAACAATAGCACGTTTTTCCACCGGAACTGACTCTTCCTCCTCCTTTTGCTTTGCTGTGCATGCTTGAGTTGTAGTTTATGTTAAAACTTCTTTTAAATCCCTCCTTCATTTCTTCTACGTCTCGATTTGTGTTTTCCAATGATGTCGCTACATTTACCGCCTTTTTGTAGTTTAAATCGGGATCACTTAATAAACGCTTCTTAATTGACTCATCACGAACTCCACAGACTAACTGGTCTCTTAAATTATTTTCTAGGTTCTCGAAATTACAATATAACGATATCTTTTTCAATATTGCTATGTACTCTGTAATTGACTCACCAGCTAGCTGTCTTCTTTCCTTGAATTTGTATCTCTCGGTAACTTCAGATGGTTTCGGTTTCAAATGGCCTCCCAATATTTGCTTAATTTCATTTACTTTTAATTCAGCTGGCTTCTTCGGAGTTGCTAGATCGCGGAGCAACATATACGCATTATTACTGAGCAGTGTTAGTAATATACTTGATTTCTTCTTATCTTCCACGTCGTTGGCAATTAAATACTGTTCTAACCGTTCAATCCACACCTCCCAGTCGTCATTTTCCATATTAAATTGTTGGAATCCATTATTAATAAGTACAACTGGACTTACTTGCGGCATTTCTTCTTTTTTCTTTCGTCTTCGCACGTGATATTAATTTCTCGCTTCTCCCGCTCGTCGCCAAAATGTAATGTATTCCCTTGTCTAGTTCCAGTAAAACAACTTTACAATTCAACTTAACTCTTTATTCTTTCAATACCCAGGCACTCTATTACAATTTAATTTATACGTCGTACTTCGGTCGTGGTCAACACATGTCTCATATAAATGTCGGACGGATATCGGCTATAGAAAATAATACAAAAACTAAAAGAACATATTCGAATTTTCACATATATACCAACATAATAATTATTCATTTACAACTACCACAGTAATTTATTATTTAGTTAAGTTAAATGAACAACAATACGTACTATAAAGATGGAATTGTAACAAATGTGTGTAATTGTACAAACTGTATTATTTTGTACCAGTTATTAAGTGTTCATTTGCAGTTTGATACAAATCAAAATTTTAAATATCAGGAAATCGGGTTCAACCGCTATTAATTGGTAAAATTACAAAAAAAATGAATTTTCTGACTATTCGAGTTATTTGTTCAAAATTGTGAATTGTTATTGACTTGGGTACTGGGCATTGAGCACCAAAAAAGTGCATATCAACGCCACCTAATATTCACCCACATAAGAAAGGTCCCTCAGCCGATCCTGGATTACTACTAAGTTTGTAATTGGAGGCCCTACAATGTCTTTAACACAATTTCATTTATGTTTTTTACCTTTGAACTGACGAAGTAACCACAAACATAATGTAGAAATGTCTCAAACTCTAATTCATGTTTAAAGTTTATTACATAATCATTGTTTATCTTGCATTTTCCATACAAAAGATCATGCTGAAGCGCCGCGTGAATTCCGACCGTCTTCGGTCTGTGGTGTGGTGCGGGGAAGGGAGTCGGTAGCGGTGCTGTCGATAGTGGAAGAACGGCGAACAGCTGATTATCTATACACAAAAAGAATGATAACTTGTCAACAGCTCTCACGGATACCAAACCCGGGCTGGAGATAGGCTGCGGCCCAAATTTTGCAGACTGTCCGGAAGTCAGAGGAGTTTCAGCTTTATGGCCGTGAAGTTTTATAATAAATTACCAGGAAACGTTGGTTCTTCTGCCGGTCAAACTTTTTAAACAAAAGATTTTAACTTTTTTATTGAGCAGAGCTTATTACTCGTGCGCTGAGTTCTTGGGGGACGTGGTCGAGCTGACATATTTTAGTATGTTTGTCTTCTTATTATATTTATTCTATTGTTTTAGTTGGATCTGATAATTATTTAGATTATCCATTATGAATAATATATGGTATGTATTTTGACGCGTGTGTGTATTTTGATGCTTTACACAAATAAAACTATGACCATGACTAAGACAAGGTAGTAACTTCGATAGTATTGACTCTTGTGTTTGACGACTCATAACTCTAAAACTACTGAACAGAAAAAATTTAAATAGTGTGTCACACTCCTCAATCATTTCTATATAAGTATATGACTATCAAAATTTTTTTTCCTCTCGGTGTAAACATGAGCGCGAGAGAAGTGAAAAAATGTGCCAGGTTTTTGCATTTCTAAATTAACAGTCGTCTTTCTGATTTTTTTTCTCCTAAACTTCTTACCACAAAAATTTCAATTTTTGTTTAGGTTGCATTTAGACTAGAGTGTCTTCTATCGATTGGAGTTTTTGTTTTCTTCAGTTTTTGCATAATTAAAAAAATTGTCAAGATTGGCACATATTGGCACTATTGTAATTTTGAAAAACAATTTGTCACCTGATTACACCGGGTAAACCAACCTGTTTTTCGTAAAAAAAACCAAACATCCATAATTTCTTTCTTAAAATTACAATTACGATTTTTTTAAAAACGTGAAAGAAATTTAATATTCTTATACACCTTTAAGGAGCTCCTACACGCAGTGCCAACGTCTCGCCAACGTTGGTGATGTGACGCGGTGCGCGTAGACACAGCATTCACATCACCAACATTGGCCAACGTTGGTATTGGGCGCAAGGTATTTCTGTGTATCGTAGTACACAGCAAAACTAAGAAAGCCCCAATCCTTTGGCCATACTATAGCAGGCTACACCCATGTTTAAATATGTATAGAATATTGATATTTCGCAGTTTATGTGATTGCAAGCGATTAAGAAGATGCAGTGTGTGGTTATGTTGGGTTATGTATTGTACGTTTGACATATGGCATTTGATATCAATTTGTACCAATCTTAGACACAAATGTTACTGTTTTCGGTATTACAATGTGTTAATTGTAACACCGAAAACAGTGTTACAATGTGTGCATTGTGAATGCAAAGTCGAAAAAGATAATTATGATATTATAGCTTCGTTTCGTCTACAACATACATTGCCATTGACAATTCACCAAACCATCACCGGCATCATTACCAGCTACCTTGACAAACGACCTACGATCAACAAAAGCACAATCAATCGACCATTTTTTTCCCACCAGCACGACAAACCACACCACAGTCCGTCCATCATTATCCATCGTATTCATTAGCAACCAACTTTTGAACCTCGTCAGGGTCAGACTATATCACGATAGTTTCATATTTAGCAGGTGCTACGTTCGTGACGTCACCGGCTGGCAGCACCGAAACAAACGCGGACGTCCTCGACTACTCAGCGGCGTCCGTCGACTCAACGACGCCGCCGACGCACGCGCACCGCGACGCCTCCGAAAGTAACAACGCGCGGCGAGCGCTCGCCGACGATTCAAACGAAAAATTCAAGTGCGCTGGTTCGGACGTCGGTCGTTATGGAAACAGCGAAACGCAACAATTCAACGATCGTCAAGAAAACCATGGAACAAGAAGCAGCCACTAAGATCCAAGCCAGCTTCAGGGGATACCAAGTTAGGAAACAGTTGAAGAACAAAGTAAGTAAATTTTGACGTTTGATTTGTGTGTGTGTGTGTGTGTTCTTTTGTGTTGGTCAATCGGGTAGAATCAGTTCTTGGTTGAATGCGGTTGAAGGCAAGGCTTACCATACGTCCCGGTTTGAGACATCGGTCCCGGTGTCCCGGCCGGTTTGATATTATGTCCCGGTTCAAATTCTTAACATACTATCGCAGATTTCTATTATAAATTTGAAAAATTTGAAACGCTATGAAATGAAACACACTTTATATTCAAAAGCATTTCGTATTTATAACAAGTCATTATCAAAAATGACGAGCTATTGACACGGTTAACTATGTTTAATTGCTTTCTTTTAAGATTTAACCGTCTTGTTACATTTACACCACTGACCTCAGGGACATGGAGTTTCACTGTTCAATTTGTAATTCAAAAGAGTAAAAATAACAGGAAATATACACAGGATGCTATATTAAAAAAATGGAATTTGGTCTGCTTCTTACAAATACATAACCCTGTATATTCAAAAGTCATTCAAGTTTCTAGTTTAAGTCTTTTCCTACACCTTTTATTTGGTTACTTTCTTTTAGAAGAAAGTAAGTTTAGACTTTGATGACCAGATATTGACACGTTACGTTTCTTCGTGTTAAAACTGATATAGCAGAAGGCATTCGGAATAATTGTATTTTTTTGATGATATGGAATCGGAACCTTAGGTAATGTTAGAAAAAGAAATAGGAAATTACATTTTATTAAAAGTACATCTCAAAAAAAACTATAAAACTGCACCACAAATTTAAAGTACATATTCAGAGGACATATCGCAGTTTTTGAAATATTTAAAATATTAAAAATATATTTATTTGTTAAGCATCATTTATTTATTAAGATAATATATTTTACTTGCTACGAATTTTAATTTTTAAATTGTCAATTAATTTATTAGTTATTTTGTAATTCTTAAGAATAATCTGTTGTTACTTTAAATCATTATGTAGGTACTTATATTAAATGTTGTTGCAAAAAGGTTAATGCCTTACATATTATTTATGATTTTTGGAATTGTTCCGAAATGTTATATTAGTATTATTAGTATATATTATTATTTTTGTATATAAAAGTAATTCAACATTGTATATGGGGGCCCCAAAACTCAAAATTGACCAGGGCCCCATGATGGCATAACACGCCGCTGGGTAGAATCATATAGTGTATTCAGTGGCGCGTTGTCCTATGGGAAAAATGGGCATTTGCCTAGCGCCCCCAACAACAGGGGGCCCCCAAACAAGTATTTTGGAAACTCGTTTCTGTAATACACAACCACACCGTGCCAATCCTCATTACCGTTGCAAGCACATCTCAGCGAGGCCCCAACTAATTTTTAACAAATTCACTACCGAGGCAAGAATATTGAATTTTATTTTTGCGCTCCCACCATGCCAGTTGGGGGCCAAAACAAATATTTTATAAACTATAAATTAATTAATTAATCAATTAACGTAGTAAGAAATCGAATTTAAACTTTAGCATAGTCCTAGAGGCAGTTTTAGCAGTTAAACTCATTATTTTGCCAGAAAAGAAACATCTCATTTTGAGAAACCCTTGACAAAGGCGAAGAAGAGAAAATACTGTATGAATACATTGATGATTTTCAGTCGATACTTTTTCTTTTGTTATGGAAATCTGTTCTGCAAAAATGACTTCTCCAAAAAAATACAGGGTGCTATATTAAAAAAATTAATTTGGTCTGCAAATAATAACCGTGTATATTCAAAAGTCATTCAAGTTTGTAGCTTAAGTGAATTCCTAAAATTTTTATTTGGCTTCTTTCTTCTAAACTTTCAGAACCAGATATTGACACGTTACGTTTCTTCTTGTTAACTTTTTGATGATATGGAATCAGAAATTTGGAATTTTAGCAAAAGAAAGAGCAAATTATAGTTTATTAAAAGAGACATCTCCAAAAGACTATGACTTACATATAATACTATATAATCCCCATGATTATTACACGCCAATGATTATAATGACACTAGCGTTGTATAATAATGATAGTTCGTTCAAATAATGACTTCATTATTTGAACGAACTGTCATCATTATATGACGCTAGTGTCAAAGTCTGTCAAAACCACGTAGATGACAGTTATGTGACAGTTCGCCTCGCCATCATTGGCAAATACCTTTAAAGTATATGATCTAAATTGGAATTTATGAGTCGTAGATAAAACGTCGCATTCGACTCGCACACAACGGATATAAATCGCTCGCATGTTTACACGCTCGCCTACGGCTCGCGTAAACTTCATGCTCGCGATTTATATCCTTAGTTATGTGCTCGTCAAATAATATACTATTATTTGTTAAGAATACCCATTTATTAATTAAACGAATTTTGATTTTTAAATTATTAAGCTATTTATTTGTTATTTTGTATTTCTTAAGAATAGTCATTTGTTGCTTTAAATAACGATGTGGTATATGGGGGCCCCCAAAATGCAAAATTGCCTAGGGACCCATGATGGCATAACGCGCCGCTGGGTGTGTTTATGTAGATGTCTGCGTGAGTGAAAGTACTTCCGGGGTGTGAAATTGGTTGCAGTTCGTGCTTAACTGGTAAATTTTGAGTATATTTTAAGACGCACGTGTGTCTGTTTAAGTATAATGCTAGTGCTGAAGTGTTATTGATGCCATTGTATTTTATACATCTTTGATTTTTGTTTAATTTTAATGTCAAGTGACAATGTGTGTCTGTTTTGGACAGTTCATTAGCTTTAAATGATGACAGCCTTTTTTTGAACCCGTGCATATCACCAACTTTCTGAACTTATCGAGAAACAGTTTTCTAGTGAAATAAACTAACACAAATTATATTAAAAAAATTTTTAAAAACAAATTCGTGTTGTTAACGTAAGTAAGCATGCGGTATGTAGACGTCTAAAACAAGTTAATTTAAAACCTAGGAGACCTACAAGGCAAGGTTTTGCTTTAACATGGTGGATGAAAGAAAAATACTGCGGAGAAGGACTGGTGAAAGGTTTAATCGACCTACCATTATAACTTCTCCATTTAGTTACAAATGAATGGAAAGACAACCCCATTCATGTTTTGCCAGTGAGGGGTCGATGACAGCCAAAATCTACATTGATATTTTACAGCAGTATGAGAACTTAGTGGGCAATAATTTTATATTGATGCAGGATAATGCCTGACCACACACCGAAGCAATAGTGCGAAACTTCTTTGAAGCTACGGGTATCACCACATTACAGTGGCCTGCGAGAATCCTCGATATGACTTCCACCAAGAAATTTTATATCTTGGAACAATTACTAGATTTAAGAAAGTGTTTACTCTAGTTAAGTAAGTAAACAGTCTCCAATGAAGTGTATATTTTTATTCCCGGTATATACTTTTAGCTACTTAATGTAAGAATTTTAAAGATTTGGCACAAATATGTTTTCTAATGCTAATTAACAAGATAGGTATGTTATATTTACTTACTCGTTCTAAACTGTTGCGTGCATTACATCAAACTATTCCGTGTTGAAACGTTTATTGTACACTATAAATCACAATACACATCCCCAATAAATCACAAGGCACATCCCCTACGGGTACTTCGTTGTTGTTTTCGTACTAGGTTAGGCTCCTTTACGGCGCCAGCAATACGCGCGGGCGCGCGAGCCTTGACAAAATCACGGTGCGCATATTTATTCCAGAGAAAGGGATTACTTGAAAGAAGTGAGAATCACTTCAGTTAAATAATTGGTGGGTTTTTATTCAGTAAACAATACTTACTTATATTAAATGTCTTATATTTTCTTGGATCAAGTAACTACGCACTTGGATGGATTTACTATTACTTCGTTGGAGAAATTAACATTTTTGGGACGAAAAATTCAATTGCTTCTTACAATACAATATTGGTTCTTATAAAGAAAGAATTTATTTGTTGACAGCATTTATCTGAGAAATTATTTTACTTATATTGAGTATGTGGCATTTCTTGTATATACCTAACTTTCTACATCCAAGTAAATATGCATTTGAATCTAGTAAATAAATTCAAGAAATTATGTTTTCTCGTACCAAATAATCACTTTTCTGTGTGCACTAGAAAGCTATTTATCGATAAATTCAAATCACTATAGTTCTATATCTACTTCTATAGTATATATTTCGCGCGATTTAGGACTTGTGGGGGGAAATTCAATTTCAAAATTTTTCCCTTTTTTTCAATTTCAGTACCAAACGAACGAAATTCTTGTAAAAGTAAATTATTCCATATTTTTGCCGTTACAGTTGATAATAAAGGCTATTTATCTAACAATGGCGCTTAAAATATTGACCTAAAACAGTAAAAAAAAGTGCTATCTTCGTTCGCCACGCACATAGAAGTTTAAATATTTTGTCAACGATAAACAGGTGTGTTATTTCGGCTATTCTGTTATCAATTTAATGAAAACAAAAAAGTAAATACTAAATCAAATGATTACAAGTACATACTATCTTTTATTTGCGCTTCGCTCACAGTAGTGGCTGATGACAACAAAGTTGAGTTATGATTATGTTTACCGTTACATACGAACATAGTTAGTACATGTTTAAGACAATGTACTAAAATACATATTACGAATCATTGTGTTTGCATACTTAAACAGATCATGCAATAACAAAGAAACAATGTACACTGCCGCTCATGGAAGTTCGGACACATAGTAGACATATAGGAAATGATGACAAAAGCACTGATAACGTAGCAATAGGCACCTCTATTTCTACCAAATAGCGAACACATTCTTAACGTTGATTTCCAGTAACATACGCCATCAATAAATGTACTAATTTAAAATAATTTTTATATTTAATTATCATGCAACATTTATGCTGTTTAGAAACTGGTTGTTGGGAATTTTCTAATTTCCATTAAAAAGGATTAAATACGAAATAGCAAATAGAGTCATAAATACTGCATCTTAGACACATGTTGCGACCCCATTTTTACCAGATTTTTGCATCAAACGCTCGAATTCGTATTCAAACGAGTCTGTGCCTGCAATCTGTAGTTTGCACAAGATAACTCTGTCACGCGGAAGACATCATGCGACGCGGAAAGCCAACAAGCAAGGAACAGCGATCTGTAATTATCGCTTTTCATCAGGAACGATTGTCAGTTCGTGAAAATGCAAGAAATAAGTCAACGATAAGTGAGCCAACGATAAGTGACACTCTTCACCAATATGAAGAAACATGGAATTTGGATGACGTGTTCGGCCGGGACTATCACGAATAGCGGATGAAGAACGATTAAAATTAATTTTTATGCAAAACAGAAAATTGACCGCACCTAAAATCACCTCTGAAGTCAATCGCGATCGTGAAAGACCAATTTTCGTAAGCACGGGGAAACGACGTCTCCAAGCGGAAAATCTGCATGAACGCGTTGCCGTACGAAAACCATTGCTTCGTCTAGGAAATCTTCAGAAACGACTTCAGTGGGCACGAACACATCGAAGTTGGACAAATGACGACTGGAAACAGTAGTGTCTGACGATTTTCCCGACCAAGCAATGGTTAGCGTACGGCAACGCGTCATGCAGATATTCCGCTTGGAGACGTCGTTTCCCAGTGCTTACGAAAATTGGTCTTTCACGATCGCGATTGAATTCAGAGGTGATTTTAGGTACGGTCAATTTTCTGTCTGGCTTAAAAATTAATTTTAATCGTTCTTCATCCGCTTGGGAAATTATTCGTGATAGTCCCGGCCGAACACGTCATCCAAATTCCATGCTTCTTCATATTGGTGAAGAGTGTCACTTATCGTTGACTCACTTATCGTTGACTTATTTCTTGCATTTTCACGAACTGACAATCGTTCCTGATGAAAAGCGATAATTACAGAACGTTGTTCCTTGCTTGTTGGCTTTCCGCGTCGCATGATGTCTTCCGCGTGACAGAGTTATCTTGTGCAAACTACAGATTGCAGGCACAGACTCGTTTGAATACGAATTCGAGCATTTGATGCAAACAGCTGGTAAAAATGGGGTCGCAACATGTGTCTGAGATGCAGGATTTATGACTCTATTTGTTATTTCGTATTTAATCCTTTTTAATGGAAACTGGAAAATTCCCAACAACCAGTTTCAAAACAGCATAAATGTTGCATGATAATTAAATATAAAAATTATTTTAAATTAGCACATTTAATGATGTCGTATGTTACTGGAAATCAACGTTAAGAATGTGTTCGCTATTTGGTAGAAATAGAGGTGCCTATTGCTACGTATCAGTACCTTTATCATTATTTCCTATATGTTGTATACTATGTGTCCGAACTTCCATGAGCGGCAGTGTACATAAACATTATGGAGTAAGTATTACCAATCATATCCAAATACATATTAATATTTATTTTAGATGTTGTGTTAGTGCTTAATTTTTTATGAAAACCAATGGAAATATGCCTACAATTAATCATGACAAATTAGAGTTAAAAACATTTTTCTACCCTCGAGTTTTTCCCTATTCGTCTTTTTCGTTCGATTCGACATTTTTCATTAATTACGTGTGCATTTAAGTGATCGTTTCTATCGCCATCAATCATGACAATTACTCTTCGCAATTATACGAGAAACATTAAAAGAAATCCATCTGTAAATAATTTCTCCAGGATAGTATTGACGCCTGCGTTTGAAGGCTCATAACCTTAAAACTAATCAACAACAAAAAATTACTACTTACAATGTAGTTTTCCTATTTTGTCTACACGTGGTCGTTTCAAACTAAACTAATGAGCGTCTTAACGTCAAGTGTACTTTTTTTAGAAAATAAAACGTCAAGCATGTCATATTTCAAAATTATTTATTTCCCAGACATGCAAAATTTTGGCAATGGATCTCAATCGTTCAAAAGTGCATAAACCGCGATAAAAATACCTTTTGGAAAGCGCAGTAAAGAAGCAAAATGACAGCAAAATTACCTGCACTGTACTTCCTAACATATTTAATTTTGTTAAAGGTCAAAGTAGGTGACAGTCGTTTATGACGTTTCTACAAACAGAAAAGTGATTATTTGGAACGAGAACACATAATTACTTGAATTTATTTATAAGATTCAAATGCATATTTACTTGGATGTAGAAAGTTAGGTATATACAAGAAATGCCACATACTCAATCTAAGTAAAATAATTTCTCAGATAAATGCTGTCAACAAATAAATTCTTTCTTTATAAGAACCAATATTGTATTGAAAGAAGTAATTGAATTTTTCGTCCCAAAAATGTTAATTTCTCCAACGAAGTAATAGTAAATCCATCCAAGTGCGTAGTTACTTGATCCAAGAAAATATAAGACATTTAATATAAGTAAGTATTGTTTACTGAATAAAAACCCACCAATTAGTTAACTGAAGTGATTCTCACTTCCTTCAAGTAATCCCTTTCTCTGGAATAAATATGCGCACCGTGATTTTGTCAAGGCTCGCGCGTCCACCCGCGCGTGGTGCTGGCGCCGAGGAGCCTAACCTAGTACGCAAAACAACAACGAACTACCCGTAGGGGATGTGCCTTGTGATTTATTGGGGATGTGTATTGTGATTTATAGTATACAATAAACGTTTCAACACGGAATAGTTTGATGTAACGCACGCAACAGTTTAGAACGAGTAAGTAAATATAACATACCTATCTTGTTAATTAGCAATAGAAAACGTATTTGTGCCAAATCTTTAAAATTCTTACATTAAGTAGCTAAAAATATTTACCGGGAATAAAAATATACACTTCATTGAAGACTGTTTACTTACTTCACCAGAGTAACCACTTTCTTAAATCTAGTAATTATTCCAAGAAATAAAATTTCTTGGTTGAAGTCAATAATCTCTCGCGTATATACGAACCTACCAACTACTTCAGCCAAGTAATTCTCTCGTCGTTCGAGAGATCACTTTTCTGTGTGTATGTTAGCGTCCCGATTTGGAGTTTTAAAAAGTTGGTCACCCTAGTGTAATAGTATTTTTCTGAAATAGTCAGCGCTGATTTATTTAGAACTGCGACCCGATCATAAAAAATTGATGTTTTGCAACCAGAGAAAGCTTTTAACTCTGGTAAATTTGGATACCATCCGATGCGTATATTTCATGCGCCGTTTTCGTCCACTTTTGACGGTTTGTTGTGTATGCACTTGCGTCGGTTAATAACTTTGTTATGCCTGCCTCGTAAAGATTATAAATAAAATTTGCAAATGTGGGTTAGTATGACTTATGCCGCTGAATATTTCGACCTTGAACTGAATACTGTGAGTCAGCACCACCCAAATCTGTACTGCATTAAAACTTGCAGCTTTCAGAATTGTTGACATTTCTCGAGTGATTTTCATTGAGTTATTG
Source organism: Aphodius sticticus (assembly GCA_963966075.1). NCBI lineage: Eukaryota > Metazoa > Arthropoda > Insecta > Coleoptera > Scarabaeidae > Aphodius > Aphodius sticticus. Next base: position 1,990,004 of record OZ014507.1, read on the forward strand.
TTACAAGCGCAAAGTATGCAAACCATTTGCGCCCACCGGAAGTCGAAATTATTGAATTTTCGTTAAGTTATTTGTGCTTCAAAACTGATTAAACAGCCTGACAACAGAACTTTGTTTATAATAGCCCAGGCCCAGGATTTTTGATGAATTTTGTGTAAAATAATTGGGCTTTATGTTGACATCGCACAGTGTGAAAAATTCCAAAAAAGCTGGCCAAAACTTATATTTTATAGTTTTCAAAATAAACAGAATTGACCCTTCATAGTAACTCTTTGATCACTCGCGTATAAGAATCGTAAATTGTAAAAATATTCGCTAAACCGGTTAAGGATGGTATCAGTTCAAAGTTTCGATTTGTGCAAAGCGTATGTTTGGGTGTTTGACACCATTGCAATAATTGTAATTTTCTGTGAGCTTGTTGACAATAGCTTTATTATTTTATAAAATGAAGTGTGTTCCTCAAGGCATGTAAATACGTTTTATAATTTATTCTATGCAGTTAAATAATTTACCATGTTTTTTGCAACTTTTATTACAACGTAGCAAAAATTTTATAAACTTAAAGTTCGCCTAGACTTTTATAAAATTTTCCGCGTATCCCCGGTTAGAATTATAGCTCATTGTAAAGATCAGACTTTGTACTTTTAGAATATGACAGTTTCTCCTCATACTTACTCAAAATGAATTTGTGTTTATTTTTAAAATGTAGTACGTACAATTTAACGAATCAACTTTGTTGCAGGATTTTTAGTTCTTTGAGATATTCTTGAGGTTGGATTGATTTTTCCTTGCCAAAAATTGCGTCATCCTTTAAATTTCTTATTGCATCCAATGCATTTTCGTTGTTGTGTTTTAGGACGACTTGAAAAACAGCAGACAACTCAGAACAAAAATTGTATAGTTTTTGAGTATTATAATTAATTGTAGATAAAAAAAAATGAGTTTTGCGAATCTTGGTGATAAAAATTGCTGAAATGTCGGTTTTGGATTGTGTGCCTGGATATTAAAAGGGACCGATTCCAGGACAGAATGATTTTAGACGCATAGTTTTAGCCGTTTTAAAACTCCGAAACTAGCAACTGACAAATATTCAGTTAGTTATGAAGAAGCGAGGAACATGGTTTGCGAAACATCAGCAATAATAATTTTGATGCATGGCATAACTCGGAATCAACTCATTTTCTAATATCATTACTATTAGCAGGGCTGTGGAGTCGGAGTCGGAGTTCAGACAAATTTCAGAGGAGTCGGAGTCGGACAAAATGTACCGACTCCGACTCCATGTTTAAATAATGTAGAAAAAGACATGCGAGATGGCCGTTGCATCAATAGATAGTAAACGATTAACTAAACATATTATTAGGTCTTTTACAAAGTAAATATAGTTTAACTACAAAACACACAGGTCGGTGGTGAGTGATGACTAGCAAAATGATTATTGTGAGTCGCTTGCCGCGTCGCATATATAGTTTATGTATTTCCAATTTCCAATAACCGACTTCAATATGCTAATTATGATAGCTAGATCATCTACAAATAAATAAATCGGACTTCGATGCATACTTATAGACAAATTAGAACTTTCCAAAGTTAAGCGTCAACGTGTGTTTTTCTTTATTCATCAAAGTTACGAGAATTTGCTCCTATTCGTTCGGCCACAAATAACAGCTGAACAATTCATTAAATATTGCAAAAAGTATTTTAATGATATTCGCTTGCAATTTTAAAAAGATAAAATAGTTTCCTACAGTTTTTGTAAGAAACAACGTGATGGTATCACAGTCGTATTATCAACTCTCAATTTTATTTTTATTTGTCCCGATATCTGAATGTTTGTAAAAGATAATGCTTTACTAGTAAAAATTCGCAATTTTAGCTTTAATGTTTGATAATTTTAAACGTTAAACCGAAATTGATTTTTTTTTTGCACATGAACAAATTTATCAAAAGTATCACCCTTGATTATGAAATATTATGGTATAATCACATACCTTTGTATTTAACAAAATATGTAGAGATTTTAAATTGTTACTGATTCTGTCGAGTGTAGGTTACGGATTTTAAGATTATTGGTGGCTATGTCGTAGTCTTCTTGCGATCAACTAAAAAACACCGATATTCGCAGATTTCGTCACCCACACTTTATAGAATTGAGCCAGATATATTGTTATTATTAGCAAAGGTACAAACTTCACTCTAACGTAATTTTTAATGCATAAACTTAAACATGCATAATATATGTATAATAGCCGATTAAAAATTATAACTGCATTTCCGATTTAAACTCTACCTTAAGTTGAATGTCGGAATATCCATGTATGCAAGTCTTACTCGTTGCAGCCAGAATTGTGACGTCATTACCACTAACAGAAGTAAGAGTTGAGACTATTTTCAGCTTTTTTGCACTTAATGTTGTATTCATTGAAATGAATTTTATTTTGTACTATACAGTGGTTTTGTTGTACTATACTTTTGTTATTATTAAAGATAGAGCATGGTTCAAGTGACAAACTAGTTCAGAATTATGTGCTCTCTAATGAGAAAAGAGTTGAGTGATTTCAGAGATATTTTGAAAATATAAAAAAGCGTCCTTTTTAAATATGGCCATAATTTTGTGGTCTGATCAACAGGCCTTTTTGATTTTATTTACAGAGATTATGTCAGATTTAATTTTTTTGCCATTAAATTCGCTGGAAACAAATAAAATTTTCCCGGAGTCGGAGTTGGAGTCGGACTACCGAACTTATCTGGAGTCGGAGTCGACAGATTTTTTTCCGACTCCACAGCCCTGATTATTAGTACCAAAAATTTTATCAGCGAAACATGAAAATAAAGAAGACAGTTCCGAATAAAAAGATGTAGAAAGTGAAGTATAGATGAATATAGTGAAGCTGATGACGAAGATGAAGAAGACCGAGACGAATGGACAAATACATTTTTATATTCTTTTCTATAATTTTATAGTATTCAATAGGCACAATATCTTTTAATTTACTAAATTTTGAAAATTACTTATTTCTTTCATATTTAAATTATTAAAGAAGAATACTAAGCAAAACCAAATTTCCATTTTAACATTTGGTGCCTAGAATAAATGCTCTATTACATTATATGTTCACTATGATAGAAAATTAATTATGTGCGTTGCAATTTCATAATACTGGAACAAGCGGATTTAAACCTGGTTGGGACATACTTTTCAGGATTTGTCACTGTTACCAGGTTATTTTGTTCTTCTACTCTTCTAATTTTGCTAAAATTATAATACTAAATTTCAACTAAATTCAACATATTAAAACAAATGTCAGCCAATAAGTATATGGTCCGCCATTTTGCTTTCTTATTTCTTGTTCGAATTTATAATCATCCACCTCAAATTCCCACATATACTGATTTCCACTAAATGGGAAATAGTTTTCGAACAAATGTCAGCCATATTGGATCGGACATTTTGTTTTTTTTTTACTTAGAATTTAGATTTATAATCAGCGATCCCAAATCCCCCCTAATACCGAATTTCAGCTAAATTGAAAATAATTTAAGGATTGATGTCAGCCATATTGGATCGGCCATTTTGTTTTTTCAACTTTTGATTTCGGATTTGTTTCGACTTTTGGCCAGGGTTTTGGGAATTTTTCACACTGTGTGCATCAAATTTGACATATGATTAGATTTCTTTTAGACCATATCGTGGCGATTGACATCAGGAATTCTGCTACAAATTTAAATATTATTCGGAAAAGGATCAAAGTTGTAATGGTTGATGGGAACAGCAGTTCGAAAATTATGATTCTAAATTTAGCGCGGTTGTATTTTTAGTGATATAGCGCCCTGTGCTTACGCAAATTCGGTGATGTATGTTGTCAGTGTAGGTTTTTTTTTTTGCCACGGAATCGCGGGTTCAAGCTGACGCTTATGGTCAGCCCGTATTATTATAATATAAACGAACGATCGAGAATGATATTCCTTTTGGCAACGAAAATAGTATACTCACTTTGCTTTTAGGTTAAGTTTGTTTGGGAATTCTGATGTTCGAGAGAGATTGTTATATTTAACAACGATCAAATAATATCAAAATAAGTTATTTACTCTTCTTATACATGAAATAAAAGTATATTGTCCTTTGTTCTTTTTATCTAAGACAGGTTCATTGTCTATCAATTTCTGTAATTAGTATTAGATACACCGTCAATCTTGCGGGAAGAAGAGATTATTTATTTTAAAAGTAGAATTCTATTTCTCATTCATGTTATACCTACAACATAAGCTTTTAAATAACACGTGAATCTTTACAATCTGAGTCTCCACAACCACCAACACGCACCATCAGAAAGAACACGAGAACTGGAGGCGGAGAGAATAAAAAGTTCAAAGTTTCAAAATCAAGAAAATACCCTACTGCCTACAGTGTAGGCCCTACACTGTATTAGGTGCAGAAGCCATTTCAAGAAATAATAAATCGAGAAAACAACACTTACCAGGTAATGAAAGTATCTTCTTAGCACTTGGCTTGATACTTCGTCCTGAAGATGTCTCTTGCAACAGGGTGCGAAACGTCGACTGCTTTGAAGTCATCAACGCGGTTTCCACCCGGAAATCAATATACCACTGATTCACACCGCGGAAGTCTACAAACGAGAAAGACCACAATTTTAGAATAATAACAACACACCGGTCTATTGGCATATTTCAATACACTTGAATGTACATGAAACTACTTCGAATTTACGCGAAAATTAGCAAAATTTTGACGGAGTTATCAACCGGCCTACGGACAAGACGCAAATATTTCGGAAATATATATGGAACGTCATAACCGTTCTATATAGAGTTCGCACGGCCTTTCAAAAACAAGTTTTTTTGAGACGCTGATATGCGGCTAGCATGCTGGTATATAACGGTAATTTAAAATGCAAATATTGCGAATTAAATATAGTAAATTCTTTTAGGATGTTTTGAGATATTATGGTTTTTGAAAATACCATAAGCGAATAGTAGGCATTACATTTTTTAAAAATATATTGGCCCTAAACAGATATTTTATTAACGTAAATAGATTTTTGTTTATAAGAAAGAAATTAGTTTCTTACATGTTTTGATACAAATAAACACATTTTTTTGATGATTTGGTAACAACAAAAAATATTTGTTTATATGTATGGAAATATTGAGTCGCCGCTCACAGACACCGAGAAATGGTTGTGTAATATTAAGAAAATGACATTCTTAACATCATTTGTTTGTTTTAGGACAACACATACCTGTAATAAGAATATTTCTTTGACATAAAAAAAAACCTAAATATTTGCTTTAAGTAAACGATTGTTTTGATTTAAGAAAGTAGTTGTTTTGAAAATAGTATAAAGGGTTATTATGCTATTTTCCCGACAATGTACCTGACGTAGAAATGTCCAAAAGCTCCAATATTGATGGAAAAAGACTAAGCAGAAGCGACACCGGGTTACTTTTCTAGTTGGAAAAGAAGACTATTAGTGTCAAACTACTAGTGACATACGCCTACTCAAAGAAATATCGAAGACAATAATCATAATGCCTCTGATATATACTAATTTCATGTTATTCAATAAAACGTTACTTTTTGAATATTTTGGACCAGCATGTTATATATCGTTGAAAAGAGGAAAAAAGGCTCTATTCATTTCAGTCATAGCCAGCTATGGTTTCCATTTAAAAAAACACAACTTTATGTTATATCTACAAAACTATTAGAGATATTTAAAATCTGTGAATTCCACTGAATTCTAATCGAACAAGTGCCTGAAGAACGTGCAAATATCATTCGTCTGATTTAACAAACAACAAAGATATCGACAAGTATCAAAATAGCTAAAAATCTAGTTTTGTGTTATAACTCGAAAACAAAAGACGATAGCTAATTTTGGTTTTCACCATTGAGTTTCTCTCAAAAAAAGACGACACAACAACCTTACTCATTTTTCGATATCTCTTATAGTTACCGAGTTCTCCTATAGTAATATCGAATTTGGCCCACCCTGTACATCTAAATTCCTTATCTATATTTAACTTGCACTACTGTTCAAAATTCCGAAATTAAATTTTTCTGATCGTATCGTACTAATAGTAAATAATCTTCCACTGTCCCAGCTACGTTTCCGTTACGATTGACGTTGTGCGCGCTGCACAAAATTTATATCATTTGTATTAAACCGCTTTAACAATTAAAAACTGAAGAAAACAGAAATGCTAATCTATAGAAGAGACTCTAAATGAAACATGAACAAAAATTTTAATTTTTGTGGCAAGCGGTTTACGAGGAAAAAAATTGGAAAGACGAGCGTTAATATAAAAGTGCAAAAATCGGGTACATTTTCTCATTTCTCTCGCGCTCATGTTTACACCGAGAGGCAAAAAATGTAATGTCAATTATTAAATTACCACGTAATTACAAATTCAGAATGGTAAATTACGCAGGCTTTAATTACCGGGTAATTAGAAGTCGGTAATTAATAATAAATGTGTTACAAAATACTTCATTCAATATAAAAAGATTAGCTATATATTCTCAAACAATATCATTCGGCAGAGTGGAAAAGGGATTTGATAACAAAAAAAAATTGTGAAAAAAATATCTGAATGTCCAAGAAATAATAAAGAAATAAAAATAAATGGCTTGTCATTGTTCTGGCCTTTGAAATTATCATAAATATATATTAAATTTCCATACATACTATAAAAATTATAAATTTGTAGTGGTCAAAATTTGACATTCCAAAAAAATATGTTTGTGTACGCTGATTTTTAGACAACAATTTCAAGGCTATTAACAAAATATTATGGGATCTTCTATTCATAGAACGGCGCTACAAATCGAAATTTACGACATCATAAAATTTATTTGAGCCTAAAATTTTCCAAATGCTGCATCAACACGTATTAACTTATATTTATAATTTTTTTTATCGCGCGTATGAAGATCACATCAATACTTGACAGAACTCGAAATTGAGTTATATTCGGAATCTCTGACGTCAAGCCAACAGGGAATATGTTGCTATTTATTCAGGGCTGCTGATTATTTTTGATCATTTTCAGCGTTCACGTTTTGAACGTACCTACATACGTCTCGTTTTGAAAACAATAAAAACTGCATTGTATGTGATATGTGATGAGTGTAATCTCTGCTAGCGCAACAGTACGCTGTCCTTGTTGAATTTAATTTAATTATTAGTGCAAATTGGCCAACCGTGCCATACATATGTACATACCTAACGCAACAATCGGTGTGAAGAGCACACAACGTATTCAAATTTTATAAACCAGGTTAGTAATTCTATGTAGGTACTAAGTCTAATATACTATCGTGGCCATATATTATATACGGTCTTTTGAGGTCGATTTTCTCGCAAATCTAGGCACAAAAAAGTTTCAAAAAATTCTGATGCTGTCCTTGATTAATATGCTACAAGTCATAAAAATTAGATAGCTGTATATGTTGGCGTTTACCCGATTTATCGAAATTAAGAAGACTTGGCGCTGTTTTTGCCCAGTAAATTTCATTCGTTTAACTTTAGCAATTAATTACTCCGGAAATAATCCATAGATTTCAACGAATTAAAAAGTAAAATTACCTGCGAAATGTTGGCTTTTAATGTGCATTTTTGTAAAATGATCGGATTCCTGGTTGACGTTATTAGAAGAGCTAGAATAATGATATATAGATTGTAGGATATGTTGAAATATGTGTAAAGTTTATTACATAATCATTGTTTATCTTGGATTTTCCATACAAAAGATCGTGCTGAAGCGCCGCGTGAATTCCGACGCTCTTCGGTCTTTGGTGTGGTGCGGGGAAGGGAGTCGTCAGCGGTGCTGTTGATAGTGAGAGAACCGGACAGCTGATTATCAATACACAAAAAGAACGATAACTTGCCAAGGTAGTAATTTTAACTAACAGAATTAAATTCTTATCTTCTAAATTTTTGCAGAATTTTTATTAAAATGTATGGCCCTAACTGCCATCTCTCGTCTCGATAGTATTGACTCCTGTGTTTGACGGTTCATAACTCTAAAACTACCGAACAGAAAAATTGAAATAAAGTGTGTCATACTCCTGAATCACATTCAGGTTGCATTTAGAGCGTCTTCTATAGATTTTGATGGAAGCGGATATCTCAGTAACAAATACTAGCATGATATCGGGATATGCACGTAATCAATCGTCATATTTTATTTAATGCGACTGTAGAAACAGAATTGCATAATAATTTTTTTCTACTTTGCATTCACAATGCACACATTGTAACACTGTTTTCGGTGTTACAATTAACACATTGTAATACCGAAAACAGTAACATTTTTGTCTAAGATTGGTACACAGTGCGTGCGTTCTGCCACTTTAGGCGCTAACCGCTTGAACTCAGCGGACGGCAGCTATTGGGCAGCAACAACATGAACGCGAAGGCCATTGGTTGCTGAGTTCAAGCGCTTAAGCGGCTTAAACTGGCAGAACGCACCCAGTGATATCAAATGCCATATGTCAAACGTACAATACATAACCCAACATAACCACACACTGCATCTTCTTAATCGCTTGCAATCGCATAAACTGCGAAATATCAATATTCTATACATATTTAAACATGGGTGTAGCCTGCTATAGAATGGCCAAAGGATTGGGGCTTTCTTAGTTTTGCTGTGTTCATCAAAATACGCCAGCATGACGTTTACGGTGATGTTTTACGACTCTGGTAAGTGATCGTTATCATTCTTTTCAACTAAACATCAAATCCCCTTTTCAGATATAATTCAAGGACCACATTTACTTTAATATGGTATTATGCGAAGATCAAACCTACATCGTAGATATGAACGATTTTAATTACTGCTGCGAGATTGTATATGCGCAATAAATGGTTTATCAGCATACACGTACAAAGCTATAGTACATTTAAAGTGTAGAGGATTCTTAGTTTATGTAATGTATAAGTTTTCGGTAATATTTTGGACGCTTGGATACTCGGTTCAATTCGTATTCGTTTTTGTCCGTCGCTTTCGACTTCGTCTTAGTTCTGGTTGTATGCAACGTATTGGTATTACCTCCATCACATGTAATTTTACTAAATATAATTTATTCTAATAAAGTACTTTGCCGAAATTAGAATTGGGTTTCAATTAATTATAAGTGCTTGTAAATATATAAGCCGCAACAGCTACGTAGCGGAATTAGGTAGACACCGCTATTAAACGTTAAGCGTTATAGCAATTCTTTAGTAAGTTCTTGTTCTTCGAAGTAACTAATCAGTCACCGCCAAACACATCTATTCTGATTATTATACTTATGAAACCACTATTTTAAAGTTAACTTTTTAGGATAAGTTTCATGTATTTATCACAGTAGGGTTAAAAGTGTTGCCCCAAGCTCCATTATGATCATCGTTGCGACCTCGCTGAATATTTATTCAAACTTGTAGGCTAAAGTAGAGTAAAATTATTCACAATTAGATTTTATCATGATTTTATCTCATCCTTAACGAAGTTGACAGTTACTACAGTGCTGCCACGTGGTACCCGCAAAATACCCTAGATTCTACTTTAGCGCGATATAGTAACCACAATTTCTAAATTTATATAAAATTAATGACGCAAAGTAGAAAAAATAGTATATTACACTCGTTTTATGAGACGTATTGGCGCACTCGTTCCATTTATTCCAAAATAACTCGTGCGCCAATTTGACGTCTTATAAAACTTGTATAATAATATACTATTAAGTAATTTTTAAAACGATTTAATATGACTGATATAAATTTCGTGCAGCGCGCACTACGTCAATCGTAACGGTAAATGGAAACGTAGCTGGGACAGTGGAAAATTATTTACTATTAGTACGATACGATCAGAACAATTTAATTTCGGAATTTTGAATAGTAGTGCGAGTTTAATATAAATAAAGAATTTAGATGTATAATTATTATACCCAACAATATTTTACAAACACGGATTCAAACGGATTCACTGATCGCCTCAAAACTTCGCGTCTTGTTCGACTGCCGCGCACCACAAGCGAGGGAAGCCGAACTGCGCAAAATATTGTTCATGTTTATTTTGGTCTTAAAAATTAACAAATGGTCGGAATGCTATTAAATTCAAGTGATATGTATCACAGTAAATAAGGATTATTTGCATGCCAACTGCGTTGTCCTGCTAACATTCGTTCCTGAGATATCGGCTTCCATCAAAATCTTGTTCGCTACCTTTATTACATAAAACCTGAAGAGTACAAAAACGCCAATCTATAAAAGAGACTGTAGATGCAACCTGAACAAAAACTCATTCTTTTTTTTTTCTTATTTTGTTCAAACACAGAGTGTTTGTGGCATAACACCTAGTCAATGACTAACAAGTTATTTTCACTTAGCCTAAACTGATAAAATAATGAGTGTTTCTACAATTTTGCCCATTGGCCCAAGTTGTTTAAGTCTGACAGTTTTCACCACTCAAGTAGACGGCGGTTGTTTTCACCTACACTATCACTGTGAATACACTACGGGTGCTCTGCTTTTAGTCACTCCCGCACTAGTTCGAATGGTTTAGTTCTTTTCAGCCGACGCACTAGCGCACTGTTGTCTAGCAGCTGGATGGCTTCAATGTTGTCGTGGTGGAGTAGACGATCCTCGTGCTTCTTAGCAAATTTTGATATTTCGCTAGTTACCATCTCCATGCGAAGGTCCCGATGAAGATTGGTGTTTTTGATGTACCATGGTGCACCAACAATGGCCCTTAGAACTTTATTTTGGAACCTCTGAATGAGGTTGTTATTGCACTGCTTAGTGCATCCCCATAACTGTATTCCATACACCCATACTGGCTTTAATATTTGCTTGTATAGTAGGAGCTTATTTTGCACTGACAGGGCTGACCTCCGTCCCATTAGCCAATACATTTTGCGGAATTTTAGGTCGAGTTCGTCCCGCTTTTTCTTAACATGTACTTTCCATCTAAGCTTGGCATCCAGTGTCATGCCAAGGTATTTCGCTGTATCCGCGTATGGAATATCGTTCCCATTAATGGTTACTGAAATATAGTTAACTCTCTTATTGGTGTAGTTTACATGCGTGGATTCATTTAGTTTGATGCGCCATTTCTTTGTCCAAAGGTTGATTTTGTTTGCAGCTATCTGCAATTTTTCAGTTGCTTCTTCGACACTGTCACTAATCGCCAAAATAGCCGTGTCGTCTGCAAATGTTGCCACTGTGGTTTCTCCCGGAACAGGAATATCATAAGTATACAGTAGGTACAAAAGTGGTCCCAATACACTTCCTACAAAAACTCATGACATACTTTATTTCAATTTTTTTTCTTCAGCCCATAACTCGCCTTCAAACGCAGGAGTGAAACCTATAGAAACGAGAGATGGCAGTTAGGGCGATTTTCTCGTGCGGGTCACATATTAGAAATTGAAATTATCGTCAAATCTAGATTGGTTTGAAAACAGGTGGACAATTGGGAATAATTTATGTTTATTCCCATTGAACTTTATGTTTTCAAAAGTTAAAAAAGAGTGAAAATTAGGTACGTTAGGATTGCTGTGTTGCTTAATCTGTTGTTGTGGTGACTTCCTGTAATCGCTTCAGTGGAGTTGTATTGGGAAATAACGATTATTATATTGTATTGTATGTGGTACAGTTTGTTTAAAAACAAATTTAAAATCTGATCCGTTACTTTTAATATTCGTATACCGGGTGGTCTTTTTAACTTGAGACCCTAAATATCTCGAGAAATATGCATGGTACGACAAAAGTGTCTGAAATAAACTTGTAGGACGCAAAGGGGGAAATGAGATGGCGATATCAGTTTCATTGCAGATGGCGCTGCAATCGGTGAAAATGAGGTTAACTTCATCTTTTGAAATGGGTAAACCCAACTTTTTTTATTAAATTATGATTTTACGCTAAATAAGAACAATCTTTTGTATGAACATTTTTTTCGTACGATGCATTTATCAAAAGTTATTGACGATGGAAGTTTGTGGCGTCTGCGGTAGTTACGACCGCTGCCACTGCATGGGATGCGCTCGCCGGCTGGCAGTCAAAGCGACGACTGAGTAGACACTCATGGTACAACGTAGGAAGGTATGTGCATAAGAAAATGCATCGTACGAAAAAAAGTTTCAGACAAAAGATTCTTCTTATTTAGCGTAAAATTCATAATTTGAAAGTTGGGAAAGTGTATTTAAGAAACTTTTGTCGTACCATGCATACTTCTCGAGATATTCAGGAGTCTCAAGTTAAAAAGACCAACCGGTATATTGGTATTATGTCGATTTTGACGTATTACAGACAACCAACAACTTTTACCCACTAAACACAATATTTCGACATTAACCGATAGTTTAAAATAACTCAGGCATTCCCAACCTTGATCTACAATGGTTGCAGGTTTCGGATACGGCCTGCAAGCAGGTCCAAACCAGATCTGTGTACATTTACACATTTTTTTTGGGAATCCTGCCTCACCAGGAGACGTTCATATATAAATATTTTTATATCGCAATAAATAAAGCGGCCGCAGCGCTGATGTTAAGCAAACACGACGACGCGGGGCGTCGGACGCGCCTGTTTGTTTTCCTTTAATTAACCTCATTCGCGCCGTCATTTGTTTTCGACGGAAAGCGCCGCACGTTTTGTCAATCGTCGATTGTTTACGTACAGATACGGCAAATCATTCGAACAGAGTTAATTTTTATTTTACGATATTGGAACAAAAATCAAGACGTGAAATCACCGATAACACTAATGGTTGTTGTTTTGTTAAGTTACTGGCGTCCATCTTCCAAATCTTGGTGACAATATTGAACTTTGATTCCAAGAAAGACAACAGGGTATTTGACTGTATTAAAAATATGGCTTGTATTATAATCATCCTAATAGATTACAGTTTAAGAAAACTATTTGTTATTACTTTTCAAAAAAAAAAATGCTTCATTTCTATTAAAAACCAAAATTAAAATTGAATTTTATTCACGTCCTATCACGTGATTAAAAACGCTCTGTAATAGGCTCAGTCTCCAGTGACGTCATTCGTTAGTACGCTTAGAGCGCGTTCGGTTTTTCAGGGTAGGGTATGGGGAGAGTAATGCTCAGATAACCTGGGTTGGCTGTCTCTCTCTTATATGCAGATAAACGCCGTATGACGTTAGTCCGCCTATTATGCAGCGCGTCACTCTCACCGTACCCTACCCGATTATCCGAACGCGCTCTTATGCTTCTCCCGTTTGAATTTAATAGCACTAAAGTGCCATGTAAGCATAACTTTGTAGGTTAGGTTAGCCCTAACCTTAAGCTGTCAGATCAGATAATACCGTTCGAAAATACGATAGATAACTTATTCTAGTCAGTTTTACTTATGTCGAAGTAATCTTCACAACAAAAAATACTTGTATTGGCCGCTATTTATTTCATTGGGATTTCTACGAGCCAACCACTTTCTTCGCAGTTTCAAATCTTGCGGAACAGCTACAAATAGTTTATCTGGAGTTCTTTATGACGTATATCTGCATTGTGGATTTATACACCATTTATAACGCATTTTTATGTAGAAATTGTGAAAACAACACATCATACAACACAATTACCAAACGGCGACGATGCCGATGCTGATAGACCATATGGGCCGATTTGACATCTACTATCGTGTGACGTCACACAACAGAAAGTATCGCTTTGCCGGGACTTTTTATGATTCAATTTTTAACGCTGATTTTTATGAAATATTGGGGAAATAATTACGAAAAATAATGCATTTACAATGTAGAGTGAAGGAATAAACACACTAAGATGGTTTTCCAATAATAGTCAAATACCCTATTTACCTTATTGAGACAAATGCACTGCTCAAAAACATTAGGGCAACACTTTTTTTGAAACCTATAAATCTTTAAATAATACTTCTAGCAAAATCAAACTTGGTATACTTATATTATACGCATATATTTAACTAAAGAAAATTACAAAAACAATGTTACAATTCTTAGTTACTACTAAGTTACACTTGAAAATGTAAATTAATAACGCAAAACAAAATGGAAATGACTGTCATAGTATCGATGACAGTCGGGTTTTTGTGGGGTGAGGTTTAATGCACTGTATGCCCTCCACGAGCACGAATCACTTCCTCACACCTGCGTGGCATGCTTCGCACTAGTCTGCGAAGAGATTCTTGGGGTATGCTTTCCCATTCCTCAATCAGGGCTTGTATCAGTTCCCGTATGGTTAGTGGTGGAGTAGGGCGCTTGCGAACGCGTCGGTCAAACTGATGCCACACGTGTTCAATAGGATTCAGGTCAGAACGCCGGCCATTTCATGACCTGAATTCCACGTTGTTGTAAAAAGTTTCTGGTGATGCCAGCGGTATGTAGCTTTTTTACCGACTACATATGCAGCAGGCACCACAATTTTCCTTGGAATTCATGGCATTTAGTCTACCATGAACCACAACAAGATCAGTTCTGTTATCTGTATTGATTCCAGCCCAAACAATCACAAATCGACGACCAAATCTATCCACTTCCTGTGTATGTATAGCGGCTGTGTAGTAGGGTGTATAAAAAATGCGTTTTCTTCCAAATTCAAAATATCAAGTTGATAAAAGGTTGTCCCTGTGGATCCTCATATACCACAAAAAATAGCCCAATTGAATAATATGTAGGTCTCCCACAAGGGGCGTAGCGTTTATGATTTTCTTTAAAAATTTGAATTTTTTCATATTTGTTTTAAGAAATATTAAGTGGTTTATCTTTTTCAAAGGCCACATGACCGCACATAATAAAAAATTTAATAACAAATAAACTTTTACCGACATTTAAGCACATTTTTTAAATTATACGAAAATGCTTTTTTTTTTCTAAAAATTGTATCGAATCTAAATAAACTCCAGGCGATCTAAATGTTGCATTAGAGTAATATATTTTTGTATACGGTAATTTTACACCTTATTGTTAAACTTTTTGTATTTGAAAAAGAAAAATCACTTAATAGGGTATTCTTTAATTCGAGGGCAGGATTTGTAAAGTTTGGGCAGATTAATATTTTTGTTCTTTGCGGGTTTTAGTATATTTTTTTATATTTACGTTTAGGGCGATTAAAATTATTTCCATTATTGTTTATTTTTTCTGTAGTATGGAAGAAGAATTCTTGAAATTGAATCTCACCGCTTGTTCTTAGTTTATTATTATTTTTTGTGTAATTGATGTTAAAGTCACCTCAACAATCTTTCTTGATGTGACACAAGCTTTCGATAAGGTTTGGCATGAAGGATTGATACACAAACTAAAGAGTATGCTACCTTTACAATACGTCGAGCTGCTAACATCCTATATATCTGATAGACTATTCAGAATAAAACAGATCGATGAATACTCGGAACTAAAAGAAGTCAAAGCTGGGGTACCCCAGGGTAGCGTATTGGGACCAATTCTCTATCTACTATATACAAGTGACCTTCCACAGATGGAAAATGTAACAGTCGCCACATTCGCAGATGACACGGCTCTAATGGCAGTGGGATCAACTAATGGTGAATCTACCGAGAATCTTCAACAAGCTTGTAACAAAATATACAAATGGACCAGAAAATGGAAGACCAAGCTCAACGAACTGAAATCTGTCCACATTAACTTCACAAACAAAAGAATCGAGGACATACCTCATGTCAAAATTAACGACGCCATAGTTCCATATGCGAACACTGCAAAGTATTTGGGTATGACACTGGATACAAAACTAAGGTGGAAAGAACAAGAGTAGAGCTTGGCCTCAAATACAGAGAACTGTACTGGCTTCTGGGAAGAAACTCTCAGTTGTCAGTACAGAACAAACTACAAGTCTACAACCAAGTACTAAAACCGATTTGGTTATACGGCATCCAGCTTTGGGGCTGCGCAAAAAGCTCCAATATACAAGGAATCCAGATCTTCCAAAATAAAGTACTAAGGAATATGGTTAACGCTCCTTGGTACATACGGAATAGTGACCTGCACCGTGATCTTGGTGTCCCACAAGTCATCCAAGAGATAAAAAGATTCGCCACTAAGCATGAATCTCGCCTAAGCCATCACGTCAACGTAGAGGCCCTGCAGCTACTGGACAACCAGAATCTAGTGAGAAGATTAAAAAGAACTAAACCCTTCGAACTAGTGAATCAGTGAAATGTGTAAAAAGCAGAGCACGGTGAGTGAAGTGTTAGTGCTTCTTGTTTGGGACAAAGTAAATATAGGAACATCAGTGGATAGCCTATTAGAGACTAGTACCTAGTTTTAAGAATTCAGATTTAAATTGATGGTTAATCTTTTAGATTAGTTTCAATATGTTAAGCATCTTATGCTTATTAATAAAAAAAAAATTATTTTTTGTGTAATTGATGTTAAAGTGAACAATAAAGCAGTTTTTATTTATTTAAATTTATTTGTTATGTTAAACTTTTCGATCAGTTTCGAGCAAAGTGTGGTTAATAATAAAAACAAAAGAAAAATCTGTTTATACAGACTGACAGTCATCGTTCGAAAATTTAAGTGCGCATAAACACTTAATACACACTTGATTCGATTGTGTTCACGAGTTTGACCGCGTTGTTTATAAAGTGTGTTAAATCAACTGATTGGTGGCTTTATGAGATGAATATTTCCTGGTAACGTCACACAGTTACAGTTTGTTCTGTTGCGATGCCATTATCCATTAAGTATAGCCTATTTATGATTTATTCTGATTGAGATTGAGTTCAATCTGCCTGTATCTTGTTTTCCAATGGCATGATTTATACGTTGATAAATTGTCATCGAGGGTTTGCCATCTTCGGCTGACAAAACGCAGTTTTCAACGTAGCTCAATGTCAATGGCAGGCAGATGATGAAACCACGCGTTCCAGGAATAATAGGCTTGATGATGAATTAAGGTCAAGCCCGGTAGCGAGTGATAACATAATGAGAACAGCGTTCTGGCGATTGACCATGTTATTTCGCAAACCTACAATTTAATAGCGCTGTTGGACGACTGCCAATTTTAAATTTTCGGTAACTGCATGCTGTAGGCCAATGACGTTAGTTTGTTGTTGGGAAAATTTGCAAATATCTCATATAGTCCGACAAGGTTAGGTTGCGATTACTTCTTCTTTTCTTAATTTCCGTTTGACAGGTGAGCTGAGCAACCGTCTCACTATGCGGTATTTGACGTCACAACCTGGCCAAAAATAGTTCCTTGGCGTTTTTAAAAGAAAATGTATATTAACGTATATTAAACTCAAATATAATTCAGATAATTTGTTTTTAAAGGAAACAGAGGGAGGTTATCACCTATTTTTTAATATATATTTTATACAGTGTGTCCCACATAAGAGTGTCACACCTTCATATCTTTTTTATATTTAATCCAATTTTAGTAATTTTTTTTTTCAAATATAGAACACATATGTGTTCACATATGCAATATTGCTCTATTTACTGCCAAAAAAATCAATTGTCTTCTTTAAATGCAAAGCACCTTGTGATCGCAAAATAAATGGCAAAAAATCAAGAAATCACTTTAGGGATTTTTTATCGAAACATTTTACTAATAATAATTGTTCAGAATTGCCCAAAAACCCTAAACCCAAAATTTCATGAAAATTAAAAAATATTGAAATTCTCTTCAAAAATAATTCGTCCGTAAATCCGTAAATCATTAAAAAAAAGTAAGTAAAAAAGTCCGTAAATAATTATTTGCATAGGCAGCTGCGCTTAAAAAAGTGTGCTGTGGAAATTTTATTTGAAATAAAACCTGAACTGTCAAATAGCACAATTAGAAATCGACATAATAAAATATTTCCAAACATCAGACATGTACGTTTCCAGATATAAAGTTGAAAACAGAAAAGGAGGTTCAAGTTTGCAAAACGCAGAAAAAACATTCGTTTCAGAGCTAGAGAACTTCTTTGGTAACGAATTTTAATTTGAATTTTGTTATGAGTTATGAGATTGGTATAACGTTGTAAATGCTGCACAGAAAAATACATTCTTATGCCCACAAAAAATTGTTTTCGAGCACTACGCCGGCCGTATTGCCAACGAGATATTATCGTGGTAAGTTTTAGACTACATATGACTGGAATAAGCAATAATAATTTATGTTTTTAAGAGGCTGGTTCAGCCTAACTTCAGGTCTGTTCTGCTCAGCTCTGGTGGTCCCCTATTGGTCCAATTATTCAAACAGTTCAATGCTCCTGTGGGTTAATTATTGAATAATGATAGGATCTTATAAGATTACAACAATCTGAATTAACTATTCTAGTGCGTCACATCTCCATATTTATTATACCCATGCCCAATTTTAAACAATTGCAGCTCAAAGATAGACATATAATTGGAGGACGGGTGATATCCTGATTTCAGGAATAACATTTCAATTATGTATTTTTGCGATTTGCCGCAGAAGTTCCACTTTATGTCAATGTACAATTTGAAAAAAATCCAATAAATGAAAAGTAATAAAGCCACACCTTTGAAGAATCGGCGTCGTATTTTCCCAATTTTTCCATCCATGTTCGAGTCTGAACAGTGTGTCCATCTACGATGTTCTCGAGAACTAGTCGTCATTAGACGAAGATAATAGTAATGGGTCTATCTCTATCTACCATATACCACCAAAAAAGGCTGTTACTCGCTAAAATTCACATTTATATTTACTGGGACAGATTTCGAGAGTTCTAACCTAAAAATCCGATATAATCTGAAAATGTAGAAAACTTGGGGCCACTGCACAAAGAAGTATTCTAATCGAAATTAGGAGATTACATGAAAATTCTACTATTATATCAGACATCAATCAGGTTTGTGCCTAAAGAAGTATACTATTGTTTTTTAAAATTTCCTTTTCAATTGTTAGGTTAGTTAGCAGAATATACATATAAGGTATACCTACATATAAACAGTGCTGTTTTATCCATTCTACTACCAGAGAATTCAAGCTCCAAGTATGGTATGATGCAGATAGCTCATTACCGGTTTTGTAATTGGATTCAAATCACATTACGAGGAATCAAAATCCTTACGTACTATTTTGTTGATCGAAGAGAATTTCTAGACAAGAGATGTGATTACTAATTTTCATAATTTCCATGAACTGACAATAAAATTATCGAGGTATGCTGAAGATTACCGATTTTTTATCAAATTTTTTTGGTAATATTACTGGAAGACGTCTATAACATTATTATATGAGCAATGTATAATGGGAGATAGTCGACTTGTCAACCACTGACTCCAGATGTTTTTCTTCTCAAGTGCAAAGAGTATCGAGAATTACGAGAATTACACAACAAACCGCAGATAGTATTGCAATTAGCCCCGAAGAACCGAACAAGCATTACGACCCGTAAGCGTGTGGTCTCATGATAGCGAGGATCAACATTTTTGTGATTTTGATATTATAATATAATATTAATAAAGCTATATAATATTATAAAGCTTATGTTGTCTAATTGTCTTTTATAAATAATATATGAATTACAAATTGGTAAATAAAGAATAACTTATGTTTTTCTTATACGTCATCAGATCCCTGTGCTGTGGATGAACATACGTATGTAATATCGACCCATGCAACAAAGACTATAGTAACTACATTTAGTTTGTTAGTTACGATAGTCTTCGTTGCATGGGTCGATATGCATTTGTTTTTCAGTAGCTAGGCATAAGTGTATTATCGGCTGAGAAATGAGTGCATAATCTATCGTACCAAGAGTAAGTAATCTGTGACCAAAGTTATTGGTACGGGGTTTGCTTTTTAGGAGGTATAAATGTATATGGGCGCATAATCTCAATACACTTTCAAATATTCCACATATTCATAGTACGTGTGTTTTTGCATATATCACTTCATAAACCGTAGACAAATGTTGAAGTTATTTATCATATAAATATATGATAAATATCTCACATTCTCCACATAGGCTATGTCACGGTTAGGTCAACAATTTATCACAGTAATTTTTAGAGCTACCATGTTATGTTAGTAACCGTTGTAAAATCACTAGACAGCCTGCTTACGTGTGCAAAAATAAATTGAAACAGCGTTAAAGTCGTTAGATCATATAATGTTGACCGCACGTCGGCAAAGTCTATCTTGTTCCAAAGTAGCTTTAGCGAAAACGTCGACATCCCCACGCAAAGACCAATTCTCGACTGATTTTTCTAAACATATCAAAAACAGCCAAGCCTCTGTCGATCAGCTGTTGGACAACGCTCTTAATACAAAATGTATACGAATTAATATGATCTTGTGGTAAACAATACAAATACACTTTAAACCTATTTGTAACTATTTTCAGAAACAGTTTTCACTTGTAATAACAACATAAGTATTCAAAATACAGCATATCTTTTTAAACATTTTTAAACACTTCTTATTGATGTTTATAGATTCTACACTTGCTCAAGAATCATACAAACTTAGTTTTGCAACGCAGTTTTTTTTAAATGGCCAAAACTAAAATCAATTTTGAAGTTTTGACCCTTTTATCTTATGATTTTGTAATGCATAAACAGCCGCGGAGCATGTACAGTGTACACTGTACAGTCACAGCACTTGCCTTGATTAGCAACGTGAGTTGTGGCCTAAAAAATACTCAAACATCACCTCAAAGATGTTCATAACTCTGAAATGAATTAACGGAAAAAAAAATAAAATAAACTGCGTAATACCTCTGAAACATTTCTATATAGCATGTATATCTATCAAAACTGTCTACCCTTGAATTATTAAACTTGAATGCGACACAAACGAAAAATCGTACCCATTTTTACAAACTTGTACAAACAACCATGATTACATAAAAACATAAATGCTAATCAATAGACAAGATGCCAAATTTTGCATTTCTTGCAAAATCTCTTCTTCCTAGTTTCCCTAGTTTATCAACAAAATTTTCGTGTAAATAAACATCTTATGTTATGCTGATCTAACCTAAAATGAATTCCAATCTCACATTTGTCTTGCTTGTTTCAGTTAGCCGGCGACAACATCACCTCAATCAAAAGAAATAGTAGACGTAAAAGTTTAGGACGTATCATGGACAACAATAAGAACACCTCCAACAAAGATGCTTCCCCATTAGAAGAAGTATCAGCGACAAAAATACAAGCAGGCGTACGCGGATTTTTAGTCAGACGAAGACAACAGAAGACAAAATCGACACCAGAGTCACCCTGAAGCATCAACTTAATCTTAACATGATCAGCAAAACACCAAAGCTTGACTATCGTAACCATAAACTGTATAGTCTTTAGTTTCAAAATATTCTTCTTCCATCTTACACAGTGGAGCTAAAATATTGTTTCGTCTTATAATAATGTGTTACTTTATAGTTTGTGAAGATGCAGTATTCATTATAGTGAAGTAATTAGTCCAGTCAAATGGTGTTTTAGCCGGGAAAAAAATATAGAAGTTCCCTTTTCTTTCATTCTATATGCTTTTTTGGGGTGTTGAATCCGAATTTCAACTTTGCAACTTCCCACGGATAGGCTTCACAACCAAAATCGGAAAAAACCTCAAAATCTGCGACTTTTCTTCATTTATTTGCGAGAAAATCATATAACTATGCACTTTTCGGCGTAGACCACTATATACAAAAATAAAGTACACTAAATTTCCCATCAAAAGGCACCCTCAAGTGTATTTTTTGGTTGAATGGTTTGGCCGCTAGAGCGCGCTGAAATTGTATGTCACATTACGCGAAACCGCCAGTCACGAACCGTTCACCAAAAATTCAGTAGAGACCTATGTTATTACTATTTATTTATTAAAAACTATATATTTCTTCTTTTTTAATTGATACTTAATGTATTATGTATTTTTTCTTGTAAAAAAAACAAACATAATCATTCGGGCTCTTGACTTAGCGGCTTCGCTTAGGTTAATATGACATAAAAAAAAATATCAACCAATTCTCGCGGCTACACAGTTTGGCTTAAATAAGTGATAAAGATGTGCAATTTGTAGGGAAATTAATGTAGTTTTCGCACAATCCTAGCCTTTTTAACTAACTTGAAAACTGGGCTTTACACAAAGTAGGTAAATTTAAATTTAAAAAAAAATATAAAAAATTTAATTATAAGGATATTGAAGGGATATCGAAGAAAAACTATTGAAGCAATCTTAATGGTACAATAGGATGAACTGTAGAGAATTAAATTACGAAGAAAATGACAGGTCAAACGATCCGATTGGATAATTAAAACCGGAGAAATTCATAAAAGAAGAAAAAATTCAAAAAAGAATTCATAACTCCGCCATTTTTGAATATTAACCGCTGAAACTTTGCACAGTGGTAGCTATTCACATGTACTTTAAGTGTCCAAAACCTGGATTCGGTCGGATTGATAGTTTTCACACAATCCTCATTTGACTTTTTTGGCAATATTTTTGCGGAGAACTGGATGCGTTTGAGGTCGTCCGATTGCAATTTAAAAAAAGGATTTGGTAACTACACCTTTTCCTGCTGTTATTCAGAAAGTAGCAACTGATATTTTCGATATTTTAGATTCATCTATTCCGATTTAGTATCAGAAAGTAGCAGTTGTTATTCATCTATTTCGAATTATTTTCAGAAAGTATCAATTGATATTCAGAAAGTAGCAAATGTAATTCAGAATTCTCCAGAATATTTTTAAAGAACTTCTCTATACAGTGGGTCGCATACAGATCAAATGGATGTCACATGACAGAATGAGAAAGCGTATTTTTATATCATGCACGCTAAACAGAGGCACATAGTTAAAATATACAGTTATTTGATATTTTATTTTTAAAAATGTATACCTCAAATTGAGAATTTAATTAAGCACAGAAAAAAAACATTATTTCAAAACGTCAAATTGTACATTATTCTATGTACATACATACATAGATTAATACATACATAGACCTAAAATCATGTCAGGAAATAACTGTTGCTAACAATATATCTATAATTTCCTCAGAAATTGTCGAAATAAAATATTAATAGTTATAATTATTTAAATTTATTGAATATCATTTGTCAATTGCTGAGTTTCAAATGACATATTCTGAATATCAACTGCTACTTTCTGATACTAAATCGGAATAGATGAATATCAACTGCTACTTTCTGAAAATAAATCGGAATAGATGAATATCATGTGTTGATTTCTGAAAATAATTCGGAATAGATGAATATCATGTGTTGCTTTCTGAATATCAGTTGCTACTTTCTGAATAACAGCAAGAAAAGGTGTAGACGTGAACCGCAACAAAACGAAGGGATATCGAAGAGATATCGAAGGGATATAGAAGAGATATCGAAGGATATCGAAGGGATATCGAAGAGATATCGAAGGGACATCGAAGGGATATCGAGGGTGCCTATAAAAATGGCATTTCCCTAGGTCAGTGATTTATTTTATTATTATTCTTTTTGGACGTTCGGATTACCGAGGTTCGGATTATCGACGCTCTACTGTACTTTATTTTTGTATACGATGGTCTACCTCGTATAAAAGTGCATAGTTTCGACACTTTATCGCAAAAGACTGAAAAAAGGTCGAACATTTTTAGTTTTTTTTTGCGATTTTTGTTGTGAAGCCACATCCGTAGAAAAAAAAACTTCTATATTTTTTTTCCTGGAACAGGCACCCTCGGAAACGTATTTGACTGGACTAAATGTTAGGTGAAATATGTTCTGTCATTAGTGTTTAATAGAAGTCTCAGAGTCGGCGGTTTGTAATTTTAGTTTTAGCATATCCTTGCGTCTATAATTAATAAAATTAATATTAAAGCGAAGTGAGGAGTTATTTTTGAAGCGTTAACCTCAATATTGCGCGCTGACATGACGTATGTTGTTTCTTTAATTTCCGGCGTTTACTAGCATAATTCAACAGAAGAAAATTGTTTCTCCGTCATTTTTTTTTTGTATTATTTTCGTTCAGGTCGTAAAAGTTGAGTTTTAAAACAGTCCGAATAAATTGGTCTTTGTATTTAGAGTAGGTATTTTTAAGTTTTCCGATCTTTTGGCAAGCAAATTTTGTCTCGGTGAGAAGATGTGCAGCATGTGCCGGTTTAAAAATAAATATTTTGCGAATTACGCGCAAATATGTTCGTGTTTGTTCCTGATTTTCAACAAACTGTAACGTTATTCTTTTCAGTATAGATATATTATATCGTATCTACTAGTATATTATTTCCACACTTAAGCGTAAGGTATACTTTGTAAAATGGTTGTAGATGTTACATATTATTATGTAGACTACGTGAAATGAAATATAGTTATATTATCTAGAATATTTTCGTGATGGTTTTACTTATTCTGCCAACTTTTGTGTACTTATTACATAAAATTAGACACATATCAATGGTTCTATTGGGCATTTTGAACAAAAGGAAATCCTAGTCATAGCCACTGTTAGGCTTAACATTATACAGGGTGTCTCACGGAACTGGTACATTAGAAGTTTCGCAGGTTCTACTATTTCGGGAAACTTGAAATTTTGGAATTAGAATTTACTCGATCTGAGCTCTTCAGCTAAAATATTCTCAAGTTAACTGGCACGTCCGGTTACCGGAAGTCGGTATCAACCTTGTTATTTTAAATAGAATGATATAATTTTTATATTATTTTTGGTTTCTACGTATCAAAATACATCATTTTTAATAATGTCTCCCTATACCTAAATATCAGCATTTTTGAGTTCTTTTGATTTTACAAATTTCTTGGTGAATTTTGCGGTTACGTTTAACTGTACAAGAGCTTCAGACGGTAGTGGAGGGGGCATTATGGATTCATTCAGTAATATTGTTAATTTATACTTTAGAACAAATAATGGTCAACTATGTGAGGTTCCATTTAATGTTTACAGATTTAAGTAGAATATCATTTTTTGTTTGTTTTACAACCGCATGTACAACACGTTTATGATACAATAGATTTTTTTACAAAATTTTAAGTACCGATTACCAACCTTATATTTTCACATAATTACTTAATTTTACAAAAATAGCAATATTATTAGGCCTTGTAACGGCAATACTTTATTTATTGTCAAATACAAATTAAAAACTCCTAGTGTCAAACTCTGACGTTTTACAATACTGTCAATAGAATCAAAATATCTGTCAAATCCTAACTAGTTTTAATGCAGTACGAGCGATCTCTATGAAATGGAATTTGCTCAAGCAGCTAAACTATTAATTTTACCAAAAAATGTCATAGACATAATTTATTCAGAATTTCGTCTACTTTAATTTATTATTTAACTATTTCGCTAAGAGTAAATATCCAGTTCCTTTGGACCCTTTTCAACAAAAATCTTTTTCGCTCTAAGTTTGGTCATGAAACTTCTAAATATGAAGTCTCGTCCCGATACCTTTAGTAGTTTCTCCGGAATCGTCGCCACAAAAAAACTGGTACCCACATATACCCACGCCCACACACATACACACACACACACACACACACACACACACACACACACACACACACACACACACACACACACACACACACAGACATTGTTTATTTTATCATACGCAGTATGTAAAGTATTGTAATCGTGCCAAAAACAATTTTTGAGATTTTAGTGGAAATATGTCTTTTTGGGTCCCCTGAACATTTTTGACCAAGGTACAAAAAAATGTACACACAGACATTTTGTGTGTGTGTGTGTGTGTATGTGTGGATGTGTGTACCCGTTTTTGTGGCGACGATTCCGGAGAAACTACTAAAGGTATCGGGACGAAACTTCATATTTAGAAGTTTCATAACCAAACTTAGAGCTGAAAAGCTTTCTGTTGAAAATGGTTCAAAGGAACTGCAGGTTTAGTCTTAGCATTTTTGAAACATTTTGTAAATAAGCCGCCATTTCTGGAATTTCGTCGAAATAGTTAAATAATAAATTAAAGATGAGGAAATTCTGAATAATTTATCACTGTGACATTTTTTGGTACAATCAATAGTTTAGCTGCATGAGCAAATTCTATTTCACCGAGATCGGTCGTACTCCTTTAAAACTAGTAGCCAGGATATGTCAGATTATATGTCAGATATGATTCTAATGACAGTACGTAGTGTCAAACGCAAATGTTTTGACAAGCTACCGTCAATATAAGCTGCGTTCGGATATAGTATACCGTACACTTTTTACACCCAATAACACGTAAGTGTCATTTGGACAGTGTACCCTGTGTCAACGGAGTACAATATCCGAACGCAGCTTTAATCGAGATATCTGTCTAGTTCTACTAGTTTTATTTTAATGCAGACATAGCCGATCTCGATCAAATAGAATCTCATGCAGCTAAACTATTAATTTTATATATAGTATGATAAAGTCATGTGCCTGGCCACATCAGATTTTTTAACCTTGGTCAAAAATGTTCAGGGCATACTACGTATGATAAAGTCAAAATCCATGGTGTTTTAGTCGGGTGGTCTGGTGGGCCACCTAATGGCAGCTTTTGTGATAATTTCATAAATGTGGTATACAGGGTTGTAAACCATTTACAAAATTCTATTTAAATCTGTAAAAATTCAATATGGGGTCCACATGAAATAAAAAAGTTGAATATGGTCGAGCCAAAAGTGATGAACAAAAACATTTTTTGACCAAAAATGGCTTCAGAGTATGGCTCTTATGTAAAAATACAAAATTTCGAGTTTCTATCTATCGTAATAGCAAACTTATTCAAGAAAAAATAAATTGACAGTTTTTACTTTTTCCGTAATATCTAGTAAACAATTCAAAATTAATCAAAAGTAAAAACTGTTTTGAAATGGGGCCACAATTATACCTACAACTTTTCTCCCATTTAACACAGCTCTTACAGTTTTCGAGATCCCCAGTGAGACACCCTGTATATGGATGTTATCATCTCATAAGCTGTGCGAATTTGTCAATATTTGGGGCAAATTACTTTAAAAAATTATTAATATTATTAAGCCAGTACAAAATCAAAAGCAAATTTGATGGACCAATATGAAGAAGGTATCTAGATTGTCGATATCCGCGGTCTGTGTCAATGATATATTGATTTCCGGGTGGAAACCGCGTTGATGACTTTGAAACAGTCGACGTTTCGCACTCTGTTGCAAGAGGCATCTTCAGGACTAAGTATAAAACCAAGTTCTAAGAACATGATCATCTTCGATCGATATAATATCATGAAGAAGGTATAAAAAAATAAAACAAATTCACATTGAGCTATATTCACTTTATTTCTCTTTAAGTAAGTCTTTCGTTTATATACTTTCCAGTTCCAAGTTACGTGTGGTCCGCTTTTGTTTTCAGCTCTGTTCAGTCAGCCAATTAACATAAAATAATAAATAGATATAAGTAGTACAAGAAGGCATCACAAGGCATAATACTGATTGATAGGTATTTTTTTTTTCGAAAAAGCGTCGTCATCACTCAAATTCAGGATAGCATTCCCAATTGGTCCCTGAAAGTCCCCTTTCAGCACACCCATGGCACCTTTCGTCAGGCTTGCACATCGCTCCTTCAGCACACCTCCCATATATTTCCATTGGCCCACCACATCTTTCACCAGGACCCTAAAAACAAATTCAGAAGTTTAAAAAAAGGTAATTTGGACATTGAAATTGAGGGTGTATTCATTTGATGTATTTATCGAATTCAATCAAAGACATTTCTATTAAGAGGGGCATTTATCCATATACCAGTTACATGCAAAACACGGGCGTATAAAAAGCAGATCGGAGTCACAACGATTGCACTGATGTGTAAAAGTAAGGTACTGTTGGAATGTGTAAGCATGGGGCATTGTTCTGGGATAATTAGAGAAAACAAGCTTATTTTTGACACAATATGGTTGATGGTACTGGTTGATTTCGTATGCTTTCGTGGTGATTAAACCAAGAGCATTAATCCCAGAACAGGAGCTAATTTATGGGTGACATTTTAAGACATAGCTCTTTAAAATTGACCCAGCCGTTGTCAAGTTGATCTGCTTTTTATGCAATTGTGTCGAATTACTACGAACTGTCACCGCGGAGCTCTGTAAAGAAGGTTTCTGTAATAAGGTCCACAGAACGAGACAAGGGAGAAGAGTACCAACAGCTCAGATCAATAATAACTAACAGTTGACAACAACTACAGTAGTATTGGCAAAGGGCAGAAATCGGCTGAATAAATTAAGTAAGTATGCTTGTTTATACCAGGGCTGTGGAGTCGGAGTTCAGACAAATGTCAGAGGAGTCGGAGTCGGAAATAATGTAGAAAAAGACATGCGAGATGGCCGTTGCCTCAATAGATAGTAATCGATTAACTAAACATATTATTAGGTCTTTTACAAAGTAAATACAATTTAACTACAAAACACACAGGTCGGTGGTGAGTGATGATTAGCAAAATGATTATTGCGAGTCGCTTGCCGCGTAGCATATATAGTTTACGTATTTCCAATTTCCAACAACCAACTTCAATATGCTAATTATGATAGCTCGATCATCTACAAATAAAAAAATCGGACTTCAATGCATACTTATAGACGAATTAGAACTTTCCAAAGTGAAGCGTCAACGTGTGGTTTTCCTTATTCATCAAAATTACGAGAATTTGCTCCTATTCGTTCGGCCAGAAAGAGCAGCTGATCAATTCATTAAATATCGCAAAAAGTATTTTAATGATATTCCCTTGCAATTTTAAAAAGAAAAAATAGTTTCCTACAGCTTTTGTACCAGAAGAAACAACGTGGTATCACAGTCGAATTATTAACTCTCAACATTTTCTTTTTACTTTTTTTTTCCCAATATCTGAATGTTTGTAAAAGATAATGCTTTCCTAGTAAAACTTTGCGATTTAAGCTTTAATGTTTGATAACTTTAAACGTTTAATCGAAATTGATTCCTTTTTCGGCACATGAACAAATTTATCAAAAGTATCACCCTTGATTATACAATATTATGGTGTAATCAAGGGTATCACATCTCTTTGTATTTAACAAAATATGTAGATATTTTAAATTGTTACTGATTCTGTCGAGTGTAGGTTGCAGATTTTTAAGATTATTGGTGGCTATCATAGTCTTCTTGTAATCAACTAAAAAACACCGATATTGGCAATATTCGTCACCTACACTTGACAGAATTGAGCCAGATATATTTTTTATTATTAGCAAAGGTACAAACTTCACTCTAACGTAATTGTTTATGCATAAACTTAGACATGCATAATATATGTATAATAGCCGATTAAAAATTATAACTGCATTTCCGATTTAAACTCTACCTTAAGTTGAATGTAGGAATATCCATGTATGCAAGTCATACTCGTTGCAGCCAGAACTGTGACGTCATTACCACTAACAAGTAAGAGTTGAGATTATTTTCATTTTATTTTGCGCTTAATTTTGTATTCATTGAAATGAATTTTACTTTGTACCATACAGTGGTTTGTCATTACTTTTGTTATTATTAAAGATGGAAAATCGGTTCAAGTGACAAACTGGTTCAGAATTAAGTGCTCTCTAATGAGAAAACAGTTGAAGTTCTAATGATTTCAGAGATATTTTGAAAAAATAAAAAAGCGTCCTTTTTAAATATGGCTATAAATTGTGTGGTCCCATCAACAGGCCTTTTTGATTTTATTTACAATTAGATTATGCCAGATTTAATTTTTTTGCCATTAAATTCGTTAGAAACAAATAAAATTTGGCCGGAGTTGGAGTTGGAGTCGGAGTCGGACTACCAAAATCATCTGGAGTCTGAGTCGAAAGTTTTTTTACCGACTCCACAGCCCTGGTTTATACACAAGGAGTTCAGTACAACGGTTCACCGTTAGATGGCACCACATCCTGGGCGTACTACAGACTCAAGGCCGACGTCGATCTCACTGGCATAAACGCCCCTCTTAAGTGATAACCTGAGGAAATGTTACTCAAGCTGGTGCATTGTATGAAGCACTGTTTCGTGGTTGACATAGCGTTTCTGACATTTTTCTTGACATTGTTTAAAGAAGGCAACTTGTTGGCAACAAATAACATATCAGCCAAGAATAACGGTTTTCTTTTTGTTTAAAATTAAGAATTATGATTAGGACTTACTCTTGCGCAAACTTTTCTTCCACAGTTGTCTCTGGTCACACCCCACATGCAGTAGTCATTTGGTTCCTGGTTGCATTCTTCCTGGCTTTTGCATGGAGTACATCTAAACGTCCGTCTTGCTTCTCCTCTAAAGAAATAAATCATACAGATATGAGAGATGCATACAGCTGTCCAAATAAGATTGTAACACTTAAACTTATGTTTTTTTTTTCTAAATGAAACACCAACACCCTATTTTGCGTCACATTTTTGAATTCATTACTCAATTTTAGTAGTCTAAAATCGGTCAGTTTTTGAGTTAATGCTTCTTCTTTCTTAAGCTGCTGTTTTGTTGAAAAACGGCGGTATCTTTCAGAATTTTAAGTAAAAGCACAAAATTTATCGTTTACTTTCGAGACTATGATCTTACATAAGAAAATTTGCAAGAAAAACACAATAAAACAATAATAATTCAATAATCTGACGAGATATGGACATATGGAGCTATTAGATTTCCATTTTCGTCTATTTTCACTGTACTATATGCGACCACGCACGAGAGAATCGCCCTAACTGCCATCTCTCGATTCGATATTATTGACGCAGTTAGCATGCAAGTAATCCTTATTTACTGCGATACATATCCCTCGAATTTAATAGCATTCCGACTATTTGTTAATTTTTAAGACCGAAATAAACATGAACAATATTTTGCGCAGTTCGGCTTCCCTCGCTTGTGGGTTTTGGTGCGCGGCAGTCGAACGAGATGCGAAGTTTTGACGTGATCAGTGAATCATTTTGAATCCGTGTATATAAAATATTGTTGGGTATAATTAATTGTACATCTAAATTCGTTGTTTATATTTAACTCGCACTACTATTCAAAATTCCGAAATTAAATTATTCTGATTGTATCGTACTAATAGTAAATAATCTTCCACTGTCCCAGCTACGTTTCGATTTATCGTTACGATTGACGTAGTGCGCGCTGCACGAAATTTAAATCATATTAAATCGCTTTAAAAATTGATTACTTGTATATCCCGATATCATGCTAATATTCGTTACTGAGATATCCGCTTCCATGAATATCTTGTTCGCAGCCTTTATTACACTCAAACCGAAGAAAACAAAAACGCCAATCTATAGAAGAGGCTCTAAATGCAACTTGAACAAAAATTGTCAATTTTGTGGCAAGCGGTTTACGAGGGAAAACATGGAAAGACGAACGTTAATTAAAAAGTGCAAAAATCGAGGACCTTTTCTCATATCTCTCGTGCTCGTGTTTACACCGAGAGGCAAAAAATGTTGACAGTCATACGACTTATGTAGAAGGGATTCAGGAGTATGATACACTATTTGAATGTTTTCTGTTCGGTTGTTTTAGAGTTATGCGCCTTCAAACACAGGAGTCAATATTATCGAAACGAGAGATGGTAGTTAGGGCGATACTCTCGTGCGGGGTCACATACAGGGTTAGCCAAACTTACCGGAACACCTAAATAATTCTCCAACGGTCAGAAATTTCAAAAAAAATTCAAGCAAAAGCATTTCGACTTTAAACAATCCATTATTCAAATATATTTTTAATATACAGATGTTCATTTTATTATAGAAATTTCGTTAAATTTTTGTTTCCAAATGGAACAGCCTGTATATTTTTACATTTTGTAAATTTAGGACTAATTATAATCATTTTTTATTAAAACAATTTTTTTTAAAATGCATCATTTTTGAGTTTTAAGCAATTAATTAAAATTAGTCAAAATTACTTACAAAACACCTACATAACTCTACAACCGTAAAAAAATTTAAAAAAAACATTAAAACAAAAGTTTTTTTTTCACTTTAAACAAGGTATCGGTTCAAATATATTTTTAATATTTAGAACTAGTCTTCGTTCATTTTATTATGGAAATTTCCTAAACTTTTTTTTCAAATGGAACACATTGTATATATTTACATTTTGTAATTCTAAGACTAATTCAAAACATTTTTTATTGAAATAATTTTCTAATAGAATGCATCATTTTTGAGTTACACCTACATAATTCTCCAACCGTGAAAAAACATTCTTTAAAACAATCTCTCGCTTAAATATATTTTTAATATACAGGGTGTTTATTTTATTATGGAAGTATGGAAAACTTTTCCTTTTTTTTTCATCAAACATCCTAGACATTTTTATTTTTTAATTCTAAGCATTTTTTGTAAGTTTGATAAATTGCTTATAACTAAAAAATGATGAAATTTATAAAAAAATTATTCCAATTAAAAATGTTTAGAATTAGTTTAGAAATAAAATATATAGGGTATTCCATTTGAAAAAAATAAGTTTACCAAATTTCCATAATAAAATGAACATCCTGTATATTAAAAACATTTTAATGATAGCTTGTTTAATGTCAAAAAACGTTTGATTGAATGTGTTTTTGAAATTGTTTACGGTTGGAGAGTTATGTAGGTGTTCTGGTCATTTTGACTAATTTTAATTAATTGCGTAAAACTCAAAAATGATGCATTTTATAAAAATATTATATTAATAAAAAATGCTTAGAATTAGTCGTAAAATTACAAAATGTAAACATATACAGGGTGTTCCACTTGAAAGAAAAGTTTACGAAATTTCTATAAAAAATATTTGAACGATGGATTATTTAAAGTTACAAAACTTTTATTTAAATTTTTTTTGAAATTTCTTACCGTCAGTGCATTATTTATTATTTGGCTAACCCTGTATATTTCTTAAAAACAAGAAATCTTTACATAAACTCAATTATTATTATAATAATAATATATATAATAATAATATATTTGCTGTTTTTTGGATACTCGTCGAAAATGCAATTGTTTAGGCAGCCTGCGGTTAGAAAATGTTGAAAGTGTTGCCAACAGCAGCGGGCAAAATTTTATTGGTGCATTCAACTCTCGACGGCGCAGAGGCGCGCGCGGCGCCGCATTTTAAATTTTAAAATAAGCCACCGGATATTTTGGTCTCCTCTCTCATAAGCAATAAACCGACCGCAACCGTTCGCAAAAACCGTACAAATCACCACCAAAAAAAAAACGGCCTTAAAAATACATAAACGTAAAAGTCAATATACTCACATGTAAATCAGGTTTCCGCTCAAAATGCATGCGATGATAATGAAGGTAGTAAAGCTGTCCATCTTTCCTTTTACTGGATACGTAAAACAAAAACAGACAAGAAAAAAACACTGTTAGTTTAAAAAAAAAACTTGGCTGAAAAATTCGTTATTTCACGGGTGTCATTTTTGAAATAAACACTTGTGAATTCTCCCCTGGAACACGTTTTGTCCTCGGAGTACCGCTATATAGGACCACTACAATACTACTGTGCGAAACCCATTGACTGACTTGTCATGGTATTATAATAAAATAAAAGAGCTATGGTCGTAAAATTTATGTGTTTAATTTTATGTTTGTTGCCGATGGTGTGTGTTGTTATTATTGTTGACGATGGGTCGTGTGGTCTTCTCAGAATATAGTACTACACACGAGCAATTGCCTTGAGAACTCCACGTTAACACTGCAGTGGACGTGTGTAAAAAATTACCGCTTGTGAAATCTCAAGACCAAATTAAGATGTGCTCTTGTATTCGCCTGCAGCACGCCTATGGATACTTTCGCTCTCAGTTGGTTGCATGACATAGACACTGTTTAATTTGTGCGAATGCACTTTGCAATCAACGCTGATGATGCAACTGATTCCCACCAAGCAATAATTGATCGAACAGAAGACGCGAAGTTTGATTTTAAATTAATTTCCATAAATTTATATCTTGAATTTGGTTCAGTTTTTGAAAATATAAAGATTACTATCGTCGCACAGTGTAAAAAATTCCCAAAAAACTGGCCAAAACTCATATTTTATAGTTTTCAAAACAATAGACTTGACCCTACATAACAACTGGATCGGTGAGTGGCAGAACAGAATAAGTGCAATAATAAATAAGCAATTAGATAAAACATCGGCTGCACGTGTTCCGTTCTTCCAGTCAACGACATGCTTATCGATAATAATGTCTAATTTGTTGAAAAAATTATGCTATTAGCACAAGAGGTAAAAAAATGCATAAAGACGAAAAGAATAAGTTTAACATTAAAAACAATATAAAAACTAAAAAAGAACAAAAAAACAACATTATTAAACTTGTCATTAGTCTCCATCATGATTTGATGTAACCCAAGAAGTAATATGGTAATAAAATTCAAGATCTTCTCCTTCTAAATAGTGCATCAATTTTCTGAAGTTAGCGATTTTTAGGTAGTTAATAGGTATTGGGTCTTCGTGTGCTGATTTTGTTGGAAGTGTGGGACGATTTTTAGTTTCTTTTGATAGTTTGAAAAAATGGGTGGTATATCATATTATATACCGTGTGTCTCACGGGACGTTGGAATGTATTTTGTTATTATTAAAGATAGAAAGTCGGCTAAATGGGCAAAGTAGTGCATTATGTGCTCTTTCATAATCCGTGCAGAAAACAGTTGAATCCCAAATGGTTTCCAAGCTATTTTGAAAAAACCCAAAAAGGTTTTTTTTTTAATTATGATCATAACTTCTTTATTTGTGATCCCATCAAAAAAGCGGTTTGACATTATAAAGGCACTTTTTTGTCTACAATTTGATTATGTCAGTTGAAAATTTTTTTCGCCAATCAATTCGTCAGATACAAGCAAAACTTTTGTTTTTCTTATGGACGCCATATTAGTTTTATACATGTTTGGATTCAGAATTTTTTTCT
This sequence comes from Aphodius sticticus, assembly GCA_963966075.1. Lineage (NCBI taxonomy): Eukaryota > Metazoa > Arthropoda > Insecta > Coleoptera > Scarabaeidae > Aphodius > Aphodius sticticus. The sequence goes on from OZ014507.1 coordinate 2,024,829, forward strand.
GAGTAATTTGGTTCAGTTAAAAATACCGCAGTTAGAAAATATGTTTCATCGGACAATAATATTTTTTTTTATAAAATTCTGGGTTTTCACCAATTTTGTTCAACAAATGGGTACAGATGGGAAGATATCACATTGTTTCACAAAATGCCTTCCATGGCACCATGCGATTCTCAGCAATTCTCGAAGTGTACAATGTTCAGTCAATTCTATTATCTTATTGCATTAAAACATGGCATGTGGCATACCAAATTACTCAGAACGAAATGATGAATCCAAACATGTATAAAACCAATATGGCGTCCACAAGAAAAATAAAAGTTTCGTTTGTTTGTGACAAATTCATTGGCGAACAAAAATTTAAACTGACATAATCAAATTGTAGACAAAAAAGTGCCTTTATAATGTCAAAACGCTTTTTTGATTGGATCACAAATAAAGAAGTTATGACCATAATTAAAAAATGACATTTTTAGGTTTTTTCAAAATAGCTTGGGAACCGTTTGGAATTCAACTCGTTTCTGAACCGATTATGAAAGAGCACATAAATATGCACTAGTGATGTAAAAAAAGTAACTATTAGTTACTTTGTAACGGGTACTCGGCGAGATTCAAAGTAACGGGTACCGATATGAACGTATACCCGTTACTTTTACTATCGGTACTTGTTTCGCGTGTTCACTCTTCTGCCGGTCGCCTGTTCCACTCGGCTCTGCATTCACTAGAGTCACTAGTCACTACATAACATACCATCGATACTACCCGCACAATAACAACTGAACGTCAACTTTCCGCGATGCAACCAAGCATACCCAGTCACCTCTTGGTGTAAATACCAGATAGGAACTTTAGAATAAAGTGTTTATGTAACATTTTCCGGGTATTACTTTTTAAAAGTAATTATCTGTTCCCCTTTAGTTTGTTTGACTGTAAAACTTGGTCCATTGAAAAATATAAAGTTATAGATACTGAACCTGCGCCATCTATTAGGAAATAGGACGGTTCAGTTAATAGAAATTCGTTCTGGCTTTGCCGTCGTCGGGTAAAAACTACTGAACATTTATGTGAATCCCAAAACATTGTATCGTAAATCGTAACTCGTGACTCCATTTAGTTCAACCCTTGACAAGTTGTTGTAGTAAGTAGTAAGTCAGTGAGCGTTAAAACATTTTGTGGTTTAATAATAAATAAATCTGACAAATTAGACATAGATCAGGTAGTTTAACTAAACAAATAAATTAATTCTTAGACATACCATGTCCGCGGAGCAAGAAACACAAAAAAGAAGCGAAATTTGGCTTCATTTTACTGCGACAGAAAATGAAAAAGCCGTCTCCGATATGTCTAAAAATAAGTATTCGTATAGAGGGGGAAACTCAACCAATTTGAGAAGACATTTAATTTCAAAACATCCCACAATTCTCAAAGAAATATCACGGACTGGATCAAAACAACCAACAACATCAACAGGTAATTTCTGTATGATTTCTTTATTTGTTTCTTGTCACTTAATATAATATGTAGTATGTACTATGCTCGCAAAAAAAGTGGTACAGCTAATTTTTACATCATGTAATTTTAGGTTTTTTATTTGTCAAGTTGACAGTTGGCGTATATGCTCTGTCCGGCACTAACCTGGATACAAATGGGAAACATTTTTAATATCAATTTTACAGAAAATTTTATTCTTTATAAAGCTTCTGTCTGATTTGTCTTACCTAAAATGCAAAAATTAGAATGTAATTATCTGCTTGCATGTACATGGTGTTACAAAAACTATGAGAAACCAAAAAGAGTAAACTATCTTTATGTTAAAAGGTATGCAAAAATGTTATTTGAAACGTATGTTTAGAAATATTAGAGGGTATGAAATAAAAAGCTATAAACTGCTTCGTCGTTGCATGAACACCCGGTATATGGAACGTCGAAGGTGATTATAATTTCATATTTAATGCCTTCTAACATTTTGAAATAATTATTTGGCATAGCTTTGAAGATGAAGGTACTATACACTAATGTCATTTACATTTCTTTGGCAACACGCGGTGTATGCAACGGAGAAGGCGATTATAATGTCGTGTTTAAAGACATCTAATGTTTCCAAATACTTTTTTCAAGTAATATTTTTGCATAGCTTTGAACATCAAGGTATTTTACTCTTCAATGTTTTCATAGTTTTGGTAACACCCTGTACATGCAAGCAGATAATTACATTCTAATATTTGTATGACAAGCTTAAGACAACACAGCTACTTTTTACAAATACGATATACGTGTAGTCGTATAGGTAAGTAAACGATAGTGCGAGTACTGAAAATCAAAGAGTACTGAGTATTCAAACGGTACTACTTGAACAAAGTAACGGGTAGAAAGTAACGGGTACAAAGTTACGGGTAAAAAGTAACTGTAATAAAGTAACGGGAGCAAAGTGACTAACGGGTACGAAGTAACGGGTACTGTACCCAGTGGCGGACTGGCCATAATGCCAGGTTGCCCGATGGCAAGTGGGCCCCCCTTAAGACAATATGTTGATAATATTAATAATACATTTATTTATACTGAAATTATCACTGGACCGCCGCACGAAAAGATATCAGGCAATAAGAGGGCCCCACCTATTTGCAATAAATTCGGTAAGAATTTATATTTATGTTTGGCAATAAATATGAACCCCATAAGAAAACTGCATGGTGAGTTTTAAGAAACCCACTTTGGGAAACAATGAAAATTCTCCAAAAGCCCCTTGTTAAGAGAACTTAAAATCTATTACTAATCGAACTTGATATTTTTTAATAGACGTTTAAATTTCATAAAAACACAAGTTTTTTTAAAAGTTTTATTGACCAGTTTGTGGCAAAAATATTATTCATCCAAAATTGAAATACCAATACGTCACAGAGTACAGAATTATTATGGCATGATGTGGTAGTTTTTACCAAGAAACATTAAAAATAGAAAAATCAATGCTATGATGAACAAAATTAAAACTTAATCGGATAATTGATATAGGAAAACATTATGGAATATTGGCTGAACATATGAAAGGGACCAAAATAAATCAAATAAATAAAATTTTACTTGGGTATAAAAATGAATCACTTGTACAGAATGTTCTTTTATACATGCAATAAACATAAAATAAAATTTATTTATAAAATGCAATATGTAATTTAAAACAAAATAAATTAAAAAAAAAAACATGAATATAGAAAAAAATATTAGAAACAACGTTGCGCATTTTTGTGTTGATCAATGATATAAAAAGTAATATATCTTTTTCACTTTCGAAGATATCATAAAATTGATGTACAGGGTGTTATAAAAGTTATAGATAATCATTCGCCCTACAGCCAGAAAATATTGGCATGCTTACAGGGTGTCCCACAATAACGTACCAACAAACTTATGTTTGTTTAAATGAACACTAGGTATATTATTGCAATTTTTGATGAACATTTGTAGCCTAATTGTTATGACATCAATTTGTATTAGGCTATTATCAACTGTTTCTGAGATATTGAGAAATGTTTGTCAAAAATGAGCATTTTCAAAAAATTATTCTAAGGTAACTAACAAGAATAAAGAAATAAAAGAACTCATTTTGCATAGTAAAAGTATCGCATTTTTTTACAGTTATTATTCATTTGCGATTCAAATATGACTTATCCTGAATAACTGGAGATTTGCTAAATGTCAAATAACTTAAGAATTTTAAATGGAACAGCCCTGTATATCTTGACATCGAAAGATCGATAAATCAACTTTCCTAAAATGTCTAACTCGGTAAGTCTATCGTCAACAGCTAAAAGTTATTAAGCATCTAATATAACATTTATACGCATGCAAAATATTTCATAAATTAATATAAAATATCTAGTTGTCACGACGAAATTCAGCAATCGCACAAATGTAAAGATTCTTCTGCAGCAACATTTAGTCATTGAAAACTGCTACTATGAGTTACACAAACGAACAATTTATGATCATCCAAGAATTAGTTTTATTAGTACCAGTCGAAACTTATTTAAAATTTTTATTATTTATTTACGTAATATTCTAAATTATTTAAAGAATTTTAATGGATCCTTGGGTTGGTTGTAGTGGTCTAACGCCTTAGCCAGCTAAATCGCCTGTTCAATTTATTTATTTCGGGACATGTTAAGGAATAAGTTTATAGGGATGTTCCAGTTACTACTGATAACAAAAACAAGGAGTGCTTTGGTAGCAATGTGGTGTTCTTCAGACATCCAAACATTTCTGTACTCTCATAAGAATAAATAACCAAATAAATGGTAAACTGAATAAATAATTATTATTTCAGTACGATTGTCAATAGTGCACATATCAACCCTCTCAGGTCAATGCGTTTCAGTCTTGCTTCAAATTCTCGGTGGAAATCCTTGGTGGAAATATTACATTTTCCATGGTTTCCACAAAAACATTTTGACGCCTCCTTATTTCTATTCTTCATGTTTGCTATCGTAGGTAGTTGTAATATTCCCATAAATGTTTTCCTCAATATGTCTTCAGAGTCACAAATCAAACCCGATTAAATCAGGCGTCTAGTTTTCCAATGCGTTGGACCACCATGAACAATTTAATGTCTTTGATAAGTATTATTTAAACAATTTTAGATTGATATATAAATTAGTAATTCTTAATCTTTGAAGAAAATAAATATCAAAAATTATATGTTTGTATAAATCAAACTTGCAAAATGCTATTACTAAAAGCTGCTGCATGAAAAGAAGAATTATTATAATTGAGAGATTGTTGGATTTCATCGAACAATCGGATATTTAATAGTAATTTGGGAATATTGTGCATAAGTTACAAATGTAACATTAGATGCTTAATATATTTTTAGCTGTTGACGATAGACCACCGAGTTAGACATTTTAGGAAAGCTGAAAGATATATAAGATCGATAAATATACATTTATGATATATTTTTAATATTTTTATGTTTGTTTATTTGTAAGAATACTATTTATTTTCTTTGAATATTATTTTCTTTTATTTTATTAAAACTATTGTACACCAAACACAGTTTTACTTTACCTCCATAATATTTAGTCGAACATTTTATTTCATAATATTTTTGTAAGTTTTTTTTTGTAACTCTTTCATTTTTCACTTTTTTCTCCTGTATAGTAAATGAGATACTGTGTAAAACGTTTCATATCGACTTATTATTTTTTCAATTTATAATAAAGTTACAACCGTTTGAGTTATTAACAAAACCGTATTTTAACCGGCTCTAACTTCTTAAGCAAAACCAATAAGAAAACCAATAAGTCCATATGATACTTTTTACTCAAAATGACATTTGTTTTTTAGAAAAAAAATAATAGAAAGCTTCATATGAATTTTTTGGTTCATTTTTATTCAATTTATGTCGATTTTCTTTTAAATATTTTTATTTAAATTTATTTACTTTCTATCGTTGTAAGGTGTAGTGGGTGTGTTCAAACGGCTCAAACTTGTCAAGGAATTGAGAAAACAAATAAGTCCTTATAAAAAATTTATTCAGAATGAGATTTGCTTTCTAATAATAATTTTGCGGGGAAAAAAGTGGGACATCTGTATATGTATATACCGGCAGCATGAACAAAAAAAAATGTGGGCCCCCTCCTGGCAACCAATATTTTTGGACCCAGTCCGCCACTGACTGTACCTAATAGTAACGGGTAGTTACAAGTACTGGAAAGTAACGAAACTTTACATCACTAACATGCACTACTTTGTCCATTTAACCGACTTTCTATCTCTAATAATAACAAAAGTACCCATACATTCCAACGTCCCGTGAGACACACGGTATATAATATGATACAAGAACCATTGAATGAATGGCATATTAATCAACGAGTTCTTTGGAAAGAATGCTGGACAATATTATGTCATATATTGAAGAAATATTGTGATATTGAGTAAACACATAATTAAGTAGCATTTCGCAGAATTGCTTGCGTAGAAGTGCAAATGGCATAATATTTTTGTTTTGATGATATCAAATGTAATACCGAGGTGGAAACCAGTAGAAGGAATTAAAAAAGAAAATGGAATTAGAATGTGTGGATAGGTGCAAACTCTTGCAGTTGAGGTAAGAACGAAAAAACTTTGACTGTAAGTAATTAAAAAATTATTAGTTAAATTACTCTTTTTGCAAAAATTTAATTAAATATAAATAATTTTGTATTTAACATAAGAGCACATAAATATGCACTACTTCCGTTTAACCGACTTTCTATCTTTAATAATAACAAATGTACCCACCAAGTACCAAGTACAAATTTTATTCATATTGGTATGATACATTTTGCATTTATTTATAAACCACTAAATTTATTTTCATCTTCCAATGTATAATTTTAGCTTCAAGTGGCAATGATGTACATCTTATTCACGAAAAATACAGCCACATAAGTAAGCTACAACATCAACTATTAAATCAAATGAATGAAACTATGAAACCGACTACATATTTACTTGTACGTCCACAACATTTGTTTGTTAGTATGTATCGTAGTATTATTTCCGTTTTCGAGAACATTTGGCAAAACAACTTGGCAAGAAAAAAATCATACGGTGGTGCCCTGACGTTGTAGTGGGAGTTTAGCATTTCTAAATTGCCAACAGAATCGTGTCATGTTCACGGACGAATTTATAAATTGTGATGACCCAGTTCTTTCATGACATGTGCAAGCCGTGTAATCAGTTTAATAGATTTATATTGTTTAAGAAACAATTTTATAATTCGCGATGAAATTTTAAGATTTATAAAGTGGTCAAAAAGTCTACTTACAATGCCTTTGGATCTATCATACTTATGATAACAGGAACTTTGTTTCAAATTATGTAAATATAAGTTTTTTAACTTTATGTTATTGAATTTATTTGTGCAACGACTTGTAAAATGTGAACTCGGAAAAACATGTGTCCAAGTATAGCATAAAGTCATTCATGACTCACTGCATATAAGTAAACTGTAATTATTCAGATTCTGCATTTAAAATTCAGATATTAGAAGAAAGCAGCGCCATGAAGGATCTGCTTTAATCTTGCCACTCTCTTAGATTTATTATTATCTCTTATATTATTATTATTTTTTAAAATAATATACAGGGTGAGTCACTACAGTCGCGGTGGTAGATATAGCAATTATCTTTAGAGATGGAAAAAAATATTTAATACAAAAGTTGTTTGGCATATCATTTTCTACAACGTAAAATTATTTTCATTTATACTGGGTGTTGCATTTAGGCGTAGCAGAAAATAAATTAACTTTTTTAAATGGAATGCCCTGTATATTATAACATATTATGATTGCGAAGAAAATTGTCTTACTAACTGTATCAGGTGATATTGACGTAAAGCTAATAGTTTCTGCAATATTCAATTTTTTATTAAAAAAATGGCCGTTGCAGGCCTTTTCCGAAAACTACGTAATAGCGTCATTTTTGCAGATATTTTCTTACAACTTTGTCAGAAAATAACCAATACTAATAGGGAGGTGATAGTGCCCAAAGAAATTTGATGCGCTATACATGGTGTTCCTAGCACCTAATCAATTTTGATATTTTTCAAATGGCTTTTTCTTGAGTTTTTTAAATGGAACGCCCTGTATATTATTTGCTGGTTGCATTTCCCATTAAGTTGCCTTTAATTTATATTAAGTGTGGCATATACATATTTGTACCCGTTTTCGTGATATTTGGAATTTAAAGAAAATGTGTAATAAAGTATACCAATACAGTGCTTTAATATTACACCCTGTATAATTGAGTTAGTTTTTTTCATGTATTTTGTTATAATATAAATAAATTATAAATGTTGGTAAAGTTAAAAATGCTATTTTTTATAAAGATACATTTAAATAGCAGAGTTACGCTAATATTTTAAGTTAGCTTAGAGTTACTTAACCTCGTTGTCATGGAAACAAAAACAAATAACAGACGTGTAGTTATTGCTGTCAACAGACTTAATATAGCTAACCAACATTTGTAATCTCTGTTAGCGATGAATTTTAATTATACTAAAGAGGAACTGATAATTATTATTTACATCAATGGAGAAGCCGGCAAAAACGCTCTACTGGCCTCAAGAATTTACGCTCAGCGATATCCCGAAAGACGGCATCCCGATGCAAGAACAATTAATAGAGGTCGGGAACGTTTTGAATCAACAGGTACTATTACTTACAAAAAAAGAAAAAGAACAAAAGCGGCGACACATGAAGAGAATGAATTTCTGGTAGTTGCTAGTGTGGTAGAAAATCCATACTCAAGCACTAAACAAATAAGAAATCAAGGAATAACCCAATCATCTGTGTCCAGAATAATACGGCGACACAAGTATCATCCATATCATGTGCAACATGTACAGGAATTGAGCGAAAACGATTTAGAAAAGAGATTAAATTTTTGTAATTGGGCAGCTGCTAAAATTCAACAACAAGCAAATTTTTTTGACTTTGTTCTTTTTACTGATGAAGCTACATTTCATAAAAATGCGTATGTTAACCAACATAACTTCCATTTTTATGCAACAGAAAATCCTCGCGTTATCAGGCCTTTGGACCATCAACATAGATGGTCACTCAATGTATGGGGTGGAATAGTAGGTACCAATTTGCTAGGGCCTTACTTTTTTGAGGGTTCCGTAAATGGTCAAAGGTACTTACATTTTCTTAACAACCATCTACATGAATATTTAGATGATTTGCCGCTTAATATTCGCCAAAACTTAATTTTCCATCACGACGGAGCCCCACCCCACTTTAGTCTGAACGTAAGACAATTTTTGAACAACCAATACCCCAACAAATGGATTGGAAGAGGAGGCCCTACGTTATGGCCGCCAAGATCTCCTGATCTAAATAAGTTAGATTTTTTTTTGTGGGGTCATGTTAAGGAATTAGTATACCAGACACCACCTACCATACAAGACGATATGAAGATTAGAATAAGAAATGTTTTTGCTGACATCAGAGAAAATAAGAGAGAGATGTTAAGAAGTACTTCGAGATCTTTTACCCATCCGATTAATGCTTGTAGAAGACAAAATGGAGGGCATTTTGAACACCTACCAAATCAATAACTACTTGTTGTTTTATCTTTAATTGTTATAGTTTTTTACTAGTTTTATGTTAATGCTTATCAAGTTTAAAAAATAGTTTAATAAATGTTATTAGTTGTGGTTTCTCTTAATTATTTGTTTTTATTTAATTTTTAGTTGTCTCAAATTATATTAATTTTTCATATTGAGTAACTAAATGGTAATTCCATGTACTTTTCAATTTATTTTGAGCAATTCTGTCAGTTTTTTAATTCAACAAAAGTATTTTTTTCCTTTCTATGTTCTCTTTACAAAAAAAAATCATTAAAAAGGAACCATGTGATGCAGGGTGTAATATTAAAGCATTGTATTGGTATACTTTATTACACATTTTCTTTAAATTCCAAATATCACGAAAACGGGTACAAATATGTATATGCCACACTTAATATAAATTAAAGGCAACTTAATGGGAAATGCATCCAGCAAATAATATACAGGGCGTTCCATTTAAAAAACTCAAGAAAAAGCCATTTGAAAAATATCAAAATTGATTAGGTGCTAGGAACACCCTGTATAGCGCATAAAATTTCTTTGGGCACTATCACCTCCCTATTAGTATTGGTTATTTTCTGACAAAGTTGTAAGAAAATATCTGCAAAAATGACGCTATTACGTAGTTTTCGGAAAAGGCCTGCAACGGCCATTTTTTTAATAAAAAATTGAATATTGCAGAAACTATTAGCTTTACGTCAATATCACCTGATACAATTAGTAAGACAATTTTCTTCGCAATCATAATATGTTATAATATACAGGGCATTCCATTTAAAAAAGTTAATTTATTTTCTGCTACGCCTAAATGCAACACCCAGTATAAATGAAAATAATTTTACGTTGTAGAAAATGATATGCCAAACAACTTTTGTATTAAATATTTTTTTCCATCTCTAAAGATAATTGCTATATCTACCACCGCGACTCTAGTGACTCACCCTGTATATGTATATATTTCTTAATAAGAAATCTTTTTGTTTATTTCAAATCACGTAATTGTAAAAGATTAAAATAACTTTGCCTAACCTAATTTAATAAAATATCGCTGGAAAAAGAGGATTTCTGCTAAATTCCAAAAATGCTTTGTTTCATTTCTCATACGTCTAGATAACTATTCTATCTAGCTATACAAGGCCATAGGGTTTATTCTGCACGGGGTTGCATAACTATGCTTAATTTTAAAAATCTGAAGTAGTGTACAATAACAGGTTTCTAAAATGTATCTTTAATACCAATAATTCATAATTTCCCGTTTTTGTTATCTATTCATACACAAATTGAAAATTTTGTTTAATTCAAATAAATGTGCATTGACTCTGGGAAATCTGGTGTTTCAATATAGGCAAAGAAATATTTCTTTGCGGATAAAAATGCATTTCTTTGAAACATTTTTTAGAAAGAACGTTTATTTGTGTCAAACAACTTATGTTCTCGGTTAAAATTTACAATTTGTATACTTATAACGAACGAGATTTATTAAACAATTGTGATTGTGTTGAGTGAAAGAATTATAATTTTTTTAATTAATGAAATTGTTAGTTGAGTTAAAAAGTGATACTTTGGGGTCGAGATAAATGGTTCTTTGATTAAAGAAATTATTAGTTTATTGAAGAAATTAATGTGGACCTATTATTAACTAGAACTTATTGGAAGTTACAGTAGAACAAAATCTGCATGTGTCACCGCCTTTTGGGATGTCGTATACCCTCGACAAGTGGTTGGTTTTCCGAGAACTGCATACATGGTGTTTCATAATAATATGCTAATATTTAAGGTTATTCTTGGGTCCATTTTGAGGAAAAAAGTTATATGATCACATGTCCAAAAGGTCTTAACTTTTGAACTACAGGGTGCTAAAGTTTTAAGAAAATTCTTTTTTTACGATAACTTTGGTACGACTCTAGACTCTTTTATAATTTTACCGTTTAAAAATTAAATAAATTTTTGTTTAAAGTTGTATTTTATTTAAATTGTTTCTTTCTCGTAAGAGGTTTAGAGATGCAAATGAATGAATTTTTTTTTCTTTTATGTGAAAACCGTACGTTAAACAAAAAAAATCAAGAGACCAGATTTTGTAAGAACAGAATGAGGATTCAAAAATAATTTTTACCTTATAAAAAGGCAGTGGCGCATTAATTTTCTCTTTGAAATGATTCAGTACAAACCCCGCACGAACGCCACTAGCAGGAATAAAAAAAAATATGTTGTACAGCAGAAAAATACAGAAAAATATCTAGAGTCCTACCAAAGTTATAAAAAAGAATTTTTTCTTTAAAACTTTAGCACCCTGCAGCTCAAAAGTTAAAACCTTTAGGACATAATATGTTCATATAATTTTTTCCTCAAAATGGACCCAAGAATAACCTCCTTAAATATTAGCATGTTATTAAGAAACACCCTGTATAGTAAAGGTTAGGGTAGCAAAGTGTACGCTGACTCGGAAATCTTTTCTATCTGTGTGATAAAACCCCATTTTGCAACCGCCATTTTGCATTTTTAACATCTGACAGCGGATTTATAATTACTGGCACAAAAACACCTTAAATATAAAATTTCATTATAATTGGCACAAAAGCAATATTTAAATTTAATTTAAAGATATATTTATATCACCAAAAAAATATATATTTCAATTCAATTTAAAACATCATTCAAAACTAAAAACTGCTCATCATATTTAAAAAATAACCCAGATCAGATAAGTCAGCAAACTTAACCATAAAGTATCTACATCTCCGTTTAGTTCACACACCCCAAAAATACCAATTTCCAATCGAGACAGTTTGTTTAACAATGAACGAGTTCGCTTAAAAATAGCACCCGCTGTCGAAAAAAGAAAAAACATACTCGTAGCGCCGCTCTGAACCCACCTATCCGCACCGAGACAACATGTTTACAACTATAAATATAAAACGCGGCGTCCGCGCGTACAAAACAGCAACGCGCGTATGTTTTTCTGTCAGTCAGAACGTGAATCTCGACCCTGTACATAGTCTACAACCACCCTCTTCAATTTCCGGAAGGAATTTGTATATTTGAACGTGTGATCTCCAGAAATAGAAACGAGAAGCAGAGCCAAAAAAAGAAGCAGTCCGTTTGCTGATTTCTAGAAAGAGCGGTGCGTGTCGACGTGGCGATCAGTGTCCGCTAAGGGTGCCAAAATGGGGATGACAACAAGGGTGAGGGGCCGCTTAAGAAGCTTGCACAAGTTGTATAGGTTTGACCCTAAGGTCAGAGAGGAGAAGCTAGCAGAAACTGGTGAGTTCCAAGCTTGCTTTTTTCGTTGTAAAAATAACTAAGAGTTAAGCAAAATATCGAAATTTTGTATGTGATGCTTGACCTTTAAATCCAAAAAAGTCTGTGGTTTAGACAAAATCCATCACCGGTTAGATGGTTTTTAAGATTACAAATCGAAACAATATTCTCACTATTCTTCATCATTATTATCATTGTTTGTAGATGCATACGGGTGGTGCGAATGATATTAATAGCTGGTGTATGAAAGTGATGGCTATCTGACCCTATATGTTGACCTAGTGCCCTAATACACGTTTAGCGTTTCTTCTTCACTGTCACCGGAAAATCCTACAATTTTTCCACATCTGTTGCTGTTTTGGACCTACCAAATTTTGTCATGTTGCCACATCGGATTTTTTTTAGATTCTCACAAATTATAAAATTGTATTCATACAGGGTGAGTTATTAGTATCCCGGCGGTCGATAGTCATCAAATCGTTTGAGTTTCATTAGTTTCTATAACGTAAAATTATTTTTATTTATACAGGGTGTTGCATTTAGTCGTAACAGAAAGTCAGTACAATTTTTTAAATGGAACGCCCTGTATATCATACCATATTATGAATACTAAGGAAGTTGTCTTTCCAATTGTGTAAGTTGTACCTGTGTAAAGTATATAGTTTCTGAGATATTCAATTGTTTGTCAACAAATTGGCTATTGCAGGCCTTTCCTAAAAACTACGTTAATACTACATGTTTGCAGATATCGTCCAAAAAAAAATTGTCACATAATAACTAAACCCATAGTATGCACTAGTTTTTGAACTTTTTTAAATTGCTTTTTCTTGAGATTTTTAAATGGAACACCGTATATCGTATATCTATTTTTACTGCTTTTTGTGATATTTGTAATTTATAGAGTAGTATGCTATTTAGTATCTTAATATTGCTCTGTATACAGTCTGCTGGGTAGATTAATGTAAAATATTTAAAGGGTTATAGAAGAAGTCATTTAGAACCTATTTAACTAGATGTATTCATATTAAAAGTATTACGGTTATCAAGGTATTACACAATTTTATAAGTATGTTTTACAATTTTTACAAATGTACAGCAAGAGAACCTGAAGACCTAGTAACTTCAGTTGGGCTCCGAAGTAAACCAGAAACAGTGTAATTTTAGGGGGACTATTGAGAAAAATTGTTCACTTGAGTGAACATTGTGCGGAGACGTTTCATTGTAGTAGTATGTGCGCTCATACACAAAAACAAACAGAAACGCTAAAACCTGTCTTGATGAGCTACGTTTGAGAACGGATTTGTGTTCAGTACAAAAAACCAACCAACAATATCTACTTACTATTGTTAATTGGTTTAAAATAGGTTATTTTTCTGGAGAGACAATTGAAAATTGGGATCATATGAATGATAGTATGAGTAATATTGACAATGTGAATGGAAAGTGGGTTATTTGGAAGTGTTTTTAATAGATTTTTGTTTTGATATGAGCACATAAATCACATCAAAGAAAATCTGATTTTCAACACTCAGAAAATATACTTACAAAATTTCAAATAAAATTGTTAGTATGTTGATAACAGTGATACTTTGTATAAGGATCAACCTGGTTAAATCGTTTCTAAATTATCTCTTCTATCACCACTTGAACACTTTAGATCAAACTACTTATTCACAGCAATATTAAAATTTACAATTGCATTACATTTTCGTTAAATTGCAAATATCACAAAAATTAGTAACATTTGGTGTATGACATATTAGATGTAAATTGGAGCGAAATAAAGGGTTATTACAGCCAACACATGTTATACAGGGTGTTCCACTTACAAAACTCGAGAAAAAGCCATTTGAAAAACCTCAAAATTTACTAAGTTCAATGAACATCCTGTATAGTGTATCTAATATCTTTGGATACTATCATCTACCTACTGGCTTTGGCTATTGTCTCACATAGTTTAAAGGCATAATCGGCAAAAATGTTGTTTTTATATAGTTTTAAAAAAAAACCTGCAACGAGCATATTTTGGAAAAACAGTTGAATATTTTTGGAAGTATTAACGCTGTAACTTAGCAACATACACGGTTGGATAAACAAATTTAGTAGTATTCATAATATAATAAAATATACAGGATGTTCCATTTAAAAAAATGTACATACTTCCCGTCACACCTAAATGCAACACCCTGTACAAATCAAAATAATTTCACGTTATAGAAAATGGCGAGTCAAACAACTTTTGTATAAAATATTTTTTCTTTCTCAAACGATTTATTAACTATCGACCATCGGGATACTAATAACTCACCCTGTATATTTGTGCTTATTGAACCAAATTTCAAAATGAGATAATTTTAAAAAACTAGAGTTTCTGAAAGTCTTTCAAAATGAAAACCATAGGAATAGTAAAAAAATTGTATTATCTGTATATCCTATTGTTCCAGTATGTCTACTGTCAGTGTTATTCCTTCTACCGTACTGCTCAAGAGGACATGCGCCATTATTACTCAGTCTGGGTGGCTGGTGTTTAGCAACATACTCCTGTCTAGTTCTTCCAGTTCTAATCTCAGCAAATTACAAATATCCCGCGAAATGGCTCAAGAAACTCATCACAAATATACCAGGTGAGTCACAAAAGAAAAGAGTGCTTCCTTTTTTGTATATAAGTATAGTTTAATGAGGTGAGTTTTGGACATGTATAGTATATGTGACCCCGAAAGGGTCTTACTGCTAAAATCAAGTTTCCGATTTGATTTTCTTCTAAACCTGTTACTGGAAAAATGTCACAGCATGATCAAGTAAAATTTGGAATCTTGTCTATTGATTAGCATTTATGTTGCAAGCTATTTCTTAAAAGTTTATGAATGTTCACAATTTATTGAGTTTAGTTATGGCCATTTCAAAAATAAACATTGCAAAAATCAGGGCATTTCGGTAACGCAGTTGTTACGTAGAAACTACGTTAACCACCTTGTTAACGACTTTAATAACATCTCGCATTCTCTATTGGAAAAATTAACCACTTGTTAAGAATCGTGCGGTTAACAACAGTGGTCAACTGTTGATGGTCATGTGCATTCAGTACAAAACAGTCAATCAGCTGATCAGTACCCTTCGATGTGCTGTGTACACAGAAGTTAAAGATATGCAAATTAATAATGAATAGGAGTATCTGCGAGAGTAGAACTACACAAAATCCGTATTTATGCAGTCATGGTTAATTTTATTCACAAAAATAAAGTTCTTTTGCGACGCACTCAACTCCGTTTACGGAAGCCGGTAACGTCGAAGAATTGTGGAAACAATTTACGCTAAAATTCAATTTTTGCAAAGGTCCACAGAAGATAGCTGCTCAGTAAAATCGCGTAAAATGAATTATTCTTGTTATTATTATTCTTCTTCTGAGACTTCACGTCTGAGGGCATTTCTGAATTGTGAGGTTAGGTTATTCGGATATGTATAACCACAAGTTTCAATTGAAGGGGTCATTAATACGACAACTGGTTAAATTCTAGTAGTTGTAGTTAAAAGTTTTAAAAGCTTTCTCGTTTATTGGATACTAATTTAATTCTTTAACAATGACCATTTAATTTAACTGTGGTAATCTTTCCACTGTACATTTAATAAATCTAACAAACTTGCTTTAATAGTCGACGAATACAAAATTGTATTTGACTATAAATAGTTAAGTGCAAATATACAAGCAAAAACAAAAGTGTTCGGACGCAACAAAAAATTGTAGTTTTTTTTTAACGCGAGTAGAAACATTCCAAATTCAGCGATGTTTCGAGAAAAAAAATCTTTTTGTTTTATGTGCAAATGAAGACCAAAGAATGTCTTTTGTCGGTAGACTTATGAAATGTGGGAAATATCTTTCAGCTTCTTTTTATGATGTATAGTGCGAGTTCGGACGCGACATTACGGACGCGACAGTTTTATCCCAAAGCATAAATTACAATAATGTTCATTTCAACTCTAACTTTATTTCAGAAATTTAACAAAAAATTAATTCAGTTATAATAATATAGTAAAATTGGATTACTACACGCTACTATGCCGAGTACCGACCGATCGAGCTACTACGAGATCAATCAGAACGTAAAGGTGCGTTCTGATTGGTGGTAATGGTAGGTAATGGCAGTGGTAGCAGACGACATATATAATATAGTATTTCTCACCAGCAGTGGTAGTGATACATATTAGTTTGCATGTACATAAATTTGAGTCACTAACACTTTCTATCAGAAATACTATAATGGCATCTACTACCACGGCCATTACCACTAATCAGAACACACCTTAAGCATACTTGATTTGAAATCGGACCTGTTTCAAGGTACAACCGTTCCAACGTACAGCTTGAAACAGGTCCGATTTCAAATCAGTAACTTTATAAACAAACTTTCAGTAATTTTACTATGGTATTTACTGAAAATTTTATGGTTTGCATTTTTCAAAAATATCTCAACAAGCACCCTGTTTGCTGTAGCACTCTGTATTTCCATTTACAGTAGAGCGCCGATAATCCGAACTAATTGGGACCGAAGGTGGTTCTGATTAACAAATTGTTCGGATTTTGGAAAATAACCTAGAAAATGACACTTAGGCTTAAGAAATGTCTAAAAATGCCTAAAAACATGCACTTTAGTCGATTAAATATACATCTATTACATAAACTATTACATAACTATGTATTTAAACTCTTTTAAAACGCGTTCGGACTTTTGACGTTTCGGATTTTTGACGTTCGGATTTTTGATGTTCTACTGTATTTTTAAGCTAAGATATTATACTTTCAGATGCAATTTAATTTCTTTAAATATCTTCATTAATTCAAAAGTTATGATTTTTGCAACGAAATAAGTCAAAAGGCCGCCTCATAGTGTTACGGTTACGGACGCGACAAATTGCAAACATAAATAAAATTTTAATTTCGATTTGTCGTGAGTAAATTGTTTTGCTTTCTTAAACAAATGAATAAGCTTGCTTTGTAACTGAATGTTGCTTGAATTTCAAATGTCTATCGACTAATGACAACAATTAATATGGTTTTTGGTAACGGACGCGACATAAGGATATAGGTAAGATCAAATTTAAAAATAATCCGTTATTCGAACTCGCTTCGCCCTTTTTACAGTCTGAGGAAAAATGTTGTTGTTAGTAGAGAAAGTCGAAATAACAACAACAATATGATATTACTTTTAACAAGCTAAATACACAAAGATAAAAGTTAATATTATTAGCCAAAAGGTTCAATAAAAAAATATAAAAATTACGGGCCTATAATTTATTACAAAATTAGCGAAAATTGAAACTGCTTTTATATTTACAACATATACACATTTAAGCTTAATTATTAAGTAATAAAAAACAATTCGGACCAGTCTGAATTTTTCGCTTGCGGTTGACCTTTTTTGGGATATACCCATATACCATAAACCAAACAATTCGTTTTTATTTTAAGGTTAAAGACTTGAATAGTGTTTAGCAGCACGTCCCTCTCCCTAGCGGTTGCTACGTAGTTCGTAGTCACTCAGTTCGCCACTCAACTGGTGGCAAATATTTAACCACTGGATACGTTACAGAATACCATTATATATTTTAACAACGTTGCTAAGAAATTTAACCACTTGCTACGTAACAACTGCGTTACAGAATTGACCTGATTACGTTCACATTTTAAACCATATTTTTAACCGTCTTTCAGGAATCAAATTATTGCAGAACTATATCAGTAATGTTAACAAAATTAACAGACATTACATGGAAGAAAATTAAAAAGAGAGGCATAGATTAGTCTACACTAAGGAAAGAGATAGAAAGTCAGCCTATAAACAGAGGTTGTTGAAGGATATGTACTTCAAAATATTTTTCAACTTTGGTTAGAAATCGGACATATTTACGATGCGGGAGAGTATATTTATTTGTTTTGCAAAATTAAACTGTTTAAAGAGACTTGAACCAGTTTCTGTATCTGAAAGGAACATGTGGATCAAGTGGGCGTACTAAAAGTCAAAATATGTTTATGTTGCGTTGCACAAAATCAAAATTGCAATACGCTTGTGGGATCTCAAACATTACATTTGGTATTCGGTACAAGGTCAACCCGAATAACTGTTGACATTTTAACTGTTTTCAATAAACAACATAATAAATAATAATAATAATAATGATAATATATTACGTAGCAATCAATTTTATTTTTATTATCAAATGGACGTGTAGGTATATTTTGATTCTGTGGAATTTAATGTACCTACACTTTAATAAAATGACAACAATACACGTTTATTTTTGTGTGCTGCCAACATAAGAAAAAACTAAGGAACATTGAACGTGTCTGATTTTAGCTCAATGAAGGATATCGTTGCCAAAGTTTTGACGTCAGTAGCAGCGGGAAAAACGCCTATATAACTTCAAACGGCAACAATAAATACGTGAGCCACACGACGAACATATCCGTAGATAGTTAGTTTAAAAGAAAGTACTTTGTTAATTGATATAGCTGATATAACTAAAACGTAATACGGAGAATTCTAGAGGAAGTCTTTGTCGTTAAACAATCTTCATGCCGTACAAAAACCCTATAAACAGTTTTAAAAGGCATTTGACGCACCAATTACTAACTACTAACGCCATCTGGTCAACACTTTTAAAAGTCAGCAACAAAAGTCTAATATCTTAATTTCCAGTTTCTTTAAAATAATTCTTCCTCTGGATCCAAAAAACGGTGATTGTAATAATTTTAAATGCTTCTATCAGCGCCGTGTGTGAGGAAATGTCTATCAAATGTTCTTAAATGTTCTTTTTCTATTAGGTTGTGAAGTTTGGTATTTACATACCTTTTAGATTTCTGATCCAATTTTCATTGTCATAGACTTGGGAAAATAACTATTGTTTTTAAAGAGGTGCAATCAATATTTTTTTATATCCGACTAATGCATCAGTGATGTTTCCCATCTTTCTTCAAGGGAGCCTTCGAATGCTGGCAATAAACTACATTTATTTTTATTACCTTCTCTTATAATTAACTAGATTTATTTATTGGTAATTTTATCTTCAACGATAATTAAATGAACCTTTGATCCCTGCAAAACTAAATTTAATTCATACAGCTTTCCAAAAATATCAGCTAAATATGCTAACCGGGCCATCCACAATTCGTCAAAGAAAGAATTTTTGAATTCGAAATTAGCGTTTTCAAGAAAAACTTGAACTTCTGATTTAAGTTCGAAGAGACGATTCAAAACTTTACCTCTCGAGAGCCATCTATCATCGGAATGTAACAAGAGTGACTTCTGTTGCTACCCATCTCTTGACATAATATTAAAAACATACGTGAACTGAATGCTCGACTTTTAATAATATTGACTGCAATTATTTGTTTGTTAAAGCCCGAGCTCCATCAGTGCAGACACCAGTGCATTTCGCTCACGGAATGGAATTGTTAAACATAAAATTATTAAGAAATTTGAATATTTCACCAGTTCTTCCTTCGAGGAGAGGTTTACAAAATAATTATTCCTCTGCAATTTTCTCCTCCACCTCGAAGAGAAGTCACTTCGAGGAAAACGTACCTTTAATAGTAAATTTAACTAGAAATGAACATACGGACATACCGTATCATACGGACTTCTATCTCCTGACATAATATTGAAAACATTCGTGAACTGAATGCTCGACTTTTAATAATATCGACTGCAATTCTTTTTTGTTAAAGCCCGAGCTCCATCAGTGCAAACACCAGTGCATTTCGCTCATGGAATGGAATTGTTAAACATAAAATTATTTAGGGGTAATGCCACTCTAGATTTTTTGAAAAATGAAAAAGAATTTTCTTTGCTTAAATGATGTCTTGAGATTTTAGAAATAAGGTACAATACGTTTCATATTGGAAAAAAATGTTTAAATGCTTATTTGATGAACATACGGCGAAGCGTCTAGCCGAGCGTACATGCAAAAAGTTTAGCGTGAGAGGTTACGGCTTAGAGACCTATACGCTCTTATCTTATTTGGACGAATTACATGCGTGGTGTGAAATATAACATAAAATATTATAAAACACAAAGATTTTGTGGAAATATCCTCGGTACGTTCGTTGAACTGGCGCTAGCCGCACAATGTTACAATGCTGTCTGATGTAACGTGTGTTGTTCTTGATTAGGTAAAAAAAAATAGCAGAAATAATTAGTGACATTCTTGGAGTATATCGTGATCGAAAGGAGTCGACAGGAAGCAGCATATTTTCAAATAGAACTAAGATGACAAGCATTGAATCGTTTGGAACTAGAGTCGCCTCTGCCTGATAACGTATCCACAGTCCACACCGGTAAAAAAGTAATGTCGGTTGAAGATTATTACAACGTTGAAGTGGATGACGTTTAATTATCATCTTTTGAACTTTGTTGTTGTGTTTTCTGCTATTTCACAACTTGTAGTGTGTAAAACGTGCAAATCAAATGCGAAATTGGCCGAAAGTGGCAACCGTGACTTAGGATTTCAAATCGAGGTTTCTTGTGAGAATTTTGAACAAACTTTCATTCCGCGTTGCCGATTTGTTCAAAAAGGATATGAAATGAATAGCGGAATTATCCTTGTCATGCGCATAAGAATAGGTGTAGATGTAATTGAAAAGTTTTGCGCATTCAAGGACCTTCCTCGTCAGATTTTTCACTAATTTTACGATAAAGTTGTTCGCACCATTTTTGTGGAAACAGAAGCATTGTCAACAAAGTATGAAGAAAGCAGCAGAAGAAGGGAGGGCTAAAAGTCAATTGAAAATAGTAAAAAAAAAAAAGAATGGCGGAACTGTCTCGGGCGATGGAACATAGAGAAAACATATCTTTTCTTCTCTGTATGATTGGTGGCGCTTATCAGCTGGAGAAATGTTGTTGACATTCTCATAAAATCTAAATACGTACTGCAAATGCAATTTGCTTGCAAATTTTGGAATAAGAAAAGGAAATAAGAAAAGGAATGCATAGATCACGTGAAAAAACTAATGGCACTCGTCCCCGCCATTTGAGAAAAATTAGTTAGGGCCTCGAAGAAAAAGGAAAGTTAACCCAGAAGCCTATAAATGAGCTTTCAATTTATGATGGACTAGTCTGGGCGACATTGTATCATAAATTCTGACCGATGAAACGCCACCTGGTGATTTCATTTTCATTTTCACTTTCAAGTGGCAAAGTAATTGTGGATATTGCAGCAAGAAATAGTTATATGTGTTGTCAATGATGCATTATCCAGCCTTATGAAGTGTATGGAGGTATTTTAGATGTGCATTTAGCCAAACTGCAATAATATCTGTGCGAAGGCTGACGCACGGCGCATCATGTTTTCAGAGTCATCGCTGACTGATGCTGCAAAACAGGCCCGTCTGTCGTCAAAATCAAACAGAAAGAAACAAGAGGAGGAAAATGTTAATTTGAAAAGATAATTATATGGTCCAGGCTTCGCCGACTATAGTAAAATATAACAATTCTATACATCAAAGTTACACAATATTTTAAGCGGTGTTTTCTCAAAACCGCATTTTTCAAACTGGCCGGAAAGATAACTTCAACTGATCTTCGTCAATTCACTTGAAATTTTATATGCAGCTTCAGAACAATATTATCTAGAGAAGTACGTACGGATTTTACGATAAGTTCGAAATTTTTTTTGTTATAAACAATTTTTAACCTAATTTTGTACCTAAAAGTGATATTTTGTGTTCGTCCGCCACTTTGTTTTAAAGCGGAATTTTCTAATTTCCGTACGTACTTCCCGAGATAATCTTATATAGAAACAATTCTTTTTTGTTTTTATGGCTAAGTGAACAACTGCGTGCAAAATCTTTCCGGCCGTGCAACCCTGTCCGCCGGAAGAGGTATCCTTTGATGTCATCTAACGCTGCTATTTTTTATTTATTTTTGTTTTTTTTTATTGTGAATATTCCTCAAAATATGAACAATAAGGGGCCTTAACGAGATTTTGTAATTCATTCACTATATTGTAAAAAATATACCTACAAAATCGGCTATTTTTTGTCGCGCTAGAGTGGCATTACCCCTTAAGAAATTTGAATATTTCACCAGTTGTTCTTTCGAGGAGAGGTTTACAAAATAATTATTCCTCTGCAATTTTCTCTTCCACCTCGAATCAGATAAAGACTAATAATTGATAAAAATTAATTATGTCAGTTTCAGCTAACTGTAGCGCAAAATATTAATTTTGATTTATCTTTTCAACTACAGTTCCTTTTACACAATGTGCCATTTGAAATACGTCTGCGTACGGTAATGGGTATTATCTCATTTGAATTATTTCAATTATTATTTCAGTTGAAAAGGTGATTGCACGGTCAAATAAAAATGAGAAACTTCCAGATAAATTTTAAACATTAAAGCTGGATGTGTTCCTGGCAAATAAATATATGATATATCTCCACGGATTGAGGTACACAGAGGAAACAAATTTTTATTGTGATTTTTCAATAATGCCAAACTCCTAGTTGTGGGTTATTCCGCAGTAACGTGTCACACCCGTCACGCCCGTTTAAAGACTATACAAAAGCAATGGGGGCTTTTATTATTATTTTGATGCCAAATTATTACAAAAAGACGACTCATCTTTTAGAATTGTCGTAGATAGATGCGCAAACTTTAAGAATAAAATTTCTATTAATTATATAATAAATAATTTTTTTTTTTAAATTTTTTTTCACCTATTATTGTGTGGACAATTATATAATAAGTTACAATAACTTAAAATAAATATACATAGTAGTAAAGTTGCTCTTACCTATTGGTGTTGTTATCGTTGAGAACACTGGCCGTTTCTGGGGATGGTAGGCCAGGATATCCCTTTATATACCCTTCCCTTAGCTACCCTAGCCTTGGGTTGTCGTCCAGCTAGATAAAAGTGACAGATTTGAAGTCCCTAAAACAGGATAAAGCGTCTCGTGTCAGTTCTATGCATATTTTTTAATTATCGTGCAAAATTACCATCGAATAAATTAAAGCTGTCCACTTCGCAACCCTTGAACGACGTCTCCGACGGCATATTTTTGTTTTTTAATTACACTATGTTAATTCCGGAGCGACACATCTGCGTTTAACCGAGAAAACGACTAAGATGTACCGCCTGACACGTAAGTGTGTCAATAGAACGAAAGAATACCAAGAAGTTGCGACAATTATTGTGGTGTTATTGGGTTACACTAAAACTGCATTCTTGGTCGTATGAAGAAGGCGATTTGTTATCGTTTGTAACTACAATGATAACAGATTTAGACATAACGTATTATAAAGGAAGAAGTAGCGTTCAACATTTTATTTGATAACAAATAGAACTAACGAAGCTATATTTATATACTAAAAATAATGTAGAATCAATGAAAAATATGTAAGTATAATAAATACACTGTGTTGAAAAACGTACCCATATTTGTAGGTTAGTTGTGTATGTACCATCTTTCCTTTACTGGATATAAAACTTCAGTTCAAGTGTAGAATTTGTGTCTATTGCTCGGCCAGTTTTTCTGCGAACGCATTTTGTCGTGTTCGAGTAAGGTACGATAATGTTATTTAGTTCCCCTAGAACGTATTGTATTCTATTGTATATTCTACGCCACGCAAATCGAAAATTTTTGTTATTGATTGGTCTAAACGATGCCATGAGTGATTTATTTTTCCTTTTAAGTTCGTTCACCGAATATTTTTCATCCATCCTTGATTACCGGCTGATTTTTATAAAACTCAAAAAAATCTATGACATACCAACAAATTTGTACAATATTCGTTTGTGATTTCGGACCGTCAGAGTTGCACTGCAACAGTAAATGCATCGGACATTGATGCATCGCCACATAGCATTTTCTAATACGTGAAAATCTTCTTTGAGGACCTGCTACATGTGCGTACCGAATGGGCACTAGCTATTTTTTTTGATTAGTTCGCCTTATTTGCACATTAGCTTTTTCAAATCAAACTGATAATTTGATTACGAACAAGCAAGGTTTCATTTTATAATGCCGACATAATTTTAATTACATAAGTGCAGAATTCACTGCGTACTAACAAGGGCATTCTTGTGGAAATTCACAAAACAAATCTTGAGGAAACTTTTTGTTTCATTTTAATGATTTTTTGTTTAATTCGTCAGTTTTCTGTATTATTATTTCGCAGCATCTAATTTTAACAGACCGTAAAACAATTCAATTGGTCATTTGATGTGAACTAGTTTAAATAAATTATTATTTTAATGAGATTATTTTTTGACGTTTCTTAAAACCAATGAAATGCTTCTTTATTTGTCACAAGGGTAAGTTTCAACCAATTATGTCATTATTATAGTGGGAATAAATCCTGAAAAGCTCAAACAAAGTTCTGTGGCACTTTCTAATACAGAATTGTTGCAAATTTTTAACTATTGGGACGAAGATACACCTTGTGGATTGCAAAGAAAGTTTTTTTCACGTTGCATCGTATGAACTAGCTTGGAGGGGAGGAGAAGCTACGAAATGTTTAGTTCATTATTTTAAAAAAGAAACCGACATAAAAAGATTAAATACTGGCCGCATTGAATACAATCCCATCTTTACAAAAACTGCACAGGGTGGAGCACAAAGGTGCGCTAATAGTAAATGGTTGACTCCAAACATAAATAACCCAGATATTTGCCCTGTTCGTCTTTTTGAAAAACTAATGAGTAAACGTGAAGAAAATATTAAAACCGAACGCTTGTTTCTTACTCCAAATCCGGCTTGGCAAACTAATGGTTTTTGGTATAAAAACGTTCCTGTGGGAATAAATTCCATTTCAAAATGGATGAACGAATCCGCAGAAAAAGTAGGTCTAGACACAGTTACTAAAAAAATAACTAACCATTCTGCCAGATCAAGTGCAGTAAGTAACCTTTCAAAAGCTGGTGTAGGAGAACAAGAACTAATCAAGGTCACTGGTCATAATTCTGCAAGTTCGATTAAACCATACTTACAATTGAACCAAGAACATCATTCAAATAAATAATCTTAGAGAAAATACGCAGGAGGAAACACTTAATATAACAAGCAATTCCAAATCCTCAATAAATAATGAGTCTCGAAATATTTTTAATAATTGCGTTTTTCATTGTACTAATTTAAATTGTTAATTCTTTTAATATATTCACAATGTGTCAACGATATTTTCATATATTGTAAGTAATAATTAATTAAATTAAATTTTTCAATAATTTTATGATAGTTTTATTGATCTTTTTTATTGTAAAAATTTGTGAATCAAAAAATAATCTAGTCAAATATAACTCGAGAGTTCCATAAATTAGAAAATAATTTGACAGATTTTGTTCAAGCTTGTTGCCATTTGGCATTAGTCACGAGAGCCCGTAGGGCTCGAGTGGCAACAAGTTTTCAAACAATCTGTCAAATTATTTTCACTCTCTTGTTATATTATTACTGAAAATATATATATATTTTTATTTAAATTAGGAAGCTATTGCCCATAAAAGAAATGTTAGATATGGTTTCTACGTCATCTTTAAAGTTCTACTAAATCCAATTGTACTACTAGGTTCGTTGTATAAATATGTCCTAATATTGTCTGAAATACAGATCAATTAGCTTCTGAAACAAAAATTTAAACAAATGAGCTTTCAAAATATAACCTTTTTGTGGAAAAAAAGCTACACAAAATTGCCTTCTACTATTAAAATATTCTTAACCGCTTTCGTTTCTCTTCAAATAATAAACATCATAAAAATCGACAAATATATAAATACAAACAAATAAAGTATAATTTTCCAAATAAATTATTTTATAGACGTGCTGTCTATAAAATTTTTATGTTTATTACTTGAAGAGAAACGAAAACGATTAAAAATATTTTACTAGTAGAGACAATTTTGTGCAGCTTTTTTATTTAATAAAAAGGTTATATTTTGAAAGCTGTTAAATGAGTATCATCTATGTAGTTCATAGAAAAGCATCAACTTAGGATACACTCTGTATATGGTGTACGATTTTCTTGGAAAGAAATACCATTACGCTTATGTGGACAGGTAAAAACAGCAATGTTTTATTTTTAATTTCTGTCTGACGGTTTCACAAAATTACAATTTTATGCGGGTTTCGCCCCATAGAAAAATCAAAAATCTTACTAATAATTACAAATCTATTGTCAATCTTCGTATACGATCGACTACACACAAAACGAAATTAAAAAATGGAAAAATTAAACAGCGTACTAAAATGTTCATCGAGTACAAATAAATGCACCAAAATTTGTCGCCTTTGCATTTGCTATACTCCCTTCAACTGGGCATTGCAAATTCCAAGTATATGGCGTAAAAAAGCTCGTCCGCACAGCCGAACGTCGAATATATAAATTTATTTTAGAGGTGCAGTCGCTACGAATTGAATAGAACAGGTTTTTTTCTTGACAAATATGCGTATACTTGGCAAATATTTGATATTTGGAAAGTATACGAATGTGTAGCCCCGTCTGTAGATATGATCGGGTTCAAATACTGCCGCGGGATTGTATTGTATATGCGCAATAAATATTGAATACCAGAATACGCGAAGCAATTAGGGTTGGAACCCTAATTGGGTTGGGTTAAAATAGGGTTGGAACCTGGTGGAACCCCAACAAAGAAATATACAATGCCCTTTCCAAGGCCTTTCCAGTATTTTTTTGCGTACAGAAAAATGTGTACCGTATTTCAAGTAAGCAGATACAAGTCCGTAAAGGTACGCTGTTCAATGATTGAATATTACTTACTCCTGTGAAATTAAAGTACTTTTCCTGTACAATTTAAAAAATGCCCTGTAAAACTAAGGTGATGCTGTTCTAATTTCACAGGAATATGTTTGTGGAATACGTGAATTCTGTAAAAACAATACAGAAATTTAGCTGGTATCCAATAACCAGCGATGTTAGAGTTAATTCTTCTTTTACAGTTTTTTTGGTAGTTTATTGCATTTATTTTCTGTAACATTGCAGATATTTCTCTCCAGGTATAAAGTTATTTGTTCTTTTTAGTTCCTTCAAGTATTACCAAAGGAAGGAAGAAGAAAATACAAATTAAAAAATGCGAAAACGAAGAATACAAAAAGTACCTTTTACAAATAATTAAATAAATAAATTTATTAAAAATTTTTTTAAAAAATCCTTGGTTAAAATACAAAAATTAAGAAACATTTATTCTGTGTAAAAAGTTGCATATGGACCTATTGATAACAAGTTAATATTCCTTAAGAAGTTAGAGCTATTTAAAATACTGATTTATTAATATTTTGTTATTTTTTAAGCTATGGAATAAAAAAATAGATAAGCCCTTATGAAACATTTTAGTCAGAACACGTTCTGAGAAAAAAAAGTGTGGAAATAAACACCCAAGTAGAAGATATTTGTACACACTAATTTTATCTAGAACAGATGATCTCTATATTTTCTCTTAAAGTTTGTTAAATAAGAAAAAGCTTGCTCATACATACACAATGTTGAAAACTGAACTGATACAACGTAATTTATAACTCGAGGCGAAAATTAAATGCTAAAACATACCAAATTATAAATGGAAATATGTGAAGCATTTTTAAATATGTTTCATTGTCAAAATTAGTACTTCAATTTAATTTACTTATTTTTTGTTTAATTAAATGCAGTCACGAAATTATAGTTTAGTTTCCTGTCTGCATAAATTTTCGTCTATAATTGCAAATCACTGTATATTTATTGATTTTCTATGAATAGGACCGACATAATTTTCGTCATAGAACCTCAGAACTTGTCTGGTGATAGGTTAGTTATCTTATCTGGAATGTAAGATCATATTAAAATCCATCACCTACAACTCTGTCCTTCTCCAGTACTATTATGAGCAGCAGATTCAAATTATAGGTTTATTTTGTCACACATTTGGAAAGGCAAAACTATCGAAAACAAATAATGTTGGAGTTTGACCAATAACTTTGCCAGATTGTTGTTTTCTAGAGGTTATTTCGTTTTTATGTAACAGATAATTGTAAATAATATTGTCAATTGAAGTTAGTGAATAGTCCAGAATGTTGCCCGTTGGTTGTAATATCGAAATAACAGTGGTTTATTGGGTTAGAAGGGCTCCAAATCAAAATTATTCATGGATTGACCTTGTTTATTAATCCAATATTTCAAATAATAATCCCATGCTAAAATAATACATAAAAATAACACTGAATAATGTGCCCATGAACCGGCGACCGCTACCGCTATATGTTACTATTTTTCCGCAAAATACTCCAGCATGACGTTTTCGGTGATGTTTTGCGACTCTGTTAAGTGATCGTGCATCGTGCATAGTCAACTAAACATCAAATTCCCCTTTCAGATGCAATACAAGGGTCACATTTACCTGAATAAGGAGTTATGCGAAGATCAAACCTACATCGTAGATATGATCGGGTTCAAATACTGCCGCGGGATTGTATATGCGCAATGAATAGTTTATTGAATATCAGCATGCACGTAGTAAGCTATAGTACATACATCTAAAGTGTTGAGGATTTCCTAGTTTATGTAACGTATATGTTTTCGGTAACATTTTGGACAGAATTCTAATTATTAGACCACTATTTTTAAGGAAACTTTTTGGGAAAGTTGTGTTATATTCTCTATTTAATAGCTATTCAATTAATTAAGTACGTAGGCTTTCACGGCCAGAATCATTTAGAAAATAAACTGCTTCCGGGTTATGCCGTGTGTCAAGATTTGTTAATGCAAGATTTGTTAAGCATTAACAAATCTTGACACACGGCATAACCCGGAAGCAGTTTATTTTCTATTCAATTAATGTTGTACAGACATTTTTAGACGCGCAAATTTATGTAACCCATTACTCTCCGTCTATGTACCAAGCAATAATTCACATATGATTTATCCTAATCTCTATTTATATTGGAGCTAAACCGAATTTGATAGATTCCATATGTACGTATCATACATATACACACGTCACAGCGAGTTATTTAAAATTAATACTATTCTAGTTATACGAGTACATATATAAATCTCCTGAATTCTTTCTATTCAAATATTTCACAGCAAGAATTGTTCGTAGTGTTTATTAAACATTGGGTGTGTCTACTGTCTACAGAGCAACGTTAAAATCGTATACAAATCAGTGTTGCGCTTGAATACCAGTCAAAATTAGCTACGAAAAAATTTAAAGGTTTACAATCGGTCTTCACAAAGCTTTCAATTAACGAATTCAACACACCATTTCGCAAATTAGCGTTCAAAAGAAAATGATTCGTTTATGTAACGTAAAGATACGCGTAAAGGTCTGCCGCGAAAACAGCGGTTCCATGTTTTTCGCGCACATTTCTAATTTTAGCTGACCCGACGCCGTATTTATGTTTCAGAGATGTTTTGGCAAATTGCACGCAGTTTAAAACAAACGCTCGCCGAATGGATCGAATGTTTACAATTTCGGATATCTGATACAATACACCGGCAAGTGATCGCCATCAAAAAAACCTATTAAACAAAAAAAAAATCTGATACTTTCATAATAAAATTAATTCATCTTTTTATAAACTTTATTAATGAATTAAAATATTTTTGTGTATTGCACTGTGTTATTCGTGAATCTTGAATCATTTCTACATAACAGGAGTTTCTATTTTCTTGATTTTTTATGTAATAAAGTCTTAAGCGAGGTTTTTATAGGCGCGGATATCTCAGAAACGAACAATGGCAGGACAACGCAGCTAGCACGTCACAATAACATTAAAGTTATTTGGCAATTTTTAAGAGTGAAATGAATATAATCGATTTTGTGCGCAGGATGGTTTCCCTCGGGGAAAGGGGATTACGAGCGGGAAGCGATGCAAGGCTTCGCGCGACGATTTCAAACGATCAATTCTCAGGACCGTATTCAATATTTTTGTCATTTTCTCGTTCGGTTTTATCTTTTAAACTAGCATACGTGATTTTTTTTCTTTATTTGTGGAATTGTATACATATTCTGTTTTGTGCTTTATTATTACAACTTCGGAATATTATTTCTTCCGAAAATCAGTTGTTGATGATATTATGCAACACAATCTTGTCATATCCCTTTTGATACAGTGCTTCGTTGCATAAATTTGACATATCTTTAATTTTAAATGTATTGTGGCTTTTTGCAAGTTTATTTTTTACGTAAGCCCAGATTAATTCAATTGCATTAACCTAGCAATGGGCTACATGTAACGACAATAATTTTACTTCAATGCATCTGATTCTTTTGCTATAAAATCTAATAGAAGTATTGTTCGTGTCAGATAAGTTGAGCGGTCTAAGGAATGTAACATTGTCCACCTATGCTATGAAGCGGCATTTTTTTCTACATATCTTAGAACAATGATAGAAATTGTACAAACGATTCCGCTCACTCCTGCTAGTGAACGTCCAATTATTCATACAAGTTCGAATGTATGACTATGCCGATATGTTATATGCTTAGCTTTATTGGGCAATTGTGATTTGTTCTGACATACGTCAAAATAAATCATCGAGAACTGTCACTCACCACAGTAGCGGCACGGCGGTAATAATGCCAAGAAAACGGGGTCAAATTCTCCGTAGCTGTGCCCGTGAAATTATATCAAATAGTTCATCCAGTTCATGGTTGCAAAAGATGCATGTTCCTCACGATCTATCCTTAAGGAATACTGAATTGATGGCCAAAATAAATTCGCATGCGGACCAGTCAGGATAGAGAAAAACACTATAAAATTGATGAGATTATAAGAAATGAAGGGCACGTTCCTCTACGATTACGGCCATGTGTGAATTAAATCCGATTGAACTTGCCTGGGCGGACGTAAAGCGTTATATTCGGGACCATAACACGACTGGCGAGTTATCCATAATATAGTCTTAAAAGATCTAAC
The DNA here is from genome assembly GCA_963966075.1 of Aphodius sticticus. Classification (NCBI taxonomy): domain Eukaryota; kingdom Metazoa; phylum Arthropoda; class Insecta; order Coleoptera; family Scarabaeidae; genus Aphodius; species Aphodius sticticus. The sequence continues at coordinate 2,056,099 of OZ014507.1, forward strand.
TCAGCAATCCACTGCCACAATTACTCCTGAAAAGTGGAAGGGGTACGTGAAACATGTGATTGGTATTGAAAATGTATACTGGGAAAAAGATAATGTTGTCGAAGTATTGAGATGAACCGTTTTGGACACCCTCTTCCTACCAAGATTCTTTGCAGGACTCCGACCTTGAAGTCCCGTGAAGAGTTATATTGAAAATAAGTTTTATTAATCATTTAAGCATTTGTATTGTTGGTATATATTTTCTGTTACTGTTATAATATGCGACCTGAATCGGGGAAACCGCCCTAGTGATAAAAAACGATTTTATGATTTTGTCTGCATCGGTTTGCCAATAGGAAGAGCTACCTGATTCCGTCAAAATCGTTTTCTGTTATTACTGCGGCGGTTTGTCCGTTTCTGGTCACATACGTATTCGTTTTGAATAACAAATGTTGTGTTGAGTATCAAACTGTCATTTTGACTTTGACATTTAAATATTTTTTTATGTACTATAAATCTGCAAATACAGTTTTTAAATGTTTTAGATTTCTATTTAACAATAGAGTATTGACATAAGTCGAGAACCATAGATTTTGTCTGTTTATAATTGACTTAAATTTTACCGGTACCCATCACAAAATTATACGGCACGCCTATGGATTTGACGCCCCCGCGTATTTATGCCCCACCCCAGACCGCTCAACTTAACTGAAACGAACAGTACCTTCTCTTGGTGGTGATTTTTTACAGATACAACAGCTGTGCTATAGTTAATTGAGAAAGAACTTTCTGACATTGATAATAATTAATTGTTTTACTTCTTTGGAATACTTCAGAATTTTTGCTGAAGACTTGCAAAACACGTACGCACGCAACGCAGTTACTCAAGAAACATTATTCAAGAAGTTAGTTATCAATGGAATATTTATGTATTTAAATAATCTTGATTTTACCCAAATTTTACCTGTTATGCATATTATTAGAGTTTGAGAAAAAATAATTTCTTTTGTTATTTTATTTCTTTGCTGCTACCTGATAATATTAAATTTGATTGCTGCTGTTGATTCAAAATGCGTTGAAACAAAAAAAAAACATGTTTGAATTATAACATCTGAAATGTCTTTCTATTTCAATAGTCTCTAAATTTTGCGATTGTTTTCGTTCCTGTCGCGTTGTCCTGGTAATACTCGTTGCCTGTTTATTGTCTTTATTGCAAGGAAAATTAGGAAAATACAAATGCCACTCTGTAGACAAGATCTTGAGTTATGTTCTGTGTAAATTTGTTTGGGCAAGCGGTTTAGGAGAAAAAAAGGCCAGCGTTTATTAAAAACTGGTAAAATGGGGTACATTTTTACACTTCTCTCGCGCTTCTGTCCAAACCTAAGGGCAGAAAATTTTGATAGTCACTCATGTTATGTAGAAGTAATTCAGGAGTATAACACACTTTATTTCAATTTTCTTTGTTTAGTCCTTGCAGAGTCACAAGCCTCCAAACACAATGCACAATATTTTCCAATTTTTTTTATTACAAGCCCTTTGCATACAACTACAACAACTAAAAGATATTGAACGAACAAATGAAGTATCCCCTCAGGTAAAAAAAAAATCATGAAAAAAACAGTAAATAGTAAACTATCGTAAGTAAACTTTAAGATATTTTTTAAATAGATATGAACCGATAATAAACTCTATATATTATATACCTAACAGATAGCTTGGAATGTGCTAAATAGAGTGATTTTTATTTCAACTCTCTATGACAACTCAAACCGAACTCAACCCAAATAAAGTTATTTCGTTTAACGCAAACACACACCAATGTCAAAAATGTCGTATAAAATAAAAATTCCTAATATTTCGGTAATATTTCAGGTTTCATGAGGAAAATATCAGGGCCATTTTGCAACGTTTCACTGAAAATATATGCTCCCATCGACCGTTGCGAGAGAATCTTCATGAAGATGACACACTTATCCAACATGGTAAATCAGGTGAGTTAAAATTTTTATATAGTAAAGGTTGTAAACGAAGGCTTTATGGTTGCGGATATCTCCGCAATTAATGATAGGACGACAACGCAGTTTGCACGTAAACAATCCATTAACTGTAATACTGATTCTATATCAAGATTCTTAATAAATAACTTAACTTTGTGGAAAGTTTCAAGTCTGTATGAGCCTTAGAGCAACGGTGTGGTTAAATGGGAAATACTTCGTCTTTCCTGATGGTTCCACTATATCGACTCGGCTGTAATAGTGGCAACAGTAGCCATAGTAATATTGTAGCAAAATTTCGTGGTTTATTATTTGAATGTATAAGTTTATGGTTTGAAATCTTTTTTCTATGAAGAAAACTATTTTTGGTTTACCACTTTTTGCTTAACAGTGTTCAACTTTTTCAACCAAAATTCTTCCAAATAACAGTCGCAGAAGTCACTTTCTGACAAATTTTGGACGACACGTATGTAGTATGGAATGTTGACGGAATATCACTTTGTAGAGAATAAACATATTTGTTCTGCCATATGTGTCCTTGCCACAAATAAGCAATCATAAACTACGTTCGGAGCCAAAAACTTTCTCATGCCGTGTTTATTTGTGAAAATAAGGTAAACATATTTTATTTTTCTGCGAATGCATGCGGCTGAATTTAAGCACGTAGATTTTTGTTCCAGATCGTATAAGTGAAAGCATGACGAATTTATGAATACAAGAATAACTTTTGTTATATTTTCATTTTATTATATTGCAAATAATAAATGCGAACAACAAACTATATTTTACCAGATTTTTAAACTTTTTAAAGGTATTTTCAAATGTTGATAATGTGTTTTTGGCACTTTGGAGCCGACAAGACAACGTCAGTTTTGGCAAAAATAGATCGTACGGTCAGATTCACTTACAAAACACAAATTCAGCACCCAAATTCAGTTTTTTTTTTTCATAGTATCTTTTCCTATAATAGCACCTTAATATAGCTCTGTATACAGTGAGTTGTGTAGCGTTATATAAAATATTTAACGGGTTATAAAAGAGGCCGTTTAGAACCTATTTAACTAGATTTATTCATATACAAAATACACTGCTCAACAAAATTAGTGGAACACTTTTTTCGAAACCTGTAACTTTTTAAATAATAGTTCTAGGCAAACTAAATTTGGTATGATTTTAGGGCATATATTTAACTATAGAAAATTACTAAAACAAAGTTACAACTCCTAGTTACTTCTGAGTTACACTTAAAAATGTAAATTAATAAAGCAAAACAAATTGGAAAAAATGTTAAGTAAAATTTAGAAGTAAAATGGGGCATCTTAGTGTAGAAGTGCTGGACAAGGTCAAAATGGAAAAACTACTCAAACTCAAGACAGATTTCTTGTCCTTTCCTCTCTACGTCAGCGTACTGCCACAGCACGAGACCTCCTAAACGACCTAAGACGAGCACATGGAATAGAAATTTCTGATCAAACTGTTAGAAACAGATGAAAAGAAGCGAATTTGAGATCAAGAAGACCTGTCCGCGCACCACGCCTTAACGCAGCATCACAAAGTAGGTTTGCTCTGGATCACAGAGATTGGAAACGTCGTCACTGGACGCTTGTACTGTTTACAGACGAGTCCAGATTTCGTTTAACTCGTTGCGACGGTCGAGTACGTGTATATAGACGTCCTGGTGAACGCTACGCAGCCGCTACTATACAGGAAGTGGATAGATAGATTTGGTCGTGGATCTGTGATGGTTTGGGCTGAAATCAGTATAGACAACACAACTGATCTTGTTGTGGTTCGTGGTAGACTAAATGCCATGAATTACATCGAAAACATCTTAGGCAGGTCGCCCATATAGGTGTTATGGCGGAAGCGTGGTTGTGGCAGTGGCAAGTGATATTGGGGAGGTATAAGTGTGGCTAGATTGTGAAATGACGAGTGCGTGGTTCAACGCCCACTTAGGTGGCGCGCCGGCACGCAGCGCTTGTTGTTTCACTGCGTCCGTGTCTCATTCTGTAATATCGTAATAGTCCGCTAGATGGAATTGTTTCGCATGCCGCTCATACTAATTTCACACATATGAAGAACAAACATAAAATTAAATCTTGCATTACGTTCCCACATTATTCCTATATCCCACTGCGAAATAAAAAATCGTACAGTTCGCCAATACTTACTAATCGGTTAGTCAGAGTCAAATATGTATGTAAACTGTAATATTATGAGTGCGCGGTACGTTCGCTAGATGGCGCTAATTCCGATACTGGTATGAATTATCACCAATTTCCTAAATATGAACATTCATTACATATTATGTCGTTCGAACTGTACATAAATAATATGTTATGCCATTTAACTTTAGGTTTTTTAGTTAATTTACTAGTTAGGTATAGAAAGAAAATATTTGTTTGACAGTTATTGTAATAGTCAATAAGTCTTAATTGTTGAAAATGTATGGAGATAGGATCGTTATAAAAAAAAACAATTACTAATGTAATACATATATTCAATTATTGTTTTTTCTTTTGAGAATAATCTGATATTGGTAAATTTACCGGTACAAATATAAATAATTACAAAAATTATTAATTTTAACAAAAATATACTATGTTTAATGAAAAATAAGTATGTAAATTCTTATTTGACTGCACAGTAGGTTTTCCTTTGAGAAAAATGTTTAAACTTTTATATACGCTTTTCTAGGAGTTTTTAATAAATTACTGTAGTGGTTTCTGCTAGAACCCATTTAACTTAATCTTGTTAATTGTGCATTTTAGAAGAAACAGTAAAGAATATTCTAATATGTGGCACACAATTGCTTCTTCAACTTAATGATTAATCACTTTAACGTTGATATCTTCTGCGGTAAACTTTTTATTGGAGCGTTATATTTTTCCCTTTAGTTCGGACAGTCTCTGTCTCTACAGGGTTCGTTTCAAATTTTATTGATGAGGTTTGTAGGATTGAATTATCTGAAAATAAAACAATGTTGTCATTGCTTCGTGAAATCTAACCTTGAAATAATATAGGTTAAGAAAATAATTACTTACGGCAGGCTTGGACATATCAACGCAAGAGCCTGAGATCAAGATTTAGAGACCAAAATGAGTCTTGGGATGTCTTTTGCGTTTTTGTTGTATATGTGGTAGAAATTAAAAAAAAAACACTGGATGCAGGTGCAGCTATGTTCAATAGTTAACCTATTGAACGTAGTATAATTGTCATAGTCGTTGTCTAGCATGAGAACGCACAACACAATTTGCTATATTTAGAGAGTTCCAATGTTTGCTTCTTATTATTCTATATATTTAATATATTCGGGTGGCTTGAATGGAATCTGAAAAATACAGGTCATCAGATAGGTATAGGTTATGATTTTAATATTTACTCACCTATGAAAATATTTCTGTCGTTTATCACATACATTATTTCTTGCATTTATATGTTGCTCATTACAAAACGATTGTTACATAACACAATAAACATAAAAAAAAACAAAAATAGTAAACAATCCGAAAGAGCACACGAAGCTGAGCCTGCAGTTATTATTGACAGGAGCGGCGACGGGCGAGAGGCGCTTGGCGCGCTTGCCACTCGAGATTAAGCATTGAGAGACGAGTGGAATCCGATCCAGTACCACGACAGTTACATAGCACTGCCGCATCACCTTGGTGGGCGTTCATGCATTTGTTTACATTGGCCAATGAACCATATCACTGCCACGTCACTATCACACTTCCGCCACACCAGCTATATGGGCGACCGCCCTTAGAGGACCATGTGGTGCCTGCTGCATATGGGTATATCCCAAAAAAGGTCAACCGCAAGCGAAAAATTCAGACTGGTCCGAATTGTTTTTTATTAGTTAATAATTAAGTTTATGATAATTAGCCTTTTAATGTGTATATGTTATAAAATCAGTTTTGATTTTCGCTAATTTTGTAATAAATTATAGGCCTGTAATTTTTATATTTTTTATTTAACCTTTTGGCTAATAATATTAACTTTTATCTTTGTGTATTTAGCTTGTTAAAAGTAATATCATATTGTTGTTGTTATTTCGACTTTCTCTACTAACAACAACATTTTTCCGCACAATGTAAAAAGGGCGAAGCGAGTTCGAATAACGGATTATTTTTAAATTTGATCTTACCTATATCCTAATGGCGCGTCCGTTACCAAAAACCATATTAATTGTTGTCATTAGTCGATAAACATTTAAAATTCAAGCAACATTCAGTTACAAAGCTAGCTTATTCATTTGTTTCAAAAAGCAAAAAAAAATACTCACCACAGATAGGAATTAAAATTTTATTTATGTTTGCAATTTGTCGCGTCCGTAACCGTAACACTATGAGGTGGCCTTTTGACTTATTTCGTTGCAAAAATCATAACTTTTGAACTAATGCAGATATTTAAAGAAATTAAATTGCATCTGAAAGTATAATAGCTTTAAAATACAGTAAAACATCAAAAATCCGAACGTCAAAAATCCGAAACGTCGAAATCCGAACGCGTTTTAAAAGAGTTTAAATACATAATTATGTAATAGTTTGTGTAATAGATGTAATTTAATCGACTAAAGTGCATGTCTTTAGGCATTTTTAGACATTTCTTAAGCCTGTGTCATTTTCTAGGTTATTTTCGAAAATCCGAACAATTTGATAATCCGAACCACCTTCGGTCCCAATTAGTTCGGATTATCGGCGCTCTACTGTAAATGGAAATACAGAGTGCTACAGCAAACAGGGTGCTTCTCGAGATATTTTTGAAAAATGCAAAACATAAAATTTTCAGTAAATAGCATAGTAAAATTACTGATAGTTTGTTTATAAAGTTACTGATTTGAAATCGGACCTGTTTCAAGCTGTACGTTGGAACGGTTGTACCTGAAACAGGTCCGATTTCAAATCAAGTATGCTTAAGGTGCGTTCTGATTAGTGGTAATGGCAGTGGTAGTAGGTGCCATTATAGTATTTCTGATAGGAAGTGTTAGTGACTCAAATTTATATACATGCAACCTAATATGTGTCACTATCACGTCTGGTGAGAAATACTATAATTTAGTCTGCTACCACTGCCATTACCTACCAAGACATTCTTTGGTCTTCATTTGCACATAAAACAAAAAGATTTTTTTCTCCAAACATCGCCGAATTTGGATTATTTCTACTCGCGTTAAAAAGGAACCATTTTTCCATTTTTTCCATTTTTTTGTCGCGTCCGAACACTTTTGTTTTTGCTTGGATATTTGCATTTAACTATTTATCCTTCCAAATTTTAGCACTCTACTAATACTTTGCAATAATTAAAATATGCATACGATTTTTCCGTTTCTTTTCTATTTTATGCTTTGTTAATCGCGTACGAATGTCGCGTCTGTTACCCAGGATATACCTACATGGCGTCGGTCAAAAGTTCATCCTAATACAGGACAATGCAAAGCCACATACCGCCGGCATCACCAGAAACTTTTTACAACAACGTGGAATTCAGGTCATGGAATGGTCGGAGTAAAGTCCTGACCTGAATCCTAATGAACACGTGTGGGATCAGCATGACCGATGTATTCGCAAGCGCCCTGATGCAACCACAAACCATACAGGAACTGACACAAGCCCAGATTCAGGAATGGGAAAGCATACCCCAAGAATCTCTTCGCAGACTAGTGCGAAGCATGCCACGCAGGTGTGAGGAAGTGATTCGTGCTCGTGGAGAGCATACACTGTATTAAACCTCACCAATCCACAGAAAACCCGATTGTCATCGATATAGTGACAGTTTTCATTTTGTTTTGCGTTATTAATTTACAATTTTAAAATTAGTAACTTAGAAGTAACTAAGTGTTTCCCTAATTGTTTGAGCAGTGTATAAATTGTAGGAAAGTAAGGGGTATTACAGCCAAAACATATTATACAGGTTGTTCCATTTAAAAAAACGCAAGAAAAAGCCAGTTGATAATGTAAAAAAATTAACAATGTTAAAAGTAGGTACCTTATTATTATTAATCTATTATTATTCTTTTTATTTTCAGTTGGTATTCTTCATGGTTTGCGACAGAGTCCTCCTGTGTAGTTTCGGAGGAACAAATTGCCCAGAAAAGAAGGTGACAGGCCTGTATTCCCTAATGTTCTACAACGTCATCACATACTGCGTCTCCTATATCAAAGAACTCATCGAAAAAGAAGATTGGTCACCTTACGTGAACATGACGCAACATAGCAACATCAAACACGTCGCCATGTCAGCAACTAAGATAGTTTTAGAATGGACAAAAGCCATAACCTTTATAATCACTGTTACCTTCATGTTGCTTGTCTTTGGTTTAGAACAAGGCCTTCAACATTATCAACCAACAGCACTGTATACGTTTTGCACATGGACGTTTTACATGTGCACAGAAAGAGTCTATGTGGAACTCTTTCCACATTTGTTAATGTTTCTAAGGGTAAATGCGTTAGAAGCTTTGGAACTTCTGTATGCTCCTGTACTTCTAAGATATTACACAATAACTGTATCAGGTTTAGTTATTCTTGGCTTAATATGTTATGGGCAGTTTAAATTTGCTGTCATCGCTGCATATCTAAATGTCTACCTTAGAGGTAAAGACATGGTGATTAATTCTTTGAAAAAATTGAAAGATGAGCAGGCTATTCTGAGTAGATTTAGAAGAGCTTCTGGTGATGAAATAGAAGATTGTGACGATGTGTGTGCTGTTTGTTTAAGCCAGATGACCAGAGCTAGAGTAACGCCATGTCAACATTTCTTTCATGCAGAATGCTTAAGGCAATGTTTGAATAATTCGCACTATTGTCCCATATGTAAAAGGGAATACACTTTCTGTTAGTCAACTCTTTAGATTCTGTGTATAAACGAAGAAGAATGAATAATAATGGAAGAATGGATAATGAGAATTATGTGTGTAATTATGTGATATTATTAAGTACGTATTTATTTTTGCTATTGTGGTACGCCTATGTATTTAGAAATTCGATCTGTCATTTTTTTCGTTTCGCATTTTGAGGGTAAATGTTAATAATGTTAATTGATTAGATTAGTTAACTTGTACTGTAAGCCTTTTATATTTTAATAATTTTCTTATTGTTAGTTTAGTATTGTAAAACGAATCTTTTTATATGTCGACGAATAAAACAATAGAATTTGTTTTAAGAAAACTTGTGCGTTGTTATTTATTAAGCCACAATAATCAAGAACTACCTCTTATAATCTTTTAATAATTAAAATTCTTCAGAAAAATGTATTTATATTAAAATACAATGATAATTTTCCAAATTTGAAAATGACGTAAATGGACCAGAAAAATAGAATGGTTAGGGCAATTATTTCAGTTGAAAAGGCGATTACACGGTCAAATAAAAATAACAAACTAACAAAGAAATTTAAAAAATTAAAGCTGGATGTGTTCCTTACAAATAAATATACAGTTTATCTCCACGGATGGAGGTACGCTTGAGATTTTCAAAAAACGACTATTTATAAGCAATGGGGCTTATGTTATTATTTTGATGCAACATTATAACAAAAAGACGACTCATCTTTTAGAATTGTCGTAGATAGATGTTCAAACAGATAAGTTTTTATGAAAAACCTTTTTAAATAGCCGTGACGGTCGTTACCAGCACAGCGATCTCTTGGTTTTAGTAACCTAAATTTAAAAATTCGCGGAATGACCCTAGTGTAAAGTTTCTATTCTAATAAAGTTAATAAATAGTTCTAGTTTTTATGTGAAATTTCGGCTAGCTACTATTATATTGATTGCATCATGTGTAGTAGCTAGAATAAGCATATAAATAAGCCACTAATCTTGTCAAAGACATTAATAACAATAATGGGAGTTAAAATCAAAGTACTACCTGACAATGGCACACAAACATTTTCCTAATTATATGAAGATATTGTGACATCACAAGATGCCAACTTGGTATTTTTAATTTTAGAGAAACATCAAAATCTATGAAAAGGAAGTTCTAAATAACATTTTCGACAAAAATTTGATGGTGGTTTTTCTAGCACAGCCTTGCTCCTTTCAACAGCAAAACTCCGAAGCTAAAACTACGCCATGGAATAAAAACTCATAGAAATTTACTGAAGTTCTGAAGGGGGTTTTACATTATTTTGCGACATCTCATATTGATTAAAAAATGGTATATTATTACACAAGTTTTATAAGACGTCAAATTGGCGCACGAGTTGCTTAGTTGCTTAGTTGCTTAGTTGCTGGGGTTCCTAGCAGAAATGTCAGCCATGGAATTTTTATTCATCAAAATGTACCACATATATTCGTTTATCTGTCAGGTAAGTGTTCTGTTCATGATTCTTACAAGCGTTATTATTAATTTCTGTAATGTCCGCCTCATTTTATTTGTATTTCTCAGTTGTGCATTACAAATACCAAATGGAACGAGTGCACCAATACGTCTTATAAAACGAGTGTAATATACTATTTTTTCTACTTTGCGTCATTAATTTTATATAAGTTTAGAAATTGTGGTTACTATATCGCGCTAAATTAGAATCTAGGGTATTTTGCGGGTACCACGTGGTAGCACTGTAGAAACTGTCAACTTCGTTAAGGATGATATCGATGAGATAAAATCATGACAAAATCTAATTGTGAATAATTTTACTCTACTTTAGCCCACAAGTTTGAATAAATATTCAGCGAGGTCGCAACGCGAGGAGCTTGGGGCAACACTTTTAACCCTACTGTGATAAATACATGAAACTTAACCTTAAAAGTTAACAATTTTAAAATAGTGGTTTCATAAGTATAATAATCAGAATAGAAGTGTTTGGCGGTGACTGATTAGTTACTTCGAAGAACTTACTAAAGAATTGTTATAACGCTTAACGTTTAATAGCGGTGTCTACCTAATTCCGCTACGTAGCCGTTGCGGCTTATATATTTACAAGCACTTATAATTGAAACCCAATTCTAATTTCGGCAAAGTAGTTTATTAGAATAAATTATACTTAGTAAAATTACATGTGATGGAGGTAATACAAATACGTTGCACACAACCAGAACTAAGACGAAGTCGAAAGCGACGGACAAAAACGAATTTGAATTGAACCGAGCATCCAAGCGTCCAAAATATTACCGAAAACTTATATGTTACATAAACTAAGAAATCCTCTACACTTTAAATGTACTATAGCTTCGTACGTGTATGCTGATAAACCATTTATTGCGCATATACAATCTCACAGCAGTAATTAAAATCGTTCATATCTGCGATGTAGGTTTGATCTTCGCATAATATCTTATTAAAGTAAATGTGGTCCTTGAATTATATCTGAAAAGGGGATTTGATGTTTAGTTGAAAAGAATGATAACGATCACTTACTAGAGTCGTAAAACATCACCGTAAACGTCATGCTGGCGTATTTTGTTGAACACAGCAAAACTAAGAAAGCCCCAATCCTTTGGCCATACTATAGCAGGCTACACCTATGTTTAAATATGTATAGAATATTGATATTTCGCAGTTTATGTGATTGCAAGCGATTAAGAAGATGCAGTGTGTGGTTATGTTGGGTTATGTATTGTACGTTTGACATATGGCATTTGATATCACTGTGTACCAATCAGACAAAAATGTTACTGTTTTCGGTATTACAATGTGTTAATTGTAACACCGAAAACAGTGTTACAATGTGTGCATTGTGAATGCAAAGTAGAAAAACAATTTTTATGATATTGCCTTGTAGTATTTCAATTCTACATGCAAATTATAAAATTTAAGATTATATTTTAGAGCCGTCTGATACCAAGGTAAGAATTTTAATCGTGCCACAAAACCGGTGGATTGGCTGAATTTTTCCGAAAGGCGCAGATTTTTATTTCGTACACACGGATAAGAACGGATAAAATTCAAACTAGTCTAATGTCAGATATCAGCCGTACGAAGGTTAAAGATTATGTCAAAACTTTGACCACTTTGACTGTCAAATTGCCGAGCATGTAGCGTAACGTCAGTAGAGTGTATAAAATTCTAGTGTCGCGGTAGATTATCCAAATTATCAGTGTCAAAATGTCTGCAGGATCTGACACGGATACTGCTGCCTCGGACTCTAGTGGAAGTAAGTTCGTCACTAAAAATATAACTAACCTCTACCATTTTGCAAACTTTTATTATTTCTAAGTATTACGGTCATGTGTAAATTTAACAAAAATCACTAAACAAATCATTCTACACCATGTAAGATGTCATCCTGAGCATATTTCATCCCTGTGCGTTGGTTGGTTTATGATAAAATTCCAATTAAAATTTGGCAATTTTCAAAATTCGACGACCATCGTCGGAAATACCCGAAGTATAATAGCCGATTGTGGTTTGGCAACGATGTCTCCTTTAGGTTATTTTCTCTCGGTAGGGTTGCCGTCACTGTTCACACTGTTGTTTACTTGTCTGGAAGCCATTTAAACACATGTCGCTGTTAAACAAATATCAAAAAAATATCTCATTTCGTTTCTTAGCAGTTTAAAAAATACACAGCTTTATAATTTTGTTTATACATCGCGCCAATCTCACGTAGTCTAACCTCAATAACAATGCGGCCTGAGCTGCCAACCCAATAAGGGAACATTAAACTACGTTCGAAATGAAGCAACGTTGCCAAATAACTCATTATATTTGCTATATTATTATTTATTGTCGGCGTCACTAGAAGCCGTTCTCATTCAAATTTCAAACGGCGTTTTCTCTTAAGTTAAAGTAATTGTTGGCTTGTTATTTGTAAAACTAGTATCAGTAACTCACATTCTTTCTGAAAATATCATATTTAAAAAAAAAAACGACGTAATACCCTAATTCGAACATGTCTTTGAATTATTCTAGGTGCTGCTTCGCTCGCAGCAGCTACCGCCGCTGCTGTTTCAGCTGCCTCGACAGCTGAAGTCGCTGTCGGTGGTGCAATTCCTGCTGCAGACAGTCTATCAAGAGACTGTTGCCTCAAGAGATTCCTGCTGGGATTCCTAGCAGAAATGTCAGCCATGGAATTTTTATTCATCAAAATGTACCACATATATTCGTTTATCTGTCAGGTAAGTTCATGATTCTTACAAGCGTTATTATTAATTTCTGTAATGTACGCCTCATTTTATTTGTATTTCTCAGTTGTGCATTACAAATAACATGCAAAAAATTTTCCACCGACATCATCATAAATTAATATTAAATATCCAGATGAACAATTTGACGCCTTTGATATATGTATATTATTCAAACAATTTTACAGTGGCACATAAATTACTAATTCTTCGACTTTGAAGAAAATCAATATCACAAATTATACGTTTGTGTTCAGTTTAGGCTTGAAAGTTATTAATTAAACGCCTAGCGGGCAATTAGCATCTTTCGTGTCCCCACAAAGATGCAAAAATGACATTTTCGTATAGTGAAGAATGAAAAAAAAATTACTAGATAAATGATGATTATTCCGTTTATTATCGGCTATTGTCACCAATGTCAGTTTTATTAGATACTGCGATATTGCCCTCTCGTAACAGTCGCGAAAGAGCCACAAGATGACAAGATACGGTATCTAAATTTTCCGCTGTAGTCCAAAATAAGTATTGTTGTATGCACTTTTATTCTATCGTACTTATTAGATTCCATTACTTCGCAATTTTTGGCACTGCTGAGCAGTTTATCTTAGTTACACTGGGTGTTAAACTAATAAGCGTAGAATCAATAGATAAGGTATAATAGTCAACTTTTGCTAGTAGACCAACTTTTCATAACGAACTCATGTCCAGATAGACGCCGTTTAGGAACTGCAGAGAGCCGGAATATTGTGCCAACTTTAGAAATTGCTATAGTAAAGTAGGTTGTATGCAGTATCATAGAGTGACTATTTTAAAATCAAATAATTTGAAACGATTTAAAGATAACCCATTATTAGCCAAAATTGGTACCAAAATGACAAAACTTCGGTTAATGAAAAGGGAGTTTCAAAAACGTTAAATAATAAAAAAATTTCAGACAAAAGTATTTGGTATTAAAAGAGCCATCCTATGATACATGATAATAGATTCTGTTTGTAATATTGGTACCATTTTCTGACTCTCCAGCGTTGACACAATACATTTCCGTGAGTTCGTTCAAAAGTTCGTAGTTGACCTAACATTGTCGCGTTACAAGTGTTCAAGTATAATAATAAAATAAAAAAATATTATTTCGTTGTCGATTATCCTTAACACAGAATTTTCAAATTAATCCACTTTTCTCTACATTTAGTCATTATTTCTCGTTAATCAATTTGTTATTAAGATATTGTATCAGAGCTCGGTGGCCACAAGCTAGAAATTATTATAGGAAATTAACAACAATTTCTCCTAGCGTATTAAAAATTAATAAAAAGGCTCATACAAAATCTTAAATTCTAGAATAAGAGTTCAATGATTCAGAAACAAAATAAATTTAAAACCGACAGAGATTTTTCAGAGTGTACGCAAAATAACACAAGACAAAAATGCTGCAAAACAGTTAATGGCATAGTCCTTAATATTACGTCACCATTTAATACTAAAAAAAAAATGTGCCCCTCCCTGAAACATTTTCAATAGTCATTCACTATAAATTTGCAAAGATTGTCAAAATCCCAGAAATCTTTCTTTTTCGTTTATTTTGACTTGAATATTTTCGAAATCTTGACATTAATTGTTTGATCATTGTCCTTGATTAGTGCAATGAATTAAGGCATCATTTGAATGTGTCTTCTGTCACAATTCGTAATAACATAAAATTGTCTTGAAGTGTCAACTTTGGAGCAGTACAACTAAATGCAAATGAATCGTACCAAAGAATCTGCTGTTAAGACATGTCCATCGAATTCCGGGACACCTGTAGTTACATTGCACATTATTAGATTTAGCCACCAATGCTAATTGTATTTTTCTTCAAATACGTTCTCTAACAGTTTGTATATAAGCTAGGTAAACGAAAGTTTTTAAGGTTATCTCAACGTTTCTAACCCTATCTTCAGAGTTATTTGGATAGACTGAGAATCGCCCAACCGTGTAATTACCAAATTGGTAATACAATCGCGATTATTCAACGCCTCTAACAGCAAAAATACAAACTACATAACAATCTATGGATACGACATGCAAGTATTATATTCGAAAAACTAACTCACCCACAGCTTCCGTCGTCCATAATTTCTCGTAATATCCATAGCACACATCACAATTCACATCTCAATCACAATATACGCACTGGCGGCTTCGAATTATCGCGACAGTCTTTGATTTCTATACCGGGTTACACTTTTTCGCGGAGATCGCGTCCATTTCTTCGCGAAACGTCAGAGTTGTTACCGGCGGACTCGCGTTCAAATACCGGCCGGTAATACAGTCGTTACCCAACGCCATCTAACGGCGAAACAAGGAACCGCATAACCAACTTTGGTACAATCTCGGAACGCAAGAATTATATTCGATGAAACCAACTCACCGACAGCTTGCGGGGCCCCAATTTTACGAAATATCGGTAGAACGCATCACAATGCACATTTGGGTCACTATCGAAGCACTGGCTGTTTCGAATTATCGCGACGGTGTTTGAAAAAGCGGACCCGGTTTAACGTTTTAGCGTACGCGCCGGCCATTGTTTAACTAAACGTCAGATTCGTAAACTGCAACATGACTGCAACAAATGCACTAGGGGGGTTCTTATTACAATGTTGGTATGATTGTTACTCTGTTTAGCTACATATATCGAATTTAAATTTAATTCAAATGTAAACCATTTTTACCATGTTTAGATGGTTCGAAAACAGTCTTGTACCTATTCCAGTAGATTCATTTCAAATAAGAAGTGGGTCAGTGGCGTAGATGTTTTAATAGTATAGGGGTACATTGGGATGCGTCCATGAAAAGTACCTACTCGAAAATAGAGTATCAATAAATTCTATGATTAATAAATGAATAAACCAATGAATAATAATAAAATTAATGAATTCCTCGCGAGAGAAGTGTAACAAAAATGTCAAATTATGACTGAGTAAAATTTGGAATCTTGTCTACTGATTACCATTTAAGTTTTCTTACGTTTTTTTTTATGTAACAATGGTATGCAGTAAACAAGTTTGTAAAAATCGGGCACGATTTTTCACTTGTCTCGCGTTCAAGTTTAAACCTAAGGGCAGACAGTTGTGATAGTTATACATGTTATATAGAAATGTTTCAGGAGTATTAAAAAGTTTATATGATTTTTTCCGTTAAGTCATTTCAGAGCTATGAACATCTTTGAAGTGATGTTTTAGTACGCCTTAAGGATCAAATCCACAACCACTATTTTTTTCACCGCCCCCACCCTTTCCTGCAGTACCCTAAAAATGAGGCAAAATTTTCCCCAAATTTACAATTTTACAAAGTTACATGATTTATTACATTTTTGGCATAAATTACTATTATTGCATTATGTTTTTCGGCATTTATTAAATAATTTTAAAACAATTACCATTTGTTTAAACAAAAATATACGAAAAATACAATTATTAAATTATTTTTTTTGCATTTATTAACTACATTTATCAACTAATTAGCATTTATAACGAAATAAAACGCAGAAAAACAGGTGTACTCAAATAATAAAAAGGATATGGTTCTTCGCATGTAAGTCATGCTTGTGTTTTGAATCTTTTCGTTTGTTTTGTTGCAACGATGCCTTTTGTTTTTCTAGGTTAAAAGCTATTCTAGAGCACGTGTTTTCTCTATGAAATCTAACAAGAATTTTTACCTTTGTCTTTGATGAGTTTTTGAAGTTTTGATTTGACTGTAAGTAGTTTTTTTTAGTGTGTGTTTCATATCTATTGTTTATTTAAATTCCCAGTGTAGTCTGAAGATGCCCTAAGGGGTGAAACATGTAACTACGTAAATAAATTTAACTTGAACAGGAAGAACCATATCCTTTTTATTAATTAGCATTTGTTTAAACAATAATATACAATGTACGTATTTCTTGGAAAAAATTATTATAGAATTTCTGCCCATTTTTGTAATTTTGGAGGTTTTACTATATCGGTCAAACCAGGAATGTGGTTGCAACACTAATTATTATAGGTTATAATTGAAAATTAGTTAACAAATTTGGCAAGAAAAAAAGACTAGAAATACAATAATAATTTTTGCCAAAAAGATACGTACCATTGTATATTTTTATTAAACAAATGGTATTTGTTTAAACAATTGCAAACTAGTTAATTAATAACAAACAATGCCAACAACCTAATAATAATTTCTCAAAAAAAAAACAAATATATGTCCGTAACATTGTATATTCTTGTAAACAAATGGCATTTGTTTAAACAATTGCAAATTAGTTAGTAAATGACCAAAAAATGCCAATATCCTAATAATAATTTCCTTTAAAGAATATAAAATGTCTGCAACATTGTATATATTTGTTTAAACAAAAGGTAATTTTTTAAACAATTGTTCGTTAGTTAATAAATGACAAGAAAGCCAATAATATAATAACTTCTGCAAAAAATGGAAAAATATGTTCGTCACATAGTATATTTTTGTTTAAACAAATGCTAATTGTTTAAACAGTTTCCAATTAGTTATTAAATGAGTGTAAATTTGGGGAACTTTTGTCTCTTATTTAGGGTGCTATGGGGAGGGTGGGGGTGGTGAACAAAAAAATAGTGGTTGTGGATTTGTTCCTTGGGGTGTTCTGAACAATTTCTGATAATCTCCCGCAACTTCTTTTTAAAATCTGAATCGTGAAAACAAAAGGAAGGAAAGATGCATTCAAACTGAATATTTACAAGTAAAAACTGTTTTAAAAACATAAATTATTATTGCTTATTCCAGTTATGTGTAGTCTAACATTTACCACGATTATTTCTTGACGTTTCTTAAAACCAATGAAATGCTTCTTTATTTGTCACAAGGGTAAGTTTCAACCAACTATTTCATTATTATAGTGGGAATAATTCTCTTGTGATTATTCTCGGGAATAATCACTGTAGCTTTTATTTGCCTAGCAACTGTCAGATACTTGTCAAAATAATTACTTAATTGTGTCAACGCGAAATGGGTGAAAGTCATCGGTTTAGTACCTTTTCTAATGCAGAAATTACAAAAAAAGATTTTAGAAACTACTTCGAAAAATACTCTAATAAGTAATCAGTTTATATGGAGACAATTTAAGACCTTCACCAAAGAAAGAAATTATATTCTGGATCAATCTACTACAACAGCTACTCTGGCATTGATTTTAAAAGATTGGGCTTATAACATGAAAATAAAAGACGGAAATGATTATAAAGAAGCAGTAATAAAGACAATGTGGAATAAAACGACAAAATTAGTTCAAGAACTTTACTTTAATAAGTTAAACAGGTCCTTTGATCCTTTCCATGATATAGAATTCAGAAATGCTCGGAATGCAAGAGATGCAAAAAGAAAAATTTTACAAAAACATCCTGAAAAGCACAAACAAAGTTCTGTGGCACTTTCTAATACAGAATTGTTGCAAATTTTTAACTATTGGGACGAAGATACACCTTGTGGATTGCAAAGAAAGTTTTTTCACGTTGCATCGTATGAACTAACTTGGAGGGGAGGAGACACTACGAAATGTTTAGTTCATTATTTTAAAAAAGAAACCGACATAAAAAGATTAAATACTGGCCGCATTGAATACAATCCCATCTTTACAAAAACTGCACAGGGTGGAGCACAAAGGTGCGCTAATAGTAAATGGTTGACTCCAAACATAAATAACCCAGATATTTGCCCTGTTCGTCTTTTTGAAAAACTAATGAGTAAACGTGAAGAAAATATTAAAACCGAACGCTTGTTTCTTACTCCAAATCCGGCTTGGCAAACTCATGGTTTTTGGTATAAAAACGTTCCTGTGGGAATAAATGCCATTTCAAAATGGATGAAAGAATCCGCAGAAAAAGTAGGTCTAGACACAGTTACTAAAAAAATAACTAACCATTCTGCCAGATCAAGTGCAGTAAGTAACCTTTCAAAAGCTGGTGTAGGAGAACAAGAACTAATCAAGGTCACTGGTCATAATTCTGCAAGTTCGATTAAACCATACTTACAATTGAACCAAGAACATCATTCAAATATAATAAATAATCTTAGAGAAAATACGCAGGAGGAAACACTTAATATAACAAGCAATTCCAAATCCTCAATAAATAATGAGTCTCGAAATATTTTTAATAATTGCGTTTTTCATTGTACTAATTTAAATTGTTAATTCTTTTAATATATTCACAATGTGTCAACGATATTTTCATATATTGTAAGTAATAATTAATTAAATTAAATTTTTCAATAATTTTATGATAGTTTTATTGATCTTTTTTATTGTAAAAATTTGTGAATCCAAAAATAATCTAGTCAAATATAACTCGAGAGTTCCATAAATTAGAAAATAATTTGACAGATTTTGTTCAAACTTGTTGCCATTTGGCATTAGTCACGAGAGCCCGCAGGGCTCGAGTGGCAACAAGTTTTCAAACAATCTGTCAAATTATTTTCAATTTATTCTCACTCTCTTGTTATATTATTACTGATAATTAATCTATATTGTTTCTATTTCCAGCTGTTCTTCATGGCGTTATGCGAAGTAGCCATATTACGAGGAAGAAACGTCACTGAAACAAAAAAAGAGGAACGCGTCATCTGCGGGCTAACTACCCTGTTATTCTATTCAGTATTCGGGTATTTCGTCTCAAGAATTAGGGATATCTACGTGGCCGAATTCCAAAGACCAAGGAACTACACCAGCTTCTACAGAGAGACAGCGTATTGGATCTGCAAAATTTTAATAGAATGGGCCAAAACGATAGTGATCGTGATCAGTCTAAAGGAGCAAGGCCTAAACTACAGGCCTGATTTTCTCTACAATTTCATAACTTTTTCTTATTACCTTTGCACTGAGAGAATCATGGCTGAGACCATTGAAGCCTTAGTATCGATAATGAACTTTTCCATGTTTGATTGCATGGAGTATTTATACGTTCCCATAATTTTGAAATCTTACACCGCGTTGGCATCGATTATTGTGGTTGTAAACTTGCTGCAATCGTCGTATTCGAAGTACGCAATGCTTGCGTCGTATTTTATAGTGTACTTGAACTTGAAGGATCTCTTTCGCAACTATATAAATCCTCTGATAGTCGAGCAGCAAACTTATGCTTCGTTTAGGATGGCGTCTCTTAGAGATATCGAATCCTGGAATGATATTTGTGCGGTTTGCTTGAATAGAATGAGCAAGGCCAGGATAACGCCTTGCAATCATTTGTTTCATCCGCACTGCCTGAAGAGATGCCTGAAGAATTCCTTGCAATGTCCACTGTGTAAACATCATCTGGTGCGATAGTTGTAGTTTAATTGAAACAATGTTTTGGGAATAAAGTAGTACTATGATTTAAACGTAACAAATTATTTCTTAAGTTTATGTTTCGAGTAACTAATATTTTGCAATTTTCGATTGTGCCACCATAAAATAGAGGTTTCAAAATCAAAATCAGTACGATTCTGGTAGGATTGCAAATGCAATTTTTTGACAGCGCAAACAGAGAAAATAAATGGTAGCACTAGTAAAGAAAAATTAATTACTGGGCAAAATATTAAATAAGAAATCAGATATTCTGATTGAAGGGTTTTTTGGAGTGATTTTATCTAAAGAAGATATATTATTTTTAACGTATGCTTTCGGATTTAATTCTATAAGAAAAAGGATTTGTTGACGTGTTGACGATTTTCTTGCGCTGGACAGGGTCGGACTCCGTTTTTCTTTCTTACATTTCTCAAGAAAGCGTTAAGTTATACCAAACGTTATTTGACAAAATATGTTTATTACATCAAATAAATGCATATTTGTAGTTTATATTAGATGTTATTTAATTCATAAGAAGCAAATCTAGAGAACTGTAGATATAAGTCAAATTGTCGGTATTTAACTAAATCAGTACACTGATAAAACTGAAAAGGTAATTTTACCGTGTGGATCGGCGGTTATTTTTAACCTCCGTGTATCGAAGGGGAATAACCATGTGGTTTGTAATTTTACTTTGAGCTAATAAATTTACTTCTCATATGAAATGAGGTTTCCGATGTGTACGGTTTTATACATACTTTTGTAAGTAAAATTACTGACATTCACTAAATTTACCGTAAACACGGAATTGCAATTAATTGTTGTACAGTAAACTTTCTGCAACTTTAATATTAGATTTGTCCAAGCAACTGCAATACCAGTTAACAATGACTACTTCTATGATGGACCACATATGTTGCTATGATAACTCCATTATAAATACCAATGAAACATTATCTGGTTTCTCACAAAAGAACCGTTTGTAAACTGGTTTTGCGACTGCTCGGACAAGCCTGGATTGTCAACTGTAAAATCACTAGTAAAATCCTATTAATGTGGAGATCATAAATAAGACCAAAAAATAATAGTGTGAAGTTTTATTATAATTTAAACAATAAATAACATGTGAAACATATTTATAATATATATATATATATATATATATATATATATATATATATATATATATATATATATATATATCTACATATTTTTTTATAAATATTTCAGATTTTTAACATTAAATACATAGAAGTTCTTGACAAAAATGTAATCATAAGTAAATGAAATAAAATAGGAACCCATGGATTATACTTATCTACATATCGTATAATAAAATAAATCGATCTGCTTCACAGAGAGGAATATATCTTTTAAATATAAATTAAATATTATTTCAACAATATTAAGTTGAAATACCTATGGTAAACTTACGTCACACATTTACTTAGACTGCATACAAACATTTACTTATTTATTTTCATAATAAGTTTGATTACCTTTCAGTGGATTTGGTGTTATCCTTATTCGTTTTCGAACCCTGACTTGGAATAATTTCTAAAAAGCTAAACCGTCTCCAGAGTAAGAGAACCTGGGGATAATCCAACCACAGCATATAATATAGTCCAAAATGTGTCACCTGAAATCAAAATAACAAGTACATGAGTCTTATATCATATACAGAGTATAACAATGTCAGCAGTTGCTTTCCCTTGAGGTACAGAGTGTGTGCAAAGTTATTAATGAGTGTTTATAGAAAAGTATTTTTTATATTGGTGATTGAAATGCGATGTGTTATACATGTTAGTAATAAATTTGATTGTAAGACCGCATGTACGAGAAAGACCAATAAACGAAATCTTACCTATGGCCACCACACAAGTTCTTGAATTTGTAGAATGTCAGTATCATCAACACGTGTATCCTGAAAAGAACATCTAATTAGTGAAAGTGGAATTATACATATCAAGACTGCAAACTGTTACCTGCACATTGTAGTATATATTTGCAAAGTCCTCCATAATATACAAAGAGATGAATGTACCAATATTATATCTTTTAATACTATAGAACCATATGGAGCAAATATTCCACACAACACTGATAAAGGATAAGTCACAGAGGCACTAACAGTGTTAGATTAGTTGTATATAACAATCGCACTCAATAAAACTCTAACTTAGCTGCTGTAAACACAACCAAACGGATGGCGAACGGAACTCGAACTGCATGTCCCATTATTGCGCAAGCGCGATAAAAATTATCTCGGTAGCACTTTACCATCTAGAAAGGAAAATTGCACGAGCAGAAGGCAAATTTACATATCAGACAGTAGTTTTAACGTATAGTATTGTAATTTTATTCCGTTGAAGTAATTGTTATTATGAAATTTACAAACTTGTTAGCAAATTTACATACAGTTTGTACAATTAAGGAATGTAACTACATTTTCAATATTTAGTATTTTTGCTTAAAATTATGGTAAAATTGACGACAAATAGGGTAGGTTTACTGAAAAAAATGTAAATTTCATTTGTAAATTCGCACTCATTTTTATCAGTGTAGTCTAAATCAGGAACATGTTCACGTATTCACTAGTCTACCTAACCACATTCCAATTTCTGCATTTCAACAATTAATTACTCAAAACCGGTGTCAAAAAAGAGAAAAAAGTATTGTGATACAGTAGAGTCATCTACGAGGCATATAATGAAGCTCGCATGGTTGAGAACGGTTTAAAATTATAAATACGACTGCATTTGTCAACTAACAAAATTATGAGATCAATAAAAACAACAGAAATCACAAGTATTCTTTTTATTTACTTTTCATACAATACAAAATAATAAAACAGGCAACAAATTGTACAATATCTAGTAATAATACTCTCTAGAAAAAAACCCAGACGGAAACAAAATATTCATATAAAATAAGAATAAAATATATTGCAAGAGTTTAATACGGACTTACACTTATCACATCTCAAAAAATTATCATACACAGCTGCTTCGGTGAGAAAAAAGCAGTAAAACTCCAAATCTACTACGTCTAACGAACAAAAATTCTAATAATACGCTGTACAACCATCAACGATATTCCGTAACAATTTTGAGCACTGATTGTATGTATTCGTCTGATCGAAACAAAGAGTCATTTTAACCGCAAAGACTTACGATACGGTACAGTAAAAACGTAACCGTACCGTAAAACCGTACCGTAATACAGTACCGTAAAACTTAACCGTAATACAGTACCGTAAAACATAACCGTAAAACCGTACCGTAATACAGTACCGTAAAACTTAACCGTAATACAGTACCGTAAAACATAACCGTAATACAGTACCGTAAAACCTAACCGTAAAACCGTACCGTACCGTAATATCGTAAAGTTTAGCACCTAAATCAAATTACAATCCGAAAAAACAAAACAAAAACAAACAAACCGTGTACGCTAACTAATAATTACATAAACGGTTACTAATATTATCATTTTTAAAATAATTACTGGTCTTTTAGGGATTGAACGGACCAGCCTAAGACGCGTCTGTCGAAACCGCAGGTGAACAGATTGGCGATGCTTAAGTTGTCGTCGGCCCACGCGACGCAAGCTACCATTCGGTTGTGGCCCTGCCGGCTAGATCGGGGCAGTCTTGCTAATCGTTGGCCAGATAGGTCGAATAATCTGACGTTTCTGTTGTCGTGCGGGATCGCTATGATTCCGTGCGAGGAGACGGACAGCCTGTTGACTGCCGAATCGGCTCTTATCGTGGCTACGGGCGATCGCATGTTCCGGAGGTCCCAAACTTTGACGGTACGATCGTCCGAACTGGAGACGACCTTGTCTTCTCTGGTGAAAACGGCGGAGGTGACGCTCCTGGCAAACGAAAGGAAATGAATGAATAAGTTTTAGATTGTTCGGAAAACTTATGTTTTGAAAGAAAAACACGAAGGGTAGAAGAAGTATTGTGTTGGCGTTGTGACATTTTTAGGGATACTTAAAAAGTAGTACGTCAACACTCAACACAATGGCGCAGTATTTAGAATTGTGTCATATTCTTTAGAATTGTGTCATATTCTGTTGATAAAGTTGTGTATGTTCGATGTTATTTATCTCACAAAAAAAAGCTTTGTAACGAATGTTTTATTAGAGCGTGCACATCAAACAAGGCTACGCAAAAAGTACCCTTGAACAGTGATTCTTCCCGCGAAAATGTATGTACATACAATAGGGTGGTTCAAAAATGATTGCAAAAATTTTTGTGATGATAGAAAGCAACGATCCCCCCAAATCGTTTCCAAATCCAAAAAAAGTCGACACGTATTTATCTTTTCTTCAAAATTTTGATTTTTAATGGTGCCTATCGATGCATCAAATTTACATAACAAAGTGCATGATGGGAAAAGACATTTTTTTGGTATTTTTCGAATAATTCTTCGGGGTTTGGGAAAACTTAAGATTAAAGTTATAGAACTTCTAGAGGACTTTCCAATGAAGAATTTGAGCTATTATACATATGGCTTTGACGCCCCCAACCCACCCCCACAGTGCCCTGAAAACTACGCTTAAATGAAAAATGTACATTCTTCAGAAAATTTACCGTTCTAATCACTTCATTCTCTTTTTTCTCATAGAAATCATTACTATAAGTCTAGTTGAATGTTTATAAACATTTGTCAGGTAATTTCCATTTGTTTAAACAAATTCCATTTGTTTAAATAATTCGATTTTCTCGAAACTCCGTCGGATATCTATTTTCTGAGTTCGAAATGGCAGTTTATTATCTTAGAGTGACATTATTCATTAAACAAATTCTTCCTATTGTTTAAACTATCAATGATTATTAATTATCAACTGTTGTACTAATTATGGTAGAAGTCAGGTTTTTTGTGAAATTAACTTATAAATTTCATGTTCGAGGATCTTGCCTATGTTATTAGCTAATAAACCCATATTTGTTTAAACAAATTCCATTTGTTTAAACTTTAAATTTTTTTGCAATTCTCTTAATATTATTTTTTTTAGATCGGTCTGGTCAACTGTTATTGTCAAGTGACATCATTTATATTTTGGGATAATTTCCATTGTTTAAATAATAAAATATTATTCAGATGCATAATGGTGATATACAGGTGGTATGTAAATTTTAAATTAAATTAAAAATTACAGCCACAACCTGGATTTGAACCAGGGACCTGGGACCTGGTTCAAATCATTATTAAGTAAAATATTATTCGTTTTCAATATCATTTATTCAAAAAAATTGAATTTATTTAAAATTCTTTTTTTCGGGAAATTGAGGAGTTACATTTCTTTTAAAAATATTAAATTTTCTACCATAATTAGAAAAAAGTTGAAAGTGAATAATAATTTATTGCTTAAACAATAGGAGGAATTTGTTTAATGAATAATGTCAGTCTAAGATAATAAACTGCCATTTCGAACTCAGAAAACAGAATTCAGACGGATTTTCGAGAAAGACGAATTATTTAAACACCTAAAAATTTGTTTAAACAAATGGAAATTAACTGACAAATGTTTATAGGCATCCCACTAGACTTATAATAATGACTTCTATGAGAAAAAAGGAGAATGAAATAATTAGAAGGGTCAATTTTCTGAAGAATCTAAATTTTTTCATTTAAGGGTAGTTTTCAGGGCACTGTGGGGGTGGGTTGGGGGCATCAAATCCATATGTATGATAGGTCAAATTCTTCCTTGGAAAGTCCTCTACAATTCCTATAACTTTAGCCTTAAGTTTTCCCAAACTCCGAACAATTATTCGAAAAATACCAAAAATCGTCTTTTTCCCAAGCATTTTCTTATGTAAATTTGAGGCCTCGACAGGCACCATTAAGAATCAAAATTTCGAGAAAAAAATACGTGTTCACTTTTTTTTTTAATTGGGAAACGACTTGGGGGATCGTTGCTTTCTAAATAAAAATAGCCATTTTGAACCACCCTAATGCACAATATGTACATAGTTACTTTCTTTTTCAATTTAAAATTTACAGATTTTTTTGTTAAAAATGAAAAAAAGAATGTTAATTTAAAATTGTACCGCTTGCGTACCATCAAGATCTAATAATTAATTTTTTACAACTCTTGGCATTCCAGACAGTAAAAAACACCGAAAACACATGGCCAAAAGTTGAAAGCATTTTGAGGTTATGGAGGCTTGCTGATTTTCTATACCTCTTCAAGTTCAAATTGGCACTAATCAAAATCAAATTGGCACTAATCAATATCAAAATGAGAACTAACAAAATCAAAATGTAATTAACAAATCGTGGGCTTAAAGGTAAAAGTCACTAACTAACATTTTGTTACATTTTCTTGAAACACGAATTAATTGTGGTCAAATGCTTCTAAATGCGCATCTTGTACAAGGAGGCGATCAATAAGTGTTCTAAGTACTCGAAAATACATTAATTATCCAGAAAATAATTTCGTAATTATTTTAGATGTTAGTTAGTGACTTTTACCTTTAACCGGACGAAATACAATTTGACAATTAACAAATTCAAGTTGACAATTAAACAAATTCAAGTTGTCTTTAAATAAATTTAAATTAGCAATATCATACGATTAAATAGAACTAAGTAAATAATGTTATTTATGTTGAAGAGTAATCTTTGGATTTCTTTCAAATTAATTTAAAAAAAAAACACGATGTTCGTTTGTGATTTCAACTCTGCGTTTACCTCCATGCTGTTTCTCTGGAAAGTCTTGATTTTTCACCCGCCTATACGGCCTCCTTTTTGAAACTCCGAGATCATTTGCAATATTGCGCCAATCCCCCGTTAGAATTATAAACACTGCAAATTTGTATTTTTGAGTTTACGGCGTCAACTTTTTTTATATAAGGCATTATGAGAACGTGGAAGAGTTCTTTTAAGATGTTAATTTGAATTGACAATTAAATTATTTAATGTCAACTTGAATTTGTTATTTGTCAACTTGATTTGGTTAGTGCCAATTTGATTTTGATTAGTGCCATTTTGAACTTGAAAAGGTATAGTCAGTCCAAAGTAAAAAGCTGATGAAACAAAATGACGAAAAAAAAAAACTTTTCCAAAAATATTATCTGTTTAGCTTTAATTTATTACCGCAACTCTAACCTCAAAAATGACCTTTACGCCATAACCCACCGTTACTTCTTCCATTTCATTAGTTCATAGTTTTTCGTCGACACTAATCATCAAACATAACCGTAAAACAAAAAAAAACTCACTCCGTATGCCCTTGGAACACCGACACCGAATGCACGCTCTCCCTAAAATCCCACAGGCGGAACGTGGTATCCCGCGACGAGGTCACCGCCAACTTCTGATTCGGATTCGTCGCCGTATGCGTCAACTCCAAGTCGTGCCCTGACAGCGTCAAAACACTCGCCCCCGTCTCCACATCATGCAATATCGCCAACCTATCCCAACCTGCTGTAATAATTTGCTCGGCCCCAACGAGCCACTCAGCCGCAGAAATAGCACCAATATGACCGTTCAACTCGCAAACCGGAGTCCTTAAAGTTGCCGCCCTAGCATCAGTCCTGTCCTCACAATCGTCACCGTCCAATTCTTCCTCGGACGAATGACCTTTCTGTCAAGAAAATTTTAAAAAAATCTAAGTTTTTTTACGTAATTTTAACTTAAACTTAGTTTAAACTTGGTTTAACCCAAGTTTAAACTCGGTTCAACCCTAGTTTAACTCGGTTTAAACTAAGTTTAAACTTGGTTTAACCTTAGTTTAAACTTGGTTCAACGTTAGTTCAACCTTAGTTTAAACTTATGTGCCTTACCGGGATGTCCCAATTAACGACAGCCTGCCAAATATGCGCGGAGCTGTCGCCACTTGCAGTTAGGACTAGATCTTTCAGCGGATGAAACCTGATAGAGTTGACAGATCCCGAATGGCCGTGGTACTGCAGTAAGCATCTGCTGCTGTCGATGCTCCAGATATAGGCGCTGTGATCTGTAAAACGTCAGTCGTAAATTAACTGTTTTACGCTCGAAATGAAATTACAAGGTTGTGACAAGTTTCGGATTATTTTGATGATCAATAATCTTAAAAAAAATATTTGTAATATCGGTTTTAGTTTTAATTTGTCAAGTGGTGTTTTCTGCACTAAAAAATAAGTATAACAGCGGAATAAAAGAAATGTACAAAAATGTACAAAACTTTACTTATATGTGTCAACAAAACTTGTTTAATTAGAACAGCCTATGATTCCGTATATTTTTTTAAATCTTTGCAACGTTTTAGTGCTAAAAGCACTAATCCGTACAGTTTTAGAGTTATTGCCTGTTGTATGTTGTCTGTATTATAAGAGAAAAGCCCAGAATTTCGTGTGCTTAAAGCCCAAATACATGATACAGCAACAATTTAAATTATTCAATATCCTAGACCCTGATCATAAATATACAAGTTTACATAAACAACATAATTCAGTGATAATATAAACATTTTTTTTTAACGAAATTCATGGAAATAAGTATTTTAATATACGCACGTCAACACACTTAAAATCAAATTATCAGCAGTCAATTAATTAAGCATTTAAATTTTAAACGTTCGACCTTCAGTTACCAGCTCAGGTTGTAATTTCTATTTTTAACAAAACTACGGCCAATTCTTTTTTTACACAATGTTTACACAGCAGCTAAACACGTAAACATTCGACCAATTAAAAATCCGATCTAAACGCACACGAAAAAAAATTTCAAATCCCACAAAGAAATCCATAAAAATTCAATACATCGCATGTTCATAATATGCAACGCAATCAGCGCATGCATAATTTTATCGAGTGACCCCCACGACGTTGATTCCCCACAGCTGGCAGATCAATATTCCATATACGTTATGAATATTAAATAAAGGTGATATTAGAATATGACCATAAGGTCAAGGTTACGAGAATTTTCTTTTAAATAAGTTCTACGTAGGTTTGCGTAGTCTTTTTTATTTACCTGCTGACGCTGTTCCTATAAGCGGTTGACCAGGCCTTGCGACTGAAACCTCCCAAACCCCGTCTTTATGTCCGATATACTCCTTTACGAGGCAACAACTGAACTGCGGGGCTTTGAAACTAGAAACAATTTTGCTCGTCTGCGCTTTTAATTTGTGAGCTGTTTTCAACTTCTGGGACGAAGTAGAACTTACTAAAAACGTATAAAATATATAAAAAAAACACCACTGAATATTTAAATAACGTAAAATACGACTTACATTTCTTGCTGATCGCCTTAGAGAGATTATTATCGAAATCTATAGCATCGTAAGCTTGTTTGTCGTTAGTATCTATCTTCTCCTTCAATAACTCGAGCTTTTCGTGCACTAAAACCAACGTTATTTGTTATTAATAATTCAAGTATTTAACCGATATCGTACATGTTTGATTCTCTTGGTATAGTAGGTCGAATTCCCTCTCGATTTGTTTGAATAAAGTGTGCAGCCGCAAACGGTATGGAGCCTGGTCGTTGTCGAGTTCATTCTTGTACCCTATGTATATGTCACCATCAAAATTGCTCTGCGGTCTGTTCATTGAGTTCCTCTTACCCTTGTGGCCTTTATTTCCTGAGTTCACCTGGTTGACGGACATCGTGATCATGTGAGTCGAGTTTAAATTGACAAAAACAAGATTAATTATTCATGGTTGGACATTGTGGAATCGATATTGTCACGGTGTGAGATCGTCGATGTGTGGCATCAACCGATTTATGTGTTTTCCGCGCGGTAAGCAGGTTCGCTAGTGGACGATGTTGTAAACATTGACGAAATCGGTGAATTTCAATCGAAATGCTATTTGTTATCCGGACGCACGATTTGACATTTCGATGACACCGACGTCAGCGCCACCGCAGCAGGTAGGTTGGGGTTTAGAAGTTTGCGGATAGATGGCGGTACTAGAAATGGTTGTATTTCAAAAATTCGACTTATTGATACAGAGTTACAACAATATTTTCAAGATTAATAACCCGATTAGAGAGATTGTTTGTTTATGGAAATTAGCGTAAAATTAGGAGTAACTCAATTATCTAGAAATAATGTTTACAATCGAAAATACTACATTCAGAAAAAATTAAATAAAACGTCAAAAATTGTAGAATTGGTTTCATCGATTCATTCATTCATAAAATTCTATTAGTTTTATGAAAAACTCAGCAGTTCTCAACAAGTTAACTTCTTTTATTTTATCATTTTAAAGATAAACAAATAGCTGTAACTAATTTTTACTTTATTATAACGTTGGCAACACACAATAATGAAATCAATCAGGTCCAAATTATAGTTTGATTGGTCATAATTTGACGTTTAAAATAACTTGACAGGTGTCAGTGGTAACAACTGGTTATAGAAAAATAGATATCAATCGACAAAAAATAATATTAACCTATCTTTTTACTAATTTTAACGATATAAAAATAAAAAATAACGAGAAAAAAGTGAATTGTAAAATATCTTTATTTGTCAACATTAATAAAACATTAAGTACCAAGACCACATATAAAAATAAGTTAATCATAAATATTTGCGTTACACTTACATAAACAAACATATAAAAAAATGGTGATGCGTGAAATATACAGTCGGTAATAAATTAACAAATGCTTTGGTTTTTAGTACATTTTAGCGCTTAATACTGATAAACAGCCTATTGTTAATGCACAAAAATTATTTATTTGCCGCAGCAGGCGTTTGTTGAACGTTATCCTGCAATTCTTGCCCTTTGGTCTCAAACGGCAGCATTAAACAAGCAATAGCAGCTAAAACCGCAGCTATCCCATATATAGTCGTAGCCATGGATATAGACGACTTCAATAATACCTACAAAAAATTAAAGATTATTAAAAATTACCACAATAAAAGACTAATTTAATAGATCGTGAGGTTATGTTTGGACAGTTTTGACATGTTTAGATAAAAATGTGAGGTTGTGTCAAACTTGCTTCAACGATATGTTAAACGACAGCTATAATTTACCTGTGCAACGTATGGTGTCACCATAGCTCCAAAACGTGCCATAGCACTGCAGGAACCAACGCCTACTGCCCTTAGAGACGTAGGGTAGACTTCTGGGGTATAAACGTAAGCAGCTTGAAAAACACCAGCGATTATACCACGTGCCAAAAATAACATTATGGTTAAGTAAGCACGCCTACAAAAAAAGATTTATTGTTTGGCGGAAACATTAAACAAAAGAAAAAACACCGAAAAAGTTAGGTTAGAACT
Source organism: Aphodius sticticus (assembly GCA_963966075.1). Taxonomy (NCBI): domain Eukaryota; kingdom Metazoa; phylum Arthropoda; class Insecta; order Coleoptera; family Scarabaeidae; genus Aphodius; species Aphodius sticticus. The sequence goes on from OZ014507.1 coordinate 2,087,678, forward strand.
TACTTATACGTGCAAATCACTAGGAGAGAGCAGCAGATTGCGTAGATAATAAATTGCACAGCCATTGTTTTCTTGCGTCCGTAACGTTCTATCACAAATATCGTAGCAAAAATACCTATAAAAGAAAATAATAAAAAAAATGCCTGATCTGGGAATTGAACCCTGAACTTTTTATAACACTTAATATTTACTTGAATGTTTTTATTTGTCGGAATAATGTACCACAAGTGTCTGATTTATAATCTGATTTAATTCACCAAAAAATTACCTGGAAATTCTGCTAGTGTTGTCCACAATAAGTCCATATAATCGGTAGTTTGCAATTGTTTGCAGTCGGCTGCGCAAGTCTCGACTGCCTCGTGAGGTATTGAACCCTGAGAACAGCTGAGCTCCGATGTTTCAAACAACTCTGTTGTCATTAAAACCAATCCATAATAGCAGAAAGCGCAAGACATCCTAAAAAAAAATTATTTGATGTGTTGTCCCGTGTATTTATTATTATATAAGAAATAAAATACCAGATAAACCATAATAAGAGTGATGTTCTCCGCAAAGATGGAACTAGTAGATCTCGAAATCTACCCCTATGTGGAGAAACAGTTGTAGCGTCGTCGACAACCAATCGACCTAAGAGCATGGGTTTTCCGTTGTCTTTTGCGATCTTTTCTAGAGTTTCGAGAGCTTTTTCAGTTTGACCAGAAGCTACGTGGTATCTGGCTGACTCTGGTAACCACTACAAAAAATAGTTTACGTGAATTTCTTTGCTAAAACTGACAGAAAAATGATATCTAACCTCAATTTTACAATATAAATATTGTTTCTAATTTTTTTACTTTCAAGATTGAGGTTAGAATTAATATTTCTAAAATTAGTTTGCAACGTATTTTAGCTGAATTTGTTAGCCAAAACTGGCAGAAAAATGATATGTGTAACCTCAATTTTACATTATGCACTTTTAATATTCAGGTTAGAATATTGTTTCTAAAATTAGTTTTGAACGTATATCATTTATGTGTCAGTTTTAGCAAACAAATTCACTTAAAATACGTTCAGATCAGAACTTATTTTAGAAGCAATATCTATTCTAACCTCAATCTTGAAAGTATCTAATGTAAAATTGAGGTTAGAAATGATATTTTCTGAATGTTTTAGCGGATTTAAGTGAATTTTCTAGCTAAAACATTTAGAAAATAACATTTGTAACCTCAATTTTACATTAGATACTTTCAAGATTGAGGTTAGAATAGATATTGTTTCTAAAATAAGTTCTGATCTGAATGTATTTTAAGTGAATTTGTTTGCTAAAACTGACAGATAAATGATATGTCTAACGTCAATTTTACATCATGTACTTTCAAGATTGAGGTTAGAATAAATAGCTTCTAAAATTAGTTTTGAACATATTTTAAGTGGATTTTTTTAGCTAAAACATTCAGAAAATAACATTTCTAACCTCAATTTTACATTAGATACTTTCAAGATTGAGGTTAGAATAGATATTGTTTCTAAAACAAGTTCTGATCTGAACGTATTTTAAGTGAATTTGTTTGCTAAAACCGACAAATAAATGATATGTCTAACCTCAATTTTACATCATGTACTTTCGAGATTGAGGTTAAAATAAATAGCTTCTAAAATTAGTTTTGAACGTATTTTAAGTGGATTTTGTAGCTAAAACATTCAGAAAATAACATTTCTAACCTCAATTTTACATCATGTACTTTCGAGATTGAGGTTAGAATAAATAATGTTTGTAAAATTAGTTTGGAACGTACTTTACAAGCATTTGTTTTCTAAAACTGAAAAATTATATGTGAAACCTCGATTTTACATTATGCACTTTCAAGATTGAGGTTAGAATAAATATTGTTTCTAAAATGAATTTGGAATAAATTTTAAGTGAATTTGTTGGCTAAAACTGACAGTAAAATGATATGCGTAACCTCTATTTCACATTACATATATACTTTCAAGATTGAGGTTAGAATAAATATTGTTTGTAAAATTAGTTCTGCACGTATTTTCAGTTAATTAATTTGCTAAAACGGACAGGAAAATGATATGTGTAACCTCAATTTTACATTATGCCCTTTCAAGTTTGAGGTTAGAATAAATATTGTTTCTAAAATTGGTTCTGAACGTATTTTCAGTTAATTAATTTGCTAAAACGGACAGAAAAATGATATGTGTAACCTCAATTTTACGTTATGTACATTCAAGATTGAGGTTAGAAAAATATTGTTTCTAAAATTAGTTTGGAACGTATTTCAAGTAAATTTGTTTGTTAAAACTGACAGAAAAATGGTATGTGTTACATCGTATTTACATTATGTACTTTCAAGATTGAGGCTAGAATATATATTGTTTCTAAACTTAGTTTTGAAAGTATTTTAAGTGAATTTATTGGCTAAAACTAACGGAAAAATGATATGTGCAACCTCGATTTTACAATATGTACTTTCAAGATATTGTTGAATAAATATTGTTACAAAAATTAGTTTTCGAATGTATTTTAAGTGAATTTTGTAGCTAAGTGTGAGCTAAGCAGCCAGAAAACAAAATTTGTAACCTCAATTTTAAATTAGATACTTTAATAAGATTGAGGTTAGAATAGATACTGTTTTTAAAACTAGTAACAATAATTTATTGCAAAACTTAAATCAGTTTAACAAATCACAGTTTAACATTGACATTTAGAAGCAAAAAAATAATAGTTGTTTCTCTACTTAACATACAGTACGTTTATAACATGGCACTACTTACTGGACAAACAAGTGCAAACGCTAACAGTGGACCAGTCGATAGAGCCAATAACCACTGCCAACCTAACGTCGGCATAATAATCAGCGCTAAAAATACTTCAAAACAAGCTCCTAACGCCCAAAAACACTACAAACAAATTAAAACAAAACAAATAAACAAAAACAAAACACACAAAAGCAACCAAGCACTTACGTCAAGTAAAACAACACATTTTGCCCTCTGTTTTGTCGGTAAAAACTCCGCATAAAGCGTAACACTACAAGAATGATAAAACAAATGATAAGACAAAACAACGAGACCACGAAAAACTTACGACTGTGGGGTGCAACCAATAGCAAAACCTACTAAACCGCGTAAAAGTAAGATCCACATAAAACTTGGAGCCATCGCACTCAATAAACCGTAATAAAACAAAAGAACAGCACACAAAGACAATGCCTAAAAAATTTTATAGTAGAGGTTACGTACCCTTTGCAGTTTCTAGGTTATATTTACGTGTTTTCTTCCGTAACGGTCACTTAAATTACCCCAGAATGTTGACGATAACATCATTCCTAAGAAGACAACCGTCGTTGTTAATGCTTGTTGATATCTGCAATAATATTTTAGTTAGAATGATAACAACCAACAAACCAGAATTTGGATGAAAATGGGACATTTTTCAGTTAAAAATGTAACTTTTATGGGAAAAAGCATGGGTCCTTGTTTCATATTCTTCTTTTATATATTTTAAGTAAATAAAGACTTTTACATACTAACTTTAAACCGAAATGTACTTATTTTTGCATGCTGATAAAACACCTTATTTTTACACCATTTTACCATGATTGTCTTTATCTCTACTTGTAACTGTACCTTGATATATGCCAATGACAATGCAACGCTGGAGACAATATCGATAAAATAGTCATTTCCATACTATCTGCCATCCAACACAGTCCCGTCCATAATGACAGTTTAACTTGAAACCAACCGAATCCCAAGGCATTTACAGCTTGCGTCACAGTATAAGTATCTAAAAATCACACATCGGTACATGTTTTATTCATATTTTGTTAGATTTACCATCAGGAACAACCGACATCGAAGCCATTTCAATCTCTTGCGTTATCACAGAATCAGGATCAGGAACCTCATTTCTTGTTTCTGTTGAAGTACCCTCCAAGTCTTGGTACTTTGATCGTTTTAGTACCATTTTAATTTAGCGAATAATTATTTGATTATCGGAGATTTTGTTGGTTACTGCTGATACGTAGACATGTTTACATAACCTTAAAAAGCTTAATTGACACAACAACGGTAAACGCTTGTCAAAATTAATTGGTTGATTAAAAAGAAAGTTGTATAAAAAAACTACGGTGGTGGCATCTAGTATTGTAAAAAGGAGGTATTTTTTAAACTGTTTTTAACGTAATTTTATAGTTTTATTCCATTTATTGGAATTATCTATTTATACAGCATATCTGGCATATTATTTGTTGAGTTTATGTATTTCTTGTTTACATATTTTCTTATTATTTGTCGGGATTATTTGCCTAATTATACAGAAATACATAATCATATTATTCAAACAACAATTCGAGGAGATAATGGTAATCAAGAATGAAATGACCCTGACGACACTAAAATCCTTGTTTAAATAGATTATAACAAACATCGTAAACATATGTCGCACGAAGATAACTTTAATAACTCCGTTATTCAACTTGGGTGTTATTGTATTATCATTATTATCGATATCTTAACTGCGTTAGGTGGAAGAATTTTTACAGCGGCAGCTACAGCTTAACATATCTGCATATAAAAATGGTTTGTACTTTTATATTATATTACTTTTATATTTATATTACTTTTATATTTATATTACTTTTATATTTATATTATATCATTTATATTTATATTATATACTTTTTTCTTTAATAAAACATTATTTTTTCAGAAACCGTTCACTTTTCGTGGTCCATGTGCTCCAGTTTTCACCGCGTTCACTGACGATAGGTATAATAATATTAAAATTAACGAAAATAAGTACTAAAAGCATATTTTTTAGCGAAAAAAGTGTTGATGTTGACATAATACCAGAATACGCTAAATTCCTATCTGATAACGGAGTGCACGGTGTTTTAATTAATGGCACGACGGGTGAGGGAATGTCATTGAACGTAGCGCAGCGTAAAGCTTTGGCGGAAAAATGGATAGAGGCTCGGAAGACAACGAAGCAACACGTTATGATCCAAGTAGGAGGGGCCCCATTACCCGACGTGTTGGAATTGGTAAATTAAATTTGATATTTAGTCATATTTAACTGAATTTATAATAAATATTAATTGAATCATAGGATATCGGGAAAAACATCGGCTTGACCAGGAAATCTGAATATTGATTATTAATTTAATAACCATTTTTACATAATTAATGTAAATACTGAACTTATCTGAGGACAAAATTTTTAATACGTTAGATTGTTTTAATAGTGATAACCAAGTTATAAGGAATGAAGATAACATTTTGCTTTCACATTGGTTTAAAAAAGTACCAAATTCTAGCAGATATCACAATTTTTTTGCATATCATCTCACCATTGAGCGGTATGAATAAAAATGAGTGTATACTTTTTGCTCAATATTGTGAGCAAGTTCTTCTAAATATATAATCTCTGTGATATTTTGATTCGTAATAATACACACAAGAATGTGTATTAAAATTTTATTATACAGAGCTATGAAATGTTATCATTTAATTAATTAGTTTACGAGAGATATAGATTGGTATTTACAAATGTATTGACTAAAGTATGTCATATTTTTATTCCATTACATTAAATTTAGTCTCGGTTTGTTGGTGATAAGAAATTGTACATTTTATCAATTTTTTTTTGCAATTTTGTAGAGGAATTAACAATTTTGGTGGGATAATTTATGTAGGAATTTATAAATCAATTGTTTATTAATTAATTCGAAGAAATTCCCTTGTTAGGGAATAAGTTGGGCTATATATCTTTTAAACTATTTCCTTCCTATTTTTTGAGTCCGAATAAATTATTATTATTATTATTCATAAAATAAATTGTCAGCGTAAAATCGAAAATAGTCTAACTCCAGTTTTTGCCAAAATGGCTTTTGTATTACATAATTCGCGGTTGTTAATTTTTATAATTGTTTTATTTTTATATTTTTTTTACTTTATCATACGTAGTATTAGTCGCCGTTTTTTGTGGCGACGATTCCGGAGAAACTACTAAAGGTATCGGGATGACAATTTATATTTAGAAGTTTCATGACCAAACTTAAAGCTGAAAAGCGTTTGGTTCAAAAGGGTCCAAGGGGACTGGATGTTTACTCTTAGCATTTTCTATCGATTTTGCAAATGAGCCGCTATTTCTGTAATTTCGTCAAAATAGTTAAATAATGAATTAAAGTCGAGAAAATTCTGAATAATTTATGTCTGTGACATTTTTTTATAAAATTAATAGTTTAGCTGCATGAGAAAATTCTATTTGATCGAGATCGGTCGTATCTGCATTAATATAAAACTAGTTAGCCACGATTTGACAGATATTCTCATTTTAATGACAGTAGGTAGTGTCAAACGTTGATGTTTTGACAATACCTACTGTCAATAGAATCACAACATCTGTCAAATCCTGGCTAACTAGTTTTATTTTAATTCAGACACGACCGATCTCGATCAAATAGAATCTCATTCAGCTAAACTATTAACTTTATATATAGTATGATAAAGTCATGTGCCTGGCCACATCAGATTTTATCTAAGTGGCACACCATAGTTTTTTAGTGATTTTTGTTAGAGCTTTTAACTGTCTTAAAGGTAGCGGAAACATTTTATAGCCTATATAAATTTTTTTTTATAAAAACAATTGAAAATTGTAAACTATTGATAACTCTGGGAACATGGATATTCTGAATGCAATATGAAGATGAGTTTTGGATAAAATTAGTTGCCCTGGATACGAATACAGACTCTCACGTAAGGTTTTCAAGAAAAACGTGAGATGAAAATGTCAAAAAGTTGAATCCAATAGCCAAGAAATGTCAAAAGAGTCTCATAGCAAATTAAATTTTGTACTTTTACCTGAAATCTTGAAAGTTTACTTCTACATATATTCTTTAAGATTCTTCGTTGTTTCATACTCATATTTTGTATGAATAAAATATAGTTCATGCTAAAATAGCTGGAGTTTCTACTCCATATATTTGAAGTCTGATGTAGCTGTCATAGTAGAGTTTATGATTATTTTGCGTTCCGTAATATATTATAACTATATAATAGTATATTATAATACAAGTATTATAAGACAAAAATTGGCGCACGAGTTGCTTTGGTGCCCAAATGAAACGAGTGCGCCAATACGTCTTATAAAACGAGTGTTATATACTATTTTTTCTACTTTGCGACATTAATTTTACATAAATTTCGAAAATTGTGGTTGCCATCTTACAATCTAGCGCAGTTTTATATTCAACGGTTGGTATTTGTGGTAAAATTCATAAATACGATTGACGCGAGCCTTAAGCGATTGAGATGTCAGCCTTGTTTGGCACTTGACGTTAATGTCATCAATCTGGGAAAACTAAAAGTTACTAAAAGTTTGTGATCTAGTGTTTGCATAACGACACCGAAAGCAGTTTCGTTATGAGTTTATAACGAACGCAAAGTAGAAAAAAAAGAATTGTAAACCAGTTTTTGGGAATAAATAGGTGGTGTGTTATCAAATTTATAAAATAAGACTGTTGTTAAGATATGTGAACATATATTAAGCTCTGAAACTTATGAAAATTATGATATTATTAAGATTGAAAGTGAATATTTTGATTTTATTGTGGTTTACGTTGTCATGTAGTATTTATTTGGTGTGACTATAGTCAAAAGTTTGTAAAAACTTGTAGATTTGCACACGGCAAATATTTTAATTGAGTTGATTTTACCCAAATTGATATATTTTGTCTTTTTTTAGGCAAAACACGCTGAGGCCATTGGAGCAGATTCTTTACTATGCTTACCCGAACTATATTTCAAACCGACTACCGTCAACGATCTAATTCATTATTTAGGAATTGTTTCTAACGCTGCCCCGAATACTCCACTGTTATACTACCACATTCCAGCGTTTACAAACGTCCACAGTTAGTTATTTTCTTTATACATACGGTCAAACTTGTCTAACTCGAATATCCAAGAGGAACAAAACAAAAATCGACTTCGGGAAAATTCGTGTTACAGAAAAATACACAAAAATTTGGTTTTTTTTTTCATATGGCCCAAAAGTTTCATACATTCATACTTTTTGATACACTTGTTCCAAGAAACTGCAATTCCAGCAGCGATGTACAAGAAATATAGGAATTCCCCGATATAGTTGAGGTTAGGTTTGGTTACGCATAAAAAATTAGTTCGAGTAAGAGAAAATTAATAGAAACTCGACTTAAAGAGATAAAAATCTGTATAAAAATTGTTTAAACCTGTTCGTAAAAAGTATTCGAGTTATGGAATAACTCGAGTTAGAAAAGTTTGACTGTACGTTGCAACGTATCGATAATTTACCGTAACATTATTTTTTTTAGTTCACATGGGAAAATTTTTAAACGAAGTTGACGGTAAAATACCAACTTTCTGTGGGATTAAATTTACGTCGGAAGTTCTAGATGAAGGCCTTCAAGCTGTCAGTGCTCACGACAAGAAGTTTGCTGTATTTTTAGGAGCCGATACTGTATGACAATTTAATTTTTTCTTTCCGTGTTTTTAGAATTAATTATGTAATTATCTTTTTTAGCTGATGGAAAGAGCTTATGGTTTAGGATTTGACTCAGCCATCGCTACTACCTTTAATATATTCCCATTTTTGGGAGTTAAGTTGTACGAAAAATTCAGGGAAGGGAAGTTTGAAGAAGCCAAGGAATTGCAAGAAAAGTTGTCTGCTGCTATTGGTGGAATTGTTAAACATGGTAAATTTCTTTTTAATACTTATTTGTTCAGGAGAGATTTTAAAAAATGAAGTTCTCATTTGTTATCATAACATCGTTTATGTACTAATCAAATAATACAGGTCCCAAAATAGAACCTTGTGGTACCCCCAAGCTGTTTATAAATTCACTTGACACATTTTCTCCGATCCTAACCTTTTGTCTCCTGTTTGTAAAATAGTTTTCAAACCATTTCAATTCTTTTCTTCTGATTCCGTAAGTTTCCAATTTTTTAAATAACTTTTGACGACAAATAGTCTCAAAGGTTTTTTTCAAGTCTACAAAAACTGCAACATCGTGTTCCCGTCTTCTAATTCTCCTTTCCAATTTGCCAATACCAAATTTAGGACTGGCCCGCATGAATGCTTAGCAATAAAACCTGACTGTTGGTCAGTAATAAATTCATTTTTATCCAAGTACTCACTGAGCTGTTGTTTAAAAGTGATTTCCAGTACCTATTTGTTCTAGTTTTGGTAACATATTGATAGGCCAAACCTCTTTAAATTTGGTTGTGTTCACTATTTTTTGTATTGGTATAACTGCTTACTTTCCAAGTCAGGTCTGTTCCTGTATTTACAGACTCATTAATTAAATCTGTTATAAATTCACGATAGTGCTGTTTAATTTACATTGTAACACATGTACATGTACATTGTAATTTACATCGATATTGTTAAAAACTATTTTTATAATTTTTTTGGGATTACCGTTTTTAGAATTATCCATGTTTTCTCCAGGTTGTTTTCATTCTTGTGTAAAATATTTTCCAAATATTCGTATTTAGCTTTTTTTTTCTATACAGGTTTAGTCAAAATTACCAAAACAACTAAATAATTTTCCAACTGTAAACAATTTTAACAAATTTATGAAATAAAAGTTTTTTCGTTAAACAAAAGCTATCATTTAAGTATATTTTAATATACAGGTGTTTATTTTATTCTGGAATTTTGTATCCTTTCGATTTTGTCTAGGATTAATTCTTAGAATTCTTTGGTAGAAATTAGTTCTTTTTAAAATACATAGATTTTTAGTTATAAGCAATTAATCAAATCTCCTGAATTTTAAATTAAGAGTATTTTCCCACCTACATAGGTACACATTTATGTTATTTTGGCAGTCAGCAATGCTTATTTTAATTCTATTTCATTGTTTTCAAGTCAAAGATGACGCATTTTATAAAATTCTTACAAAACAACTTAGAATTAATCTTAGAATTGTGTATATTAAAAATATATTTTGGCGCCAGCTTGTTTAAAAATTAAAACTTTTGTTTGAAATTTTTTACGGTTGAAGAATTATTTAGGTGTTCTGGCAATTTTGACTAATTTTGATAATTTGGTTATAAGTAAAAAGTCATGCAGTTTATTTCTACAAAAAATCTAAGTATAAATATTAGAATTAAAGAATGTAAAAATATGCAGGTGTGCTATTTGAAAAAAGAAAGGTTACCAAAGTTCCAAATTTCCTGTATATTGAAAATATATTTAGACGATAGCTTGTTTAAAAACAAAAAAATGTAGGTTGTTTTTTTTTGTTTGAAGAATTATTTAGAATACCACTTATTAATATGCCAAATAGATGTTATTTCTTTATTATAAATTAGTTGCGTAAGTGCTTTTTAATAACGTGATGTTTTAGTTTGTCACGTTTTTTATTGTCAAACAAATTGACCAAACTACGCAGTTTATTATGTGAACAATCTATTTTTGCATCTCAAATACACTATATTTACTATAATCTGTTATTTGAGTTCAACATTTTTCAATACTGATTTGCTCATCAAATAGGGATGATATCAATTGTATTATGGTCGGAAATATTGAATGCATCCAGAACAAATGCTTTGTTCTTTGTGTTATTCGTCAATACAAAATCTATGAGTGTGCTGGATATACGTGTACATTAGGGTGGTTCAAAAAAGCATTGCAAAAATTTTTGTGATGATAGAAAGCAACGATCCCCCAAAATCGTTTCCAAATCCATTATTTTTTCTTTCGAAATTTTGATTTTTGATGGTACTATGCACGCCAAACACCTTGTAGCTTTGTAAATGGTTCTTTTATAACCTATACGCTGTCATTCTGACATTAGTCATAGGGATGAAACATGCACCAGCTGTCAAGTTGACAAGCCAGACTTACATGATGTCAAACTTAGCTGTACGACTTTTTTTTGGCGCGGATAGTACCTATCGATGCATCAAATTTACATAAGAAAATGCATGGGAAAAAGACATTTTTTGGTATTTTTCAAATAATTCTTCGTGGTTTGGGAAAACTTAAGATTAAAGTTATAGGACTTGTAGAGGGCTTTCCAATGAAGAATTTGAGCTATTATACATTGGCTTTGATTGTTTAAATAATAAAATATTATTCAAATGCATAATGGTGATATACAGGTGGTATGTAAATTTTAAAATAAATTAAAAATTACAGCCACAACCTGGATTTGAACCAGGGACCTGGGACCTGGTTCAAATCATTATTAAGTAAAATATTATTTTTATTATTTTCAAAATCATTTATTCGAAAAAATTGAATTTATTTAAAATCCTTTTTTCGGGAAACTGGGGAGTTACATTTCTTTTAAAAATGATAAATTTTCTACCATAATTAGAAAAAAGTTGAAAATGAATAATAATTTATTGTTTAAACAATAGGAGGAATTTTTTAATGACTAATGTCACTCTAAGGTAATAAACTGCCATTTCGAACTCAGAAAACAGAATTCAGACGGATTTTCGAGAAAAACTAATTATTTAAACACCTAAAAATTTGTTTAAACAAATGGAAATTAACTGACAAATTTTTATATGCATCCCACTAGACTTATAATAATGACTTCTATGAGAAAAAATGAGAATGAAATAATTAGAAGGGTCAATTTTCTGAAGAATCTACATTTTTTCATTTAAGGGTAGTTTTCAGGGCACTGTGGGGGTGGGTTGGGGGCATCAAATCCATATGTATAATAGCTCAAATTCTTCATTGGAAAGTCCTCTACAAGGCCTATAACTTTAATCTAAAGTTTTCTCAAACCCCAAACAATTATTCGAAAAATACCAAGAAATGAATTTGAACCACCACAGTGTACATTTTATTTTATTCGTGTACAAAAAGAAGTGTATTATAGGTATAATTAGGACAATTCTAAAGTGTTATTTTTAATTTTCAGGTACTTGGGTTCCAACAATGAAAGCTGCTATGAATATATACACCCCAATATATACAGGGCCCGTTAAGGAACCATTAATCTCATTGAATAAAGCTCAATGCGACGAAATAAGGAGCGACTTGGAACAACTAAACATCCAACCAAAGAATTAAAATTCCTACAGATTTCCAAACATTATATATTATGTACAAAAAGATTTATATACAAAAAACACTTGTTACCTACATATTTTGTTATTATAATTGTATATTAAAATCTATAATTAAAAGCTATAAAGTATATCTTCTTCTTTTATTTTATCTTAAAACTAGTCTTGATGTATTGGGGAATAAAACTTGGACGGCAAAACTTGTATAGGCGAACTAAATTTCTCCCTGAACAGTGTACTGTCTCTCGAATAATACCCCTGTTCGATAACCTTATCGTAAAATCTCGACAACTTAACGGCGTTCGAAGTTCCGGCAGCTAAAAACCTCGTCTGTCGGCAATCCAACACAATTTCCTCCGCGTTAAACTGAGAAGCCAACTTACTTCTCCTTGTCAACGGCTTATCGTCAGCTAAATCCAATTTAGTCCCGATGATTAAAATCGGGATTTTCGTAGCCCCCAACAAATTCTCAGCGTCCATATCGTCAAAAACACTTCCGTTACCGTTATTCGAATCATCGCACAACAATTCTTGCAACCATTTCCGCAGATTTATCTCGGATTTACGATTACTCAAATCGTGGACTAAGATTATCCCGTGGCAGGGGTTGTAGAACACTTTCCTGGTGTTTCGGTGACTCCTGCTACCACCTACGTCCCAAAATTCGATGAAATATGATGTTTGTCCCGGTGTGCCTTCTTTGTATTCGTGGAGTTTTACTTCTACGGAACAACCTATGGTCCAACCGGGGGTGCGAATTGGTTCATTATTAGCTGCTAAGTGAACGAAAGAGGTTTTCCCAACTCCGGAGTCACCTAAAACCATAATACGAACGCGGTCTATCGCTGACATTTTGGTTATTATTATCGGTGTTTTAGGTTAGGTTATTTAGACGTTTGTTGACGTTTAACTAAACTAGTGTGAAGTTCGATGTGTCAATTTATCGTAATCAACGGGAGAAGTAATCAAAATATAAATAAATTCTTGATGGTGAGGTGGTTTAATTAAACTACAATTATTTGTACGTGATCCAGGCGTGCATAGATTCTAATTAATTAATTGTGATAATTGCAGGGCATGCGAGAGATCCTGTTGAGTTTCTAGGGTTATTTGTTTTCCACTTGTTATTAAATTTGGGTAGGTGTCAGTGTCAAAAATAAAAAGACTGTTGAACGTATTATATAGAAGTGGAAGTGTGTTGAAAATATGGCAAAAACGTACGATTATTTATTTAAATTGTTGTTGATCGGCGACTCAGGTGTGGGAAAGACTTGTGTGTTATTCAGATTCTCCGAAGATGCGTTCAACACGACTTTTATATCCACGATAGGTGAGTCAGTTTCACCGAAGTTTTCAAGCTATTCCAATAAGGAATTTAGCTTTGCATTGTGTTTTTTTTCTTTTACATACCTTCCCTATTCCTATTCCTTTGTTAAACACACAAAACAAGAGAACAACAAACCAACAACCAACCTATATCATACCAACCACACCTATTTTTCCCTAACAACAGTTTTTAAGTAATTATATCGTAATATAAACCATTTTCTTCGTAGGTATTGACTTCAAAATACGAACGATAGAATTAGACGGTAAAAAAATTAAGTTACAAATATGGTAAGTCCACCTAACGCTCTAATAAACACAAATTAACTTATTTTTTTAACGTAATTAGGGACACCGCCGGTCAGGAACGGTTTCGAACTATCACGACTGCGTATTACCGCGGCGCAATGGGCATAATGCTCGTTTACGATATCACAAACGAGAAGTCCTTCGAAAACATCAAGAATTGGATTAGAAATATCGAAGAGAATGCGTCGGCCGATGTCGAAAAGATGCTGTTGGGTAATAAATGCGAGCTGGAAGAAAAACGGCAGGTGTCCAGGGAACGTGGCGAACAACTCGCCATCGAATACGGGATAAAATTCTTCGAGACGAGCGCGAAAGCCAGTATTAGAGTCGAAGAGGCTTTTTTCACGTTAGCGAAAGATATAAAGACAAAAATGGATAAAAAATTGGTAAGTTCTGTTATTTATTACGCCGTAGTAACGTCGTATTTGCAACGATAAGCCTTTTATTTCGGATTATGATGTCATTTTTATCTGATAAGTATTGTTCTGTTTGTAGTGATTAAAATAGTTGTCATTATCTCTATAATTTCGAGTTTTATCAAGTCAGGAAGTTATAACAGATATAGTTTGTGATCGCTTGTAAATACGACGAACATATTTTAACGTGTTGTATTTATTATCTTTGTATTTTTCACGTAAAACTAATGACGTATTTTGTTTCTTTCTACGCTATTCTCTGTGGCAGAAGGTAATTATTATCGTAGGCACTCTTTTAGGCATGTTTTATTTATTTAACGTCGCTAGCTAACTTTATTTTCCTTGGTTTTTTAAACTCCTAACGCTTTTTTTTTTAGTATTACTATGATTAATAGTATTTAGTTTTGCATGACTATGATAGTGTGATAAGCGTATTACTTACTAACCTGAAATGATGACTAATAGTTGTACAATCAGCTCAATTCAGCAACAAAATGATTACGTTAGCAACTATGATGCCACAGTTACGTTATTTTGTGACATCTCATGTTGAATAAAAAGAATATTTTTATGATATTGTCCTGTAGTATTTCAATTCTGCATGCAAATTATAAAATATTCTAAAAGTAATCATAAATGAAATAAAACAAAAAATATATAAAAAAGCATGTTAGGTTATGTTCACATTCCTCCTTTTTTAAACAGGAAATTTGGTGTGACGTTTGACACATTGTCAACTGTTTTGTCAGGAACTTTTATTTTATAATGCACTAACCTATGTACCTGACTTCTGTTTTCAAGATGTGGACATTGCTATTTGACATTGACAGCTAATAACTGTCATAGTTGCTAACACCTTGTTTGTTAGTTGTTTAATATTTTTCCCATATGACGATAAAGCCTGTATTTTTAACCACACTTTAACAATAACAAAAGCTATTTCGATTGTCTATTATAGAATTTGACAGATAACATAACCTAATTCTAAATGTGTCTTACGTTTTATAGGAGGCGAGTAATCCGACAAAGGGCGGACATCAGTTAAAGGCGTCGGAACCACCGCGAAAAGTGACAAATTGGCTGTCCCGCTGTACGCTACTCTGACGGAACAGTGCATACAATAATCATAACCTCTTACTGTCACGACTGAGTGCAACAAACTAACGTATTTAGATATTGATCATCTTCAACAAAACAAAAAAAAAACGCATCCTCAATAACTAGGGATAAGATCGTCGAGTGAGAGTAATAAATAAAACATGTGTTTCTTGCACGTCGAGCGAATATAACCTTAAAAAATAAATAAAACAAAAAACACGCGAGGTTTGGTGTGGTTCTTGTATGAGTTGTGAATTCATGTAACACCCGGTATATGTGATCTACTCTTATGTTGACTTGTTAATCAGTATATTTAGATATTTTTTTATAATGTGTATCAGTCGTATTATTTTTATCAAAATACAAGATTTTGTTTTAAATTAATTGTAATTTTTTATTTTATTTTTGTTTTGTCTTGTTCTTGGAAAACTGGAACCTAATTATACGTCAATTATAAAGGGAAATATTTTCTATGTAGTTCTAATCAAAAATTTGCTTTAGAATGCAACGAAAATAACGAATAAACTTGTATTTTTTTTCCAGAAAATAATTGTCTCAAACTGTTGCTTAAAACATAATTTTTTTCCTGATAGTAAATGTCATACCAAGTAAAAAATTTAATGTGGACTTATTCATTTTCTTTATTCCTTAAAAACTTACAGCCCGATGTTTGAAAAAACTTTTGTCTAAAATGTTTTATATGGAGTTTTTTATTTCTTTATTTGTTTATTGAATTTATTTTTTACAAGTGTTTGAAAAGCAATTAGGTCTATATGAACAGTTTTACAGAATGACATATATTTTCTAAACACACTGTTTTCGGGGAAAAAAGTTGAAGAACTATCATTGGGAAAGTTGTTTTCAATTTAATTTAATAATCGGATATCAAATTTGAATATTTTACATCAATTTGAATATTTCATCTTAAAAACTATCAAAAATTGTACATTTTTTATTTGGTTTCTTATAATATTTTAGCATCAAATTACAATTAGAACAACTATTCCTTAAGACATTTTTAAATTGCATGAAAAATAACTAAAGAGCATTTAATTTACTCCAGAAATTTAAATCCCTTATATGTATAATTAGATCCATCTGGCAACACACTGTATATTATATTTAAGTTAACAATGCATTTACATATATTTGTGATAGATTTGTCGTTAGATTTGTCGCAACGTCCGAAATAAAGTATTTAACGGAAAATCATACTTCAAAATTCATACAACCTTGATCACTTAAATTGACCATTTGTACTATGGTAAAGTGTACTTTTTATTTAATTAGTGCACCGAATTATCAATTATTATCCAATAAATCTGTGCGTTTTTATTTCTGTACATAAAAGAATACGGTAAGAAGTTATAAAGATTACGCTTTTGTTATTACGTCACCGTAGAAAAAAGGCAAACCCGGGCACTAAAAATGGTTCTCCCGTTAAATTATACACGATCATCAGCGAAACAGACGACTGTATAGACAATGGTACATAAATAAGCTTGGTAATTATTTATTTGCGTTAAAATGAAACCCCCCTGTAGTTATTTAAATAGATTTTGTACGTTTTATATAATAAATGTCAATATAACGATTATTGTAATAGTTATCACACGAAACTATGTATTATTAATGCCCCAATTTATTATTTAGGTTACGTATGTTGTAAGGGAAAAATAAACGATGGTCAAATTAAACTATACGTGTCATGTTATTTATGATTTTATTATATTTGGTGCTAATGTGAAGATTCTACTGGGTACAAAGAAACGCTGACAGTGCAGAGATCGGTAAGTAAGGAATTTTCGACAGCGATATTAGATTAGCGCCACTTCTTATAATTAGCGCTCCGAGCGCCCCTATCGGCGACTGTATAAATTGGCGAAACGTAAATAAGCACAACTCACTATTTCTTTTATAATAACAGTTCAATACATCGAGTTTTTATTAATAATTACCATGGATAACGAAGGAATAGCAACACCTGGTGTATCAAATAAAGAATACGTAAGATTTTTGATAATTAGCTAACATAACCTAACTTTTTACTTTAACCTAACGTTTTAAAACATGTTTTTAGTCAGAATTGAGCGAATTGCAAGAATTAGAGAACATTAATGTTTGGGGGAAAGAGCAGGAAACATTGGAGAAGGAGGCTTTACGAGAATTGCAGATTTTTCAAACTGACGACAAAGAAGATGGGGAATTATCGGATAACGAACTTAATAAAACTGTCGAATCCAAACCAGTGCTCGATATTGATTATTACCTTAAACGGCAAGATGATCTGCAGAAGAAACATGAATTTAGGAAAACTTTACCTCAAAAAATACCCGATAAAAATAAAGATGTAGCTAATAAGATTATAGATAAATTGAACTCTAATAAACAAGAAATTAAAGAAAATAAAAGAAAGCGTAAACTTGAAGAGGAACCGAAACCGGAAAAGAAATTTAAAAAGTGTGATTCAGATAGCGATTACGTTCCTTCGGATTATGAACTATCAGATTACGAATATAATCCGAATATTAAAGAAATCAAAGGAACGGTGAAGAAAAAACGTAACGATGTCGAAACACCTAACAAAGTTGTCGATGATGGAAATATACAAAGTTACCAACAACGTTTGACCGATTATTACAAACAAATCGAAGCCGATGCTTCAAAAAATCAAGATCTTCAAGAAGAATTTACATCTATAAGCAAACAATTGAAAATACTCACGAAAACATGGGAAAATCTCTATAATTATCAACGTAAGGGTGTCGAATGGTTATGGAAGTTGCACAAACGCTTTACAGGGGGGTTATTAGGGGACGAAATGGGTTTGGGTAAAACAGTTCAAGTTATCGCGTTTTTAGCAGCGTTAAGTAATAGTAATTTTGTGTCTAATTATTGTAGGTAAGATTAAAACGATTTATAATCGAAAATTGGTGTTTTAATAGTTTTTTTGTAGGTATACAGGTTTGGGGCCAACAATTATTGTTTGTCCGACAACTGTAATTCACCAATGGGTGCAACATTTTCACGAATGGGCCCCTGAGATGAGAGTTGCCGTGCTGCATAAGTCAGGCAGTTACAATGGTATTTATTTTTTTGTTATTTGTATTGCAGTTTTTGATAAAGATTTTTCTCGTAATTATTATGACATCAACTTGGATTAGCCTACACTGAAAAAAATTTTGATGTGAATTTACAGTAGGAATAGTTTTTTAGGTTTTTTTTTGCCCTGCGACAATCAGTGTAATTTTACATCTCAATTGTATTTTTACATTGTCCTTGTATATTTACAGGTCACTGTGATTTTACAAGAATTAAAATATGAGGTAATGCGTAATAATTTTACATCTATTTCAGTGTAATATTCAATGACATGCAGTATTTTTGATTTGTATAATTTTATTCTGATCTTGAGTAGATATTAACATTATCTATCATATAATACAAAAAAACAGTAACGTCATGCACACAGTCGAACGTTACAATAGTATACGGTCAAACAAAATGGTGTAGATAAAATTACTTGGAAAAGAATAAATATGTAGACGTACATACAAGTATAAAATAGTTTGAGCGGCATAAAAATACATTAAAACTACAGAGAAGCAATTAATAAATACTTAGCGTACGCAAATACTTAAACATAGAAAACACACGATTAAATATATAAGTGCACTTCGGTCAACCATGAACACATATACTCGTTCACTTTTTTCTGACAGACACACTTGGCGCAAGATGTTCCGCATCTGTATCTGTAAGAACAAGGAAACATATTAGACAGACACAAAAAAGTTAACCTAAAAAGAAGACTGCACATTATCTTTCTGTTGGTATAAAACCCTTCAATCTTAAAGCAAATTTTCACAAAGAAACGTAGAAGACTGTACTTACAGCTTTCATCCAGGTATAGCGTTAACGTTAAGACATCAATTTCTAATGGCTAATTGTCGTCGTTGGTGATCTACAAAGGCAGTACAATTGTTCTGTAGTGTGACATGGTATTTTAGCCTACACCTACATGGTATCTAGATAAGTTTTAGTTCACTGTATCATTGTTACTTACCGGAGACAGACGTAGCGCATGCGTCTGGGCGTTACAATATCAACAAACCCGCTATTATAATAGTAAAATCACAACATACGTTGTAATTTTACGAATTTAAGGTATATATTTCCATTGTATTTTTACTAAAAGATCATTGTAATTGAAATAAAGCAGCAATATCTATATATTAAATAAAAATCCAATTGTTTTCGACTTTTGACGTCAACGACACTTTTTTTAATGGTAATGGTAACCCGACATTTTGTGTACTGATATTGATCGATCTGTTACTTGTTTGAAAAATATTTTCGAGAAAAAGACAGTTAAAGAATCGGTCTAAATGCTTCAACATTTATGACCAAACTTTTAGGATTCAGGATTCACATTAAAGTCTCCTAAGTCATTTTGAAGATTCTAGAACAATGGTTTTTTTTTAGATTTTAGATTATTGAATGCGCTTATAATATTTTCAAATGCTGAGTTATTTAAGCCATTGGAAATATACTTTTTTTCAATGTAGAAGTATTTTTTAAGCTGCTCATTATATTTTTATAGAGGTAACGATTGTATTGCACATTTATTTAAGCATACATATACATTATGAAAGGAACATTTATAGTTATTTAACCAACAAGTATATTAAAACGAACGATTAATGATTGAGACTGTTAATTGTCGAGATCATTAATCGCCGTTTAATATTCGAGTTGGTTACAAAAATTTTCCGTCGATCGTATTCTTCTAGCGTCGTCTACATAGATTTTTCTTCGCCAATGTCTTTTTAGGTTATATAACAATTTACGTAATTTGACACTGACAGTTCTAGAGGGCGGTATGTTTTGATTGGGAGATTTCATTTCACATATGTTCGATTGGCCAATCAAACGACGTTTTTACGTCGTATGATTGGCTATAACAAATCATGCATTAATAGAAATCGTGCATTAATAGAGTTGTTTAATAAACGATTTCCTATTCACTAAACTGACTCATAAATAAACGATCGACGGAAAAATATATAAATGCACAATTATTTATTCTAATGTACGTTTATTTATTGCACATTTATTTTTTTAATGCACAAGTAATTTTTTGCATTGTTCAAATATTTTTTGTATTGGACAAATATTTTTGGTATTGGTCAAATATTTTATCAAATGCTTACAATAACTGCACGTTTTATTTTATTTATTTGCATATAATTTGTACTGTTATAGATTTTTTACATTTGTGTGATTGTTAAATTTATTTTAACAAATTCATCTCAATTTATATTTTAGGGAAATACACCACGCTGATCAAGGAAATTTTTAAGAATAAAGGTGTTATTGTGACTTCGTATTTAGCCATTTTGAAGTACAAAACAACGCTTGTTGATTTGGACTGGCACTATATCGTATTGGATGAAGGTCATAAAATTAGGAACCCAACGGCAAAGGTAAAAATAAAATCGTTTTATACTAAATATTTTTCTTCTACAAATATTGCTTTTGTTAGATTACAGTTGCTGTAAAAGAATTTCGGACACCACATAAATTAATTCTGACTGGATCACCAATGCAAAACAATCTGCAGGAATTATGGAGTTTATTTGATTTTGTATGCCCCAGCATGCTAGGGACTTTACCTGTGTTTATGGAACATTTTGTGTCCCCCATAATACAAGGTGGCTATACTAACGCAACCCCCATGCAGGTGCTGATCAAACTGCCTAAAATGTATAAAAAAAGTAACAAAATATTGTTTTGTATAGGAAGCAACTGCGTTAGAAATGGCGACTGTTCTAAAAGATATGATAACCCCCTTTTTACTGCGGAGGTCTAAAACTGATCTCAAAGATGATATTAGTTTACCGGAAAAAACTGAACAAGTTCTCTTTTGTTCTTTGTCGGATGAGCAACGTGAATTATACAAAGGATTTTTGAAGGTAGACATTTATTTTTTTTCTGTTTTTACAAATCAAGTCAAGTCAAAAAATATATAAATAAATAATCAATATAATAAATAATTAATAAGACAATTTTCAGGGTTCTCACGTTGAGTCGATCTTAAGTAAGGGCAGTAAAAATTGGTTTTCCGAGAATCACGGAAGGGCGCAAGTTTTGGTTGGTATTACGATGTTGCGGAAAATTTGCAACCACCCCGATGTTTATCTGCAAGAATTAGAGGATACGGTAAGTCAAAATAAGCCTTATTGAGATAAAGATGTAAATTTATAGCGGAATGTAATAGAGCATTGAAATTGGACGACAAAAACATTAAATTGTGAAGTAACGGTGAATTCGAATAAGTAAAAATCCACTACATACTTCACCTCCATGAGCAACGTTTCCGCGTTTTGACCTATGTTAGATAGAATAATTCTTTTCTCCAAATATGTTTGCATCCTGTATGGTGGTTAGGACAGGAATATAAGACGTCAGTTATAACAGAAAACAAGCTGAATTTGTTCTGAAAACTTAGTTTTTGCGATTATTTCGGAAACTATCAGCTTTTTGGAAAATATGAGTATAAAAAACGAGGACCCACAATTTCTCACATTAATGTCATCTTGAATTTTCACTTTTTACTTTATCATACGTAGTATGTAAAGTATTGTAACCGTGCCAAAAAAAATTTTTGAGATTTTAGCGGAAATATGTATTTTTGGGTCCCCTGAACATTTTTGACCAAGGTACAAAAAAATGTCTGTGTGTGTGTGTGTGTGTGTGTGTGTGTACCCGTTTTTTTGTGGCGACGATTCCGGAGAAACTACTAAAGGTATCGGGACGAAACTTCATATTTAGAAGTTTCATGACCAAACTTAGAGCTGAAAAGCTTTCTGTTAAAAAGGGTCCAAAGGAACTGGAGGTTTAGTTTTAGCATTTTTGAAAGATTTTGTAAAGAAGCCGCCATTTCGGAAATTGCGTCGAAATAGTTAAATAATAAATTAAATTAGAGGAAATTCTTAATAATTTATGACTATGAAAGTTTTTGGTACAGTCAATAGTTTAGCTGCATGAGCAAATTCTATTTCATTGAGATCGGTCGTACTGCATGAAAACTACTAGCCAGGATTTGTCAGATTTTTTGATTCTAATGACAGTAGGTAGTCTTGGTGTCAAATGCTAATGTTTTGACAATAACTTCTGTCAATATAAGCTGCGTTCGCATATTGCAATACACTTTTTACACCCAATAACACGTGTCATTTGGACGGTGTACCCGGTGTCAACGGAGTACAATATCCTAACGCAGCTTTAATCGACATATCTGTCTAGTTCTAGTAGTTTTATTTTAATGCCGACATGGCCGATCTCGATCAAATAGAGTCTTATGCAGCTAAACTATTAATTTTATATATAGTATGATAAAGTCATGTGCCTGGCCACATCAGATTTTTACTGCCTTAGAATGTAAATCTGAAAGCAGACATTTTATATTGTTTCTAGTTTTGGAGAAAAAAAACGCCTTATTTGGCATTTTATGCATTTCTTGGCACTGATTTTGTCAAAAACAAGAGTCAATTCACAATTTCTGTTTTCAAATTCAGATTGTTCGATCATTATTATTGTATTTCTGATAAATTAATTCTTTGGAAATTTGTAAATTGTTCTAATCTACGGTGAAAAGTTTATGAATTTTTTCTTTTATAAGCTGATAATTGTGTTAAGCAAATATATTTGTAAACAAAAATTATTTGTCACTGCTAAAATTTTGCAATTGTGTTCAAAGAAAACTGTTCTGTACAAAGTTTGCAACTGCCGCATCTATTTTTTCAAATTGTATCAAGAAAATTAATAATTGCTTTCTTGCTCATGATTAAAAAACAAATTTTGACAAAATAAGAATTATATTTTTTTTGAAATAGAATTCATCAATTTTTATAGTGGTTTGTTGTCTCAATGCTTAGCAAGACCCGAAGACTTTGTAAATACATATTTGCAAAGATAAACCGAAATTTTCTTCCAAAACTAATAATTTTTATTATATATAAAAAATAATTATTAAAACAACAATATTAAATCAAAAATTGTGAAATTTGTCACACTGCTGGAATTTATTTTTAAAAGATTTTTATATGTTCAATACTCTTCAGTAAAAAATCAATAAAATTATAGCTTGTAATATTTACTAAACAAAAAAAACTAAACGTGATACCACGTTTTTCCTATAAGTAACCATTTTCAACAAAAATCCAGAAGCTCCAGAACTTGAGAAAGATTTTTCGAAGCAAAGATAGTTTCTCACTCAATTTTCCCTAGTTTAATATAGCAATGTTTCCACCAGTGGTAGACGCCCAAGTTACCAACAATTTTTATAAATCAATGTACATAGATACTAATATTTTCCTCCTATATAGAACTACAAAGACCCTGAAGAGGGTAACATGCATTACAAACGCTCCGGAAAAATGGTAGTCGTATCAGCTTTACTGAAAATCTGGAAGAAGCAAAACCACAGAGTCTTACTATTTACGCAGGGTCGGGCAATGTTCAAAATTTTCGAACAATTCCTTCAATCCCAAGACTACAAGTATCTAAAAATGGACGGCAACACCAATATCAAATCCCGTCAGACACTGATAAATACATTTAACGAGGTAACAATTTCGACATATATATATTTTTTTTTGCTGGAACATGTTTGATTATTATAGGATTCTTGATTCAACGTTGAATTTTTATAGGATTCTTCCTACGATGTCTTCTTGCTTACCACCAGAGTCGGAGGCTTGGGCGTGAACTTAACTGGCGCAAATAGGGTTATTATTTACGATCCTGACTGGAATCCAGCTACGGATACTCAAGCAAGGGAACGGGCTTGGAGGATCGGACAGACAAAACAAGTCACCGTTTATAGGTTAATATCAGCTGGAACGATAGAAGAAAAAGTAAGTTTTAAATTTTTTTAAATACAGTGAAACTTCTCTAACTCGAATCTCCAAGGCGGGCACAAACACAAACTCGAATTAGGGAAAATTCGACTCACAGAAATATGCGAATTTTTTTTTAAAATATTACATAATACAGAATAATACAGATATAAAACAGAACATTTACTCTTAGCAGCCTAAAAATATGCATATGTGTGTTTAAATAATAAATAAGTACATATTATATGTAAAACGTGAAAAGAAAAACTAAAAGTTATTTGAAAAAAATCAGTAATTTTTTTTTTGCTTTAAGTTGGATAGTTTTTCTTTCTCTATAAAATCTTCCACTATATCTAAGGAACAATGTATATTATATGGGACATTTTCTCTTGTTGCAACAAATTTGGTTAGGGCAAAGATAAAAGAATATAAAGATACGACGCTTCGGGTCGGCTCCGTCGATTTAGTGGGGTCCACATTTAATGACCTTGAACGCATGTGAGCTTTAAACCGTTGACCAAACAAGACGGGAATTGGCGGGAATTTTAAACTAACGGATACAATGCACGATGGGCGGCAACGTTACCGGCATTAGAGGTTATGTAATGCAAATGAAAACAAATCAATATTCACATTCATGTCTCTACTACTTACTATTAATAAAGGTACCTCTAAACTAAACAGTACGAAACCACATTAACAATTAACATTTTAATTAAAAACTGACCACTCATTAAAATGCTTATTAAAACACTACATACACAATGGGCGTGTATAACCAGTTCTAGCAGAAATCGCTAGCGCTAGCGGCGCCGTCGGACCGGCTGAACGGTTACACGAGAAGTATATTATCGCCGCTCGCAAGATGGCGACCGCTTAGTGTCAGCGCTTACCAAGCGCTAGCACCGCTTAGCTAGCGCTGGCCAGCGCCCGATGTGGTTGTACACACGCAATCTTGCACAATCCAAGGAACGTAAACACCAACTAAGGTTATGTCACCCGATGTCACCCGCTAGTATACAAACACAATCAGCTGTTGGTAGCCATCTTTTCGTTGACCAAATCTATCTCACTCTCGAACCGTGTTTTCTTGTCTAGTGACGTGTATCTTATAATAGGGTATTCCGGTCATGTCAAAATTTAAGCAGATATTCGGTTTAACCTATTGTACAATTTATGAGGATTCATATAGTTAAGCTATGAGCTTTTTGATTTAGTTTTTCTATAAGATAATTGCAATTAAAAGTGCATTTCGTTTGAATTCACCGACCACCCTCGGAAATACACGATGATTACCGATCCCTAGTAGCGGTGGCAACAGCGGACAGCTCTGGAACAGCTGATCGGCCAAGTTGACGGTTGGCGACCCTGTTGTTTGACAACGAATAAAGGTAACTTTTTTGAGAGATGATATTTTGATCATTGAAACTTGAAGCCAAACATCTCTCATCTCGCTAGTCGGCAATGTAAAGAAAATCTTATCAGGAGTTACTGTTCTACTGCTGTTACAGCCCGGCACAGAACAATGTCGGCGTTGGAGTTTATACATTTTGAACAAGTGTTTGATATAACCTCAATAACCAAAGCAGGTGTCAACAAACGAGCGATTCTAAACATTGACACAACAGAAGACAAAAATTTACTACGTGCACCCTAGATATAGCAACGTTGTCAAGTCGCTCACTTTGAGCGGTCTTTGTGACGTCACAAAGACCAATCCTAATTCAAACTTCAAACGACGATTTCTCTTAATTTAAAACAATGTTTGATATTTTACTTGTGAAGTAGCAGACAGTAGCACCCATACTTTGTAAAAAATGACAATTTCAAAAACACCGGAATACCTCATTCTCTTATCTTTGGTTTGACACAGTGGTTAAATTTTCATTATTAGCCTATAATTTCACAACGTTTCTTCACTCTTGAATTATTTTTAGATGTATCAACGACAGGTTTGGAAACAATTGCTGAGCAATAAGATTTTACTCGATCCAAGGACTCGAAAATTCTTTACAACCTCAGATCTTCATGATTTGTTTTCGTTACAAGAGCCTTCGACGCAAGAGTCGGAAACCGGAAACATTTTTAAAAATGCTCGAGTACGTTTTTGTCAACGTTTAGCAGAACCAGATTGTAACTTTATTTATTTGTTTAATAGGTCTCCGTACAAGAAAAATTAAAGGAGAAAAAGACTCGTAAAAGAGCTAAAGTTGATACCACAAGCAAAGAAATAACTTTTTCGCAGGATAAAATCGAACAAATGAAAAATTTAGCGCAGGCGATCTCTAGAAATATCTCAAAAGTTGATGAAAAACCGCCGGAAAAGAAGAAATACCCTCATGAAATTGCGGAAGAACTAGAAAAGAAACACAAAGACGCTGAGAGACGATACATGAAGACGTTAACAGTCCAAGAATTATTCGAGTACAATCGGTCGAAATTATCGGAAAAGGAAGACCCGAATATAAACAAAATGGACGATTTTGACACGGAAGTCAGTTTCTCGAAAGCTTTGGAAGTTTGTGAAAAAACCACGAGTATCTACAATAAAATGAAACAGGATAAACTTGACATGGAAACAGCCCAAGATAAATACGAGAAAATAACGAAAGAAGTCGTAAATGAACCAAGGAATAAATATAAAAAAGGAAGCAAGAATAAAATTGATGGGGAAAAAGTTGATAACTTGGTTAAAGTTGAAACCCGTAAGTGTAAAAACGATGCTGCTCTTCTTAATAACGAACAGGACGATTTCGTTTTGGGAAAATTGTTTAAAAAAGGTTAGTTGGTCAATTTTTTTTTCTTTGGTCTCATAATTATATTTTTTACAGGTATTCATTCTGCTTTACAACATGATGTAATCGTCGATGCCAAAAGTAATAAGCCTAATAAGTTTAGCATGCATTCCGAAGCACAGATGAAAACTGAACAAGCTTTGCAAGCTTTGAGAAGATCAAGATTAAAAGCTTGGCATTATTAACCGCAAAATTTTTTGTTACAAGTTTACAGTATTTTGTTACGTTAAGTTTAATTTTGTTTGTATTTCTTAATAATGTAGGTACTATTTAATATTTTGTATTTTTTATAGATCTGTGAATAAATATGCATCACTATCGAGTTGTTAGTTTTATTTTGTACGGTTTATTTTATTATGATTAATTTTTTTCTGTTTAACAAACTTTTAGTCGTCGTTACGCCGTTAGTTATTTTAAAAGATTGCCCATTTAGTGTCATTTTTAAAATGGTATAATACTTATGTTTTACTACAGGAAAAAAAGATATTGGTATTTTACTGCAAAATAATCTAAGAAATTATTTCAATAAGTAGAAATTCGAATGAAAACGCTAGTAAAATTAACGTGACGGGTATTCATTTACAAATAAACATAAGAAATAAAAATTAAAGAATGTATTCAACTTGCATGCCACAAAATCAAACGCAAACACATCAAAAAAAAGAGAACTTTTGATCCGTCTGACATTTTCTGCGACGTTTATTTGCTTTCAATTCATTTACAATATTTATTTGTTGCGCGTAGAGTTTCTCCTTTAACCAACCAAAGTAGGAAAAATACTAGAGGATTTAAATCCGGTGACATAAAAAAGCTTGGTGCAAATAATTTCTACTTTGTCGAAAAGTATTAACAAAACATAAATAAAGTTAGGTTATATCATAGTAAACTCAATAAAATTCTTTAAATTCCATGTTATACTTTTTTTTAATAAACAAATTAATGTACATTATATAATATAATATATGTAATTATTAAATCAAATATTTCCAGATCGAGCATTTATACCGGTTCATGCGCGCCATCTCGCGTCCGATCTTGCAGTCTTCGGGTATCTATTTTGACCGCGCCGGCCTAAAATTTTAGTGCAAATAATGCAAGAAAAACACACGTAATACGTGCTAGACAGTTAATATTAGTGTTAATAAGTGTTCGGTAGAATCTCATTTACTGTTTGAAACAATGCATCCACCATGTCACGCAAATATAGTGCGGTGTTATTATTTTAAAAAGTGAGGTTATGTTGAGTGGTACCGGGTCTTGGTAAGCCTACATAAACACCTAGAAATCAGTCAAACAAGTGGTTTGCCCCTTTGAGAAGTAACAAAACTATTGGTGAGTACTTCATTAGTTATTTTTGTGCATGTACTATCAAAATCGAAATTTGACGATGTATGTAGGTGCCGTACACACTACAGGCAGTTTAGAAAATAGGAATTCAAATTTCTAGTTGTGCTTGATTTATTCATTTCACATTCGCGTACCTACACAAATATCTCATTAAAATGCAAAACTCATTTGTGTTCTTTATTATATCGACATACGAGATACGCTGTTCTTTGATTTGAACTGATTTGGTGTGATTTGACGTACACTGCCGCTCATGGAAGTTCGGACACATAGTAAACATATAGGAAATAATGATAAAAGCACTGATAACGTAGCAATAGGCTCCTCTATTTCTACCAAATTGCGAACACATTCTTAACGTTGATTTCTAGTAACATACGACATCATTAAATGTGCTAATTTTAAATAATTTTTATATTTAATTATTATGCAAGATTTATGTTATTTTGTAACTGGTTGTTGGGAATTTTCTAGTTTCCATTAAAAAGGATTAAATACGAAATAACAAATAGAGTCATAAATACTGCATCTCAGACACATGTTGCGACCCCATTTTTACCAGATTTTTGCATCAAATGCTCGAATTCGTATTCAAACGAGTCTGTGCCTGCAATCTGTAGTTTGCACAAGAAAACTCTGTCACGCGGAACATCATACGACGCGAAAAGCCAACAAGCAAGGAACAGCGTTCTAGAATTATCGCTTTTCAACAGGAACGATTGTCAGTTCGTGAAAATGCAAGAAATAAGTCAATGATAAGTGAGTCAACGATAAGTGACTCTATCACGAATAATTTCCCAATCGGATGAAGAACGATTAAAATTCATTTTTAAGCAAAACAGAAAAGCACAGGGAAACGACGTCTCCAAGCGCAAAATCTGCATGGACGCGTTGCCGTACGCTAACCATTGCTTGGTCGGGAAAATCGTCAGACAATACTGTTGCCAGTCTTCATTTGTCCAAGTTCGATGTGTTCGTGCCCACTGAAGTCGTTTCTGACGATTTCCCCGACGAAGCAATGGTTTTCGTACGGCAACGCGTCCATGCAGATTTTCCGCTTGGAGACGTCTTTTCCCTGTGCTTACGAAAATTGGTCTCTCACGATCGCGATTGACTTCAGAGGTGATTTTAGGTGCGGTCAATTTTCTGTTTTGCTTAAAAAATAATTTTAATCGTTCTTCATCCGCTTGGGAAATTATTCGTGATAGAGTCACTTATCGTTATTTCTTGCATTTTCACGAACTGACAATCGTTCCTGATGAAAAGCGATAATTACAGAACGCTGTTCCTTGCTTGTTGGCTTTCCGTGTCGCATGATGTCTTCGGCGTGACAGAGTTATCTTGTGCAAACTACAGATTGCAGGCACAGACTCGTTTGAATACGAATTCGAGCATTTGATGCAAAAATTTGGTAAAAATGGGATCGCAACATGTGTCTGAGATGCAGTATTTATTGCTCTATTTGTTATTTCATATTTAATCCTTTTTAATGGAAACTAGAAAATTCCCAACGACGAGTTACAAAACAGCATAAATGTTGCATAATAAGTAAATATAAAAATTATTTAAAATTAGCACATTTAATGATGTCGTATGTTACTGAAAATCAACGTTAAGAATGTGTTCGCTATTTGGTAGAAATAGAGGTGCCTATTGCCATGTTATCAGTGCTTTTATCATTATTTCTTATATGTTTACTATGTGTCCGAACTTCTATGAGCGGCAGTGTATATACTAGATATGTACTCCCATCAGTTCGATTTTTATTGAAAATACAATCTGTAAAGACTTCGACGTGAATGTGTTTATAGAAATTTCGCGCATTTGTATGCGATTGGTTCGTTTGGATTGAACTGAGTTGCGTCACTTCTGCTTGTAATGTTTGGTATAAATAAGTGATCGCGAAGATTCGTTTTCAAATTAAGTATTTATTCGTTGCGCAAGTGAAAGCTGTGTTCCAAAAAGCACAGGTCTTGGGCGATAAGTATATCGCAAATAATTCAGCAAGACTGATGGTCGTTGAATATTAGATGAGAAGGTGAATGCTTGAGTTTTATGCTTTATCGCGCCACGGTCTGAAGGCAAAGGATACCTACATTTATTATGACTTTCAATTTTCATGTATTGGAGTGGGAAAATGTGATATATTGAGATTTAGTTGATGTAAAAAGATTATTTTTGAAGTTTCAGTAGTATGAGTGAAATTGGAAAAGAGTTGTTTTGCGTATTAGTTAAAATTAATGAACATCAAACCTAAAATTGCTAATGTCGAATGTCGGCGTGCTATGCGACAGTTTGCGTTCTTAATTGGACGGCCGGCTTCCAGCCCCCCTTATGGGGATTTACGTGTATAGATTTACGTGTATGTCCAACAAAAACACTCCCATCGAGGCAACGGCCAAGTTTCTACAGCACCTACTTCAAAATATCCTGGGATTCAAATCAACATACAGCTTAAGTAATTCAAAGGATCTTATCAAACATACAGAAAACACCATAATCAACAACAGGACCCGCCTGGTGTCATTGGACATTGTTAATCTCTACACGAACGTGCCAGTCAGGGAGACAGTTTCCATTGTCAGACAATTTTTATTAGACAAGATGACAACACATAACTACATGGACGCGATAGACATAGAATGTCTGATAGAGTTAATAGAGCTAGTCACCCAGCAGAACTTCTTCGTATTTGATGGAGAACACTACCTCATGAATGACGGCTTGGCAATGGGTTCGTCACTATCGGGACTATTAGCAGAATTCTATGTAAATCACATTGAACAAGAAGTGTTTTCCAGCATATATAGGAATTTCACTGGCGACATCAAATACTATTGCAGGTACGTGGATGACATACTGATATTATACGAAGGCAACAACGCTCAGCTAGTGGCTCTACACAATATATTCAATAACATAGGAAAACTTAAATTCACCATAGAAAGGGAAAACCACGGAAAACTAAACTATTTAGATATCACCCTGCATAGGAATGAAAACAGATTAAAGTATAATATTTTTAGAAAGCCTACTAGTACTGACGTTGTCATACCGAAACAGAGCAGCACCTGTAACACCTACAAGGATGCCGCCTTCCGTTTCCTGTTCAACAGAGCCCTCGATGTACCCTTAACCCCACTTGACTTCCAAAAAGAAATAAGAACCATAATGACGATAGGAGAGAATAATGGATACAATGCCACCGATCTGCAGAGAGTATGCAACAGAATCCACAACGTCAAAATGATTAAAATGATTTACCCACACTACAAGGCCAAGAGTGAATACCTAATAATGAACTACCACACTACATGGTCAAAGAACATAGAAATTATACTCGGACAATATAATATACTGACAGCATACAGGACGGACACCAAGATGGGCAACCTCCTGGTAAACAATAAATACAGACACGACGATATAAAGAAAAGTGGAATATATCGTCTACAATGTGCAGACTGTGCAAGCTATTACATCGGCCAAACGGGAAGAAGCTTGTTGACGAGATACAGAGAACACATAAACAATAAAAATGGTACTTCAGCATTTGGACAACATCTCAAAGAAAACCGCCACACTTCCAACATAAACAACATCAAACTGCTACATAGTGTAAAAAAGTCTAATAAAATGAACCTTTTGGAAGAGATGGAGATAGAACGAGGTAAGACAATAAATTCTGAAGAAATGCTTAATGAATACACCGAATTTCGAAACCAACGCATGTTTATGGCATATTTAAAAAGGCCACCTGCAATACGTGACACCTAGCGGCGGATAGAATAAATATACCGGACTGACCTACTGACGAAACCTAACTTGCCGACCCGACATTTTACTTATTTCTGTATTTGACATCTTGACGTACAAATTAAGTTGCAAATTAGATCATTTTTAATTGTGATGTATAAAGTTTTAAAGTGTAATTATACCGACCGCAATATTGTAAGCATAACAAAGAACATGTACAAATCGAATAGCGACCATACAACTTCCAGGACATATGAATAGGATTAGACGGTAGGATAAGTTAGGTTAAGTCAAGATTTATTTTATTAATTGTGACAATATTTAATTATAGTTTGCACTGAAGACGAGGAAACTCGAAACCGGTCTGCAAGATTTGAAATAAACATCATCGACTACTATCGCTTTATTTATTTATATGTATAGAAAAATGCTAACTACTCGAGTACCCTTGGCGATATCGCAATGAAACTAACACTGTTCGAACGAGCATTCTTCGGTCAATCTAAAAGTGGAAAGGTCCGATCCGAAATATGTAAATTAGTATGTAAATTAGTGATCTTGGTGTCCCACAAGTCATCCAAGAGATAAGAAAGATTCGCCACTAAGCATGAATCTCGCCTAAGCCATCACGTCAACATAGAAGCCCTGCAGCTACTGCACAACCAGAATCTAGTGAGACTAAAAAGAACTAAACTGTTGTATACCATGAACTCATGGTATATTGTCAGAGAGTTATTTGTGCCCAATTATTTCATTCGTTCTTATATTGTATTAGATTTAGTAATATTATATTGTAAGTTATTGTAAATATGTGTCTGTCCAGCACTTGCTATTGCTTGTATAACGAATCGCCATTTCAAAGGCATATGCTTATATTCAAATATTCTCATTGACTAACGCGGTACCGGAAACAGCCCTGAGAAAGTTAAGTTTACAACCCACGCTCATCCCCTAAGAAGATCCTCTTTCAACATCAACCTCCGACGGGACCAGACGTCTTCCCTACTCAAGATCCAGCCGCGTTACCCAAGCCTCTGTCCATTATCAAAATCAAGCGTTATATCAAACAAGCATCGTAAGCGTTGGCTGGTATTCTTCAATTTATTCTTAATATACGTTTAATTATCATCGTCCGGAGAGTTGCATTCAAATTAACCAGATCAGCAGTGACCAGTGATCAGGAGTGGGACGATTAAAGCAACCGCTTTATAAGAACACGGTAGGAATCCAACAAAACCTTTCGAACTAGTGAATCAGTGAAATATGTAAAAAGTAGAGCACAGTGAGTGGTGTTAGTGCTTCTTGTTTAGGACAAAGTAAAGATAGGACATCAGTGGATAGCCTATTAGAGACAAGTACCTAGTTTAAAGAATTTAGATTTAAATTGATGGTTAATCTTTTAGATTAGTTTCAATATGGTATGCTTATCAAAATAAAAAAAAAAACATAAGGCTGGTATTTATATAAAACACTTTTTTCATATGAAGAAGATTGGGGTTAGTTTATTTTTTTGGAAAATCAAAAACAGCTAGCTTTTGACTAATTGTTTGTTTTGTCATAAAAGCCATATACCGAAAGAGGATTTTGGATATCGTTTTGCTCCTTGATAAACAACAATATTGTCTACATGTGCCTGTCTCTTATGATTCTGCTTACGTATCACAATAAGTATTTATAATTTCTAAACAACGAACACAGTTATCCATTGTAGTTCGCAACAACGACACCAGAGGCGCGTCCCCGCCGTCCCACTAATCCTCTCCGCCCTCGCCCTTGCCCGATTCGCACCTCCGAAAGGATTAGATCCAGGATCTATCTGGTTCTTACACTTCCTAGGATTTCCAATGTCTCAGCGGTCCTTATTCCCGCCCCCATTCGACACCCCCAGCTTCCTTCGTTTCAACTCAGGTCTCCCAACTCCTTCCCTCTCTCTCTCTCTATCTCCCGGTGAAGACGTGTCCCGAATACATCCATCACTTATCGGGTCGAAGGGCTGGCCGTAGCCCTACACTAGATGCGGGTTATCCCACCGTTAAGCAGCAACCGTATGAGTGACATGCCAAATATTTGTTTCGAAACCGGGCGAATTTCTAAGGACTATGGAGGATAATAACTGGCGTAACAAAGGGAAATCCCTTGGCTGTGGACGGATCTGCGTGTGGGCATGGAAATGGGATGGAGATGGGTTTTGGAAGGGATGTGTTTGGTGACGTCCTCGTGCGTGGAGATGTGCGATACGCTCTCTTGGTGTTTTAGAGGACAGCTGCTTTATTAAGATAACATGTACGGATGTGTTGTAGGGTTTGAAGGTCGATGCTGGTTTCGTAATGAACTAATGGTGAGTTAGATGAGACAAAGCTACGAAGGGTACAATCGAGTTCAATGGACTATAACTATTTATAAGTGGAGCAATATGAAGCGTAGTAAAGTATGTATGTAACCACCTAGAGATTGTTGTTAAACAATGAATTGCTTAAGGGGTAATGCCACTCTAGATTTGTTGACAAATCAAAATTTTTGCTTAAATGTCTTGGGATCTTAGAAATAAGGTACAATACGCTTCATGTGAAAAAAATGTTTAAGTGCCTATTTGATGAACATACGGCCAAGCTCTTATCTTATTGGGAGGAATTACATCCGTGGTGTGAAAATAACATGAAATATTATAAAACAACAAAGATTTTGTGGAAATATCCTCGTAACGTTCGTTGAACTGACGCTTACCGCACAATGTTACAGCTGTCTGATGTAACGTTTGTTGTTCTTGATTAGTAGGTAAAAGATAGCAGAAATAATTAGTGACATTCCCGGAGTATATCGTGATCGAAAGGAGTCGAAATGAAGCAGCAAATTTTGCAAATAGAACTAATATGACAAGCATTGAATCGCTTGGAACTAGAGTCGCCTCTACCTGATAACGTATCCACAGTCCACACCTGCAAAAAAGTAATGTCGGTTGAAGATTATTACAACGTTGAAGTGGATGACGTTTAATTATTATCTTTTGAACTTTGTTGCTGTGTCTTCTGCTATTTCACAAGTTGTAGTGTGTAAAACGTACAAATCAAATGCGATATTCGCCGAAAGTGGCAACGGTGACTTAGCTTTTCAAATCGTGGTTTCTTGTGAGAATTTTGAACAAATTTTCATTCCTATTTGCCCATTTGTTCAAAAAGGATATGGAATGAATAGCGGAATTATCTTTGCCATGCGCATAAGAACAGATTTATCTTCCTCGTCAGATTTATCACTCATTTTACGGTAGTTGTTCGCACCATTTTTGTCGCAACCACAAGCAGTTTGCAAACAAAGTATACAGAAAGCAGCAGAAGATGAGAGGGCTAAAAGTCAACTGAAAATAGTAAAAAAAGGATGACGTAACTGTCTCGTAACGATGAAACATGGATAAAACAGCTTTTCTTCTCTGTTTGGCTTCTTGTGGTGGCGCATACCAGCTGGAGAAATGTTGTTGATATTCTCATGAAATCTAAATACTGCAAAGCTTGCAAATTTTGAAATAAGAAAAGTAAATAAGAAAAGGAGTGCATAGATCACGTGCAAAAACTAATGGCACTCGTCCCCGCCATTTGACAAAAACCAGTTAGGGCTTCGAAGAAAAGGGGAAGTTAACCCAGAAGCCTATAAATGAGCTTTCAATTTATGATGGACTAGCCATTCGTCGTAATCATGATTCAATTGATAAAATGATGAAAATAAAGCTGGGCGAAACTGTATCATAAATTCTGACCGATGAAATGCCGCATCACGGGAATTGACCACCTGGTGATTTTATTTTCATTTTCACTTTGAAGTGGCAAAGTAATTGTGGATATTGCAGCAAGTATAGCCATTTGTGTTGTTAATGATGCATTATGCAGCCCTAAGATTATGGAAGTATTATGTATGAGCATCGGGCCAAACTGCAATAATTTCTGCGCGAAGGCTGACGCACGGCGCTTCATATTTTCAGGCCATCGCTGACTGATACTGTAAAACAGGCTCGTCTGTCGTCAAAATCAAACAGATAGGAACAAGAGGAGGAAAATGTTAATTTGAAAAGATAATTATATGGTCTAGGCATCGCCGACTATAGTAAAATATAACAATTCTATACATCAAGTTACACAATACATTAAACCGTGTTTTCTTAAAACCGCATTTTTCAAACTGGCCGGAAAGATAACTTCAACTGATCTCCGTCAATTTACTTCAAATTTTATATGCAGCTTCAGAGCAATATTATCTAGAGAATTACGTACGGATTTTACGATAAGTTCGAGACTTTTTATAAACAATTCTCAACCGAATTTTGTTCGTAAAAGTGGTAATTTGTGTTCACACGTGCGCCATTTTGTTTTAAAGCGGAATTTTCTAATTTCCGTAGGTAGTTCCCGAGATAATCTTATATAGAATCAATTGTTTTTTGCTTTTATGGCTAAGTGAAAAGCTGCGTGCAAACTCTTTCCGGCCGTGCAACCTTGTCCGCCGGAAGAGGTTTCCTTTGATGTCCTCTAACGCTGCTATTTTTTTTAGTTATTTTTGTTTTTTTTTATTGTGAATATTCCTCAAAATATGAATAATAAGGGCCTTTAAAGAGATTTTGTAATTCATTTACTATATTGCAAAAAATATACCTAGAGAATCGGCTATTTTTTCTCGCGCTAGAGTGGAATTACCCCTTAAGAATGCAAACTGTCACATACCACGCCTACCCCTGCTATTTCAAGCCTGTATAATCACGATCGGACTTTTTGACATTCCTATGGTTTAAGACGAGGGCAATCGAATGGTGTACGTTTTATTAAGATTGAACAAAGGGTCAACGAGATACAGCCTATTGAATATCCCGATTTTTGCTAATATTGCGTGTCACCTAATCAGTTATTAATTAATTACGGATACTAATTTACATATTTCGGATCGGACTCTTCCACTTCTCTTTTAGATTGCCCGAAGAATGCTCGTTCGAACAGTGTTAGTTTCATTGCGATATCGCCAAGGGTACTCGAGTAATTAGCGTTTTTCTATACACGTAAATTCACATAAGAGGGGCTGGAAGCCGGCTGTCCAAATTAAGTACCTTCCACGCAAAGCACAAACACTTGTCGACTGCTTAGGAGTGGTGGAAGGTTTTTGAAATTAATTTATAAATTCCGGTAAATTAATAACTGTAATTAAAATTTTCGGTAAACTACTGGTAAATTACCAACGGTAATTACGGTAATTAATTTGGTAATTTACGCGGTAAATTACGTTTTTACATCACTCCATTGTATTACTAGTTAAAAAGAATTGAAAAAGTAAATAAATTTATACACAGAGAAGAATGTCTGTAATGTTACAGAAAGTAAACGTAGTAAACTACAAAGAATACTGTGTACGTATCAGTAATACTGTAAAATTAAAGGAAATTATAGTAGAATTATTACAGGAGAAGAGATTTTTTACAGTTGAACTGCGTTTCTTTACAGACATGTTACTGGTTACTTGATGTCAGCTTTATCTGTGTATTCAACTTTTTTCTCGGAATGACATTTACTGTCTAGATTCTATGAATGCGGGATAAAAGTATTTTATTTTTATTATTAAAAAGGTTGAGAATCGCTGCTGTATATATAGTTACTATTATACTGTTATTGCATCAAAATAATTGTTCAATTGTTTCTTATAGTGTTTTGGTTGCATAAGAAAAAACGCAAGAAATTCACGCGTTACCAAGCCTTAAAATATTAAAAGGGACGACCAGAACTTTTCTACATTATGACGCGGCTAACATAGTTATCGCCGGTTCCCTGTTTTAGATACGCCACATTAAATCCGAAAACTTTTACCCCAAACAGAGATATTATCTTTCTTGTCCCGACTCAGTGGATATGGAGACTGCACTACATACTTCTCTTCTTCTTCTTCTACCCCCCTACCCCTTCCCCTTTACCCCAGCGATCGACCTCCTACCCATCGGCAACATCTTCCCGGCCGGTTTTTGTTTTCCGGGCGTCAAACGGCAATTGTTTGGAACCGCCACGGCTCTCGCCTCTCTATATCTCCGACCTGCGCGCCGCGCCGGGCCAGTTTCTCTATTTTTCTCTCTTTAGAGCCGTTTTACACGACCGAGAATTCTAACGAAAATAATCACGAAATTATTAGCTATATTTATCTATTGCAGATACGTATGTAATTTTAGGTTCCGAATATGTCAGATGTTCTGATCTGAGAAAGTCGCGCTAGTACGCACGCACATGACTAGAATAGGGTATTTGACTGTATTAAAAATATGGCTTGTATTATAGTCATCCTAATAGATTATTATTACTTTTCAAAAAAAATATACTTTATTTCTATTAAAAACCAAAATTAAAATTGAATTTTATTCACGTCCTATCACGTGATTGAAAACGCTCTGTAATTGGCTCAGTCTCCAGTGACGTCATTCGTTACTACGCTTAGAGCGCGTTTGGTTTGTCAGGGTAGGGTATGGGGAGAGCAATGCTCAGATAACCTGGGTCGGCTGTCTCTCTCTTATATACAGATAAACGCCGTATGACGTTAGTCCGCCTATTATGCAGCGCGTCACTCTCACCGTACAATACCGGGTTATCCGAACGCGCTCTTATGCTTCTCCCGTTTGAATTTAATAGCACTAATATGCCATGTAAGCATAACTTTGTAGGTTAGGATAGCCCTAACCTTAAGCTGTCAGATCAGATAATACCTGGTTCGAAAATACGATAGATAACTTATTCTAGTCAGGTTTACTTATGTCGAAGTAATCTTCACAAGAAAAAACACTTGTATTGGCCGCTATTTATTTCATTTGGATTTCTACGAGCCAACCACTTTCTTCGCAGTTTCAAATCTTGCGGAACAGCTACAAATAGTTTATCCGGAGTTTTTCTTGACGTATTTCTGCATTGTGGATTTACACACCATTTATAACCCATTTTGATGTAGAAATTGTGAAAACAACACATCATACAACACAATTACCAAACGGCGACGATGCCGATGCTGACAGACCATATGGGCCGATTTGACATCTACTATCGGGTGACATCACACAACAGAAAGTATCGTTTTGGCGGGACTTTTTGTGATTCAATTTTTAACGCTGATTTTTATGAAATATTGAGGAAGTAATTACGAAAAATAATGCTTTTACAATGTATAGTGAAGGAATAAACACACTAAGATGGTTTTCCAATAATAGTCAAATACCCTATTCTCAGTAATAATATATCAAGAGAGTGAGAATAAATTGAAAATAATTTGACAGATTGTTTGAAAACTTGTTGCCACTCGAGCCCTGCGGGCTCTCGTGACTATTGCCAAATGGCAACAAGTTTAAACAAAATCTGTCAAATTATTTTCTAATTTATGGAACTCTCGAGTTATATTTGACTAGATTATTTTTTGATTCACAAATTTTTACAATAAAAAAGATCAATAAAACTATCATAAAATTATTGAAAAATTTAATTTAATTAATTATTACTTACAATATATGAAAATATCGTTGACACATTGTGAATATATTAAAAGAATTAACAATTTAAATTAGTACAATGAAAAGCGCAATTATTAAAAATATTTCGAGACTCATTATTTATTGAGGATTTGGAATTGCTTGTTATATTAAGTGTTTCCTCCTGCGCATTTTCTCTAAGATTATTTATTATATTTGAATGATGTTCTTGGTTCAATTGTAAGTATGGTTTAATCGAACTTGCAGAAATATGACCAGTGACCTTGATTAGTTCTTGTTCTCCTACACCAGCTTTTGAAAGGTTACTTACTGCACTTGATCTGGCAGAATGGTTAGTTATTTTTTTAGTAACTGTGTCTAGACCTACTTTTTCTGCGGATTCTTTCATCCATTTTGAAATGGAATTTATTCCCACAGGAACGTTTTTATACCAAAAACCATGAGTTTGCCAAGCCGGATTTGGAGTAAGAAACAAGCGTTCGGTTTTAATATTTTCTTCACGTTTACTCATTAGTTTTTCAAAAAGACGAACAGGGCAAATATCTGGGTTATTTATGTTTGGAGTCAACCATTTACTATTAGCGCACCTTTGTGCTCCACCCTGTGCAATTTTTGTAAAGATGGGATTGTATTCAATGCGGCCAGTATTTAATCTTTTTATGTCGGTTTCTTTTTTAAGATAATGAACTAAACATTTCGTAGCTTCTCCTCCCCTCCAAGCTGGTTCATACGATGCAACGTGAAAAAACTTTCTTTGCAATCCACAAGGTGTATCTTCGTCCCAATAGTTAAAAATTTGCAACAATTCTGTATTAGAAAGTGCCACAGAACTTTGTTTGTGCTTTTCAGGATGTTTTTGTAAAATTTTTCTTTTTGCATCTCTTGCATTCCGAGCATTTCTGAATTCTATATCATGGAAAGGATCAAAGGACCTGTTATACGTATTAAAGTAAAGTTCTTGAACTAATTTTGCCGTTTTATTCCACATTGTCTTTATTACTGCTTCTTTATAATCATTTCCGTCTTTTCTTTTCATGTTATAAGCCCTATCTTTTAAAATCAATGCCAGAGTAGCGGTTGTAGTAGATTGATCCAGAATATAATTTCTTTCTTTGGTGAAGGTCTTAAATTGTCTCCATATAGACTGATTACTTATTAGAGTATTTTTCGAAGTAGTTTCTAAAATCTTTTTTGTTATTTCTGCATTAGAAAAGGTACTAAACCGATGACTTTCACCCATTTCGCGTTGACACAATTAAGTAATTATTTTGACAAGTATCTGACAGTTGCTAGGCAAATAAAAGCTACAGTGATTATTCCCGAGAATAATCACAAGAGATTTATTCCCACTATAATAATGACATAATTGGTTGAAACTTACCCTTGTGACAAATAAAGAAGCATTTCATTGGTTTTAAGAAACGTCAAAAAATAATCACCAAAACTATAGTGATAATTTTCGCTATTATTTTCGTTCGAATTCTCGGCCGTGTAAAACGGCTCTTATGCCGAAATAGTTTAGAAACTGCGAGAGGCAGTGGCGTGGGCGGGCGGTGGACAGTTGCGACGGCTTTACTGCCGCGTGTTTTTGTTTTTCCGGGCCCCGCAGATCTCCGCTCAATTTTACGAAAGTTTTTATCTTTCGTTTGAAACTTAATGGATGTGTTTTTCGCCGTTCGCAGAAATTCCATCTTTTGCGGATATAATGGCGCATTAAGCGGATTTATTGTCGCCCTCCGCTGTCAATTTCGCGTAACGAAACGGATACGTCGTTTTTCTTTTTTTTATTATGATGCGATAGCCCATTGTTTTCCTTGTAGATATAGCCAATAGTTGACAGTTGTGTAGAATAATATACACTGAGCGGCATAAAAAACGCAACACCTAAAATGATGACCAGTTTCAAACTGCAGTAACTTTTGAACGTATTGCTCGATTTGAATGGGTTTTTTTTTATTTGAAAGGTCCACTTTTTGCCAATATTTCTGTATGTGTGCTACCCATTTTTGCGCTCTTCCATTTCAGCAATGGTGACTAACGTTAATGCTTGTTTTCTTCCTACAGTTTGAAGCTTGCTGTGGGGTGCACCGACAAAAGAATTTAACTTTAAACAAAAGGAGCTTGTAGTCTCGTCTGTTCTGATCACTTATGTTTTTTGTTCAAGTTTCTATTGTTGTTAACGTCAAAGTTACAAGATCTTAAAGATAAC
Organism: Aphodius sticticus; assembly: GCA_963966075.1. Taxonomy (NCBI): domain Eukaryota; kingdom Metazoa; phylum Arthropoda; class Insecta; order Coleoptera; family Scarabaeidae; genus Aphodius; species Aphodius sticticus. The sequence goes on from OZ014507.1 coordinate 2,129,386, forward strand.
GCTGCTTCTTCGGCAGCGACAATTTTAGAGTCAATGAAGTCGATGAATAAAAAAACAAAATACTCGTAAAAGAAGCGAAAACTGAAAAAACGGAGGGCAATCGTATCATTGTAAACGCAGCTTACGGTAATTCATTTATGCATTTTATTATTTATAGGATTTAAATTATTTTAATTAATGTTCTATTTACCGAATTTAATGTGTAATAAATAACCAATATGGCATACATACTCTGTAGCCTGCTTATTAATGATAAACTTAACACACTTTTCTGGAATTTCATTATTCGCATCACTTAGAGTTCTTGGTTCTAATCTAAGGCGTGACATTTTTTTCTTTTAATAACAATTCCTTGATTTTTAGTTCGTTATTAATTTTCATACACCTGATTCCTGTATTATCATACAAAATTTGTCTCTAATAACAATAGATAGCCGTTCTAGTAAAATAGAGCCCAACTGCGTAGGCAAAGTACATAATGCCAGCAAATTAATTAAATGGTTGCCATTGTCGTGCTTAAATTAGGAAGGAACACTCACGAGTGCAAATTACAATGTCCATCATGTAGCTGTAATCCCCCGTAGAACTTTTGTCGCCATGGTGCTGTCCGTTTGTTTTGCGGGTTGCTTCGCTCGTACGGTTTCCTTTTCTGACACCTTAAAGTTTCTGTCAGTTTAAATACCACTGTCCTCCGCTCCTGTCCCTGCCCCATGTCCTCAATTTACCATTCTAGTCTCATCTGCACGCTACAAACTTTTACGTAAACTGTTCGTCTTTGTCTTTGTCCAAAGGGAAAGATATAATGACCAGTGACGAAATGGAGCAAAACTAAGAAAGCCTCAACCCTTTGACGACACTATAGCATGCTACCACGCATGATTAAATATGTATAGAATATAGATATTTCGCAGTTTATGCGATTGCAAGCGATTCTGTAAAGGCAGTTTGTGGTTATGTGTATTTACGTTTGACATAATGCATTTGATACAATGTGATCAACCTTAGAAAAATGTTACTAAATGCGGTGTTACAATTTGCTAATTGTAACACCGAAAACAGTGTTACAATGTGACTTTCCAATTTTGTCAATTTTCTCAATTTTCTGTGTTATACATAATAAATCTTATGAATTCCAACTAATATACCTACCCAAAACAGTGTAACACTTTTTTGTATTAAAGCTTTGCATTTTTCAAAGCGATGTTTTTAAATTTCTTCTTATAAAATAGTATAAATTGCTTGGTTGTCATTTGGTGACTGTTCAACAACCATTTAGATGAAATATCTAACTGTTAATTGTGTTCAAGTTCAAACGCAGTGTGAGTGGAAGCGTGATAGAATAAGAAGGGAAAGGGCAAAGGAAAAGCGTAAAAAAGTTTTCGGCAAAGTTAATCGACCGTTGTGGCGCTGCGTGGGTGGAACTGAGGTGGCTTTGCCCGACCGGGCTCGGCCCTGCCGTTTAAAATTCACCGTGCAGACGCAAACTGTAGAAAGTTTCAGATTTCAAAACGACCTGCCTCTCTGTTACTCTCTAAATCTCTTTTTCAATTACAATGCGCGCCCTTTCGGAGGAAATAAATTGAGGTTTGTTCTTTGTTTTGTTTGACTTGATGCAAAATTTCGCCATGTATTTGCCTTACATTTCGCAACCTCTCTCAGTTCCAGATTCATTCATTCTTGCCGTGTATAAATTTCTGGGAAAATGACTGCAATTAGTCATTTTAAGTTATTAAAAAGAGTTAATAAAGTTATCTACAGTAATTTTTAACGTACCTCACATGAACTCGTGAAGTTTAAATAAGTCAAACGACTCCAAAATAGTAATATTTCCCCCCAAAAAATCAGCATGACGTTTTCGGTGCTGTTTTGCGACTTTGGTAAGTGATCGTGCATCATTCTGGTCAACTAAACATCAAATCCCCCTATCATAAACAATACAAGGACCACATTTACCTGAATAAGGAGTTGTGCGAAGATCAAACCTATATCGTAGATATGATCGGGTTCAAATACTGCCGCGGGATTGTATAGGTATGCTCAATAAATAGTTTATTGAATATCAGCATTGCTAATTAACAAGATAGGTATGTTATATTTACTTACTCGTTCTAAACTGTTGCGTGCGTTCATCAAAGTATTCCGTGTTGAAACGTTTATTGTACACTATAAATCACAATACACATCCCCAATAAATCACAAGGCACATCCCCTACGGGTACGTCGTTGTTGTTTTCGTACTAGAGGCTCTCCTATACGGCGCCAGCACCACGCGCGGGCGCGCGAGCCTTGACAAAATCACGGTGCGCATATTAATTCCAGAGAAAGGGATTACTGGAAAGAAGTGAGAATCACTTCAGTTAAATAATTGGTGGGTTTTTATTCAGTAAACAATACTTACTTATATTAAATGTCTTATATTTTCTTGGATCAAGTAACTACGCACTTGGATGGATTTACTATTACTTCGTTGGAGAAATTAACATTTTTGGGACGAAAAATTCAATTACTTCTTTGAATACAATATTGGTTCTTATAAAGAAAGAATTTATTTGTTGACAGCATTTATCTGAGAAATTATTTTACTTATATTGAGTATGTGGCATTTCTTGTATATACCTAACTTTCTACATCCAAGTAAATATGCATTTGAATCTAGTAAATAAATTCAAGAAATTATGTTTTCTCGTTCCAAATAATCACTTTTCTGTGTGTAAGTAGAGTAAAATTATTAAGTTGCCAGTTTACTACAGTAACAATACTACAACCGGTAAAATACCCTAGATTCTAAATATAGTAACCATAATTTCTTAATTTATATAAAATTAATGATGCAAACTAGAAAAAGTAGTATATTACACTCGCTTTATAAGACATCTTGGCGCATTCGTTCACTCATGCGCCAATTTGACGTCTTATAAAACTTGTTAAATAACAAAATATGAAAAAAATTGGAGGCCATTATTAAATACGATATTATAATCTCCTTCGTTGTTGCATGAACATCCGGTATATGGAACGTCGAAGGTGACTATAATTTAATATTTATTGCCTTCTAATGATTTGAAATACTTTTACAAATAATATTTTTGCATAGCTTTAAACATGAAGGTACTCTTACGTCATTTTAATCTTTTTAGCAACACGCGGTATATGCAACTGAGAAGGTGATTATAATTTCGTATTTAAAGCCCTGTAATATTTCAAAATACTTTTTTCAAATAACATTTTTGCATACCTTTTAACATAGAGGTACTTTACTCTTCAGTGTTTTTCATAGTTTTGGTAACATCCGGTACATGCAAGCAAATACTTACATTCATGGGCGCCCGCAGGAGGGTGCAAGGGGTGCACTTGCAACCCCCTGGGTTTTGAATTAACTTGCAGAGGTAAAAGGTCTACTAGAAAAGAGTAATGAAAAATACTATACAATCCTGAATAGAAAATTGATAGCTTTTATTATTTGATTTTTATCTATTTCTCCATATATTTCTCCAAAAAACATAAGCTATTTCGCAAAGATAAGACAAAGGCACCATAGCAACAAAATTGTTAAATTGTGCTGTACGAACTAAGCTAAAACTGTGGTAAATTTTAATATTTAATTTCTAGCAGAAAAAATAATGGGACTAGACATTTATATTTGTATGGCTCCCATACATAAATCTAATTTGATTAAATGAATTTATAAATTAATTAAATTCGAAATGTACTACTCGTAAGGAAGTACCATTATTAAGTTCCATTATTTTTTGTAAAAAAATTCAACATTTCACTTTTTGATGATATCCTAAAAATTATAAACATTCTTCTTACATTTTCGAATATATTCCCAAGTCAGATTGGTTCTTATTTGGTCCAAACAATTATTATTCATGCAGCACATTTCGTGTTTATCTATTATCTGAAAAGCAAGTAGGTACAGTATGTTTTCATAATTTTAAAATAAGATATAGAAGTTTCAGGCAGCTAACGAACTTAATTAGAATGAATAAAATATATAATTCTTTTTGCTTGTTCATGTTAATATATTTGACCATTATACCAATTGTATTTCCAAAAGAAATAAGTATTAAACTTTGTTTTAAACTATTGACACTAGTTCACTAGACAAGAATTGAAAACAATAAACATTACTGCACAAATGGTAACTGGTTATAGTTTTTTTTCGTAGTACTTAGTGCAAAAATGTAAATAAAATATTTTTGGCATTTGATTACTAAAAAATTAGAGTCAATTAGAGAATCGGTTGACATTTGCTCGACATTTTTTGTTGTTGGACGGTTTTCGATTCATGTTCTTTAACATGATTACATTATCTTTTTGTTCTTATTTAATAAAACAACTTGCTGTTTCTGACATACAAAATTAATACAATTAATAAACAAACAAAAATTCATATCTAATTAATTTTGACACCCGATAGCAACCTTAATATTATTTAAAATTTATAAAAAATAAGTAGTTTCTATTGAGATTTTAGAAAAATTTTAAAAGGTGCCATTTAAAGACAAGATTGTTAAGAACCAGCCTGTTGGCAAGCACAAAAATTAGTATGTTTACGACGAAAAATTTGTAATCAACCCAACTCAAAAGACCGAGGTTTGCGTTATGCACTCCCCTGGAAATAATTGTGCGGACGCCCATGCTTAGGTACATTCTAATATTTGCATTTTAGGTTTAAGACAATCCAGAAGCTTTTATGAAAAATAAAATTTTCTGAAAAGTTAAGTAAATTAAATATGTAACAACTCTTTCCACTGAAAAATGTGCACAAGCTATTTTATGGAATAGTTTTGGTAGCAAAAAATAACTCATTAGAGAAAGGAAATCGACAACAAAGTAATTACAATCAGTAACAATTGACCTCACATAATTTTGTTGGTATCGGAAGGAAAAATCCGTTATTCTCTGTTACTAATTATTATATCGACATGCCGGTGCGCATTATTACCAAAATTAATGAATTTGTATTTGCGTTTTCGCAAATCCGCTATTGCGATTAATGTTACGCGGTATTGTTAACGCGGTTTTATTAGCCGCTTTATAATAATACCCCTAATTATTTATTATTCGAACTACACGCATATAATATCCCACTGTCTGATCCCCCAATTGTTACCTGTTAGTTGTTAATTAGCTAACGCGTAATTCAAACATTGGTGCCCACAATAAAGATATTCCGAATTATATTCAATGCTTATGGTATCAATATTTATTTAAAAGCTTTATTATTAACATAGAGTACGTGTCCATTATTATTATTAAACGTACGCTGTATATCGTTGATTAAAATGTATGTACAATATTTTTCTGATGAGAACAATATCGCATTAAAGTATTAAAAGCAAACAAATAATTGGAGGATGGTTATCGATTTAGGTTTAATTAAAATTAATGGCATTTCTATGAAGAAAAAATAGGATATAAATGGACCAACCCCATTTTACATTTCGTAATATTTATTGTTCTATACTCAGTATATTAAGCACATTAGATTGTGAGATTGATATTTTATAAATAAGTCAACGCAGTATTAAGAAAACCGATTATTTCAGATCAGTATACTCCATAATATGAAAATTCTAAAGGTACCTAATTAATCAAAAATTACTAACATTGTATAGGATTTTAGAATTTAGAAAATTATTTGGGAAAAAAGCAACAGCTTCTATCCAGGTACCCCAACGCTTTACAACTGGCTGAGGTGGTAAACGAATATTGTGGCATATTTCTCTATATAAAGATATTGTCAATAGTTTCGTCAGTACTGATCCACAAGTAATTGTTAGGTATTGTTGTTTTTATGCCTGTTATTATGATAAATTATTTAATTTTCACATAATTCTGAAAAAGAAACTCTTTATTTAATGTTCCATCAAATGGTCGTTATGTTTCTTAGTTTGTCAATGTTGTTGTAAACTTTGGGTTCCATTAAATTTAAATTTTAAAAACATATCTTACATGTGTTTGTACCTCCCTGTCACTAAGAACTGTAAAACAGTTAAAATCCGTCAAAATAATTTCGATAACAATTACTAAATTTAATTGTCTAAAAGGAAATACACGTAACCACAAATGCTGGTTGAAAAACGGGCAAACAAGAACAAAAAACAATAAATTAATATCAAAAAATAAAACCGCAAGGACTGGTTGAGAGAAATTAAAAATATTGACTACACATGCTGGTTAAAGCAAATAAACCCTATCAGAATATTACCACAACTTATGCTGTCTAGTAACATGTCTTGATAAAGCAACAATATTGCCACAAATGATCGACAGAAAATTAAAATAATAATATGTATGTCCAATAAATTGGAATCTACTAGAAGAATCCTGATAGCTACAGAAACTGAATCAGAATGAATAAGTGCGTGCGGTGCAATATGCCAGTGTCTATGTATGTGCTGTGCATTTATGTTGGCGGTTTGCGCGCTCCGCCTATGGAACGACCACATGACCTTTAAGAGTAAATGTTAGTCACCGGCCTCAAAAGTTCGACGAAACTGAGGCGCGAGAGGAGGGAACAAGCCGCGCCCACTGTACACTCCGCAGAAAATGCAAGCAACGCACTGATTAGATGAGGGGAACCGCGGTATCGTTCTTTGGCGGCGAAGATCAAAGGGGGCGTGCGGTGTCGACTGGCGCCGAACCGTTTCCTAATAATTTTGTGTATGTGACTATCGCATGTTCTGAAATGATTTTCTTGTATATTTTAAATACATATACAATTCCACAAAACAATACAGTGATACAAATTAATTAATTGCTTTATTATAACATTCCTATTTTACTACTAACTATGGTTGAACATTTTACCTTTTGTATGTTGAAGAAAATTGTAGTTTTGGTAAAAAAGACAGCTTTTCTTACATAAATCATTTATTGCTTTACATTTATTATTAGAATTAGTAACTAATTATCAGTTAGCTCCGAAGAAGCGAACAGCATGGTTCGCGAAGACAGTAATTATGAATTTTTACTCACGACATAAACCGGTAACTATTTATCATCTAAATTTAAATGACTCTGGCCGTGAAAGCATTCGTACTCAGATACTTATTTAAATCCATTTAACGTTTTCTTTGTGCATCAATAATCTCGAATGTCTCGTTCGTACTTAGCAGAGATCGATACTTTCAGGTAAAACACACCTCATATAAAAATTCAAATTTTTATCGGCTGACGCAGGTAGGTGTTAGTAAATATAATATTCCTATTTCAATTCTAGATACAGTTGGATACTGCATTTTGAAATTTTACTCAAAATTATTATTGCTATGTATAGACTTGGTAGTATACGTACTTCAATTTCAATTGTAGGTAAGAGAAAAATAGCGATTTCGATAAAACAGGCGCTTTATGTATATGTATAAGTCATTTATTATATATTATATAGATACATGTTCAAATATTTTACACTTTTATAAAAGTTTTTTGCCATATATGGTAATCCGGCACGCTTACGCCTATAAGAGAGTATTGCCCAAATTAACTAGCGAAGTTAATTAGCGAAGAATTGCACTACACGTATAATATCTACATATACACTTACCGCAGGTACTCTCGCAAGTTATTAGTTTTCTTAGAACGCGGGCCACATAAAGGCAGCTGATTTTTTAATTTGCCCATATTTCTAGCGTCTGTTCTACGTCTGTTGTACAACAAGTAGAACTAAAGCCAACCATCCTACATAGATTGCGATTGCCCTGAATGCATTGCCAAGCGACAAGTGTTTGGTATTAATATTATTTTCTAAATCTAAATACCAATATATTTGAAATTCTATGACGAAAAATAAATGACTGATTAAAAATTAAATTACTTATATTTCCTTAGTAATAATTTATTTAACTCCTATTAATTATTTAGTAGTTGTAATATTGTAAGTAGGTATTGCGGTTGTTGATTATTCTTCGTTCCGTGTGTCGTACGGGGACTGCACTATAAACCCTCGCGGGAACATGCGCTCTTAATTTATAACTCGCTCTTTGCTGTCTGCGTAGAGTCCATCAGGACGGCAAAAAATTATTTCTCGTATTCGGTTTCTAGCCTATTTTGGTCGAAATTCAACAATTCATGTTGATCACATACACTTCCGCAAGAACATGCTGTCCTAATTTATAAGCGAGTCGTTGCTATATACGTAGCACCAGCACGGTAAAATTTATTTTTCGTATGGCTTTCGTTTGCCGGGCGCGGCGCCGCTACACCTCCCGTGTCAACATGCGATCAATATTTTTGTTAGGCCGAAATTGTTCAATATTTGTGATTCCCCTGGCTACGTATTCATGCTGCTGCTTCAGACTGTACCATTTGAATTTGATTGGTCGAAGAAAATGATGTGGTGTTTATCCAACAGATGGCTGCACCGTACGACTATAAAATATGTTATTCTCGTCTCATTCACATGTTCAAAAAACCAACGGTTAAATCATTACAACACTCATATTTTGTTGTCATTTTTTTTACACAAGTTCATGAAGGTTCAATATAAAATGTTGTAATATTGCCTTTTTGATGTTTGGTTCGGATTTGAAAAAAAAAATAACAAAAATTACCAATTATTGGCTTCTTTAGCTAGGGTAAAAAACAAAACAACAACGCAAATGAAAAGAAGTGGCATTCGTACCCGGTGTAATACACCTTTATCTATAATTTAATGTATTACACGTGATTATTAACACACAATTAAGCTCAGGATGTTTGGTTTTATGTAGTGTTGTTTTGTAGTACGCTACTACCTCTAGTGATTCCTCTTAAGTCACTATTTTGTCCGGTCTCGACCGACAACATATCAACATATGTGACCTGCTCGGAAGAAAGGGGTCTTACCGCTAAAATCAAGTTTTCGAGAAACACGCGTCTAGAGCACAGCGCTGCCCGGCGCTAAATAATAGTATAGAGACATGTGTTTGAAGACTCATAACTCTGAAACTACTTATCAAGAGCAAATAAAATAAAGTGTGATATATTAGTTAATCGTTTCTATATGTAGTGCATTACTATCAAAATTTTCTACGGTTCGGTTTAAAGATGAGCACGACAGAAGTGTAAAGAGGTACCCGATTTCTGCAGTTTTAACTGTTTTAAATTAACACTCGTCTTTCCATTTTTTTCTTCTAAACCTCTTACCGCAAAAATGTCAGATCATGATCGAGTAAAATTTGGAATCTTGTCTATTGATTAGCATTTGTTTTCTTATGATCTTAAGTAATACTGGTTGTAAACAAGTTTGTAAAAATCGGGTACGATTTTTCACAAGTCTGTTGAAGTTTAAACCTAAGAGCAGACAGTTTTGATAGTTATACATGTTATATAGAAATGTTTCAGGGGTATTACTCAGTTTATTTGTTTTTTTTTCGTTTTTGTATGATTCTTGAGCTACTGGAGAATCAATAAATATCAATAAAAGTGTTGAAAAATGTTTAAAAAGATATGTTTTATTTTGAATACTACGGTTGTTGATAATAGTTACAAATAGATTTAAACTGTATTTATTTTTCAAGATCATATTAATTAGTATACATCATTCTGAAAAACATAAATTGTTATTGCTTATTCCAGTCATACATATGTAGTCTAAAACTTACCACGATAATATTTCGTTGGTAAAATATGGCATAGTGCTCGAAAACAATTTTTTGTGGGCATAAGAATGTATTTTTCCGTGCAGCATTTACAACGTTATTCGACGGTATTTAGGTGTCTCAGAAAACATATTTAAAATTAAATTCGATGCCGAAGAAATTCTCCAGCTATGAACCGAACGCTTTTTCTCGTGTATAATGTTTTCAACTGCATATCTCGAACGCACATGTCTGTTTGAAAATATTTTATTAAGTCGATTTCTTATTGATATTGTGCAGTTGATAAATTATTCATGTGAATTTTATTTTAAATAAGGAAAATGAATATACACATCACACCATGTGACAACGATGTACGCAAACAGTACCCTTTAATATTGATTCCTCCCGCGAAAATATAGTTTTGTGGAATCTTCTATCTAACTTCGCCAAATTTTGTCCGATTGATGTCGGATAAATTGCATGTTAAAGAATAAGATTCCACATGTATTAATTTAATAAAATTTAGTAATGATAGTTTACACTTACATGATTTACAGCTTCGTTGATGGGCTATAGGGTAAAATGACTACAATAGACACCATTGAGGAAGAAATAAAACAGACTAATTTTAGAAAACGTATAATGCATTTATTAACAATCACTGATTCTCTATTACATTTACTTATACATTAATTTATACACAAAATCAAACGAATTCGAGAATATGATTTCCGATAATCAATTAATATAATAACAACGAATAAACATTCTACTATAAATACGAACTAGCGCATTTATGGTGTTTCCATTAAAACTATAATTATACGGATTTTTCATTTTGACTATTCGTCTCATATTTTTTTGTTTCTATACATGGGTTTTGGTACACATAGTAACATACTTTGGTTAATATTCCTTTGATACACTGCTGTTGGATACAATTATAACTTTTGACAGATTATAACCCATTACATCATAGATTTAGCAATACATGAGCTATTGATAAATCTATAGTTAGCTCAGACAAATTATGATTTCACTTCGGAAAAATTAAAACCCAGCTGAAATTTTTAATACACGAAATTCGATTCCTCGGTGCTTAGGCTTATCTATTTCGTCGATATTTTGCCCCGTTTTCGTAATTTTTACCTCAATTTGAGTAAATTTATGCACATCGGTTGGGAGTATACCTTACTTGGAGTACAGGTGTATAGAAAAATCCAGTTGGGTTTGAATTTATCCGAAATTGTCCGAAATTTTTTAATAATTCGACTGGGCTATGTTACAATTATTAGGAAGTTACATACGTATTTTTTTTTTAATTTCTAAAATAGTGGTTGTCACTTGGCTCTTGTTATACGTTAGATATTTACAGTTATTTGTGTATTAATATTAGGACGTACAAAATTTGGCATATACTTAATACTGATTTAGGACATAATGAGGTAAAATATTATTATTGATTTGTTTTTAAAACTAAAACATGTTTTTTTTAGTTTTTTTTACAATAATTTTAAGAAGAAATAATAATTTTAATTAATGTTTTTTTGAAGAATTTAATATTCCTGTTGGCTCATTTCATCATTAAAATCTGATTATAATAATTATAATACATCGTAATAAAATGATATCGTCTATCTAAGTTTTTTTAAGGGTAATTTATTTACATTGGTAATATAAAATATTTAATAACATTTTGAATAATTAACGTTAATATACCATGTACGAACATTTGTTCATTAAAGAAGGAACTTAGGGGATACTTCCCTTGACTTTTACCTATGATGTATCTCTATACAAGTAAAAAAATAATGTTATAGTCAAATACAATTTTGTATTCGTCGACTACTAAAACAAGTTTGTTAAATTTATTAAATGTACAGTGGAAATATTACCTCAGTTAAATCAAATGAGAATTTAACCAGTTGTCGTATTAATGAACCCCTTGAATTGAAACCTGTGGTTATACATACTCGAATAACCTAACCTCACAATTCAGAAATGCACTCAGACGCGAAGTCTCAGAAGAATAAGAATAACAACAAGAATAATTCATTTTACGCGATTTAACTGAGCTGCTATCTTCTGTGGACCTTTGCACAAATTTAATTTTTGCGTAAATTGTTTCCACAATCTTCGACGTTACGGGCTTCCGTAAACGGAGTTGAGTGCGTCGCAAAAGAACTTTATTTTTGTGAATAAAATTAACTATGACGGCATAAATACGGATTTTGTGTAGTTCTACTCTCGCAGATACTCCTATTCATTATTAATTTGCATATTTTTAACTTCTGTGTACACAGCACATCGAAGGGTACTGATCAGCTGATTGAATGTTTTGTACTGAATGCGCATGACCAACAGTTAACCATTGTTGTTAACCGCATGATTCTTAACAAGTGGTTAATTTTTTCAAAATAGCATGCGAAATCTTATTAAAGTTGTTAACAAGGTGGTTAACGAAACTTGTTAACGTAGTTGCTACGTAGCAACTTGCTACGTCATAACTGAATGAACGGAAGAATATTTCTTAAAAACAAAATATTTTCTATCTCTATACTGACTGACAGCGTTTTGTCAAATAAACGAGATGTCTATATAATAGGAATACAAAACCATCAATATTGAAATTTACTGTGGTGCTTATTAAACAAAATTTATTTACACATTTTTGTCAGCGCAGTCAATATTTCATCATTTATTACTTGTGTTGTTTGCAGTGACGCTGCCAATTTGTCAATATTAACTTTTGCGCAGTTATTTCAGTTCAAATATTTCCGTTTAGCTGTTTTCTAATTAACAATGAATGTGATACATTACTCATTTTTTAGTGAAAATTTTCCAAAACACCGTTTGTTAAACATGCCTACAAACGAACCTCGGTTTAGTAAATAATTATACTTTTTTATTTGTTTCAAATAGTAAACAATACTCGTTTATATGGTGACAGTACTTTTATTTTGAATATTACTTTTTACTTTATCATACGCAGTATTATAAAGTATTGTAATCATGCCGAAAAAAATTTTTGAGTTTTTAGCGGAAATATGTCCTTTTGGGTCCCCTGAACATTTTTGACCAAGGTACAAAAAAATGTCTGTGTGTGTGTGTATGTGTGTGTGTGTGTGTGTGTGTGTGTGTGTGTGTGTGTACTCGTTTTTTTGTGGCGACGATTCCGGAGAAACTACTAAAGGTATCGGGACGAAACTTCATATTTACAAGTTTCATAACCAAACTTAGAGCTGAAAAGCTTTCTGTTGAAGATGGTCCAAAGGAACTGGAGGTTTAGTCTTAGCATTTTTGAAAGATTTTGCAAATAAGCCGCAATTTCTGGAATTTCGTCGAAATAGTTAAATAATAAATTAAAGATGAGGACATTCTGAATAATTTATCACTATGACATTTTTTGGTACAATCAATAGTTTAGCTGCATGAGCAAATTCTATTTCTACGAGATCGGTCGTACTGCATGAAAACTAGTAGCCAGGACTTGTCAGATTTTTTGATTCTAATGACAGTAGGTAGTCTTGGTGTCAGACGCTAATTTTTTGACAATAACTTCTGTCATTATAAGCTGCGTTCGCATATTGCATTACACTTTTTATAACCAATAACACGTAAGTGTGATTTGGACGGTGTACCCGGTGTCAACGGAGTACAATATCCGAGCGCAGCTTTAATCGACATATATGTCTACTTCTACTAGTTTTATTTTAATGCAGACATGGCCGATCTCGATCAAATAGAATGTCATGCAGCTAAACTATTAATTTTATACATAGTATGATAAAGTCATGTGCCTGGCCACATCAGATTTTTTTTATTTTTGTAGTGATTCTATCCCACGCACGTTTCGTCCATATACAGGATTAGCCAAAATTACCGGAACACCTAAATAATTCTCCAACCGTAAGAAATATCAAAAAATTATTTAAACAATTTTCTTTTGGCTTTAAACAAGCTATCGTCTAAATATATTTTGAATATACCGAATGCTCATTTTATTATAGAAATTCGGTAACCTATCCTTTTTTTTAAATAGAACACCCTTTCCTAAATATCATGTAAATACGAAAAGGGTAATTCTTTGGCTTATTTAATGACTAAAAATTCATAGAAACATAGGTCCGCAAACGCTTCGTTGCCGATCTACAGGGTATTGAAATTTCAAGATTTTTTTTTAGTTTTTTCTATATAGCTCTTGTAGTTTTTGAGATATATAGCTCTAATTTGGAATATGGGTTACGCTGTAGGACTTACATCATTGGGCATACCAAATGGTTTTAAGAATCTACAGGAAGATATTTTTTCAGGGGTCATGCCCCCTTTTCTCCCTATGAACTTTTTTTCGGTGCGCCGCTGGTGGATTCTAAAATACAAAATGCCTTTTTTGTTTTGTTCTAAACCATTTTAATCTTTTGTAGTCTTTTTTTTTGTATTTACCACCGTTATCGAGAAAAAAAATAAAAACTCTTCTGTGTTTCGCTAGATGAAATTAAAATTTTTTAAATAATTGGTCTAGGATGCCTTGGCTTGATTTAGATAACCTTTTGTTTGTTTTTATTTTGACATTTTATTCGCCACCAACTGTTAAAAGTTAAAACTAGGATACAAGAGCTATAAAGAAAAAACTAAAAAAATCTTGAAATTTCAATACCCTGTAGATCGGCAACGAAGCGTTTGCGGACCTATGTTTATATGAATTTTTAGTCATTAAATAAGCCAAAGAATTACCCCTTTTCGTATTTACATGATGTTTAGGAACAACCTGTATAGTATGATAAAGTCATGTGCCTGGCCACATCAGATTTATTTATTTATGACGCTGGACGAATTTTGAGAAGCGCTAATAGATGGGTTCCTCTTAGGTTTTTATAACTTCCGGTTTTTCCGGAAATGACGTCATTATTGAATGATGACGTGGCTGTCATCCTGATTGAAAGTATCACACAAATAATATAGGGTACCATTTAAAATTTCAATGATAACGTCATTTCCGGTAAAACCGGAAGTCACACCAACTTCAATCGTATCGCGAAAAACGGATTTTTTTTTAGTTTGCATACTTCCTAGTTTGCATACTTTCATTGCAATTGTCAGTAATAATATAACAAGAAAGTGAGAATAAATTGAAAATAATTTGACACATTGTTTGAAAACTTGTTGCCAGGCAATAGTAGCCCGCAGGGCTCGAGTGGCTATTGCCAAATGGCAACAAGTTTGAACAAAATCTGTCAAATTATTTTCTAATTTATGGAACTCTCGAGTTATATTTGACTAGATTAATTTTTGATTCACAAATTTTTACAATAAAAAAGATCAATAAAACTATCATAAAATTATTGAAAAATTTAATTTAATTAATTATTACTTACAATATAATATATGAAAATATCGTTGACACATTGTGAATATATTAAAAGAATTAACAATTTAAATTAGTACAATGAAAAACGCAATTATTAAAAATATTTCGAGACTCATTATTTATTGAGGATTTGGAATTGCTTGTTATATTAAGTGTTTCCTCCTGCGTATTTTCTCTAAGATTATTTATTATATTTGAGTGATGTTCTTGGTTCAATTGTAAGTATGGTTTAATCGAACTTGCAGAATTATGACCAGTGACCTTGATTAGTTCTTGTTCTCCTACACCAGCTTTTGAAAGGTTACTTACTGCACTTGATCTGGCAGAATGGTTAGTTATTTTTTTAGTAACTGTGTCTAGACCTACTTTTTCTGCGGATTCTTTCATCCATTTTGAAATGGAATTTATTCCCACAGGAACGTTTTTATACCAAAAACCATGAGTTTGCCAAGCCGGATTTGGAGTAAGAAACAAGCGTTCGGTTTTAATATTTTCTTCACGTTTACTCATTAGTTTTTCAAAAAGACGAACAGGGCAAATATCTGGGTTATTTATGTTTGGAGTCAACCATTTGCTATTAGCGCAGCTTTGTGCTCCACCCTGTGCAGTTTTTGTAAAGATGGGATTGTATTCAATGCGGCCAGTATTTAATCTTTTTATGTCGGTTTCCTTTTTTAAAATAATGAACTAAACATTTCGTAGCTTCTCCTCCCCTCCAAGCTAGTTCATACGATGCAACGTGAAAAAACTTTCTTTGCAATCCACAAGGTGTATCTTCGTCCCAATAGTTAAAAATTTGCAACAATTCTGTATTAGAAAGTGCCACAGAACTTTGTTTGTGCTTTTCAGGATGTTTTTGTAAAATTTTTCTTTTTGCATCTCTTGCATTCCGAGCATTTCTGAATTCTATATCATGGAAAGGATCAAAGGACCTGTTATACTTATTAAAGTAAAGTTCTTGAACTAATTTTGCCGTTTTATTCCACATTGTTTTTAGTACTGCTTCTTTATAATCATTTCCGTCTTTTCTTTTCATGTTATAAGCCCAATCTTTTAAAATCAATGCCAGAGTAGCTGTTGTAGTAGATTTATCCAGAATATAATTTCTTTCTTTGGTGAAGGTCTTAAATTGTCTCCATATAGACTGATTACTTATTAGAGTATTTTTCGAAGTAGTTTCTAAAATCTTTTGTGTAATTTCTGCATTAGAAAAGGTACTAAACCGATGACTTTCACCCATTTCGCGTTGACACAATTAAGTAATTATTTTGACAAGTATCTGACAGTTGCTAGGCAAATAAAAGCTACAGTGATTATTCCCGAGAATAATCACAAGAGATTTATTCCCACTATAATAATGACATAATTGGTTGAAACTTACCCTTGTGACAAATAAAGAAGCATTTCATTGGTTTTAAGAAACGTCAAAAAATAATCGGAAATAATTGGCACGTTAAACAGAACGGTAAATCTCGCGGATTAACATGCCGCAAAACAGTGTCATGGAATTCTGTAAAACGGCGCGCTAAAACGCGGTAAACTTTTGAGATTATTAACGCGAACATATGGCGACGATAATAATACTTTTGGGGGGCGGGTGACTCAATTTACGTGCGCGTTTCGGCTAATGAGGTCGCCGAGAAATTTTGCCGCCCGCGCACCCGCCATTTCGAAATAAAAACAAACAGCAAGGGCGGTTGCGCCCCGCTCAGAGCGCCGCACAGAAAATAATTAGCTGCGGGCAATGATTAATAGTTCGCTGAATATTCATGAGCGGCGTTGATTAAGGTGTCTGTAATTTCGGCTGCGCCAGTTCTCGCGACAACTTGGACAGTTTTCCATATCAAAACCGGCTGCGAATATGGTTTATTTAGTCGTTGTATGAACAATCGTGCATGACCGGGTGTTGTCGTATAACTGTGAACTGGGTGTTAACTGTAAAGTTGGATTATACAACATTTAATCTTGTTACAGTATTCTTTTTTGTTATTTAAGTATGGAAAATACTAAATAATTAGTTAAAGAATATGTATCGGCATTGTGTGCGTTAGCAACGAGGCGTTTGTTTATTTTGTTCCACTAGCAACTGCTTTTACTCGTCTATTGGCCACGGCCAGATCATGTGAAAGGGATATGAAATGTGAACGGGTGTTGCGTGGTGAATGCAAGTATAAGAGAAGGTATAAAACATGTAAATTATATAGATTTTCGGGATAAAGGTGGAGATTACTACAGCGGAACAGATACACTACAGGTAACTGTAACTTCTATTAGGGAACTGCACAGTGCACGCCACACAGCCAATATACTATATACCAGGGGTGACCAACTTTTGTCTACTTAAGACCTACCTTTTATCTTTAAAATGTGCTGCGATCGACATGTTGTCATGGACGTACCACTCCCGTGAGCTATGGGTAGTAGATACGCAAAATATATGTTAAAAACTATTTTTTTATTTTTTTTTCGATTTGTTTTCGATATAAAGCCATAAAGAAGTTCATTATAAAAATGCAGAGTATGGCTGAAAATTTGATTTTAAGATACCGCGACACCTTTTTTGCCAGGAAAATTAACATAGAAAATTTTTAGACTTATTTTCTAAAAATTTTAGACTTTTGTTAATCTATCAATAGATCGTGGGAGTTCATCTCGTACTGAAACAACTTGCTTATCTACCTACGTTGTTTATCTAACAGTAATATTAACATATTTGATTGGGTTTGAGCCGAAAGGATAGCCCTTTGCTAATATTTTTATCTTGTTGAGTTGAAAGGTTAGTGCTTTGCGAATATTATTTGTTTATCTTGTCGAGCTCTTTACTCAAATGTTAATTTATTTTGTTTGGCTGAAAGGTTCGCCCTTTTCTAAAATTTATTTATTTTGTTGAGCTGAAAGGTTAGCATTTTGCGAATACATATTTGTGTCAGCCCTTTACTGGCGTAATAGGTAATTTATTTTGTTGGGCTGAAAGGTTATAGCCTCACATGCTAATATATTTAGCTGAGCTGAAAGGTGGTTTCCTTCTTGCAATTATTTGAGTGTTTTGAGCTAAAAATTTAAGCATTTTGAACGCAAAAGGAAAAGAAATACATGTTGGCAACTTGATTATTGTTGAATGAGTAACACCTTTGAATTTCGGCAAATTATGAATTGTCGAATGGAAGTTTGAATGAGTCAAGTTTATCATTGAGGACAATAGTTCTGGAGACTGGCTTTGAGAGTAAAGCTATTGTCAGTGTTGGCCGTGTTAGGAATTATTTTATTTGTTGGATTAATTCAGATATTGGGCCAGTGATAGAAGATTATAACCAATTTCCCAAATTTTGAAAATTTTTCGTAATTAAGGCAATTTTCCGAATTTTTTTTTATTGGTTCATGCTTGGTTCATACTTGTTGTTTCAATAATGTTCAATATTGTTATTATTTGGACCAATCGACAATACGATAATAATACGTGTGACGTACATTATTTAATTTATGTATATTTATCTCTCTTTTTATTATTTTTTAGAAGAGCCTGAAGATGTTAAATACTAAATCGACCAAGAAAATAAAAAAATAAATACTGGAAGAAAATACATTATTGATCTGTTTTTTTGTTGTTTTGTGTTTTTTTAGTTCATTTTGCAAATTCTCAATCCTTCAACAAATTGAGCACACCACGTTAAAGCCATCCTGGACACCGAACTAGGTACAGTCACAAAAAATAAAGTGTGACTCCTACAGTTTTGTGACAATGTAGCAAAAATAACGACAAATGATTCTTGATGCTATGTGAGAAAATCTGAGTAAAAATCGTTACATAAGAACATATATTATAAGAATTATACTTTTTTTCTACTGATCGATATTATATAGCCAAATTTTGGAGAAACTGCCTGTATATCTTCATATTTGTTGTAATTAATTCCAAACATATCTGTCGTTTGTCAAGAATGTCTAAAGCATTTTGTGTTATGTTAAATTTGTTCCAAAATACTTTTTCGGGGAAGTTTTAAGGCCGTATAACAAAAAACTTAACCATAAAACCATAAAACGAGACAGTCTTAGATAAAACGTCACATTCGACTCGCACATAACGGATATAAATCGCTCGCATGTTTACTATTTTACTATTATGTGATAAACATATAAATTATTACTGATTGAGAATTATCCAATTGTATCCGTCTGATTCTTATTTTTATTTTATTTTATCGAATTGTGACAACTCCGGTAACAGGCACTAGGAGTTCCGCAAAGATAATAGAATGAAAAAGGGTCGCTGTGCTGTCGATTGGTTTGAGATGGATGAACATCGGCAGTAAAACGCACGAGATAGTAAATCTTTACGTTCCCATTCCGATAAGGAGCCTTATATATTCCTTCGGCTAGGTCAAATTGTGTAATTTTCCTTAAGGTGCGGACCCTACGAATCCCACCGCCAGCGCCGCCACTGCGTTACCATAATTTACGTTTCGAGACTTCAGACCAGCGGCACGATTGCAGACCCCGAAACCGATTTATATTCTCAACTGACTACCGCCCTCTAACGCTGTAAGTCCCAACGAGTTATTTTCAACTGAGTGGACGACGCATCTTATTTGACTTGAGAGGCAAGCCGCATCCCTTTTTTGGACCATCATTCCACCGGTCTAACTTCATTTTTCCCCGTCGTTCTTCTGTTTTATTAATCCACCTGTGTCGTTGCTTCGTCAGCAGACAAATGTTCGTACATATTTATGGGAATAGTAAATAGATGATAAAAGGAATTACAGAATGCGATTTTTATTGTTGAAGGATAAGTGGACAGTCTGTCCACGTGATCATCATAGTATACCGTTTCCGGCAGAAACGGTGGACACGTATGGGAAACATCTTTAAGATTTTTCAGAAAATTGTGTTCTTCTTAAAAGTTTCTGTATTATCGCCACACCTATGCTAAAATGTTATTTGAAAAAAAGTATTTGGAAATCTTAGACTCAAATATATTTTCGTGCCATGATTCAATTTAATGCAAAGTGAAATAAACATATTCTTAAATAACCAAATGACTTAAAACCATTCACCTTGTTACCCTGAAACATTTTGTTAACCTACACTAATGGGCTAAAGTCCGATGTAGATTTTTGTACTAATTTTTACTTTTCGCGTATTAGCAGTTACTAAAGTGTTGTTTTTACTTTATCATACGTAGTATGTAAAGTATTGTAATTGTGCCAATAAATTTTTTTGAGATTGTGCGTACCCGTTTTTTGTGGCGACGATTCCGGAGAAACTACTAAAGGTATCGGGACGAAACTTTATATTTAGAAGTTTCGTGACCAAACTTAGAGCTGAAAAGCTTTCTGTTGAAAAGGGTCCAAAGGAACTGGAGGGTTACTTCGCATTTTTGAAAGATTTTGCAAATAAGCCGCCATTTCTGGAATTTCGTCGAAATAGTTAAATAATAAATTAAAGTAGAGGAAATTCTGAATAATTTATGACCATGAATTTTTTTGGTACAATCCATAGTTTGGCTGCATTAGCAAATTCTATTTAATCGAGATCGGTCGTACTGCATTAAACCTAGTAGCCAGGATATGTCAGATATTTTGATTCTAATGACAGTAGGTAGTGTCAAACGCTAATGTTTTGCCAATAACAATATAAGCTGCGTTCGGATATTGTATTACACTTTTTACACCCAATAAGACGTAAGTGTCATTTGGACGGTGTACCCGGTGTCAACGGAGTACAATATCCGAACGCATCTTTAATCGACATATCTGTCTAGTTCTACTAGTTTTATTTTAATGCAGACATGGCCGATCTCGATCAAATAGAATCTCATGCAGCTAAACTATTTATTTGATATATAGTATGATAAAGTCATGTGCCTGGCCACATCAGATTTTTTTTATTGTGCTTAATAAAAAAGCGGAATTGGACGTTTGAAACAGAAGCATTGCACAGTGCACTTGTCGATTGCTTAGAAGTGGTGGGGTGCATTCATGCAAGTACAGATGGAAGGTTTTTGAAATTAATTTATAAATTCCGGTAAATTACCTACTGTAATTAAAATTTTCGGTAAATTACCAACGGTAATTTAAATTCTCGGTAAATTACCATCGGTAATTAAGCCGTAAATTACGGTAATTAAAAATCGGTAAAATACCATTAATTACCGTAATTAAATTACGCTTTTAAATCCCTTGTTGCTCCTCTTTTATTTCTCCTAACTGTCAGAGAAGTAAAAGCAAACTGTCATAATTTTGGTTCAATAAAAATCGAGCTTGGCGCCCATAAATGAACTAAAGGTTGGCCGTAGTTTTTCCACCAGAATATTCCGAAAGTAGTGATAACTGCATTGGGGTGGAATTTCAAACCAGAAGTCCTTTAAGTCAGTTTTGCAAAAAACTGCCCAAAAAATAAGTTTTATCCATAATTCGATATCATATAGTGCAGGCAAATTAACTGATTATAAGCCAAAACCGGTATTAATTGTAGACAGGAGTTTTATCATTGGAAATGGTAAAGGGGCTCATAGTGAACGCAAAAAAAGTAAATGCAGGTCATGGGGTGGTATAGTGTTCATTTGGGAGGGTGGAAAGCGGGTGCAAAGTATATTATTGCGTTTTCCGGCGAAACTGGACGTTTTATCCAAAAACGTCCTATACTAAGTTGTAGATCATAAAAAAATTTACAACATTCATATGGGTCACTTTTTACTATGACCTCAAAATTTTCGAGAAAAATGCGAATGCCAATGCCAAAACGAATTTTCTGTTTTTTTCTTTTCGTTGTGGCAACAATAATTCAATTTTAATCAAACTTTGTGAAAGCGTGCCTTTTTATACCTTAAATTAGCATACATTTTTTAATTACACAAAAAACAAGAAGTTTTTGAGATATTTACTTTTTTCCGTCAAAATCAGACTTTTTTTAAAAAGAAATTCTGTGGTGAAAAATCATCGTAGAGAGTCCTTCTGAGACTTATTTTTGTTGTTTTTACATGTACTTATTGACACAATAATAAAAATAATAGTCCCTATTTAAAAATATGCTTAAAAATGGAAAAAGGTCAAAAACGACTTTTGCAATAGTGAATTTTGCAGTAATTGTTCATTATCTGCTTAAATTTTTAAGAAAATTGCAATACTGGTTACGACATTCAATTGTACGGAAAAAAATACAATAGAAACTGTCTCTCATTTCTACACTAATGCTATAACCATTAAATTAGAATAATAAATCTTCAGATAAGTAAGCAAAATAGTCAGTTTTTGTCGGAGAATCAATAAGTATCCAATACAAAAGATGTAGGTCAAGAAAAAATATACAACTTTTGTAGAGGTTACTATATAACATAACCTCAAAACTATCGAGAAAAATGCGAAAGATTAATTTTTTTTTAATTTATAATTTTAATTTTGTTTTGACGAAACTTCTGAAAGTAAATTATTTATGTCTTAAAAAATCACAAACTGTTTATGAAAAAATCTACTAAGTAGTTAAAAATGTGACAACATCAATACAGTAGAAACAGTACTTTAATAATTGATAATAATAAATTACAAAAGTTAATATTGTATCACGCCCCTAATACCAGTGCGCTCCGCAATAGCGCTTTCGAGGTCGCCACCATGGCATCATGACCAGCGAGGAGCCGTAGGAGCCCCCTCCCGCTACGTTTCGACATACGACCTGGACCGAGCAGCATAAAAGACGGTACGCAACCCTGGCACATGAGTTCGCTCACCGACCTGGAGGAAACTATTAACTTGGCGCACCTCGTAGGGCCTTGGTGACAACGTGGAATCCAGACGGAGAGACAGGCATCGTCAGTATACGACACGCTGCGCCTACCGCGACTTGCATTTTCGAATATCTCGTTCCCAACGACCTCACCCCGTCAATATATATTTACAGATTTACAAATAAGAAATGAAAAATATTTGTTTCATTTTTTATTTAATTTTTATAGATTGGCATAGTTATTGAACTAAGCCAGTCTTTGCCTTATTCGCAATCTTTCTCGGAAGTTTTGAGGTTATGTTATATAGTAACCTCTACAAAATTTGTAGATTTTTTCTTGACCTACAACTTTTGTATTGGATACTTTTTGATTCAAAGCCAAAAACTGTTATTTTGCTTACTTATCTGAAGATTTATTATTCTAATTTAATGGTTATAGCATTAGTGTAGAAATGAGAGCCAGTTTCTTTTGTATTTTTTTCCGTACAATTTAATGTCGTAACCAGTATTGCAATTTTCTTACAAATTTAAGCAAATAATGAACAATTACTTTAAAATTCAGTGTTGCAAAAGTCGTTTTTGAGTTTTTTCAATTTTTGAGCATGTTGTTAAATAGGAACTATTGCTTTTATTATTGTATCAATAAGCACATGTAAAGAGAACAAAAATGTGTCCCAGAAGAACTCTGTACGATGATTTTTCACCACAGAATTTTTTTTTAAATAAAGTCTGAATTTGACGGAGAAAACTAAATATCTCAAAAACTTCTTGTTTTTTGTGTAATAAAAAAATGTATGCTTATTTAAGGTATAAAAAGGCACGCTTTCACAAAATTTGATTAAAATTGAATTATTGTTGCGACAACAAAAAATTAAAAACAGAAAATTCGTTTTGGCATTGTCATTCGCATTTTTCTCGAAAATTTTGAGGGCATAGTAAAAAGTGACGCATATGAATGTTGTAGATTTTTTTATGATCTACAACTTAGTATAGGACGTTTTTGGATAAAACAGCTAGTTTCGCCGAAAAGCGCAATAATATACTTTGCACCCGCTTTCAACCCCCCGAAATAAACATTATACCACCCCACGACCTGCATTTATTTTTTCTACGTTCACTATGAGCCCCTTTACCATTTCCAATGATAAAACTCCTGTCTACAATTAATACCCACTCTCAACTTAATTTGCCTGCACTAATAAGGTTTATTTCGTAAACCATATGATTGAGTAAGATTTTTTTCCAATTAAAGAGCTTTTTTTGTTAAATATCTATCCAATCCAGCTATGACTACTTCCGGTACATTCTGCAAATGAAAATTTATATAATTGAAGTCTTGACTTATTTTATGTTAGTTTCTTCCCGAATCTAAATATATAGTTTTGAAAGACAAAAGTGGAAAATCGACCATTGTGTGGAGATACCTTATTCGTAAGTGTTTATCATAGTTTTGGCAATTCCCGGGACCTGCAAGCACATAATTACATTATAATATTTGCATTTTAGGTTTAAGATAATCCGGAAACTTTTATGAAGAATAAAATTTTCTGTAAAATTGATAGTAAAACATTTTCCCATAGGTATGTGTCAAACTTTCTGCGAACGCAGTGCGTACCAGTAAATAATAATTAAAAAAAAAACTAAATTATAAATTCAGCACGGCTACTATTTTTTTTTCGAATCTTGTTGTTGCTTTCTCAATAATACATGCATCCCACTATTACCTTTTACATTTTGTTAGATAGATAGATTTATAATAGTACATTTCTCTAGATATTTGGACAGACCGTACCAATGTATTTTTTTACTCTTCCTGTTTTCTCATGTCCTTTATTTAGGGGACACAATCGAATACACAATATTGATTTTTGTTGAGCAATTCAGGTGTAAATAAACTGATGGCATTCACATTGTCAAATAAAAAAGGAAGGTACACGTTAATTTAATTTAATAATTACACATGCATAATATTTTTTTTAATTAAATTATGTATAAACATTGAATTTATCAATATTTTTCGATGTCCTACTCGTCTCACTATAAAATGTTTCTGTTCATATCACCGAAAAATCTTGATATATGTACAGTACATACATACTAATTATTATATATAAAACATAAATTTATCTACAGTTATTGCACCGTGCTTATACAATTTAATTATATTGTATACAGGGTGTTCCTAAATATCATGTAAATACGAAAAGGGGTAATTCTTTGGCTTATTTAATGACTAAAAATTCATATAAACATAGGTCCGCAAACGCTTCGTTGCCGATCTACAGTGTGTTGAAATTTTAAGATTTTTTTAGTTTTTTCTTTATAGCTCTTGTATCCTAGTTTTAATTTTTAACAGTTGGTGGCGAATAAAATGGCAAAATAAATACAAACAAAAGGTTATCTAAATCAAGCCAAGGCATACTAGACCAATTATTTAAAAAATTTTAATTTCATCTAGCGAAACACAGAAAAGCTTTTATTTTTTTTTCTCGATAACGGTGGTACATACGAAAGAACTACAAAAGATTAAAATGCTTTAGAACAAACCAAAAATTGCATTTTGTATTTTAGAATCCACCAGCGGCGCACCGAAAAAAAGTTCATGGGGAGAAAAGACGGCATGACCCCTGAAAAAATATCTCCGTGTAGATTCTTAAAACCATTTGGTATGCCCAAAGATGTAAGTCCTACAGCGTAACCCATATTCCAAATTAGAGCTAAATACCTCAAAAACTACAAGAGCTGTAAAGAAAAAACTAAAAAAATCTTGAAATTTTAGCAACCGGTAGATCGGCAACGAAGCGTTTGCGGACCTATGTTTATATAATTTTTAGTCATTAAATAAGCCAAAGAATTACCCCTTTTTGTATTTACATGATATTTAGGAACATCCTGTATATATATAGTTCAATGACGGTAATCACATATATTTTATCATTAGATTAATTAGTTATAGGTAACACCCAGTCTCTTAAATGTCAAACGACATGACATTTGCCTTTGGGTGTGACAGGGTCAAATATGAGGGGCAAAATATCATCTGTATGTTATTTTATTTTAGTTTAAAAACCCATCTCGAGCTACATTTAATAAAACTTAACCTCATTACTTCACACTTATTTATCATTTATACGTAATGTTTATCACCAGAAAATTGTTTAACACTATCACTTGTGCACTTCTCAGAGTGTTCGACAATTTATAATAACTATTTTCGATTTGACTTACGAAAACTATTTTAAAGATCGATGTATCTTCTACAGCAGAGAAGTATTACCCAGAATAGACCAGAAGCACGCATGATAAACGTTGGTAGCACTGATGAATTTCCGTTTGGGACACCTGAAAAAAAAAAGAAAACAGATAGTTAAGCAAAATATTTGTTTTGAATGTTGTTTGATTGTATGTTATTAATTTTATGAAAACAAAATGTTCAAATACTTTTTAATTAATGAACAAGGCCAATTCATGAACAATTTTGATTTGGAGCCCTTCTAACCCTATAAACCAACAACATTGTAGACTAATTATTCATTAACTTCAAATGACAATATTACTTACAATTATCTGTTACATAAAAACAAAATAACCTCTAGAACACAACCTGGAGTTAGCAGGGACTTCCGAGTTTCCCCCTGTTATTCAGCGTTTATGGAATCGGTTTCGGGAGACTGGCCAATATGTTAGAAGAACTGGACAAGGTCGAAATCGAAAAACTACTCAAGACCGATTTCTTGTCCTTTCCTCTCTACGTCAGCGTACTGCTAAGTCCTGACCTGAATCCTATTGAACACGTGTGGGATCAGCTTAACCGACGTGTTAGCAAGCGCCCTAATCCACCACTAACCATACAGGAACTGACATGCCTCGATTGAGGAACACGAAAGCATACCCCAAGAATCTCTTCGCAAACTAGTGCGAAGCATGCCACGCAGGTGTGAGGAAGTGATTCGTGCTCGTGGAGGGCATGCTAAGGTGACCAGATTTTGATTATCGCAAAGCGGGACATAAGCGGGGGGGGGGGGGTAGTAATTAAAGCCAAATACGTTATTCATTAGAGTAAAAGTCTAAAAATCGGAGTAACCTAGGTTTTTTTATACAGTGCTTCCCAAAAGTAACGGATAAATTCAATAAAACCTTAAATAAAAATATTTCAGAAAAATGCTCTGACACGTCGATTTTTATTTTTAAATTGCTATCCTGACATACACTTTTCAGCCCCCCACCCCTTCGCCCCTAAGGGGTGGCAACCACAACTTTAAAAATTCAAATAGCAAAGTACCCCTTGCGATACCTCAATTGATAGATTTTTTTATTCTGAATACAACGAAAAAAAGATTATTAAAATCAGTTGATAAATAACCGCGATATTTACCAAAATGTATTCAAAGAAGAACGTCAATATTCGAGTAAGCGCTGTTGAAGCTGGCATAGCAATATGGTTCAAACAATTGCAACTTGTTTTTACTTATGTCAAACACAATTCAGATTTTTCGTCATTGAAGTAGCAAAATGAGATTTACAGAAACCGAAAGAATCGAAGTTTTAATGATTGGGTTTGGAGATGGAAGCCGGACGCATGCCGAAGTTCGTGTTTTGTTCAATGAAACGCACCCGGACCGTCGGCCAATATCGGAATCTACAGTACCTAAGTCGAATCGAAAATAAATTTCGCGATCTCGGTCATGTACGGGATAAGCCTAAGGCAGGACGTCCATTGGCCTTAATTGAAAACCGACAATTGGATGCTATTTTAATGGTGCAAGAAAATCATTCAACCCTTGCGGAGGTCGCTTCACAAGTTAGTGCGTCATAAAGCACAGTGTCCAGATTATTTCGAAAACACAAATTTCACCCGTATGAAGTGCACTTGGTACAAAAATTGTCCGTGATGACTTTGATCGACGAGTGCAGTTTTGTGAGACAATGATGGAACTCTCTAATGAAAATCCTTGCTTGATTAGAAACATCGTTTTTTTCTGATGAGGCAACATTTTGTCTGAATGGCACCGCCAATAAACAAAATTGCCGTTACTGGGCTCGTCAAAATCCGCATTGGATGGTGGAAGCGAACACACAATATCCTCAAAACCTTAATGTGTGGGCTGGTGTGGTGGGTTCTAGAATTATTGGACCAAATTTTTCGACGGAACACTGAATGGTGAACGTTATCTGAACTTTCTACGAAATGAACTACTACCTACTTTAGCGGTATTGTTTCCCAACGCAGAAGATCCTGATAGACACAAGGACAGAATTTGGTTACAGCAAGACGGTGCGCCTCCACATTATGCGCGACAAGTTCGAGAATACCTCGATCAAGTATTTCCTAATCCAAATATTTTCAAATTTCCTAATGGATTGGAAGATGAAGGCATATTGAATGGCCAGCAAGATCGCCAGATTTAACCCCACTAGATTATTTTCTTTGGGGCTAGTTAAAAAGTAAAGTTTATTTTAATAGATCTGTAAATATTGAGGCGTTAAAGGAAAGAATTCCTGCAGTAATTCACTTAATGACTCCAGGAATGTTCGAAAACTCGAAATAAAATGTTAGAAAATGTTCAACAAGCGTTTGGGGATAGATTAGGGCATTGTCTCGTCGTTAACGCGCAGCACTTTGACAATTAATTAAGGATTAGTTAATTAAATTTTATCAACCGATTTCGATAATTTTTTTTTCTTTGTATTCAGATTAAAAAAGTCTATCAATTGAGGTATCGCAAGGGGTACTTTGCTATTTGAATTTTTAAAGTTGTGGTTACCACCCCTTAGGAGTGAAGGGGTGGGGGGGCTGAAAAGTGGATATTAGGATAGTAAGTTAAAAGTAAAAATCGACGTGTCGGAGCATTTTTCTCAAAAACTTTTATTTAAGATTTTATAGAATTTATCCGTTACCTTTGGGAAGCACTGTATATTTATATTATCATGTGATTTTGAGTTGGGTTGGGTACACAAAATTTTACGTTTTCGTGATCAAAGCATTATTTATTTTACACCAAAAATTGTATTTACCATATTTATTTCGTATAGAATGAAGTACAAAATGTTTGGGACGTGTTTTTTTGAAGAAAAATATAAACTTTAAGCCTCTTGCGGTAGACATAATTTTTTTCAATTTGTTAATTTGTGATATATTAGGTCCATAAAGTCAACTTTATATCGACTTTTTTATAACTCATTTGTAAGAAAAAACTCAATTTGATAACACATTGTCAACTTTTTTAATTTTTATTTAAAAGAAAATGTCGGGACACCGTAGTGTATACCGTAGGTTTATTCAAATTTAAATAATTCACTTTATAAATTTTAACTCTTTTCCTTACCATAATTTCCGCAATGTAAGTTTTTTGTCCAAAATAGATTTAGTAAAGGTATAAGGAAATACTAATAAATAATTTGAGTTCCAAGAAGATGGTAAACAATCGTTCTAATTCAGTGGCCTGAATAATATAACAAAAGATCTCAATTTGAGAGGTACGGTCAGAAAAAAGAATTCAAATAATTTTGTCAGAATCCATTAAAGATTAAACAAAAATCAAATATCAAAAATTCTCATAGTTACAAAATTATTCTCAAGTTACAAAATTCGACATATTATAGCTGCAATTTAATTGGATTTTGATCTATGGCAGGATAACAATAAAAATAAATCAATAAATTGTTTGTTCATAGGTACATTATTACAACTATAGATTTTCTTCAACTTAATGTCGACAAGATTGGCAGAAAAGTATGGTAGCAAGACTGACAAATTTATTTACCTGTGACAGACTACCTATATCATAAACACTATCAAAACAAAGAAGTGAAATGACAAGGGAGTCGGGTGTTTTTTTTTGTGATAAGAAAACAAATTGCAAAAGTGAGTTCTAGTAACCTGCTAGGTTGCACCAATTATAGCGTTAAATTAAATATTGTAAACCATGTTATTGGAATACTGTATGTGTATTATTACAGTTTTGTTTAGTTATTTTAATTTGAGTTTGTTTACATTGAAAGTAGATTGCTACGCCGTGATGTAAAATTACCGGTAATTTAAAAAATGGTAATTACCGGTAATCGATAAATTACCGGTGATTTAATAGCTTGCAATATTACCGGTAATGTTACCAGTAATATTACCCACAGGTCATATCCATACAAACCTAAGGGCGTAGCGTGTGATAGATAATAGATAGATAATAATATAAAATCTTGTACTATTTTATTAATATGACAGTAAGAATAATAAAATTTAAATTTATAAATACATTTTTGTATGGTTAACGGCAATAAATTAAAATATCGGTAATATTACTTAAATTACCGGTTATATTACCGCGGTAATATTACCAACACAGAAATCTGCCTTCGGTAACGACGTAATATTACCAAAATTACCGGTAATATTACCGCGGTAATTTTTTTAAATCTTCCTAAAAAACGGGACATTTTAAAAACACCGCGGGACGCGGGATAAAATGTGAAAAAGCGGGACAGTCCCGCCAAAAGAGGGACGTCTGGTTACCTTAGGCATACACTGTATTAAACCTCTCCAATCCACAGAAAACCCGACTGTCATCGATACTATGACAGTCATTTCCATTTTATTTTGCGTTATTAATCACCCAGTTATACTTTGTACGTAGAAATTTGAGAATATTACCTTCGTCTCCTGGTGTAGTGGGTATCATAACCAGCGCCATTAAAGGTTGGTCCTCCTGGAGTTCTGTCTCCTTGGTACGCCTGTACAGTTTGAACATTGTCGCCAAACAGCGCAATTTCATTTTACCTCCTTTCAAAAGTTCGTGCTGGAACGCTTTTATTGTAATTGTAGATCGCACCGTCTCCAAACCTGGCAGCGCTTCGTACCTTTCGATGGACTGTTGTATCTTGATGCCGTTCTTATTTTGCACCTGCAAATTAAATGAGAAGAATAAATAATTATTATAAATTAATTAAGGTGATAATGGGTTGGAAGGATTAAAGGATTTAAATTGGATTTGGATTAGGATTAAGCTATTCTGGAAGGTTTTCTTTCATTGTGAAAGTTTGAATCTAATGAATTATTGACTGTTGTTGTTTGGTTGTTTGGGATTTTCGTTAGTGATTTACTTTGAATTCAAATTAGGTGGAAGAAATTAAAAGACAATAGAGCTTCTTTCTCTAAATTTAATTTTAAATAAATAAGCCAACTCTTGAAAATGCCTAAAGTGTGACTACACATTCGTATACTTGCGAACTATCAAAAATTTGCCAAGTATACGATTATTTGTGAAAAGAGAAAAACAGTCTTTATTCAATTCGTATCGAGTCCACCTCAAAAATAGATTTATACATTCGACGGTCGGCTGTGCGGACGGGTTTTTTTTTACGACGAATACTTGGTATTTGCAATATCCAGTTGAAGTGGATATAGCAAGTGCCTAGGCGACAAATATATTGGTTTCATTTATTTGCACTCGATGAACATTTTAGTACGCTGTTTAATTTATCCAAGTTTTAATTTCGTATTGTGTGAAGTAGGTCGTATATGAAGATTGACAATAGATTTGGAATTATTAGTAAGATTTTTGATTTTTCTAAAGGGCGAAAACCGCTTAAAATTATAATTTTGTGAAACCGTCAGACAGACAGTTTTCCGGAAATCGTCGGACAGAAATTAGAAAAAAATATTGGTGTTTTTACCTGCCCACATAAACGCAATGTTAATTCTTTCCAAGAAAAACGTACATACAACTTACGATACAGAGTGTATCGTAAGTTGATGCTTATCTATGAACAATAAAGATGATACTCATTTATGAGCTTTCAAAATCCAACCTTTTTGTTAAATAAAAAAGCTACACAAAATTGTTTCTACTATTAAAATATTTTTAATCATTTTCGTTTCTCTTCAAGTAATAAACATCATAAAAATTTTATAGACAGCATGTCTATAAAATAATTTTTTGGAAAATTATACCTACTTTATTTGCTTGTATTTATATATTTGTCGATTTTTATGATGTTCATTATTTGAAGAGAAACGAAAGCGGTTAATATTTTAATAGTGGAGACAATTTTGTGTAGCTTTTTTATTCAACAAAAAGGTTATATTTTGAAAGCTCATTTGTTTAAATTTTTGTTTCAGAAGCTAACTGATCTGTATTTCAGACAATATTAGGACATATTTATACAACGAACCTAGTAGTACAATTGGATTTAGTAGAACTTTAAAGATGACGAAGAAACCATATCTAATATTTCTTTTATGGGCAATATCTTCCTAATTTAAATAAAAAAATATATATTTTTTCTCATTAAAATAATAATTTATTTAAACTAGTTTACATCAAATGACCAATTGTATTGTTTTACAGTCTGTTAAAATTAGATGCTGCGAATTAATATTACAGAAAGCTGATGAATTAAACAAAACAATCATTAAAATGAAACAAACAGTTTCGTCAAGATTTGTTTTGTAAATTTCCACAAGAATTGCCTTGTTAGTACGCAGTCAATTCTGCACTTATGTAATTAAAAATATGTCGGCATTATAAAATAAAACCTTGCTTGTTCTTAATCAAATTATCAGTTTGATTTGAAAAAGCTAATGTGCAAATAAGGCGAACTAATCAAAAAAATAGTTAGTTCCCATTCGGTTCGCACATGTAGCAAGTCCTCAAAGAAGATTTTCACGTATTAGAAAATACTATGTGGCGATGCATCAATGTCCGATGCATTTACTGTTGCAGTGCAACTCTGACGGTCCGAAATCACAAACGAATATTGTACAAATTTGTTGGTATGTCTTTGATTTTTTGAGTTTTATAAAAATCAGCCGGTTATCAAGGATGGATGAAAAATGTTCGGTGAACGAACTTAAAAGGAAGAATAAATCACTCATGGCATCGTTTAGACCAGCGTTTCTCAAACTTTTTAACATGGCGACCCAAGTAATTTGTTTGTATTGAAGATGCGACCCAATCACACTTCGAAATTTTCGGCAATAAATGTGTCGCTTGTTAAATAATAAACGATCGTTATTTTTTTTTAAATTTTATTTATTATAATTAATATTTAGCAAAAAATAATAACATATTCTCTGCGGAACTTATATCTAGTCGATTACGGAATTTGTGTTTTGTCATAATCATCGTTGAAAATACACTTTCTGCCGATACGTTGTCGCAAACGGAAGCAATAAACTAATCGATTTTTCGGACAAAATTGGTTATTTGTTCTGAACATTTAAAATGAGTTTAGGTTTCTTTAAATCTTATTTAGAATCCTCTGTCTGTTGATCAGCTTTTGTTCTTCCTCTAAAGTTAAATTATTTGAAGTATCGTCTTTGAAGGGACTTATTATCTACATATTTCCCAAACAAATATCTTTGGGTGGAAAAAATTTATAAGTTGTTCTTTAATAAGGAGCCTTTCCATCACCTCTTTGCATAATGTAAGTTTCTTGTTTAGTTACTATTTTGTCCTCCACTATCTGTGTAAATAATGGAAACACATCAAAGTATTTTCGTGTTTGACATTCTTCGCCCTGAATTCCAATTTTTACAGGCTTCTATTTTATTAATTTTATTATTCAAAATAAAAGGTTTTTCTGTTAGCCCTGCAGAGTTTCAAAATATTCAGTGATGACTTCTGGTCTGTTAAAAATAATTCAATTTTTTAATTTACACTCGAGGACTGTGGTAAATCTATTCCATGTTCTCTGTTAAATGTAAATCCGAATGTAATATTTTTTCTGGATAACTATAAGTGAAATTGATATAGGACTCTTCTAGCATTGTTTGCTACTGGTTTGCTTGTACTGGGACCTGTGACTTTCACATTATTGGGCTAGTGAATATCATGAGACGTTTCTTTTTTCGTGCACGTGTTGTGATATCAATCATTGAGTTACGCTAATCGCTAATGTTTACAAATAATTTTGCGACCCATAAAAATTACGGCGCGACCCAATTTTGGGTCGCGACCCAACGTTTGAGAATCGCTGGTTTAGACCAATCGATAACAAAAATTTTCGATTTGCGTGGCAAATATATTTGCCAAATATTTAACAGCCCCGGTTTTAGGTAAAAGCCAAAGGAAGTAATCCCCTAAGTTCCTTCTGGCTTGTTAGGTCACCTCTAAAATAAAAATATAAATTAAATTAAAATACCTATCATACTTTAATCTAAATATTTCGTTTTATAGTTAAAAAAAAAAATCAACCCTTAAACCGCAAGGCCATAGAACCGAATGCAGACGTTTCGTCAATTGCAGAAAGAATTCGGAAAACTGCAGTACTAAAACGCTGTAATTCGTGTTTATAGCGCAATATATCCGCGCTGGTTCAATTTTCCCACAAAGCAGTCGTAAATTCGCGTCGCATTCGTCGCGTTGGCTGCCCTGCCCCGACGTAGTCTGGCGCGCGGCACTTGGCAAAATGTTGAATTAAATCTGCCGGATATAAATCACAAAAATTGAATTGAATAAGATTCTGCTGTGTTATGAATGCATAACATTACCGACAAAATGCTAAATGGGGACACACTAGCTCCCTCTAGCATATGTAATATATAGTTTCTGAGCAAGAGGGGCTTTTTTATACGATAGCGGCTTCACGATTTTTCATCGTGAAAGTGTCGGGTTGTTTCCGTAACCCCTTAAACGCAAGATATATGTTTAATCTAGCACCGGTTCCAATCATGGTCTACAGGGTCTTGATAACATTTTTCCTGTCGAACATAATTCAAAAACCCCCAAGATTTTCGCTGTTCACCACGACTTTACCACTGGATGGAATATGCAAGGCATATTTCTTCGAACTAACAGCACGATTATTCTTTATTTCTGTTAGACGTCTGGATACTATTTGTCATCGCAGTGATTATATATTAGATTTTCTTCTGCATGGTAAATATTTCTCTTACTTTTCGCTTGGTTTTACAAATGGTTTATGTTTTTAGTTTATATTTCTAGTCGTTGATAAAATGGTTGGATGAGCTTGTTTGTGGTTCTTTTCAATTCCCTTCGTTTTACTGAGCCGAATATAAGGTTCTATTTTGAATTATTTCTGTTCTAAAACATTAAGCGATTGAACTAAACTAACTACTATTGTATATATATATATATATATATATATATATATATATATATATATATATATATATATATATATATATATATATATATATATATATATATATATATATATATATATATATATATATATATTTTACTAATTTTCTTTGGAATTAAAGCTATAACCAAGATTTTCATGGAAGCGGATATCTCGGCAACGAGTATTAGCACGATAACGAGACAGGGTTCAAAAACAATCGCAAAATGTTATTTAATAAAGCGATTGAAGTAGAAACACAGTCACCGGGTCAGGATTCGAAGCCGACTTACAGCATGTATGACAGGCGCGTACTTAGAATTTAAACAAACATCGTACATATTTATTGATGTAACCAGCATTGAAGTTGAAGGTTAAAAATGGTGGCCTTTTTGTTTAATAAAAGAATAGTTTGCAAATGTACAACGACGAGCTGCAAGCAATTTTTAACGCCTTTTGAATCAACAGCAGCAATCAAATATGATCAGGTAGCATACACAGATAAAATAACAAAACCAAATATATTTTCTCAGGCCCCAATGATATGATTTTGGGTAAAATCAAGATAACATAAATACATAAATATTCATTGAATAATGTTTCTGGAGTAACTTCGTTGCATGCGTACGTGTTTTGCAAATATTGAGCAAGAATGCTGAAGTATTATTCCAAGGAAGTAACACAATTGATTCGATGTCAGAAATTTCTATCTCAAATAACTAAAGCACAGCTGTTGCATCTGTCAAAAAATCACCATCAAGAGAAGGTACTTCTATTAGATTTTAACGCAATTATATAACTCGGAAGCAATGAAGTAAAATTATTTTGGTTACCTGCAGACCAGGGGTTCTCAACCGGTGGTACGCGAACCACTTCTAGGTGGTACGCAAAAGGTACCAAACTTAAAATCATTTTTATTCAGATGATATTGTTAAATTGTTTGACCCAAAATTATAGGTGGTCAAATCAGATAATCAGATAATACCCATTACCGTACGCAGACGTATTTCAAATGGCACATTGTGTAAAAGGAAGTGTAGTTAAGAAGATAAATCAAAGTTAATATTTTGCGCTACAGTTAGATGAAATACTGACATAATTAATTTTTAGCAATTATTAGTCTTTATCCGATTCGAGGTGGAAGAGAAAATTGCAGAGGAATAATTATTTTGTAAACCTCTGCTCGAAAGAACAACTGGTGAAATATTCAAATTTCTTAATAATTTTATGTTTAACAATTCCATTTCATGAGCTTTAACAAAAAAAGAATTGCAGTCAATATTATTAAAAGTCAAGTATTCAGTTCACCAATGTTTTCAATATTATCTCCGGGGATGGGTAGCAACAGAAGTCACTCTTGGTACATTCCGATGATAGATGGCTCTCGAGAGGTAAAGTTTTTAATCGTCTCTTCGAACTTAAATCAGAAATTCAAGTTTTTCTTGAAAACGATAATTTCGAATTCAAAAATTCTTTCTTTCACGAATTGTGGATGGCCCGGTTAGCATATTTAGCTGATATTTTTGGAAAGCTATATGAATTAAATTTAGTTTTGCAGGGATCAAAGGTTCATTTAATTATCGTTGGAGATAAAATTACCAATAAATAAATGGAGTTAATTAAAAAGAAGTTAATAAAAATAAATGTTTATTGACAGCATTCGAAGGCTCCCTTGGAGAAACATGGGAAACATCAATGATGAATTAGTCGGATATAAAAAGACATTGAAAATCTATGACAATGAAAATTGGATCAGAAATCTAAATGGTATGTAAATACCAAACTTCACAACCTAATAAAAAAGAACATTTAAGAACATTTGATAGTATTTTCCTCACACACAGCGCTGATTGAAGAATTTAAAATTATTACAATCACCGTTTTTTAGATCCAGAGGAATAATTATTTTATAGAAACTGGAGATTAAGATATTAGACTTTTAATGCCTTTTTGCGCCACGATTTATGTGAAATTTATGTAGGTATGGGTCTTCATCAATATTATATTTAAACAACAAACATAAGCCAAAATTAATGATTGAGCCAAATATGAGCTTAAAAGTAATTGACACAGATCATATTTAAAAAAAAAAGTGGTTTAGCAAAACAAACCCAAGGGTCTTTTTATTTTACTTTTGTATACCAAATGAAATTTTGTTAGGTATATAATTTTTATTGTTATTGGTTTCGATGAGAATAAGTGTTTACTAAGTGAACTTTTGTTATAAACGTTATAATTTTATTACAAAATAAATAAGTAGGATTATTTCTTTCCCTGTATTAATATGCATTTTTGTATAAAGGCTGGTGGTACGAAGAAATTTGGATATTTTTTAGGTGGTACACGGAACCTAAAAGGTTGAGAACTCCTGCTGTAGACCATTGCAATTGAATTAATCTGGGCATACGTACAAAATAAACTTGCGAAAAGCTACAGTACATTTGAAATTAAAGATATGTTAAATTTATGTAACAAAGCACTGTTTCAAAAGAGATATGGCAAAATTATGTTGCTGTTTTGCAACACAATTTTTGGTTTTGAAAATCAAAACCAATACATTGATAAAGATCGTCTTGTTTACTCAATTGTAGAAACAATTATAATCAACTTGCATGAAGATAATGATAATGACGAATCATTAGACTACAACGACAACAGTACAGTTAAGGAAGAGTGATTTTAGATACCTAATGATAAAGAAGTTACCGCGATAGTTCTAATGTCGGTGGTTCTTCTGGAATTGCACAATTCGTTCAAAGTTTAGGACAAATACTTGTCGCAATTAAAACATTTGCCGAAAATTCCGGACCGTTTGTTTTGGCCCCAGAGATTATTGATTTTTTTTATTTTTTGCTATATAACCATTAATAACCATTAATAAAAATCATCATTGATCAACCGTCTCAAGCAACAGTGCAAATTTGCGTGAATTTGTAAACACGCTCTAAGCATGGCTGGACCAATACACTAATTATATTTGTAGCGGATCAACAAGGTAGTGAATCATATCCTCTAATTGTATTAATAGACCGGCAAACTGATCTCTACTAGAATATTCTCCAGCTATTATGGAGTGGGCTATAGCGGCATGGTCAGCTTTGTGTGGCTATGATACGTATATCTATATGCTCAAGGATGTTCGGACTGCTACTACACTGCGACTGGTAATAGTAATTATTAGTGGGGTATAATTACTAATTACTATGTAACTTAGAATCTCTGTCTGTTTGTCTCTGGCTATTGTCTGTAATGGAAGGTTGTATCTGCCTCACGGACTACGTTTTCGCTACACTGATAAAACTGAAAAGGTAATTTTACCGTGTGGCACGGCGGTCATTTTTAACCTCCGTGTATCGAAGGGAATTACAAACCATGTGGTTTGTAATTTTACTTTGAGCTTAAATTTACTTCTCATATGAAATGAGGTTTCCGATGTGTACGGTTTTATATATACTTTTGTAAGTAAAATTACTGACGTTCAGTAAATTTACCGGTAAACACGGAATTGCAATTAATTGTTGTACAGTAAATTTTCTGCAACTTTAATATTAGATTTCTCCAAGCAACAGAAAACCAGTTAACAATCAGTACTTTTGTGATGGACCACATATGTTGCAATGATAACTCCATTATAAATACCAATGAACCATTATCTGGTTTCTCACAAAGGAACTGTTTGTAAACTGGTTTTGCGACTGCTCGGACAAGCCTGTATTGTCAACTGTAAAATCACTAGTAAAATCCTATTAATGTGGAGATCATAAATAAAAACAAAAAATAATAGTATGAAGTTTTATTATAATTTTAACAATAAATAACATGTGAAACATATTTATAATATATATATCTACATATTTTTAACATTAAATAAATAGAAGTTCTTGACAAAAATGTAATAATAAGTAAATGAAATAAAATAGGAACCAATGGACTATACTTATCTACATATCGTATAATAAAATAAATCGATCTGCTTAACAGAGAGAAACATTTTGTAAATATAAATTAAATATTATTTCAACAATATTAAGTTGAAATGCCTATGGTAAACTTACGTCACCTTATTCGTTTTTGAACCCTGACTTGGAATAATTTTTAAAAAGCTAAACCGTCTCCAGAGTAAGATAACCTGGGGATAATCCAACCACAGCATATAATATAGTCCAAAATGTGTCACCTGAAATCAAAATAAGAAGTACATTTGTCATATATCATATACAGGGTATAACAATGTCAGCAGCTGCTTTCCTTTGAGGTACCGAGTGTGTGTAAAGTTATTAATGAGTGTTTATAGAAAAGTATTTTTTTATATTGGTGATTGTAATGATATGTGTTATACATGTTAGTAATAAATTTGATTGTAAGACCGCATGTACAAGAAAGAACAATAAACGAAATCTTACCTATGGACACCACACAAGTCCTTGAATTTGTAGAATGTCAGTATCATCAACACTTGTATCCTAAAAAGAACATCCAATTAGTGAAAGTAAAATTATATATATCAAGACTGCAAACTTTTACCTGCACTTTGTAGTATATATTTGCAAAGTCCTCCATAATATACAAAGAGATGAATGTACCAATATTATATCTTTTAATACTATAGAACCATATGGGGCAAATATTCCACACGACACCGATAAAGGATAAGTCACAGAGGCACTAACAGTGTTAGATTAGTTGTATATAACAATCGCACTCAATGCAACTCTAACTTAGCTCCTGTAAACACAACCAAACGGATGGCGAACGGAACTCGAACTGTATATCCCATTATTGCGCAAGCGCGATAAAAATTATCTCGGTAGCACTTTACCATCTAGAAAGGAAAATTGCACGAGCAGAGGGCAAATTTACATATCAGACAGTAGTTTTAATGTATAGATTTGTAATTTTATTCCGTTGAAGTAATTGTTATTATGAAATTTACAAATTTGTTAGCAAATTTACCTACAGTTTGTACAATTAATGAATGTAACTACATTTTCAATGATATTTAGTATTTTTGCTTAAAATTATGGTAAAATTACCGACAAATAGGGTAGGTTTGCTGAAAAAAATGTAAATTTCATTTGTAAATTCGCACTCATTTTTATCAGTGTAGATGGCTAGATCTGGTTTTGAAAAACTGACATCACTGATCATAACAGCTAAAATGGCGCGCGATTCAAATCTTGCGCTCCTATTCAGACTAACCTTTAGCAGCATAGAGTAAAGTTTCGCAGATTTCCTACCCCACCAGAAAGGGGAAGAATGCATCCCTTTCGTATTGAAATGAGTTTTTCCATATTTCTGGTTCCCACCTCGCGTCGCCTGACGTCGCGGCGCATCGTCTGGGTCGTCTTTGTCATCTTTTCGTACATACCGCTTTTTGCGATTTATACGACATTCCGAAAAATACATATTTTTGGTGGCAGCGCGTTTGAATTTTATAGTTTATAGTGTGGCGCTGCCACGCTCAGACCTGCAACTCTTATTTTTGATTTTATTCAAATGCTTCCGGTGCAGCGGACGACCTCCTTTGTGCAAACCATGGCTATGGTAATAACAGTTCGCCCTTTACTGCAAGGTTATCGTCGTTGGTGGTGGTGAAGTGCCATATAAAAGCGTAATTTTAATGTTATTTTACTGTAAAATCGTGAAAGTTTAAGAATTTTTGCGGTTTTACGTTCGAAATTATTGCACACTTAGCGTAGTGCCCGTAACTCGTTCTTGAGTGACGTTGCTCGCTCTTGAGCGATGAAGAATGAACTAAAAATACTATATAAGTGCATTTACCATGAATATACACTGTTCAACAAAATTAGGAGAACCTGTAACTTTTTAAATAATGGTTCTAGGCAAATCAAATTTGGTTTACTTCAACGGCATATATATATAAGTAAAGAAAATTACAAAAACAATGTTACAACTCTTAGTTACTTCTAAGTTACACTTAAAAATGTAAATTAATAACGGAAAACAAAATGGAGCAAAAATGGTGGATTAGGGCGCTTGCGAACACGTCGGTCAAGCTGATCCCACTGGTGTTCAATAGGATTCAGGTCTGGACTTAACGCCAGCCATTCCATGACCTGAATTCCACGTTCTTATAAAAAGTTTCTGGTTATGCCGGCGGTATGTGGCTTTGCATTGTTCTGCATTAGGATGAAATTTTGACCGACGCCATATGCAGCAGGCACTACATGGTCCTCCAAGATGTTTTCGATGTAATTCATGGTTTTTAGTCTACTAGGAACCGCAACAAGATCAGTTCTGTTGTCTATACTGATTCCAGCCCAAACCATCACAGGTCCACG
This sequence comes from Aphodius sticticus, assembly GCA_963966075.1. NCBI lineage: Eukaryota > Metazoa > Arthropoda > Insecta > Coleoptera > Scarabaeidae > Aphodius > Aphodius sticticus. The sequence continues at coordinate 2,170,428 of OZ014507.1, forward strand.
ACCAAATCTATCCACTTCCTGTATAGTAGCGGCTGCGTAGCGTTCACCAGGACGTCTATATACACGTACTCGACCGTCGCAACGCGTTAAAAGAAATCTGGACTCGTCTGTAAACAGTACAGGCGTCCAGTGACGAAGTTGCCAATCTCTGTGATCCAGAGCAAACCTCATTTGTGATGCTGCATAAGACGTGGTGCGCGGACAGGTCTTCTTGGTTTCAAATTCGCTTCTTTTAATCTGTTTCTAACAGTTTGATCAGAAATTTCTATTCCATGTGCTCGTCTTAGGTCGTTTAGGAGGTCTCGTGCTGTGGCAGTACGCTGACGTAGAGAGGAAAGGACAAGAAATCGGTCTTGATTTTGAGTAGGTTTTCGATTTCGACCTTGTCCAGCTCTTCTAACATAATGGCCAGTCTTCCGAAACCGATTCCATAAACGCTGAATAACAGAAGGGGAATATCGTAATTTCTCTCTGTCTGTAATATCTGATATTGCGTATAATACTAATATCTAAAGTGTGTAATATATGATAGCTATCACTCACGTTTTGAGCTTAAATTTAGCCGTCGACCTTATTTTCCATTAACCACCGCGAAGGGCACCGACCCAATATCCTGAGTAAATGTTCCAACACCGCATAATTGACGAAACAATTATTTTGAGGGAGTAACTTTATTGACTGATGGACAGGTCAGTCGCCGCCCGGCCTGTGTGTAAAATATTTTCGCGGCTAGACTTGAAAGTAATTAACTAAACGCCTAGCGGGCAATTAGCATCTTGCGTGTCCCCACAAAGATGCAAAAATGACATTTTGGTATAATGAAAAAATAATTACTAGATAAATGATGACTATTCCGATTATTATCGGCTATTGTCACCAATGTCAGTTTTATTAGATATGGCGATATTGCCCTCTCGTAACAGTCGCGAAAGAGCCACAAGATGACAAGATACGGTATCCAAATTTTGCGCTGCAGTCCTAAATAAGTATTGTTGTATGCACTTTTATTTGATCGTACTTATTAGTTTTCATTAGTTCGCAATTTTTGGCACTGCTGAGCAGTTTATCTTAATTACACTTGGTGTTCAACTAATAAGCGTAGAATATATAGATAAGGTATAATAGTCACCTTTTGGTCGTAGACCAAATTTTGATAACGAACTCATGTCCAGATAGACGCCGTCTAGGAACTGCAGAGAGCCGGAATATTGTACCAACTTTAGAAATTGCTTTAGTAAAATAGGTTGTATAAAGTATCATAGAATAACTATTTTAAAATCAAAAAATTTAAAAAGATTTATAGACAACCCATTATTGGCCAAAATTGGTACTAAAATTACAAAACTTCGGTTAATGAAACGGGAGTTTCAAAAACGTTAGATAATAAAAAATTTCAGACAAAAGTTATTTGGTATTAAAAGGGCCATCCTATGATACATGACAATTGATTCTCTATGCTGTTTGTAATATTGGTACCATTTTATGACGCTCTCCAGCGTTGACACAATACATTTCCCTACATGAGTTCGTTCAAAAGTTAGTAGTTGACCTAACATTGTCGCCTTACAAGTGTTCAAGTATAATAGTAAAATAAAAAAATATTATTTCGTCGTCGATTATCCTAAACACAGAATTTTCAAATTAATCCACTTTTCTCTACATTTAGTCATTATTCCTCGTTAACGGGGTAAATTTGAAAATAATATTATTACCTTTTTATTGTTTATCAATTTGTTATTAAGATATTGTATCACATTCTCGATGACCACGAGCTAGAAATTATTTTAGGAAATTAACAACAATGTCTCCTAACGTATTAAAAAGTAATAAAAAAGCTACAATATTGGTTGAAAATTATACAAAATCATAAATTCTAGAATAAGAGTTCAATGATTCAGAAACAAAATATATTTACAAACAATTATTAATTAAAAATATTAATCTCACATTAATAAACGATTAAGAAAGACGGCAAAATGACTTGAAATTCAATGAATATCAATATATAATAAGTAAGCGTTGTCGAACGTACAGGGATCACGACCATGGATGGCTATTAACACACAAAAATGTGAACAAACACATTTCACTACCTTAAAGCGATGAGAGATTTTTCAGAGTGTATTCAAAATAACACAAGACGAAAATGCTGCAAAACATTTAATGGCATAGTACTTAATATTACGTCACCATTTAATACCAAAAAAAAGAATTTTGCCCCCCCCCCTGGAACATTTTCAAACGGCGCCCATGGGTCTATCTCAGTCCCTACCAAGTGGGTAACAATTTCCTTTATTATGATAAGTAAGGAGTTTCCTACAATTGAGAGAATGATTTGTGGAGTATGTATGTATTATTATAGGAGTTGTCAGTAAAGTTTGCAAGATCACATATATTCGATAAGAATCTAATCTCATATTTTAATAGAATCTCATGTTATGTTATTCATTAGTTTCATTACACATGTATTATTATATTTTGCAAAACATGCCACATACTAAGATATTATTTCTCCTCGAAATTGAAACGTATTCAGATATTTTGTGATAACCTTCTTGCAAGTAGAACAAAGTGTTTTTCTGCGGAACATTGACGGCATATGTTTTCCTTGAATAGTCGAACAAAATGCGACGTAGAAATTATTTTACGGTCACGAAATAACAAGTTTTTTTGTCCAGCAGTGTTTTGAGAACTTGAAACGTGTTTGGTGTAATCCACACATGCGATGTCACGAATATTGATATCACCTGTTTATATTTTACGTATTTTTAAGAGGCTGGTTCAGCCTAACTTCAGGTCTGTTCTGCTCAGCTCTGGTGGTCCCCTATTGGTCCAATTATTCAAACAGTTCAATGCTCCTGTGGGTTAATTATTGAATAATGATAGCATCTTATAAGATTACAACAATCTGAATTAACTATTTTAGTGCGTCACATCTCAATATTTATTATACCCATGCCCAATTTTAAACAATTGCAGCTCAAAGATTGACGTATAATTGGAGGACTGGTGATATCCTGATTTCAGGAATAACATTTCAATTATGTATTTTTGCGATGCGCCGCAGTAGTTCTACTTTATGTCAATGTACAATTTGAAAAAAATCCAATAAATGAAAAGAAATAAAGCCACACCTTTGAAGAATCGGCGTCGTATTTTCCCAATTTTTCCACCCATGTTCGAGTCTGAACAGTGTGTCCATCTACGATGTTCTCGAGAACTAGTCGTCATTAGACGAAGATAATAGTAATGGGTCTATCTCTATCTACCATATACCACAAAAAAGGCTGTTACTCGCTAAAATTCACATTTATATTTACTGGGACAGATTTCGAGAATTCTAACCTACAAATCCGATATAATCTGAAAATGTAGAAAACTTGGGGACACTGCACAAAGAAGTATGCTAATCGAAATTAGGAGATTACATAAAAATTCTACAAGGTAGATACACCATTTCGTCTAAATGTTGTATTGAATTCTGGTGTTTCGACTGATTTGCTGTTGCAACCCGGCACACAACAAACTCTATATTATTTATTGCTCATGTTGATTATGTATGGTGTTTGCTGGTGTTGATATATTAAAAAATCACTGACCACCTAACCTCGATACACGAACGGTAAACAGAGTGAACTACGCGACTGTTGGCACCACAGCAACATAACAACTTTACTATGCGCGACGTTGTCAAGTTTCGCATTATAATCCCTCCTTGTGACGTCACAAGTAGGATTTTTATTTGAATTTCAAAACGCGTTTTCTCCTGGTGCGTTTAGAGTTTAGACTCAGGGAGTTAGTTCGATATTTGCCATAAAACATATATTATACAGTGAGCGCGTAAAGTATGGAAACATGACAAAATCTCAAGAACGGTTTGCTATTTTTAAAAATCCTCAAAGACGTAGATTTATAATTATCAATTGTTTTTAACAGATGAAGTCCTCGACAATTTTTTTACTGACAACCGTATATTTTTTGTAATGAATTTGACAGATCTTTTAATTGTCTTAATGGTAGCATAATATTTTTATGGCCTTACATAAGAAAATTTTCGAAAAGAAGATAATTGAAGGTTATGAAATAAAAGCGACAAAATCTTCGGAATGGCTCGACCGATTTAACGAAACTTTAGAATTAAGTATTTTGCAACCATGTGAATTCACTGGCATTATTATCGTTGATGCAACGTTTACAGTTTCTGAGATATAACCTTAAACTGATGAATTTGAAATAGTACAGCCTGTATATTTTGACATTTTCTGTTACAGTCTTCATTATTATATCAAAAACATCTAGAAATTAACAAAAACCTTTATTACTTAGAAAATTAACAAAGAAAAAAAAATGGATAACAAAACATTATTACATTTTCTACTGTATGCAACTACTCTAGTTGGTTTATGAGGATTCTCAACCATTGACAGAAACACATTGTTTTAAATTTGATAGGTTTATTTCTATGTTGTTGTTATTTGTTGTTATGAATTTTCTCTTTGTTAATTTTTAGACCTAAGTAATGCAGGTATTTGTTAATTTCTAGATGTTTTAATATAATACTGTAACAAGCGTAGTAACATTGAATAGGCAATGGAAGACTGTAACAGAAAATGTCAAAATATACAGGGTGTTCTATATCAAATTCAAAAGTTTGAGGTCTCAGAAACTGTAAACGTTGCACCAACGATAACAAACGCCAGTGATTTCACATATTTGCCAAATACTTAATCCAAAAATTCGTTAAATTCGGTCTAATCGTTCCGGAGAATTTGTCACTTTTATTTCATAACCTTCAATTGTCCTTTTCTCGAAAATTTTCTTATGTAAGGCCAGAAAATTATTATGCTACCATTAAGACAATTAAAAGATCTGTTAAATTCATTAAAAATGTGACTGTTGAAGGTAAAAAAATTAATTTGATATCATAAGGTGTATTTTGATAATTATAAATCGAAGTGTTCGAGGATTTTTTAAAATAGCAGACAGTTCTTGAGATTTTGTAATGTTTCCATACTTTACGCGCTCACTGTATAATGTAACATTATGCTACATTATTATAAATCAATGTAGGACAGAAACTAAACTGTGAATTATTGTGAAAATGTAATGCCAAGTATAACAAAACAATTGTTGAATGTTGTCGTAGTGACATGTGGTCAAAGTATATTGTCGATCTAATTTTCTAAGTAAAGAATAATGTTGCTAAGAAGAAGGTATCTGTTTTATGATTGAATTTGCACTACCTCCGATAAATCGACACTCGTTTGAAGAAGATAAAAAAATCAAAATTATATTACGGAATAAGTTAGGCAAATGTGATAAAAATCAAATAGAGAAGGCGCTAATCTGTTGATATATGCATTTTTTATTAAATTTTGTATAAAACTATATCCTTTCAAATTACAACAATTGAAAACTGATATCTGTATTCCTGATAGCGTGATAATCTTCATCTCCGTTCCTCATCATAACCCATAACGATATGTATTTCTGTTAAGGCTCCCGTCTCCTACCCGCAAAACGCGATAGTAACCCACATCATAATTATTATCATTCGATTCCGAAGGTCCTTATGCAACTGCAATCGGAAAGGAATTTCAATATTTATGAAAATTATTTATGCAAATTTTGGTGTGGACTACAGATATAGAAATGCTTTCCAATAGCAGTTGCGTTTGATTATTGTCCGCTGTAATACATTATAAAATATAGTTAAATGTTAACTATAAGAGCACCAGTTATTTTATTCTAAACTTCTCTAGACTTGCACTCTGGAGTATTGTAGTGCGTGTTTGTAGTGAGTTGGCAACCATGTTTACAATAGTGACGATTGTTAAAGTACTATATCATCGACTAGAAAACTCAAACATAGTCCAGTTTGAATATTTGTACAAACAGAAAGAAATGCATTAATTTCTTTAGGTTATACCTTACGGCTAATGTAATAAATACGAAATATAAACACACATGTTTACAGTAGCGCCATCTACATCTGGTGATTTTTTATTTCGAAGCTTTGGAGAGAAGTTCGCTACAGTTCGCTATTTGAATTGAGACGGGAGCCTTAATGTATTTTTGTGGGACGGAACAATTCTAACCTAAAATTCTTCTTCTCTAAAACCTTCAAATGCAGTTAAAACGCAAGCCATTTATTTTTAATTCCCTTCATTCCCTGAAAATAGCCCATAGTTAACAGCAATTATACTACGTTCTGACATCCATAGCAGTAGCAGCAATAAATAGATCTTAGGTCACAAACACCAATAAAAACCGTCAAGCGTTTAAGCTTCCGCTGTGGAATAGGGCCAATCGGGCAAATGATATCGCCCCACAGGATTCATTCACTTTGAGGAAGAAAACTTTTACGTGAGCAAACGGCATTTCAGAGGCCACCCAGCTGGCTATAGATGGGGCCAGCCTTTCTCACACTAACGCTGTGTAAATACCGCCGACCATCTCCGTAGATGGCGGAAAGTTTTGAAAATGGCAGTCACAAAGGAAATCGATTCGTCGTACTGCCTCGCATTACAACATCAACAGTATAAATGCAAATGCCGTCCAAATATATGCATCCCCTCGCCACTTGGACGACTGGATAGCGCCTGCAAGAAGTGAATTTAGCGTTGAGTGTACTGCTGGCCTCGTGGCTTGGGGTTGACGTTTTGGGTTGTTAGCTTGAAATGGGGGCGCTGGTCACCCCGTTAGAGAAAGGTATTTCTCTGTGTTGAGAGAGTTAGATGTGATTCTATACTCGCCAGTTTAGAAATTTGAAAATAAAAATGGTGTTAAAGCTTATTATTATGAACCAACATGATGTTTTGGTTGGTGGTCAAAGTTCAAGGCACCCTATAGAGAAAGACTTTGTTTCCAAATTGTACAGGCATTTGGTAATGTTAATGAATTTTTGTACACAGAGGTGACAAAATCGATCAAAGATACACAAAGAAAAGTGATTATTTGGAACGAGAAAACATAATTTCTTGAATTTATTTACTAGATTCCAATGCATATTTACTTGGATGTAGAAAGTTAGGTATATACAAGAAATGCCACATACTCAATATAAGTAAAATAATTTCTCAGATAAATGCTGTCAACAAATAAATTCTTTCTTTATAAGAACCAATATTGTATTGAAAGAAGTAATTGAATTTTTCGTCCCAAAAATGTTAATTTCTCCAACGAAGTAATAGTAAATCCATCCAAGTGCGTAGTTACTTGATCCAAGAAAATATAAGACATTTAATATGAGTAAGTATTGTTTACTGAATAAAAACCCACCAATTATTTAACTGAAGTGATTCTCACTTCTTTCAAGTAATCCCTTTCTCTGGAATAAATATGCGCACCGTGATTTTGTCAAGGCTCGCGCGCCCGCGCGTGGTGCTGGCGCCGTATAGGAGCCTCTAGTACGAAAACATCAACGACGTACCCATAGGGGATGTGCCTTGTGATTTATTGGGGATGTGTATAGTGATTTATAGTGTACAATAATCGTTTCAACACGGAATAGTTTGATGTAACGCACACAACAGTTTAGAACGAGTAAGTAAATATAATATACCTATCTTGTTAATTAGCAATAGAAAACGTATTCGTGCCAAATCTTTAAAATTCTTACATTAAGTAGCTCAAAATATTTACCGGGAATAAAAATATACACTTCATTCAAGACTGTTTACTTACTTCACCAGAGTAACCACTTTCTTAAATCTAGTAATTATTCCAAGAAATAAAATTTCTTGGTTGAAGTCAATAATCTCTTGCGTATATATGAACCTACCAACTACTTCAGCCAAGTAATTCTCTCTTCATTCGAGAGATAACTTTTCTGTGTGTACAATAATTATTTGAACATATTTTTGTATGCAATTTTTCTACGTTGTAGCAATGTAAAAAGAAGTCGAATTACAGTTTTATAAGGAAAAAATCAACTTTTAGCATAACACTCCATTATCAAGATCAGTCAAACTTCTAGGTTATAGTCTGACCGTTAGAACATTGGTAGAATAAGAAACGATTGTGGGTTGATAAGTGTAATGTCAAATTAACATTATTTTAGTATATTAGTTTGTTGAAGATTCGTAGTAGAACCTCAAATTATTTTCTATATAAGTCTTGATTTGGAATTAGTTTCTTTTTATGTACCCGTTTTGATTTAATAAAAACTTTTATCCTACCTATCTATACACGAAACCGCAAAACCGCTATCAACTGTTTTATTGAAATTCAGTCAAGTGTATAAAACGGTACATAAATCTGAACGACGAACGAGTATAGTAATGAATTATGTACTTCTCTCTGTCACTCATGACAATCGTTTTAAATTTTCTCATCAGTGCCACGAACCGAAAATTGACAGTAAATCAAAAATTCGACGATCGTAATTCTTTTCGGAATGCATTTGCCGCGCTGAAAAGCTGTAATTATAAAACTCGGTCAGTACATTTGTCAGGGAGGTCCGCATTCTATTCCAAATGACAGCAATGTGCGGCGAATGGCGTGATCAAAACAAAGCGGGTGAGATTATCTACCTTTGTCGACTAAATCGGTGCTATTTCGCATGGATAATTTCGGCATGCATTGCTCCAAATTGCTAAAGTATTATTCGATAGGAAATTTTTTATGAAGACCATTCAGGTTCGCTTAATTTTTTAGGAGAAACATAGTAACTTTATATGATGAGTTGAAGTAAATAACGAACTAAGTGCCAAAAACATTATTCCGAGATATTTAGAAAATAGTTTGCAACAAGATAAATGTTTTATAGAAAGCCATCCCTAGTTTTGCCGAGGTCTTGTATCGCAAGAACAAATCTAAAGCAAATTCAAAAATTCGTAGAAGGTGCTAAGTGCCATAATATTTATTTATACATATTTTAAGCTAACTTGATATTTTTTTATACTAGAAAGTAAAACTTAATAAAAATAAGTTGCTTTACCAAGTGTTCATTTACTTCATTTACTTCATACAGTGTCCGTTGTTCGAAAAAATACATGGGGACCTCGTTTACTGAAACCCATGCAAAATTTGATAGTTCTGCTCAATTTTACAGTCATTAATTTTCTTTAAAAATGCGTTTATTTGTTATTTTGCAAATGTACTGAAAACTGTTGTTTTTTGTGCAATCTTTCTAATCTAAAGAGGTTTATATAAAGCTTACATTGAAAATGACTTATTTTAGTAACTTCCTTCAGAAAAAGTAAGGACCAGAAATCAAAATCCCCTCAAGGTTTTCCTTTTATTTAGAATTATTATTTTAGAAAAAAAAAACAAAAACAATCTTTAATATTTTTTTTTCACAAACTACTCAACTACTCAGTATTGCTACTAACAATAACGTACATTTTCTTTTTATTAAAAATCAAAATAAAATGTAATTCTAAAATAAAAACAGAAATAACATGAACTTTTTTGTAACAATAAAATTACCAAATAAATCGCCAGCCGCAAAAAATTAAAAAAAAATTCAAACAACTTTTTTCGGTTTAAACAACGTTTAAACGTTAAAAAGAAACTATTAACACTATTAACCCGCAACGGCTACTGTGATAAAAACTTACATGACAACCAGTGAATTAAGGATATAGAACCATAACCAAAATAGTTAAACTTAAAATAGTGTCTAATAATTATAATAGTCAGAATAGAAGTGTTTGGCGGTGACTGATTAGTTACTTCGAAGAACAAGACCTTACTAAAGAATTGTTATAACGCTTAACGTTTAATAGCGGTGTCTACCTAATTCCGCTACGTAGCCGTTGCGGCTTATATATTTACAAGCACTTATAATTGAAACCCAATTCTAATTTCGGCAAAGTAGTTTATTAGAATAAATTATACTTAGTAAAATTACATGTGATGGAGGTAATACAAATACGTTGCACACAACCAGAACTAAGACAAAGACAAAAACGAATATGAATTGAACCGAGCATCCAAGCGTCCAAAATATTACCGAAAACTTATACGTTAAGGTGCTCTTACACGCCGCCACTTTTCGTATTGCGCAAGTTAAAAAATGGCGCAATTCTTGTATTGCAATGTGTGAACAACGCTGCAACTATAAATATTGCGACACTTTCAGTACAGCGCGCAATTTTTTAAAGTTGCGTACAGCTAAAATGTTGCTGCGTGTAAACAGGTACAAACACGCTACTAGCGCCACACAGAAATGGACCGACGTGTTGGTCCACTTCCACTTTAGTGGCGCAACATTTATAGATGTATATACGGTAGTGTTGGTTAAACATCGATAGTTGGCGTGTCCGATAGTTATTGTTAAAACTATCGATAACTATCGAACTTCAACACCCTTTAGTAAAAACTTATTAAATTGTAATTTTGTAAATAAAGGATGCTAACCGATAAATACTAATTCTCTAAACAGAAAAGAACATAAATAAATATTTATTATTTCAACATACAATGTTAACAACAGAAGCAAGTTAAAATAAATCCTTCTTCTCTAAAAAGAATTTCGAATAAATATGTCATTCTAAAAAAAGGAAGGAAAATAAATATTACAATAAATATTCCAACTAAAGTCCTCGTAAATAAACAACTGATTTTATATTTTCCGCATAATGCACATTTAGCAAAATTTTCTTCCTACTTGTTAAAGTAATTCCCAACCCAACCCAAGACGAGACTTTTTGGTCGAATAATTTTTTTACGATCGTAAAAATTGACATTGATGGGAATGTTAGGTTAAACTTAAAATGAAATTTCTCTACATTTAGATCCTCCTATCAATCTTGGGGACTTTCTCCTGTAGGTTCGACAAAATATGCAATAATACGCGGCAAAGTTAAAATTTCAATAAGAGCCTTTTCCTACAGAAGCGGCCTTGAATAGCTCATTAACATTAGCTCATAACACGCAGTTGCTCTAGTCCACTCATCGGCATCAGAATCTGAATCCATTTTTTATGGAATAAACAACAACCACTACAAGTACGAGGGTGCGCAGTCGTTCCTTGACCAATTCTAGACATTCGACGTGCCACTTTTACAAGTTGCAGCAATGAAAAGTGGCGTGTACTGTGTGAATAGCATCGCAACTTTAAAATGTGTGGCTGCCACTTGGCGCTGGCGCTAGTCGAAAGTGGCGCAACTTTTGACTGATTTTATCTCACGTGTGAACACAACATGCCATTTCATAGTGTCGCAATAGAATCTCGCGCAACAAAAGTGGCTACGTGTAAGAGCACCTTTACATAAACTAAGAAATACTCTACACTTTAAATGTACTGTAGCTTCGTACGTGTATGCTGATAAACCATTTATTGCGCATATACAATCTCGCAGCAGTAATTAAAATCGTTCATATCTACGATGTAGGTTTGATCTTCGCATAATACCTTATTAAAGTAAATGTGGTCCTTGAATTATATCTGAAAAGGGGATTTGATGTTTAGTTGAGAAGAATGATAACGATCACTTACCAGAGTCGTAAAACATCGCCGAAAACGTCATGCTGGCGTATTTTGATGAACACAGCAAAACTAAGAAAGCCCCAATCCTTTGGCCATACTATAGCAGGCTACACCCATGTTTAAATATGTATAGAATATTGATATTTGGCAGTTTATGCGATTGCAAGCGATTAAGAAGATGCAGTGTGTGGTTATGTTGGGTTATGTATTGTACGTTTGACATATGGCATTTGATATCAATGTGTACCAATCGTATACAAAAATGTTACTGTTTTCGGTATTACAATGTGTTAATTGTAACACCGAAAACAGTGTTACAATGTGTGCATTGTGAATGCAAAGTAGAAAAATTATATTTTCTAAGCCGCTGATGGTGAAGAGGGATGAATGCACAGGAAATCAGCGTCGCATCTCGTTGGTAAATCTGCAAATTCGTTTTCATATTAAACGATAAGCCGCTGTCTGGTATGTCTGGGTCTGTGTGCGGGTGGTATTTTCCGGATTATGTACCGAAATCAATTTCATTTTCACCTTCTCGAACGGAGATCCTGGCAACTGCTGTTGTTGCCGATGCGCCACCCCGTAATATCGGCTTTCGCCTTTCGGTACGCCTTACACCCCTTTAGATTATTTGGCTTTTATATTATACATATCCGCTGGGCGCTTTATACGGTGTTCAATAGAATACCCTAGACGGGAATGGCATAGATAATAAAAGAGCATCGGCGTTGTGCGTCTTGCAATATCTGTGTGATTCGTGTGATTACTATTGACCTTACTATTCGTTCTCACGAGTCCAAGCATACGGCGAACAAAATTCAGCATATTTTACTTTAAAACGCAATCAGAATACTATTAAGCCGTTTTTTTCTTTGTTTACTGTACAAACCAACAAACTTATTTCAACATATTTAGACCAAAACAGAAATTTGAATACAAATTTCTACCACGGTATCGTTACTAATAAAGAATTTATGTATAGGTAGTTATTATTCCTCTGAAATAATAATATGATACTATTATATGAGACTTTTACCATTAACCTGGCGCCGACGTTGTGATTTTAACGTTGATGTTGTTTAGCTGCTTTATTTATTTGCGGACAAAAATGCGTTTGTTTGAAATATTTGTTTGGTAGAAAGAACGCTTATTTGTGTCAATTACAAACGTGTTTAGTTAAAATTTTTAATTTGTATATTATAGCGAACCACATTAATTTAGTTCAAATGATTATGATTGTGTTGAGTGAAAGAATTATTATTTTTTAAATTAACGAAATAGTAGGTTAAGTTACAATGCTATTATTAAAGGTTGCAATAACTGGTTCTCTGATTAAAGAAATTTGTTGAAGGAATTCATGTGGACGTTTTATTGCCTTTTGGGATAATTATTAGAGTCAAATACGATTTTTTTAACCGAAGTAAACGTATTTTAAAACCAAAGCATAAATATTACTTTCCAGGAAAGAAATCTCTTCTTGTATACAAATATATTTATTAGAATCAAAATTAGATTTCTTTGGCGAGAGAGAGGAAAGTAATTTTTGTTCGTATCTAAATATATTTATTTCACTTAAGAGGCTGGTTCAGCCTAACTTCAGGTCTGTTCTGCTCAGCTCTGGTGGTCCCCTATTGGTCCAATGATTCAAACAGTTCAATGCTCCTGTGGGTTAATTATTGAATAATGATAGCATCTTATAAGATTACAACAATCTGAATTAACTATTCTAGTGCGCCACATCTCCATATTTATTATACCCATGCCCAATTTTATACAATTGCTGCTCAAAGACAGACGTATAATTGGAGGACGGGTGATATCCTGATTTCAGGAATTACATTTCAATTATGTATTTTTGCGATGCGCCGCAGTAGTTCCACTTTATGTCAATGTACAATTTGAAAAAAATCCAATAAATGAAAAGAAATAAAGCCACACCTTTGAAGAATCGGCGTCGTATTTTCCCAATTTTTCCATCCATGTCCGAGTCTGAACAGTGTGTCCATCTAGGATGTTCTCGAGAACTAGTCGTCATTAGACGAAGATAATAGTAATGGGTCTATCTCTATCTACCATATACCACAAAAAAAGGCTGTTACTCGCTAAAATTCACATTTATATTTACTGGGACAGATTTCGAGAGTTCTAACCTACAAATCCGATATAATCTGAAAATGTAGAAAACTTGGGGACACTGCACAAAGAAGTATTCTAATCGAAATTAGGAGATTACATAAAAATTCTACTATTATATCAGACATCAATCAGGTTTGTGCCTAAAGAAGTATACTATTGTTTTTTAAAATTTCCTTTTCAATTGTTAGGTTAGTTAGCAGAATATACATATAAACAGTGCTGTTTTATCCATTCTACTACCAGAGAATTCAAGCTCCAAGTATGGTATGATGCAGATAGCTCATTACGGGTTTTGTAATTAAGACGTCTATAACATTATTATATGAGAAATGTATAATGGGACATAGTCGACTTGTCAACCACTGACTCCAGATGTTTTTCTTCTCAAGTGCAAAGTGTATGGAGAATTACGTTTAACACAACAAACCGCAGATAGTATTGCAATTAGCCCCGAAGAACCGAACAAGCATTACGACCCGTATGCGTGTGGTCTCATGATAGCGAGGATCAACATTTTTGTGATTTTGATATTATAATATAATATTAATAAAGCTATATAATATTATAAAGCTTATGTAGTCGAATTGTCTTTTATAAATAATATATGAATTACAAATTGGTAAATAAAGAATAACTTATTAACTGTTTTGTTTTTCTTATACATCATCAGATCCCTGTGCTGTGGATGTACATACATATGTAATATCGACCCATGCAACAAAGACTATAGTAACTACATTGAGTTTGTTAGTTACGATAGTCTTCGTTGCATGGGTCGATATGTATTTGTTTTTCAGTAGCTAGGCATAAGTGTATTATCGGCTGAGAAATGAGTGCATAATCCGTACCAAGAGTAAGTAATCTGTGACCAAAGTTATTGGTACGGGGTTTGTTTTTTAGGAGGTATAAATGTATATGCGCGCATAATCTCAATACACTTTCAAATATTCCACATATTCATAGTACGTGCATATATCACTTCATAAACCGTAGACAAATGTTGAAGTTATTTATCATATAAATATATGATAAATATCTCACATTCTCCACATAGGTTATGTCACGGTTATGTCAACAATTTATCACAGTAATTTTTAGAGCTACCATGTTATGTTGGTAACGTTGTAAAATCACTAGACAGCCTGCTTACGTGTGTAAAAATAAATTGAAACAGCGTTAAAGACGTTAGATCATATACTGTTGACCGCACGTCATCAAAGTCTATCTTGTTCCAAAGTAGCTTTAGCGAAAACGTCGACATCCCCACGCAAAGGCCAATTCTCGACTGATTTCTCTAAACTTATCAAAAACAGCCAAGCCTCTGTCGATCAGCTGTTGGACCCGCCACTTAAATCAATATTCGAAATAAATTAATCTCTACAAGTTAATAAAGTAGAGTATTCAATGAAGAGAATATTTAGTGCCAAAGAAATATGTTTTGCTCCAAAAGAATAACATTTAAGGAATATATTTCTTAAAAACAAAAATGTTAAGGCAAATAGTGGAATAAGAGGATCCATAAAAAAGGATCTCGACAAATAATGAGCTTTTTCGGGATCCCGGGATTATAAATATAAACCCCGGGATCCCGAAAAAGTTAAATTAAATTATTTTCTTATTTTTTGACAATAAATCAATAGAGCTGCTGGTTTTTAAGTATCAACTTTATTCTATAACAGCACCCTTTCTGATTAAATTAAGTATCAAGCATAAAAGGTTCGTTTAAACCAACATGTTGCTATAATAGGAAAAACAGATTTTGCAATAAGTGGATATATGTAGTACAATATGAAGGCAAACATGAACCTTTTTAGCTTGCTTAAGTCTTTTTAGTTACTATACCCTTAACAAAAAAAATACAGGGTATATTTAAAACAGAAAAAAACATTTAAAAAAACGTTATAAATAATATTAATTTTTTTATGACAAGAAATTGAATATTCTAAGATGTTGCACCGAATATTTCATCAATTTTGAACAACAAATAACGTCTTTACTTGAAACGCGTTTAGAACTACCTAGGTCTTAAAGTCATTATACCTATTTTTTTTTGTAAATTATAATAGTTTTATTTAAAGTCTACATGCATCATAAACATCCATAACGTATGAATTCTAAAGTTATTACAATTTCATTTGCCGTGACTATTAAAGAAAGATTTAAAAAAATTGTAAAATTTTTAGCAAATTTAAGATGCAAGTTATTATCTAATAGAGTTTAAATTTGGTTTATTATTGATGTCAATACGCACACTTTCACACCATTTAAACCGACAATTTTGGTTTTCTACTTGTGAGGTAAAATTTGAAAACGATGAAGTTTCGGGGTAAAAGATTTTGTCAAATCAAGTATATTTTAGGCGTTTCTTACTGACTGGGTTTGGTAACTTTTGGCAACTCATGCGTTATGTTTTGGTATTTTTCGCCTTTTTTCATGAATCCCGGGATCAATACCGGGATTATAAAATATTTAATCCCGTAATCCTGGGTTCAGTATATTGTCCGGGGTTGGAAGCCCTACTACAAATACTTACAAAAGCCTCAGTTTTCAATCTAGACGTAATTTCAACAAACCCAGACAGGTACGCCGTGAATTTACGTAATTCTAAATATAAATATTTTCTGTTCCCCCGTCAGCCTCCCCCACTGGAACCGTTTGGTCTAGAACTTACGTTTTCTGCTGATTTGGTGAACCGATTCAAGAAGTCATTATCATAGATTCTTTTACCTAAGTATGTCAAGCAAACATCTTTCATTTCGTTTGGCACTTTACAAAATTTCTTAACCGGCGTTTCTGTCGATTTGCTACCACAGTCTGGCACACAACAAGTTCTATAATTTTGTTCATATATCGCACCGATCTCACGTATTCTAACCTTCAATAACGTGATTTCATTACAAGCAATTCTCATTTAATTTTCAAATGGCTTTTCTCTTAAATTAAAGTAAAGTTTGACACTTTATTTGTAAAATTAGTATCAGGAAAGCATATTCTTTCTAAAAATATGCTATTTGAAAACCGCCGTAATACCCTATTAGGTACGAAGCCCAAAATCCAAACTATTTGACATTAGGGACCAAGCATAGTGCCGTAAGAACGCAATCCGTAACGTGACGTACCACGTGCCGTTCCGGACGACGAAATTAGTATTTATAGTGCCGCAATGATCTCACACAAATTGAGCGCCATCTAGTGGAGAAGTATATGCACAACTGCACATAACCTCACATGTCAGTGTTATTGTTGATTACATTAAGCCGATCGTGGCACGGCTTGTTACAACAACAATTCATTCTGAAGTCGTTCTCGTTCAGTGTTCTCGTTGCCACAAACTATCAAAATGCTATCAGTTAACCTACAACTTACTGGAAATTGCTATTCACTCGCTGGTACACGTACAGATGGCGCCATACGCGCGCATACGCCGGAAAACGTAAGACATAACACGCAGGAGATGAAATTCGTTGCGGTCGAGAACGAACTTTACGGTTTACGGGGCGTCACTATAATCGTGGAGTGGAAATTATGTATGTCTGATTTGGTGGACCTCTCGCCTAAATCGTGAAGATCAATTTTATAATTAGCCCGATCCCAAATTCCAAACTCTTCAACATTTATCACCAGCAATTAATACGGGAACACCGCCCGTATTGCATCATCGGAAGCGTCCAATATAACTTTTCCGCGTACGTAGACACCAAGTCGGGTTTCCACATAACCGAGCGATCCATTACACCCCCGTATATCCCTCAGGGGGTTGCTCGCCGCGGATAACACCAACCGGTTAGATGATACCGATAACATCTGCAACAACGGATCAAAGAGCGTCGTCGGCGATTAGTTTAATTACGTAACTTTAATTATAAGAGCCCCGCTAATGTCCCGCTCGTCTTCGCATGCTGCGCCACCATCTACCCCCGCTGTACCCCTCTGTATACCCCCTCATACCCCTTCACGTAGATTACCAACGCGAATTGCCCGCCACGTGCCGCGTCTTCTTAATTGAAGATGCTATTGCGTTTATTACGTCACCTAGATAGTCTGGAAAAAAAATATGGTGTGAAGAAATGGTGGATGCGCCGGGCTAGAATTAAAATTAATCGAATGTTGCGTCGTTTAATTGATATGAATCGCTGCGTCGCGTGGAGCGGTGGTTGAAAATGCGGTAATTAGCGCTTGCGGGCAATAAGTGCCTGTTCTCGCGTATCTAATGCGGTGTAATTCTCTCGGTGAGGTGAGGTGAGGTGAGGTTTTTTGTACTGGGGGCGCTAATTGGTACGGGTGCTCATATGGGTACGTTGGTGCATCTGTATGTTTGAAGAATGGGTGCATTTGGTGATATTTGGAGAGTAATAATTGGGTGAACCTATAAGGGTGTAAAATGAATTGTTACATATCGTTGGTGTTATTGAAAAAGCAGGTTTATCTTTTAGCTGGACTAGTTTTCGCTTGGGATATATTGTGATTGGTCTTACACGAGGCAATTTTTAAACTTTGGGAGCATCGCATTTGTGAATGAAAAGTGAAAAAGACCTCTTGATAATTCGAAATAGTTGCATCGAAAGAAATGAAGTCAAAATAAAAACAAAAGCCTTTGATAACTACAATCTAACAATTTTTCGTTCTATCACGTCTGCTTCAGAATAAATAAATACATTTGGGATTTCTGGAAATGGTGGAAATCCCTCCTCAGACTTTGAAAATGCACAACATACGGCTATTCCAGTATTTTTAAGCAAGCTGAAGTCAATATGAGTAAAAAGTTATATGGATTTATTTGTTATTTCAGTTCGTTTGAAATGTTAACAAAATCGTATTTTAAACCGCTCTTACTTCTTAAGAAAAAGCGATGAGACTACGAGATACTCAGAATAACATTTACTTTCTAAAAGAAAACCGGTTAACGTACATTCATTTGGAAGCGAATACATTTATTCATTCAAAAGACAATACAATACATATACAAATTACAATATATAGGTACTATAAGTTGCACATGCAGGGCATCTCGCTGTTTGATCTGAAATTTGAAATTTGAGTGAAATTCACTCAGTTCGCCACTCATCTGGTGGCAAACTATTTATCCACTGGATATGTTACAGAATTGATTGTTTGTTAGCTTACTTTGTTCTCGCAGTGTTTAAAATGTATTTTTTTTTAAATTTTCCTGGCAAATACAATGGAACATGCATGAAATTTTTTTCAATATTGTGATGAAAGGAAATTTTAATAGCGTTTTAATATGACTATTCTAAAAGTAGATTAGTTTTTGTTCATATTTTAAGAGGCAAAGTGCTAAAACCATTATTCCAAAATATTTAGAAGATAATGTCTGGCAAGCTAGATAGTGTATCGAAAAACTTCATCATTTTTTTTTGTACAACGTTAAGCAAATATTAGATAATATTTTTTGTTTTTAGTATATACGAATCCGGGCTAAAGAACTGCCGATCACAACAGGGTTTGAAACAAATGACGCTAAAATGTCGTGTGAACATTTGTTTCCTCTTTATGAGCTAATCCGATTAGCAAAATTAAATTAAATTCATACCATAAAACAAATACACACCCATAATTAGTATTAGAGCAAGTACACATCTTTAGACTTGCTAAATAATCCAACATCGCAAAGAAGCAATTCCATTCAATAAAACCATCCACTGTTAGAATAGCACAACAGTATATAAACGCCCGTCTCAAAGTACTTGTAATACTATTACACAGACCCTCTTCCGGCAGCTTAGAAAGCACCTACATCCCAATTTCCTTAACTGCATTAAAGTAATGTTTGAAGGAAAATAGCCATCTGCATCGGACACAATCTCCTTCGAACGACGATCAGCGTACGTACACTTCTGGGCAGCACGTCCGGTAAGGTTGAGGGTGGTGGACACCCCCCCCGTCTCCTGTGTGAGGGGTGGAGAAGGCAGACAGCATGTTCATTTCCAAGTGTTCTCTTTACGGGCTGGATGGTCGAACGCAGCGAGCGGCGGGTACTTGAAGGATTACGTTTGATGTGGGTAGCAATCAATTAACAGCTCTGCCGCCATCTTGATCGCCGCGGATTACCGAATTGACCACCCGGGGCTTAATTATTTTACGACCACGATTCGACGCCAAGTTTACACCCCGTGATGCTCCGCGACCGATATTTCTTTTCTTTCTGTCTTGAGATTACGTCAGGAGATCCCTTAGGTTATTAGCAAATGATGTCATTACTTTTATAGGTACAGGGTACACACAGAAAAGTAAATACTTCACTCAAAGCAATATGCTTTCATCCAAGTAAATGATTAGTTTGCTATAGCCGCAAGTAGATATTTTCTCAAGTTAAGAATAAAGAGATATTGTTGAATTGAAATGATCATATGCTTGTATATCTGAGAAAATATTTTCTTGCAATGAGTATAGATATTATTCATTCAAGAAAACTATTCTCACGTTGAGAATAATGGAATTTTCTTAAAGTGAATATATATATATGCTTGACAATGAGAAAATATTGTCTTGAAATGAGTATAGATATTATTAGTTCAAGAACATGATCATAATGTATTGAATAGAAATTACTGTTTTAGTTTTTTTTAAAAAGGTAGGGAATTGTGTGAAATAAATAGACAATAACTTAGCGAATGATATTTGTTTTATTGTATGAAATTTCTTTGCTTAATTATACTTACCTATTTATAAATTATCACTACCTACAATATCTAAGGCATGGAAAAAAACACCATATTCTATTAGACATCAAATTGTTTCCATTATATTACACAAGTAAGTTTTCTGTGGCATGTATGTTGATTTGGTGACCACTATATGGCTAGGCAAAATTTACGTACCGTGTGCGTCACAAGTCACAACTACGAACTGCGTCCCAAATACGTTGAACATAAGTACAGTAGGCTATTCACGCAAAATTAAAGCTATATACTTTCATAATATTATAGATCGCGTAGTTATTGCGTACAGTACCTACAAAATTAGTACTAACACTAGGAGAATGTGCAGGCCTAAAAGGCCTGCTGGTCGACCTAGGTAGATCGCCGAAGCGTTAAGAGGGAAACAAAAAGCCCAGATGCTGCTACACGCGCGACGTGATTATCTCGTACGTTCGAAGCGGTTACGGGGCGCCATCTATTGCTTCGTAGCATAATGCCAACAGCGACATGATGATGTGCCGCCGTCTGGTGACCGCGTCGCGAAGCGCGCGGCCGTTGCATAGCAACCCCGATCGGTTGCCATGGCGACGCGCTGACCTGTACACTCCTAAAGCATAATCCATAAATTTACCCGAATCGAGGTAAAAAATAACGAAAACTGGGCCGAAAATGGACGAAATCGAAGGCCTAAGCGCTGTAGAATCAAATTTCAGGCGGAAAATCGGCGCCTGCGGCGCCGATTTTCGCTTCTCCGAGGAGCAGACCCTTCCCCCGATTCGCCGATTTTCGTAAACTTCTTGCGCGGACTGTGTTAGACTTTTAGTATATAGTAGGGATATTGAACTCTTCCCGGACAATACTCGGTAGTCAGCGAACACGACGCCATAGCAGACCCCAACTAACTGAAGGCAAAGGCCGATGCGAAAAATCTTAAATCTCGGCAACGTTCGTGCACGTTTGAGTGTAAATGCGCAAGCGCGTTGTAAGTAATGGCTTACTTGATTCAAGATATTGATCAACTTCTTGAATTGAATATTTAAACTACTTGGTTTGAAAATTATATACTTAACCGAAACTAATAACTCTGAGATTGGGATATTCTTGAATTGTGAGAACAAGGAATTCTTAAATGAAAGAAATTGTTTCATACCAAGTAAATATTAACTTCCATCTAAAGCAATAACCGCAAGTAAATAATTTTCTCATGTTTTGAGAATATACTTCGCTGTGTGTAGAGTAAACAGCTAGTTGCTTTGGATCCTTTTGAACAAAAATGTATGATAAAGTAAAAATGGAGAGAACCAATTTTACCCATTCATGGCTTGTGTTTGCTTTTTAAGATATAAGCTTTTATACCAAATTTCAGATCAACTGTTCGAAAATTACAGCTATCGTGTGAATTTGAAAACAAATTTCAGATCAAATACTTCAAAATTACGGCAGTTATCGTGTACACAGACAGACAGACAGTCAGACAGACAGACGGACATAGCTAAATCGATTCAGTTTTCAATGCTGATCAAAAATATATGTATGTATGTAGAAGTCTATACCTGCCACGCTTCCAATTTCTACTCGCGAAAACTTTTCGCTCTAAAATGAGGTCAAAATGTCAAAAAGCGTTGCCAATTTTTCACAAAATGTATACCAACTGAACCCAATATCCTAGAAACTCCAAAAAAATCTTTCATAGCAAACCATCAACTTTATACTTTCATCTTAAATGCTGAAAGTTAGCAAAAATCTATGCTATCAAAATACATGTATTCACCGTTATCATTCGCAGGCAACCTTCGCAATATACAATATCTGCGCTAAAATCAAATACACGTTTACGGATACAACACCATTTCATAAATCCAAACCCCCCCTAACTTCTACTTTCGACTGTAAAACGTCAACCTTTACGGGAAACTCCCTACCAACCGAATATCTATTTTATTCCCGACTATCCCATAACGTCACGGAACCGTATCGTAGACATTCTATCCATAATACCTACCTACCCCATCATCACTTATTGAATATCTATCCTGATATATATGCTTGGAACGTCGAACGTATATAACGACAGTGTAGACCTCTGTCGGTAGCTGATAAGAACCGTCGCGAAAGTAGAAAGAACTTCTGACACGAGTTAGAACTCGTGTCGAAAACGTCGTTACAAGATTTCGTTCTCGTCGTCGTTTCTGTCGCGTCGACATTCATTACAAGCTGTGCAAAAGTTGCAATTTACCAACGGATTGCCTGACTTCATACCCCCCCCCCCCCCCTTCCTAAAGCCTCGCGTTCACTCCTGCCGGTAGATGGCGCGGTTGTGAAGCGAGATGTTGGCGGGGACGTTGCTTTAATTTGCGACGCAATTTTCAACTTGACGTAACCGAGTAGTTGATGACTGAAGTAAACTTTTCAACGGAATATATAGTTGGATCGAAATGCGATTATTGAGTGTTGTAGATATATATATTTACGAGGTCGGTTTTGGTGTTTGGATGCAGGAATACCTTCCTGGGTAAATATTTCTGAACAGATTGCATCGTTTAAATATATTAAATGAGTATTATTCTAGGTGTTTTAGCTTATCCACATTATAGTCATGTGAAAATTTTATTCAAATCACTAAACAAATGACATTTAAAAGTGTACGTACACTGCCGCACATGGAAATTCGGACCGTTGTCAAGTTAGCCCCCCCACTTTTGAATTTTAAGGAAATTTTTATGCAAATCGTTTGGGAATCGTTAGGGAGGGTTTGGGAGTACACTTTTTTCGTTTGGGAGTACATGGTTTTTGAGAAAATGAAAATTGTTTTTTGTACCGTCAAGTTGGCCCCCCGACTTTCACATTTTGTGATTTTTTTATTGGAATGGTTTGGAAATCGTTAGGGAGGATTAGGGAGTCTAGTTTCGACGTTTGGGAGTAATTAGTTTCACTGCAAAGTAATATAAATGTTTAGTACATAACCTCACTTTTTTGTTTACCAGCGGGGAAGTTACGCTAACGGCTTTATTTTGCTATACATTTTACCCATTTCTTCAGAGACGGTTAAAATATGGTTAGGGACGATTCAAAATGCCACTTTTTATATAAGAGAGTTCATTATTTAACCGCAAATCAATAACAAACTTTGAGTAGGGAAGCCCAGATAACTAATTTATTTATCGGCTTTGTTTTACACAAATTGGTCGTATTTCTGCGATAAACCGTTAAAGAATCGTTAGGGAGGATTAAAAAGTCCACTTTTGATGTAAGGGAGTATATTAGTTTGACCGAAATCAAAATTAAAGATTTAGGTTATGTACATATCCAACTATTGCATTTATCGGCTTTCCCTTCGATAAATGGTGTGTATTTCGTCATAAGTAATTAGAAAATCATTAGGGAGGATTAAAAAGTTCACTTTTGATGTAAGGGAGTAGATAATTTTTATGGCAAATCAATATCTAAGGTCGCGGTTATGTACCTTTAGAATTAACGCATTTAAAAACTTCTCTTTCCATAAATGGGACCTATTTTGTTCATAGTCTTGCAATATTAAATTTGTAAATTTAGTATAGTTATTTATTGCTTTTATTTTTATATTAGTACGTATATTACATTTATTTTCGACTGTCATAAACGCCATCTATGAACACTCCTAAGAAATTGTGGCAAGGTATGCAGCCAAAAATACATTCATATGTATCCATTGGTTAGTTTAGTTTTTAAATACTCCTATCTAATAAAATGCATTATAAAGAAACTCTCTTCGAACGCCCGAAAAAGCAAAGTTTTATTAAAGACCCCAATTTAGCAGACAGAAACAAATGCTTACATTTTGATGGAATAGGTATACAACATGCTTTTATGCTTATTATTACATACATATCTTTATGTATATCATCTTTATGGCTATTTTGTGAACAAACGAAAGACTCATAATCGTGATAAGTTAACATGATATTCCTCCAGTACGATAATCTAACAGTTTTAAAGGAAACGTACAATTTATCTCAAAACAAAGCCAATATTTCCAACGTTCCGCTGGCAAACAAAATGAAGGTTTTCATCTAAACTTTTACGTATAGTTACGATAAAGCTCAGTATGTTCTTCCAAACATTAAAGTAAACTCCATCACCGTCCCCAGAAATATTGCAAGCTAAGCTTATCTTGCAATATTTCTGGGGACGGTGATGGAGTTTGGAAGAACATACATTATGAGTCTTTCGTTTGTTCACAAAATAGTCATAAAGATGATAGACATAAAGATATGTATGTAATAATAAGCATAAAAGTATGTTGTATACCTATTCCATCAAAATGTAAGCATTTGTTTTTGTCTGCTAAATTTGGGTCTAAAAAAAAATAAAACTTTGCTTTTTCGGGCGTTCGAAGAGAGTTTCTTTATAATGTATTTTATTAGATAGGAGTATTTAAAAGCTAAATTAACCAATGGATCCGTATGCAAGTATATTTGGCCATAATTTCGAATTGTTTGTGGTTCCCGTGGTTTACAGCATGATTCTTACGAGTGTTCATAGATGGCGCTTATGACAGTCGAAAATAAATGTAAATAAAAGCAATAAATAAATATATTAAATTTACAAATTTAATATTGCTAGACTATGAACAAAATACGTCCCATTTATGGAAAGAGAAGTTTTTAAATGCGTTAATTCAAAAGGTACATAACTGCGACCTTAGATATTGATTTGCAATAAAATTATCTACTCCCTTACTGAACTTTTTAATCCTCCCTAATGATTTTCTAATAACTTATGACGAAATACACACCATTTATCGAAGGGAAAGCCGACAAATGCAATAGTTGAGTATGTACATAACCTCAAACTTTAATTTTGATTTGGGTCAAACTAATATACTCCCTTATATCAAAAGTGGACTCTTTAATCCTCCCTAACGATTCTTTAACGGTTTATAGCAGAAATACGACCAATTTGTGTAAAAAAAAGCCGATAAATAAATTAGCTATCTCGGCTTCCCTACTCAAAGTTTGTTATTGATTTGCGGTTAAATAATGAAATCTCTTATATAAAAAGTGGCCCGCTGGTAAACAAAAAAGTGAGGTTATGTACTAAACATTTATATTAATTTGCAGTTAAACTAATTACTCCCAAACGTCGAAACTAGACTCCCTAATCCTCCCTAACGATTTCCAAACCATTCCAATAAAAAAATCACAAAATGTGAAAGTCGGGGGGCCAACTTGACGGTACAAAAAACAATTTTTATTTTCTCAAAAACCATGTACTCCCAAACGAAAAAATTGTACTCCCAAACCCTCCCTAACGATTCCCAAACGATTCGCATAAAAATTTACTTAAAATTCAAAAGTGGGGGGGCTAACTTGACAACGGTGAAATTCGGACACATAGTAAACAGGAAATAATGATAAAAGCACTGATAACGTAGCAATAGGCACCTCTATTTCTACCAAATAGCGAACACATTCTTAACGTTGATTTCCAGTAACATACATCATTAAATGCGCTAATGTAAAATAATTTTTATATTTAATTATAATGCCAAATGGCATTATGTGCAACACTTATGCTGTTTTATGACTGGTTGTCGGGAATTTTCTAGTTTCCATTAAAGAGGATTAAATACGAAATAACAAATAGAGTCATAAATACTGCATCTCAGTCCTCAGACACATGTTGCAAACGAGTGTGTGCCTGCAATCTGTAGTTTACACAAGATAACTCTGTCACGCGGAAGACATCATGCGACGCGGAAAGCCAACAAGCAAGAAACAGCGTTCTGTAATTATCGCTTTTCATCAGGAACGATTGTCAGTTCGTGAAAATGCAAGAAATAAGTCAACGCTAAGTGAGTCAACGATAAGTGACTCTTCACCAATATGAAGAAAAAACATGGAATTTGGATGACGTGTTCGGCCGGGACTATCACGAATAATTTCCCAAGCGGATCAAGAACGATTAAAATTAATTTTTTAGCAAAACAGAAAATTGACCGCACCTAAAATCACCTCTGAAGTCGATCGCGATCGTGAAAGACCAAGCGGAAAAGTCTCCAAGCGGAAAATCTGCATGGACGCGTTGCCGTACGAAAACCATTGCTTCGTCGGAGAAATCGTCAGAAACGACTTCAGTGGGTCCGAACACATCGAAGTTGGACAAATGAAGACTGGAAACAGTAGTGTCTGACGATTTTCCCGACCAAGCAATGGTTAGCGAACGGCAACGTGTCCATGCAGATTTACCGCTTGGAGACGTCGTTTCTCTGGTCTTTCACGATCGCGATTGACTTCAGAGGTGATTTTAGGTGCGGTCAATTTTCTGTTTTGCATAAAAGTTAATTTTAATCGTTCTTCATCCGCTTGGGAAATTATTCGTGATAGTCCCGGCCGAACACGTTATCCAAACTCCATGTTTCTTCTTATTGGTGAAGAGTGACACTTATCGTTGACTCACTTATCGTTGACATTTCTTGCATTTTCACGAACTGACAATCGTTCCTGATGCAAAGCGATAATTACAGAACGCTGTTCCTTGCTTGTTGGCTTTCCGCGTCGCATGATGTCTTCCGCGTGACAGAGATATCTTATGCAAACTATAGATTGCAGGCACAGACTCGTTTGAATACGAATTCGAGGATTTGATGCAAAAATCTGGTAAAAATGGGGTCGCAACATGTGTCTGAGGTGCAGTATTTATGACTCTATTTGTTATTTCGTATTTAATCCTTTTTAATGGAAACTAGAAAATTCCTAACAACCAGTTACAAAACAGCATAATATTGCCTTATAATTAAATATAAAAATTATTTTAAATTAGCACATCTAATGATGTCGTATGTTACTGGAAATCAACGTTAAGAATGTGTTCGCTATTTGGTAGAAATAGAGGTGCCTATTGCTACGTTATCAGTGCTTTTATCATTATTTCCTATATGTTTACTATGTGTCCGAACTTCCATGAGCGGCAGTGTACGTACACACTACACAGTAATATGAATAATAATATGAATATGACAAAAATTAGTTGCTCACGTAGACAAAACGAAATACATACCACATACCACAACAGACGGGAAATTCTGCGCTCAGAGCTGAAAGCGCTGAGACTTGCTGCACTGTTCGCAGACCTGCTATTAAATTTTTAATAGACGTTCAACGGTTAACGGAGTAATCGGTTTACTCAACAAAACGACCACATTGCATTAAATACCTTCCTAATTCTTTTACCTAGCCCTACAGCCTTGTATCCCAGCAGTGCAATTTAATGCGGTTGGAATGGAGAGAACACAGAGAACGTGAATTTATTTTGGACTACATAATATATAATATAAGGCTTGTGCTTTATAATATTTACTCACTTATTATATACCTGTCTACCTTTATAATGTGGAACACTTAAAAAAAGTAAAAGGCAACTTCTATGACTATCTCTGATCCTTGTAGAGAATATTTGTTGATAAAAAAAGAAGAAAACACAAAAGAAAATCTTTCTAGAAAAATAATAAAGGTAGCGAAAAAAAGAACAGTATACATAGCTGCGTCAAGAAAAAGAAAATACTAAAAATCCGATATGCAAGAAAAATTAAAATACTGTTGAGGTAGGACCGGCAGACTGAAGACAACTAAGGACTTATTTTATATTTTGTTTCTTTAAAAATGGTAGTCATTAGCGTAGTCATTAGCATTACATAAAAATAAATTCTACAGTTAAAAAAGTAACAAAAATTCCTTAACCTGCCTCAATTTGAGACGTTTACCTTAAACGAATTGGGTCCAACTGAACAAACATTTGAATCGTTGAGTGGAAGAACAGAATAAGTCCAAAATGTGACAATTTAAACTAAGAGCCATTTTGTAAAAAAATTCTCGATCTTTTCGAAAATATAAAAAAATAATCTTTTATATTACCAGTACTGCTGTAGAAGCACCGTACTTCGCGCAATAACTAGAAGAACAGAATAAGTCCACACACAGAAAAGTGATTATTTGGAACGAGAAAACATAATTTCTTGAATTTATTTATTAGATTCAAATGCATATTTACTTGGATGTAGAAAGTTAGGTTAGTATACAAGAAATGCCACATACTCAATATAAGTAAAATAATTTCTCAGATAAATGCTGTCAACAAATAAATTCTTTCTTTATAAGAACCAATATTGTATTGAAAGAAGTAATTGAATTTTTCGTCCCAAAAATGTGAATTTCTCCAACGAAGTAATAGTAAATCCATCCAAGTGCGTAGTTACTTGACCTAAGAAAATATAAGACATTTGATATAAGTAAGTATTGTTTACTGAATAAAAACCCACCAATTATTTAACTGAAGTGATTCTCACTTCTTTCAAGTAATCCCTTTCTCTGGAATAAATATGCGCACGGTGATTTTGTCAAGGCTCGCGCGCCCGCGCGTTGTGCTGGCGCCGTACAGCTAGAGCCTAACCTAGTACGAAAACAACAACGGAATACCCGTAGGGGATGTGCCTCGTGATTTATTGGGGATGTGTATTGTGATTTATAGTGTACAATAAACGTTTCAACACGGAATAGTTTGATGTAACGCACGCAACAGTTTAGAACGAGTAAGTAAATATAACATACCTATCTTGTTAATTAGCAATAGCAAACGTATTTGTGCCAAATCCTTAAAATTCCTACATTAAATAGCTAAAAATATTTAGCGGGAATAAAAATATACACTTCATTGAAGACTGTTTACTTACTTCACCAGAGTAACCACTTTCTTAAATCTAGTAATTATTACAAGAAATAAAATTTCTTGGTTGAAGTGAATAATCTCTCGGGTATATACGAACCTACCAACTACTTCAGCCAAGTAATTCTCTCTTCGTTCGAGAGATCACTTTTCTGTGTGCAGGACATACTCTGTTTTTCCACTCATTGCATGGAGCGCGGTTGTTTTTAACAGATGGCGTCAAAGACATCTTTTTTAAATGACAACCCTATATTTTTAATGAATTTGACCGATCTTTAAATTGCCTAAATATTTTTATGGCCTTACATAAGAAAATTTTCGAGAAAAAGACAATTGAAGGTTATGAAATAGAAGTGACAAAATCTTCGGAACGGCTTGACAGAATTTAACGAAATTTTGGAATTACGTATTTTGCAACCAGGTAAAGTCACTGGTGTTATTATCGTTGATGCAACGTTTACAGTTTCTGAGATATAACCTCAAACTTTTGAATTTGAAATAGAACAGCCTGTATATTTTGATATTTTCTGTTACAGTCTTCCATTGCCTATTCAATGTAACTACGCTTGTTACAGTATTATATCAAAAATATCTAGAAATTAACAAAAACCTTTATTAGTGAGGTCTAAAAATTAACAAAGAAAAAATTGATAACAAATAATAACAACAAAACAATACCGATCCATTTTAAAACAATGTGTTTTTGTCAATGGTTGAGACTCCTCATAAACCAACTAGAGTAACTGCAGTAGAAAATGTAATGTGTTGTTATCAATTTTTTCTTTTTCAATTTTTAGAGCTAAGTAATAAAGGGTTTTGTTAATTTCTAGTAGTTTTTGATATAATAATGAAGACTGTAACGAAAAATGTCAAAGCAGGGTGTTCTATTTGAAATTCAAAAGTTTGATGTTATATCTCAGAAACTGTAGACGTTGCATCAACGATAGTAACGCCAGTGACTTAACATGGTTGCAAAATACTTAATTCCAATAATTTGTTAAATTCGGTCGAGCCGTTCCGGAGATTTTGTCACATTTATTTCATAACCTTCAATTGTCTGTTTCTTGAAAATTTTCTTATGTAATGCCATACAAATATTATGCTACCACTAAGACAATTAAATCTGTCAAATTCGTTAAAAAAATATAGGGTTGACATTTAAAAAAAATTTGATGATGTCATCTGTTAAAAACAGTTGAAAATAAAAGAATTAATTTGGTATCGTAAGGTGTATTTTGATAATTATAAACCGACGTGTTCGAGGATTTTTTAAAGTAGCAAACCGTTCTTGAGATTTTGTCATGTTTCCATACTTTACGCGTTCACTGTATAGATGGCTACACCACCCATACTTTCAAACTATCAAAAGAAACTAAACTACCTAAAAATTGCTAACTTAAAAAAATTGATGCACCATTTAGAAGGAGAAGATCTTGAATTTTATTACCATATTACTTCTTGGGAAACATCAAATCATGATGAAGACTAATGACAAGTTTATTAACGTTGTTCTTTTGTTAGTTTTAATTTTGTTTCTAATATTAAACTTGTTCTTTTCGTCTTTATGCATTTTTACTTACCACTTGTGCTAATAGCATGATTTTTTTCAACAAATAAGAGATTATTATGTCGTTGACTGGAAGAACAGAACAAGTGCAGCCGATGTTTTATCTAATTGCTTATTTATGGTTGCATTTTGAACCAAAATTTACTTCTCGAACAACTGCAAATGATTTTGTCTTATTCTGTTCTTCCACCGATTCATTTATAATAACGTTCGAGACGGTATAACTTAAGCCATAGACAGGCAGGGTGTTGTAAACTTATGAATACACTTACTTCGACATCATTTATAAACCACGTGACGTTCATTGGCGGGTGCGATCCCGGCGTGGTGCAATTCGCCTTAATCTTCGCCCCCATAGTGACCTTCTGGACCTCCGTTCGTAGAACTGGACCCTCGTCAGGAATGTCTGAAATGATGACAGTTTAATTAGATTTTATTGTTCCAGCGAGAGAATACATGCATCTACATATCATATATCATTTTCTATATAAATAGATTTGAATTGCGCGCTATTTTTGTTGCTACGATTCGATTGGTGAACGAGTAAGACAGGACGATAGGAGACAGATGGGAGTTAGTAAACATGGAGCGCTGCACGAGACAACATCGTGGCCTTATTGTTAAATATGACTATCAAAATAGTGAAAGTTTGGTTGCTACAATTCTTAAATTGTGTCCAATTTTCGGTAGAAATAGGTCAAAGACGAAAAACCATTAAAATCTAACAAATGTGACTATGCTTGTGCACAAAGTAAATACAAATGTTAGAAGGAATATGAAGGTTGGTATGTGCGTCATCATCAATTTGTGCGACATAATCTCAATATTCCATTAGCAAATGGTGATATTTGTGATTTTAGTAACTCAAATTGTTGACTCTAAAGTATCGATTTGGTTTGAACGGTTAAAATTTTATAACCTATATGCCATAACTGGCCGAACTATTATTAGTTATTAGGCAATTATTAGTTATACTATATACACGGCCGCGAGCGAGGTTGATGGATAAATTTACATCAATTATGAGAGATGTCGATATTGCGCGGCGTTTTCGATTGTCTGGCTATTGTATAAGCGCACAATTATTATTGAATGGCTGGGCAGTCAACTGTAATGAATTCCGGTTTTCTGTTAACCGTTTAGGGATAAACTACAAATTAGCCCTTTCTATATCGTCCATTAATGTGTTGAGACAATACTTAAATTTGATTGAACAATAAAACGATTTGGATGGAATTGATATATTTCACTTGTAACTGAGAAACATATAGGAATTTTTAAATTCTTTTGACAAGAAGTTGAATTATATGATATTTTATTATGAATTTATAACAAAATAAATTAAACCTCCATCAAAAAAGTGTTGAATCTTGCACCTAAACCTTAATCTTAAAGAATAAACAATACTGGGCGTTGTCAAGTCCTCACTTATCTCTTCTTAGAATGTTCCGAATAATGGAGATCTGAAAATTTTGGGATCAGGAATGAAGAAGAATGTAGGAAACGACAACAGCGGTCGTCCGGTAGATTATACAGGGTGAATTGTGAACACACAATTTTGGAAACAAATTATTTTAAATTTTTGTAAAAAATTGTTCGCAGCAACAAAAATACTATGATTATTAATATTAAATATTATTATTTATTCTTATTTTCACTCTTGAAGGCCGGTTACAGTGCAACGCTGACGGTCGGTACCGACCATCGGCACGTAGCGTCGTTCCACTGTAGGGATGGGCGATCTTGGAAATTTGTGATCGATCTTCGATCACAATTTGAGATCGATCAGATCGATCTTTTGGTGATACGTACATGGCCGGACACGTGTCGTACGTATATGGAAGAATTAAAAGATTGATCGATCTGATCGATTTTTTTGCCCAGCCCTACCACTGTTGCTTTTTAAACACTTGGAGAGCAAGGCTGACGCTCCGCGCTGACCGTGGGTCGGGTATTGATATCTTAACAGCTGATCAGCGGTTAACGATGGATTAAATGTATAATATTTGCATTAATTAATCGTTCGTTAAGAGTTAATCGGTCTCTGTGCAACCAGCTATGACTCTCAATTCACACTTAACATTTAAAATGGGTGGTTTCAAGGTTTACTTAAAGCTGTGTCTTGTACAAAATCACATTGTGGGATTAATCAAAAATCAAAATTATTAGAATAGATAAGATTTTGCAACAGAAAATTTGTGAACCTGAGCAAGTGTTTAGTTAGTTGGGTTCTTTACGGAGTGTCTGAATTTCAGACCACTATTTTAGTTCTGCCTGTAGATCATACTTTTTTTTTAATATACAGATTATATAGGGTTAGTCAAAATTAACGAAACACCTAAAAAGTCTTTAAAACAAAAGTTTTTAGATTTTAAACAAGCTATCGTTTAAATATATTTTTAATTCATTTTATTATTCATTATAACACCCTGTCTATTTTTACATTTTTAATTCTAAGATTATCTATTCTAAGATTTTTTTATAGGAAACATTTCTGTATTCAATATATCATTTTTGAGTTATAAGTAAATAATAAACACTCATAAACTTTTATTTTAACCAAACGCAGAAAAAATGTAAATAATCAAGAAAAAATAAAACACTTAAATAGAGTTAAGTTAATTTGATGTTCAGGAACTTTGATTACCTGCTTATAACTCAAAAATGACGCATTTTATAAAAAAATGATTCCTACAAAAATTTCTAATAATCTAAGATTAAAAAAAAATATTAAAAATATACAAAGTGTTCTATTAGAAAAAGGAAAAGTTGCCTATTTCCATAGCAAAATGAACACAAAACTTGAACGAGAGCTTGTTTAATCAAAAAAATATTTTAATTTTGTTTTCAGTTGGAGACTTATTTAGGTGTCTCCACTGTTTAGGTGTCACCTAATTTTAACTAATTTTGATTAATTGCTTTAACCTCAAAAATTATTTATTAAAAAAGTTCCCTACAAAATTTTACAACAAAAAATTCTTAGAATTAAAACATTTTAAAATATAACTACATACACAGTGTTGTTCTATTTGAAAAAGGAAATGTTACCAAATTTTTATAATAAAATGAACATCCTGTATATTAAAAATATATTTAAACGATAGCTTGTTTACAACCAAAACAATTTTGATTTTTTTTTAAAATTATTCACTGTTGTAGAATTATTTACGTGTTCCGGTATCTTTTACTAACCCTGTACCAGATCAACCTCAAATTCTACAGGAATTAAGGATGGATATAAAACAACAAACTAAGAGGACCCTGTAGAAAATCATTTACAACTTAAAAAATAAGAACCACCAGTATTTACTGCTATTTATTTATTTTTGATACTTTTGCAGTGAAAAATTGCTGGGCGCGATGATGATCAGCGTGCCGGGGAGACGCTGACGGTGCTGATCGTCAACGTTGCACTGTAAGGGCCCAAAACTACCCCCCTAATTGCCTTTAAGCATTGCCTATTGCAGTTGCTCCGTACAATGAGTGGAAGACCAGAGTGTATCCTGGACATTTTCTGTTCTTACACTCATTGCACCTGCTTCCACAGCAATACTCTTAATAGATATAATTATAATTTTAATATTTTCGAAAAAATCGAGAAATTTTATACAAAATTTTAGTTTGAAAAGTAAATTTTTGCACTTGTTCTGTTCTTCCATTCACCGATTCAGTTATTTTCGCACGTAGTCATTCTCAAATAAGAATTGGATGAGTTTTGTTTTTGTTTTATGAACATCATAGATAGCTATTATTCCCTCCCATTAATTCCTCTTAAGCTGTACTTAATTTATATTAAGAATGTCAAATATAATATAATATACAATATATTAATAAAGTTAAGTATTCTAACCTGTAATATTAATATTGTTCTGCACGCAGGTTATTTGGTTTTGCTTATTATTTGACAAAATCAATATCTGTAAGCCAACAAAAAAAATGAATAACCGTGAGCTTCAACTACAAAAATGCCCCACCACAGTTATATAATTCAAAAGACCATAGACGATGCTGCAAAAAGTCTTTTGGACAGTGGTGTTGATATTTTTATACTTTTAGATGCAAATAGAGCCAAGAAATGTATATTTTCGCAAGAAAAAAGTAATTTTTTTCGTTTTGCTATTTTGCTATTCTGTATAAAGAGAAAAACTTCAATAAAACTCATTTAATTTATCCGAGTACCTACTAACAGACTTAAAATTTTAATATCAACCTACATCTAACGGAATTGCTAATCTCAGCATCAACACAGCGCGCACAAATTCCCTCTTCTAAAATATGAAAGATTTACAGATCGCCTTACAGAGAATCCTGCGAAAAGGATCGCAATTAATCTCCCGTGCAACGCGAAGGCCCCCCCAACAGGGTGTACCAACCCTCTACTCTATCTCCTCTAAGAGCGATTTAATTTTTCACCGTGAAAAAATAACGCGCTGTTAAATTTTAATTTATAAAAAATACGAATTTATCATACTAACAATTTTTCATGCACATAAAACTGTGCGGTCCGCAACACGGGGGTAGAAGTGGGGTAGAAATAGGGCGGTGGGGTGGTTTAAAAATCTCCCTTTCATGATATTACACGGAATTTATTGATGATGGTAATCTAACGGGGATGCAAATTTGACAAGAATCATTTATCATCCTGATAACTTTTCTTCTTTTTGAGACTGCGGGGCGGCCGGCCGGTGGTTGGAAGCATTAGCGGTTCTGGGGGGTTCATTTGAGAGGTTGGGGGTGGTGCGGGGGTTGCGGGGGGCGTGCACCTTATTTCATTAATTGTTTTCTTGTGGACGGATCGCTACGGCGTCGGCGAATAACTGTCCTTGCGGTCATAATTCATGCCGGAAGCAACGCTAAGCATCCCCTAAATTCAATACTGGGACGTCGGGGCTGTCACCAGAGAAATTTATATGTCGTTCGTGAAATCGATTCGATAGATTGAATGCTAAATGTTATTGTTTTAGTTGAAAAATTTTGGTAAGGATGGCGTTTTTATTTGAAAAAATATTTAAGGGGGTTGTTAGTCCAATTAAATTCTTAAGTAAAGCCGTTTTTTTTACGATTTTATTTCTTTCTATCACGTAAAGGAAAATCGAAAAACTGATGTACGTGTTTATTTGTAATTTGATGCAATCCCTTGAAAGCGTGATAGTAAAGCTATTTAACCATATTTATCTATGTACAAATTGTTACGGTTATCGAGATATAACCGTCTCAATTCAATGCAATCTTTGTTAATCCAAAACAACGGTTTTTTTCTACAAGATGTCCCACTTTTTCCCCACAAAACTTCTTTCCAGATACTCAATATAACGTTGAGCAAAAGGTTTCATATGATCTTATTTGATTTCTTTTTTTCCTTAAAAAGTTACGGTCGTTTGAAATGATAGCAAAACTGTATTTTCAACGGCTCTAAATTAAAAAAACCTTAAAAAACATTAAAAACCCAATAAGTCATAATAAGTCAGAAATACATTTACTTGTAGAGAAAGAAATATCTAAAAAGATTCATATGTATTTTGTTTCTTCGTTCATTTGTTTACTGAATTTATTTTAAATTTTTTTAATTCTTTACTTAATTTACTTTTATTATCGATATGGCTATTCTTTCTTCGTTTTCGCTTTGTTTGATATGTATTTTATTGTTTATTTTCTTTATTTTGTTAATATTTCTACCGGATGTAACATTTTAAGGATTTGACAAAATAATTAGGTCTATATGAAAAGTTTGACACAGAATGTCATTTACTTTCTAAAACTAGTTTTTGCGGGGATTAAAAAAAATCAAAATGTACCACTGGACGGAATATTATACAGGCTGTTCCTAAATATCATGTAAATACGAAAAGGGGTAATTCTTTGGCTTATTTAATGACTAAAAATTCATATAAACATAGGTCCGCAAACGCTTCGTTGCCGATCTACAAGGTGTTGAAATTTCAAGATTTTTTTTAGTTTTTTCTTTATAGCTCTTGTATCCTAGTTTTAATTTTTAACAGTTCGTGGCGAATAAAATGTCAAAATAAATACAAACAAAAGGTTATCTAAATCAAGCCAAGGCATACTAGACCAATTATTTAAAAATTTTAATTTCATCTAGCAAAACACAGAAAAGCTTTTATTTTTTTTCTCGATAACGGAGATAAATACGAAAAAACTACAAGAGATTAAAATGCTTTAGAACAAAACAAAAAATGAATTTTGTATTTTAGAATCCACCGGCGGCGCACCGAAAAAGAGTTCATGGGGAGAAAAGGGGGCATGACCGCTGAAAAAATATCTCCCTGTAGATTCCTAAAACCATTTGGTATGCCCAATGATGTAAGTCCTACAGCGTTAACCTAAATTAGAAATTAGAGCTAAATATCTCAAAAACTACAAGAGCTATAAAGAAAAAACTCAAAAAATCTTGCAATTTCATCACCCTGTAGATCGACAACGAAGCCCTTGCGGACCTATGTTTATATGAAGTTTTAGTCATTAAATAAGCCAAAGAATTACCCATTTTCGTATTTACATGATATTTAGTGTATACAGGACACTGCTAAAAAAAATCTGATGTGGCCAGGCACATGACTTTATCATACTATATATAAAATTAATAGTTTAGCTGCATGAGATTCTATTTGATCGACATCGGCCATGTCTGCATTAAAATAAAACTAGTAGAACTAGACAGATATGTCGATTAAAGCTGCGTTCGGATATTGTACTCCGTTGACCACGGGTACACCGTCCAAATGACACTTACGTGTTATTGGGTGTAAAATGTGTAATACAATATCCGAACGCAGCTTATATTGACAGAAGTTATTGTACAAACATTAACGTTTGACACTACCTACTGTCATTAGAATAAAAAAATCTAACAAATCCTGGCTACTAGTTTTAATGCAGTACGGCCGATCTCGATGAAATAGAATTTGCGCATGCAGCTAAACTATTGATTGTACCAAAAAATGTCATAGTCATAAATTATTTAGAATTTCCTCGTCTTTAATTTATTATTTAACTATTTCAACGAAATTCCAAAAACGGCGGCTTATTTGCAAAATCTTTCAAAAATGCTAAGACTAAACCTGCAGTTCCTTTGGACCATTTTCAACAGAAAGCTTTTCAGCTCTAAGTTTGGTTATGAAACTTCTAAATATGAAGTTTCGTCCCGATACCTTTAGTAGTTTCTCCGGAATCGTCGCCACAAAAAATGGGTACACACACACACACATCCACATACACACAGACATTTTTTTCTACCTTGGTCAAAAATGTTTAGGGGACCCAAAAAGACATATTTCCGTTAAAATCTCAAAATTTTTTTTTGGCACGATTACAATACTTTACATACTGCGTATGATAAAGTAAAAACGAGCTATAATTTTAGTATTCCAAATTTCCCAAAAAAAATATTCATTACGAGAATATTCGTAGAATATTAGCTTTCTTTAGTGGGTTCGGACAGTCAGCCAGAAATTTTGGATTTTGTACTGCAATTTAGAAATATATTTGTCAAGGTCCAAAAACCAAATTTCTGTTTCGCCAACTCCATATAGCGAAAATCACACCCTAAATAAATCCACAGACAATTTTTTACCCATACTACTACATCGATACATTGTATATTTGAAATTAGCTTGAGAGCTACGGTGTGAAAGGTAAATTTGTACGTGAAAGCAAAGCATCAAAGCGCGCGCCGATAACCTGGCAAACATACAATCTGACAGACATAAAGTTTTAACCCCCCCCGGCGAACCGTGACCCCATCCATCCCCGTTGCAAAATCGGATTTGACTTTATTCCGGCAACGCGCACAGAGGGCGCTGTCTACCGTTCACTCCCAATCAAACACATTGTTTAAATGTACGTGTTTGTTTAACTCATGCGCACCGGTCCACAATACTGCCCATGGACCAACAGGAAACAATCACCCAGTAACCCCTTATCCAGAGTTCATGTTATTCACTCAGTTCCGATCAATTTCAGTATCTGAATTACCCGTTCTTTTGTTTGTTTTTATACGTAGTGTGCCAACGATTTTTTTTTCGATTCACACGGATCGTAACTGTAGTAAAGGATTAACATGCAAATTTGATTTCATTTGCGTTGAATCCTGATTGGTTTTCGGAATACTTTGAAGTCTATTTTACCCATGGACCTTCTGTATTAACTTTATTCAACAAGAACAGTGGACAACTCGAAAATGAAGTAATGACTGACGCACACTCCTTCAATGTGGTTAATTTGCCACATTTGCGGGGAAATTCATGCTTTTTCATTCAAAAGTCTTAGCAGTTTGCTCGTAGAAGAATCTGAGCTAACTGCATATCAGTTAAATTAAATTGAAAATGACTTTTTCTTAAGACGTTTTTAATTTAATTGTGAAATACTGATAGTTTATCTGGGGAAAATTTAACAAGATCTTGTTTTGTAAATCAAAAGTGTCATAGTGTATCCAAAACTCTTTATAAAGAATGACTTTCTGTCGAAAAGAAAAATGTAATTAGCAATTAATTACTCCGGAAATAATCCATAGATTTCAACGAAATAAAAAGTAAAATCACTTGCGGAATGCTTGCTTTCGATGCGCATTTTTGTAAAATGATCGGATTAGTGGTTGACCCACAAAAAGCTATATTATGCAATGCCAGCAATTCCGTTATTAGAAGAGCTAGGATGATGAAGTACCGATCATAGGCTACCTTATAAATCATATGTTTAAAGTTTATTACAGAATCATTGTTTATCTTGCATTTTTCCCTACAAAAGATCGTGTTGAAGCATCTCATGATCGCCGCAGTTTACGCGGCGCTCTTCGGTCTTTGGTGTGGTGCGGGGGAAGGGATCGACAGCGACGCTGCCGGTAGTGGGGGATCGCACGATGCATTAGTGAGTAGGAGAACAGCGTTTATGGACACAATATAACGTAATTGTTACAATAGTTTCAATATTTATATAAAAAATCGGGCATAATTTTTGCTGTTCAGTAGTTTTAGAGTTATGAGCCGTCAAATACAGGAGTCAATACTATCAAACGAGAGATGGCAGTTACAGCATTTCTCTCGTACCAGGTCACATATTATAATCAAAATTCTGCAAAAATTAAGATTTTAATTCTGTTAGTTAAAATTACCACCCTGACAATTTATCGTTCTTTTTGTGTATTGATAATAATCAGCTGTCCGCGGTTCTCTCACTATCGACAGCACCTCTAACGACTCCCTTCCCCGCACCACACCAAATACCGAAGAGCGTCGGAATTCACGCGACGCTTCAGCGCGATCTTTTGTATCGAAAATGCAAGATCAACAATGATTATGTAATAAATTTTTAACATATGAATTATTGGGTAGCCTACAGTCTATATTTCATTATTCAACCACTAATCCGATCATTTTATAAATGCACATTGAAAGCTAGCATTCCGCAGGTGATTTTACGTTTTATTTTGTTGCAATCTATGGATTATTTCCAGAGTGATTAATTGCTAAAGTTAAACGAATGAAATTTACGGGGCAAAAACAACGCCAATTCTTCTTAATTTGGAAAAATCGGGTAAACGCCAACATCTACAGCTTTCTAATTTTTATGAGTTGTAGCATATTAATCAAGGATAGCAACCAGAATTTTTAAACTTTTTTTGACGATTTCTCCGACGAAGCAATGGTTTTCGTACGACAACGCGTCCATGCAGATTTTCCGCTTGGAGACGTCGTTTCCCTGTGCTTACGAAAATTGGTCTTTCACGATCGCGATTGACTTCAGAGGTGATTTTAGGTGCGGTCAACTTTCTGTTTTGCTTAAAAATTACTTTTAATCGTTCTTCATCCGCTTGGGAAATTATTCGTGATAGTCCCGGTCGAACACGTCATCCAAATTCCATGTTTCTTCATATTGGTGAAGAGTGTCAGTTATCGTTGACTCACTTATCGTTGACTTATTTCTTGCATTTTCACGAACTGACAATCGTTCCTGATGAAAACCGGATAATTACAGAACGCTGTTCCTTGCTTGTAGGCTTTCCGCGTCGCATGATGTCTTCCGCGTGACAGAGATATCTTGTGCAAACTACAGATTGCAGGCACAGACTCGTTTGAATACGAATTCGAGCATTTGATGCAAAAATCTAGTTAAAATGGGGTCGCAACATGTGTCTGAGATGCAGTATTTATGACTCTATTTGTTATTTCGTATTTAATCCTTTTTAATGGAAACTAGAAAATTCCTAACAACCAGTTACAAAACAGCATAAATGTTGCATAATAATTAAATATAAAAAATATTTTAAATTAGCACATTTAATGATGTCGTATGTGACCAGCGTTGACAGATTGGGGGATTTCCTCCCAAAAGTAGTACCTTGAAGGATGTTTTGGGGGTAAAATAATGTAACCAAAATCCCCCAATCTGGCAACACATAATGTGACTTTAAATCAACGTTAAATCATTTTTTCCTATATGTTTCCTTTGTGTTCGAACTTCCACGAGCGGTAGTGTACGTACATCGAAGATAATACGTTAATTTAAAAGAAATGCAAAATAATTGATTGGAACTTGACAAATATATTTTACGAAATCTGCTGACCCTGTATAATTTACATGGATGTTTGTATGGTGTTGGAAAGTTGTTGTGCCTGTACGCGGTTATTCGCTGATTGGAGGAACATGATGGTGCAGCCCTCAGCGTTTTACTCGATTAGGTCATTACGTGGCAAACAGGTCATCAGCAGGGAATGATTGGACAACGGTAAATTCTAAAAGCTAATTAATTGAGTCGAAACCGGCCTATCTAACACCGAATTGTCAATTGCAGTGTATAGTGTATCCATTTCGATAAGCCAATTACATGCGTGCGTGCGGTGTAAAGCCATGATTATTGCACGACCATGCCTTCCAAAAGTGACTTTGTATTCACAATTTGAGTATAGGCGCAATATTACAGACATCCACATTTCGTGATAATATACAGTGTGTCCCACGATGGACCTAACTATACCTATAATGGACGTAATTTTTTATTTCTCGAGAAAAGGTAATTCTTTATAAAGAGTTTTGGATGTCCTAAAAAGTCGAATGCAATTGTTAATATTTTGATTTAACATGCAGGATAGTTAGAAAACACGCAAATGTTAAATTGGCCGAAGAGTAAGCTATCGGTTTTTCGGAATTAGAACAAAAATGTCATAGCTAAAAGTTGTTTTATATTTAAATTTATGCCCAGATATCAAATTTCAATGTTGTATTCTAAGTTTTATATTTTATTTACTTTTAACCAAGTAATTTAACAAAACATTACTCCACATGTTCCCCTCCTACAGCTACACATTTTTCCAATCTTCTTCTAAACTCCCGATATACCAAATCAATTGTTTCTTCATTTATTTCGTCTACTGCTTTCCTAATTTTTAATTTTAGAATGACTACATTATCATGAAAATTATTCACATACACCTTCTGTTTTAAATAACCCCACAGAAAATCAAGCGGCGTTAAATCAGGTGAACGTGGTGGACATCCTATAGGGTAGAATCGTCCAATCCACTTATTTAGACAAGTCTGTTCAACCAATCCCTGACTTGATATGCGCTATGAGCAGGACAACCGTCGTGTTGATAGTGTAGTGAACACCTGAGCTGTAAGTTGATTTCGTCCAAAGTAGGTAGCAAAGAATTTTCCAACATATCAAAATAAGTGTTTTGGTTTACAGTACCGTCAAAAAAGTATGGTCCAATCATTTTCTTGTAATAAATCCCACACCAAACATTCACTTTTTTATATTTTTGAGAATTGGTTGTAATACGGAAATTTGGATTTTCTTGAGACCAATATCTGCAATTCTGTGAACTAACAACTCCATTTGTGGTAAACGTCGCTTCGTCAGAGAAAATAATTTTTCTGTAGAAAAATCTATCGACCATAATTCGTTCTTCTATTAATAGGCAAAATTCTAATCAACGAGCATCATCTCCATCTACTAAAGTGTGTACTGGTTTATAAGGATGACATTTTCGATTTGAAAAGATCCTTTGCAGGTGGCTTTTACTGATGTTCAAGTCTCGAGATCTTTGCCTCAACGATTTTTTTGGGGAAGTGTTCACGGAATCAATAGCTAACATAGCTCCTGCATCATCTTAGCCATTTCGCTTTCTTTCTTGATATTTTTCACGTCTCCTGTCTCATGAAATTTGTTAACCAATTCACGAACACAATTGACAGAAACGTATACCTCAGGGTATTTTCTGTTAAAAACTTCAATAGCATGGCGGTACGATACC
Organism: Aphodius sticticus; assembly: GCA_963966075.1. Taxonomy (NCBI): domain Eukaryota; kingdom Metazoa; phylum Arthropoda; class Insecta; order Coleoptera; family Scarabaeidae; genus Aphodius; species Aphodius sticticus. Next base: position 2,213,196 of record OZ014507.1, read on the forward strand.
TCACCTATGCCGTAACAAAGAACTAAATAAACCCTTTGCTCTAAAGTCAACATACTTTCAATCAGCTTCTATCAACAAATTGCTTGGATACGCTGTTACTTCTGTCAACTGATCAATCATAATTGTGGTCTCTAAATTCTTTGTTCACCTTTATATAATGTCTTTTCACTGGTCCGATATGTAAAATTTGAAATAGAACATTCAAGTTTGATATTTGAGCAAACTAACTTTTACCTATAACATTTTTGATCTAATTCCGAAAAACCGATAGATTACTCTTCGGCCAATTTAACACTTTCGTGTTTTCTAACCATCCTGTATGTTAAATAAAAATATTAACAATGACTTTCGACTTTTTAGGACAAAACTCTTTATAAAGCATGACTTCTTCTCGAGAAATTAAAAATTACGTCCATTATAGGTGTAGTTAGGTCCCTCCATGGTCCCTCTTTGCTTGCTTTAGTTTGTCAAAATTACTAATTGGCAATTTAGGGCCCCCGTCTCAATTCAAATAGCGAACTGTAGCAAACTTCTCTCCAGCTTCGAAATAAAAAAAATCACCAGGTGTAGATGGCGGTACTATAAACATGTCTGTTTTTATTTCGTATTTCTTACATTTGACGTATGGTATAACCTAAAGAAATTAATGTAATGCTTTCTATTTGAACAAATATTTAAACTGGACTGTGTTTGAGTTTTCTACTCGATGATATAGTACTTTCACAATCGTCGCTATTGTAAACATGTTTGCCAACTTATAACAAACACGCACTACAATACTCCAGAGTGCAAGTCTAGAGAAATTCAGAAGAAAATAACTTGTGCTCTTATAGTTAACATTTAATTATATTTTATAATGTATTAGTGCAGACAATAATCAGGCGCAACTGCCATCGGAAAGCATTTCTATATTTGTAGTCCACACCAAAATTTGCATAAATAATTTTCATAAATGTTGAAATTCCTTTCCGATCGCGTTTTCAAGGTCGGAGACGGGTGCCTTAAGGCTCACAATATTGCTACTTGAGGATAATAAGAAGATAATAACGCACCTGCTACGAGTAGGTTTGCTGCCTTTATCTCGGTGTGAAAAAGTGGTGCGTCTGCTGATACCTCGCATTTGAACTCGCCAGTGGTTTCCCTGGTGACTTCCGTTAGGGTGACTTCCCTCGAATTTGATCTTGATATCTGTAATCAAAAAGGATCACAAAATTATACTCAGATTAGGGTAAAACAAGAGTTACTTTGGATTCATAAAGAAAACCGTCAGTAATTTTTAAGCTTTCTCTAAAGAAAGAAAATAATCTCTCCTCGTCCACACTACTAAATGGAGGGTGGTCAAAATTGCGTCGAAAGAATCGCTAAAATCGGTCAAGATTACAAAAGTTAGTTAACATCAAATATTTATCAAAATGTTGGATTTCCGGTGTTTTTTTATATTCCGGAGTATACACTAAACACAAACAGATTTATCCGTCCATCCATTTCAGTTTTTGCGCCAGCCCCATCGAACCACCCCCACCCGTGCGCAAAACGAAATAAAGTAGTAAACGGGCGGAAACGCTTAATACCGTCCTGCACAATTTACGACTAATAAATTTATATAATCAATTTTGTCTGTTCGGTCGGTTCGAAAAGGGACACGATGAATTAAATCGGCCTCCGTTCGCCGCCTTAGCGCCAGCGTTCGCCGAAAGCAGCAAAAAAAAACTACCCCTCACAAATATAAACGAATAGACCAATTTTCTACACTAATTGCAACGTTCTTCCTGAAAGGGATCGTTATATGGATCCGGGGCCGTCAATTCATCAAACATCCCTACCAACCCCTTCACTACCCCCTTACTACCCCCTTACCACCCCCTAACCACCCCTTCACACGCCTTTCTCCGCCGGTGTCTGTATATAACTGACCGGACTGATTTCAAAGACAGTCTGATTAAAAAATAGGGATACGCGAGGACAAGGGGGTGAGAGGGTGAACCAATCCGATGGACGGATTTCCGTCTAGTTGGCGGGAACTGGACGGATCAGCTTGTTTCGACGAATTTTCCGGGAAAAACGAGTTATACGAAGAGAATCAATTTCGACACAGCCAGCTCTACGCTAAATTTGGACGGCTAATTGCTATCAAAGCTGCGCGGATGTGAAATACCTATTAGTGGAAAAATACTAGTGAACATACATGGCGCAGTCGTAAAGGATAGAATAAATAATGACTGATGTTAAGGTATAAAAACTAGTTGTACTGGTCGTATTCCCCAGAACACAGTTCTAACATAAATTACATTAGTAGATAGAAGGAATACGTTACCAAGACATGAGAGAAAGAATAATGGGCAAATTTGATGGCCAACATCATATCTCTTACACACTTTAGCCGGGTTATTACCGGAAGAAAATGGCGTCAGTCGGTTTACCGTGTGGCAGATCCAGCCTCGTGATTCCGAGAAGAAGGCACGTACCGGAAGCTGTTTTAACACGGCGGAAATTGAAGCATCGGACACCGGATTCGCACGAAATTTGATAACACGATATGATTGTGGCCGCAATAATTCTTATCTATAATGAATTCAGACGGAGACCGCTCCGCTAGGGAGCTGTTGACATCGCCGATAGCGTCCAACACGTCCCTAACCTCTTTAAACGTAGATCGGACAACATTAACCTCATTAATTGCTCTTGGTTACATTCATTGTTTGTCTCCTGCATTGGTATTTTGTTTATTAGTCCGTGGATTTAAATTAGTATTGATGTATGGATGTATGACCGAACCCTTTACATTTGCGCGATACATTGCTAAAAATCTCGGTATTGGGTTCGGCGGAGTTAGTGTTGTTTGGGTTCGGAAGGTCGTTCAAGGTCGCCCCAGCTTCCCCCTTTCCTACTAATGCATTTCTATAAGAAATTGGAGGGTTTTCTAAGGTCTATTTGTCGTTAGGTGACGTTAGATGCTATTGTTTCTGTGCTATTGTTATTTAGCTACGAACAACGATTAGTAAAAAGAAATAATAGAACAAACCTATCACTACAGTTTCCAACTCCAAAGAGATGTCAAAAAGTATTGTAGATGGACAAAAGTCTTTCTAGAGCGACAAGTATTTAGAATTGAATTAGGTATCAAGATTCTAATGTTAATTGTCTGTATTTTATAAGTCTATAGAAGTGATATTGCTAATTATTAGGTTAAAGTGCTATTGATAGTTTCAACTGACATAAATATGTCAAACGTAAGTATTGTCAGAGCTACCGCGAAGCTAACCTATCACAAAAACAACAGCAAGTAATTTGATTAATTAATATATACTGAGTATAGCTGTGACCAAGACGTAAATAGCGTCGAAACGTCAGGTTTTAATATGTTCGTCTCGTCGTAAGATTAAGTGAACGTGTAAAACAGTTTTTTCAGTTTTTTTTCAGTTTTTTGATTTTTGTGAAAAAGTTGTGTGTTTTAATATATTGACAAGGCTAACTATTTTAATTAAATTATGACTATATATATATATATATATATATATATATATATATATATATATATATATATATATATATATATGTTACGGTTAAAGTGATAAATGTGGTTTGTATTAATAATTACTGGCTATTATTAATAATAACCGCATCATTTGGTCAATGTGATTAGAAACACTTAAATAATCACATGGACCGGCTATTATTAATAATTTCCTAACGGGCACGGTAAAAGTGATAAAAACGTTACTTTTTACAAAAGATTTTTCGTTACAGTCTTCAAAGAGGTTAGCTAGGTATTTTGATTACTATGTAAGTTATTATATTTATTTACTCGACGCAAATCATCAGCACGGCTAGCCCAATGACCAAAATTACAAAATAATAATACAAAACATTGATGATACAGAATGTTTTCTTTTGTCTCCCTTGTACTTCAGAAACTACTGGATATAATTGGTAATGATATTTGGTATACACCCAAGGACGGCTCAATGACGAAAACATAAAAAGAACATTTTATACAGAGTATTAAAAAAAGTTAACATTTTTATTATCAATAACACCCATTTTATACTTAATGCATGTGGGTAGTTTTTTTGTAAATGTACAATTACAATTTATTAAGTAAATTCTCAAATCCCAATTATCTTGAAATTTTGCGCATTTAATATTAATTTTTTTAATATTGTATTTTCATGCAAATACATGCAAGAATAGGCGAGACTAGTTTACATAGATGTTTTTACATAAATTGCACCGCACACAAATGATGCAAACATTTTGTCTGGTTCTGTTCCTAACACGAATTTTTACTTTTGGTGTTTTACAATAAAGTATTATTTTATAAATAAAAGATTAAACATTGTAACAACTTGCCCCAATCTTCCCTACATTAGGTTGCCCATTACCTATACCTACCGTAAGCATATCTAATACCTGACGGATATAATCTGTTTTATAAGGCGGTTATTATAAAAGTGTTTATCACCAACAAAAGAAAAGACTTTTAAATAAAAGTCTTTTAAAAGTAAATAAAAAAAAATATAACAATAACAAAGACACAATAATTCTCAAGTCCAGGAATCAGTTTAAAAATAAAATCTATTCTTAATAAATAAAATTAACAGTAGGTAACTCAAATAAAATCTGTATCACATTTGCGCACTTACAAATCAAAAATAAACAATATTCATAGTATAAATAATAAAATAAAAATAAAATACAGGTACAGTTCACATTTGTGAACAAAACGAAAGAGGATGGCGTCGTATTGTTACAAAGTTTATCTTGCTTTATTTTTACAATATAAATGGTGTAATTGTTGTACTACCACAAAAAAATAAAGGTCTAGAAGGACTTTTGTATTCAAAATTAAATATAAAACATTTTTTAAAGTTTTGTATTAAAAAGATAATAAATAAGAAGTTATAAATAAAAATAATTTTTCTTGCCACGCATTGCAAAATACAAAAGTACTATGTACGTATGCACTGGCAGAATAATACAAACCGAGTTTCTAATTTATTACTGAAGCCTCAATTACATTTAGCGAGTTTACACGCTGCTAGTTGGCGAATCCACTAGTTGCTAGTAAACTCGCCTAGTGTCATCATGTTCACAACGTTACTCGCAGCTTGTAAACTATCTGCGAACATGATGACACTGGGCGAATTTACTAGCAACTAGTGAATTCGCCAACTAACAGCGTGTAAACTCGCTCAATGTAATTGAGGCTTTACTTAGCTTTTAAGAATTGCGCAAATAAGCATGCCCCAAGGAGTTACACACTCGTGCATGCATTTTGTATGGGTTGGCATTTTTTAGTCTCGATTTGATAATCTTCCTTATTTTAGTCATGAGTAGTAACTAAATAAGTTAGTCAGGACTAACGTCACTAAAGGCCCAACACTGAAAACCCAGTGAATAGATTCGTTGTGTGACGATTATGTAGATACTAACAGAATTCCAAATCTGAGGCTCTATTATATTGTAGCATCATCTTAATGCAATATCGAATTGAAATATATCACATTGACCACAGCATGCTGGAAATTATTAATAATAGCCGGTGACCGTAACATATATATATATATATATATATATATATATATATATATATATATATATATATATATATATATATATATATATATATATATATATATATATATATATATATATGGTTGCTTTAATTTGGTATGCTTTAAAGGCATATATTTAATTATAAGCCACATCTTCTTGATGTGACCCAACAAAACCAAAACAATACTTCTTAGACATATACAACTGCTGAATTGTTTTAACTGCGGCAAACCTAAAGAAACCTTGGCCGACTCCCCAATCAATACAAAAGGAAAATACACGAAACCAGGAGAGAGGAAAAACTAGGTCATAAATATCGACAGGCGGGAGAGAGGGTCTTCGTTATGGTGAATATAATTTAATGACTGCACTGCTGGCAGCAACCTCTCGAACCGAAGCCCAAGCCAGCAGCCGTTCCTTTCGCTGACAATTGTTGTCGATTGGACCAATATTTCTTGCTGCCGTTGATCCCGCCCTTTCACAGGCCCTGCAGGCCTCCAAACACCACGATCCAAACGCGACACACACTGTCGTTCCTCTGCAGACTCTTTATCATCATCAGCGCGCCTTCCAGGGCTACGTCGTTATATAAGTCGGTGTTTCACTAAGCTGCCAACGGCAGACTTGAATGAATGAATATAATAACCATTCGTGCGGCCGAAGGCACCGGAAATTTAGTTTCCGTTATTGCCGTAGGGGGCGCTCCGACCCAGAACGTCTTTATCCTGACCGAGGAGCTCCGCGCCGGGTTTTAACTTAACATTCACGGACTCTACCAGCTCATGTACGATCTGCATGCAATGGGGAGATCAAGGGAGTGCGGGGACTTAAGACCTTAGAGCTATTTGAATGCGAACTTGACCTATATTCGGGTGGGTTTGTAAAGGGTTGATTTTATGTAGATTCGATGAGTTATGGTGGTATATGACTTAATCGCTGGAATGGTGTAGTGCATTTAGGGATTGCCTCGGTTGAAATGGAGCTAATATACACTGCTAAAAAAAATTGGTGTACTTTAACGGCATGTATTTAACTAAAGAACATTACTAAAACAATGTTACAAGTGTTACTTACTTCTAAGTTACACTTAAAAATGTAATTAATAACGCAAAACAATTAATCCCACACGTGTTCAATAGGATTCAAGTCAGGACTTAACGCCGGCCATTCCATGACCTGAATTCCACGTTCTTATAAAAAGTTTCTGGTGATGCCGGTGGTGTGTTATATATACAGGGTTAGCCAAAATTACCGGAACACCCAAATAATTCTACAACGGTAAAAAATTTCAAAAAGAAATTCAAACAAAAGCTTTTAGACTTTAAACAATCCATCGTTCAAATATAATTTGAATATACGGGGTGTTCATTTTATTATAGAAATCGCGTAAATCTTTTGTTTTCAAATGGAACGCCCTGTATCTTTTTACATTTTATAATTTTAGGACTAATTCTGGACATTGTTTATTAAAATAATTTTTTTATAAAATGCATCATTTTTGCGTTTTAAGCAATTAATTAAAATTAGTCAAAATTACCGCAACACCCAAATAATTCTTCATCGGTAAGAAAATTTCAAAAAACATTCAAACAAAAGTTTTTTACTTTAAACAAGCTATCGTTTAAATATATTTTTAATATACAGTGTGTTTATTTTATTATGGAAGTATGGAAAACTTTTCCTTTTTCTCATTAAACGTCCTGTACATTTTTATTTTTTAATTCTAAGAATTTCTTTTCAAGTAGGTTTTTATAAATTGATTCATTTTTTAATTATCAGCAATTAATCAAAACTCCAAAACATTTGTTTTTGCCGAACGGATAAATAATAACAATGTGAAGAAAAAATAACAAAACAATTAAATTAAAGTTTCAAACTGCCATCCCTGAGCGGCTTGACAATGCCCCAACCTATCAACAAATTCCCGTAAACAGTTGTCTAAATGATCGACAGTAATACTCTGAACTTCGTCCACTATCCTCTGCTTCAACGCATCAATATTTTGCAGCCTATTGGTGTAAACCTTGGACTTTAGGTGGCCCCAAATAGAAAAATCCAGTATTTGTAAATCCGGCGACCTAGGTGGCCATTCAATGGATCCTCTCCTTCCAATCCACCTCTGCGGGAAAATTGAATTTAAATAATTCCGAACTTGGACACCGTAATGCGGCGGTGCACCATCTTGTTGAAACCAAATATTATTCAGATCTTCGTTGAATATAACTAGGAGATGAGGTATTACTTCATTTTATGCTCAATATTCCAATAAAACCGGAAGAAATCACTGAAACAATAGTTTTAATGTGGTAAGCTATCCCACATTGCATCCTTCAAATCAATTCTTAATTTGAAGTTCAGGAGTTTTGACTAATTGCTTATAACTAAAAAATTATGAAATTTATTAACAAATTATTCCAATAAAAAATTATTAGAATTAGTCTTAGAATTATAAAATGTAAAAATATACAGGGTATTCCATTTGAAAAAAAAAGTTAACCAAATTTGCATAAAAAATGAACAACCTGTATATTAAAAATATATTTTAATGATAGCTTGTTTAATGTCAAAAACTTTTGTTTGAATGTTTTTTGAAATTTTTTTACCGATGGCGAATTATTTGGGTGTTCCGGTAATTTTGACAAATTTAAATTAATTGCTTAAAACTCAAAAAGGATGCATTTTATAAAAAAATTATTTTAATAAACAATGTCCAGAATTAGTCCTAAAATTATAACATGTAAAAAGACACAGGGTGTTCCATTTGAAAAAAAAAAATTTACGCGATTTCTATAATAAAATGAACACCCTGTATATTCAAAATATATTTGAACGATGGATTGTTTAAATTCTAAAAACTTTTGTTTGATTTTTTTTTTGAATTTTTTTACCGTTGTAGAATTATTTGGGTGTTCCGGTAATTTTGGCTAACCCTGTATATATATATATATATATATATATATATATATAAGGAAAAAGGTATTTGTCGGGCAATTCCATTGCCCGACAAATACCTTTTTCCTTACATATCTCACCGTCGATTAACCAGCTTTCCATATATATAAAGGAGAAAGGTATTTGTCGGGCAATTCCGTCATACGAAGATCGAAGATCGAAGATCTCCTTTATATCTTACCGTCGATTAACCAGCATATATATATATGTATGTATATATATATAGATCGAAGGAAAAACATTTGAAAAAGATCGAAGGAGTCTAATGTATGAGGAAATACAAAAGATCTTTTTAGTCAAAGTATATCAAAAGGCACAGAAAGCTCACAAAAAAGCATCCTTTTCCATTTAGTTCTAACGCTCGATCAGACCAGAAGAGGGCGTAACAACTAAAATCGAACATCACGTCGCGAGATAACTGATGACGTAGACTGGAAAAGCGCACTTCGATAATTACAGGCTATATATCTATAAACAGTTGTGCTTTTGATATTTCGAGCGCGCGAAATACACCGCTTATGCCAGCGATCTGCCGGCGCGCTCGCTTTGCGCCATTTGTTATCCCCCTGGAGATATTACCTGTGATTTGTCAATAAGTCGACACGATAGTCGGCGCTCGATCGCAGAAGTGCGTGAAACAAGACGGCGATAATTAACTACCGCATTTCTCGGATGCTGCCATTAATGAGAAAATGGAGGGTGGGTCGCGCGCCACGTCGACGATATAGACTATCAAGGGTATAGAGTCTGGAGAATCTTTGACAGAATCTTCGAAGACAACTTGGATCTTTCATCGCGATGGAGTGCTTCCGGTATTATGAAGCGTCGCGATTTATTATTATTATGTTGCTGATGCGTCATAATTGGGAATTACGTCGACGACTAACTGCGCCGAGAGAACTAATTTTCTCGAAGGCTTACTATATTTAATTAGTATCGTTGTCTTCATCCGCCCTAGAAAAGATTTTTTTATAACAAGAGGAACTAAAGAAGCCATCAAGTCAATGTAACGTAGGCCCTGCAGTTACTGGAAAACCAGAATTAATCCATTAGTGGATGAATAGTATTATAGTCAAGCATCTTGTGCTTATTGTAATATTGGCCCTAAATAATAACAACTACTTAATACAATAACGGTCTCATATATTTCCTCTTAACAGTCACATTGTCAAACCAAAGATTAACTAGCACCAAAGTTCAATAATACAATAACACATTTTAACTAACTACGGTCTAGTTTCGGCACCAACGAAGAACTCAGCAACCCTATAAATCTTCTCCTTGCTGGCAGGAAAGAAATCCAACAGGTACTCCCAATCTTTCAACGTCAAACTAATAATGACGGCACTGGTGTTCACCTGAAACGTATATTCGTGCTTCTTCTCCCCATACAGCCCTTCAAGTATGCCAAAACTCTCCCCCTCGGTCAGCGTCTTCCTAGTAAAGTCGTGAGCGTCCATTTCATCTATCACCCTAACGCTACCCCTATAAATGAAGTACATCGTCGCCTGAATGATGCCTTTAAACTGAATGTACTCGTCATAAAAATAAACCTCGGTTTTGGTCTTCTGGATGATCTGCCGGACGCAATCGAAATGGCAATTTTGAAAGAGAGGGTGCTCACCGATCAAGGGATAATAAGCGTCAAAGAGAATAGCGTCTTGGAGATATAGAGGTGCGTCCCTCAACAAGTCTGGATACGTGGTGCCTTTAGTCCTGAACCAGAGCAACTCCACATAACGTATAACCCTATCGATCAACGCGATGGAAGCATCTTCGATAAGCATGTACTTCTTCAGGCGATTTCCGAACTCCCTAAAGCGGATCCTCTGCCTACTACCATCCCTAACAACGGCGAATATCTTCGAATAGATTATAGCGAAGATATACAACGAGCACAGCGAATAGATGATGCACAGCATCAGCATGGTCTCGTTCTGGGGCGTGTAGACGTGCTGACCGCTGAACGTAAGGAAATGGCTGGTGATACTCACGTACTTCATGTAGAGCGCCATTCGACCCTTCATCGTCATCATCGACATAATCTCGCACGTTGGCAGCAGTGGCAGAAACGACCCGGGGATCATGCACGACACCAGCGACAGGAAGGAAGCCATACCGAACAGGATCAGGATCATCCAGAGTATAATGTAGCAGAATCGAGCGAAAATAACGTCGCTCTTTATCTTGTGCGTGGTGGTCTTAAAGTAGTGGACGACGTAAGCAAACCTCAACATCCGATTCATTCGAAATAGACCGAATAAGTAGTATTTGAGAGGTTTCGTCTTCATGAAGATCATAATTGGCAAATCTATGGGAACCACGCTTAGGAAATACAAGATGAACCATTTCTTCTTCTGCGAGTGCTTCTGTTTGATCAGTTTTGGGTCGGTGACCACCCTACCGGCTTCGTCTATGTAGGGGGAGAAGTATTTGCCGATTAGATGGAAGAGATACAAGAGGTCGCTGATGTATTGCATCGAGAGCAGGGTGGCGCAGAACTCCATGGCGCCCAGCTGGTACAAGTCCATCAGTATGCTTAGATAACAGGAGTACATCAGCGTTATAAACTGCCAGACGTTAGCTAGTTTAGAGTTGGGGTCAACCGTCGAAAGCACGAGAGTTCGGATCTTAGAGAGGTGAGTCCCCTTCCTGGTCTGTGGGGGTGGTGTCGTCGTCACTTTCATAGCCTTCATGCGTTCCTCCTTAAACGCAGGTATGTACGTGATATATTTCCACTTCATCTCGTTGAATTGCGACTTTATTTTAGGATAGTGGTGCAACAGGTTGTGAAAAACTGGCGACGGTACGGTCAAGACTCTAATGTTCGCATTGGCGACAATGCTGCACTTGATCCTCGAGTGTTCTGTATACTCAATATTTCCAAATATGCTTCCTTCGGCTAAGGTGGTGAGCACAATACCGTCAGCGGCCAGCACGTCGACGGTTCCACGGAACAAGATCATCGTGTATCTGGTGATATCGTTTATGGTCGTGACGTATCCGCCTTTGGGGTAACACTCATCCCTAACGCTAGTGATCAAATTCCTGTAAAACGACCTCCTCTTCCAGACAAAGACGGATTTCTGAAACATATCTTCGCCGTAATAGTCGTAGAGCATATCGATCCTCAACGTACCCACAATCGGCACAGTTAGGGCGTGTATGTCCGTCGACTTCAAATTCGTCCACTGTAGCTCGCAAGCGTCGATAACAGCCCTCCTCAACTTCTTGTCGGTCTTCATCGAGTGCAGAAAGACCTTCAACGAGCGCATGGCGTCTTGGTATTGATTCAACGTCTTATTTCGAAAAGAGTACATGGTCAGAAAATGGGATATTACCAGGGCTTTGAAATAAACACCGATGATGCATATAGCTGCTATCATCAACGAGCTCACCCTCGAGCGTATCTGGTAAGTGCCCATGCCGAGACTGAGGAATGTGCTCGAGGCAACGAATACCCCGCTAATATGTATGAAGGAATCGCTAAACCAGTGGACGTTTGACGTTACGATCATAACAGCCTCCATACACATCATAGCTCCTATTTCCTGAACGCACTCAACCGTCACCAGCAACGTTCCAAACAGATTGACGATGACGCATGCCAATGGTATATACATCACACCTTGCCACCTACTGATACGCTTAGTGGGGTCGGAGCGAAGTGTCTGCATAAACCTGACATACCTATGGAGCTGAGGCAACCTAAACAAGTTCAGGGTGAAGTATCCAAAGGCATCGCTTGCCGTGAGGTAACTTAGTGGAAGGGAACCCAGTAAATCAACGAAAAATCCATGGGTGATGTAGTATTTAGCAGTTTGTGTGGGATGAGTGATCAGTATACCTTTGGAGTTGTAATAAGCCACGTGCAGTCTGACGTACATATCAGCGAAGCAGCTAATGTCCAAAACTATGCCCACCTTCCTGTACTGGTTGACGAAAGGAAACGTGAAAAAGAGGATGCAGGTCAGGACGGCGCAGGCACACCTAATCGACTCCCATATGATCAAGAATCTCCCATCCGGGAGGAAGACGTTCCTCAACAGGAAGTGTCGAACGAAAGTGAAAGGGAACAACTTATCGTAAGGTACATAATAATCATACTCAGCGTAGGAGTCCTTCTTGAAATTCCTGGAGAACGAAACCCAATTCTTACCAGCCTGGGGGCCCTCCCTTATCAACAAACCGATATCAGCCTCGTCCTCGCAGATGTACCGGCACTTCAGCTTCAAATCGTAGCTAGTGTCCACTACTTCTTTGTAATCATCCCACAAGGTCGGGTATCTCCGAAGAACCCACTCAAAATCGACGATATTAAAGTAAAAAGCTGTGCAATGGGTAGTGCAGATAACAGTGGTTGCCGCTTGAGCCCGCAACGATGCTTCAGTGAAGTTGACCATGTACGTACTAGAGTCGATTTCTTCTAGATCGCCGCTGGGGCTCATCACCTCGGTCACCCCACCATAGACAATGATAACATAAGGCTTGATATCGCCAGACTTAACGATTAGTTCGTTCGGGGAATAGATGCGATAGTGGAAGACGGTGCTGACGATCTCGTAGACGACCTCCGGCGGCAGGATGGTGAAGATGGCCAGATGCTCGACCTTCTCCTTGGCGAGATGCAGCAGCATCTCACCGTTCAGGCATTGCGGCAGGTTATCGAAACGCGACGTTATATGCTCGCACCGGTTATCCTGCCATTGCGTGTAGAGGTACTCGTCGACGTGTCTCGAAAATCTGGGGATCTTCTTCAGGACGTCGCGCATCTCTTCGGCGTACTGCTTCACGATGATCTTGTTCAAGTTCAGCAGGGCGTTAGCCGAGATGAAATGGGCATACATCACGAGATGGAGGACAATCGCGAAGAGGTGTCCAAACGCGTACGCCAAGTTCCTCTGGAGGGCTATAATCGCGATACCGCTGTTGGTCACCAGCTGCACGGAGATGAACAACACCTCGTGGTGCAGCATGTCGGGCCGCGCCGCGCTCAGGCAGCAATAGAAGTAGAAGATGATGCAGACGAAGTACAGCGAGTACCTGCAGAAGTGGATCAGGAGGAAGTTGGCGTGGAACTGCTTCTCCCACGCGGCGAACAGAGCTTCTAGCCTCCAGATCTTGGCCAGACGGTTCATGTATAGCAGGGCGGCGCCCTGTCGGGTCAGTTCTGTCAAGAGGATACTCTTCAAGCACTCCAGCGGGAAGCACGAGCAGATATCGCACCAGAAGCCCATGGTGCTCATCCTCGCGTTTGCTATCATCGAGAAACTGGCGGATACAGCTTCTCTGGTGGTTATTCCGATCGAAATTTGTACGTAGATGTCGAACCAGTACGTGAAAGTGATGATGTCCATAACCAGGTCAAACCATGGGAATTCGACGTCCGATAGGAAGGCTTGTCTAGGTATAAGGAAGGCTGTGAAGAGAGTCAAGAGGGCGATGAAGATCTGCCAGAAGTAGACGATGAACGAGTTCGGCTGGAGTATGCAAGGGAATGAAGGCTTTAGAAAAACTGTGTCGGTGTCGATTTCTAGTCGTTCCGCGATGGATAGAGTGTCTAAGTAATCAGCCCAGAATAACACTTTTTTGAGGTCGGTTGGGTTCACCTCGTTCAGGAGAAAGATGTTTTGGAATCTATGCCTCCTCATGGTCTCTTTATCAACTGACATATGCTTATGTAAGGTGTTCTTAATCCACAATAGTCCATACGTATCGAGCTTCCTTTTGGCATCCGTTATATGAGATCTACTCTGCAGGGTTAATTCCAGTAGATCCCTGGCATTATTGTACCTAGCCTGGATCGATGTCATAACAATTTTGTACTCCACAGGAAACTTTTCGTAGATCATACTGAAGTCTTGCCTTTGTAGGGTGTACAGCTCGCAAAAACCTTTGCATCTAACGTTATTCCTGGACCTGTAATTGGCGATCAGGCATGAGTCGCCTAGGCACGTCCCAGAAGTGAAGGCGAGCACAGGTGACTCACCGTCCTCTTCGGAGAGCAACTGCAGCGTACCAGAGACTATGTAGATCATCTTGGTCTTCCACTGGTTGCGAGTCCATATCATCTCACCGGGTAGCTTGAACTCTTGCTTGACCATAGTGCAGACCTCTCGTAAGAAATTTTGGCTACGATATTTAAACAGATGGGAGTGTTTGAAGATCGCCCAGTACACGTCAGACACCATCTCGCGCTTGAAAGAGTCCGGCAGGTCTTCGTCTGGGAATCTATGCTCGTTATAGCCGTACCTTATGGTCCAAACGGTGTTGAAGTATGAATGCGTCAGTTCTTTGATAAAATTAGGAGAGTTCCATCTTCGGTTCTTCCTAACGACGTTGCTATAAGTATGGACGAACAACACTTTTGGCACGTGCTCTTCCATGAACTCCAAAGCTACATCGCAAGTAGTCAACAACTGCACGCAATAAAAAGTAATGCATAGCAGAATGGTGGTCAAAGCATTCCATAGCAGCGTATCCGGGAACCTGTTAAGCCCTGACGATGTCAAACACGCCGTTAGGGCGACTATGGCGTCTAGATTGTAGCAAGACGAGTCTAAACAGGCGCCCGAGTTGCAATTGGCGTTGCAATAGACGCTGTAGGCGAGCATTATGATCAGAATTTCGACGGAAACCATGCCGACGATGCGTAGTATGATCCTGCTGTCTATGAAGTTCCTATTCTGGAAGTAGTAGTAGACTATGCGGACGAATCGGAGCACCTTGGACAGTTTTAGCATGCAGAAGAGGCGTTGGCCTTCGGGCGTGGCCTGGCTGGAGCAGAACTCGATGGGTATCAGCGATATGACCTCGACGATGAGGATCCAAGTGGGTCGCACAACTTTGTCCATCTCGTCCAGTTCGAAACCTGAGACAAACTTGCAACCGTACACCATGAGGATGTCGAAGAGGTATATGCCGTCCAAACCGTACACTATCTCTAAAAGGAATGAAAGACGAAAATACTGGTTTTAGTAATAGGCTAGTGGACAAATAGTTTTAAGACTTACCATTTATCTTGTATCTGTTTAGGTCTTCGTTGCTCAAGCACTTCCCGTCAAGTGACGAAAATGTTATCCACATTATGACGACGTAATTAGAAATCAGCAATGCGATATACCAAACCGGGTCTGCGACTAGTCTGAAGACTTTCTTGAAGGTGAAGACGCTTACTTGCACTGATTTAAATAGTTTGGATTGATCCGCAGTTAGGGAATTTATGCTTTTTCGGGAATCTGTACCACGTAAGCTAGTTCTAGATGAGCGATAATTTACTGGCATTTTTCGAGTTTTTCGGGAACTGTTCCAGTGTGTTTCTTGACAAGAATCTTTTTTGACAAGTTTTTTTGTTGATTTGATAATGAGCAGTAAGAACCATGGTAATGCTAGCTCCACACTCAGCCCGAATAAATCGGCGAAACGTTCAGCGAGGCTGGTGAGACATAGCGGTCAAAGAAGATCACAAATCAGACCCCTGTTGTAAATAATACCTTCGGGTACACACACAAAATGCTTTGAGCCGCGTCGAAAAACCGACATGAATGTGGGCAAACGTGTCATCCACACTCTCCCAATTCGCGGTCTGCCGCTATGTCTTGCCGAAACATCGATCGTCTGGAAGACGTATAATAATCACAGTAATAATATTGGCACCGTGCGCAGTACGGAGTGGGGGATTGAGGAACGCTTTATGCGCCCATGGCGGAATATGTATCCGCCAGAAGTTTTCTCGGTCACCGCTGCACGCAAAAGCGCTGTGGTCGACTTTGATATAATACTTACTTTTATTATTCTCCAGTACAACGAAAGAAAACGCCGCTTTATTCACTACAAACCACTACAAATAAATTACTTGCTTCTACCAATTAACCTCATTTACGTACGGCAACAGCTTTCTTGTTTATGTTTACTTAGTAGACGCGCTACAGGTAACTACCACGTGGGTGATTACTAGGAAGGAAACTGCATAGAACGGCGCCACCTCGTGGCGATCTTAGTCCCGTCCGGCGGCAATAGAGATGGGCATATCGTACGCGCACGGCTCCAATACCCAATGCGTACAGTCAGTACGCCGAAAGAAGTCAGTTACGTCCTCAAGCAAACACCAAACAAACATCTCTCATTTCGTTTCTTGGTAGTTTTCACTAATATAAACGAAAAGTGAAAAAGGAAATAGCACGGAATAGCAAGCCCTGTACGTGGGATATCTGCTGCTGCTTCGTGGACATCTTTTTCCAGCAGTCGCGTGGAGATTTAATTCGTTTTAGATGCAGTAAGGAAATTGCAGAAGCAGTTAATTCTCGAGAAGTCAGTTACCTACCTACCTAGTTTGTACTACCTGCTACTGTAGAGTAGACCAACCGACTTGAGGTCCCTGATGGCAACCGCTTTATTAAGGAAGACATCAGTTAATTAATACACTTGACATTTCGTTTAAATCAGCCCGTTTCCCAGCATGGCTACAGCGCTTGCTTTAAGGGAAAGCTTAAAATATGGCTTCATGTCCATAATAAACTCGACATGGCGACTTAAAAAGACTTAGCGAACTACTGTATTTAATATCACTTCGTAGGATGTTAAAAGTCGTCAATGATTTGGAATAAAATTAATTTTGTGTACTGTTTTTTTTTTTGTATATTTGGTAATCTGAAGTGGTCCATTTGCGGAGTATCATATTCGTGCAGCTGATTATTTGATGTTAAGCGGTATTACTTAGTCTGAAGCTACGTCAGCGTACTGCCAGAGCACGAGACCTCCTAAACGACCTACGACGAACACATGGAATAGAAATTTCTGATCAAACTGTTAGAAACGATTAAAAGAAGCGAATTTGAAATCAAGAAGAGCTGTCCGCGCACCATGCCTTACGCAGCATCACAAAGTAGGTTTGCTCTGGATCACAGAGATTGGCAACTTCGTCACTGGACGCCTGTACTGTTTACAGACGAGTCCAGATTTCGTTTAACTCGTTGCGACGGTCGAGAACCTGACTTGATAATCAGGCCAAGTCTGTAACGCAGTTGTTACGTAGCAAGTTGCTACGTAGCAACTACGTTAACGACTTTCGTTAAGCACCTTGTTAACCACTTTAATAAGATTTCGTATTCTATATCGAAAAATTAACCACTTGTTAAGAATAATGCGTTTAACAACAGTGGTTAACTGTTGATGGTCATGCCGGTCTTCAATGTTGCGTCACGAAATTGTGGTAGAAAATCTCAGATTTGGATTCAGCACCCCCCCCCCCAAGTACCTTTTGACATATAGAATGGATGACATAAAAACTACTACCCCACAACTTTTCTGGTAAAAACTAAATTTGACTGGATATAATATAAATGTACTTACATTTATAGTTTCTTAACTGCTTTGTGAACGGTACACAAATTAAGCAATTTTAAGACGAAGAAGCGGAAATTTTCTGTGATATTATTAAGTAATAAAGAACTATTCAATTTGTTGCACATTTTCTGGGATATTCTGTATATTCCAGAACAAACAGCTCAAAATGGTAAATATCGCTTAAGGTGGTGACCTAAGGGTGGTCGCCGAACCTCAAGCACACGTCATGAGCACTTCAATGCCGCTTGTGAGCAAACTCTAGAATTATAAATAATAAGTACATCCTTCAAGGATTACTTTGAGACCCTTTTGAAACCGCCAGATTACAGGGTTACGTCGCAATATATACGCAAACTTTGCAAAAGTCGCGCATTTTTGGGGTTTTGACCCCGTTTAACTCAAAAATGTGACGTTGTATGCGTTTGCTAGCCGAGCACTCGAGACTCGTTTTTCTACATTTTGGCGAGTCCGTGTAAATGCATTTGTGAACCACGTTCTGATTTGAATTTATCGCGTATTTACAAACGTCGCGTTTCTTCGTGGTTATGTTTCAAAATTTCCCGTGTTTGATGTGATAATTGTGGTTAACTTTATAGCGATTATTATTTAGACTATTTGTGGTGTTCCCTGTGATAATTTTGAAGGCCCTACGCTGAAGTATAAACCAGGAAATTAGCTGTAATTAAGGTAGGATTAATTTTTCTGCACGTTTTCGTTTGCTCTACCTTGTTTTTATTGCATTTCTGATTCGTTTCCTTCAGTTCCTTCTGGCAATTATTAGGTAACTTCTAAAATAAAAATATAACTTAAATCAAAATACCTATCATACTTATTTAATAGTAAAAAAAAAATTAATCACCTTTCATGTAAATCGTCTATTTTATTTACCACTTGTTACCATTTACGATAAATATACCATAAACCAAACAATTCTTTTTATTTTAAGGTTAAAGTTACTACGAGTTGTAACATTATTTTGTAATCTTCTTTAGTTAAGCATATGCCGTTGAAGTATACCAAATTTGATTTGCCTACACTGGAAAAAAAATTTATGTGAATTTACAGTAGTAATAGTAGATTTTTTTGCCCTGCGACAATCAGTGTAATTTTACATCTCAATTGTATTTTTACATTGTCATTGTATATTTACACTGTGATTTTATAAGAATTTGGCTGAAATATTACGCCGATTTTAATGTAATTTTAAGTGATATATGGGGCAATGCGTAATAATTTTACATCTATTTCAGTGTAATATTCAATGAAATATGCAGTATTTTTTATTTGTATAATTTTATTTTGATCTTGAGTAGATATTAACTTTATCTATCATATAATACAAAAAAAAACAATAACATGCACACAGTCAAACGTTACAGTAGTACAAACGGTCAAACAAAATGGTATAGATAAAATTACTTGTAAAAAAATAAATATGTAGACGTACATACAAGTATAAAATAGTTTGAGGGATATAAAAATACATTAAAACTACAGAGAAGCAATTAATAAATACTTAGCGTACGCAAATGTTTAAACATAGAAAACACACGGATAAATATATAAATGCACTTCGGTCAACCATGAACACACATACTCGTTCACTCTTTTTCTGACAAACACACTTGGTGCAAGATGTTCCGCATATGTATCTGTAAGAACAAGGAAACATATTAGACAGACACAAAAAAGATAACCTAAAAAGAAGATTGCACATTATCTTTCAGTTGGTATAAAACCCTTCAATCTTAAAGCAAATTTTCACAAAGAAACGTAGAAGACTGTACTTACAGCTTTCATTCAGGTATGGCGTTAACGTTAAGACATCAATTTCTAATGGCTAATTATCGTCGTTGGTAATGTACAAAGGCAATACAATTATTCTGCAGTGTGACTTGGTATTTTAACCTACACCTACATGGTATCTAGATAAGTTTTAGTTCATTGTACTATTGTTACTTACCGGAGTCAGAAACACAACGCGCCCAACTACATATTGCACTCGATGGTATGCATTCCGGCGTTCGTTTACAAAATCAACAAACCCGCTATTATAATAGTAAAAAAACAACATAGTTAAAAAGCAGCAATATCGCTGTAATGGTGCACAGACGTGTAAAAATAATTGGCATTACGTGCAATTTTTATAGTTACCACATTTCTATTGTAATTTTCACAATGATTTATGTGTAATTTTACAGCCATTTTTCTCAGTGTAGAGCTATTATTTAAAAAGTAGCAGTAGTTGGGTTTGATGTAATGTTCTGCAATCGATTTCTGGCTGAATATAGAAAAAAGCAAACATAAAGTAAAAATTGACCGGCTGCAATTTGTTGGATGTTGTGCGGTCGGTAGTGATTAAAATGGCCATTAATTGAGGTTAAATTGAGTATAGCCGCGGTCACGGCTAACTGCCGGCTGAAAAATTACCGTAGGACCGGAAGTTTATAAATTATTTTTGCGTTTGTTGTCTGCGCCGGCATGCGGACGCCGATGATGAAAAAGCCGGCTGAAAAACGTCCGTTTGAAAAATCCCCGAATGGAAAATGCGCCTATGTATACATAAATGAGCCCACATTTCTGCGGAATAATTAACACGATGTTCTCGTGTATAGAAAAAATGTACCGCTTTTTCCCGTTTTTGGTAGTTCTGTTCTGAGCGGAAAGCTCAAACGAGTGTATAGAGTTGTGTACTAATGGCCTGAGTGAAAAAAGGAACGTCATAACTAAAATACATTGATTTTCACATACATGCTATCCATGGGCGTATCCAGCTTAAATCAGAAGGGGGGCAGTTTTCTAAATTTATCTTGCTATATGGGGGAACAGTGGGGGGTTCATAAATGCATTGGAAAAATTTTTGTGATGATAGAAAGCAACTATCCCCCCAAATCGTTTCGAATTCCAAAAAGAATATACACGTATTTTTTTTTAATTTTGATTTTTAATGGTGCCTGTTGAGGCCTTAAGTTTCCATGGAAAAATGCATGGGAAGTATACTTTCCAAGGAAGAATTTGACATATTGTACATATGGATTTGACGCCAAATTCTTGGATTTGGCAAACAAATTCTATTTGTTTAAATAAATCGTTTTTCTCGAAAATCCGTCTGGATTGTTTTCTGAGTTAGAAATAGCAAATTATTATCTTAGAGTGACATTATTCATTAAAAAATTTCCTCCTAATTAGTTTTTATAAACTTTTTTCCTAATTATGGTAGAAAACTCAGCTTTTTTTGTGAAATTAACTTATAAATTTCATGTTCGAGATATCTTGCCTAAATTTACTAATACACCCACATTTTTTAAAAACAAATTCCATTTGTTTAAACCAGTTCAATTTGTTTAAACAATTTTTGCAATTCACCTAAAATTAATTTATTTTTTAGATCGGTCTGGCCAACTGTTATTCTCAACTGTTATTCTCACATCATTTATATTTTGGGATTATTTCCATTGTTTAAATAATAAAATATTATTCGTTTTCATTATAATTTATTCGAAAAAAATTGAATTGATTTAAAATACTTTTTACGGAAAATTGGGGAGTTACATTCCTTTTAAAAATATTAAATTGCCAATTTTTTTAATCACATTTCTTTCTCCATTTCGTATTCTGATTTCCTGCCACTGTGTGTCGCAAGATAATGTTGATTTCTTGCTGTCTGGAAACTGTTGCCTGTACTCCAATTTGATGAACTATTGAAAACGAATAATATTTTATTATTTAAACAATGGAAATCATCCCAAAGTATAAATGATGTGAGAATAACAGTTGAGATTAACAGTTGGCCAGACCGATCTAAAAAATAAATGAATTTTAGGTAATGATATTTAGTGATATAAATCATATCACTTGAGAATAACAGTAATATAAGAATAAGAATAACACCATAACAGATCAAAAAAAATAATTTTAGTTGAATCGAAAATTTTTTTTTTAAACAAATGGGATTTGTTTAAACAAATGCGGGCTTATTAGATAATATAGGCAAGATATTTCGAGCATGAAATTTATAAGTAAATTTTACAAAAAAAGGTGCCTTTAACCATAATTAGAAAGAATATTGAAAATGAATTAGGTATAATTAATTGTTTAAACCAAGGCTGTGGAGTCGGTAAAAAATCTGTCGACTCCGACTCCAGATAATTTTGGTAGTCCAACTCCGACACCGACTCCGACTCCGACTCCAAAATTTTATTTGTTTCCAGCGAATTTAATGGCAAAAAAAATTAAATCTGACATAATCTAATTGTAAATAAAATCAAAAAGGCCTGTTGATTGGACCACAAAATTATGGCCATATTTAAAAAGGGCACTTTTTTATATTTTCAAAATATCTCTGAAATCATTAGAACTTCAACTGTTTTCTCATTAGAGAGCACATAATTCTGAACTAGTTTGTCACTTGAACCGATGTTCTATCTTTAATAATAACAAAAGTATAGTACAACAAAACCACCGTATAGTACAAAATAAAATTCATTTCAATGAATACAACAAAGCTGAAAATAATCTGAACTCTTACTTTTGTTAGTGGTAATGACGTCACAATTCTGGCTGCAACGAGTATGACTTGCATACATGGATATTCCGACATTCAACTTAAGGTAGAGTTTAAATCGGAAATGCAGTTTTAATTTTTAATCAGGAGCTGCTCCCCCTGGACACGCCCATGATGCTATCTAAATAAAAAAAATGCTACTAGATTCTAGAAGATCATGTCCTAGAAATAATTTTCTATTTGTATTTTAGATGTGACGTCACAAACTATCAATTTAATTAGTTATAACTGAAATACTAAAAAATCTAAATATGGAAAATCTCTCTTATTAACCTCGTTTCGTAAAAAATACATCAAAATTCTTTAGATAAATATAAATTTTAAGGGCATAGTGTTATCTAATCTCTAAACTCTAATATTCCAATACACGAATTCCGGACGGTGTTGCAAATTTCTCGAAATTGTGTACGATAACTGGCGCAGCCGATACGGCAGGTAGAATTTACATCGATTGCGCTCGCACGGTTTGACCGTCCGTCCGGATCCATTTGATATTCTAATGGACATTACAGTTGGCCCGCGGCCACAAAAATCCAATACGAAATAACAGCCAAAAACCTAATCTACGAACGGCCGTCGGTCGGAGCGCTAGACCAGTAAAGTCAATATTCGGTACTCGTATATTTCGTAAAAATAAACGCAGAGGAGCGTACCGCCCCTATGGGTTGTTGGTTGTGCCGTAACTGCAACATTCCTTTCTTACAAATGGTTATTTCGGAATAGCAGTAGGAAGCGTAGAACGGTTCGTATTAGAAACGACATAGCGGTCAGACAAATAGGGAACCAATCGGTTACGGCTGGCAGTACAAATTGTACTTTGCATTGAACGTAGAAATTAAAAGAAAATAGAAAATGCTTGGTTGAACTAAATTACTCGTTGGAGAAATAGTTTGCTATTAACTAAACTAGTCTAAACTCGACTAGCCAAATAAGTTGCACGTCACCAGAACTAAGATTAAGAATTCTGTTCAAAATGTATAAAAATAAATCGTTTTACGTTGTATAAACTAAGAAATCCTCAACACTTTAGATGTACTGTAGCTAAGGTGACCACACTACTACTAAGAAAAATAAATTATACATATTGTGTTAAATTATTTGGTTCAAACACTATTTTTCAAATTGTTTGTTAAAGACATTAACATTACTATGATTTTCAAATATTTTGTGGCCAGACGAAAAATATTAAGTACATACTAATTTTTCTGTCATTTGCAATCAAAAGCGTTTTACGTTGTATAAACTAAGAAATCCTCAACACTTTAGATGTACCTACTGTACTAAGGTGACCACACTACTACTAAGAAAAATAAATTTTAAATATTGTGTTAAATTATTTGGTTCAAGCACTCTTTTTCAAATTGTTCGTTGAAAGACATTAGCATTTCTATGATTTTAATATATTTTGTGGCCAGAAGAAAAATATGAATTACATACTAATTTTTCTGTCATTTCCAATCAAAACCGTTTTATGTTGTATAAACTAAGAAATCCTCAACACATTAGATGTACTGTAGCTAAGGAGACCACACTACTACTAAGAAAAATAAATTGTACATATTGTGTTAAATTATTTGGTTCAAGCACTCTTTTTTAAATTGTTCGTTGAAAGACATTAATATTTCTATGATTTTAAAATATTTTGTGGCCAGAAGAAAAATATGAATTACATACGTAATTTTTCTGTCATATTCCATCAAAATTGGAAATTAGCAAATTGTAAATAGTATCCCTTGCCATTTGGTCGCAAAACAAGCTTATACAGAATCTTAAAGAATATGATGCTATTATCTACTCTATCTAATGGTGGATATTTAATATTCCTGTACGTTTTTAAGAAATCGTAATTGTAATTTTTCAAAAGAATTTTTTGTTTGCATTTTTTTTTACAAAAATATGTTGATTTACCCGGTGAGATCAGGTGTGAAATTCTGTTTTTCAAAATTACAATGGTATGTCCTAATCTTAAGGCTCTCGTATCCGACGCCCAAACGGCTAAATTATAGCGCCAATCGTTAAATGCTCGCTACCATTCGGTTCCGCAGGTCCTTATGCAACTGCAATCGGAAAGGACATTCAATATTTATGCAAATTTTGGTGTGGATTACAAATATAGAAATGCTTTCCGATGGCAGTTGCGTCTGATTATTGTCTGCTGTAATGCATTATAAAATATAATTAAATTTTAACTATAAGAGCACAAGTTATTTTCTTCTGAACTTCTCTAGACTTGCACTCTGGAGTATTGTAGTGCGTGTTTGTAGTGAGTTGGCAACCGTGTTGACAATAGCGACGATTGTGAAAGTACTATATCATCGACTAGAAAACTCAAACACAGTTCAGTTTGAATTTTTGTACAAATAGAAAGTAATGCATTTATTTGTTTAAACTAAATAAAAAGAATTTGACAATTTCCGACTTGATGAGTTGCACATTTTTCTTCTTTAAAAAACTACGTTTGACATCAATTTCTTCTATATCAATTTCTTTTCTCTCTATATCTAAAAAATGAACTTTATTCCTTAGAGTTTTAGAAATAGAGATTCTTTCGAAATGATTTTTAGAAGATTTGTTATGTCTTGCTAGTTCTGTCTACAAAAACACCAGTCCACTGTAAACATGCCCTTGATTTTTTTTCTGTTACCGTCGTCGTCCTTTTTCTACAAACTCCTGTGACAGGATTTGGCCCACAACAAATTTATTGGACCCGTCCCACTTTGCCCCTAAGGATAAAGTAATTTAGACGGACAAGTCCTTCGGCTTTATTTATTTATTTATTTATAGCACGCTCTTGGTCAGGTCAGCGTCTCGAAGATAAAAATGCCCAAAACCAATACATTTCAAATAAGATCGACTACACAAAAATAACTGATTGAATAAGAAGTGTTGTTAGTGATAACAAGCATGTCGTATTATTACCGAATGCAATGTGTGTGTGTGCGTGCAGCTTGTTCCACTTCATTGCCTTTTTATCAAATCGTCTCAAATGGAAAATCTAAAGCACAAGAGACTAATAGTATTGAATGATCGTAGGTATGTATTTCTTATATAAACAAAAAAAACTAACAAAGAAAACCTGCAGCCTGTACACAGAACACGAACTCTTTTCATAAAGAATTTACAAGTTTTTCTTTAATAGTAGATTACATTACAAAAGCTGTAACTAGCATATTACGTGCGAGTGGAAACTTAACATATGAGTTTTGTTATTTTTCACGAGCACGTAATATGCGTTACAACTCGAGTATCGTACATAAGTTTACCTACGACCGATGATTACAGATCCAATCACTTACTTTAAATAAAGGAGAAATATTGCGACAGGAGTAGATGTATTAGGTTAGGTTAGTATATTTGACAGTTCAATAAAAATGTATTTTTCTACTTTGCATTCACAATGCACATTGTAACATTGTTTTCAGTGTTACAATTAACACATTGTAATACCGAAAACAGTAACATTTTTGTCTGATTGGTACACAGTGATATCAAATGCCATATGTCAAACGTACAATACATAACCCAACATAACCACACACTGCATATTCTTAATCGCTTGCAATCACATAAACTGCGAAATATCAATATTCTATACATATTTAAACATGGATGTAGCCTGCTATAGTATGGCCAAAGGATTGGGGCTTTCTTAGTTTTGCTGTGTTCATCAAAATACGCCAGCATGACGTTTACGGTGATGTTTTATGACTCTAGTAAGTGATCGTTATCATTCTTTTCAACTGAATATCAAATCCCCTTTTCAGATATAATTCAAGGACCACATTTACTTTAATAAGGTATTATGCGAAGATCAAACCTACATCGTAGATACGAACGATTTTAATTACTGCTGCGAGATTGTATATGCGCAATAAATGGTTTATCAGCACACACGTACGAAGCTATAGTACATTTAAAGTGTAGAAGATTTCTTAGTTTATGTAACGTATAAGTTTTCGGTAATATTTTGGACGCTTGGATGCTCGGTTCAATTCATATTCGTTTTTGTCCGTCGCTTTCGACTTCGTCTTAGTTCTGGTTGTGTGCAACGTATTTGTATTACCTCCATCACATGTAATTTTATTAAGTATAATTTATTCTAATAAACTACTTTGCCGAAATTAGAATTGGGTTTCAATTATAAGTGCTTGTAAATATATAAGCCGCAACGGCTACGTAGCGGAATTAGGTAGACACCGCTATTACACGTTAAGCGTTATAACAATTCTTTAGTAAGTTCTTCTTCTTGAAGTAACTAATCAGTCACCGCCAAACACTTCTATTCTGATTATTATACTTATGAAACCACTATTTTAAAGTTATTAACTTTTTAGGTTAAGTTTCATGTATTTATCACAGTAGGGTTAAAACTGTTGCCCATAGCTCCATTAGGATCATCGTTGTGACCTCACTGAATATTTATTTATTCAAACTTGTAGGCTAAAGTAGAGTAAAATTATTCACAATTTTGTCATGATTTTATCTCATCGATTTCAATTCTCAATCTCATCTGATCTCACCCTTAACGAAGTTGACAGTGGTTGACAGTTACTACAGTGCTGCCACGTGGTACCCGCAAAATACCCTAGATTCTAATTTAGCGCGATATAGTAACCACAATTTCTAAACTTATATAAAATTAATGACGTAAAGTAGAAAAAATAGTATATTACACTCGTTTTATAAGACGTATTGGCGCACTCGTTCTATTTGGGCACTCCTCACTACGCTCGTCGTGCCCAAAACAACTCGTGCGCCAATTTGACGTCTTATAAAACTTGTATAATAATATACTATTATCTATTGCTAGTTACTCGCGCGACATCTATTTCAACTGTGGGGAACTGCATTTGAACTGTTGTGACAAGAGGGATATTATAATCAAATAGGAAAATATGGATCTACATTTGCGTTGTGCTGACGTTATGTCGTGTGTTAAAAACACAAAAGCACAACCAAAAGCACATCTTTGTCATAAGCGATATACGAGTCAGTCCGTGACGTAAGGGACATTTATACATACGGTCGTGGGTAAAACATTTTATATAGTCACAATTTAGTTTGGAATATTGTTAACTGTTGAAGAAAATCCTTCGCATAAATTTAAATTTATGCGGTCCTACCAATATCGAAAATATTGCGGACGCACGAATTCATAAATATTCAAATGTCATACAGATACTACCAGAAATAACATTGTCCGATGGGAGACGCGATTTTTCAGTGGACCGTAAAAAAAGGTTCATGAATAATTTTTAATATTCGATGGGATATATTTTGTACGTGTCCTTTTTTTGTTTCAGATTTTTGCAGCAGCGTCAACAAACTGTGACCTTAGACCAGCGCCACCTATCTCAACTAATGCTGTTCGTCTACCAAGGAAACTAAAACGAGGCGTCTAAACTAAAATCAGTTGCTCACGACCAAGCAACTAATCCGGCGACTGGTTGTAGGCGATCACTCCATTAAAACAGTACGTAAAAGGTGAGTTTTTTAATGTGCTAATTAGCTGAACTGGTTTATATACCCTGCAAAATATTTTTTTTTGTTTTCCTGTCTTCAGTACAGCTGAATACGTATTACTAAAGGACCTATCAGATCTCTAAATAGTTTAGTAGCGAAGTAAATCTACTAGAAGAGTAAATCGTATTTTGGAACTCTAAATCAATGTAGGACGATGTATGACTAAATTGTGAATTGTACTGAAAATTTAATGCGAAGTATAACATAATTGTAGAATGTTGCCGTAGTGATATGCAACCACATTATAGTGTAGAAATAATGTTTGAATGTAAACAATTAA
Source organism: Aphodius sticticus (assembly GCA_963966075.1). Lineage (NCBI taxonomy): Eukaryota > Metazoa > Arthropoda > Insecta > Coleoptera > Scarabaeidae > Aphodius > Aphodius sticticus. Next base: position 2,241,416 of record OZ014507.1, read on the forward strand.
GGTGAATTTTTACAAGGTTGGTACGATAAACGTAAATATGAGAATCTAATGGGCAGATCTCGGTAGTAAATTACTACCTAGAAATTCGACAGAGTAAAAATTTACTTGCCCATTAAATTTGTGATGTGTTGCCTACGCACCAGGGTAGTCGGAAATTGGCAAATGCGGTTTTTATATTATCTAATAACATTAATAATAATAATGAAACTGAAAAAGTATTGGGATTTAAAACAATATGAAATAAAGTTAATGATCTTTCTTATTTCTTCAATATTAATAACAAATAATTGGAATCAAAGTCTGGGATACTGTTAAACCTGGTAGCTATATGAAACGATAAAGGAAAAAATAAAGAAGAATGTTGCTGACGTAAAGGTAGCTTTATTATGATAAGATTTGCACTACCTACTATAAATTGACACTCACTTGATATACATAATAAAAATTAACATTTATATTCCGCCACGAGTTTTGCAAACGTTTCAAAAACTAATTACGGATGACGATGATTTGCTAATACTTATGTTTTCTTTGTTAGGTTGTTTATAAAAATATATCTTTTCTATTATAACAATTAAAAGCTGAAAATCGCTAAACATTGGAAACAACTCACTCGAGCTGGTCGTCATAGAAACGCGTAGATGAAATTTTTTTTCACACGCGTTTCCATGACAATCTTCTAAAATATCGTCTATAAGCTTCATATTTACTGATATAAAACGATGAACGTCAGTAATAAACAATTTGACGCATGTAGTTTGTTTGTATTAACCGCACGGCGTCATAAGCTTTCACCCTACGTCGACAGATAAGAAAATGAACTAATTTAATAACGTTATTTCTTTAAATTTAGTGACAGGATTGAACAAAACGCCGTACAGAACTCGTGAGAAACCACTTCACTCACTTGTAGGTCTTTCCGCATTCGGCTACGGTTCGTGCGGAAATCCGACATACGCGGTAGTGAAATCGGGGATGCAAGGATTTACTTATACTGTAAATCATTATGATGTCATTATGACAACTTTAGGCAGACGTAACCTCAACATTCCATCGACAAATAGAGACATCTCTGTTGTGGTAGCTCAAATAAGTCTTAAGTAGACACGCAAAACAACGAATAAAACAAATGTTAAGCAAATATCGCGGATTTGGATAATATAATCACCCTCGTTCCGGGAGCTGCTTTAAACGGCAAAGTAAATAAATACGGGAATTAAAATCGTCGGAATTTATTCTAATGCGATGCAATGAATTACGCTTTTAAAAGCCGCGTAGTCGGGCGGGCCCTCAAAGCAAGGGGCTTCGGCTGCTGCACGGCGGATAAGGGTAGCAAAAGGGAAAATGGGAAGCAAACGCTGCTTTCCGTTCAAATCAATAAACTGTGCGAGATCCACGGAGAAGAAGAATTCCGAATGGATATGTTTGAATAACATAAAAGTAATCTCGTTTTAATGGCTCATGGCTCGACTACTATCTCCTAAGATTAAAGCTTCGAGCATTTATTTATTGCGAAAGGCCAATAAGTACCGAAGTCCGCCGCCAGGCGACGTCGCTTCAGTGACCATTCGTGAAAAGACAGAGAAGTACCAATTGCAACGCTGGTTATTTATTAGTCAGCTACACAGTGGAAAAAATTTCGTTTTTTGCTTCTATTGATGAATGCATTGATTACCATGGCAATTTATGATAAATACATACTCCCATAAATAAAGTATTGTCAATAATTGAAACTCATTTTTTATCTCAAGAAGTGCTTGGTTTCTTAGCTAGGAATATAGTTGCAAAGATTCCGTAATGATTAATTGAAATATGTATAAAGAACATAACATGTTATAGCATAGATATTTGTATATTATGCTGGATACAGAAATGTGCCTGGTTCAAATCCAGGTCGTGGCTTTAATTTTTAAAACAATTTAATTTAAAATTACATCCTGCTTGTGTGTCGTCATTTGGTCTTTATATAATTTTTTAAGAAGTATGATGAGCTAAAGTATGGTTTTGACATTAATTAAGATAAGAAACTCTTTTTTTTTCATCTAGGGCTTCCAATCCTGGACAATATACTAATCCCGGGATTAAAGGTTTTATAATCACGGGATCCCGGGATTGATTCCGTTAAAAAGGCTTCCGCCGAAACTTGATCAACGTCTTCAAATTTTATTTTAGAAATAGAAAACCAAAATTGTCCATTTAAAAAGTAAAAAAAAGATGCCAAAGTGTGTGTATTGGCAGCAATATAAACAAAACGTAAACTCTACTAGATAATAACTTGCTCATCCATTATTAAATTTGCTAAACAATTTTAAGTTTTTGTAAAATGTTTCAAGAATAGTCACGGCAAGAGAAATTGATTGATGCAGTAAAATTTTCAATTTTTCATGTTAATGGAAATAATTATTTATGTACCAAGGGCATTAGACGGATGTTTATGCCCCGAGGGTGACAGTTTAAAAAGCGCGAGGGCCGATAGGCCCGAGAGCTTTTTAATTTGCCCGAGGGTATAAACATCAAGTAATGCCCTAGGTAGATACAAAATTGTATGTCCTACCATTGTAGGACCATTGTAGAACCATTGTTTTGTTCCTCCGTTCGAATAATATTAATAAATATTTTGACGTTATACAGTGACATGCGTATCTACGGGGTTGAATAACAATACAAACCATTCGGAGTTGAGTGAAAATGCAGACAATTAATTGTTAAACTTATAACCTTAATCGCCAATAATTGACATTGACGATTCAAAATTTACATTTTGAATGACAAATATTTGATATATTTGACATAACCATGCCAATCCTTTATGCCCTATGGCGCAATAAGAATCTTTATTGCCCTAGGGCGCAAAAAAAAGCTGTTTTCGTCCAGGTATCTAAGGAGGATTTTCTAACTGTAGCAAACTGTTTGCATTTTCGACGTTATTTATTGTTCAAAATTGATCATATATCCAGTGCAAGTTCGTAGAATATTAAATATTCAATTTCTTGTCATGAAAAAAATTAATATTACCTTAGACCATCTATAACTAGACGGAGTACGGCCTATCCCAATGCATTGGCTTGTTGTGGCCCAACATACCTTGTCAATAAGGTCGAATTTCGTGTAGATTCTCGTGCACATTGTTCGCGCATGCGCACAGATGCTAGATACCGCCATTATTTTGAACATATGTTTACATCGAGGTTATGAGTTTGTTTACCTATGTAGATGCGTGACTGCATGTAGATGGTACCTTGGATGGTTAAGAGGTAACAATGGGGCGAAACTGCTGCTTTTGTAAAAAGGCAGCATCAAAAAATATAACGTGTCACAGGTATGACCTTTATTACCGCAATACAGTAATATTAAATTATAACATATACCTTCTCGTAGATTTCCAACAGTTCAAGACTCAAAACAAGCTCGGATTGAAGCTACACCTATAAAAAGTCGGGGTTTTAAAACAACTGTGTTGTGTTCAAGACACTTTTCTAATAGCGATTATAAACTGGGAAAAGACGGAAGACCATAACTCTCCCGTAGTGCGGTGCCAAGTATTTTTGTTATGAGTGATCTACCAAATGAAAATACGGACACAGATAATATGAGCGATGCAGTTGTAGCAGACACTAGTGGACACACAGAGTCAACAATCACTGCCACGGCTACGAGCTTTGAAAGTGCCACACAGCGCAACACCAACGGAACATCCTTCAGCACTGCCAAGAAAAAGGAGAAAATTTGGCCTGTAATATGTAACTTTGTTTTAGGTATATTTTAACGTTATTTTATTGTAGCTACAATCCTCGATATATGGGTGACGTACATACTTCAGACTTATCTTCGTCTCCTCAAGCACGAGCAGTTTTAGCATTAGTAAGAACTACCATAAGCAAGAAAATTGCTCGAATCCGCCAATTGTCTCGTTACAACATGCGATTAAGACAAAAAGTGTGTAATTTATCAACATTAATGGAGCATATTATTTGTGTAAAACCATGTTATTAGAATCAGAAAAAAGAGTACGTAGTTCTTACACCAAGATCATTTTGTTTAAAAACCAGTGGTTAAATTATGTTCAAATAAAATATTTTCCTATTATAAGTTGTATTTTGCTTGTAGTTTATTACCCATATTCCTATTAAAGAAAATAAACAAATCGTGTATAGTACAACCAACTTAAACTTGATTTGACAGCGCTGCGCAGAGCGTAAATATAATGAGTACGTGACGTGAGTACTGCGCAACGCTCTCGATGCAACTACTCGCTGGTCAATACAGACAAATAAAATCTTACACGCAAGAATACATTTTGTCCAAACCTATAAAAAAATGGATTCTGTTGTTACTATATAAATATATAATTGCTCTTGGATGGTTTAATTGCTTTTTTAACAAATGTCACAATTATAACAGGTACTACAAATATATGTACATTCAAAAACAGAAAAGGATTTTTATTTTGTGAGGTTACCTTTCACGCCATACGCGACTACCTAATTCAAATTTGACATATAGCCGCTAGTTTAATCTGACCGCTCATTGGTGCGTTACATTGGGAACGAGAAAATATACGACTTTCGACCTTATTATCTTTGGCCACAAACAAAGCCCGTCACGCTCCCTCTAGTCATATAAGCTCGATGAATATTACTTATATGTCTTTCGGTTTTGTCTAATTGACAAAAAATTTATTTTTGATAAAAAATCTGTTTTTATTTGTGTTTTTATTTGAACTATAAGTATTTTCAATATTTTATTTTTTTTTCGCTGTATTTTATACAGCGAATATATTTTGTAGTACATCATTGAATACGGTAAAGGAATCCGTCGCTATTTTTTTTTACGTTTTGTGTTTTTTGTTTCTGTTTGATATACAGACTGTAAGTTTTGTTGCTGGTATAGTAACTAAAAAGACTTAAGCAAGCTGAAAAGGTTCATGTTTGCCTCCATATCGATTATATCTAGTTCTTGCAAAATCTATTATAGCAACACGTTGATGTAAATAAACATTTTATGCTTAATACTTAATTTAATCAAAAACCGTGCTGTTACAGCCTGAAGTTCATACGTAAAGAATATCGGCTTAATTGTTTTATTGTAGATCAGTATCCACATTTCGCTAATTAACAAAAAAATAAGAAATTGATTTAGATTTAACTTTTTCGGGATCCCGGAATTTAAATTTATAATCCCGGACTCCTGAAAAAGTTCATGGTTCAAAAAAAAGTTCACGGCGTTTTCATGTAAGCATTAATTCTGATTATTTTTTTTTGGTAAACATTCTCACCCAACAATTGCATAAATTCCAATTTATTCGCAATTCTATTGTTAATTTGCTATTAATTATAAGAACTTGTATTAATCCGACATGATTTTTTTGCAAGTTGGTGGTTTATTTTGTTATTTAACAGTTTTTAAATTTCATCATTATTTATATATATATATATATATAATAATAATAATAATAATAATAAACAGATTTATTCACCAACCAAATAAGCATTGAACAAGTCAAAAAGAAAGTACATGTAATGATATAAATGTATACATTAAACCAAATAGAACCACAATATAAATTCCAAAAAAAAAAAAATTAAATATCACTTCTGAAGAAGTCGGCCACCGAATAATAGGCTTCATCCACCAACAGTTTTTTGAGATGGTCCTTAAACTTTTTTGTTTGAAGATTCTTTAACGGATCCGGCACTTTATTATAGATTTTTAGCAGCTGCGTGAGGACCCCTCTATGGATAGTTGCAGACGTTGTCTGAGGACATTTCAGATTGTGCTTGGACCTAGTATCGTAATCGTGCTCCATTTGATACTTTTCAAAAAGCTCTAAGTAATTTTGGTGGACAAACAATGCAGCCTCAAGGATGTACATTGATGGCACCGTTAGGATTTGATTCTTAGTAAATACTTCCTTACACGAGTCCCTGCTTCTCATATGAAAAATGCTTCTTATGCAGGCTTTTTGTATTTTTAGTATTTTCATAGCATACGTGGAGTTTCCCCAAAAAATAATGCCGTACTTAATCCTGCTGTAAACGTACCCGTAGTAGCTTGTTATCGCAGCTTCTTTATTTACGGCCCTCGAGATAGTTCGGAGTGCAAAGCTGAAAGCAGATATTTTTCTTGCCAGTGTCTCTACATGTTTCTTGTAGTTCAATTGTTCATCCAAATCCACACCCAGAAATCTCGAATGATTTTGTGAGGTAAGTGTAGCGTTTTTGTAATTAATTTCCAGTTCTTGCTCACATCTCAAGCTAAATTTGACTACTGTTGTCTTATCCACATTCAGCGAAAGACCATTACATTCAAACCATTTTTCTAAGTCAGACAGACTCGATCCAATCTCGCGCGCCAATGCCTCATCCGTCTCGTCGTGAATAATTACTGAAGTATCATCCGCATACATTCCAATTGGATGTCGTAGGATCAGCGGCAAATCGTTTGTGTATAAGAGATACAAAATTGGCCCAAGAATTGAACCCTGTGGTACTCCTTTCCTTGTTGTTAACCAGTTTGATGCAATGTCGTCCCCTGTTGCCGAGTTTGTAGTTAATATCCTTTGTTGCCTCCTGCTCAGGTAGGATGTTATTATGGCGTGTATTTGACCTCTGAAGCCCATCAGCTCTAGCTTATTTAGCAATCTCTGATGTTCCACCGTGTCGAACGCCTTTGACAGATCAAGAAAAAGTCCAACAACTTTTTTCTTGTTGTTTAGAGCTTCCAGTATGGCACATATTGTTTTATAGATCGCCCTTATTGGCGATCTTCCCTTAACGTATGCATTTTGGGCCGGCGTAATCAAATTATACTTTTCCGCAAAGCATAACATTCTCTCCAGGATTGCACGTTCAAATATCTTTGCTATAGTTGATATTAGAGCAATTGGTCTATAATTACTAATGTCTGTTTTTAGACCTTTCTTAAAAATTGGTTTGACATTGGCCTTTTTTAGCTGTTCAGGGAATATTCCTTTTGTAAAGCAATTGTTTAAAATGTTGCTTATAGGCTCACTTAATACATCTGCACATGTAATCAGTACTTTCGTGGGAATACCATCCGGTCCAGTTGAAGAGGTCTTACTCAGAGAACCTATAATATTATAAATTTCTGTGGGAGTTGTGTCACTGAGGTACATAGATGATCTGTTACGAGTTACGTATTCAAGTTCCCGATCCATGTCTACGCCTCTCCCGTGGGTGTTCTGTACAAAAAATTCGTTTATTTTATTCATAGTTGTTTGTACCTCTTGTACATCGTTAAGTAGATAATTTAAGCCAAAGTTTTGCGTTTGTTTTCCCGTTATTTCTTTAACTATTCCCCATGTCGCCCTTGTTGGATTACGCGACATTTGTAAATAGCTTGAGTAGTACAACGTTTTCTTATGAAGAATTATGTCCCTAAGTTTGTTTTTGAACTGTTTGTACTGTTGAATAGGTATTAGTCCTGATTTGGTTTCCTCATATAGCTGTCTCTTTATTCCGCATTTGTCTCTTATAACATCGTCTATCCAAGGTTTACGTTTTGTTTTGTCATTCCGGTAAGTTTTCTCTCTACAATGGCTCTCTATTGCCTTTTTAATTGTATATGTTAATCTCTCTAGACTAAGAGTGGGGTCTGGGTTTCTAATTAGATCGGCCCACTGAACGGTACTTATTTCCTGGTACACCTGCATTAAGTTGTATTCGTTAAAAATTCTAACTTTTCTTTTTTCTACACCATGTTTGTTTGTACTGGATACTTGGAAGGCAAGTTCCTGTCCGTAGTGATCTGACAAAGCCGTCTTTTTAACTTCGGAAGTGTACTCATTGAAATTTACGAAAATGTTATCGATCAATGTAGCTGAAGTTGCCGTAACTCTGGTTGGTTCTTCTATTGACATCTATATATATATATATATATATATATATATATATATAAAGGAGAAAGGTATTTGTCGGGCAATTCCGTCATATAACCAATAATTCCGTCGATTAACCAGCTTTCCTTTATATATATATATATATATATATATATATATATATATATATATATATATATACAGGGTATGTATAAATTGGCGGGAAAGTTATACGTGGCGATGTTCTTCGTAAAATTCTGAGTAAACAATCTTTATACTAAAATGTTGTAGCGTCATTATTGTGCCCTCAGGAGCCATTTGAAAGAAACATAGATTTGGCAACGCTGAATCCAATAGATGTTCGTGTTACTATGCACTGTAAACAATGGGTCCGTATACCATATACATATCGGCATACTCATTAAACGTATATTCCATGTCAAACGAACGAAAAGATAACATAAAATACAATAACTAATAAACTAATTAACTAATGAACTGTAGGAATAATCACGGTAGAACGGTAGAACTGACGAAACTAGCACAAACAAGTCAAATTACTTAATTTGATTATACAACTGTCAAAAGTGACAAATGCCAATATTAAGTTACCCATGTTCTACAGTGTTGCCGAATGTATTTTTATGACAAAATTAACGAAATACCGAAATTAAAAACCAAACTTTTTAGGCAGAAAGATAACATTTAGGAAAAGAAAAATTTTCAATATTGTTCTTTATTCTAAACTGCAGCTTCTCCATCAATAGATTTCAAATAATAACACCATTCAAGAGATCGGATATCATGACTTTGGAGACCTCGTGAAGACTCAAGAAGCACGGTACAACATTTTAGATTATAGATTGCCTACTCAGAATTTTGCGAAGAACACCGCCACGTGTAGCTTTTCCGCCAATTTATACACACCCTGTATATATATATATATATACAGGGTCAGCCAAAATTACCGGAACACCCAAATAATTCTACAACGGTAAAAAAATTAAAAAAAAAATCAAACAAAAGTTTTTAGACTTTAAACAATCCATCGTTCAAATATATTTTGACTATACAGGGTGTTCATTTTATTATAGAAATCGCGTAAATTTTCTTTTTTCAAATGGAACAGCCTGTATCTTTTTACATTTTATAATTTTAGGACTAATTCTGGACATTGTTTATTAAAATAATTTTTATATAAAATGCATCATTTTTTAGTTTTAAGCAATTAATTTAAATTTGTCAAAATTACCGGAACACCCAAATAATTCGCCATCGGTAAAAAAATTTCAAAAAACATTCAAACAAAAGTTTTTGACATTAAACAAGCTATCATTAAAATATATTTTTAATATACAGGCTGTTCATTTTTTATGCAAATTTGGTTAACTTTTTTTTTCAAATGGAATACCCTGTATATTTTTACATTTTATAATTCTAAGACTAATTCTAATAATTTTTTATTGGAATAATTTGTTTATAAATTTCATAATTTTTTAGTTATAAGCAATTAGTCAAAACTCCTGAACTTCAAATTAAGAATTGATTTGAAGGATGCAATGTGGGATAGCTTACCACATTAAAACTATTGTCCTTTCAGTGATTTCTTCCGGTTTTATTGGAATATTGAGCATAAAATGAAGTAATACCTCATCTCCTAGTTATATTCAACGAAGATCTGAATAATATTTGGTTTCAACAAGATGGTGCACCGCCGCATTACGGTGTCCAAGTTCGGAATTATTTAAATTCAGTTTTCCCGCAGAGGTGGATTGGAAGGAGAGGATCCATTGAATGGCCACCTAGGTCGCCGGATTTACAAATACTGGATTTTTCTATTTGGGGCCACCTAAAGTCCAAGGTTTACACCAATAGGCTGCAAAATATTGATGCGTTGAAGCAGAGGATAGTGGACGAAGTTCAGAGTATTACTGTCGATCATTTAGTTTAGACAACTGTTTACGGGAATTTGTTGATAGGTTGGGGCATTGTCAAGCCGTTCAGGGATGGCAGTTTGAAACTTTAATTTAATTGTTTTGTTATTTTTTCTTCACATTGTTATTATTTATCCGTTCGGCTAAAACAAATGTTTTGGAGTTTTGATTAATGGCTGATAATTAAAAAATGAATCAATTTATAAAAACCTACTTGAAAAGAAATTCTTAGAATAAAAATGTACAGGACGTTTAATGAGAAAAAGGAAAAGTTTTCCATACTTCCATAATAAAATAAACACCCTGTATATTAAAAATATATTTAAACGATAGCTTGTTTAAAGTAAAAAGCTTTTGTTTGAATGTTTTTTGAAATTTTTTTACCGATGAAGAATTATTTGGGTGTTGCGGTAATTTTGACTAATTTTAATTAATTGCTTAAAACGCAAAAATGATGCATTTTATAAAAATATTATTTTAGTAAACAATGTCCAGAATTAGTCCTAAAATTATAAAATGTAAAAAGATACAGGGCGTTCCATTTGAAAACAAAAGATTTACGCGATTTCTATAATAAAATGAACACCCTGTATATTCAAATTATATTTGAACGATGGATTGTTTAAAGTCTAAAAGCTTTTGTTTGAATTTTTTTTGAAATTTTTTACCGTTGTAGAATTATTTGGGTGTTCCGGTAATTTTGGCTAACCCTGTATATACCCTATATATATATATATATAGGTAAATAAAATATAGGAATAAAAAAGAAACAATCAATGCAACAACACATTAATAAGCACACCAAATGCAATAATAGTATCTATTTAACTAAGGTTGTAAATCATACCTCGCTATCAAAATAAAAATATAAAAATAGACAAAACGACGTTCACTTTTTTTTCCTAGAAATAATATTTTACCAGCGGATCCGTGTGTATTTATGGCCGTCACGTATTTTTTAGTGCCCTGAAAAACGTGTTGTCCCAACATGCAGAGATAAAATTAAAAAATAAAAAGCACAACAAACACACTCCACAAGCGAGCGCAATACGCCCTCTGTTTTTGCGCCAGCTGTATTACAGTTTCTGTTTGTTCTGCCTTTAATTTATCGCAGATTACATCTACATGGCTTCCGCGAATAAATATTTTTTTTTTAAGTTTTAACAACTTTCGTAGCAACTGATTCCACAACAGATCACATCTGTCAATTCTGTAAGAACGGATTTTTCAACATTTGCTAAATTTCTACTACACTTAGTTCCAAAAAAGTGACGCACTTGATTTTTGACCTAACTTTAATGCAGGGCTGCGGAGTCGGTAAAAAAATTCTCGACTTCGACTCCAACTCCAGATATTTTTCGTGATTCGACTCCGACTCCAGAAAAATTGCATATAAAAATATGTTCAAATAATTATGTGTAATAAAAATCTTACATATGTAAATAATCACAAATTTGATGCAGAATAATACAACCGAGCAACATTAAATTTGCTATGAAAACCAAAGCACCACAAGGAAAAAAGAAACAAATTTAATAAATTAAATTTCTATTCTAGTATTGTAGTATCTGATTGTATTAAACATTGTGCATATCAAATTACTCACAACAAATTCTCCTGCAAGGATGCCCTTACATAATTTCTAATTATTTTCTAAGCTGAAAATAATCATAATTATTGCTGCACAGGTAATCTGGATAAATGATTATTACAACATTGAACTAGTTCTCATATAGCCCTATAGCCCTAGTTCTCATATACGAGTTTCTGTATATAGAGAGTTGTGTGAAAATTTACCTCTTCCTCCTTCACCAGTGATCACGCGATGGGGAACATGGATTGAAGCTTGTATATTTTATGCAAATCATTTTGAAACAATTGAAAACTGTAACTGTGTAAAAAAATTATTGAAATACCAAATTTGCATGAACAGTTTAAATATGTAAAGGAACATTTTTCTAAATTAACGGAGAAAATACAATACTTTCGAAAACAAGGCCTTTCGATTAAAGAGTCGGTTGATACTTTATCTTTCCTTTTGGAGAAATTTAAAGAGCTTCCAGGAGAGTTCTGTGCTTCATTTAATAATAAAGTTCGGGAAGTCTATAAAAGGAATCCAGATTTTAATATTATACAGCAATTAGCAAATAAAATTATAAATGAAGAACTGAAGGATAAGTATGAAACTTTACGTCCATATTTTAATTATGCTTTACTGACCAGTTGCGATGTGGAACGTTCATTTTCAAAATTTAACAGTATTTTACATCTAAAAGGACATCATTTACAGAAGAAAATTTAGAAATGGTTGTTTTACTTGCCATAAACTGTAAATATCAATTCGAAAATTACCAATAATATAAACCTTATTTTTATCGTTTTTTTTTTTTTGTATGAATTCGTTAATATTAAAGATATTGTGCAGGACCTCGCTGCGGTGTGCTCTTCGAAACACAAATATGCCAAACGCATTTATATTGAGAGCAGTAACAGCACGCCACTGTCGCACTAGTTGCTTCGTGTGGTGGGGCGTTCGTTTCCTAAACTGTCCGGGGTCTGATTATTAATTAAAAGTACTATAAATAGGTCCACACATTCGAATGTGTTACATCAGAAAAACAAAAATAAATAAATCCGCTAACATTCGACATCAAAATAATAAAATGGTTTTGTTTAATGGCCAGTAGGTTACAAAATGTATAATACGTATTTTGTTCATATTCATATTTATGTTACACTTATAAGATTTATTTTACATTATTTGTTATAACCTTAATACAGAGTATTTTTGTGTTATATATTTTTACTTTCTTTAGTTAAACAAATATATTTAATATGTGCTATGTTGCACTGTCTGCAATATTACAGAAAAAGAATTAGAATTAGCCCGGGCCTGTGCACACCGACCGTCGTATAGCCCCATAAGCCACACCTACTGACGCTGTTTTCAGTACACTGATAAAAATGAGTGCGAATTTACAAATGAAATTTACATTTTTTTCAGTAAACCTACCCTATTTGTCGGCAATTTTACCATAATTTTAAGCAAAAATACTAAATATCATTGAAAATGCAGTGACATTCATTAATTGTACAAACTGTAGGTAAATTTGCTAACAAATTTGTAAATTTCATAATAACAATTACTTCAACGGAATAAAATTACAAATCTATACATTAAAACTAGTGTCTGATATGTAAATTTACCCTCTACTCGTGCAATTTTCCTTTCTAGATGGTAAAGTGCTACCGAGATAATTTTTATCGCGCTTGCGCAATAATGGGATATACAGTTCGAGTTTCGTTCGCCATCCGTTTGGTTGTGTTTACATGAGCTAAGTTAGAGTTTTATTGAGTGCGATTGTTATATACAACTAATCTAACACTGTTAGTGCCTCTGTGACTTATCCTTTATCGGTGTCGTGTGGAATATTTGCCCCATATGGTTCTATAGTATTAAAAGATATAATATTGGTTCATCTCTTTGTATATTATGGAGGACTTTGCAAATATATACTACAAAGTGCAGGTAAAAGTTTGCAGTCTTGATATGTATAATTTCACTTTCACTAATTGGATGTTCTTTTTAGGATAAAAGTGTTGATGATACTGACATTCTACAAATTCAAGGACTTGTGTGGTGTCCATAGGTAAGATTTCGCTTATTGTTCTTTCTTGTACATGCGGTCTTACAATCAAATTTATTACTAACATGTATAACACATACCATTTCAATCACCAATATAAAAAAATACTTTTCTATAAACACTCATTAATAACTTTACACACACTCGGTACCTCCAAGGAAAGCAGCTGCTGACATTGTTATACCCTGTATATGATATATGGACTCATGTACTTCTTATTTTGATTTCAGGTGACACATTTTGGACTATATTATATGCTGTGGTTGGATTATCCCCAGGTTATCTTACTCTGGAGACGATTTAGCTTTTTAAAAATTATTCCAAGTCGGGGTTCAAAAACGAATCAGGTGACGTAAGTTTACCATAGGCATTCCAACTTAATGTTGTTGAAATAATATTCAATTTATATTTAAAAGATATGTTTCTCTCTGTTAAGCAGATCGATTTATTTTATTATACGATACTTATGATTACATTTTTGTCAAGAACTTCTATTTATTTAATGTTAAAAATGTGTAGATATATATATATATATATATATTATAAATATGTTTCACATTTTATTTATTGTTAAAATTATAATAAAACTTCATACTATTATTTTTTGTTTTTATTTATGATCTCCACATTAATAGGATTTTACTAGTGATTTTACAGTTGACAATACAGGCTTGTCCGAGCAGTCGCAAAATCAGTTTACAAACAGTTCTTTTGTGAGAAACCAGATAATGTTTCATTGGTATTTATAATGGAGTTATCATAGCAACATATGTGGTCCATCACAAAAGTACTGATTGTTAACTGGTTTTCAGTTGCTTGGAGAAATCTAATATTAAAGTTGCAGAAAATTTACTGTACAACAATTAATTGCAATTCCGTGTTTACGGTAAATTTACCGAACGTCAGTAATTTTACTTACAAAAGTATATATAAAACCGTACACATCGGAAACCTCATTTCATATGAAAAGTAAATTTAAGCTCAAAGTAAAATTACAAACCACATGGTTTGTAATTGTCTTCGATACACGGAAGTTAAAAATGACCGCCGTGCCACACGGTAAAATTACCTTTTCAGTTTTATCAGTGTATAAGAAAACCGTCGTCATAGCGTCTCCTTTCTATACTATCTCGATGGTGCTGAGAGATAAGTCAAATTAGTAGTGCTGAAATTTGTTCGGATTTACGTTCGGATATTGAGCTCGCGTAACCAGACTGGATTTCTGTCGTCGCGTATAATATTCCCCGGTTGCTATGATCTTAATTCCTGAGTGCCTCGCTTCGGGGGTGCCAACAGTCGAGACTGGCGGGAGACCACGTGATTTATTAACGCTCCTCAGACGACTATCTTCACTTTCGTATATATCAAATTTATTTTGCGCCAACGCTCATTCTCGCCTACCATAAAAAGAATTATATAAAAAGATTATAGCCTCTCTCCATCTCAACTATAGAAGCAATTCCAGTCAGCGGTACAGACTTCAGACGAAGTTATTAATCTCTTTGAGGGGTGCTTTAATATAGTGTGTACTGAATGTTCTGCAATACACTTGAGTCGGGGTTATAGGGCGATTTGTGTGTAGAGACTTAATTATTAATTTATATCGGTTTTGGAGAATTTTTACCAATTCATATCCCGCTAGATTAATAAGAAAAAAAAGTTATTATTAGTTGCATTGGTGATACAAATTGACGATCGATATGGTTTTGTGTTCAGAATGTCATCCTGATTGAAATTATCACACAAATAATATAGGGTGCCTTTTAAATTTTCAATGATGTGATTGCCGGAAAAAAATCTGTTCCTTTTCCGGAAAAAAGAATTCCCCCAATTTTTGAGGAAAATCGGTGCCGCCAAGCACTTCAAATTTACTGTACACTCCCATTTAAAGTACATTGGAAAAATTCACCTGTTTTCCTTTTTTTTTTCACGTTTTGGATTTGGAAAAAAGTTGCGGGAGATTATCTGAAATTGTTCAGAACTTCCCAAGGATCAAATCCACAACCACTATTTGTTTTCACCGCTCCCACCCTCTCCTGCAGTACCCTAAAATTAATATAATATATTATTTTTTTTTGACAGAAATTACTATTATTGGATTATTGATGTTTTTTGGCATTTATTTAAAATTGTTTAAACAAAAATATACGATGTTACGAATATTTTTTTCCATTTTTGCAAATATTATTAAAATATTGTTTTTTGCCATTTAATTAGCAGTTGTTTAAACAATCACCATTTCTTTAAACAAAAATATATGTTGTTACGCACATTTTTTTTCTAATTTTATAGAAATTATTAGATTATTGGTATTTTTTTTGTCATTTATTAACTAATTTGCATTTGTTTAAACAAATACCAGTTGTTTAAAAAATGTATACATTGTAATGGACATAATTTTCTTTATTTTGTGCATACATTATTATTGGATAATTGGCACTTTTTTGACAATTTATTAACTAATTTGTAATTGTTTAAACAAATACTATTTGTTTAAACAAGTATATACATTGTTATGCACATATTTTTTATATTTATTGCAGATAATATTATTAAATTATTTGATTTTTTTGTCATTTATTATCGAATTTGCAATTCTTTAAACAAGTAAACATTTTTTTAAACAAACATTTACAATGTTTTTCTGTTTTTCTTTTGTAGAAATTTTTATTGTTACATTATTGGAATGTTTTTGTAATTTGTTACTTAATGTGCATTTGTTTGAACAAATAAATTTACCATAATATACAATGTTAGTACGCATTTCCAGGCAAAAATTATTATAGGATTTCTGGTATTTTTTGTAATTTTGGAGATTTTACGATATCGGTCAAACCAGTAATGTAGTTGCAACACTAATTGTTATTATAAGTTATAATTTAAAATTAGTTTAAAAAAGACAAGAAATAGGTTGATTAATAATTTTGGCCAAAAAGATACGTCAGTACCGTTGTATATTTTTGTTTAAACAAATGGTATTTGTTTAAACAATTGCAGACTAGTTAATTAATGATAAACAATGCCAACAATCTAATAATGTCTCAAAAAAAGAAAAAAGATGTCCGTAACATAGTACAAATGGTATTTGTTTAAACAATTACAAATTATAATAATAATTTCTTTTAAAAAAAGGAAAATATGTCCGCAACATTGTACATATTTGTTTGAACAAATGATATTTGTTTAAACAGTTGCTAATTGTTTAACCAATATCAAATTAGTTAATAAATGACAAAAATATGTCAATAATCCAATAATAATCTCTTCTGCAAAAAAAAATAATAAAACACGTAAACATTGTCAAATTGTAAATTTAGGGATTCTTTTGTCTCATATTTAGGCTACTATGGGGGGGGGGGGGTCTGAACACTTTCTAATAATTTCCCGCAATTTTTTTAAAAAATCCGAATCGTGAAAAAAAGATTATTGCAATGTATTTTAACTGGGAAATTTGAGGTGCACGTCTTAACCGAACCGATTTTTCTCAAATTTGGGGGATTTTTTTCTGGGAAAGGGACAGATTGGGGGGAATCGTTAATTTACCTAATGATACCACACACGACTTAGGTTTTAATTCTAAAATTAAGTGATCCAGAGCTAGATATTCCCAGATATTTTTATAGATAAATAGAATCATCTTTCCTTAAATTCAAAACCGTTTTTCTAATTTTAACAAAAGAATCTATCAGACACACGACGCGCGGCCCTATCTAAAAAAAAAACACACACACACACAGACCATCGATTTCTGTGGATATTTCGTTGGCAAATCAGCAAAAAACCGCACCCCGAACAGTGACAAATTTCATTTCAAATCCAGTTTTGCCGTGAGTCCGGCGCGGCGGTAGGCATCGCCCGCATTGTGTTCTTGACGCGTGAAGTATCAGAATAGTCTGTCACTGTCACGCATCCGACACACACCAAGAAATCTATCCAGTACACACCGTTTCCGTTCGCAAACCACCCTGTCGCACTTGGCTACACCCTACACGGTATGCGCATCGCAATATATGCGGGTCAATTTGATTGAAGGCTTCATTTCTATAATTTACATATTATGTACGTATACAAACAGAAGAGCGTATGTATCTATGTATAGTTACCTAGATCATCACATAACTAACTATATAACTAGGGGTGATTGTCTGTTTCGAAACTGTGGTTTATAAGCGTAAAAGTACAGCACTGACGATAACGGAGCAAATATTGCACAACCTACCCATAAAGGATAAAGAAGTACTAAAATTTGTCAAATTAGTTGGATATAACAATAATAAAACGCTAACTTATCTGCTGTAAACACCAACAAACGACTACTACTTACTGTCTGACATGTACATTGTTAGACAGTTGTTTTAATATATAGATATGAAATTTTATTCTGTTGGGGAAATTTTTATTATGAAATGTACAACCTTGTACAATTAATAAATGTGTATTTTTAATGGGTTTTACCTGACCAAAGGAGTAGATTTACTAATAAAAAATGTAAATTTATTTTGTAAATTCCCACTCATTTTTAGCGTAGCACTCCCACGAGCTATACACTGATAAAACTGAAAAGGTAATTTTACCGTGTGGCACGGCGGTCATTTTTAACCTCCGTGTATCGAAGGGAATTACAAACCATGTGGTTTGTAATTTTACTTTGAGCTTAAATTTACTTCTCATATGAAATGAGGTTTCCGATGTGTACGGTTTTATATATACTTTTGTAAGTAAAATTACTGACGTTCAGTAAATTTACCGTAAACACGGAATTGCAATTAATTGTTGTACAGTAAATTTTCTGCAACTTTAATATTAGATTTCTCCAAGCAACTGAAAACCAGTTAACAATCAGTACTTTTGTGATGGACCACATATGTTGCTATGATAACTCCATTATAAATACCAATGAAACATTATCTGGTTTCTCACAAAAGAACTGTTTGTAAACTGGTTTTGCGACTGCTCGGACAAGCCTGTATTGTCAACTGTAAAATCATTAGTAAAATCCTATTAATGTGGAGATCATAAATAAAAACAAAAAATAATAGTATGAAGTTTTATTATAATTTTAACAATAAATAACATATGAAACATATTTATAATATATATATATATATATCTACATATTTTTAACATTAAATAAATAGAAGTGAAATAAAATAGGAACCCATGGACTGTACTTATCTACATATCGTATAAAAAAATAAATCGATCTGCTTAACAGAGAGAAACATATCTTTTAAGTATAAATTAAATATTATTTCAACAATATTAAGTTGAAATGCCTATGGTAAACTTACGTCACCTTATTCGTTTTTGAACCCTGACTTGGAATAATTTTTAAAAAGCTAAACCGTCTCCAGAGTAAGATAACCTGGGGATAATCCAACCACAGCATATAATATAGTCCAAAATGTGTCACCTGAAATCAAAATAAGAAGTACATGAGGCATATATCATATACAGGGTATAACAATGTCAGCAGGTGCTTTCCTTTGAGGTACCGAGTGTGTGTAAAGTTATTAATGAGTGTTTATAGAAAAGTATTTTTTTATATTGGTGATTGAAATGATATGTGTTATACATGTTAGTAATAAATTTGATTGTAAGACCGCATACACAAGAAAGAACAATAAGCGAAATCTTACCTATGGACACCACACAAGTCCTTGAATTTGTAGAATGTCAGTATCATCAACACTTGTATCTTAAAAAGAACATCCAATTAGTGAAAGTGAAATTATACATATCAAGACTGCAAACTTTTACCTGCACTTTGTAGTATATATTTGCACAGTCCTCCGTAATATATAAAGAGATGAATGTACCAATATTATATCTTTGAATACTATAGAACCATATGGGGCAAATATTCCACACGACACCGATAAAGGAGGCACTAACAGTGTTAGATTAGTTGTATATAACAATCGCACTCAATAGAACTCTAACTTAGCTCCTGTAAACACAACCAAACGGATGGCGAACGGAACTCGAACTGTATATTCCATTATTGCGCAAGCGCGATAAAAATTATCTCGGTAGCACTTTACCATCTAGAAAGGAAAATTGCACGAGCAGAGGGCAAATTTACATTTCAGACAGTAGTTTTAATGTATAGATTTGTAATTTTATTCCGTTGAAGTAATTGTATTATGAAATTTACAAATTTGTTAGCAAATTTACCTACAGTTTGTACAATTAATGAATGTAACTGCATTTTCAATGATATTTAGTATTTTTGCTTAAAATTATGGTAAAATTGTCGAGAAATAGGGTAGGTTTACTGAAAGAAATGTAAATTTCATTTGTAAATTCGCACTCATTTTTATCAGTGTAGGTAGTAGATACGCAAAATATGTTAAAAAGTATTTTTTTTTATTTTTTTATATCACCTATTAAGTTTTCGATATAAAGGCATAAAGAAAATAAATTTTCTTCCACATTCGCTAACAATAGGGTTATATACTTAGGTTATTACTATGCAAAGTTGACTAAACCATCATCACATATTAAGTTAAGACATCGCGAGCGATCGACCAAAATTGGCTTCGCGATCGACTTGTTGGCCACCCCTGGTGTATGCAACCAAAATAACAGTTTTGTATGTCCTTACAGACCATTGTTCGTCGCCCGCCGACCCTTACGAAGTCCCGTTCGTTAATTTCTTAAGTTAATTCTATAACATTCACAAATTATTCGAACAGAAACTACAACCTCAACGATAAATCTTCTACATAGAAAAAACTAGATGATTAAATATTACAGAGCAACACTAAATTTCGGAGGCTTTAAAAACGGTTGACGCACCATTTTATATCGAAATAAATATCCGCAGCCCCCACCGGGATCATAATGAAATACATCATTTATCATTTTGATTAAGGATGCTTATGTGGCAGGAAAAAGTATACCGTATATATATCCGCCGTATACGATATACTCAGACGAATGTATTTCTTATTCCGTGTCATTAGGCATCGAATGGGCCGGCTCTATTTGGGCAGGCAGATTCAGGCCGCTTCTTCCGCGTCTATTTCTCTCTCGCTCTCTCTAGCGCGCCATCTCTCTCCCTGGTGGAAACCCCCGTTCATATTTCTGTTGATGATCCATAATAAAAGCCCGTCCGTATGCTTTCTTCCCTTCCTGTTGAAAAACTGCCCCGTAACGAGCCATTTCCTGACTGACACCTGCAGGCGTAAAAAATAGAGGGATATATATATTTCCGGATACGGGATGTTTACGTTTTGATGTCGTAGATCCGTCAAGACGGATTTAAATTTTGTAGGTTATGTAAGACGCCCATAAACACGTTGTTTTTTTTTTATACAAATGTGTACATGTGTGAATATAAACAACTATGTTGTGGTAATAGTATATTACATTACAAGAGCTGTAACTAGCATATTACGTAAAGTTAACATACGAGCCGCGAAGCGGCAAGTTTTATTATTTTCCGAGTACGTAATATGCGTTACAGCTCGAGTATTGTACATAATTTTACCTACGACCGACAATTTCAATAAATTGTATCAAAAATTAAATAAATAAAGGTAAGGATATTTGACGGTTAACCAATGTATTCCCGCGACATCTATTGCAACTACGGAGAACTTTATCTGAAGTATCGCCCGAAAATTCCAATACAAATTCAACATAAATTTTCACGTATGTTACAGCTCGCGTATATTGGCACTTACCTACGACCGAAAATTTCATATTTGTTTCAAAGTGTACTAATGCATTGTTGAGAGTATTTTGATATCTATTTTATTAATTACTTTTATTATTTGAGCGACTATTTTAATGGAACGATGTATTTACTTCGTTCAGAAAAATATTTGTGTGTGCCATTACAAATTTTAATGTTGACGTCATTTCCGGAAAAACCGGAAGTCATACTTACCACACGAGTATCCCCAAAAATGGCATTTTTGCTTATCAACAGTTCACAAAATTTCGTTCGCCCAACGTCATATATAAAAAAAATACATATTTGTCAAAACAGTAGAAGATAAAAAAAGTTAAAAGTACACTGATTTGGGAAAATATTGGAAACTAAATTCAACTAAATCTAATAAAGCAATAGGTTAGTAAGAAAATTATCTTCAGCCGGGCTGAAGTTAAAATACCCCCCACCGTAAAATATTAAAAAACAAATGAGTGAACCGATTTTGCCCATTCACGAATTTGTATACCAAATTCCAAATCAATTACATACTTAAAAATTACGGCGGTTATCGTGTACACAGACGGACAGACAGACGGACATAGCTAAATCGATTCAGTTTTCAATGTTGATCAAAAATATATATACAAGTGAATCGGTCGGTTCGAAAACACTACCAGTCCAAAAAGTGAGTTCTGGGAAAATTAACAAAATTATTTTGTCAGTGCAATATCTTGAAAAGTATAGCAGTTAGCTATTTTGTGCCAACAGACAAACTATAAAGTAGTTCACAGAGAATTAAATGTATTACATATTTTATTTATATATGCATTAAAAGCAGAGCTATGATTAAAACAATGATCATGGACATGTACTGGTTTTGAACTCGACGAAAAAACAGCGTACATTTTTAACAATATTTATTTATTTAAAGCATTTAAATAATATTTTTATTGTTATGTAGGTATGTATAGTGTTTTTGGCGTCAAAAATAAATTCCTTAGGTATTCATTTCATATTATTATACCTATTTTCCGAAACGCGTTAGTAATGCAGCAAAAGCAAACATCTGCATACTTCGTACAAGGATATTAATTCCTTGTCGAAAGTGAAATATAAAATGATATCTCGTACTATGCCTCGAAAATAATTTCTTTCGACAAGAGAAATGTATTTTTCTGTGGAGCATTGACGGTATGAGTATGTTTTCGTCAAATATTCGATCAACATTCGGCGTAGTTATTTTACAGCCATAATAGAACACGTTTTTGTCCAGCCGGCCGGTCCGCTTCGAGAATTTGAAACGTGTTTTCTTAGTGCACATGTACTAAGTTTCGAATCGGAATAACATTTTTATACTCTCGGAATTTTTAAGCGTTGACTTATTTATAAAATATAAATCTCAGTTTAATTTGCTTAGACGAATAATATACTGGGTATTAAAACAACTTAACAATTTCTTTTATTACTGCAACAAATTAAATTGAAAATTCTAATACTTCTAGTACTGTTGTTGGACTAAAATTCTTTGTTTTTTTTTAATTAAGGCTTATATTATCTAAATAGACACCAGATCTAACGATGATATTAACTTAACAAAACCGAAGAATTTTTAAATGAAGATTTGCAAACAAAAACTTATTTGTTGATTTATCAAATGAATCGGTCGGTTCGAGAACACTACAAGTCCAAAAAGTGAGTTCTGATAAAATTAACAAAATAATTTTATTGGTGCAATATCTTGAAAAGTATAGCAGTTAGCTATTTTGTGCCAATAGACAAAATATAAAGTAGTTCACAGAGAATTAAATGTACTACATATTTTATTTATATTTGATTAAAAGCAGAGCTGATTAAAACAATCATCATGGACATGTACTGTCTTTGAATTCGACGGAAAAGCAGCTTATATTTTTAACAATACTAGTTTATTTAAAGCATTTAAATAATATTTTTATTGTGTTGAAGGTATATAATATGATGTAGGATTTGCATGAAACTTATTTCCCGTAATATTTGAAGATTGATAATTAAAAATGTCCTGTCAGATTTTTAAAATAAATTTAAAATGGCGGATTATACATGATTAGTCAAAATTACCGGAACACCTTAGTAATTCTTTAACCGTAAAGAATTTCAAAGAAACATTCAAACAAAAGTTTTTTGGTTTTAAACAAGCTACCTATATATTTTCAATATACAGATCTTCATTTTATTCTGAAAATTTGGTAACCTCTTCTTTTTCTAATAGCACAACCCTGTATATTTAAAAAAATTTAATTCTAAGCGTTTGTAAGAATCTTTTTTTTTTATAAAATGCATCATCTTTGAGTTATGAGCAATTAACCGATCATTAACGGATAAAAAAATAAAAAATCAAGAAAAAATAACTAAACTATGAAATATGTAGCATAATAAATTAAATATTCAAGCTGGCAAATTAAATAAATGTGTATGTATGTGGGAAAATATTCTTAATTTGAAGTCCGGGAATTTTGATTAATTGCTTATAACTAAAAAATTACGTATTGTATTTAAAAAAAAAATGATTTCTATAAAAGAATTAATCCTAGAATTAAAAAATGTATGTTACCAAATTTCCAGAATAAACAATAGTTTGTTTAAACACAAATTTTTTGATCATAACTCAAAAATAAGGCATTTTATAAAAAATCATACAAAAGGTTCATGAATTAATCTTAGAATTAAAAAATGTAAAGTTATACAGGCTGTTCTATTTGAAAAAGGGAAGGTTACGAGATATCCAGAATAAAATGAACCACCTGTATAATAACAATATATTTAAACGATAGATAGTTTAAAACAAAACAACTTTTGCTTGAAAAATTTAATGTAATTTTGACTAACCCTATACATATATGGCGATATGATAGAGTATGATATAGAGTTTAAAATTCTAAATTTTCACCAGTTACATACTTGTGGACTTTTTTAATTTTATTTATCTTTTTGCTATTGATTATTGATCATATTGATTACTTCGGCGTACCTCAACAATGCTTTGAATGCAAATTACGAAGTTGGCGAATGTTTACAACTGATATCAGTAGAAACGCGTTGAGCGAGCAAGAAAGCACTGTTCTGGACTTGTTTATTTCGCCCAAGCATCCACTTTATGTCTATTCGACAGAATAAATCATAGTGAACATTTTTGCTATTTCAGTTAAAAATGGCCAATTTTGGACTTGTATCTACTGTTTTCGAATTCGCCGATTCAAGTCTATACCTGCCACGCTTCGTTTAGGGTGTTACGAATGTTGTGACAAACTCAATATACCCTACCACAGTAAATGTGGGGGTATAAAAATGTTTAAATACGAAGTTGCTAGCAAGAGAACACGATATTTACCACCATATTGCCTTGTAGTATAGGCCCAGGGATGTTAAATTACGGTAATTAATTATTTTCGTAAATTCCCGTTGAAATTATTAATTTAATTAATTTAATTATTAATTTCAAATATTAAATTACCATTTAAATACAAATTAAAAATGGTAAATTTCGCTGGCTTAAATTACCGGGTAATTAAAAATTCAAAATGTTAAATTAAACCCACGTTAATACCGATCACTGTAGGTTATGAATGCTATTTAAGTTGATAAAAATGTTTGGTAAATAAAAGTCATTATTTTGTAGATAACTAGCAATCTGACAAGGATGTTAAATTTCCGTAATTAATTTTTTCAGTAAATTACCGCTGAAATTAAAATTATTAGTTTCAAATTTAAATTACCACGTGATTAGAAATTGCAATTGGTAAATTATATTTTCTTAACTTAACCGGGTAATTCAAAATGATAATTTACCGTTGACAGTAAGTTGTGTAAAAAAAAAATTGGGTACAGTCTTATAAGTCATTATATTGTAGATAACCACCAATCGCTGAAGCTTTTCCTGATTTAATAGTAGTAATTCATTATTAAAATGAAAGCAGGAACTACAATAAAAATATTTTTTATACCAGCAATTTATAAAATGGACAGTCTAACAGCATAATTATAGCATAAAATACTGTAATTTATTACCGACTCACAAAACGACAACGCCCGGTTTCACAAATAATGATCACTTTTTATCCGGATCACCAGAACATTTCTTTAAAGCATTAATATGATAGTAGGTAGATGGCTTCTGACTAAAAATGTGCATTATTGGCTCCGTTGAATTAAGTAATTAAAAATCCAGAAATTACCATTAAATAAGGTAATTTATCTAGTAATTTACCCGATAAATTACGCTCTTACATGCCAGGCCTCCCAGGCAAAGCACAAACAACACTGCTTCGAAGTGGTGGGGAGCATTCACGCAAGTACTGACAGAAGATTTTTAAAATTACTTTATAAATTCCGGTAAATTACCAACTGTAATTAAAATTTTCGGTAAATTACCGGTAAATTACCAACGGTAATTTAATTGACGGTAAATTACTATCGGTAATTTAAGCCGTAAATTACGGTAATTAAAAATCGGTAATTTACCATTAATTACGGTAATTAATTTGATAATTTACGCGGTAAATTACGCTTTTACATCCCTGAGTATAGCACAAGACCAAGAAAAGAAAGCAGGCCACCCTTTTCGTCAGTTTTGTCTTTTATTCAGAATGATCAGAGCAAATCTATTCAAAAATTATGATTTAATACATCATTTTTTTCCATTATTATACCAAAAACTACCAAGTAAAAAAATTCATGTCGTTAGTAAAAAAATAGCTAAACGACAAAATTTTAGTTAAAAAATCTGATGTGGCCAGGCACATGACTTTATCATACCATATATAAAATTAATGGTTTAGCTGCATGTGATTCCATTAACCATTAACACAAATATATTAATTAAAGAAAATACACATTATGAATTAATATAATTTCAAATGATATAAAACAAACGGTGCCTTGCGCCGTGGGCGCTTATCCGAAATTGTATTTATAAATTTGAAATCTTTACGATTTACCCGCCAGTGAGTGAATAGCTTGTGGGTATATTTTTAAAAACAAACAACGATAAAACAATAAAAATGCTTTACTAAAATATTTAAAATAACGTAAAACGTTTTGATCTAAATATTATTGAATAAAACATGGACACACACAGCACGCACACGCAGCTACCGCCACCGCATTCGCCGTCTCCTTCGTTGATCGGGCTCAACGTCATTTTCATCGCTATCGTCCCGCTCAGCATCTATTTGCAGAGGTCCTGCTTTGCCTTCGTGCTTGTCCCCAGGCTGGTCAGGTGGTTCCGGCGCAGAGCTATTGTCAAAACATCACCGTATGACACTGTCTGTCATTAGTTCTGTCACAGTTCTGTCATTAGAATTAAAATCCTGGCTACTTAGTTTTAAGGGCGACACGACCGATCTCAATTTGAATCTGCTCCTGCAGCCAAACTATTAATTTTACCAAAAAATGTCATAGACATAAATGATACAAAATTTCCTCTTCTTTAATTTATTATTTAGCTGTTTTGCCGAAATTACAGAAATGGCGGCTCATTTGCAAAATCCTTGAAAAATGCTTGGAGGAAACATCCAGTTCCTTTGGACCCTTTTAAGCCAAAAGCTTTTCAGCTCTAAGTTTGGTCATGAAACTTCTAAATATGAAGTTTCGTCCCGATACCTTTAGTAGTTTCTCCGGAATCGTCGCCACAAAAATCGGGTACACACACACACACATACACACACACACACATACACACACACACACACACACACAGACATTTTTTTGTACCTTGGTCAAATATGTTCAGGGGACCCAAAAAGACATATTTCCGCTAAAAATTAAAAAATTTTTTTCGGCATGATTACAATACTTTACATACTGCGTATGATAAAGTAAAAAGAATTCAACTAAAGTTAGAAAATATTATTGTGTTGAATTGGGGAGGTTTCACATCATGCCCTGATTTTGAGACGACATATGGCAAATTATTAAATTTAAAACGATTAAAAGCCCTTTTTGGGTCAATTTCAAAAAGTCACGCGATGTAGGATCCTTCGATGGGACCCTTTATCGGATTTTTTTTTGTCCCTGGGAAGGTCTGTCCAAATTCTCCATAAGCAAACAAATTCGGAGTTCTTTGCTTGTCAAATTTTTTTTTTTTTTTATTTTGTTCAAACACAGGGTGTTGTGGCATAACACCTAGTCAATGACTAACAAGTTATTTTCACTTAACCTAAACTCATAAAATAATGAGTGTTTCTACAATTTTGCCCATTGGCCCAAGTTGTTTTAGTTTGACAGTTTTTACCACTCAAGTAGACGGCGGTTGTTTTCACCTACACTATCACTGTGAATACACTACGGGTGCTCTGCTTTTAGTCACACCCGCACTAGTTCGAATGGTTTAGTTCTTTTCAGCCGACGCACTAGCGCACTGTTGTCTAGCAGCTGGATGGCTTCAATGTTGTCGTGGTGGAGTAGACGATCCTCGTGCTTCTTAGCAAATTTTGATATTTCGCTAGTTACCATCTCCATGCGAAGGTCCCGATAAAGATTGGTGTTTTTGATGTACCATGGTGCACCAACAATGGCCCTTAGAACTTTATTTTGGAACCTCTGAATGAGGTTGATATTGGACTGCTTAGTGCATCCCCATAACTGTATTCCATACACCCATACTGGCTTTAATATTTGCTTGTATAGTAGGAGCTTATTTTGCACTGACAGGGCTGACCTCCGTCCCATTAGCCAATACATTTTGGGGAATTTTAGGTCGAGTTCGTCCCGCTTTTTCCTGACATGTACTTTCCACCTAAGCTTGGCATCCAGTGTCATGCCAAGGTATTTCGCTGTATCCGCGTATGGAATATCGTTCCCATTAATGGTTACTGGAATATAGTTAACTCTCTTATTGGTGTAGTTTACATGCGTGGCTTTTCCTTCATTTAGTTTGATGCGCCATTTCTTTGTCCAAAGGTTGATTTTGTTTGCAGCTATCTGTAGTTTTTTAGTTGCTTCTTCGACACTGTCACTAATCGCCAAAATAGCCGTGTCGTCTGCAAATGTTGCCACTGTGCTTTCCCCCGGAACAGGAATATCATAAGTATACAGTAGGTACAAAAGTGGTCCCAATACACTTCCTTGTGGTACTCCGGCATTGATATTGCGTAGCGAGGAGTATTCGTCATCTTGTTTCACCGTGAAGTGACGGTTCTTCAGATATGATTTTAACAGTTCTGTATATTCAGTAGGAAGCTGCTGTTCCAGTTTCTTAAAATTTTTCTTGTCAAATTGTCAAATGACGATTAAAAAGTGGTGAATTTACTTAGACTTTAACTTTTTGCGGTACAAACCGAGAAACAGTTTTCAGATCAGAATTCAGCATTTAGCTTCTAGAGATGGAGATATCACGGTAAACGAACGTCATCTGTCGACGCGTCGCCGTCGTCGTCGGGAGTCGCGTCGGTCGGGAATGAAACGTCTCGCCTCTCTCCCGCACCGCATGATGCCTCCACCGTCGTCAATTTGTCTCGCCCAATTGCTTACGCAGCAATTTAGCACGTGTCAATACATCTCAGCTCCAGTTCGCCACGTCGTCGCCACGTCATTTCACCACTGGAGGTGTGTTTTACCGCCCCTTCTACCTACCGCGACTTTCCCGTACCTAGTCGAGCCGACAGATGATGTGAAAATTTCGCCAGCCGGTGAAAAATGTCAACGGCATATAACAGGAGAGAGAAATCCCGTACAGAAAGCAGGAGAAGCGCGGTATAGAAAATTTTAAATTCGCCCGCTTTATTGGATTTGATGCGCCACTCGATACAAATCACATTATAAACACGTCTGTCAGTTATGTCGACCGAATATGTTGGAGAGTAACGGATGAATGCGTTTTAGTTACATATAATGGGTTGGAACGTTATATTTTTAATGTCTTAAGACTCTTAAGCCCTTAAGGAGAATCTACAGGGTGAGTTGTTAGTATCCCGGCGGTCGATAGTTAATAAATCGTTTTAGAAAGAAAAAAAAATGTTTTATACAAAAGTTGTTTGACTCTCCACGCAAAATTATTTTTATTTATACAGGGTTATAAACATTTAGGTGTGACGGAAAGTATGTAAATTTTTTAAATGAAACGCTCTGTATATTTTATTATATTATGAACACTACTAAATATGTTTATCTAACCGTGTATGTTGCTAAGTCACAGCGTTAATAGTTCCAGAGATATTCAACTGTTTTCACAAAATATGTGCGTTGCAGGATCTTTTTAAAAACTATGTAAAAACGACATGTTTGCCGATTTTCCCTTTAATCTATGTAAGACAATAGTCAAAGCCAGTAGGTAGATGATAGTATCTAAATATATTAGATACACCATACAGGGTATTCATTAAACTTAAAAAATGTTGTTGTTTTTCAAATGGCTCTTTCTTGAGTATTTTAAATGGAACACCCAGTGTACTATGTGTTGGCTGTAATAACCCCTTATTTCGCTCCAATTTACATATAGTATGTCATACACTGAATGTTACTAGTTTTTGTGATATTTGCAATTTAACGAAAATGTAATGCAATTGCTAACTTTAATATTACTGTGCATACAACGTATTTGGTAGTTTGAATAGCTAATTTAGAAACTATTTAACAAGATTTATCCTTATACAAGGTTACCGTTATCAACATATTAACAATTTTATATGAAGTTTTGTAAGTATATTTTGTTATTTTTGCAATCGTATGGCAAACGACCTAAAAATTTTTTTTTTCTTTACATTGCCGACTAGCGAGATGAGAGATGTTTGGCTTCAAGCTTTGGGAATGACCAAATCATCTCTCAAAAAAGTTACCTTGCCTTTATTCGTTGTCAAACAACAGGGTCGCCAACCGTCAACTTGGCCGATCAGCTGTTCGAGAGCTGTCCGCTGTTGCCAGCGCTACTAGGGATCGGTAATCATCGTGTATTTCCGAGGGTGGTCGGTGAATTCAAACGAAATGCACTTTTAATTGCAATTATCTCATAGAAAAACTAAATCAAAAGGCTCATAGCTTAACTTTATGAATCCTCATAAATTTTACAATAGGTTAAACCGAATATCTGCTTCAATTTTGACATGACCGGAATACCCTATTGTATAATACCTTGATAACCGTAATACTTAATATATGAATAAATCTTGTTAAATAGGTTCTAAATGGCTTCTTCTACAACCCTTTAAATATGTTACCCAACACACTGTATACAAAGCAATATTAAGATACTAAATAGCATAGTCTCTTGCAAATATAAGAAAAACGAGTAAAAAGAGATATACGACATAGTGAATATAAATTAAAAAGAACTTACGGGACATTTCATCTAGCAAATAATATACAGGATGTTCCATTTAAAAATCTCAAGAAAAAGCCATTTGAAAATTGTTAAAACTTACTGCATGCTACAATCACCCTGTATAACGCATCTAATTTTTCATGACATCATCATCAAGCTATGGTTTCAGTTATTATGTGACAAAATTTTTAGAACAATATCTGCAAAAATGTAGTAATTACCTAGTTCTGAAAAACGGCCTGCAGTTGCCAATTTATTGACAAACAATTGAATAACTCAGAATCTATTTACTTTTTACAGGTATAACTCAAACATTCAAGCGCTTTCAGTCACACAACTCTTGTATAAAACATTTGTTTCTTTCTCAAACCATTTGATAACTATCGACCGGGATACTAGTAACTCACCCTGTATATATCAACATAAGAAGGTCGAAATTATGTATTATATATTATCAAATTTCCCGTTTATACCTGACAAATTTGGCTTAGTTGTATCAACAACGGCTTCGTGAAGGTTGTTGATACAACTTACCCAAAAATATCTCAACTACGAAATGACTATCAAAATATGCATTTAATACTGTAAGACCAACACAAAGTATCATTTATTTTTTATCGCAGCACTGTTTCACGCAAACTCCATCCCCTATTCGTCAGAAAATATGACCTGTCTGTTTCGGTTATACTGCACAGTAAGTATATAAATAACCTTATCTATATCTCGATGATGCTACTCATCCTCGTTGTTCTTTGTCATCGCACGCGAAGGCTCTGGCTTTTACTACCCTCCGAGTTTATAGCACCCACCCTCAGCGTTTGTTTCGTATATTTTCCTATTTACTGGTATATTTTCTTCGGGGTTTACAGTCTTGCAAGTGCAGAAATTACACCGTTTTATATTCATAGAGGCGCTGTGTTGCAAAATCGCGAAACTGATTCTTGCATCTAGGGGACGCTTGTGTCGATTGAAGAGGTATTTCTTAGTTGGATTGTAGATTATTTTTGAAGGCGTGAACACCTGCAGTATGTACCTTCAATATGGATACGACGCAAGATGAAGATCATATTGCTCCGAAAGCGTGATGCGTGAGCCATAGGGATTTTCTATGGTCTCAGTGTGGAATCCGTTGAAATTGGAAATTGATACCTTTATGCGTTTGAACCGTTCAGGTGATGCGCGCTACAGGTTTCTTCCATCTTTCTCCTTTTGTCGTAGAACCGATGCGATATTACTTTCCGTAATTTAGTAGAGAATCTATTTATTGCATGTTCCTTGTGTACCGGTACATTGACAGACAGATGTATATGCATATTTTATATTAAAAAGTAATGATTTGAATTTGATATACACTGCTCAAAAAAATTAGGAGAAACTTTTTTCGAAACGTGTAACTTTGTGCTGTCGCCCTTATTCAGCATGGCCACTCTATTCGACATGTTAGCAGGGACCTTCGAGTTTCCCCTTCTGTTATTCAGCGTTTATGGAATCGGTTTCGGGAGACTGGCCAGTATGTTAGAAGAGCTGGACAAGGTCGAAATCGAAAAACTACTCAAAATCAAGACTGATTTCTTGTCCTTTCCTCTCTACGTCAGCGTACTGCCACAGCACGAGACCTCCTAAACGACCTAAGACGAGCACATGGAATAGAAATTTCTGATCAAACTGTTGGAAAGAGATTCAAAGAAACGAATTTGAAATTAAGACGACCAGTCCGAGCACTACGCCTTACGCAGCATCACAAAGCAGCGCGAATGAGGTTTGTTCTGGATCACAGAGATTGGCAACTTCGTCACTGGACGCCTGTACTGTTTACAGACGAATCCAAATTTCTTTTAACTCGTTACAACGCACATTGGGGTATTTGACCCAAAAAGCTGGCCATAAATCAAATGTCTAAATTGTGAAATTCCAAAGACTAAACCAGTTTCTGGGATAGGTAAAGGACCGATGTATTAAAAGGCGGAAAATATTTTTTCACCAGAGCCCTGCGCCACTTTTCTTTTCAGCCAAAAGTTAGATTTTACTATGGCTAAACATAGATGCACATAACTCGACGCTCTTGAAATCGGTTGTAATTTTGTGTGTTAAGGAAAAATGTGACTCTCTTTTTATACCTTCTTTAGAACCAAGTATAAACTTTCATTCGACATTGTTTTTATTAAAAATTACCCACAATTTTGTTTATTGCAGGGCCGAGAACATTCGCTATTATACGTACGCAGTTGGCATATTGTCCATGGGCATGTCTTGGCACTGACGTTTTAAACATGCGTTTTCCAATTGAGTCTGACCTATGGTAATACCCAGAATACATAACCTCTCTCGTAAGGTTTATGATTGTTCCCTTCATTGTTGGAAACTTTAAGTTGTAGCTTCCTTCTGTTTGCGAAAGGAACTATAACCATTTTACGCGGGTTAACCGACTCACAGGCACAATAGAACCCATCGAACAAAATCGATATCTAATTTATCCTAACGCCGGTGAGTTTTGTTTAGGAGAATAGAAATAGATCTAA
The DNA here is from genome assembly GCA_963966075.1 of Aphodius sticticus. Classification (NCBI taxonomy): domain Eukaryota; kingdom Metazoa; phylum Arthropoda; class Insecta; order Coleoptera; family Scarabaeidae; genus Aphodius; species Aphodius sticticus. Next base: position 2,274,308 of record OZ014507.1, read on the forward strand.
ATCAGGGAGAACGGATAGTATTAGCTCTGTACGCGATTTGAGGTGCACAGACGTGTCGTAGGGGAAAAGGTCCTCCCGAGCGATTGGGACACCTCTCTCCGTTTGGTCCGGAAGGAAGAAGTATATGTCCCGATGTCTTCTGTCGTTTTAGACGCAGTATAAAGCGAGATTTATCGCCTGGCGAAGATTTGAACCGGGGAATTACAGGAGAAGAGAGAAGAGGCCTGTAGCAAATAGATTCGAGTGGGGCCCCCGCCAATCGACAAATAGAAATATCGGTTCGGTTGAAAAGACTGCGTCAATTGTGAAATTGGAATTGGCGAGACGGCGGCGTTACCGTACGTTCAACGGAACCTACCTAACTCCAGCCAATTCCAGAGTCGCAGTGCTACTTGCCCCATTCCACTTTTCTACCCCGCTGTTACCAGACACAAAATCATCCGTTCACCGCCTGATATAAGCAATCTTAATTGCACTGATAAAACTCAAATGGCCGTTTTACCATATAAATTGATAGTAATTTTTAACCTCCATTGAAAATATTTCTTGACAAAAATGTTGAACCTTGGCTTGGAATAATTTTTATAAAATTGAACCAACTCCATGATGAAAGACACCTCTGGGGGATACTCCAAGCACAGCATATAGGGTCTGGAGGTCTAAAATGGCCAGGCCTAATAGGCCTGCGGGCGCCAATCGAGAAAAGAAAAAATAAAATAATGTGGACAGCTCGGCCAAAAACCGATGAAATCAAAAGCCTAAGCGCTGAGGATCGGAATTTAGGGCGGAAAATCGACGCCTCAGGCGCCAATTATCGCTTCTCCGGTTCAATAGGATTCAGGTAAGGACTTAACGCCTGGCCATTCCATGACTTTCCAGTTCTATGTTCTTCCACGTTCTTGTTCTTGGCTTTGCATTGTCCTGCATTAGGACAAAATTTTGACCGACGCCATATGCACCAGGCATCACATGGTCCTCCAAGATGTTTCTATGTAATTCATGGCATTTAGTCTACCAGGAACAACAACAAGATCATGTCTATACTGATCGACGACCAAATCTGTCCACTTCCTGTATAGTAGCGGCTGCGTAGCGTTTACCAGGACGTCTATATACACGTACCCGACCGTTGGCGTTGTCAAGTTGATCTGCTTTTTATGAAATTGTGTCGAATTACTACGAACTGTCACCGCGGAGCTCTGTAAAGAAGGTTTCTGTAATAAAGTCCACGACCGAGGCAAGGGAGAAAAGTACCAACAGCTCAGATCAATAATAACTAATAGTTGACAACAACTACAATAGCTGTCTATTGGCAATGGGCAGAACTCGGCTGAACAAATTAAGTAAGTATGTTTGTTTATACACAAGGACTTGAGTACAACGGTTCACTATTAGATGGAACAACATCCTGGGCGTACTACAGACTCAAGGCTGACGTCGACCTCACAAGCATAAACGCCCTTCTTAACGTACTTCTTTAGAATACATTTTGTTCACATACATTAGAGTACCAAAGTAAAAAGCTTTGTATTACATAAATAAATATGTTTAAACTGCCATAGTTTTGTACATGGAAAAGCTGTATTTGATTCGATCTTTAAGAAACGAAAGTCTAATTTTAGAGACCATCAGTCCTAAAAACTCAATTAATACGTTCTTGTTCTAAGGATTCTTCAGAATCAGTTATTATATTTTTGAGCAATTAGGAAATTTAGGAAATAGAAATTTGAAAAATGTTCGATTATTTTTTAATTATAATAAAAAAGTACAACAATTGTTTTTCTAGTCGACCCAATTTGAACAAAATAGAGGCACCGAGATAAATTATAACAACAAAAGTCGTCATTTAATATAGTCCTTCTTTTGTTGTGCATGTTATTGATGCACTTTTTAACACCATTTTATTTTTTTTCCCCTTAAGGCTGAATGGGACAGACCTTATGGATATGGGAAAATTTCATGTTTGAGGTACATAATTCGAAAGACCTACGTAGTGTCTCTTGATTGATAAAACTTTTTCCTTTTTAATTACCAATCTTTTAGAAGTATTTCCGGACACATGTTCATCTCAACCTGTTACCAAATTCACGACCTCTCCTTCCTTATCACCCTGTATGAGCTAGCTTGCTCGCTTTCCTCGCATTACGACTAACACGAAGAAAAGAACCATTAGAAACCGATGCAGCTTTTCTCTCTTTGTTAATTCCCCCCCCCCCCCTCACTCCCCTTACCAAATCGATAAGGAAACAATACGGAATCAAAGCGATCTTATAACGGATCAAGTAAACAAAGGCTCTCGGTATTCTAATGGAATTACGAACAAAACAAGACGTGCTGGATGGGCCAGCTCTAGCAAAGCTTTGTTTCTGTATACCGGGTTGGGAGTATCGGATTCAGCCAGCTCGATCAGATTAATTCTGTTGCCGAGTATTTCTTTTCTGTGACAGCTAGGGCCGTTCTATTGCTACATCATTCCGTTGACACACTTTAATTAGCGTCAGCGTGTCCACAGCTTGATTATACGGTACGTATGTTGTACTTACAATACGTCACATTGGGTTGGCGGTCGGCATTTGCTGTAACATTAGTCCAGTGGCCGGAGAAAACTGTATATTTTCCAGTGTCGTGCATGGGACACGTGCTGGTGGGGCGAGCGAGCGGCGGCTAGCCGGTCTGACTTCGGCTCATGGTGTACATACCACTACACCTGCTTTGGCGTTGGTCGAGTACAGTCGCTTGCCTTGTTTAAATTTCCGCTTCGTCGATAGATAATTTGAGCAGTTTCTTTCAATTGTGTTGTTCTTGAAATTTTGTGTGAATACCTTTTTTATTTTCCATTTCGAATTTGTTCTTCTGTTTTATACTTAGAGTTGAATTATTTTTTTATTTTATAGTTGTACTTAGTTTGAAAATCCTGCAATGAATCGTTTGCTAGCTGAGTTTGGCAATACTTTCACGTTCGTTGAGAAAGGGGAAGTGGTTTGCAATTTCTGCTCACGAAATTTAATTATTCGTAGTAAACAATGTCTTCGGGCTCATGTAAAAACAAAAAAACACATGCAAATGTATTAGGAACGTCAACTAAAAACTTTTTTGATGATTTATGTGAAACACTTATTTCTGCTAATATACCTTTCACAAAAATTAATAATCCCGTTTTTAAAAAAATTTTCAAGAAGTATACTGGACGAGACTTACCCGATGAATCCACAATTAGAAAATATTACGTACAAGGGCAATATGACAAAACAATTTCTATAATAAAGTCAAAACTATCCGATAAATACATTTGGGTTTCTGCAGATGAAACTACGGCTATGAAGCGTAGATGTGTGGTCAACGTCGTTGTCGGATTGTTGGACCCGCAAGACTTATATAAACCCTATTTAATATCTACTCAGTTTCGCTGTACCGTCAAAGCTGAAGAGATATGTGCAATAGTAAATGACGCCATAAAAAAAGTAGGAATCACAGACGCTACCAAAGTATTACTGTTTGTTTCTGACGCTGCTGCGATTATGTTAAAAGTTGGAAAATTACTTAAACAACATTTTTCAAATATTCTTCATTTGACATGTTTGGCACACACTATTCATAGAATTTGTGAATTTATTCGGGAAGAATTTCCAGACGTGAATACGCTAATAAGCACATGCAAAAAATTTTGATTGAATGCTCCTTCCAGATTGTCTCTTTACAAGGAAAAGTGCCCTAATCTACCTTTGCCACCACAACCAGTTATTACAAGATGGGGTACATGGTTAGAAGCGGCTCTATTGCAACAGATGACAATAAAAATCAAGAAATCATTTTAGAAAGATTTTTATCAATACGCTTTTTTTGGTAATAATCCTTCAGAATTTTCTAAAAACTATAAGTACAAAGTATGACCAAAATTTCAAAAATTAATCATTTACGAGTTTTTATGTTAGATAGTTTTCAATTATCCAATAAAATAACTTTACAATATTTTCACAGTTACTTCTACTTACTTCTATTACTTCTACTTCTAATTACCAATATTTTGGAGATTTTCGTCGCCAAAACCTAAAAAAAAAAAAAAAAAAACTAAGCTTGTTCGTTCAAATCAAAACAAATTAGTTTTATTTCGAAATAACAAACAAAAATAAAACGACAAATACATTAATTGGCGACGAAATACTCAATATATCAACAGTAAATTTCACGATAGTATATGCTCCAGATTTAAGCAAACGCGTCCGAATTTATAGAAATCGTGTGTAGCAAACCTTGTCGTCGCCGCAGATATTATTTACATAAATTCCAACTGAGCGCACACGTTTGTATACACACCGAGCGGTACATATACAAATACTACACCATACATACGTACGTATACGTTCACACCTACAATGCTGATGTCCGCATTCGGACGGATATATGCGGATTCAGCCGGGGTGCATGGTGCATATACACAGGCAAACGAACGAACCATACCATCGTTCAATTTGCATGACTTGCTTCGCCGAAAATGAAAAGCATTTATCAGTTTTCTGTGGCAATAAGGTGAGGTGCATTTTACGAACTGCAAAATATTGCTTCTACCAGTACTTGTGTACATATTGTGTATTACAGTGTGTCTCACAGACCGTTGGATTGTATGGAATAAAGTAGTGAAGATTTGTAGTGAAGACACTTAAGCATAAAGTGGGTTTATTTTAAAAACTATGCAAAAATGTCAGTCGAAAAAGTCAAACTCTCTTTATGGTGTCTTTCTAATATTTTGAAACATTTTTTTTTTCAAATAAACTCAGCATATCTTTCAAAATATTCAAAAATAATTTAATCTTAAGTTATTTTCATATGCCAACGTCAAAACTGACTACAATTTCATATTTCATTTTGACATATCGAAATACCTTTTTCAAATAACATTTTTGCATAAGTTTGAAAATGAAGGTACTTTACTCTTAAGTCATTTTCATCTTTTTGACATTTTGTACTTGTGACCGGCTCCGAAGAAAGGGGTCTTACTGCTAAATTATCCATTTTGGGGTTTTGGCAGATTCAGAATGCTGGAATCGTATACTTTAACATGTCATTTATCCGGGATCAATCGGATGAAATTTGACGAAGTTATGGGGCGATGAACGGAACTACTTTTTCGCGGAAGGAATCGGTGCACTTGCATTTTACTCGCAAAACAAGTAAGCTTTCCCGGCGATTACCGAGCTATTTGATATTAGAAAATCGAAAGCTATACACCAAAATAAAGATAAATACTTATTTTTGTTTTCCAATAGAAATTTTGCTATTTTTCATTAGATAGTTGTTCAAAAAATAATCTGACAAAATATTTTTTACCGAAAACAAGTAAAACATAAAAAATACGAACTAATGTGCACGAAACTGCACGAAAAAATCAATATTTATTTTAATGTATTTTCCCCTCCCGAATTTGGCATATATTATTTTGAAAAAGGAAAATAAAACCTCTAATAAACCTTTGATTGTATTTCTTTAATTTAATGAGTACCGGTTTCAACTCTCAATTGAGTCATCATCAGCTCAAATCTACAATACAAGAACATACATACAATTGACAAAAATGGCATCACTTGCACGGTAATAATATAATACAAAGGTTTAAAACTTACGGTCAATGTGTTAAGAAAATCGTACAGTAATTGTTTAAAAGTCTTCATAGTTTAAGTTAATAAATAACATACAACAAACACGTGTATATGAGACGGTTATTGGACAGAAATGACAATGACAAGAATATACGCATTTACTTAATGATAGAAAAAAGCATAGATCAAACTACGCAGACGTAACAAAACATGAAAAGACGATATAAATATCCTTACTTATAGGCAACCAAGAACATACTTGTATGTATGTTCTTGTATTGTAGATTTGAGCTGATGATGACTCAATTCAGAGTTGAAACCGGTACTCATTAAATTAAAGAAATACAATCAGAGGTTTATTAGAGGTTTTATTTTCCTTTTTCAATTTATGATTACCTTTGAACATGGACTATTTTATGAATATATTATTTTTTCTACTTTGCATTCACAATGCACACATTGTAACACTGTTTTCGGTGTTACAATTAACACATTGTAATACCGAAAACAGTAACATTTTTGTCTGATTGGTACACAGTGATATCAAATGCCATATGTCAAACGTACAATACATAGCCCAACATAACCACACACTGCATCTTCTTAATCGCTTGCAATTCGCATAAACTGCGAAATATCAATATTCTATACATATTTAAACATGGGTGTAGCCTGCTATAGTATGGCCAAAGGATTGGGGCTTTCTTAGTTTTGCTGTGTTCATCAAAATACGCCAGCATGACGTTTACGGTGATGTTTTACGACTCTAGTAAGTGATCGTTATCATTCTTTTCAACTAAACATCAAATCCCCTCTTCAGATATAATTCAAGGACCACATTTACTTTAATAAGGTATTATGCGAAGATCAAACCTACATCGTAGATACGAACGATTTTAATTACTGCTGCGAGATTGTATATGCGCAATAAATGGTTTATCAGCATACACGTACGAAGCTATAGTACATTTAAAGTGTAGAGGATTTCTTAGTTTATGTAACATATAAGTTTTCGGTAATATTTTGGACGCTTGGATGCTCGGTTCAATTCATATTCGTTTGTGTCCGTCGCTTTCGACTTCGTCTCAGTTCTGGTTGTGTGCAACGTATTTGTGTTACCTCCATCACATGTAATTTTACTAAGTATAATTTATTCTAATAAACTACTTTGCCGAAATTAGAATTGGGTTTCAATTATAAGTGCTTGTAAATATATAAGCCGCAACGGCTACGTAGCGGAATTAGGTAGACACCGCTATTAAACGTTAAGCGTTATAGCAATTCTTTAGTAAGTTCTTGTTCTTCGAAGTAACTAATCAGTCACCGCCAAACACTTCTATTCTGATTATTATACTTATGAAACCACTATTTTAAAATTGTTAACTTTTTAGGTTAAGTTTCATGTATTTATCACAGTAGGGTTAAAAGTGTTGCCCCAAGCTCCATTATGATCATCGTTGCGACCTCACTGTATATTTATTCAAACTTGTAGGCTAAAGTAGAGCAAAATTATTCACAATTAGATTTTGTCATGATTTTATCTCATCGATATCATCCTTAACGAAGTTGACAGTTACTACAGTGCTACCACGTGGTACCCGCAAAATACCCTAGATTCTAATTTAGCGCGATATAGTAACCACAATTTCTAAACTTATATAAATTTAATGACGCAAAGTAGAAAAAATAGTATATTACACTCGTTTTATAAGACGTATTGGTGCACTCGTTCCATTTGGGCACTCCTCGCTACGCTCGTCGTGCCCAAAACAACTCGTGCGCCAATTTGACGTCTTATAAAACTTGTATAATAATATACTATTATCTACGACTCACATATAATAAGTTGATTGCATACGTATCTATGACTATATATCCCCATCATGAGACACGCCAATGATTAGAATGACACGAGTGTTGTATAATAATAATAATAATAATGATAGTTCGTTCAAAAAATGACTTCATTATTTGAACGTACTGTCATCATTATACAACGCTAGTGTCAAAGTCTGTCAAAACCTACGTGGATGACAGTTATGTGATAATTCGCGTCTCTATCATTGACAAATATATTTAAAGTATTTGATATAATATGGAATATATAAGTCGTAGATAAAACGTCGTATTCGACTCGCACACAACGGATATAAATCGCTCGCAGTTCGCACGCTCGCCTACGGCTCGCGTATAACCTTATGCTCGCGATTTATATCCTTAGTTATGTATTCGTCAAATAATAATATACTAGATATACTAGCTGTTTCTTGTAGTCAACTTTGACAACAAATAAGATTTTCTAGTTGCTCACTTTGACCGGAAGTAGATTGTTCTGGCGGTTCATCGTGAAACGACTATACATTACTATATTATCGTCATCGCTACTGGGAGATTCAACTATCCAAGGATTGTTGTTTTTTTTTTTGACGAGCAAAAATTGAATATACATCAAAATCATCCATAATTACTTAACGTATTTTTGTAGAATTGACTTACACCACGTGAATCTTTACACAATAGTACATTTTCAAAATAGAAGTTTTGGAAACAACAGCTTTCCCAGTTTAATACCACAATTGTCGAAATTGCACCTGAAAATACTTTCCCGCAAACATGATTTTTGCCGTTAGAAGGGAATGGTTTTTTAAGGTATGCTGTAATCTTAAAATTTGTCCAAAATAAACAACCGGTGCACACGTGTGCAGCCAGCGCTTGGCTTGACTAACAACCGCCCGCTGTACATAGGAATACTGAGTCAATACTTAGACTCTATTCTCACACTAAAATGCTTTAATGAACAAAATGAGATTAATTGCGTAATTATTCTATATATCATTTCTGTATAACATGTATAGCTATCAACATTTTCTGGCCGTAGGAATAAATTTGAGAGCGAGGGAATTAAAAAAACCGTGCCAGATTTTTGAAAACTTCTTTACATCCTTTATTACGGAAATATTAAAAAATGCTAACCTGTAGATGAGATTCTATATTTTAACCCATGAAATTCCAACATTCCACAAAGGTGTACTAATTTCAAAGAATTACAACTGCATAAACCGGGTGCCTTTTTTTCACTTCTCTCACGCTCACGCTTACACCGAAAGAGAGAATATTTTGAAATTCATATCGTTTATATAGAAATTACTAAGGAACATAAAAAACCTTATTTCATTTGTTTTTAATAAGTAGTTTCAGAGTTATGGGCCTTCAAACACCAGGCTGAACGCCGAGCAACGCTGTACTCTTTTAACGCGTATATCTCGAAAGCTTGATTTTAGCAGTAAGACCCCTTTCTTCCAAGCGGGTCATACTTAATAAATTATAATATATCTAAACACTTTTTCAAATAACATTTTTGCATAGCTTAGAGCATAAAGATACTTCACTCTTAAGTGCTTTTCATAGTTTTGTGCAAGCAGATTGCATTTTAATATTTACATTTTAGGTTTAATAAATTTTTTTCGAGAAATTGAACTTGAACTTTCGTGATGGATGTTGGGCACACCGGGTTGCCTAACATCCATATCCACATTTTTCCATACCTACATAAATCTCTGACACTGTTTTACAATTTGGAATATGTTAGACAGTTATGTAACTGTACCCCAAGGTAATGCACTAGGCCCACCTCTATACCATCTCAATACACACGATATTTCCTTTTCTAAATCTTCCTATGGAAACACATATCCACGAAGACCCTAGTGGGTGGGCATTTCCTCCTAAATAAAGTTAAATAACTCACTTGTAACAAAAGGTCTGGCTATATCTATCGGACGCCCCATTCCTTCTATTCGGTTCTTCTGTTTGCGGAGCTTCCAGTCTGGATTCTGATTTTATCTTTATTTAACCAACACAGGGAGGCCAGGCGGTACGAGGCGGCAAAGAACAGAGCTAAGGCGGTCGGGCGCGTTCGCAATAAATGTACTTTTAAGTGTAACCCGCCCATTGCTCTGACCTGGGCCGCACCAACAATAAAACCTTTGGACGTAATGGATGGGGATACGTTTTCTACAGCTACCACACCCGCTGCCTCCTGCATAGATAGTCGTCCTACCGTACTCTACGCCACTGGTAACCGTCAGACATGTCCACACTCCACCTCCAACACGAGAGCTAGTCCATCCATGGATTTATTTTTGGAAACGATTGAATAGAAGATATGCACTGCTCAAAAAAATAGGGGAACACTTTTTTCGAAACCTGTAACTTTTTATATAATAGTTCTAGGCAAATCAAATTTGGTATACTTCAATAGCATATATTAAACTAAATTACAAAAACAATGTTACAACTCTTCGTTACTTTTAAGTTACACTTAAAAATGTAAATTAATAACGCAAAACAAAATGGAAAAAATGTCAAATATGGTTTGAGTTCACGTATGAAAGCCTACTAAAGATGACAAATGAATTCGGTTGTCAATTTTCGTTGATTAGAAACGGGGAATATATATATATATATATATATATATATATATATATATATATATATATATATATATACATATATATCGGCCAGACAAATTAGGTATTCTCAACGCCAAATTGTCCACGACAAAATATGTACTCAGCACGACAAATTTGGTATTCCTCACGACAGTTGTTAAGCCTGTAGACAATTTAGTATAGAATACTGAATTACCGGCTGAAATCGGGCTAAATTTTGTTGATAGTATTTCTGCTATTTTATTATAGAATATTGCATGTTTGCAGATAAAATCGTCGAGATTGTCAATGCGAGTCACTGATTTCCTGTTTCATCCATATTTAAAAACAAATAAAAAAGCACATTTTAATGCTACACGCTGTACACCTGTATAACTGTTTATTAAACTACAATTATTAACGAAATAGGAAATCAGTGATCAGCATTGTAACAAGGTATTTAAATACAAAACAATTATGGATCAAAAGTAACGTATTTAGAAAATTACTATCAACAAGTGAACGCGGAAAGATTTACACGGTTTGGTACATTTTCAAATATGCCTCGTTTATTTGAAGGTTCAGGCTTATTGTTATAGATGCCGCCACTTAAATTAAAAAAATTACTAGTTATTCTGGACACGCTATTAAATTGTAGTTTGAAATAATGTAATGTTTACCGATACATTGGTCGGCGGAGTCAATACGGACCTCTGAATTACTATCTCATCTTTATTTAAAAAAAAAAATAAAATATGAAATTTTAATAGTACGGGCTAATTTCCTGGATAGTTTTGAAATCGACAATGTTATTGATGATATTGGTTCCTAATGAAGTTTTCCTAATATAACTAAGTATTGAAATACAAAACAGTTACGTATGCATACATGTATCTATTGTTTCGTATGCTAAGTGAAACCAGCTAATTACTCGGGTGAACTAATTGTTGAACTGTTTTTTTAGATTATTGTTTATACATACATATAGTGGAAGCAATCTATTACAATTATGTTTAATAAATACAGAATTTCTTTTCTCATATACCATAAATATTTTGTGGTATTGTACCATATAATGCATGTAATGTTGTTTCAAAAGAACTTACTTAGTAGAATTACTTTGAATGCCATTTGACAATTGATTAAAAGAAAATCATTTTTTACTTACCTTTGTGAAATAAATTATAAATGCAAATATAATAAAAGTCTTGTTAGTCTTATACATTATTTATTGGCAACACAATAAATGATATTACATGTTTCAGTTGCAAATATTAATAACATGAAATAAAATACAAAATAATAAAAACCATATGTAAGATCCTGTTATGTTAATTTCCTAGAAATGTTTGTATTATTCGGTTTGGTCAATATGGTTTGCGCAGATAATACCATGGCAAAGTGTGTTAAATGGGTTTTTAGACTAATCGGAATGCTTTAGCTAACAAAACAAAATTGTTAATACAATACATGACTCATTCTTTATAGCAGTACTCAGCAACCTTCTCCAGCTGTCCTTCTCTCGCTCACGGCTGTCTAATAACTCCGTTCCGCAACCACTGTGCCGCAGCACAGTGCTTGCGGAGCACTGCTTTATAGGATTTATCCTTTATAGGACCCTTATAGTATTTATCTCACTTAGCTCTCTCAACTTGGGGTATCTTTATTAATATAATATTGCAATAACAACAATCTTCAAAAATTATTTAGTGTACGGTTCATAGACCTTGCTTTCTCCTAGGCATAATTTATTTTACTACTACACCAAAAACATAAGAACAATAAGATAAAGATTCCATTAATATAAATTGTCATAGAATATGAGTATTAGCAATGGAAATGTAATTATAACAATTCGATTATGACGGAATCATGTTCCACAGGATTCTCTTCTTTGATGCAGGTCAGAAATTACTATTTTGTGTAATACATAATGATTTATCACTAGTGTTAACTTGTTCACAGCTCTTGACGAATATATTCGCCAACGGGTGCTGTCGAGTTTTTTCCCATTTCACATAAAAATAACATCAGAATGATCATACGCCTCGATACTAGTAAATAGCAAAAAAACTACCGCTGCAGAGAAAGGGTTAAAAACTGAACATCTGCATACAGAATATAATTTTGTAAATATTACAATCAATCGTAAAACTGTGTTTAGTAAATTCTCTATTGCATTTGTATTACAACAAGAAGCCGTGCATGTTCCTTGACATAGACGGCGATATCATTTTTTTACCCAACCTGACGTATCTTGATTGATTCCTTTTGTGAACATTTAGGTAGTTTTCTTGGCTTTTCATCTACTTCTTAATAGATTAGTCCCATTACTATCAAAACTTTCATATTTGTTTAGGACTTTCATGTATGTAAGTAACTGTCTTCGTAAACCATATAAATGTTGTCTTTTAAATTGTCTACAGCAGCCTGAAAGAATACACCTTCACATATAAAAAAGTTAGAATACTTTTGTATACCTATATGTTACCTAACCTGCAAAGAATGCCAAAACCCTCTATTGGTAAGTCGACTATTATATAATTTATACAGTAATACATTATACTGGCAACCATAAACAACAATAATTTTGGTTTTATAGAACTTATTAACATTGTATTAACAGCTGTAGTGTGGGGTAAAAATTTAATAAAAACACAATTGAAATTTATAATATTGTATTTAAGTAAAGAAACAAATAAACTATAATTCAAGTACAATAAATATATATCTGTACATTCTATAAAAGAAAATAAACAATTATTTGAATTATTGTCTTGAATTATTGTGTATTTGAATATTTTTATCTTTTGATCTAGTAGAACGTGTGTAATATTTAGGACCCACTTCAAGAACTTTTTTGTTTAATTCCATTGATATTCTTCGGTCCCGTGATCAAATGAAGTTGTTTGTTGTGAGTAAAATTGTTCAAACTTAGGTGACAATGCATCGCGATTTCAAAGCATTTCACATATTTACAAGTATGTAATTTGTCAAAAATACAATGGTCGAAGCTACGTGACTATCGTGGCCAACAATGAACAAAATCGAGCAAGTGAAAACTATGTTTGGTAGGGTTTTCTCCATAGACTGTTCGATTGTGTTTATTGATGATTAGATTATCGTATTTTTGACAAATTAAGTATCTACTTGGAAATATGTAAAGTGCTCTGACTCAATAGTTCATTGATTATTTTTTTTATGTAAGTTAATAACTCTGGTGTGTATTTTCCTTTTTAATATGATTAAATTGAGGTATGGGTTAACGTACTGTATCGATAGATCTCAAATTTCACAGAAATTAAATATTGATATAAATGAACAAATTGAGAGAGTCCTGCATAAAAAATAAGGGTACAAAAACTAAGCACCACACTAATTGACATAATAAGAAAGTTACAGGGTAAAGACCCTGTTATTATTATACGGTCGAACATAAAAAAGTACTAAAAGTTGAACTCTTGCAACTGACAAATATTTTAGTTAAAAAGATCATATCAATCAAACAAGCAATTGCCTACCACTGTTCGATTTCTAGTTGTATTTTGTTGTCCATATTATCTCTAACTCAAATCATATATAATTTATAATTATAACTTACCTGAAGACTGACTGAACAACAATACACTGAATAATTTTCAATTATTCCCAACGTCCTTTTGAGAACTTAAAAACTAATTACATATAACCATACTTTTAACGGTAGCACACTGTAGGAGTATGGAAGAAGTTTTGTACGGCTGGCCTATCGCGGCGTTGCTTGTCATACTGCTGTCATTTATGGTATTTGAGGTTAAATCACATAATTTGCTGATTTTATCGCTTAAATACAAATATTGTCGTTTATTTACATTTATTGTCGTTAAAACATATAGTATGTCGTTTGTTTACATTTTCTGTCGTGAAAACACATATTTTGTCGTTGAAATGCATATTTTGTCGTTAAGGAACCGAAATTTGTCGTCCGAACCCCTAATTTGTCGGGCCGAAAAATGCCACCTATTAGAAACGTCATTAGAAGTAAAATTAGGCATCTTAGCGCTGTCGCCCATATTCAGCATGGCCACTCTATTCGACATGTTAGCAGGGACCTTCGAGTTTCCCCTACTGTTATTCAGCGTTTATGAAATCGGTTTCGGGAGACAGGCCAATATGTTAAAAGAGCTGGACAAGGTCGAAATCGAAAAACTACTCAAAATCAAGACCGATTTCTTGTCCTTTCCTCTCTACGTCAGCGTACTGCCACAGCACGAGACCTCCTAAACGACCTAAGACGAGCACATGGAATAGTAATTTCTGATCAATCTGTTAGAAACAGATTAAAAGAAGCGAATTTTGAACCAAGAAGACCTGTCCGCGCACCACGCCTTACGCAGCCTCACAAAGTAGCGCGAATGAGGTTTGTTCTGGATCACAGAGATTGGCAACTTCGTCACTGGACGCCTGTACTGTTCACAGACGAGTCGAGATTTTGTTTAATTCATTGCGACGGTCGAGTACGTGTATATAGACGTCCTGGTGGACGCTACGCAGCCGCTACTATACAGGAAGTGGATAGATTTGGTCGTGGCTCTGTGATGGTTTGGGTTGGAATCAGTATAGACAACAGAACGGATCTTGTTGTTGTTCCTGGTAGACTAAATGCCATGAATTATATCAAAAACATCTTGGAGGACCAAGTGGTGCCTGCTGCATATGGTGTCGGTTAAAATTTCATCCTAATGCAGGACAATGCAAAGCCTCATACCGCCGGCATCACCAGAAACTTTTTATTAGAACGTGGAATTCAGGTCAAGGCGTTAAGTCCTGACCAGGATCCCATTGAACACGTGTGGGATCAGCTTGTCCGACGTGTTCGCAATCGCCCTAAGCCACCACTAACCATACAGGAACTGACACAAGCCCTGATTGTGGAATGGGAAAGCATACCCCAAGAATCTCTTCGCAGACTAGTGCGAAGCATGCCACGCAGGTGTGAGGAAGTGATTCGTGCTCGTGGAGGGCATACACTGTATTAAACCTCACCAATCCACAGAAAACCCGACTGTCATCGATACTATGACAGTCATTCAACTGAATACGTTGAATACTAATGATCATTACTGGATTTTTACATTAAACTTTTGTAGTCCGCGTATATCGTTATAATATAGAGCTTTTTCTAGTTTGTAGTGCTTTGAATTACAAAAAAAAAATTTATTAATTTTCCGGGTAAAACATGAGCGTACTGGTCCAGTCGAGCAACATGTTTATTAAAAAGTTTTGATAGTCCGCGAATAGTTAGGGCAGGTAGTTAACCCACTTCTTCCATACAGGATGGGAAATTATTGGCCGAAAAATTGTCTAGTAGAGTTATTTCAAAATTAATAAACTGCGGTAGGCACACGAGTGCTGCACGAGGCAACAACTTGTCCTTATTGTTAAATATGACTATCAAAATGGTGAAAGTTTGGTTGCCACAATTCGTAATATGCGTCCAATTTTCGGTAGAAATAATGTTCGAAATTCATCCAGTGTGAAGAGAATAGTCGAAAAATTCGAAAGTACTGTTCACTAATTGATAATATTGTGCTGGTATTTGTTATTATGTGATTTACAAAATAAGAACGTGTTTTCTTTTGTTTTAGGTCAGTTACTTTTCTCTACATCTTCCGAGAGCTTGTTTGGTAAAAAAAAAATAATTTATTTTAGTTATTTTATATCAGCTCTAACCTTCTTTATCTTCATGATTTTTATGTTAGAAACATGAAAATTTAATTCCCAACTTTGTTGCCGACAAAATTACGCCAACCGCAGCATAGAACCATCAATCAACTAATTTATTCTACCATAAATTCTCCCATAAACCATAAACGACCGTTTTTGCAGTTTTTGTTCATCGAATGTGAATAATGTAAAACAGTGTTGGTTTTTGTCCATCACATCGTTTCCGGCGGTTTTGTCGAAAATTAAGTGATATGCGATTTTTTATTGCTAAATTGCCGTCAATAATGTCCCGCGGATTGCACATTATTACGCCGGATATAACATCAAAGCCCATCGGGCATTCGCAAAGTGATTTCAAATTTCGAAATGTACGCCGGCGAGTGACGGTTTTGCGAGTTATTTTCGATGCGCTCGTAAAAAAAAAACTATTGTCACATCGTATCGGTGCAAAGTGCACGAATAACATCATCAATTCTACAATAAATTGTGAACGGTCACAGTTTTAGTACTAATAATGTTGGCAATTCATATAGCCAGTTGAATATAAATGAACAGTTTTTAATTGTTGTTTTTTAATATGCGATAAATTGCAATAGATATGACGTGTAAAAAGCTCAAAATTCAAAATAAAATATTTATTTAATACCTCGTTAGATGCGGATTTATATAAATTGTGATTGGAGTGCTGCAGAAAAATGTTTCTAATTTTTTGGGAAATTGTTGCATAAATTTCTATCATAAGTACACCGAAAGAAAATAAGATTTTAACATGCTTGCATCTACCGTACACCAAACGTAGGTCGGAGATTGTCGGTCGTCGGTCGTCGGATACCTACCTGTTAAAGTCATAAAACCAAAGGGTCACTTTTTTTTCGTTTCGTTTTATTTTTCTGTATGTATGGAATGAAATCGAATTTCGTCTATTTATATATGTTTCCGATATCCGAACCTGACAAAAGTGCATTGTAATATTTAATGTATTTTAAAATACACAGTAAATTAATTCTTATTGTAAGTAGGTATACCGACAATTTCAGTCGGTATACTGCCGTTATAGTTGTAAAGGTCGTATCTGCAAATTTGGTGAATATTGTGTAAAGCACATTTTGAAGTCCTTGATCATCAGGGCGCCGCCAGCCGGCGTATGTCTAAAACACAAAACCGATCATTATAGCCGGCGTAAATAATTTTTAAAAAATTTCTACATTTTTGCATTTAGGTGAAAATCTTATTTGTCCCGGTTTCTACTTTGCTGCAGATATGCCCTTTAGAACTGATACTAGTGTTGTTCGGCATTTTAGTTTAATTATAAAAATGTTGTTATTTTTGTTTTTATTAAAATTATATTTTACGTTCTATAATAGCATCCATACGCAATTTTCTTTTATGTGTGATATGTAAGGGCAGGATTTACAATCCAATATAAATGATATCACATCAGAAGGATATGTTGATAACGAAAAAATTATAAAATTGAAATTATTTAAATTTCAATCTACTTATATTTATGTTACTCAATCGTTTCGTCGTATTGCAAAAGTTTCAAGTCCACAAGTTCCTTGTATAATATTTTGTATTGCGGCCGACCTACCACAATCAACCACAAAGGTAGATATTTTTATTACACTTTGGGTCGCCTTTTCTTCTTTAATTGACTTTTTTGCTGGAATAGGCAAATTAGGCAAATATTGAAAATATGTATCACATAACGTTGTGACTTCGTGCCATCGACACACAATTTCGAAGAGTTACAATGCCCAACCTGTCTGTTGAAGATCGTTCACGAATTGTCACGCTTTGGGAACTTGGCAGAAGCAAAGGAGAAATCGCGAATGATTTAAATATATCGGTAAGTTTGCTTTTGTATTGTATTTTATGATTAAAATTATTATTCTAGTGCATAGGGCATGAATACATGTATTTTAAATATCACAGTGTACTGTTTTGTTCAAATGTTTGCGTGCTATTGGTTTTGTTGATTATTTTATTATCATTAAATTGTTATTTACCTTAATATTAATTAATCAATTGAATATATTATTTATCATGTAAGGTATGGAAACGACAAAATCTCTGGAACGGATTGCTATTTTAAAAAGCCTCCAACTTGTCAATTTGTAATTATCAAAATATACATAGCTATATTAAATTCAATGTCCAACCTTCACTTGTTTTTACTTATGACGTCATCGATAGCTTTTTAATGGCCATTCCCTCTTTTCTTACTGATTTTGATATATGTATCGCTTAATTGTCTTGATATAACACATTTATAAATTTCTGTAATAAAATTTACGAGAAAACATTAACTCAAAATTATAAGAAATTGATAACATATTTTGTGAGTGGATTGTGAATATCGTAAGGATTGTTTGTATGATTTATATTTGATTTTCCAAGTATTCAGCTTTGATTTTTGTGGAAAAGACGTGCAGTCAATTCATCGCAAATTTGATTTTTGTATTGATAAAAGAATTTATACCGTCTGCTCCAATATTCTAGAAACCTCAAAAGGGTTCCTTAGAAACCTTAAAAAAACATAAAATGGTTGTATTCAAAGTTATCCGTTGCTGCATAACAATTGGTAATACAAACTCGGTTAAATTACAAAATCAGCATTACCCCGGAAATTATATTTTAGATAAAAATTTATTTTGCTAATATTTCAAGTCTGTTGTAACTTTTTAAGGATTTGAAAAAACATTAGGTCCATATGAAAAGTTTTACTCTGAATGACATTTAGTTTCTTAAAATATTTTTTGCGGGAAAAAATGTGGGACATACTAATTGTGAATATTCCGTATATAATATATTTTAAACACTTAAGTAAATATATGTGGAATACAGTCTACACCTCTATAAATTATAATGAACAGCTAAAAGGTCGTTAAATATGTCCATTAGTTTAAGTAAATTGCAATTTAAAAATTATATGTAATTTAAAATGAAACATGATAAAAATGTAGTGCGACCTAACACTAATATTTTATGCAATACGTTCGACAACCTGAAACAGTTATTGTGGGTTGATGGACGTCTTTGCATAATACATATGTATATTATACATAATATATTTGATCATTTTTACGATATAATTTTCAAATTAAAGCTCACTGATAGTAAATGGTACAATTTAATATAATAGTAGATATTAACAATATTCAATAATAATATAACTTTACAACCAGCACATAAAGTATGGAAATATGACAATATGGAACTCTACAGCAACTCGACCAAAATATTGAAATCTTGGATTTGAATATTTTCTGACTCAGCAAACTCAACAACGAACGGTTGGAAAATATATAAATCTAAAATAATAATGTATAATTGTAATACCTAAACTGTTCAGTCGCCAAAAGCAAATATTTTTATTCTTGCTGTGCGATTTCATTAAATTTTTCATAGAAAGACATAATAAATTGTCTCTAATTTCTAGGAAAGAAAATTGATACATTTTTATTTATTCAAATTAGTAGCCAAAATAATTAAAAATTCATTTATTTAATATTTTTTAACTTGCAGCTTGTAGCGACCCTACATGTTATTATATTTTTTACTTTTTTATATTTTCATTTTCATTCAAATTTTTACAATTATAACTAACGTTACTATGTATTTTAGTATATATGAAATAATATTGCAATTGCTTATCGAAACAAAAATATTAACTAATCAAGCTTTACGAACCCAGCTTTAGCTACGAGCGGCAGTTTCGCTCGTTCCGAATATCGAAAATATATTATATAAATACGAAACTCATATTCAAGCCATCGATCGATGTATATACAGAAAACTTAAAATGAAATGAAACAGAGGTGACCCTTCGGTTTTATGACTACCAGGTAGATTTACGACGACCGACAATCTCCGACCTACGTTTGGTGTACCCTAGCTGCAAGCATGTTAAAATCTTATTTTCTTTCGGTGTACCTCAAATAGCAGGACAACGCAGTTAATACGTAAACAATCCTTATTTATTGTGATATTCATCCATTGATGTATAATAATATTAAAGTTATTTGGCAATTTTTAAGAGTGAAATGAATGTAATTGGTTCTGTGCGCAGGATGGTTCCCCTCGGGGAAAGGGGATTACGGGTGCGGGAAGCAATGCAAGGCTTCGCGCGACGATTTCAAACGATCAACTCTCAGGACCGTATTCAATATTTTTGTCATTTTCTCGTTCGGTTTTATTTTTTAAACTAGCATACGTGATTTTTTTTCTTTATTTGTGGAATTGTATACATATTCTGTTTTGTGATTTATTATTATTTCGCAATATTATTTCTACCGAAAATCAGTTGTTAATGATATTATGCAACACAATCTTGCGATATCTCTTCTGATACAGTGCTTCGTTGCATCAATTTAACATATCTTTAATTTTAAATGTATTGTGGCTTTTTGCAACTTTATGTTTTACGTGAGCTCAGATTAATTCAATTGCATTAAACTCGCAATGGGCTACAGGTAACCACAATAATTTTACTTCATTGCATCTGATTTTTTTGCTATAAAATCTAATAGATGTACCTTCTCTTGATGGTGATTTTTGACAGATACAACAGCTGTGCTATAGCTAATTGAGAAAGAAATTTCTGACTGATAATTAATTGTTTTACTTCATTGGACAACCTGTTATGCATATTACACTGCGCGACAAATTTTGATCAACTTTCTTCCTCCCGGAAAATTTTACCTTATAATGATTCTATATGACCTCCTGAACACACCCCCCAAGGCGAGTTTTTAAGTTAGCTCGAATAAGCGGATAAGAAAACAGTCTGTATAATATTGACAAAATTATGATAAAAATTAACAATAAATTTGCAAATATCTCGCTTATTCGAGCTAACCTAGAAAAACGCCTTTGGGGAAGTGTTCAGGGGGCCATAAAGAATCATTATTAGCTAAAATTTCCCGGGAGGAAATTTTTTGTTGCACTGTGTTATTGGGGGTTGAAAAAAAATATTTTTTTTTGTTTATTTATTTGTTTGCTGCTATCTATTAATAATATTAATTTATGATAATATTAAATTTGATTGCTGCTGTTGATTCAAAATGCGTAAAAACCAAAAAAGAACATGGTTACAGCTCTTCGCTGTACACTTGCAAACTTTTCTTCCATTAACCAAAGAGTCCGTTTGACTCCGTTCTTCTTTATAGCCTTTATTGCAAGGAAAATTAGGAAAAAACAAATGCCAATCTGTAGAGAAAATCTTGAGTTATACTCTGTGTAAATTTGATTTTTCTTGGCAAGCGGTTTAGGAGAAAGAAATTGGAAAGAGCAGCGTTAACTGCTAAAATAGGGTACATTTTTGCTCAGCCGTTGCAGACTTACTAGCCTTCAACACAGGGCTCAATACCTTTGCAAGCGATAGTAGTTAGAAATCATGACTTCGTTCTTATTGATCTTTCCCCAGTTATATCAAAAACACACGGCAGCGTTGTTTTTCACCCATTGGAGCACAACTGCGGTAGGATGTTGACGATTTTCTTGCACTGAACAGGGTCGGACTCCGTCTTTTTTTTTTATTAATTTTCTAAAGAATGAGTTAAGTTAGATCATACGTTAGTTGACAAAACAAGTTTATTCACAGTGATTCATTTGCAACTTTTGGTGGACAAAATTATTTTTTTGTTTTAGATGAACTTAAAATAATAATTTGGTAACTAGAAAAATAGTGAAAAAAATCTAAACCTTAAGGGGTTGCTTTCAGGGGGTTGAACCGCTAAACATTCGTTTAATAATTTCAATTCATCTAAATGTGATAGTATTATACCCACAAAGACATAAATAGCAGATAAAATTTTAAGTGTCAATAGGGTAGTGTTTGAGGGGGTTGAAAAATAAAGCATAATTAAAAATTCTGAAGCTTTGCAAATGTGTTATTACACCTGGGAACTCGTTAAAAATATGTTTTTAAAATCATTTGATAATCGGGTGGTTTTGGAGGGGGTTGATTAATAAAGTATGTTTCTTGTATATTGCGGTGGATCAGAGATAATATAGTAAAGAAAGTCGTAAAGAAGTAATTTCATATAATGAGCGTATTATATACATATATGAAGTGATACCGATATTATTGTTTTTATGTTTCTATATCAACATGTATTTTATATATAGATAACTAGATATTAACACTGAACGTTATAATATTTGATCTCCAACAAAAATTATGAAATTTTATAATACTATATTATTCCAGATAACTCGGTACTAAAAATTATATTAAAACACAATTAGCAGTGGGTTGGTTTTTTTTTGTTATAAATACATATGATAATATTATACCTATCTGCAAAAACAAGAGAAATATTTTTGTAAATCAATTAGCAACAGCGAATCGCCTAGAACAAGGTAGCTGGACAAAAATATTTTATCTTGCGCTTTGATTATTTGTTGATTATAATAAATACTTGCTCAATTATGACAAAAACAACAAAATGTCCTCGACATTAAATATAAAATATAAAAATTAAAAACCTGAGGAATATGCATAATTTATAATCAACAATAATGAAACAATAATAATAATTAAATAAAACATTATTCGAAAAGAAAACTGTATTCGTATGTAAACTGTATTAGTTTTAATATTACAGAATTTATATATGAAAAATATCTTATTCAAAAAGCAACTCAACAGTACTATATAAAAATGCAATTATAAATTAACTTTGGAACAAACACAATGAAAATACTTATAACTGTGTGACTGATATAATCCATTAGACGAGCATTTCGTTCTTCTTTCCTATGTTTTCGTCATTCTTCAAAAAACTCCAATTTTAAAATCGAGTAGACACGTTCTGAAAAAAAATCAATGCAGCAAAAGTGTGGCAAAATGTGGTATTCAAATTTATGTAATTTAAAAGATAAATGTTTAAACTATATTATATAGAAAATATATATGGAATAAACGTGGATAAAAAAAGTTGTATTCGACGAAAGTTTACAAATATAAAATTAGCATGTATTTTCGATCATCTTTTCAACATAATTATTACACCACATAGTCTGTTAATAGAATCTAATTTGTAGTGAAATAAGAAAGTACTTACCCTCTAAAGTAAAATTAATCACAGTACAAATTAAATTATCAACCACAAGTGTTAGGGTGTACTATCGAAAACACTGCAAAAATGCAACTAAACCGGTTATGAATGCGCTACCTTATCACGTGATCTCCCTGCGTCTATAACTCCTCAATGTGGAATGCTTTTCACACTTATTACCTAAAATTGTCACCTCGGGGGGTTTGTTTATAACATGTGACCATTAATTAACCGATTCTTAGAAATGACTTTTGTCCACATAGATTATTATAGGCGATTCACTGTGTGTGCTGATTTATCCACAAAGTATGCCATCCAAGAAATTCAACTAGCGCCTACGGTGTCCGCTTGTAAGTAGTCCCAGACGTTCACGAGCGCAGGCGGTGGGCCGTCGGGTTCAATCGGGACTCTACGCTAGAAAGCTCTCGGTATAGGTACATAGAATTAGTGTATACGATAGAAACCAACCGATGTCGACTTTCGAGCGAATGCGATAGTATTACAGACTGGTTCTCCCTATATTTGATTCGACTGAAAATGGCGTGACACCGATGTAAACAAACTATAGCGTACGTTGTAAAGTCTCTAATTAAATAATATAGTATCTTATTTTCTAACAACAGTTCTTTTGTTTCTGTTCTAATAAAATAATCGTGTCCGCGCTTATGCCGTGTAACGCAGAAAGTCGGACACTAATAGGAGAAACCTAAAATGGAAATATGAGAATTATCTCAAGAGTACCTTTATGGTGGAAGCTATGCAAAAATTACAGACAATGTTGAAATACGGTGCGAAGCCGACAAGCCAGCTGCACGATAATTGCAATTCTTACAAAAGCGTGCCACTTGATTGATACCTTATGTTTATATGTGATTTAGGGTGATTTATAATTCGATACCTCATTTTTTTGTTCGGCTATAGTTTTCGAGATGTTCTAAAGTTTTGTGACAGTGGCTAAATTAATAAACAAAGAGATAAAGCAGATGATGGATAAATAAATATTAACAATGGATGATATTCCGAACATGTGATACAAATAATAATTTTTGGCATTAATAATAATATGAATATTATTCCACGTTCTTTGCTTATTAATTTACTCGCGCTCATAAAACTTTCAAGTTAAATATCTCCAAGACTATTGATCCAAATAGAAGTTATTTAGCATTTTAACATATTAAGTATCATTTGAAGTGCACACGGCGTGAAAACATACTATTACTCACAACTATGATTCTATACTCTATAGTTCTAAAATGTATTAAGTGCACCGCAATCGTTCCTACTTACCCACATGAATATTGTATCGATTAAAACATCTACTAATTGTTATATAATCCATTTATTGAAAACAAAATAACTATACATTTAATAACGAAAAAGGTATTCAAACATAATTTTATTTATATACAGTGAGCGAGTATGGAAACATGACAAAATCTCAAGAACGGTTTGCTATTTTAAAAAGGCCTCGAACACGTCGATTTATAATTATCAAAATACACCTTATGATATCAAATTATTTTTTTTACCTTCAATTGTTTTTAACAGATGACGTCATCGACATTTTTTTAAATGACAACCCTATATCTTTTTTAATGAATTTGACAGATCTTTTAATTGTCTTAATGGTAGCATAATATTTTTATGGCCTTACATAAGAAAATTTTCGAGAAAAACAGAATTGAAGGTGGTATGCATTCTTTGGTGAAAGACTAAATTTTGTTTCTGATTAAAATTTTTACCGTATTCACAAGAAAATTTAAAACTTCTAGACTTGTTATGTATTCCAGGTATCAACACATTCATGTGGTCAGGGTAAAATCGTCGGGCATGTTTTCTCAGATTGCATACACTGCTATAAGTCTCGTTACATATGGTACACGTTGTATTTTCAGCCATATCATAAGCTAAAATATATATATCTTTATTTATCTGATATTTATGCAAACATGTTGCAGGATACCTTGCATAATCGTATTCACTACATGAATACGTAAACAGAACGTTAAATTGGAGTTTCAAACAAATTTCAAGTTGATTGCTGACTAAATTGAAATGATTTTGCGTTCCACCAATTAATTAATTGCTATACAAATTAGTAACTTACATGTGTTTTTCTAAATATTTTTAACAAAATACAAATGTCTATGCACAAACACTGGCAAATTTGACAGGTACTCAGTGCTCCGTACTCACCCAGACGGTTGCCGATTACATTTAAATTACAGTCGCTCAATGTCGCCTGAGTTCATGAATGTCCGGGACTACTTACTAGCGGGCACCGTAGGCGCTAGTAGAAATTCACCGTTCCAAATTATGTCCAATGTAAAACAACCGTTCAACCGTAAATAAGGTAACCATCGCTTCTCTTCTGTTCTCTATTGATTTTTCCAATGTTTGCGGGCCGACTTTTCTTTCCACTGTGTCTTTGTGCGGAGATCATTTTTGCTACACGGTGTGCCTGTATGTGCGCGCGTAGGTTGATGGGAGATTTGGGATGTGAGGCAGTGTGCCGTACAGGTCCTCCGTATCCTTGAACTTTCGTCCTGATTGCGAATTTCTGCTCTCTGATCAGCGATGCGTGTTTCTATTTTCTCTACGCGTGGTTTATATTGGGTCGCGTAACCGCACAATGACGGCATCCACTCTCGGCGAACGACATTCCTGCGGTTTCCCTTTACGCTGGCAACTGTTGATCGGTGACAAAATGGCATATGGCAAACTTGATGTTCGGTGGAAGCTGATATGGGTATATTGTATTCGTGGAGGTGTTAATTTACATGGGAACTTACATTAAAGGAGGTATTTAGGTAGCAATAATGTATAGGATAGTATTTACGAAGTATTCCACCCTTTCCATATTTCAATATGAGATAAATGAAACAAACGCTATATAATATGGAGAAGTTTCTTTATTTAGAAACAATTCGTGTCACGTGAAACTTCTCCATATTATATAGCGTTTGTTTCATTTATCTCAATGTATAGGATGGTATTTTGGCTGAAGAGGACGCAAAGTCTAGATTTGCGATAAAATCGCCGTCAAAAGATCGGACATAATTTATTAAAATAATTTTGTTGCATATCCAAATATTTCTGTTGATTAACATTTCCATAAATGAAATAGAGCACTGACTATTAAGGTGGAAACAGATAGAGGTAACGCGATGCTACCGTGAAGTTACAGTAATGCCGCCATCTGTCAAGCAAAAGTAGAAGTACGGCTAAATAGATCGAAGCGCACAGAACGAAGGTAGCAAACCGCGATGCTGCAGCAATGGTCGGCGCTATTCTACTTTTCCGTAACGTTGGAGCAACGGCGATTGACTAAAAGTGCGCATGCCTGCCCTGTGACACATGGTCGCAGAAATGTTTGTTTACAACAGTCAACGAAATGGTTCTACGAGTTTTCGAGGAGTGATATTATTTATTCGTACCTATTATGTATTAAAAAGTAGTCTTTTTATTGCTCTATATTGATTTGTAAATATATTAACGGTAAGTTATTTAATTTGAGGTTATGTGTATGCAATATATAAACATTTTAGGTGATTTTGACTCCCAAACAATAGTTCATTATTTTGATAGCGCATTATCGCAGTGCCACACTCTCATTCACCCGTAGTCCAGCCAGATGACCACAAAGTTAGTCTCTACAATTGTGCAACAATACAATTGTTGTAGATTATGACGTATTTTGGACAACGTACATGATGGAGTATTCGAACGATTTGAGACTAAGTACTATATAAACCTATCGTTTCAACAGAAGTTGTTAATGATATTGAAGAGTGAATTCCTCAAATCCTTGCGTAAAATTTCTCAGCAAGTAGGTATTGCCAAAATAACGTTCTGACTTTCTTTATCGTTACATTAATACATTATCTTTTTAGATGTATTATGTATAACGAAAGAATTTTCCTGCTTCTGCCTCTCAAGTGAGCGCTCTTCGACAACTATAGCGCACGATGAGCATCAACTATTGTAGGTGATTTATCGACCATTTGAAGATCAAGAAAGTAGATAGAAGATTTTTAAGAAAAATCAAGTTTAGCATTTATAGTGAAAATTCAATGTTGATCGAACCATATTTAACAGAGGCTGTGTCGTCACACTGCTTGACCGTTTAAATTTGTAATGTCATAACTCTCGTCACTGGTTTGTGGGTTTGTAGAAACCTGCGGGTGATCCGCTGCAATTCATTAGAGATCGGTGCAACTTCTGTCATTCTGTTACTCGATCAATCTTGATGAGGATTGTAAACAATCTAATTTTTTATTTTGTTTTGCATTTTTTTTTGTTGTACAATTTTGGAACATTGGTTAATAAAGGCATTTTATTTTTATTTATTTTGTTTATTAAATGTGTTTGATCAAAAGCAATGTCTAGACAAGTGCAGTGTGTACTGTACAGAGATCAAAGAATGATGCGGTCCATAGTATCGAAAATGTAACAACCAAGGTATTTTTTTCTCGTTTTCTGAATTATCATAATGCAGCAAACATGCAATATATTGCTTGTTGTTGCTTGGGTAAACTTTGTATCCATTTTTTAAAAAATTACTATTTCTGAATTGGACATAAAAGTCATTTAATAATTGAGTATTATTATTATATTATTGAGTATTATAAATTATTAGGACGATCTATAAACAACATTATCAACAACGAATTATTTTCAAACAATAGCACTATCAACAACAACAAATTATTATCAATTGCAAACTAAGTATAAAATTAAAATATTTATTAATCATTTTATCTGTTCATAATATTATAACAATCTTTTAAAAACGCTCAAAAGCGTTTAAACGTTACCTCAATCCTACCGAAAAGTTGAAATAGTTTCAACTTTTCTATTGCGTTGCGATTCGTTACCTCCATTCTGTGCGGTCCGATCTACTACCATGCACTTCTACTTCGCCTTGGCAGTCGGCGGCATTACTGTTGCATCGCGGTAACCGCCATTCTGTTCGGTCCTGTCGTATCTACTCCATATACCGTCGGCGCTGCTACCTTACTACAACGGCACGATAGCGCCACCTCCTATCTGTTTCAGCCTTTAACCTGTTTGAAGTCAGGGAGCACTTTTGATGGTAATAAAAATTGACGGGGCACCAAAATAAAAGAGACAAAAACATAAAGACATAACTTTTATTAAAAATTAAACTGATTATTACATAAGTAGGTATGGGGACGCCCTGGACGCGTATGCGCGAACTTTTGGCGCGAAATTTGAAATGCATGCGCGAACTTTTGGCGCGAAATTTAAAACGAAATTTCGAAATTTAAACACGCATGCCGGAAGTCGGCATGCTTTTTTAATAGTAATTAAAAAAGTACACAGTGATCTAAAATGATTGAGGACAGGTTGAATTTCCCGCCAATTTGAATAATTGTGATGTTGGCAATGGTTGCAAATGACAGCTGTTATTTTGGTCCAGTGGCGTAGGTTATCTTTTTTGTAAAGGGATTTATTCACTGATTATAATTAGGTTTATTAAATTGAAACTATTAATTGAATTAATTAATTATTATTTTATTTATAGAAAGACTCTTCAAGTACCCAATAACAAATTAATTGAGAAAAAAGATTAAATATCGTCGCAGAGGAACGTAACCCTTACTGACGAGTTCACTATGGTATCTGACAGTGATCATAACCTGTATCATACACACTAGGGTGGTTCAAAAATGCATAGCAAAAATATTTGTGACGATAGAAAGCAACGATCCCCCCAAATCGTTACCAAATCCAAAAAAAAGTGGACACGTATTTTTTCTTTTTTCGAAATTTTGATGCTTAATGGTGCCTGTCGAGGCCTCAAATTTACATAAGAAAATGGGAAAAAGACATTTCTTGGTATTTTTCGAATAATTGTTCGGGGTTTGGGAAAACTTAAGATTAAAGTTATAGGAGTTGTAGAGGACTTTCCAATGAAGAATTTGAGCTATTATACATATGGCTTTGACGCCCCCAACTCACCCCCCACAGTGCCCTGAAAACTACCGTTAAATGAAAAATGTTCATTCTTCAGAAAATTTACCCTTCTAATCACTTCATTCTCTTCTTTCTCATAGAAATCATTACTATAAATCTAGTTGAACGTTTATAAACATTTGTCAGGTAATTTCCACTTGTTTAAACAAAGTCCATTTGTTTAAATAATTCGCTTTTCTCGAAACTCCGTCGAACATCTGTTTTCTGAGTTCGAAATGACAGTTTATAATCTTAGAGTGACATCATTCATTAAACAAATCTTCCTATTGTTTAAACAATCAATGATTATTAATTTTCAACAGTTCTAATTATGGTAGAAGTCAGCTTTTTTGTGAAATTAATTTATAAATTTCATTTACGAGGTATCTTGCCCGTTATTAGCTAATAAATCCATATTTGTTTAAACAAATTCTATTTGTTTAAACAATTTTTTTGCAATTCTCCTAACATTCATTTTTTAAGATCGGTCTGGTCAACTGTTATTGTCAAGTGACATCATTTATATTTTGGGATAATTTTCATTGTTTAACTAGTAAAATATTATTCAAATGCATAATGGTGATATACAGGTGGTATGTAAATTTTAAAATAAATTAAAAATTACAGCCACAACCTGGATGTGAACCAGGGACCTGGGATCCGATTCAAATCATTAGTAAGTAAATTGATTTAAGATCCTTTTTTTCGGGGAATTGGGGAGTACATTTCTTTTAAAAGTATTAAATTTCCTAAGTCAACCAATTTTATTAACCATATTTCTTTCTGCATTTCTTATTCTTATTTCCTACCACTGTGTGTCGCAAGATAATGTTGATTTGTTGCTGTCTGAAAACTGTTCCCTGTACTCTAATTTGATGAAATATTGAAAACGAATAATATTTTATTATTTAAACAATGGAAATCATCCAAAATATAAATGATGTCACTTGAGAATAACAGTTAGCCAGACCGATCTAGAAAAAATAATTTTAGTTGAATTACAAAAAAAGAACAAATTTTAACACATTTGTTTAAACAAATGGGATTTGTTTAAACAAATGTGGGCTTATTAGATAATATAGGCAAGATATCTCGAACATGAAATTTATAGGTTAATTTCTCAAAAAAGCTGAATTTTCTACCATAATTGGAAAAAAGTTGAAAATAAATAATAATTTATTGTTTAAACAATAGGAGGAATTTGTTTAATGAATAATGGCACTCTAAGATAATAAACTGCCATTTCGAACTCAGAAAACAGAATTCCGATGGATTTCCGAGAAAAACGAATTATTTAAACAAATAAAATTTGTTTAAACAAATGGAAATTAACTGACAAATGTTTATAAACATCCCACTACACTTATAACAATGACTTCTATGAGAAAAAGAGATTGAAATAATTAGAAGGGTCAATTTTCTGAAGAATCTAAATTTTTTCATTTAAGAGTAGTTTTCAGGGCACTGTGGGGGTGGGTTGAGGGCATCAAATCCATATGTATGATAGGTCAAATTGTTCCTTGGAAAGTCCTCTGCAAGTCCTATTAACTTTAGTCTTAAGTTTTCCCAAATCCCGAACAATTATTCGAAAAATACCAAAAAATGTCTTTTTCCCATGCATTTTCTTATGTAAATTTGAGGCCTCGACAGGCACCATTAAGAATCAAAATTTTGAAAAAAGAAAAAATACGTGTCCACTTCTTTTGGATTTGGAAACGATTTGGGGGGATCGTTGCTTTCTAAATAAAAATAGCCAATTTGAACCACCCTAATGCACACATACCATCTTAGTAACACTAAAACTGTGGCGGGAAATTCAACCTGTCCTCAATCATTTTAGATCACCCGTTATATTAATATACAGATGCTCCACTTTTTACTTTATCATTGATAAAATAAAAAGTCTGTCGGCATGCAAGTCTGTCTAATTCGTGGTATAAATGGTTTAATTTTATTTTCTTTGGTAATGCTGGACATAAGCAATTTAGGAATTTACATTTTTAACGCTCTTCTTCGAAGGGATAATTGTGTAATTTCTTGAACGGAATGTAATGCTATGAGAGAAGCAGCGTCTTCCTCATTTAGTTTTTTTCTGCTTCCTTAAGGTACTGTTGGAATGTGTAAGCATAGGGCATTGTTCCTGGATAAATATAAAAGTCAACCGCGATTGCTTTAATCATGAACCTAATCAGAGAGAAGAAGCTAATTTTTGACACAATATACTGGTTGATTTAATATGCTTTCATGGTGATTGAGCCAATAGCATTAATCCCGGAACAGGAGCTAATTTATGGGTGACATTTTAAGACATAGCTGTTTAAAATAGACCCAGCCGTTGTCAAGTTGATCTGCTTTTTATGCAATTGTGTCGAATTACTACGAACTGTCACCGCGGAGCTCTGTAAAGAAGGTTTCTGTAATAAAGTCCACTGACCCAGACAAGGGAGAAGAGTACCAACAGCTCAGATCAATAATAACTAACAGTTGACAACCACCACAGTAGTTGCCTATTGGCAAAGGGCAGACATCGGCTGAACAAATTAAGTAAGTATGTCTGTTTATACACCAAGACTTGAGTACAACGGTGCACCGCTAGATGGAACCACATCCTGGGCGTACTACAGACCCAAGGCCGACGTCGATCTCACTAGTATAAACGTCCTTCTTAAAAGTTCAAATTTCGTTTGGAATAAATCCGCCCACGTAGGAAGAAATAGGGTGGGAGAAAATTACCGAGAAATATGCAATCTAACGCTACTAGCGGGCACGAGAGACGAAGCCGGCGTAGCGGTACGGTATTTACCGAAAATTTTACAACTTTAAATAAAACAGCACCGAAATTAGTCCATGTAAAGAACGTATCGCGTTCGGAATATAAATTATACACCCGGGAGATACGATTCAAAGAACCGTTCGTTTCAACCCTCGGCCGAGTCCGAGCCAAACCCGTCACCCTGTAAATTTATTATACGAATTTCGCGTCTTCGCAATCTGGACCCGATTTGACGTACGTATAATTCTTCTCGCTTTACTTATTTCGCCAAAACTGCCAACGGACACTGTTCCGTTTTGTTTTGAATTTAAATTATTAAACTTTTCGCTGAAGCAACAACCCTTTGTGACAATTAAGTCGCCACCCACTTCAACGCTTATTACGTTAGTTATTGTTGATGGTTTGTAACGCAACGCTGACGCAACGCTGACGCAACGATGACGCAACGTTGATGCAACGTTGATGCAACGGTGATGTAACGCTGACGCAACGTTGACGCAACGCTGGCGCAACGTTTAATTAATTAATTTAATTTACTATTACCAAAGGAAGGAAGAAGAAAATATAAATCAAACAATGCAAAAACGTATAACACAAAAAGTAGCTTTTACAAATAATTAAATAAATAAATTCATTAAAAAATTGAAAAAAAATCATTGGTCAGAATACAAAAATTAAGAAACATTTATTCTGATTAAAAAGTTTCATATGGACCTATTGATAAGAAGTTAATATTCCTTAAGGAGTTAGAGCCATTTAAAATACTGTTTTATTTATATTTTGTTATTTTTTAAGGTATTGAAAAAATATAAATACATCCTTATGAAACATTTTAGTCAGAACAATAATTACGTTCTGAGAAAGAAAGTGTGGGAATAAACACCCAAGTTATTATACACAGTAATTGTATCCATAACAGATGATCTCTATATTTTCTCTTAGTTTGTTAAATAAGAAAAAGCTGGTTCATACATACACAATGTTGAAAACTGAACTAATACAAGGTAATTTATAACTTCAGGCAAAAATTAAATGCACATACCTACATAACACATTATAAATAAAAATATATGAAGCACTTTTAAATTTGTTTCATTGTCAAAATTAGTACTTACTTCAGTTTAAATTTTTTTGTTTAATTAAATGCAGTCACGAAATTTGAAATTACATTTTAGTTTCCTGTCCGCATAAATTTTCGTCTATAATTGCAAATCACTCTGTATATTTATAAATCTATCTTCTATGATCTTCTAGAATCTTCTATGAATGGGACTGACATAATTTCGTCATAGAAGCTCAGAACTTGTCTGGTGATAGGTTAGTTATCTTATCTAGAATGCAAGGGAAAATTGTTGGTTGTTACGTAAACTCGTCAGTAATGTAGAATCAACTAAAGAAGCGAATGATAATTAATCCAGGTGAGGATAATTGTTGGAAAAGGCACCTCTGCCTGGATATGAACCAGGAACCCTCCAATTTCCGGTTGACAGCTCTCCCATCTAAGCTACAGAGACAGTGGAAAAGGTAGAGGTGTTTTTTCCAAAAATTATCCTCAACTGGATTAATTATCATTCGCTTCTTTAGTTATCTGGAATGTAAGATCATATTGAAATCCACCACCTAAAACTCTGTTCTTCTCCTAAAGTACCATTATGAGCAGGTAGATTCAAATTAAAGGTTTATTTTGTCCCACATTTGGAAAGGCAAAAATATTGAAAAACAATATCCAATAACTTTGCCAGATTGTTGTTTTCTAGAGGTTATTTTGTTTTTATGTAACAGATAATTGTAAGAAATATTATCAATTGAAGTTAATGAATAGTCTAGGATGGTGCCCGTTAGATGTAATATCGAAATAATTATGTGGTTTATTGGGTTAGAAGGACTCCAAATCAAAATTATTCATGAATCGACCTTGTTTATTAATCCAATATTTCAAGTAATAATCCCATTCTAAAAAAATACATAAAATTAACACTAAATAATCCCATGAATCGGCGACCGCCACCGCTATTTGTTACTATTTTTCCGCGGAACCCCTGACGACATCTCGCGGAACCCCGGTTGGGAAACGCTGCTGTATAGGGCATCGCAAGGTCATAATTTTGTTCTTCCCTTGCAGGAGCAAAACTGGGGGTACCCTCTTCTTAAACAGAAACATCTGTATTAAAGAAGGAGTGGAAAATAACAAATATATAAGAATACTCTACTAAAATCGTTTCGGATCCAACCGCGTGACGCTAAAACCTCAGCTTTAACGACTCCTTTCCAGCCGTCACACCGCTCGCCGCTGAAGATATCTGAACGCTAAAGTTTACGTCAACAAGACTTAACTTATCCAATTAAAGCACTTTCCTTTATATCGGTTCTAACGAGCTTGGCAACATGAACTGATAATCAGAGGAGTCATTAAGTTTTCCGACGCGAAATCCGCACGTATTCGATGGCCATAGAGAAAGCATACGGAGAGAGTGAGACGGAGATGGTTATTACCGCATGCGGAAGTTGTGTGTAAATGTCAGATAAATCCGGTTTATTTAATGCGGAACGACGAGCGCTCTGTCGATAAAATGAAAAGCTGCACGAAGTGCAGCGCGACAGAATTCGCAGCCGGAAAATTTTAATTGACAACTTACCCAAATGGCCCCCGCTCTCGTCTTTATCTACAAGCAGGCGATTGGAAATTTTTCCACGCTGCGGGTGTATTTACGTTGAAGGACTAATAAGGTTGTTAATTGGTGTAATTGGTTTCGCTCGTAGAATAAACTCGAACTACAAGTAATCGATATTCTAGGTATTGCCCAGTTTTTCATGAAATACAGGTTTCGAACCTATTATTGATAATTTACAGGACTGTAAACCGAGGTTTTAGGTTAGTAGTCGCTCGATTTATTTCTAACATTTACGTATAAAAAATGAAAATGAAAAAAAAAAAAAAACTTGGGAATAAGTAATATCATGCTGTTTACAAGCTTTATCAAAGCCAGTAATAATCAATGCGCATAATCCATCATAAGGCAATTAAATACGATTAAAAATTTGCTGGTAATGAAATAGACACACACTTCATAGGTTCTGTTATTCAGCGTTTATAGAAACGGTTTCGAGAGACTGGCCAATATGTTAGAAGAGCTCGACAAGGTCGAAATCGAAAAACTACTCGAATTCTAGACCGATTTCTTGTCTTTTAAACGACCTAAGACGAGCACATGGAATAGAAATTTCTGATCAAACTGTTAGAAACAGATTAAAAGAAGCGAATTTGAAACCAAGACGACCCGTCCGCGCACCACGCCTTACGCAGCATTCGCACAAAGCAGCGCGAATGAGGTTTGCTCTGGATCACAGAGATTGGCAGCTTCGTCACTGGACGTCTGTACTGTTTACAGACGAGTCCAGATTTCGTTTAACTAGTTGCGACGGTCGAGTACGTTTATATAGACCAGGGCTTCCAATCCCGGGATCCCGACAAATAATGAGCTTTTTCGGG
Organism: Aphodius sticticus; assembly: GCA_963966075.1. Classification (NCBI taxonomy): domain Eukaryota; kingdom Metazoa; phylum Arthropoda; class Insecta; order Coleoptera; family Scarabaeidae; genus Aphodius; species Aphodius sticticus. The sequence goes on from OZ014507.1 coordinate 2,309,347, forward strand.
ATCCCGGGATTATAAATCTAAATCCCGGAATCCCGAAAAAGTTAAATCGAAATTATTTTCTTATTTTTTTTTGTTAATTGGCGAAATGTGGGGCACTGATCTATAACGTATCAATTGAGCTGCTATTTTCTAAGTATGAACTTCAGTCTATAACAGCACTCTTTTTGATTAAATTAAGTATGAAGCATAAAATGTTCGTGTACACCAACATGTTGCTATAACAGGAAGAACAGATTTTGCAAGAAGTAGATGTAATTCAATATGGAGGCAAACATGAATCTTTTCAGTTTGCTAAGTCTTTATAGATACTATAAACTCAACAAAAATGCAGGCTGTATTTAAAACAGAAAAACCAGCATAAACGTAAAAGATAAAAAATGTAGTGCCAGATTTCTTTACCTGTATTCAATGAGTAGATACTACAGAATATGAAATAGTTAATAGGTAATAAAATACAGCGAACACAAAATGTTAATAAAACCAAACAAAACCAAAACTGTACCAAAAATGATTTGCTATCAAATCGTACGAAGGGTCACTCCAATCGAACGAAAATTTTAAGTTTCTTCAAGTTTAAGAATTTTACATTACACTAAAAAACGAAATATTTAGGTGCGATGGATGTTTCTCTGTCAAGGGGTGCCAGCATTTCGAGTTTGTGATGAGCTGTGCCATCGGTATCATGGTCATTTTTGACATTTCTTCATCGCACAATTATCGCTTTTTTCGCTTTTTTTTAGTGGAAAAGTTTCGTGAAAAAGTGCACTTAGATAAACATCTATTTTTATAATGTGGGTTAGGCTATTTGAACTATATTTGACAAAATCGAAAAACGGGCAAGTAATATTAATTTTTGTCATGATTAGAAATTGAATATTTAATATTTTAAGAAGTTGCACTGAATATTTCATCAGTTTTGAACAATAAATAACGTCTTTACTTGAAAACTCGTTTAGAACTGGGTCTTAAAGTCATTATACTTGTATGTTTTTGTGAACAATAATCGTTCTATTTAAAATGCAAACAGTATAGTCTACTTGCATACTAAACATCCATGATGTAAGAATTCTAAAGTTATCCAATTGTATATTTAAGAAAAAACTAAAATTTTAAAAATGTTTTATTGGGATTAATATAAAAAATTTAAAATTTGACTCGATTGAACAGTTTCTTTTGCCTTAACTATTCTTGAAACATTTTATAAAAATGTAAAATTTTTGAGCAATTTTAAGATGCAAGAGCAAGTGATTGTCTAATAGAGTTTAACGTTGCTTATTATTGATGTCAATACGCACACTTTGACACCTTTTACATTTTAAACCGACAATTTTGGTTTTCTACTTGTAAGGTAAAATTTGGAAACGTTGATCAAGTTTTGGGGTAAAAGATATCGTCCAACCAAGTATATTTTAGGCGTTTCTTACTGACTGGATTTGGTAACTTTTGGCATCCCAGGCATTTTGATCCGACAATTTTGGCTGTCTTCATGAATCCCGGGATCTGATCTCGGGATCCCTCAATTACAATATCTTTAATCCCGAAATCCCGGATCAGTATATTGTCCGGGATTGGAAGCCCTAACATAGACGTCCTGGTGAACGCTACGCAGCCGCTACTATACAGGAAGTGGATAGATTTGGTCGTGGATCTGTGATGGTTTGGGCTGGAATCAGTATAGACAACAGAACTGATCTTGTTGTGGTTCCTGGTACACTAAATGCCAAGAATTACATCGAAAACATCTTGGAGGACCATATGGTGCCTGCTACATATGGCGTCTGTCAAAATTTCATTATAATGCAGGACAATGCGTTATTTTTTACATTTTTAAGTGTCACTAAGAATTGTAACATTGTTTTTGTAATTCTATTTAGTTCAATATATTCTATAGTTTTTATATATATATTCTATAGTTTCTATAGCTTCTATAGTTCATATCGTTCATATCAAATAACACCTCATTACTCCAGCTTGGATTATATACCTTTTCCAACGCCGTCAGCAAGAAACCTAATACCCAAACTGGAACAAAACCGATCATTACTTTTATTATTTATCCTCATCCCCGTTATGGCGGGTTTGCTTAATCAGCGAAGATACTCGAGTAGACGGAGACGAGATTTATAAAACCCACCCCCTTTCGCTCCTTCGGTCCCTTCCCCATCCCCGAAGCTGCTGCTCTTCGAGCTTTCACCGGAAGTGAACGGTGCGCGCCGATTTTGAACGTCCGCTGTCAGTTATGTATCGTGTCGTTATCTACGACGGACTCAGCGAGGTGTAATTTTGGCAGATCGACTATGAAATGCCCTCGTATACGACGCGACGAGGGCAATTTAAATTGAGATATTACCCACCCCACAGCCCGGCTGACTTGGACAGAAACGCTGATGTATTCAATCGATACGTTCGAAATATATTTGCGTTGTACCGTCTCTTGCAAAAGGGATAGAAACCATAGCGGTACTGAGAGAACTGAAATATTTTTTGATTTATAATGTAGACATTCGAAATTCTTTATGGAACAACATATCCAGTACATGCCCGCGCCGCACAGTGGTCGATTTTGCAACTTTGCACTTAAAATCTTCGATAGATAACCGGAAAAATGGTAAAAATATTTAATAAGGGGGTTGTTTTTCCGGGGGCTGCAAAATGAATTTGGGTGTTGAAATTTGGAAACCTTGTGAATATGATATTGTTATACTAGGAGTACATAATAAAAATAAAAAAAAATATCTAAGTACCAATGGGGTGGTTTTTGAGGGGGTTGAAAATAAATTTTGTTTTAAAATTCTGAAACTTTGTGAATGTGCTACTATTTATTATTCCTGCAAATGCGCAAAATAGGGAAGAAATCAAAAGTACTTGTGGGGTGGTTTTGAAAGGGGGCTGAATAATAAATGTGCTTTGAAAATTTTGAAATTTTGTGCATGTGATATAATTATTCCTACAAATACGCGAAAAGTGGGAAAAAAGTACTTGTGGAGTGGTTTTGGAAGGGGGTTGATTAATACATTTGGTTTGAGAATTGTGAAACTTGCAGGAACGATATTTTTTTTTTTATTTTTGACGGGGCCGAATTGTCGCGGTTTGCATATGGAAGACTTTACCATAACAATAACTATTTTTTTTAGCTTGCGGCTGCAACACCGCATTGTAGTCGATTTTGAACTTTAAGCCAAATCGAATAATATCTGACGTATAAATATATATGTTACGGTTATAGTGATAAATAGGTTATTATTAATAATTACCAGTTATTATTAATAATAGCCAAGTGGCGAGGTTAAAGTGAAGAATTTGTCACATCAACCGGTTATTATTAATAATTTCCAGCATGCTGTGGTCAATGTGATATATTTTAATTCGATATTGCATTAAGGTGATGCTACAATATAATAGAGCCTCAGATTTGGAATTCTGTTAGTATCTACATAATCGCCACACAACGAATCTATTCACTGGGTTTTCAGTGTTGGGCCTTTAGTGATGTTAGTCCTGACTAACTTATTTACTAACTACTCATGACTAAAATAAGGAAGATTATCAAAACGAGACTAAAAGATGCCAATCCATACTAATTGCATGCACGAGTGTGTAACTCTTTGGGTCATGCTTATTTGCGCAATTCTTAAAAGCTAAGTAAGTAATAAATTAGAAACTCGCTTTGTATTATTCTGCCAGTGCATACGTACATAATGCTTCTGTCTTTTGCAATTCGTGGCAAGAAAACTTATTTTTATTTATAACTTATTATTTATTATCTTTTTAATACATTTTATTTTTTTTTGTGGTAGTACAACAATTACTCCATTTATATTGTAAAAATAAAGCAAGATAAAGTTTGTAACAATAGAACCTCATCTTCTTTTGTTTTGTTCACAAATATGAACTGTACCTGTATTTTATTTTTAATTTATTATTTACTATGAATATTGTTTATTTTTGATTTGTAAGTGCACAAATGTGATACAGATTTTATTTGAGTTACCTACTGTTAATTTTATTTATTAAGAATATATTTTTTTTAAACTGATTCCTTGACTTGAGAATTATTGTGTTTTTATTATTGTTATATTTTTTCATATATCTAAATAAATAATGTATTTGAAAGTCCTTTTTTGATATTTTACACTAGATATGCTTACGGTAGGTATAGGTAATGGACAACCTAATGTAGGGAAGATTGGGGCAAGTTGTTACAATATTTAATCTTTTATTTATAAAATAATACGTTATTGTCAAACACCAAAAGTAAAAATACCGTGTTAGAAACAGAACCATACAAAAATGTTTGCAACATTTGTGCGGTGCAATTTATGTAAAAACATCTATGTAAACTAGTCTCGCCTATTCTTGCATGTATTTGCATGAAATTACAATATTCAAAACATTATTATTAAATGCGCAAAATTTTAAGATAATTGGGATTTGAGAATTTACTTAATAAATTGTAATTGTACATTTACAAAAACTACCCACATGCATTAAAAATGGGTGCTATCGATAATAAAATGGTTAACTTTTTTTAACACTCTGTATAAAATGTTCTTTTTATGTTTTTGTCATTGAGCCGTCCTTGGGTGTATACGAAATATCATTACCAAGTATATCCAGTGGTTTCTAAAGTACAAGGGAGACAACATTCTGTGTTATCAATGTTTTGTATTATTCGTAATTTTGGTCATTGGGCTAGCCGTACTGATTTGCGTCGAGTAAATAAATATAATAGCTTACATAGTAATCAAAATAACTTAGCTAACTTCTTTGAAGACTGTATACAAAAGATCTTTTGTAAAAAGTAACGTTTTTATCACTTTTACCGTGCCCGTTAGGAAACTATTAATAATAGCCGGTCCATGTGATTATTTAAGTGTTTCTAATCCCATTGACCAAATGATGCGGTTATTATTAATAATAGCCGGTAATTATTAATACAAGCCACATTTATCACTTTAGCCGTAACATATACATTAAATGAACCCACGCACACTACAGTCGGCCGAACTCTGGCAACAGCACTCACTTTCAGAACGTTAAATTAAATCATGGGTCATGTGTGGTATCATCGCAAAGATATTTTCAAACGAAACAACTTCTGCCGGAAACACGTCTTTCCAAATCATGCGGTTTACGAAATAAACCATATGATCTCGGGTTATCCTTTGTTGAACAGGTGACTGTTCAAAGGTGACTTGTTGGCTTTAAGGTTTTGTCATCAGACGCGCTAAATCTTTAGCTAGCTACATACTAGCACGTCTCTTCATTACTAACAAAATAAAACATGAATACGTGGATTGTCCTTCTGATCACAGCTTATACAGACAACATAACATATTATGAGTTCTTTTGTGAACCGTATGGTTTAGAAAATTTTTGTTCAAATAATAGTTATTTATGTCACAAGTGCCGAAAGTACGGAATAGCGCGATGAGCGGTAATGCGGCGCGACGCCGAAAGCGGAGCGTCGCATGTGAGCGAGTCGCGCTATGTAGTTTTGGCAGGAGTGACATACAACGTTTTTTGTGCTGCTTTTTGAGTAAATATGTATTTAAAAAAAAATAAAGAATGGTTATATTTCTGTATAGGAAATGTTAGGTTGGTACCACTTCGACGAAACGTCAAGTTTAAAAAACTAATTCAAAATCTGACAGATTTATATTTGTTCATTACACTGTAGATGTCATGCATGCGTACCAACATACTAAAATAAAACTACACTAATCGCTATATGTACTTTATTTACAATTTTCTCAATTTATCGTTTTTAGAATTAGATATAACAACGGGTTGATATTCCTTATCAACAAACAATCAAATTGGTAATCTTGGTTTATTTGAAATTTGTATTTTGTAGTTTGCCGCACTAGAGCGGCAAAGTTCCATAGCGGTTCTCCAACCTTTGACGAAATCAGCTGTTTTCGAGTGTCACAGCATAAAAAAGTTGTTTCTATTTAGTGGGCATCTATGCAATGATACCACACGCGACCTAAGTTCTCGTTTGAGATTCCAAATCCGAATGCAGTTATGACTACTTCCGGTATGTTCCGGAAATTATAATTGATACCATCAAACACGCAGGTAGGCTTATGTTATGCCATTTTTTATCTGAACCTCTATGACGTCATATAACAAAGTAAAACATGTATCTGTATTTGTAGAAGCTCTCCAGATGACAAGGGACTCTCTTCAACAACAAAAATGAGTTTCCGGCAAAAAGTGGCACGGAACTTCAACAAATCCTAAAACTATAACATCGAAACTCAGCAATAGAATACTTAATCCAGTCGTACTCCGTCGTACTTTTTACTTTATCATACGCAGTATGTAAAGTATTGTAATCATGCCAAAAAAAAATTTTGAGATTTTAGCGGAAATATGTCTTTTTGGGTCCCCTGAACATATTTGACCAAGGTACAAAAAAATGTCTGTGTGTGTGTGTGTGTGTATGTGTGTGTGTGTGTGTGTGTGTGTGTGTGTGTGTGTGTGTACCAGTTTTTGTGGCGACGATCCCGGAGAAACTACTAAAGGTATCGGGACGAAACTTCATATTTAGAAGTTTCATAACCAAACTTAGAGCTGAAAAGCTTTCTGTTGAAAAGGGTCCAAAGGAACTGGTGGTTTACTGTTAGCATTTTTCGAATGTTTTGCAAATGAGCCGCTATTTGTGTAGTGTCGTCAAAATAGTTAAATAATAAATTAAAGGAGAGGAAATTTTCTATAATTTATGTATATGACATTTTTTGGTTGAATTTATAGTTTGGCTGCATGAGCAAATTCTATTTCATCGAGATCGGTCGTACTGCATTAAAGCTAGTAGCCAGGGTATGTCAGATTTTTTGATTCTAATGCCAGTAGCTAGTGTCAAACGCTAATGTTTTGAAAATACTACGTCAATATGGGCTGCGTTCGGATATTGAACACCGTTACACTTTTTACACCCAATAACACGTAAGTGTCATTTGGACGGTGTACCCGGTGTCAACGGAGTACAATATCCGAACGCAGCTTTAATCGAGATATCTGGCTAGGTCTACTAGTTTTATTTTAATGCAGACATAGCCGATCTCGATCAAATAATATCTCATGCAGCTAAACTATTAATTTTATATTTAGTATGATAAAGTCATGTGCCTGGCCACATCAGATTTTTTATAACCTTATTGTGAAAGTTAATTTTATTAAGTGCTAAAAAGACTCAAATTATTACGTCAGTACAGCTTCCAGAAAGTAGTACGCACCACCACACGTCTCCTCCATTGTAGTTATTCAAAATAATTGACAAAAATTAACGTAAACATGCGCTCACACTGACATAGACGAATTTGGGAATGGTTATGTACTTTTGCCACTGAGCGTAAAGTTCAGTTTGTGATGGTGCCACACCCGCGCATTTGAAATTTTGACGACAAACCATTATTTCTTTTAATATTTAGTGCAGTTTGCCACTTACAAATGCGCAACTTCATTTTTCATTTTGTCCAGCTAGCGAAGCAGAATCGACCACCGTGTGCTGTGCAGGGTCTGGTGGTAGAAGTTCTTGAGTCAATTCTTTCGGAAAGACCCCTGTAAGCTTTCATATGCCTTCTAACGTTGGTACTTTGTGCACAAGCATAGTCACAATTGCCGGATTTTAATGGTTTCTCGTCTTTGTGCGTTACAAGCGCGTGTTGTGTGTTTCACTGCATCAATACTTAGCATTTTACGACTCTTGTTTTCACAGTGGATGAATTTGGAACATTATTTCCGCCGAAAATTGGAATTTTTTTCTCGGTTTGCAAAAGCCTCCATTTAAAATGGTACCATCCGCAAAATCATTTCATATATTTGCGAAACTGCAGATTTAGGCAAATGCCTTCGTCTTTCAGCGTAACCTCGGATTTTGTGCTACAAGGGGAGGCCGTGAACGAATTTGGAGGTGAAGAAGAAATCTTGCAAAAGGGAATCTTCCGCGGTATCAATTCTATATGGAATTGATATAAGTTTATCGGAGTCTAACCGAATGCGAGGGGCCTTAAGATAGCAACCGGGGTGTAGGCAAAGTGAAACGTCGAGGAAATATTATTCGAACGCAGTGTTCAGGGTAAAAAATCTTTTGGTAATATAAGGTCAATAAGGGACGATTTCGGCAGGGAAAGGATGGAAGGTTTTCAATTAAACCCTCGGATTTAGAAAATTGTCATTTTGGGTCTACGGTGTGGCGATGATCCGCAAAGCGGGCACTGTGTGGAATAAAATTTGCATTTGCTCGTCGTGAATTTCTTTGAATTTAAGAAATGAAGTTGGGTGTGATTTCAGGATTCTTAAATATTATTCCAATTTCAACCAATATAATAACTATTTTTCTGGTTTAATACTTTATGATCTTTTTTACGTAACATTTATGTAAAGAAGGTAAGAAGTAGAAAATACGTGATTTTGGCATTATTTTAAAAATCAATATATTTTTATTTTATGTCAAATTACTTGTTCAACCTTCGATGGTTACGTATATGAAATATTGACGTCAACAATATTTTTTAAATGGCAACCGCTTAATGTCTTTGTAATTGAATCCAAAAAGTCCAAAAAGTGAAAATTAACAAAATAATATTGTCGGTGCAATATCTTGACAACTACAGCAGTTAGCTATTTTGTGCCAACAGACATGTATTACATGTTTTTTATTTAAAGCATTTAAATGATATTTTATTTTTTGGCGTTCTGATTCCAAACCCGTTGTCATATTTTTTAAATTCAAAATGGCGGATTGAATATGGCGTCTAGAAAATTTAGAAACATGTCGGGTGCTTATGTGACTTATTTGCTGTCGTATTTGAAGATCCCATTCTCCAAGTCCAATGTCCAATTTTCAAAATTCAAAATAGCGGAATCAATATGGCAACCGAAAGAAAAATTCAAACAAAATTTTTTTGGTTTTAAACAAGCTATCGTCTAAATACATTTTCAATACACAGTAGGTCCATTTTATTCTAGAAATTTGGTAACTTTTCTTTTTTAATTCTAAGATTAATTCTATGAGTTTTTGTAAGAATCATGTTTTTTTTTTTATAAAATGCATCTTTGAGTTATGAGAAATTAATCGATTATTAACGGATAAAGAACAAAAATATTAAGAAAAAATAACTAAACTATGAAACAGAATTAATTTAAATATTCAAGCATTCAATTAAATCGTAGAATTAAAAAATGTATAAATATACAGGGTGTGTTATCAGTTACCAAATTTCCGGAATACACAATAGTTTGTTGAAACCCAGAAACATTTTTTGATTTTTTTTTCAGTTGGAGAATTATTTAGGTTAGGTACTTTGGTAATTTCGTCTATTTTTGATTATTTGCTCATAACTACAAAATTGTTGTATTTTATACAAAATCATACAAAATTATGATTCTTGGAGTTAATCTTAGAATTAAAAATATAAAATTATACAGGATGTTCTATTTGAAAAAGGAAAGGTTACCAGATATCCAGAATAAAATAAACATCTTGTGTATTAAAAAAAATATTTAAACGATAGATTATTTCAAGCAAAACAGCTTTTACTTGAAATTTTTTTTGAAATTGTTTACAGTTGGAAAATTATTTAGGTGTTCCACTAAAACTAAAATTCCGCTAAAAATATGGCTATATGATGGAGTATGATATAGAGTTTGATGATTGTATACATGATAGTATTAAATTTCCTCTTCGACGGTGGTAGTCGGTCCGGAAGTCACGTGGTAGTAAAATTCTAAATTTTCACCAGTTACATACTTGAGGACTTTTTTAATATTATCTATCTTTTTGATATTGATATTCTCATTGATTACTTCGGCGTACCTCAACAACGATTTTAATGCAAATTACGAAGTTGGCGAATGTTTTCGACTGATATATCGGTAGAAACTGAGTAAAAACGCGTTGCATGAGGGAGCAAAAAAGCACTGTTCTGGACTTGTTTATTTCGCCCAAGCATCCTCTTTAGGTCTATTCGATAGAATACATCATAGTGAACATTTTGGTCGGTTCAAAATGGCCAATTTTGGACTTGTACTGTGTTCGAACTCGCCGATTCAATTGTTTGTTTTGGTTTCAAAAGCTATCGTATGATATTATAATCATCTTCCAGTTATCTTCAGCTGAGTAATCCCGGACGCGGGGGAGGCCGTTTGGAATTGTAGAGTAAGCCGGTATAAACCAGTTTGGTTTTTCGCCACTACCACGAGTGGACTCTGAAAGTTGCTAGTATTGGGTAATCGACTAACTTATACTGAATAATATATTCTGTGGGACATATTCAGAAGTAAAGGTTGCGTAATTTGTAAAAAAACGTATTAACAAACGTATGTAGACTTCGGCTGTGAAACAAACAATGTCATTTTATTGCTATTGACGACGTATTTTTTGCGACACAAGTGCACGCCGAGTATCCTGTTTTATTTCGTAGCAGTTGACGTGTACTATTAGAGTGTCTGCACATTCGCTGTTTAGTTTGAATAGCTCTATCTCATTCTGAACTTTCGTCGCCTCGTCAATGTCTTGCAGGGCAAAAATTGTATAAACCACCTTAATGTCCTTGTAACTGTTTGTTTCGGTTTTAAAAGTTATCCTATGATATTATTACCATCTTCCATTTCTCTTTAGCTGTCTTCGTCCTATTAACTAAGAAAACCTTCGAGATTGTTTCTAAACTACCTCAGCTAATTCACTTAATACCTCACACGATTCTACTTCTCTTATGATCTTTTTAACTTCTTAACAGTTGGTACCAAAAACTTTTTTCAAAATGTAAACACATATAATTTAAATAGTCTTTTGTTGCACAAATTCTTCTTTTACTTTAGATTCAAACTACCCAAATTGTCCCAAATTTTCAGTTAGTTAACAAAACACTGTCAGTTTAATTTGCCTTAAGCTCTGGTAACCAATTATCGGTAACCACCCAGTCCCCCCCACCACACCGCCAGCGAAACAGAACACTAACAGGTTGCAATAACAGCAAATAGCTGCCTGCCTAATTAAATAAGGATGAAACGATCCACGACTGGTACAATGGGATAAGTGTAACTGATAGCGATAGTTGGCAACCGTGCCGTTGCGGCGTCCTTGTAGGCCTCATTGCCAACATATCCTGCGCGTAGGGCATTCCAGGTCGAGACCTGGATGCGAGCAAATGATGCCATTACCACACAATTCCGACTATCCCGCAGGGAACAACAAGGACCAAGGCCGTTAGATACGCGCTAAACTGCTAGACAGCATGCGAAAGCCATGCTAGAGCTTGCTCCGTCCCTTTTAATAGAAATAGATAAAATTTCAATAGGATTTGATTTAATTGAGGTCTAATCCCGGACGCGATGGAGGCCGTTTGGAATTGCAGAGTAAGCCGGTATAAACCGGTTAGGGATTTTCGCCACTACCACGAGTGGAAAGTTGCTAGTATTGGGTAATCGACAAACTTATACTGAAAAATATATTCTGTGAGACATATTCTATTGTATGTTTTTCAATTTGGATGCGCCTTTTTTAGCGATTCAAATTGCGATAAACGCTGTATTTGAAGGATCCTACGCTCAATAGAAATTAAAAAGTCTTCCGCATTCTTTTTTTGTGGAGATAATAAAGAGATGGTGCATGGAGCCTTTGAGCATGATCTCGTCTCCATTTTCATAGTTTTTTCTAAGAAGAAGCATATCGCCGCAATTGGTTTCTTTGTATTGTGAGTTATTTGATCTTGTCTCCTTAAAACAATAGCCTCTTTGTTCCTGACTTCGATTGCTGTCGCATCCTTGGAAAGGAAACAGGCTCTGACAAGGTATACATGTATACCCTGTCAGTCGCCATTTGTCCTAACATAAACACGGTTCAGTGCTCGCTATAAATATAAAAATAACTCAAGGCTTGGAAGCATGTAATTGAACCCTCATTGATGTTAAGCTTGACTCTTCTACAATCTTCGCCAACTCTCACCCTACGTTCACATTGTAAGTAGAATTATATCCTCTAATTATCAATAAGCCACAATGTTCCTTTTCTTTTTGTCCTTCAGATGACCCTGATGAAGCATGCGATGTATGCGAAATATTGGTAAATTAATAAAGAACGTACTAACTAAATAGACGTTCATTTATTATTGTTGCTGGATTTCGCAAGAAAAGTTCTATATATATATATATATATATATATATATATATATATGTTACGGTTAAAGTGATAAATGTGGTTTGTATTAATAATTACCGGCTATTATTAATAATAACCGCATCATTTGGTAATGTGATTAGAAACACTTATATAATCACATGGACCGGCTATTATTAATAATTTCCTAACGGGCACGGTAAAAGTGATAAAAACGTTACTTTTTACAAAAGATCTTTTGCATACAGTCTTCAAAGAAGTTAGCTAAGTTATTTTGATTACTATGTAAGCTATTATATTTATTTACTCGACGCAAATCATCAGTACGGCTAGCCCAATGGCCAAAATTACGAATAATACAAAACATTGATAATACAGAATGTTTTCTTTTGTCTCCCTTGTACTTTAGAAACTACTGGATATAATTGGTAATGATATTTGGTATACACCCAAGGACGGCTCAATGACGAAAACGTAAAAAGAACATTTTATACAGAGTGTTCAAAAAAGTTAACCATTTTATTATCAATAACACCCATTTTATATTTAATGCATGTGGGTAGTTTTCTGTAAATGTACAATTACAATTTATTAAGTAAATTTCCAAATACCAATTATCTTGAAATTTTGCGCATTTAATATTAATTTTTTCGATATTGTATTTTCATGAAAATACATGCAAGAATAGGCGAGACTAGTTTACATAGATGTTTATACATAAATTGCACCGCACAAATGATGCAAACATTTTTGTATGGTTCTGTTCCTAACACGGTATTTTTACTTTTGGTGTTTGACAATAAAGTACTATTTTATAAATAAAAGATTAAACATTGTAACAACTTGCCCCAATCTTCCCTACATTAGGTTGTCCATTATCTATACCTACCGTAAGCATAATTAATATCTGACGGATATAATCTGTTTTATAAGGCGGTTATTATAAAAGTGTTTATCACCAACAAAAGAAAAGACTTTTAAATACATTATTTATTTAGATATATGAAAAAATATAACACTAACAAAAACACAATATTTCTCAAGTCCAGGAATCAGTTTTAGAAAAATATATTCTTAATAAATAAAATTAACAGTAGGTAACTCAAATAAAATCTGTATCACATTTGTGCACTTACAAATCAAAAATAAACAATATTCATAGTAAATAATAAAATAAAAATAAAATACAGGTACAGTTCACATTTGTGAACAAAAGAAAAGAGGATGACGTCCTATTGTTACAAACTTTATCTTGCTTTATTTTTACAATATAAATGGTGTAATTGTTGTACTACCACAGAAAATAAAGGCCTAGAAGGACTTTTGTATTCAAAATTAAATATAAAACATTTTTTAAAGTTTTGTATTAAAAAGATAATAAATAATAAGTTATAAATAAAAATAATTTTTCTTGCCACGAATTGCAAAATACAGAAGCACTATGTACGTATGCCCTGGCAGAATAATACAAACCGAGTTTCTAATTTATTACTTACTTAGCTTTTAAGAATTGCGCAAATAAGCATGACCCAAAGAGTTACATACTCGTGCATGCAATTAGTATGGATTGGCATGTTTTAGTCTCGTTTTGATAATCTTCCTTATTTTAGTCATGAGTAGTAACTAAATAAGTAAGTCAGGACTAACGTCACTAAAGGCCCAACACTGAAAATCCAGTGAATAGATTCGTTGTGTGGCGATTATGTAGATACGAACAGAATTCCAAATCTGAGGCTCTATTATATTGTAGCATCACCTTAATGCAATATCGAATTAAAATATATCACATTGACCACAGCCTGCTGGAAATTATTAATAATAGCCGGTTCATCTGATAAATTCTTAGGAAAACTGGTTAATCGACGGTGAAATATATTATATATATTTGTCGGGCAATTCCGTCATACGAAGATCGAAGAAGCAACCGTAGACACGTGTTTCGGACTATTAGTCCTCAGCAGTACGGTATAGTTGTTTGTTCAAAAAAACAGCATTTTGCGAACCAATTTATTTCTGAACTAGTAGAAATTACTAACTACTACTACTATAGTGATGGTTTTTAGACACATGCTTGATCTGTTACAACAGTAGGTAATAAATATTATAGACGAAAACATTTGTAATTTTAGGATGGGAGAATTCGGAAATAAGGGATGAGATACGCATTCTGTCGTGTTTATCTTCGGAACAAGTTCGGCACCTTCGAGTTCTGAATATTTAAGAAGTTTGGCCGAAACTTGGACGTATTTGATCCGCCTTAACATTCAGAAACTTCGATGCAAACGCGATACCGGTATCTTTTTTCCTCAACTTACTTTCTTCCCAGTTTTTATTTTCTTTTTCCCCTTTCCATTCTGCCAAAACTTTCCAGTATCAGTGATGCGATTATTTCTTATACAAAATATAAAAGTGTACGATATTATTATATACCGAGTGTAACTTAAATATGAGTGTTTTCAGTTATTGCGTGAAAAGATTGTATAAACTAAGTGGCGAGAAAATTATTCTTGGAATCTGGGGTGGTGCGACGCAAAAAAGGGGCTGCGGCGATAAAAAAAGCGGCTTCTGTAAATTGAGCTGTTTAAAAAGTTTGGCGGAGAGATGAGACGCCTGATTGGAACGTAAACATCCCGCGGATATAATTAAAACGAGAGAGTGTACACAGTGTCTGCGGCGAGTTGAGACTTTCCCGACGTCGTTCCAGCCTTTGGCTAGGCTTAGATTTTCCTTCAAATATAAACGAATCCAGGGTAAATATTTGTTCAGATACAGCTGTGGGTTTCTTATCTTCGTACTAGTTTCATTTATATTGAGTAACATTATTTAGTTTATATGCACTATGTGTCTGCAGATTTAGCTAATTATACTTTTAATATACCTATATCCGACCTGTAAGCGGGTCTTTATTTGGTTCAATTTTTTTAAGTCATCTTTTCTAAAGACGGAACCTTTTGACAAGATGCTGATCTTTGTAATTTTTAGATAAAATTTGGCGGTTGCCACAGGTTGTCAAACTTAATTAAAACTAGTTAAATTTGTAAGTTTGTAAGTATTTAACAACAGTTTAAACCATAATTGAAAAAAAAAATCAACAATCTTTTTTGAGTGCATTTATGTAAAAATAACTGAATATTAACTCATAATATCTGAAAGTATAAAAACTAGCCCATTTATTATTTCACTTTAAGATAAATAAAAATAAAAATTTTATTTATTTTAATTTAATTATTTCGAGAGTTGATAGCAAGCTCTACATCCTATTGCAACATTATCTTACAAATGCTGCATTTCTTTAGACCATAGGGCGTTTTCAAAAGTGCTACTTGATAAAAAGAAATATTTGCAGACCTTAATAAACTATGAAGTAACTCTGGGTTACTAAAAATCAAACCGAAAGCACGTAAAAACTACACTCTAACATCGAGGCAACGGTTAACACTTTAGTCTAGTCATTTTAGACAAAACAAAATATTATCTAAATCATTGAACATCGTAAATGATTCGCCCGTCTTTAAAAATAATTCTAATAGATGCAGAAAAATGTACTGAACATCATATCAAAATGTTTACTGAATCTTTGATGATATTATTACTGAAATTAATTAAAACCTATCAGTGCTTCGGCATGAAATATTTGCACAATATCTCCGAAAGTTTATTAAGTTTAGCAGAACAAATTATACGCCATATTAAAGACAAAGGATGTGGGTACATGATGGATGCGTGAATCACTTAAAAGTATTGGAAGATGTAGGTTTGGAAGAAGGTGAAAAAACAAGTTTTCAGAACCGAGATAATAGCTTTGTTCGTTGGGTCTGTCAGAGTAGCTTAGAGCAACTTAGAGTAGGCGTATGGCGTTCTTTGGAATTCGAGCAAGTTCCGGTAGCGTAACCTAAGCAGCTTGGAGCAGTTTTTCTTGACCCTGCTCAATAGTAGGACTGCATTCATGCACTATACATCAATGAATAGTGATACTGCCGCACTAAGCAAAAATATCGTATCTGACAATTTGTTAGCTCTTTACCTTTTCCGATCAAATCTAAAGATGGAATGACTGTTCATCTATTAAAGCTAAAATATAGAAGAACATTGCAAATAATTCGCAAAAGCATATTGTTGTCTAGGTTTCATATTCCAGGCATTATTCTAATGTTTTAATATTTTTTAATTATCTATAAGCATAGTTTCTTTTAAAAATATATTTAAAAAAATTATCAGCGTACTCCAAATAAAGCCAAAGCGCTAACGTGGTTTGTATATCTGTCTGTCGGTTCAGGTTCCCCACCGAAGAGGGTTGACCGCAGGAGGGAGGGGGTGTTGCAAGAGCAAAATAGATTTTTGTTTTTTTGCATTTCTTTACCACTGATTTTCTCAGAAATTAGAATTTAAAATTTCTGCCTTCAGATTTATATTCATATTAACGAATACCAATCTTCGCTACTTTTTACTCAGAATGTCATTTACTTAAAATCAGTTTCATATGGATTTTTTCTGTTTATGTTTATTCAATTTATTTTTAATATTTTTAATTAAATTTGTTTACTTTTAATTGTTGCATTGATATGTTTTTGTTTTTATTTTTCGCTATTTTGTTAATATTTCGAGCTTCTTAAGGAATTGACAGAACTAACAAGTCCATATAAAACATTTTACTTAGCATGACATTTGCTTTCTATATGTATTATATTTCTTCGCAAGTTTAAAATAAAAATTAGCATTTGCTACCAGCTGTAAAATGTAATTAAAACTGATTAAAGAAATCAACCAAATCAACAAAGTTTTGAGTTCGGAGATATTAATGCGAATATTGAATTGATGCGAATATTGAATTTTGTATCACTCATAATTTTTAATTATTTTCAATAATAATATCATCAAGGATTCAGTAAACATTTTGGTATGATGTTCTGGACATTCTGCTGAATGTATTGGTATTATTTTTATCAGCAGGCAAATAATTTTGTCTACTCAAAATCTAAAATGACGTTGTCACAAGTCTCCTCCATTTTAATTATTCATATTAATTGATAAAATTACACGATCTTTCTTGCGTTCACATTGACAGATGAATTCGCGAACGATTATGTATTTTGGTCACCACGCGTTAAGTTGAGATGATGTTACACTTGCTGATTTGTAATGTTGACAACAAAAAAGACCGATTTTTGACTACTCCTCATATATTTAATGGTGCTTGCATTACCAAAGCAATTTTTTGTTTATTTCTATCCAGCTAGCGACGCAGAATCCGCCCAACGACCAACACGACAACATCAGTTATTCAGTTAATCAGCGCAATTCGTTAGTTATCCTCCGTTTAGTGTCTCAACTAACGACTCCATTGTCACGGTACAGTAACCAATCGGCCATCCGACCATTTACACGCGGAACAAGCCCGACGACGCAGATTTTTTTTTTCAATTCCGGCTCCGCCACCATTCTGGACCGTACACCGGTTCGGATTGATTTATCTTTCTCACCGGCCCTGTTTGTGACTGGGATTAATTAATTCGTTCTTCGTTTGACGCAAACAGTATCTCGTTGGCAGCACTGAGCTCAGTGCTACGCAGCCGATGGCCGTCCGTCGCAGACAACCGGAGCAAACTAATGAAGCGTTTTCTTTTTAAGGGTTGTCGGCGCCGAAGGGAGTCTAGTTGCTCTACTTTCGGTGAATACAATCGGTGTTATATTGAATAATGGAGAAACTTGAAACTGGAGACTGGATACATCGTAATTGAACTAATTTTCAACGCTATTCTATGATGATAGAATTGTTAAAATGGCACTGGTCGACAGCGTTTTGGTAACTTTCGTGACACTGTATTTTTTTGATTTATATGAATCAGCATAGTAAGTCCAGTGAACTGTATATACTACGTATTACTGGAAAGGACGTGGTTAATAAGTGAGGCAAATGCATTTGGTATGCAACACGCAGTGATGTGGGCTAGCCATCTCTTTCTATCTCATACAGTACTACGGCCGTATACGTCTTTTTTATTTGTAATATCCTTTTTCAATTAAATTGCAACAAATTAATCAATCATAACTCTTGCAGAGACTTAAATACACGAGATAATAATAGCAGATTTAATAAAAGGTATATTTTATTCATATATTCCGGCTAAATAAAATTTACTGTCTACATATTATAGGTACTCTCAAATTATATATCAGTAATTATTACTTAATTGTAAACATTTTCAATCCAATGACTAAATGCTTTGTATTACTGAATTAAGGAAACGCATTCTCATAGTAAAAGTAGTCCACATGATGCTGATTATATTTATTGGATAATATTAATTATAAATAAAAAATTATTTTGCACATTTTTAATTTTTTTTTTATTCGGAATGTTGTTATAAAAAACTACAATACTTACCTAACAATATAAAAAGAAATATTCTTATTCACAATATTAACAATATAATTCGACGGCCTAGCTGCAATACCAGGTACCACCTATATCGTTTTTTACTTACATGTGAAATGAATTCAAAATTCAAATTGTTCTGATCGTATCGTACTATTAGTAAATAATCTCCACTGTCCCAGCTATGTTTCCATTTACCGTTACGATTGACCCAGTGCGCGATGCGCGAAATTTGTATCATTCATATTAAAGTTCTTTAAAAATTACTTAAAAGATATTATGCTATTTTTTTTTCTACAGTCACATTCATTGAGATACGACGATTGTTTACGTGCATATCCCGTTATCCTGCTAATATTCGTTACTGAGATATCCGCGTCCATGAAAATCTTGTTCATGGATCAAAATTATCATTTCTATAGAAAAAGTCGTGCTCTATAAACAGTTTTGGATGAAAACGTTACCAAACTAGACCAAATCAATACCATGATAAGTAAAAGAAATTTTTTCCTTTTTTCGTAGTTATCCATCAGGAATCTGAGCATTTTTGTTACATGTGACAGTCCATAACGCTAGGTTTGATTTATACATATGCGAGGTTATTTTTTCTTCCGTCTCTCAAACATTTGACCAATAAGAAATCATCTTTTCCCTGTCTGCATACATTTATCACAGCAACGGGAATATATATCCGAAATAAGCTATTGATTTTCGCAGATATAGCTACGCAGTTTCACGAAGTGGGTCCAGATATTAGAAGGTTGCTGCATTTAGGAGATTAAAATGGCCGGAAAAAGCTCCGCCCAATTTTTCCGACCTGTTTTGCGAACGCCGCGCCGGTCGCCCGTAGCTTTCCAAGGGATTTTTCAGTAGATTTCGGCCATACATCAAACGCATAAATATTCATATATTTTTATGTGCCGGGGACCTAGCGGTGTCAGCGATATAAACAGGACCATATATCCTTTTTTTCGGGGAAAGCACAAATGGTTTCGAATATAACGACTTTATTATTAAAGTGCCGTGTCTACCTTTTGACCTACTCTGTTTTTTTCTGCCAAAGAGTTCTAAATTCAACTTCCATGTGAAATAATTTTAGTTTCTTGATATGCATAGTTGGTTATTGACATTGACCTATATTCGTCTGTACTTATCACCGTAGTTAGCTGTTTGTTGGTTTACCTACAATGAGAATCTTTTGGGTTGTGGAATGTTAAGGTGGGTGTGTTTGCGTAGTGATTTGTGTAGAACCAGATATGTACGGTTGGTAATTGTATGCGACGGATGACTCGTATTCGAAATAACTTGAAAACTAGTCTATATTAAGTAAACGCAATTGAACGTTTTTAAATCGGTGTTTCACCTGCCAAAAAATCGATTCTTAATTGCTTATGGAAAAAATGGGGAACGCATTTCAGTCGCGCGGAGCGCGACTGTCCCCCTAAATGGACCATTCTACGTTGCGTGAGTTTTCGAAATCGACGAAAAACGACCTCTCGGGCGTTTTTGCTTCGAAATTTTCCGAAACGCGAGCGATTTTGGTGAAAGGACCTCAACATTTCAGTAGCTGTTTAGTTCGCGTCGTCATGGCTGCGAGCTAGAAACGTCAAAAACGCCACCATAACCTATAAATAACCTTTTCATATAACAGCGAGTAGGTAGATGCATAATATCATTAAAAGCTAAGCGATATTTATTGATTTTATCTGCGGGAGTCGAGGAATAAACCTTTGTGAAACCATATTATGATAATTCATTTTGTATGTATAATAATAATTAATAATTCGCATTTGTCTCCATTACGTACGAATGGGATATGGTTATAGCACATAGCGCTGAGTTTTATTACATGTTAACGTAGATTATTTAGGATACGATGAATCGTGCGGAACATCATTTGGTAAACAACATGCGAACAACATAAATGAATTAAAAGTTGAATTGTATTTGAAGTTTTATGAACTTTCTTTATCATTCTGGCGTCCCCGCTTGACCGCTTGAAGTTTGAAGTTACCGTATTTGGAACTCAAATGGCTAGAAACTACCTTTGTTCATTTTGTAATAACTAATAAGAAATCGCTAGCCTGTATTTTCGCACGTTTGAAAATTATTTTGTTTTGTTAGAGACTTAAGTTGGCAATGCTGAATTTCAAATTTAAATTAGTGTCCAATGTCAAAACATAACCAAGCGTATAACCAATAATTCCATCTCGAACCCCTACAAGAAGAAGCTAACTAATAATAAACAGTACGCTTACTCTGCTTCAGGTTTTATAGGCATTACATACGTATCAAAGAAGAATTGTACGTTCACAATCGTCTGACGATTTGACAATGTGTATTGAACCATTGAAGAAATCAAGATGAATATCTAAGAACTAGCGAGAATAGTAGAAGAGTAATGCTTTATAGAGGTACAATTCATATATTGTGAATTATTCTAATCGGACACATCCTGATCGAATACAATCCGACATATAATCTTCATTGATAAAACGCTTATCGTAGGACCAGAAATATTATGTTTGTTATAAAAAAATCAAGGTTAATTTTAATCCAGAAGGGTATGTTGGTAGAGCCACAACAACGGACGTGTAACAATCACAACTAGACGAAATTACGACTTTACTTCGTTCGATTTACGAGACTCGAGTTTTACGATGACTCAAATAGTCCTATTTACCATAATTATCAACTTCTTTTGGTCACATCGTTCTTGCTTTTGTTTTTCTTTCATAGTTATTTTTACGTTAACAGTTATTTATTGGTTTTTAGATGGACTAGAAACGAAATTTTATTGATAAACTTTATGGATTCCGAAACAGTTTGTTGAGTAATACTATTGTCGAATTTGTCATTAGAACAAGTACATATGTGGACAAAGACATTTACGGTATTGTATTATAGTTATCCCCAAATAGTTTAAAGTAATTTAGTTTATATTTCTTTAGATTGACCTTACGAATGCGACGACACTGTCGAGGTGAATGATTTTAATTGTCTTACAGACATAACATGGAAGAATACAGGACAAACATTTTTCTACTGCTAATTTTGTCACAGTAATTTCAGGAGTGTTCCTCAAGTAATGTCAATCTTAACAAAAAAAGTTATATCGACGTAGGTTAGTTTCGGAAGGGTTATTGCGTAAGTTGTAATGGCGCGGACGTAATCCGTAACGGTGCTGATATAGTTCGTAGTGGTGCTGATTTTCAATTTTGTAACATATTTTAAAATTATTCTTATTATCGTGCCATTAATTGATATGCTTTCTGGATAGGAATCATGTTGGTATTTTCTTTTGTTCGAAATTACTTGGTAGTTTGATAGAATTTTTGTTGCGATACCCTGTCTATTATTTCTTTTGATATTCTTTTTAAGCAACATTATTAATATAATATTTTGGTATTATGAATGAGATTATTGTGAATATGACTTTGAATAGAATATGAAAACTGACAACATACAAATTCCCACTTAAATGTCGTTCACATAAATTGTTAATTACTAAGTAAATATGATTTTTTCAAGAATCTTTGATTGAGATAAATTGGATGCTAAAATACAAAACAGCATTAATAAACTATGAATTATTTGTATGGCGTGCATTTTAAGATTTGGTCATCAGCGAAGGCGTTATCAAATTGTTCCATTATTGTTATTATTAAACACTAAACAGCGTAACTGTAATGCCTAGGCTACACTAACGTGTAGCGCCTAACGTGTCATGTTGACGTTAATGCACTAAAATCACTACTACACTGAAAAAGTTATTTGGAGAATTTTTGTTGTCAATTGTCATATTGATAGTTTGAAAAAAATATATATATAAATAGAACAATATAGTAAAATATGATAAGTGTACATTTTATAAGAATTATTTTTCAAGTTTTATCGTCGAATTTAGTGTTATATTTGTATTGTTTCAGTTATTTATTGTTGATAATTAATGTTTTTTATTTATAAATTTTGTTTAGTATTATAAATGTGTGCTTAAAGGGTAATAGAATAAAAAGGCATAAGTACTTTTTTAATTTTATTAAAAATATATATTATATATATATATATATATATATTAATATATTTATTATTATATAATTGAAGGCATGAGAATGAAAAGTGGATAAAAACATATGGTTTCCTATGGTCTTTATCCACTTTTCATTCTGAGCTCTTTAATTATTAAATATATATATATATATATATCAACTATTTATTTCATATATTTAAATATCTATGGCTGATCTGATGATTCTCCATAATGTTTGTGAACCCCTTTTTGTCAGGTGTATTCCATCTCTGCAAAAAAGGAGATGAGGTAAATCAGTATTCTACAAATTATATAATATGTGTATGTTTGACTGTACCTTTTAAATGCATTAAAACGTAAATTCTTGAAAATATTGTATACGTCTATATATCTGTATTTGTTTTGTTGACAAAAGTATTTTATAAAATTATTGAAAGTCTGCAAAAATAGCATTTAGTACAAGTATAAATTACTTAATTATTGTGATTATTATTACTTACGATTATATCTTCGATTTCTTTGCACGCTGGCAAGGTACAAATAATTATGTTTATTGTCGTATTTTGTGATACCGTTCTTATTAAATGTCTAAATTCTCGCTTAATTTTTTTCATTGACCGACCTCTTAATATATCATTTGTTCCGCACATGATAATATACATATCTGTGTTGATGCTCCAAAGAGAATTTTTTTTCTCGCTGGCTTTAATCCTGCGGATTAAATTGTGTATGCGCTGTCCCCCGACACATAATCCAGCGGAAATTTTGTAGTTTCCACTTAGGAATGGCTTCACATCTAGAAAGAGAATGTTGTTACTTTATCGTATATATTATTAATCATATCTATATATATATATATATATATATATATATATATATATATTATTCTAAGATACTTACGTAATATATCTGTTTGCATTCGTCGTAGGATGCTGGATCCTAGAAATGTTATAGTACTTGCCATATTTCTTATAGATGTATTCTACAACAGTTTTCACGGTCAACTGTCAAAAAGCCTGGGTTAAATTTCATTTATTATAACCGTCTCACAATTTGAATTTTATTGGCTCTATGCTCGATAGCTTTTGTTTCTAGCCGTTGGAAAACGATTTTGAATGTCATTCGATTGCAGTACTTTGTGTGATGCTCCCTGGATTTCACAGTTATTGCTAATTTAATCGATTTTCTGCTAATTTTCGAATATTTTTTCTTTTCTCTAATTGCTATTTATTAGTGCGTCGGCGAATTTTATAGCGAGGTAAGAATTAAATATATATTTTGCGTTAGTTGTTAGACAATTTGTATGTGTTGTAACAGATTCAAAATTGAATATATTTATTGAATTAATTTTGTAAGAATGCGTGTTTTAGAATATTTTAAATTATTGCTCGCGCATGGCAACTTTGGTAGTCACAAATTTTTAGATGTATGGATGTAAATATTTGCAAATATGAGGTTATGTTTTGCTTTGGAGAGTTCCAGGCGGTAAATATTGTTGGTTATTAAGATTCTGCTTTTGATTAGGCAGAACTATTCACACAAATCAACGGAATTAGAAGGACAATTTTTTGGATAGTATAAAATATGCCAATTTGATAATATTTTGGCAAACAACAGACAATTGATATGCTTGCTGGTTTCTTGAATGTTGCCAGTTATGCAAACTCAAAAACCATCAAAATAATGAGCAATAGATAGAAGATAATTATGATGAATACACATACATATAGAAGTCACGGTTGATTACAATCGTTTTACGAACATGAGTACGGTAGCAAATTGTATGCACGTTGCAACAAAAGAACAACTGAGTGAAACATTTAAATACAATATTTATTTGGTCATCAATGATAAATACAAATTACATTGTACTCAACGTGACTGCGATTAACGCCCGGATACGTGTCAGCGTGACAAAATGTTGCTCGGGAAACGGTCAAAGCATTCAATTCGGTAGACGCATAATACATAATGCAATATAAAATTTTGCATAACCTTTCCAAATTTGACAACAACTAACGCTCATTTAATATCTTTATCAACGTACAGATACCTAACGTATTTCGGTAGATGATGGCTTATTTTGCACTTGCTGCGTCACCTATGGTATCTGCATAATTTTTATAACTAAAAAATATGTTCCCTTAGGAGTTTTCAAGATGCCGCCAAAGAAGCCTGACCCATTGCAGACCAGGAAAAAGGTGCAAACTGGTACCGGAAAACAGGTTGTGAACGAACAAGGTCAGGTTACCGTAAACATTATCAGAGGCAGCTTTAATCAAGGAAGTGAAATATTTAACTTATATAGTCGAGGAAGTCAGTGCACCGCTAATGCTGCCGTTGCATGTGTAATGTCTACCGTTCGATTTCTTGAAGACTGGAATACGTCAGTTATTGATTCAATATTACATTGCGGGGATAATTTATACGTTAGGAGTAGAGAAAGTGGATCGTTATTAAATTTTGATATACAGAATAGGGCCTATTTAACCCTTGCCGAATTGCTCACAGATATTGTATTATTTCAAGAAGCTATCAGTTTTGAAATTGTTGAACAGAATGCTGTTAATGGTCGATTATTTGATCACATCGATAATTTTATGCCACGCTTAGAAATTGGCATATTTTCCTTTTTTAGAAACTACGAATGTGGTGTTTTGACCACTAACGGTCTATCAGTCGCAATCTTTAAACAAAATGAATGCTATTTTTATTTTGATTCGCATTCAAGAGATGAAAGTGGATCGCCTTGCAGTGACGGTCTTTCGTGTGTTTTGAAATTTTCAACCATAGATGAGTTATATCGTAAATTAATAAGTAACCTCGCAGTGAGCACTGCAAATGTTAACCATAATCAAAATGTGTACAGCCTCACTGCGGTAATTGTAATTAATCGTCATCCATTATTGATAAGAGAAAACAATGTCAGCAATACAGCGGTAGTTTCTGATAGGATAAATAATAAAGAAATATTCAAAAGACCAACTAAGAGAGTAATAACGAGACAAGATAATATCAGCAATACGGACAGGGCGTCTCAGAGGAGAAATAATAAGGAAACGACCAAAAAACCAAGAAAAGAAGTAACAAAGCAAATAACAGAAAAAGTTGCAAAGAAATCAACACAGCAAATAACACAGAAAGTAACAAAGAGAACAACAAAGAAAGTAACAAAGCGGATAAAAACATATGGCGATGCCTCAAAAGTAAATGTTGCAGTTCATAACGTCGGCGCTATGATTAATATGTGCGCAAAATGCGGGGCAAAATTTTTCACTGACGAAACGTTCAATTGCTGTCGGGGTGGTGTTATATCTTTGCCAAATTTACACGGGTATCCACAATTGTTAAAAAAATTGCTGACTCACGTGCATGCCGAATCTAATAGATTTCTTAGTAATATTTTGACATTTAATAATCTATTTGCATTCGCGGCATTTACTGCCGATATAAAATTTCCTAATGTCGAAAGATATAAAATTTGCATTATTCAAGGTATGATATATCACTCTGTTCAAGATATATGCCCAACTGATTCCAATCCGCATCACGGACTATTATATTTTATGAACAACGAAGAATCGGTAACAGTACGATCAGAACGATATGCAGATCTCGACCCCGAGTTGATAGCGCAAATAGACGCTCTGTTAAGGAAAATAAACCCATACGCTAAGACTTACATGTTTTTGAAAGAAATTGAAGCGGAAGAACGTGCCCGTGCATTGCAACTTAATAAAGATATGCGATCAATTTCATTTAAGATACACCAAGATCCTCAATTTGATAGAAGGCGGTATAATGCGCCACAGAATAGAAATGAAGTGGGTATGGTTTTTGTAGGTGACGATGGGGCACCGCCAGAGCCGAAGGAATTGCGGATTTACTTACGAAGTAATCCCACTTCAAAACATTGGCTACATGTTCTTAATCCGATTGTAGATCCGTTTTGTTATCCGTTATTATTTCCTAAAGGGGATTTGGGATGGCATCCAGGAATACCTTTAAAGACTACCGACAAACCCCATTTGAAGCGCAAAGCAATTAGTAGACAAGAGTATGTCGTGTACCGCGCCTTAAGCGTAAGAGACACTTTTAATCCAATTTACTATGCTGGCAAGTTGACGCAGCAATATTTTCTTGATTGTTACTACAAGGTGGAATCAGATAGATTACGTTTTATTCGCGAAAATCAAATCAAATTAAAAGCTCATAATTATAACGGCGTCATAGATTATGTAAAGACTGTTGCTGAAAAAGCGAATATAGAATTGGGACGGGTTATCATACTTCCAGCTACATATATAGGCAGCCCGCGCGCCATGCATCAACATTTTCAAGATGCAATGGCCATCGTAGCAAAATACGGCAGGCCAGATTTATTCATTACTTTCACCTGCAATCCTAGGTGGCCGGAAATAATAAACAATTTACCAAATAATGTAAAATATTTTGATCGTCCAGATATAACATGCAGGGTTTTTTATAGCAAATTTAAATCATTTTTAAATGACATAACTAAGAAACAAATTTTTGGCATAGCAGTTGCTTATGTGTACGTTGTTGAATTTCAAAAACGTGGCCTACCTCACGTCCATCTATTATTAACTCTTGCAAATGAGGACAAAATGCGCGAACCCAGTAAAATTGATCAGTTCATTAGTGCCGAAATTCCAGACCCCTCCGTAAATAAGGATAATAAGAATATTTTTGAATGTGTTCGCAGCCACATGATACATGGTCCTTGCGGAACACTTAACAAACAATCTCTATGTATGGAGAAAGATGGAACGTGCAAAAAATATTTTCCAAAAGCGTTCGTAGAAAGAACGGTAGTCGAGAGTGACAAATTTCCAATATACAAAAGGAGTGATAGTGGGAGAACAGTTAATATTAAGCGGGATGGCATTGAGTATGACGTAGATAATCGTTTTGTAGTACCATATAACCCCTATCTATTACAAAAATATGACGCCCATATCAATATAGAAGTGTGTTCATCTGTTAAAAATGTTAAATATATCTTCAAGTACATTTGTAAAGGGCATGACAGTGCATTGCTTAAAATTCAGTTAGGACAGTCGAACGATTACGACGAAATTGCAGAATATGTAGATTCAAGGTATGTTGGTTCTGCAGAAGCAACCTGGAGGTTGTTGAGTTTACCGTTACATCAAACTTCTCACACAATAATACGTTTATTATTCCATTTGGAAGGGGAAAGACCTATTTATTTTCCTGACGGGGAAGAAGCGAGAGCGGTAGAAAAATCGTTAAATAGTTTATCTATGTTTGAAGCGTGGTTTAAGTTAAATGCAACTGACAGTAATGCACGTCAATATGTATATCGCGAAATTCCTCATTATTATAGATTTGATACAGCTAAATCAGAATGGGTCAAACGAAAGTATGATGGTTCCAAAGTAATTCCACGTATGTACACTGTTTCTCCCAGTAATGAAGAGCTATTCTTTTTGCGTTTGTTATTACTTTATGTCCGTGGACCTCGCTCATATAAAGAGCTCCTCACAGTAGATGGTATCACTTATAGTGATTTTAAAGACGCAGCACAAGCTAGAAATTTATTAGAGGACGATACGGAATGGGAAAAATGCCTGCGCGAAGCGTCACTTTTGCAAATGCCATTCCAAATGCGTAAATTATTTGTATGTTTACTAACTTTTTGCACAATTTTGTCACCTTCCGTTCTTTGGGACAAATTTAAAATGTTATTAATGCAAGACTTCTTGCATAAAGGTTATGACTGCACCAGTGCTGAAAGAATGGCATTACTTCAAATTAAAAATCAACTAACGCGCAACGGTTATGACTATGATAATTTTAAATTGCCAAATTTATCATCTATCGACGATACAACTCTTCAAGTTGTTAATAATGACGATTATTTAGGTGTTAGCTCGGATGAAATGATCAGTATCCGTATTCAGGTCGGCATAAACAAACACAATTTCAATAACGATCAGATGTTGGTGTACGATCGTGTAATACATGCCATATTAACAGACGGGGAAAATCAGAGATTATTCTACTTAGACGGACCTGGGGGCACTGGAAAAACTTTTGTCTATAATACTATTTTGGACGAGTTATATGTGATGGGTAAAACGGCAATATCAGTAGCTTGGACTGGGATTGCGGCAATTCTGATGCGGGGTGGAAGGACGGTGCATTCGCGATTCCGTCTTCCAATAAATTTGACACGAGAGTCCACATCATCGATAGGAATGGAGTCCGAAGAAGCTCAGCAATTAAGAAAAGCTCATGCGCTTATCTGGGATGAAATTACGATGGCCAACGTGCACGCATTTAATGCTGTAGATAGATTGTTTCAAGATGTCATGAAAAATGCTAAACCGTTCGGGGGAAAGGTAGTATTAGTAGGAGGAGATTTTAGACAATGTTTGCCTGTGGTACCGCGAGGGCACAGATCACTAATAGTAGAGTCCTGTGTAAATAATTCAGATGCGTGGGTCCACTTTGCTCATTTTACGCTTTCGAGAAATATGCGCACACACGAAAGTGAGCATAATTTTGCCGTGTGGCTCTTAAAGCTGGGCGATGGGAAACTGATCGACCATATTGATCATAATTTGCCTGTTGACACTATTATTATTCCGCGTCAGTGTATTGTTTCTGATATTATTTCGGCTATTTACGGAGACATTGAGAAATTTGGCGATAACGAATATGCATCTCTTCATTCAAAAATAATATTGACCCCGAAAAATGATAGTTGCGAACGTATTAACAATGACATTTTGAATAAACTTCCTGGAAAGTCCGTAATTTATTATAGTATTGACTCTATAGCCACCGATGACGATCAAGAACGGGCAAATTTTACGGTAGAATACTTAAATTCAATTACACCTTCAGGCATGCCCCCCCACGCTCTTACTCTTCAAGAAGGCGTTCCGATCATGTTACTTAGAAATTTATCAATAGCTGAAGGTTTATGCAATGGCACACGACTGAAAGTAATACATTTATTTAATAACGTAATAGATTGTGAAATTTCGATGGGTCACCTAAAAGGGAAGCGTGTTTTCATTCCAAAATTGGACCTCACCTCCTCAGAAACATCCGTACCTTTCGTATTAAAAAGAAGACAGTTTCCGATCAAGGTCTGCTTTGCAATAACCATTAATAAGGCACAAGGACAAACTTTTGATTTTGTTGGAATTTATCTACCTCAACCCGTTTTCGCACACGGCCAGCTATATGTGGCATTTTCTCGGGCTAAAAAGTGGGATTCTGTAAAGGTGCAAATCGACAAAACGTATTCTCAGGGGCAATTATTGAAAAATCAAAATTTGTTCTTTACAAAAAACATAGTTTACACAAGTTTGCTCTCTGCAATTCAAATTAATAGGCGCACGTAATGAAGAAAAATTTATATTTCTAGATATTTATTCCATGGGTAATTTTTCATTTTCCTGTCACTTTTGCAATGTAAAGGGACTTGATTTTTAACCTCGATCATATTTTGTACATAATTCTTTATCATTGCTAATTTCATTACATGTCACTGGTAATTTTTTCTTTTATTTGTACAATAATTAAGTTACAATATACCTCACATAATATACCTAATAATACATCATTAAAATATTATCTCTACATATTGCTACGTTCTCATTTGCTTAATAGATATTTATATTATTATTCGTTATACCAGTTATCTCATCACATTAACTATATAGTAAGGGAAAAAAAAGCTTATTTAAAAATACGAACCTTATTATGCGTGCACATTTTACAAGTTCTGCAAGTTACGGTACCTACAATTTTACTAATCTACAATACCAATCTATAATAGTTATGCCTAACCAAGCAGTCGTACAGACTGTAGTTGCTGGGCCAACACATGGCACGTCATAAAATTATATAACAAATAATTTTTCAAGAAAACTGATATGTAGTATACTATGTCCATATTACAATGTCTTCTCTGTACATTATTTTCTCTACATATTGTTACGTTCTCATTTGCTTACTATTCTTAATACAGATTTTAAAAGAGGTTTATATTTTTATTTGTTTTACCAGTTATCTCATCACGTTAACTAAATAGTAAGGGAATAGCTTATTTAAAAATAGGAATCTAACTATACGTGCACATTTTACAAGTTCTGCGATATACGGTAACTAGAATGTTACTAATCTACAAAATCAATCTATAATAGTTGTGCCTAACCAAGCAGTCGTACAGACGACTGTAGTTGCTGAGCCAACACATGGCACATCATAAAATTATACGACAAATAATCTTTTCAGAAAACTGATACGTATTATATGTGTTTACTACTACAGTAGACTCTCCTACAACGCGGCTTAATATTAAGCTTTTTATGAAAACGCGTTATAGGAATTTTAGGATCGAAAATTTTGACGCATGCGCGTTGTACGAGAATCGTGTTATATGAAGATGTAGTCGCAAAATTTTTAGCGCGTTTGTAGTATTTCGCGTTCTAGGAACCGCGTTATAGGAGAGTCTACTGTATATCCATATTACAATGTCTACTCGCTGCATTATTATCTCTATCTATTGTTACATTCTCATTTGTTTACTATTCTTAATACATAATTTAATTTATATATAATTAATATTAATATATAATTTAATTTCATCACATTAACTAAATAATAAGGGAAAAGCTTATTTAAACATACGAATCTTATTATACGTGCACATATTACAAGTTCGGCGATATACGGTACCTACAATGTTACTAATCTACAATACCAATCTACAATAGTTGTGTCCAACCAAGCAGTCGTACAGACTGTAGTTGCTGGAACTACAACACTTAAATTATGTGACAAATAAATATTCTATAAATATAATACTATATCCATATTAGTATTACAATGTCTACTCGCTGCATTATTCTCTTACAAGTATAAAAATTGCGTTTATAACATAATACGTATCATTGTAACCTGCAAGACAGTTATGGTCAACCAAAGACTACGATTGCTATGCCAATACATGGCACACGCAGAATTAGGTTACAACATACATAACACGAAATTTACGAAAAATACAATATGCTTCTTTATCCATGAAAAATTTAAATAATAGACAGATGTTTTGGAAATAAACATTACATTTTTATATTAGTGTTATTATATTTGTCGTCACTCTACCATTCCACGTCCTCGCTTACCTACTTACCGATGTTGTCGCTAATCAATAATTACTTATATTATATACATAATACAGTTATGCTCAACCAAGCCATCTATATACGATTAGAATTTTACAATAACGGACTACATCCACATTTTAATTTAGGAATTATGAATATTTCACATTCTTGCACGATTACTGATGTACAGTTGTGCCAAACCAAGCAGTCTCTATCAAGATTGTAGTTGCTTGGCCAACACATGGGACATAGGGCTTTCATATTTCCTCTTGACGGCGAACTCACCATGTAAAAAACGGAGTAACGAGCCTAAATTGGTACCTCTTGGGTGGTTGTGTATCTAATTTATTTGATCCGCGGTGGCAATTGGCCCAAAGAATATAATATTATATACCCAAATTTTTTGGGAATATTAATGAATATTTTTGAAAATATTAATTTAAACGCGTGTTTCGCCAATATTTAATTTTAGTCATAAGAATCTTTTCTTCGGAACCGGTTTTTACATGTTAACTACAAACAACCTGTTTGTCTACAGATCCACGATTTATATATTTATGAAATTGATCTTAATACGGGTACATGTGGAAAACCAATATATTGTCTCATTAGTAGTACATAGTAATAGCGATGAAATGTTCATATTTCTTAATCCACATTCTTCAGATTTATCAATATTTTGCAATTTTCAATATTTTCTTATCTAAGGCGTTCTTATCTAAGGCATCTATCTCATTGAATTCAGAAATGAATTGTCTAATGAAAAAAAAAACGTTGGATTTGAAAATAAAAATTGATACTAAGAGGATTAAACTTTCACTGATTTTTTACAATAAAATAAAGACAGTACTTTTTAGTTCAGATCAATCGGATAATTAACAAACATGGCTCTTTTTGTTAGTTTTTCAATACAGCCTGTACGTGTAGTCTAACAATTCCAGCGATCTACCGACTTCACTGATCTACCTATTTAGGCGGTCACAGGTCCACTAGTAAATAAGTAAACAAAATAAGTAAATAACAAGATGAGTGCCACCACTCCTTTATCTGATAAAAAATGTTTTGATGGAGTAGAAGCTTGTTACTAACTTTAGGACGTCATCGATCATTTTTCTTTAAGTGGCAAGGCCATACATAATTTTCAATTTAAATTATTTAAATGTACACTATACCGGAATAATACCGTGTACTGTTAATAACGTGTAATAATCAAAGACCGGACAAAATAGTGACTTTGAAGGTCATGTGATCATTCCATAGCCGAAGCGCGCAAACCGGCAACATATGCACGGCATATACATAGACGACACTGGCATATTGGACCGCACGCACTTATTCATTATAATTCAGTTCTTGCTGCTATCAGGATTATTCTAGTAGATATCAATTTACTGGCCATACATATTATTGTTTCAATTTTCTGTCGATCATTTGTGGCAATATTGTATCTTCTTCAAGACATTTTACAAGTTACTTATTTTACAACTTGTGGTAATATTCTGATAGCTTTTATTTATTTATTTGTTTTAACCAGCATTTGTAGTTAATATTTCTAGTTTTTCTCAACCAGCCCATGCGGTTTTACTTTTTGATATTAATTTATTGTTTTTTGTGCTTGTTTACCCGTTTTTCAACCAGCATTTTTGGTTACGTATATTTACTCTTATTGTAGAAAAATAGCTTCTTATATCTTTGCAATTGTTTATTAATTTACTATGTGGACATGTTTCGACAGTTTGAAACTGTCATCTTCAGCACATAATCTGTGCTGTGGTGTGTATTCGGTCCAACGCAGTAATTGCAACGCTATTTATGTGGGACAAACAGGGAGATCTTTGGCGAGACGAATCCGAGAACACGGAACTCAAATCCTACATCAAATCCTTATAGGCACAGATTGGACACAGGTCATAATATTGATTACACTAATGTTAAGCTTTTACATAGATGCCCTAAGGGCTACAGATTAGATTTGTTGGAACAACTTGAGATCGACCGACATAAACAAATGCCAAATTTCATTTTACTCAACGATCAAACCAACTTTATTTACAAACCCCTTTTCACTTATCTACAGTAGTTCCCATGTTCGTCTCGCCAACAACCAAAAATCTACCCACTCTTTAAACTTGTATTATGCTATTTTTTGTTCTATTCTTGACAATATCTTCAAATGATTTTCTGATAATTGCGTTATTTTAACGTTTAAATTTTTTTTTCATTGTTTTTTGTTTAATTGATTATATTATTAGAGTTACGCGATATACACTATCTTATTTTCCGATGTACATTTTCAGATTTATTGTATCTCCATTTTATATCTCCATAATTGCTTGATGTTTTAACTTTTGACTGGTCCGTTTTACTGATAACATTGTCTGGAATGACATTTTAACCTATCCATGTAAGTTCAATAACTATTATTTATAGTCTTTAACCTAAACAAAACATTTTTATTTCCGCTAAATTAGACACGTTTCCGTGTGTCTCCGTTTGGTTTTACCTCCAATTGCTGCACGTCTTTGCGGTGGCTTTCCCGATGCTTGTTCCGTTTGTGCTTCGGATTTGACTGTAGTTTTGCTTCTACCAGTTGGTTTTTCTTGTGAATTTTGCACAATGGGCTCAAACCAACTATTTACTTTTAGTCAATTAAATTTAGTAATTGAAATACAAACTGTTTGGACGGATTTTGACTGGTTTACAGTTGTTAGTGACATGGAGGTAGAAAATATGTAAGACATGTTTTTAAAATATAAATTTAATGGAACCAAAGTTTAAAACAGCATACAAAAACTAAAAAACATAACGAACATTTGATGGGAATATCAAATAATAACTTTTTTTTGCAGACTTTTGTGAAGCACTTATTGCGGCAAATATTCAATTAAATAAATTAAATAATCAATCATAATAACAACCATAAAATATTTTTTATCGCATTTAGCGATATCATGAAAACCCGAATAAAAAAAGTTTTTGATGGTAGTCCTTCATACGTGTTATTATTTCTGTCAGATGCAGCAAGTGTAATGTAAGATTATTAACGAGTATTTTTGAAATTGGTGCATTATTTAACATATTTTGCGAACGCATTACATCGAATTTGTGAATTTGTTCGAGACAGCTTTCTTGATATTAATTTGTTGATTAGTTTAGTCAATAAAATATTGCTAAAAGCGCCAACCAGATTATCTTTATATGTGACCGGCTTCGAAGAAAGGGGTCTTACGGCTAAATTATTGATTTTGGGGTTTTGACAGATTCGGAATGCTGGAATCTTATTCCTTAACATGCAATTTATCAGACATCAATCGGACAAAATTTGGCGAAGTTAGATAGAAGATTCCACAAAACTATATTTTCGCAGGAGAAATCAATATTAAAGGGTACTGTTTGCGTACATTGTTGTTACATGGTGTGATGTGTATTTTCATTTTGCTTATTTAAAGTAAAATTCACATGAATAATTTATCAACTGCACAATATCACTAAGAAATCGACTTAATAAAATATTTCCAAACAGACATGCGCGTTCGAGATAAACTGTTGATTATTTTTTGACGTTTCTTAAAACCAATGAAATGCTTCTTTATTTGTCACAAGGGTAAGTTTCAACCAATTATGTCATTATTATAGTGGCAATAAATCTCTTGTGATTATTCTCGGGAATAATCACTGTAGCTTTTATTTGCCTAGCAACTGTCAGATACTTGTCAAAATAATTACTTAATTGTGTCAACGCGAAATGGGTGAAAGTCATCGGTTTAGTACCTTTTCTAATGCAGAAATTACAAAAAAGATTTTAGAAACTACTTCGAAAAATACTCTAATAAGTAATCAGTCTATATGGAGACAACTTAAGACCTTCACCAAAGAAAGAAATTATATTCTGGATCAATCTACTACAACAGCTACTCTGGCATTTATTTTAAAAGATTGGGCTTATAACATGAAACGAAAAGACGGAAATGATTATAAAGAAGCAGTAATAAAGACAATGTGGAATAAAACGGCAAAATTAGTTCAAGAACTTTACTTTAATAAGTATAACAGGTCCTTTGATCCTTTCCATGATATAGAATTCAGAAATGCTCGGAATGCAAGAGATGCAAAAAGAAAAATTTTACAAAAACATCCTGCACAAACAAAGTTCTGTGGCACTTTCTAATACAGAATTGTTGCAAATTTTTAACTAATGGGACGAAGATACACCTTGTGGATTGCAAAGAAAGTTTTTTCACGTTGCATCGTATGAACTAGCTTGGAGGGGAGGAGAAGCTACGAAATGTTTAGTTCATTATTTTAAAAAAGAAACCGACATAAAAAGATTAAATACTGGCCGCATTGAATACAATCCCATCTTTACAAAACCTGCACAGGGTGGAGCACAAAGGTGCGCTAATAGTAAATGGTTGACTACAAACATAAATAACCCAGATATTTGCCCTGTTCGTCTTTTTGAAAAAGTAATGAGTAAACGTGAAGAAAATATTAAAATCGAACGCTTGTTTCTTACTCCAAATCCGGCTTGGCAAACTCATGGTTTTTGGTATAAAAACGTTCCTGGGGGAATAAATTCCATTTCAAAATGGATGAAAGAATCCGCAGAAAAAGCAGGTCTAGACACAGTTACTAAAAAAATAACTAACCATTCTGCCAGATCAAGTGCAGTAAGTAACCTTTCAAAAGCTGGTGTAGGAGAAAAAGAACTAATTAAGGTCACTGGTCATAATTCTGCAAGTTCGATTAAACCATACTTACAATTGAACCAAGAACATCATTCAAATATAATAAATAATCTTAGAGAAAATACGCAGGAGGAAACACTTAATATAACAAGCAATTCCAAATCCTCAATAAATAATGAGTCTCGAAATATTTTTAATAATTGCGTTTTTCATTGTACTAATTTAAATTGTTAATTCTTTTAATATATTCACAATGTGCCAACGATATTTTCATATATTGTAAGTAATAATTAATTCAATTAAATTTTTCAATAATTTTATGATAGTTTTTTTATTGATCTTTTTTATTGTAAAAATTTGTGAATCAAAAAATAATCTAGGCAACAAGTTTTCAAACAATCTGTCAAATTATTTTCAATTTATTCTCACTCTCTTGTTATATTATTACTGAAAACATTATAGTCGGGAAAAAATGTTCAACTTTGCGAAACGCAGAAAAAGCATTCGGTTCATAGCTGGAGAATTTCTTCGGCATCGAATTTAATTTTAATTTGTTTTCTGAGACACCTAAATAACGTCGGATAACGTTGTAAATGCTACAGAGAAAAATACATTCTTATGCCCACAAAAAATTGTTTTCGAGCACTACGCCATATTACCAACGAAATATTATCGTGGTAAGTTTTAGACTACCTACATATGTATGACTGGAATAAGCAATAATAATTTATGTTTTTAATTCAAAATGATGTATACTAATTAATATGATCTTGAAAAACAAATACACTTAAAACCTATTTGTAACTATTATCAGCAACCGTAATATTCAAAATACCACATATCTTTTTAAACATTTTTAAATACTTTTTATTGATATTTATTGATTGTCCAGTAGCTCAAGAATCAACAAGTTGTGAATTTCATAAACTTTTCAGAAATTGCTTGCCTTTTTCGGGTTTCTGAAGTTTTCACTGTTTAATGCCACCGATATTATAGTATGCAACTGCACTAACGAAACATGGAAATATAAATGGCGAAATCGCCACACAGTGACACGTTGTAATACTAAGATACCTTTCCCAAAAAAATAATAGATAATATACTACTAAATTATGAGTTTTGAAGGTTGCAGTTTGCAGAAATCTTATAATTTTGTAGCGCATAAACAGCTGCAGAACATGTGCTGTCAGAGCACTTGACTTGATTACCGACGTGAACTGTGCCCTAAAATATACTCAAATACACCTCAAAGATGTTCATAACTCTGAAATGACTTAACGGAAAAAAATCAAAAAAACATCGTAATACCCCTGAAACATTTCTATATTACATGTATGACTATCAAAACTGTCTGCTCTTAGGTTTAAACTTCAACATGAGACATGAGACAAAAATCGTACCCGATTTTTATAAACTTGTTTACAACCAGCATTACGTAAGGACATAAGAAAACATAAATGCTAATCAGTAGACAAGATTCCAAATTTTACTCGATCATGATCTGACATTTTTGCAGTAAGAGGTTTAGAAGAAAAAAAAATGGAAAGGCGAGTGTTAATTTAAAACAGTTAAAACTGCAGAAATCGGGTACCTCTTAACACTTCTGTCGCGCTCATCTTTAAACCGAACCGTAGAAAATTTTGATAGTGATACACTACATATAGAAACGATTAACTAATATTTCACACTTTATTTTATTTGTTTTTGATAAGTAGTTTCAGAGTTATGAGTCTTCAAACACATGTCTCCATACTATTATTTAGCGCCGGGCAGCGCTGTACTCTAGACGCGTATTTTTCGAAAACTTGATTTTAGCAGTAAGACCCCGTTTCTTCCGAGCGGGTCACACATGCAGAAATATGCCACAATATTCCTTAACCACCTCAGCCAGTTGTAACGCATTGGGGTACCTGGTTAGAGGCTGTTGCTGTTTCTCCCAAATAATTTTCGAATTTCTAAAATTCTAAGCAACGTATTCATTTCTTAATTTTTGATTAATTAGAGTACCTTTAGAATTTTCAATATGATTTTAATTTTTCTTTTAACGTTGTTTTTTGGAGTGTTTTATGGTGCTACAAGACATATTATGAATTATAGTGATCTGAAATAATCAATTTTCTTAATACTTAATTTTGTGCATTTCAAAATCATTTTTTAAATACTTATTTAAACATACCATTTCGTGTTGATCCGCCACTGAACAGTGTGTGACCTTGCTCGCACTATTTTGTCCAGTCTTTGAGGCAGAATTCCTCCTGTTTTTGCAGGTACATTATTACCCTGCTGATATGATTTTAAAACCAAGCATATGTTTCAACCCTTTCAAAACTAATACCACTATATTATATTACGCCAGGTTAAAGATTTTATAAACTCTTGACGGCGCGGCGGTTTCGTTTTTCTATGCTATGCGGACGGTATGATGTCGATGTTCATTTTCTTGAAGCGGAGCGTCTGTCAATTTAGTTAAGTGACTTTGACACTCAACTAGATAAGGGATTACGCGCGAGACAAGATCTCCCGGGGGAGAGGAGCGTCCCCTTAAAACTGCGATGCGTCATTTAGCAGGCGAGCTTGCTTAATCTTCGGCTTTTGAAAAGGACATCGATTCAGTGCCGTACTGCCGTGTTTTATGTACGTTCGGTGCAGTACGCCGCGTGCCCCCAACGGCGCATTGACGAACTAACTTTCCCGAACGTTTTGAGAAGGTTCTTACACGAACTACTCCCTGGAAATGAGGGAGATCTGGGTCTCTTTGAAAAGCTAAAAGGAGATAAACAAAATTAATTAATACGCGATACAGTTTTCGCCGGGATTTTCTTCTCTTAGGTAATTTTACCCATTCAGCAGGAATTTTCAAACGGTGAAGGTTTTATTTTGCAGTATTTGGAATTTTTGGAAATTTTTAAAAGTGAAATGAATGTAATCGATTCTGTGCGCAGGATGGT
Organism: Aphodius sticticus; assembly: GCA_963966075.1. NCBI lineage: Eukaryota > Metazoa > Arthropoda > Insecta > Coleoptera > Scarabaeidae > Aphodius > Aphodius sticticus. The sequence goes on from OZ014507.1 coordinate 2,348,686, forward strand.
TCCCCTCGGAGAAAGGGGATTACGGGCGGGAAGCGATGCTAGGCTTCGCGCGACGGTTTCAAACGATCAACTCTCAGGACCGTATTCAATATTGTGTCATTTTCTCGTTCGGTTTTATTTTTTAAACTAGCATACGTGATTTTTTTGTCTTTCAGAAATTTCAAATTTCAGAAATTTCAGGTATTGATAATTAATTGTTTCACTTCCTTGGAAAATACTTCAGCATTTTTGCGGAAGACTTGCAAAACACGTACGCACGCAACGCAGTTACTCAAGAAACTTTATTCAAGAAATTAGTAATCAATGGAATATTTATGTATTTATATAATACTGATTTCACCCAAACTCAACCTGTTATGCATATTATTGGGGTTTGAGAAAAAATTTGTTATTTTATTTGTTTGCCGCTACCTGATAATATTAAATTTGATTGCTGCTGTTGATGTTTACAGCTCTTTGCTGTACACTTTGCAAACTATTCTTTCATTAAACACTCCGTTCGACTCCGTGACGTACTTGCGCGGTATACAAAAATTTGATTGCATGTTTATATCGCTTTATAAAATTAATGAACATCTGAAATGTGTTTCTAGTTCAATAGTCTCATCAAACAAAATTTTGCTATTGTTTTCGTACCTGTCTCGTTATCGTGCTAATACTGGTTGCCGAGATATCCGCTTCCATGAAAATCTTGTTTATAGCCTTTATTGCAAAGAAAATTAGTAAAATACAAAAGCCAATCTGTAGACAACATCTTGAGTTATACTCTGTGTAAGTTTGAATTTTTTTGGGCAAGCGGATTAGCAGAAAAAATTTGGGAAATTAAGCGGTTATTAAAAAGTGCTAAAATCGGGTACATGTGTAGAAATGATTCAGGAGTATAACACACTTTATTTCAATTTTTTTTTGTTCAGTCGGTACAGTTACGAAGCTCCAAACATAGTGCTCAATGCTTTTGTAACCTATAGTAGGTACTTGACTATAATAGACTGTCCACTGATGTCTTATATCTTAAGGTGACCAACCGTCCTCCTTTAGGGAGGACAGTCCTACTTTTTGGGGGCCTGTCCTCCTTTTTATTATTGCCCTCCTAAGGTCCTCCTTTTTTTGTAGAATGTCCTCCTTGTCCTCCTTTTAACGTCTTATGTGTTCTGTCATACAATTCAAATTGTAAATATGTATTTACATCTTTACAAGTGCAGATACTGCCGATGCCGATCCATTCTCATCTCTTTTGATCGTACACATAGTACATAGAGCACACCTCTATTCACTATTCACAGTTTTCAAAAACTACTGTGAGGAAATATTAAAAAAAGGATTTAGAAAAACTGTCTTTTGTATAGATTCTGTCGGATGCATCTAATCAAAAGAAAATTAAACTCTATCCAGTAATAATTTTGACTGGAATGCTGGAATTAAAGTAAACATTTTAAATTTAGAAGCGATAGATGGTGAAACATCTGATACCCTAGCAAGTCATGTCTTTAAAGTTGTATGCGAACATAATTTAAAAGAAAAAATTGTGGCTTTGTCAGCAGACAATACGAATACCAACTTTGGTGGTTGAGGCGAGGTAAAAATAATGTGCATACTAAATTAAAAACATTGACGAAGAAGAACATTTTAGGCATAGGCTGTAATGCCCATATTTTATCAAATGCCATCAATACAGCCTCTTCCTGTATGCCCGTTGATGTAGAAGTTATCATAACTCCAATATATTTGTATTTCAGTCGGTTTAACCGTAACGTAGGTTGGGTTGGGTGCCTCTAATTTGCACCCCTCTACTTCCGGTCGGTTACCATGCCGAAATGTCCTCCTTATCAACAAAATAATAACGGTCACCTTATATATCTACTTTTCCCAAAAACAAGAAGAAGCACTAATACTTCACTGTGCTCTGCCTTTTACACCTTGCACTGAACTGGTTTAATTATTTTGCATCTATAGTAGGTCACTTGTATACAGGGTCCTGCAGCTCAGCTCCCGTCTTCTGTAGCTCAGTTACTAATTAAGCTAAGAGTTTGACATTTTGCAAGCTTACCCTGTACTTCAAGGTACATTTAAGAAATTATTTTTGATTATACAGGCTGTCCCACAAATGTGCAACGCCAACGTGATATATTTTTTTAAATTGCTTGATATATATTTCTTTATACATTTGGAAGCCTGTTATGGTTTCCCACATACCACAAAAATTTTATTGAAATCGGTTGAGTGACTGCAGCGCAAAAAAATAAAAACAAAAAAAAATTGATTTTGCATCGTTGGACTTAAAAATCAATAAAAACCACAAATTGCACCTCGTTAATAAAATTTTGCGACGTCCTTATTAAGTTAGATCTAGTAGTCTCGTTAACCAAGTGTCATTGATCCAAATTATACAGGATGACCAAAATCTAGTGTCAAACTTGTCAAACTTCAAAGCGTGTTATTGTTCTTATTTTAGGTGAATAAGAATTTAAATTATTAAATAAATTTTTTTAGGTGAAACGATGCAGAATTAAAAAATAAACATTGTTTCTAAATACAACCCCATCACAATTCCCAATATTTTAAAAGTTATTCGCCAAAAACTAATTTTTCAACGTTTCCAACGGCAATTGTAGGTAACAACTACTTAATTAAGTACACTCAAATCTAAAATACTTCTCTATGTTATATTTTATGAAATAAATTGTTTTTCAACGCCACGTACGATATTTATTGCCTATAATTGCCGTTGGAAACGTTGAAAAATTAGTTTTGGCGAATAACTTTTAAAATATTGGGAATTGTGATGGGGTTGTATTTAGAAACAATGTTTATTTTTTAATTCTGCATCGTTTCACCTAAAAAAATGTATGGGTTCCAATTTAAAATAAAAACAATAACACGCTTTGAAGTTTGACAAGTTTGACACTAGATTTTGGTCATCCTGTATAATTTGGATCAATGACACTTGGTTAACGAGACTACTAGATCTAACTTAATAAGGACGTCGCAAAATTTTATTAACGAGGTGCAATTTGTGGTTTTTATTGATTTTTAAAGCCAACGATGCAAAATCAATTTTCTTTTGTTTTTATTTTTTTGCGCTGCAGTCACTCAACCGATTTCAATAAAATTTTGGTGGTATGTAGGCAACCATAACAGGCTTCCAAATGTCCTTCTTGCTTCCAATTTAAAAAAATATATCACGTTGGCGTTGCACATTTGTGGGACAGCCTGTATAATCAAAAATAATTTCTTGAAATGTACCTTGGAGTACAGAGTAAGCTTGCAAAATGTCAAACTCTTAGCTTAATTAGTAACTGAGCTACAGAAGACGGGAGCTGAGCTGCAGGACCCTGTATAGTAGATACACTCTTTAGTTTGTGTATTAATCCTTCGTGTCAAACCTTATCGAAAACTTGTGTCACATCAAGAAAGATTGTCGAGCAAATAAGTATTTCTTCTAGTGCTTTCTTTATCATATCAGTTATTCCTTGTGGTTAAATTTAACGTGAATGTAATTTTGAGAAAAATTGTCAAAAACTAAAATCGTACAACTATCGTGCCCAGACGCCAAAATATTTTCTTATAAACGCAAAAATTTCTTGGACAATCTGCATTTAATTTGTCAGTCTGGAGCAAACTGCATTTTGTTTGTCTGCTAAGTAAACTTCAGTGACTTTATGTGATTGGGTGTTAAAACAACATAAATAGAAAGAAGTTTTAATACAGGAGCTTGTAGCCCACTATTCCTAGATTATTTATTGCACCACCTTTGGTTGAAATTTTAAAATTTTGGACAAAATGCATACCGAGTCTGCTCCTCAATTAAATCATATCCAAAAACATTTTTCGATTCAGGTGTGTTCAGATTTCTTTGGCGACACCGTTTGGAGCAGTACCTTGATGTCTACATCTTCATTCTTCATAATTTGATAAAATATTTGGAGTGCGGAATAACTCACCCTGTATATCGTCCGTTATCCTCACAGCTCAAAAAACAATCTTCATAACCTAGTTTATCGTTTCTGACCAACCAACATCAACATAATTTTCTTTGTCGCACCTAATATTGAGTGAGCTGACCATAGCACCACACACACACACACACACACATACACGCAAAAGCATTAAAATTGTGTGAAGCCATACGGAAGTTAATCAGCAGCATATTCCGTGAGCAATCTCGGTGAACACGCGGCCGCGGTGATTGAGTTAAGCCCAGCGCTATTTAACAGCAACCTGAAATTTTGATGAGGTCCATTTCGCAGCACATTGGATTAAACCGGGTTTATGGAATGCAACGTCGAAACGTCTGCATGTTGTCCATATTGGGGTACTCCGCGCTCCGAAGATAATCCTAATTGTGAGAAATTTGCAAATGGTACCGAGGAGATGCATTTAATAACGCCGATGGTACAGGACAATGCGGCAAAATGATATTAATTTGGGTTAGAAATGACTTCTAACCTTGAAAGAGCATATTGAAGGTTGTGCTTGAAAATATATAGAAATGTGTATTTTGGTTATATAAAAATCAACGTGTTTGAGAACTAAAAATAAACAATCCGTTTCAGAAAAGTTCTCATGTTTCCATGCTTTACGCACTCAGTGTATGAAGCCATTTTTGAAGTATTTACTTGATAAGTTTTGAAATGATACAATAAGTCAAACCATATCAGTGAACTGCTGAAGTCGCTATTCAAATTCTTCTTGAAGCATTTGTAGCTCGTTGAATGACAAATGTACACAGATAGAAAAGATTTCTTGTTTTTAAGAAACATATTCTTTTGGATCAAAACATATTTCTTAGACTCCATAATATTTACTTCATTGAATACTCTAATTAATTTATTTAAGCAAATAAATATAATTGGATACAGACAAAAATTAGTTTCTTTGCGTCAAAGCTAATATATTGCTTTGGCTTAAAAATAGGTTTAGGTACTTCCGCCAAAGAATATTTTCATATTTTCATTCAAATAAATATATTTTTAATGTGAATACCTCTTGCAACTGTATTGTTAGATGGCTCTGTAAACAGTCTCCTCGCAGTTCGGCTTTATCTTTAATATAAATAGTAGACTGGCGAAAGCCTACCGCTTAGTTGATGGCATGCGTCTGGCTAAATTGCTAAAAAGGCCGTGTGATCGGCAGTATAGAGCACAGTTATGGTTGCCATGTCTAAAAATACACAAGCCGGACATGACCATCCATTTAACCGGATTTGGTCCTAACAATTTTTACAAAGTTTTAGTAAAACACGACAAAAAAGTATTTAATAAGTCAAATATTTATTCACAATATGCAAGTCAACATAACAATACATAAAACATACTATATTAATAGGAACATAAAACAGATCCATATGAAAATAACAATAATAACTTTTTGGAACATTTTCATGTAATGCCAAATAAAACCAACGTTAGTATTTGGCATTGGACGATTTTTTTTTAAATTAAACTTTTTTTTAGGATTATTGTATGAAATTCTTCACAATTTAAATGATGAAAATTTATTTGAAGGAACATGTTTCTAATAGTGTCTACATTAAATCTATTTCTATCTTTGGCCCACTGGGAGGAAATTAACGAGAACACACACAGAAAAGTGATCTCTCGAACGAAGAGAGAATTACTTGGCTGAAGTAGTTGGTAGGTTCGTATATACGCGAGAGATTATTGACTTCAACCAAGAAATTTTATTTCTTGGAATAATTACTAGATTTAAGACAGTGGTTACTCTGGTGAAGTAAGTAAACAGTCTTCAATGAACTGTATATTTTTATTCCCGGTAAATATTTTTAGCTACTTAATGTAAGAATTTTAAAGATTTGGCACAAATACGTTTTCTATTGCTAATTAACAAGATAGGTTAATATGTTATATTTACTTACTCGTTCTAAACTGTTGCGTGCGTTACATCAAACTACTCTGTGATGAAACGGTCTTCAATGAAGTGTATATTTTTATTCCCGGTAAATATTTTTAGCTACTTAATGTAAGAATTTTAAAGATTTGGCACAAATACGTTTTCTATTGCTAATTAACAAGATAGGTTAATATGTTATATTTACTTACTCGTTCTAAACTGTTGCGTGCGTTACATCAAACTACTTCGTGATGAAACGTTTATTGTACACTATAAATCACAATACACACCCCAATAAATCACAAGGCACATCCCCTACGGGCACTTCGTTGTTTTCGTACTAGGTTAGGTTCCGTGGCGCCAGCACGTGCCAGCACCATACGCGGGCGCGCGAGCCATGACAAAATCACGGTGCGCATATTTATTCCAGAGAAAAGGATTACTTGAAAGAAGTGAGAATCACTTCAGTTAAATAATTGGTAGGTTTTTATTCAGTAAACAATTCTTACTTATATTAAATGTCTTATATTTTCTTGGATCAAGTAACTACGCACTTGGATGGATTTACTATTACTTCGTTGGAGAAATTAACATTTTTGGGACGAAAAATTCAATTACTTTTTTCAATACAATATTGGTTCTTATAAAGAAAGAATTTATTTGTTGTAGCATTTATCTGAGAAATTATTTTACATATATTGAGTATGTGGCATTTCTTGTATCTATCTAACTTTCTACATCCAAGTAAATATGCATTTGAATCTAGTAAATAAATTCAAGAAATTATGTTTTCTCGTACGTGCACTCTCTCAACATTGGCGTTATGCCCTGGTATAGCAAAATAATACTGACACAGTATAAGTAATTCTGGATAAAATTCTTCGTTATTGAATGATTTAAAGTATGCAGACCACTTTTTGTGGGCAAGAAGTACCTTAAAATAATCATCAGTTATTTTACTTTAGTTTTGGTCGCCTGCGTCTGTGTTGATCAGATAAAATTTGTTCAAGTGGTAAAAAGCCGGACAAAAGCCGGACGCCTGGCAACCCTAAGCACAGTGCATGCAGATTCAAGTTCCGATTCCGAATCAGCGTACACTTTGCTACCCTAATCTTGACTATATGTAGGTCTTGAAAAACCAACCACTGGTCGAGGATGAGTGACATCCCAAAAGGCGGTGACACGTGGAGATTTTACTCTACTGTACCCTCCGAAAAGTTCTAGTCAATGATAGGTCCACATTAATTCCTTCAACAAACTAATAATTTCTTTAATCAAAGAACCATTTATCGCAACCTTAAAATATCGTATTTTAACTCAACCAACAATTTCGTTAATTTAGAAAAGTATAATTCTTTCACTCAAACACAATCATAATTATTTCAACTAAATAAATATGGTTCGTTATAATATGCAAATTGTAAATTTTAACTGAAAACATAAGTTGTTTGACACAAATAAACGTTCTTTCTACCAGACAAATATTGCAAACAAAAGTATTTTTATCAGCAAAGAAATATGTTGATGCCCTTAAACAAATTAGTCGAAAAAAAGTGTTTACTCAGTATGACATTTTTATTATTGTTATGTATTTTAGTTTTATTGTCGGAAATTGATTTGTACATGAAAATAGACCAAAGATTCTACAAAATCCAAACTTTTATCGTAAGATAGATTCGTAGTAAACACATAAAAGTCGTTCGAAAATATTTTAGGGTCTGTCTACCTTATCTCCACCACAGACGACACAAATCACCACATTTCGGTTTGTTTTCGCTATACCTACAAACTCCCCAGTCCCCTCTGATCTACGTCTAAATCCAGACATATATCTAACTGGAATGCACGTTTATTGCATCCAGACATGAGCAACCGGAGACATTACGAAACGTTCAAACCCGAAAAATAGATGGAAGTGCATTGTTCTTATGCCGGAGTATGAGCGTATATCGTAACGCGAATCTATAACCAGGGTGCATTTTATGTTTGCTTTTAGACTTGCGAGGTGAAGGGCTATAGAGGGAAAAGGGGGAGCAGTTTTTATGCGTCACATAAACTATTCTGCCGATGTAAATACGGAACGTTAAATATTGACTTCCATCGGAACTGCAATAAAAGCCTGTGATTTATGGCGGGCATGCTTTTGTCAATTCGAATATATCGTTGGCAGTGTTAACAGATATGATTTCATTTCCGATTAATGGAAATGTTGAAGAAAATCCGAAATGCTTGGTGTCAGAGATGTTGTAAAATCTGTAAACTCACTTAAGAGGGGCTAGTGAGATCGACGTCGGTCTTGAGTCAGGATGTGGTTCCATCTAACGGTGAACCATTGTACTCAAGTCTTTGCGTATAAACAAACATACTTACTTAATTTGTTCAGCCGATTTCTGCCCTTTGCCAATAGGCAGCTACTATAGTAAAGTTGTTATCAACTGTTAGTTATTATTGATCTTAACTGTTGCTACTCTTCTCCCTTCTCTCCGTTTGTGGACCTTATTACAGAAACCTTCCGCGGTGACAGTTCGTAGTAATTCGACACAATTGCATAAAAAGCAGATCAACATGACAACGGATGGGTCAATTTTAAAGAGCTATATCTTAAAATGACACCCATAAATTAGCTCCTGTTCCGGGATTAATGCTATTGACTTAATCACCATGAAAGCATATTAAATCAACCGATATATGGTATCAAAAATTAGCTTCTTTTCTCTAATTAAGTTCATGATTGAAGCAAGCGCGGTTGAATTTTGTATTTATCCCGGAACAATGCCCTATGCTTACACATTCCAACAGTACCTTACTTTTACACATCAGTGCAATAGTTTCGACCCCGATCTACTTTTTATGCGCCTGTGATTTACATATAACTGGTGTATGATTTCGAACCAACGATTTAGAAAAAAATTGGTTGCTCTAAGACTCTTGACTTTACCGTTTGTTTCATGTGTTTTTTTACGTCCTATATCACCTGTGGTTAGTTTCCATTGCAAATAGTTTTTCTCTAAACATTAACAAAAATTTATTATTAGTGGGGTATACTTGCTCCTGGAGTTCGGAATTACGGACATCAATAGTCCCTAATTCCGTCATAGAAATCGACAGGCATTACAGAAAATGATAAAATAAGACCGAATATTGCAACACTAGCAGCAGAGAGTGGCGATTTTGTTATTAATACACCACATCTGGAGCTACCAGTTGAATTCATGCCATCTCCATTAAAAACATCATTGTTGTGACCTGAAGTTTTGCGAAGTGTCAATCATGTGTCAACACTTGACGAAGTGACAGCTGGGACTAAAATAACCTTACTATCTTGACAGTATTACAGACATCAACTTAACGATTCCATAGCAATTCACACAATCTGCATTGAACAGTACCAATCCCAGGTAAAAAGAAACCGTTTATCAATTTTAATCTGTCAATGTTTTTTGTCTATATCCAAATATATATTTATTTTAACATCAAAATGTTCGGAAAGTGATATGTACTGTGCAGTTTTGCAAATAACGCGTATAAAGATAATGAATATCATCGTTATATAGAATGTCTCATAACTACCCGTTATCCTTATAACATACTTTTATAGTGATAATATACAGGCTGTCCCACATCAAGAGCCTTCTTCGTCAATAACTTTGATGATACTAATAAAATGCCGGTGTTTTGCATACTCACATAATATCATGCTCTGAATTCACAAGGCACATAGCACGTGGTCAAATATCTTTTTAAAAATAATGTCCCGCCAATTTTACTCGTTTTGTCCGATTTTCTTTCGCATTTCAGATATTCGATCTAAAAGATTAAACAAGGTTTTCTTTTAACTCAGCAGTTAAATTTACAAAAAGTTTCATATCTCTGTAACGGAGGAACATATACTTAGGCATTTTTTTATTTTTTTTTACAAGCAGTTGAATTATATGATATTTTATTATGAATTTAAACAAAATAAATTAATCTTTCATAACAGTATTGTTGGACCTTACAACTAAAACTTGTGAAGCAGCAGTCCCCACTTATCTCTCCTTAGAATATTCCGAATGACGGAGAATGAATATCATCAATCATGTTACAGCTGGAACTAAAATAACCTTACTAACTTGACAGTAATTACAGACATCAACTAAAGCCTCAATTACATTGAGCGAGTTTACACGCTGCTAGTTGGCGAATTCACTAGTTGCTAGTAAACTCGCCCAGTGTCATCGCTTACTCGCTGACGTATGGGATTGTTAGCAATTCAACTAGCCATATGTCATTATAGTTGCTAGTGAACTAGCACGTGTAACTTTGTGGCTGCTGGTTTCATTGTCTACAAAATGTCAACGGAATTAGATTGTGGTGGAGTCGTTATTTTAGCTCATGCTATCACGAAATAATTTGAAAAAGAGCAGAAATTCAGACAGAGAAAAGTGTGGGTCTTTGTCTTTTATATTCCATAACAAAGGGTACTGCTGGTAGACATTAAGAAATTCCACAATATTATTTGCGTTCCACTTCATTTTAACGCCTAGCAATATTCAGGAGATGACAGCAAATATAACAACAACGTATTCATGGCACGTGGTTTACTAGCTAGCTAGTTGGATACTGAGCGAGTGGACAGTTATCGATATACGCTCGCTTCTAACCTCGCCAGCTAGCAGCTTGTAAACTCGCTCAATGTAATTGAGGCTCTAACGATTCCATAGCAATTCATACAATCTGCATTGAACAGTACCAATCCCCGATAAAATACCGTTTATCAATTTGAATCTGTCAATGTTTTTGTCTAAATCCTAATATATATAAAGATAATGAATTACTGTAATTTTCAGCGTTAAAGACAGCTGTCATCTCGTGTTAACACTTTGCAAGACATTGATGGAAACTTCATGAACTTTCATCAAACATTTGACAAGAAACTTGTCAGAGAAAATTGTCAAAACTTGTATAGAGTAACTCAGGCATAATAGCATATACATCACAAGAGCTGTAACTAGCATATTACGTACGAGTGGAAAGTTAACATACGAGACGCGAAGCGGCGGGTTTTGATATTTTTCATGAGCACGTAATATACGTCACAGCTCCGACAAATTACAGATCCCATCACTTACTTTAAATAAAGAGAAATATTGCGACAAAAGTAGATGTATTAGGTTAGGTTAGTATATTTGACAGTTCAACAAAAATGTATTTTATCTATTGCTAGTTATTCGCGCTACATCTATTTCAACTGTGGGGAACTGCATTTGAACTGTTGTGACAAGAGGGAAATTATAATCAAGTAGGAAAATATGGATCTTCATTTGCGTTGTGATGACATTATGTCGTGCGTTAAAAACACAAAAGCACAACTAAAAGCACATGTTTGTTATAAGCGATATACGAGTGAAGCAGTCCGTGATGTAAGGGACATTTATACATGCGGTCGTAGGTAAACGTTTTAATATGTTATTACGGAAACCACAAGCTTTCGATTGATATTGTTTCATCGACTACATTAAATCAAAAGTCTAGAATGATATGACGAAATGAAGAAACATGAATAAGACAAAAAAAAGTACATTTTGAGTTGGTTTGCCTATATCAACGAGTAAAACAACAGCGACATCTCGTATCAGACGCTTGAACTAAAGCACATAACAATGTTGTAAAACCACCACACGATCAGTTTTTTCTTTACCACTCTCACTTTTTACATATAAATAGCCACAATTCGATCACCGTTCGACCCTCAACCACCCTAATCCCGTTTGACATCCATCGATCACCTAAATATTCATCATCGATACAGGGTTGTATACGCCCACCCCGTACGTCTCAACAGGGCGAGGGTGTACTCTTCAGTTTTACGGGGGCGATAAAGTTGAAATGTCACAGGCGACCTCTGGAGCAGTAAACGCAAACTCTGCCTCGAGCAAAGATCCACTTGATTTAGATTTTACACGTCCAGGCGATTCCTTACACCAACGTTAGGGGTGAGGCGCGGGGTGAAGGGGGTTGGCAGCGCCGTTGAGATATTTCCCACTCGCAAACAAACAAGCAGACACATGCACACACACAAACACGTATACACGCAAACACATATACACGCACACACGGATGTAGGCACGGACGTGATGCCGACGTTATTGTTTTTATTGAAATCGGATGTGCACTCAATCCGAGGGCTGAGTGTGTGTACAAACAGCGCCACTGCGGTGTGGGTTGGAATGTGTTTCACTGTCGCCTCGTGGGAATAGAATGTGTACGTACTATGTTTCGTTTTGCTTTGTTGGATTGCGATGTTAATCAAGCGCATCTTCTACGGGCATGTTGTTTTTTATTCGCTGATTTATCTCTAAAATTGTCAGAACTACAGCCTTTATTGAACCCTAGCATATTACCAATTTTCTGAATATATAGACTACCAGTTTTCTAGTGAAATAAACTAATAGAAATTTTTTAAAACGCTTAGAAACAAATTCAGTTGACGTAAGTAAGCAACCGGTATGTAGACGTGTAAACGATGTTAACTTAAAAGCTAGAAGACCTACAAAAATTCCTAAATTATTGCCTGTACAACGTGATATTAGAAGAAATGTTGTTGAAAATTATGGACTGTAGTAATAATAATAATAATAATAATAAAGTATCGTTATTTATCTACGAATTGCAAGTGGATGATTTAAGTTCTTTATGAAAGAGAGAACACTGTTCCACAATTTGATACAAGAGTACACAGCTCCACGGGCATACTTTGACAGTCTGTGCCTAGGGAGAATATAATGCTGACCATGCCAATAGTTGTAAATGTTATCACTGCGGTATTCGCGGAAATAATGAGGATTTTTCAGTAGGAAAGAAATACTTTCATATATTATATAAATTGCCGGAACCGTTAAAATCCCTTCCTGTCTAAATAAACCACGACATGATGTGCGGTAGGGTATACCAAGCAAAGTTCGAAGAGCCCGTTTTTGAGTAATGAAAGCCACTGAACCCCAAAAAAGTATAGCATACCTAAGATAACTATATACAGGGTGTCTCACGGAACTGGTACATTAGACGTTTCTCATGTTCTACTATTTCTGGAAACATAAAATTTTGGAATTAGAATTTACTCGATCTGAGCTGTTCGGCTAAAATATTCTCAAGTTAACTGTCACGTCCGGTCACCGGAAGTCGGTATCAACTTTGTTATTTTAAATGGAATGATATAATTTTTATTTTATTTTTGGTTTCTACGTATCAAAATACACAATTTGTAATAAGAGTTCCCTATACCTAAATATCACCATTTTTGAGTTTTTGTGATTTTACTAATTTTTTGGTGATTTTCGCGGTGACGTTTAAAACTGAATAGATCGGTTATTATTGAAACTAGAAGTTTGATGGTCCAAAACTAGAAACATAGCCAAATACGAAGATGTTTAGTTCATCATGATATCTTATACAGGGTGTTCAAAATTTACAACACAATAATTGAATTTTCAAACGTAAAAAACCGACTTTTTCAAATGGAACACCCTGTATACCGATACGCCATTCGAAAGGAAATTTTATTCCCTATTAATCAATGGGTGCGTTCTGCCACTTTAAGCCGCTTAAGCGCTTGAACTCAGCAACCAATGGCCGTCGCGTTCATGTTGTTGCTGCCCAATTGCCGCCGTCCGCTGAGTTCAAGCGGTTAGCGCCTAGAGTGGCAGAACGCACGCAATGTTACGGTTACCTATATCTATCTTTAATAGTTTTTGAGATTGTAAATTTTTCTTTTAAAATTTTAAATACTCCCATTTAATAATGGGGACGAAATTACATACGAAATTTACAACGAAAATTTAAATAGTGATAGATATTTAGAAATTTTGCGTGGATGTGTGAACAATTTTTGCGATACTCTTTCCCTCAATATTTTACGCGACTGCTTTTATCAAATGGACGGTGCACCGGCACATTCTTCGCATGTGGTATCCATGCAACTTAATCAGATGTTAGGTGACGGTAGGTGGTTCGGAAATAGGAGACCTTGGCGGTGGCCGCTAGGCTCACCAGATTTAACACCATTAGACTTTTATTTCTGGGGTCATGTGAAAAGTCAGGTCTATTCCACACCAGTTAATACTCGAGAAGAATCGCCATTAATGGACTTCAGCGACAAGAAATCCGAAGATCGGCGATGACCGTAGTACAGCGAAGTGTTTTAAAATGTTTGGAGCAGAACGGGCAGCATTTCGAACAACATAATTAAGTTTTAATTTAAGTTAGATATCCCAAATCTATTATTTCAGTTTTAAGAAACCTTGTCAATATTTTTCTGTTTTCCTGCTATTCCAAAGTTGTTACATTCCTATAAATAAAGAATAAATCGTTTTGTATTTAGTTTGCATTCTTTTATACTGACAATATCTCAAAAACTATTAAAGATAGATATAGGGAATCCTAATATTGATTGATAGGGAATACGATTTCCTATCGAATGGCGTATCAGTACACAGGGTGTTCCATTTGAAAAAAATTAGTTTTTTATGTTTAAAAATTCAATTATTGTGTTGTAAATTTTGTGCACCCTGTATAAGATATCATGATGAACTAAACATCGTTTTATTTGGTTATGTTTCTAGTTTTGGACCACCAATTATGAAACTTCTAGTTTCAATAATAACCGAGATATTCAATTTAAAACGTAACCGGGAAAATCACCAAAAAAATAAGTAAAATCAAAAAACTCAAAAATGGTGATATTTAGGTATAGGAAAACATTATCAAAAATGATGTGTTTTGATACGTAGAAACCAAAAATAAAATAAAAATTATATCATTCCATTTAAAATAACAAAAGTTGATACCGACTTCCGGTGACCGGACGTGACAGTTAACTTGAGAATATTTTAGCTGAAGAGCTCAGATCGAGTAAATTCTAGTTCCAAAATTTCAAGTTTCCAGAAATAGTAGAACATGAGAAACTTCTAATGTACCAGTTCCGTGAGACACCCTGTATATTCGCGTAATAAAATGTCTTTGTTATTTGTTTGTTTGTATTTTTTAAAAGAATTCGGATGCCGTAAATGTTTCTGTGCACAGTTCTGCGTAGTTGTTCGATGTGTTCTTTGTAAGATAGTTGATCATCTATAATTAAACCCAACAACTTGGAGCACTGATTTCTTTGTATCTCAACACACTATTCCTGAATGGTCGAATGTCTTATTTACGGATGAGTCAAGGTTTTGCCTTAACATGGGTGGATGAAAGAAAAATAGTGTGGGGAAGAACTGGTGAAAGGTTTAATCAGAATTTGAAATCCCTCCCTATACCATAACCGATCCACCATTATAACTTTTCCGTTCAGTTACAAAAGGGTAATTAACACCCTTTTAAATTAAGTAGTTTCTGTGAACAAATACAATTTGTTGCCACACAAATTAATAGCCGCAACTTTTTTAATTTATCACAATAGCAATTACAGCTGTTTCTTAATAGCATGCTAATATTTAAGGAGGTTATTCTTAGGTCCATTTTGAAGAAAAAAAAATTCATATGAACATATGTCCTAAATTTCTATAGAAAATAGCACATCTCTACCAAAGCACTGCGTGATTTTGTTCTCTGTAGTAATTGGAATATCCCTATAATCTTCCCCTTAACTAAACTATTAACTAGAATAAATAAATAGAACCGACGACTTAGCTGGCTACGGCGTTAGACCACTACAAGCAGATTCTTAAATATCTTTAAATAAATTAGAACCTTAGGTAAATAAATAATAAAAATTTTAAATAAATTCTTGAGTTGTGCCAAAGAAACTAATTCTTGGATGATCATAAATTGTTCGTTTGTGAAATTCATAGTTGAAATTTGCAATAACTAAAAGTTGTTGCATGAATAGAAGATTCATTTCATATTATTACACATCATTACGCCCGTTTATTTTTCTTTATTGATGACGCTGGGCGGATGAAATTTGAGAAGTGCTAATAGACAAAAATAGCATCTTTTGGGATACTCTTGAGGTTTGTATGACATCCGGGTTTTCCGGAAATGACGTCGTCGTTGAAAACCGTATCGAAATGACCTGTTAAAACTTCTGTGAGATAATCAACGTTGACATGTGCACTTTTTGTGTAAAAGTCTCTTTAGATTCAAAGAAATTTCTGCTATAAATTCAAACCTTTTTCCCAAAATAACCCTTTTTAGACATTTATGTATCCTCCAATTCGAACAAAAAAATTAAATTCAACTAGACGGATAAAAAAGTTAGTACATCAAAGAACGATTTTTATTTTCACTTATCAGCCTGCAGAATTGGGCGATGCGTCGTAACTAGTGCGGAGTTTTAACGTAAGAGGGCGTTAAACGCGCCCATCACGTGTAATTACTTTAATCGCCGGGCGGTGGCGCTACGTACGGACGTTTTAGCTGAACGCGGCCGTTTGGGAAATTACAGTCGCGACGAGTGGAAAATCGCTCTTGCTCAATACGCTGAGGAATGTGGTAAGCCAATGGGAGCTCCATACTCCATTGGCATTCCATTGACATTTTTTGCTGAATACTTTAGTCGAATTTTTGGAAACGAGTTCTATGCTTCGCAACATAGCGGTCGAGCGGTCGATCTAAAATTATCCCTCCTAAGAAGAGCGATGCCAAATGTTTGGATTTATGTCTTAAGATTGGTAACGAAATATTAAATAACCGAAATTTTCGTAAATTTATTGTATTTTCGGAGGAAACACCTACAAATGGCGTGGTTTCTTCATGGCATTGTCGTTACTGGAGTGATCTAAATTCACATTTTACACTCTCTAAGCGAAACCAACATTTCAAAAAATTAAACCATACCTGTTAACAAATCAGTGACATCGCTAGAAATATATGGGAAAGGGAAAAGGGATAACCTCGGAATGAAAACTGTGATATATAAAATGATAACTTCCTGCTGTAATGATAAGCGGTTGAAATACATCCAGGGACTGTAGATATATTACGCGAAATCCTCTTTAATCTCCTCAGACATACATCACCTAATCGCATTATCCAGAGGGTGATAAACTTAAGGGTGTTAAAAGGGGTGAGTTCGTGATTAAAACGATTATATAAAGTCAAGCTACCGCAAAGCTCGTGGACCACATCGTCGTCAGACTAGGACTCCAGAACCCAGCTACTAAACCCCATCGATATCGTCCTCATTCTTCCTTAAATAATTTTGTTCTTTTTATCTTATAAAATAACTAAAAAAGTAAAGGAAATAAACAAAACGTCACTAAAACAAAGGTGAAACCGGGAGAGAAATAAATTTTAAAAGATATAAAAAATTACGGACTCAGCTCGGGATCGAACCAGGCTCTCTGCCTTGCCGGAGTATTGCTCTAACTCTAACCGCTAAGCTACCGAGGCCTGTGACGTAAATAGATATAATTCGTCATTTAAACGAAAAGGAACAAGTATCTCTGTTTGACAGTTAAACAGAGATGCTTGTGCTCACTTATGTTGCGTCATATGCCAATATGCGTTCACTAAAATAGATGATAACCCGAAATAATGGTGACATTGGGAAATGTTTATAAGTAAAATAAATCATCGTAGGATACCAAAAGCGGAAACACTGTTTCCGGATGGAAGTTGTTCATGACCGTGGGTCATTATTGGTAATAATAAATTATTTTAAATTATTTGCGCGCGGGTTTGTGGTCGTCAGGATGATAAGCGATATCGGCGGTGCGCGGCAGTTATGGTCCGGCGCCAGTAGGGCTGTATTTTAGGGTTCCCTGGCCATGGCCCGGTAATCCCGCGTGTCAGTTCCATATATCCAACCGCAGATATAAACATGCTGCGTTTCCCGGTATCATTCAGCCTTCTATTCAAACGCTAGTCAACAAAATATGATAGCTAACATAGAAGCAGAAAAAGAAAATAACACGCAAAACATAACTGTATTATAAACATACTAAACATCAAAATAGACAATTTGACTAATAGGGATTATTAGTCCAATCTTATTCCTTGTAAGCATTATAAAGGTTTAAGGTAAAGAGAGTAAAGGTTTTTCTGTGGTTTTCCTTTACTCCACGGCGAATGCTGAAAGCCAAACAACTTAAGGCTCCCGTCTCAATTCAAATAGCGAACTGTAGCAAACGTCTCTCCAAAGCTTCGAAATAAAAAAAATTACCAGATGTAGATGACGCTACTATAAACATGTCTGTTTTTTATTTCGTATTTATTACATTTGACGCATGGTATAACCTAAAGAAATAAACATATTGCTTTCTATTTGTATAAATATTCAAACTGGACTGTGTTTGTTTTCTAGTCAATGATATAGTACTTTCACAATCGTCGCTATTGTAAACATGTTTGCCAACTCACTGCAAATACACACTACAATACTCCAGAGTGCAAGGCTAGAGAAGTTCAGAAGAAAATAACTTGTGCTCTTAGAGTTAACATTTAATTATATTTTATACTGTATTACAGCACACAATAATCAGACGCAACTGCCATCGGAAAGCATTTCTATATTTGTAGTACACACCCAAATTTGTACAAATAATTTTCATTAATATTGAAATTCCTTTCCGATGGCAGTTGCATAAGGACCTTCAAAATCGAATGGTAGCGAGCATTTCACGATTGGCGCAATAATTTTGACGTGGGTTGGGGGGTCGGAGACGGGATGTGTGTTGGGGGATGTTAAGGCGTGGATTATTATGATTATTATTATTATACGTAATTGCACATTAGATAAGCTTTTATTTTGGTGTTAATTCTGAATTTGAAACAAAAAATTGTGAATTGCTTGCTTTTGAGAAAAAAAAATGCATTTGTTTTTTTTGCAGTATTGCAGTCACTGATTTTTTTTAAAACTGAACTCTATTCAGAATTTCAGTTTTTAGACTCAGGTTCTATTAGTAGTAGATTGTTTACCTATGAAGACATACTACATAGCATAATACATATTGTGTTTTATTGACGAGGACACTAGTGTTCTATAATAAGGACAGTTCCTTTGAATAATGACTTAATTATTACGTGGTTAACTGTTGGTTAATAGTTCGTCTCGTTTATATACTCGCCTATGGCCCGTGTACAAACTTTATGCTAGATTTATATTCTTAATTATGTGCTCGTCAAATAATATACTTTTTCGTCGATCGTTTATTTAAGAGTATGTTCTG
Organism: Aphodius sticticus; assembly: GCA_963966075.1. Lineage (NCBI taxonomy): Eukaryota > Metazoa > Arthropoda > Insecta > Coleoptera > Scarabaeidae > Aphodius > Aphodius sticticus. The sequence goes on from OZ014507.1 coordinate 2,367,681, forward strand.
TGAATGGAAAATCATTTATTAAACAGCTCTATAAATGCACGATTTCTATTAAAGAACGATTTGTTAGTTATAGCCAATCAAACGAGTTCATTATAGCCAATCGAACATACGTAAAATGAAACCATCCAATCAAAACATTCCGCTATCCAGGCACACAGTCCAGAACTGTCACTGTCATTACATAAATGGTCATATCACCTCAAACGACATCGACGAATAAAATCTAGGGACACCGCCAGAAGAATACGATCAACGAAAAAAATTTCTAACCAACTCGAATATTAAACGGCGATTACTGATCGCGACAATTAACGCACTCGCTAATCGCTCGTGCGTTAAACAGTCTCGATCATTAATCGCTCTTTTTAATATACTTGTTGGTTAAATAGCTATTTTATAATATGATTAAAATTAGATTTTTTGATCGGAGTATAATTTTGCGATCCTTATTGATTACAGAGATCAAGATCAAATTCCAGGGAAGTTACCCTAACAGAAGCCACCAGGGAACCCATTATCGAGTTCAAATGCGAGGTATCAGCGGACGCATCACTTTTTCACGTCGAGCTGAAGGCAGCAAACTTACTCGTTGCAGGTGAGTTTAAATAAACAAATGTTTCAGACGTTCTAAAAACATTATCCCACATTTTTGTTTAATTAATTCTGCAAGGTTTTTTTAACGCCAATAACGTCAGACGATCAGCTGTTTAGGTCACTAACAGCTAGTCCACCCAAACATTAAAATGTCTACACTCTACATGAATTGATCGGGATTTTATAGTGTACATCATACTTATGTTTGTCTGCTTTGTTGAATTTTTGAATGGAAACGTTTCTACTTCGTGTTTGAACATCTACTTTAATCTGCTGTAATTGACGTAAGAATAATTAAAAAAATATTCACTTTTGACATCAACTCCTTAATTAGCTGCCACTTCTGTACTTAATAACAGTCCTAATTCAAAGCGTTTTCTTTGTCTTACTGAAACTGAATTTCCGACAAAATATAAAGTAAAGCGCTGCTAGGAAACTGAGTTGAGTTTAGGGGAAGCGAAAAGGACATTTGCGTTGGATGGGTCATGTTTTCTTTTAGTTTAATTTGCACTTTAAAGCATCGCTCTTGGAATACCAAGATGTGTTATACAAAGGGAAGCCCTCCGGGATATTGATTTTGGAAGAGAGCGAGGCAAGGCCAGGTTGTGCCACAAGGACGTAAACACCGACACAATTTCGCGAGGAAATAAAATGAAGAGGTCCTTTACCCACAACACATGACACGAAACCGAACCGCGAACCGAAAATTCGCAGGTGTGAAATGTGTGTAAATAATTTTTTTTTATCTACGACTCACATATAATAAGTTCATTGCATACGTTATCCTAGCTTTAAATTTAACTTTTACTACTCCATCTCACTGGAATAAACCACTGGCGGCTCGCGATGTGAGAAAAATGGGAGTTGCAACTTTCAGGTACCTACCAGTTTTATATGACATATCTGTTTTATAGAAAAATATCTTTATTTGTGCAAAAAAATGATTCATTCTAATTCTTAAATACTCTAATTTTAATTATCTTTCGTTGCTACGTCCCGTGGCTCTTAAATACCTGTTATTGTTTAGTACTATACACGGCGTCCCACTTTTTTTCCCGCAGAACTCCAAACTCCACAGCGTATGAGTGTCAACTGTTTACAACCTGCTGAAATTTAAGTCCCTAGCGGTTAGTACCAAAATTCCCTAGATTATTTTTCGATTATTTCCCCAGAATTACCTAGAATTTTTTTTCACATATCCCTAGAATACCCCAAAAATAAAACTCATTGAAGCTTATAATACATTTACATATTTATAGTACATAGATAATAAATATAATATAATATCAGATAGTAAATGTCATACTGAGTAAAAAGTTTCATATAGACTTATTAGGCTTTTCGATTCATTAAAAAGTTACAACAGTCTGAAATATTAACAAAACCATATTTTAAACAGCTCCAACGTCTTGTGTAATTGAAAAAAACCAGTAAGCCCATATGAAACTTTTTACTCGAAATGACATTTACTTACATACATTTACAAAATAATAAAAAGTTTTATATGGATTGATTTTTAGTTCATTTGTTAATCCAATATTCATTATTTTTACTATTTTTACTTAAATTTAGTTACTTTTACGGCCGTTTTATAATAAAGTTAAAGTGGCTTTAAGACGCCGACTTTAGCCTTTAAATCATTTTCATAATCCTAAGATTTTTCCACTTGTTTTTATTTTTTTTTATTTCGTTAATATTTCAAACAGTTATATCTATCTGCTTAGCGAATTGAAAAAGCAAATAAGTTCTTATAAAAGATTTTCCTTAGAATGATTTTTGCTTTCTAAAAAAATAATTTTGCGGGGAGAAAAGTGGTACATCCTGTATATTAAATAATAAATAAATATATATTAAGAAATAGTAATAACGCATAATATTTGTGATCACAAATGTGATTTCCTATTTCATTTTATACATATTGTTATTTTTTGGGGTTGCGTATACCTGCAAACCAATGCACGAGCCGCCACTGGATTAGACATTCTTCAATATCCAATATACTCAAGTATAACAAGCCGTTTTATTAAAGCCTCCATCACACATAAGGGAAATTATAGATCATTAAAAACGTGGTGAAAAATGGCACCGCCGCCGATGCAATTACGCTGCTGCATTTGCGCCATTATTATTATTAACTATTATGATCGGAGACGGGCTGTCGGCGCGAAGCGTGACGCAATTAATCCTATTAAAAGTGGAGAGTATAATTAATGAAGAATGACGTGAAGCAGCGAAACCGTGGGCGGCTTCGGAACGAATTGGGGTGGGGGGGTGGTTAGACCGTCGATTTTGCGACTTACTTTTTGATATAATTAATTAATATCGTGACGGTCGACCAACCAACCAGCTACCCAGCCAACTAGCCTCTATAAAACACCGTCTCCTCTCTCCGCACTGTATAATTTTGGTGGCTAATTAATGTCACGACGTAATTTTTCACCCGTTTTATGCCGCTCAGCTCGACTCCGCTCGGCTCGGCTTGACGTGGCGTCGGACCGTGTTTGATGTTGTGAAAAAGCGCGCTGGTATCGAAAAATGGTGTAATTTGTTTCTGAGGAAGGGTATAATAGGAAAGGGTAGTGAGTGACTGGTAAAAAGGCAAACCGGCTTTATACGCAAGGGGAAAATGTATACAATGTGGATTTTTCGTGGTATTTAAAACCTTCGTCAGTGTGTAATGTTAGCTTGTCAGCGGGGGTTATGTAATTTCTTAACTATTTGCGAAAGGTGTGGATGAGTAATGATACGTGACATGAAGGGGTGTATGTATGGATATAATTTAAAATCTTGATTTCAAATTTTTTGGGGAATGGTTTTTTAATTAATTCAACTCTGTAATTTTCCTGAAAAGGTCCTTTCGATTTCGCCCGCTTAATGATTATAAATAATTGAATCGGTCGGTTAGAAAGCAGCACAAGTCCAAAAACTGAGTTCGGAGAAAATTAACAAAATAATGTTGTCGGTGCAATATCTTGAAAAGTATAGCAGTTAGCTATTTTGCGCCAACAGACATAATATAAAGTAGTTCACAGAGAATTAAATGTATTACATTTTTATTTATATTTACATTAAAACCAGAGCTATGATTAAAACAATCATCATGGACATATACTGTTTTTGAACTCTACGAAAAAACAGCGTACATTTTTAACAATATTTGTTTATTTAAAGCATTTAAGCAATATCATAATAAAAGATGTTTTTGGCGTTCTGATTCCAAACCCGTTGTCATATTTTGTAAATACAAAATGGCGGATTGAATATGGCGACTAGAAAATTTAGAAAGATGTCGGGTGCTTATGTAGCTTATGACAACTTATGACAGCTTATTTGCTGTCATATTTGAAGATCCTAGACTCCAAATCCAATGTCCAATTTTCAAAATTAAAAATGGCAGAATCAATATGGCGGCCGAAAATGTAAAAAATCTTGGATTTGCATAAGACTTATTTCCCGTCATATTTGAAGATTGATAATTAAAAATGTCATGTCAGATTTACAAAATGAATTCAAAATGGCTGATTATACATGGTTAGTCAAAATTATCGGGACACCTTAGTAATTCTTTAACCGTAAAGAATTTTAAAAAAAAATTCAAGCAAAAGTTTTTTGGTTTTAAACAATCCGTCTGAATATATTTTCAATATGGTTTTCATTTACATCATACCTGGAAATCAGTCCTGTCCCAACCGGTTCTACCTGCTGGCCCACTACCTGTTAACCCTACCCCTTCCACTTCGTTACCCCCCCTCCAAACACCATCTGGTCACTCCACCCCACTCATATATAAAGACCCGTCCCAACAGACGACTATCTTCTTAGCACTTGGTTTGATAACCTAGTCCTGAAGATGCCTCTTGCAACAGAGCGCGAAACGTTGACTGCTTCAAAGTCCTCAAGGCGGTTTCCACCCGGAAATCAATATATCATTGACTCAGACCACGGAAGTCTACAATCTATATATATATATATATATATATATATATATATATTTAAACGAAGGATTGTTTAAAGCAAAACAACTTTTACTTGAAATTTTTTTTGAAATTGTTTACGGTTGGAAAATTATTTAGGTGTTCCGGTAACTTTGACTATCTTTGTATATGGCGATATGATAGAGTATGATATTATGGAGTTTGATGGTTATATACATGATATTACTAAATTTGTAAATTCTATCATGTGGTAGGAAAATTCTAAATTTTCACCAGTTATATACTTGAGGACTTTTTCAATTTTATCTATCTTTTTGATATTGAGTCTTAATATTAATTACTACGGCGTACCTTAACAACGATTATAATGCAAATTACGAAGTTGGCGAATGTTTACAACTGATCTATCAATAGAAACAGTAGAAACGCGTTGCATGAGGGAGCAAAAATCACTGTTCTGGACTTGTTTATTCCACCCAAGCGGCAAGCATCCTCTTTAGGGCTATTTGATAGAATAAATCATTGCGAACATTTTGGCTATTTCAGTTCAAAATTGCCAATTTTGGACTTGTACGTTTTCGAAGTCACCGATTTAATTGCAGTCATCGCCTGAAACCAAAAGAAATACGGGCTTGTAGAGGAGCATATTTTCAACAAATTTTAGGCTTGATCATAATTATCAACGCATACTAGCATAATAAATGCGCTTTTGCCATCATGGGCTTAAACATTTTAATGGGTCACGAAGAATAAGCATAAAAATAACAGGGCAATGGAAAAGAAGTTTGGGAAACGCTGGTGGGTATCCAATTATGAAATTCATCATAGAACATTGTAATAATTAAACTGCATATTGGAAAAAATCGGAAAGATGAGCGTTAATTTAAGTATTTCAATTCTTTCTGTTTAGTAGTTTTAGAGTTTCATAACGTCAAATACAAATAACAATTAAATTGTTTTATGTATAACTATAATTAGAAAATTTTATTGCAAAAACGATATTTTTGCACCTTATTTGTTAGCATGGCGGTGGAATTTTCGGATTAGGATTATAAAAGGAAAGTCTAAAAAATAAATATGCATAAATCGATAGATATAAATATAAATTGGCTCATCTGTCCCGATAAAGGGGAGGGGGGGTGAGGGACTGTACGTATTTCGCAAGATTTGCGATTTACATAATTTATTCACCTGATTCAATATTCCAGTTGCGATATTTGTGGGACCTGTAGGCCATCCTACAGGCAGATACGCCTTCAAAATAAATGGCTGTATCTCTACCTGAAGACGGCGGATTAATTTATTTGCGTTCGATAGATCCCCCCAGACGCAGAGAAATTATAATTCCAAAATAACGAAAGTAATTTATTTACGAGCATATTAATTCTGCTCACGACATACCCATTTCTTTTTTACAGAACGATCTTTTTTACAAAGCATGTTATCTTTGAGTGTTTCTTTTTTTACATAAAATATAATTTAAATTAGAAAAAGAAACGGAGTGTATATATATATATATATACTTTGAAAAATTCTCAAGAACTTATTGATTCATTTTATATATATATATATATATATATATATATATATCAAATTAATTTTGTGCACAAGAATAGTCACATTTGCTAGATTTTATTGGTTTCTACATTTTACGCACAATTTAACAGAATGAAGAGCTTGGAAAACTAATTTGATATATATATATATATATATATATATATATATATATATATATATATATATATATATATATATATATATATATATATATATATATATATCAAATTAATTTTCTGCACAAGAATAGTCACATTTGCTAGATTTTATTGGTTTCTACATTTTACGCACAATTTAACAGAATAAAGAGCTTGGAAAAATTAGGACAAGTGAGTGAGCTGGTGTAACGTTATTGTGGTGTAATTTTATAGTGGTAACAAATCATTTTTATAGCACTCGGATGTTTGCCCAACGTTTGAGCATGAAATGGTGACATTTTCGGCTAGCTTTTATAGAGCTACTACGCGGTTAATTGTTGGGATACCCCTCCTAAATGACTATTATAACTATTAACAGTGTAGCTCCGAGTTTGAAATTGTAATAACCCGAATTTGTTTAATGTCTTGGAATATTTTATATTGTCACTTTTGTGTACCCGAAAATAAGTGCTGTATGTAAATTACGCAATTAAAATTAAAATCAACCAACTGAACTGTTCCAAAAAAGAATTAAATGTACAAAAAATAATAAATGCTCAATAGGGTATTTGACTATTATTGGAAAACCATCTTAGTGTGTTTATTCCTTCACTCTACATTGTAAATGCATTATTTTTCGTAATTATTTCCTCAATATTTCATAAAAATAAGCGTTAAAAATTGAATCACAAAAAGTCCCGCCAAAACAATACTTTCTGTTGTGTGACGTCACACGATGGTAGATGTAAAATCGGCCCATATGGTCTGTCAGCATCGGCATCGTCGCCGTTTGGTAATTGCGTTGTATGATGTGTCGATTTCACAATTTCTACATACAAATGGGTTATAAATGGTGTATAAATCCACATTGCAGAAATACGTAAATAAAAACTCCGGATAAACTATTTGTAGCTGTTCCGCAAGATTTGAAACTGCGAAGAAAGTGGTTGGCTCGTAGAAATCCAAATGAAATAAATAGCGGCCAAATACAAGTGTTTCTTCTTGTGAAGATTACTTCGACATAAGTAAAACTGACTAGAATAAGTTATTTATCGTATTTTCGAACCAGGTATTATCTGATCTGACAGCTTAAGGTTAGGGCTATCCTAACCTGCAAAGTTATGCTTACATGGCAGTTTAGTGCTATTAAATTCAAACGGGAGAAGCATAAGAGCGCGTTCGGCTAATCGGGTAGGGTACGGTGAGAGTGACGCGCTGCATAATAGGCGGACTAACGTCATACGGCGTTTATCTGCATATAAGCCGACCCAGGTTATCTGAGCATTGCTCTCCCCATACCCTACCCTGACAAACCGAACGCGGTCTAAGCGTACTAACAAATGACGTCACTGGAGACTGAACCAATTACAAAGCGTTTTCAATCACGTGATAGGACGTGAATAAAATTCAATTTTAATTGAGGTTTTTAATAGAAATAAAGCATTTTTTTTTAAGTAATAACAAATAGTTTCCTTAAACTGTAATCTATTAGGATGACTATAATACAAGCCATATTTTTAATACAGTCAATGAATCTTGCTCAGTAAAATAGTTGCAGAGTATTAAGTTTAAGTAAATTAAACTACTTTCTTACTAAAAACTTACTGCCATCTTGCTCGATTTTGTATACATTCTAGCATGTCGATTAGTACTCCAATGCGCGCCCTCTACCAATCTTGTTCATTCCTCATCGCAAATACTGCTGATACGAAACACCGGCTTGCGTTTGGGGAGTGATGATGTTCTGTTTATTATGGCACAGCATGCCTGGATGTCATCAGCGGGTGAAATATGGCAGTCGAGCTATAGCACTTGTTTTATTAATTACTAACGATTCATCATGTCCCGTTTCACCCCAAATGTCTTCCTCGGGCGTACACTTGTTGACGCCGCGTCGACAAACTTTAATAAATGATACAAATCTACTTGACTTATTTCAATCCCTCCCTATAGAATACATTTATTCGTACTTTAACTCAGTTTAAACAACGTATTGTAACGCACGTGTTCGAGAATATCAGGATTCTCCTATTGACAAAACGAGATATACAAAATATTATCACAAAGTGGTCGATATTGTTTTGGACGGGTTTGATAAATAAGAAAAGCAAGCATATAGGAATAAAAATATAAATAAATGTTTTCTGTATACCAAAAACTATTTAGAGGTATATTTTTATAGACGAATTGGGCAATTCTTTACAATATAACTGTTACGGTCGAATTTTGACTAAAATCCTCTGTATCCACCAGTGTTCAGTGTTTGTCCTGAGCTTGCTCGACGTGGAGATGGGAGTGGGTTAATTCACTCACAATATGACTCACGATGTACAAGGGCGCCACCCAAACTCTGAAAAACTGAAATTGTGGATAGAACTGATTTGGGACAGTAGATGGGATATTATGGCGCTCGACAGAGAAACTAGCAAAGAATATACGAAACAATGTATTGCCCAAAACGGTTCTGTCGCCAAGCTATCAAAATTCCAACCAATCGACGAACTAATCGAATCAAATCATCAGTGGTAAGGTGCTGCCATCTATTCCGGTGTACTAACTAGGACCGCCTCTATTTGGCTGGAGACACCCACATTGTTGTGGCGGTTTTATAAAAATAAAATGACGCGTACTCGGTGTTATACATATTTCGACGAGGGAAAAATTTGTTCACCGCTGTCGTTGACTATGTCGGCCGCACTAACTTGTAAAGGAGCTCCTACACGCAGTGCCAACGTCTCGCCAACGTTGGTGATGTGACACGCTGCGCGTAGTGTGCACATTCACTTCGCCAACATGTTGGTATTGGGCGCAAGGTATTTCTGTGTATCGTAGAAGCCTCGTAGCGTCCCGTAGAGAATTAAAAATGAACAGTGAAGACGATATCATTGCTGTTGCCGCAGCTCCCATTATTTTAAGCAGTGCATTGTTGCTTAGGATTAAAAAAGGGACCCTCGAAAGAGGACACTGTTTAATAAGGTTGTTAAATATTAAACATGTTTTTCAGTCATTAGTTATACAGTTATACAATACGTTCGAAAATATTAAATACATTAAGGAATACAAATATACAGCAATACAGGAAACAAAATTATTTGGTTTTTTATATTTGCCACGTGACATTAAAAAAAATCTCCCTTTTTATTTTCTTTGTTTCAAGCATCAAATGCGGAATAAGATGGGATAAGATCTGATACACTGAGTGGTCTATTGTTTTATGCAGGGCCCTGTTAATTTGTGTCGTTTGTTTATATAAATATTTCATTTCAGTCAAATCGATGAATTCATAATTTTGATTTAAAATATAATTTACATAATAAAACTGAAATTATTTATAATAAGATACAAAGAAAAATTGAGAACCCTTACATACACGGAGTTTTAATTATATATATATTAAAACTTCGTGTATGTATATTATGTAGGTATTGGCATTTTCCGTCTATTAACACAACGTTCATTCCTTCAGCGTCATAAACACAAAAAATAAACAAACGTACCTATGCCGTGGGTCACCCGTTATAACGCCTTCAATATTGTCTTCAGAATATTATTTTATTGCTTGTTAATTTATTGTAACTGTAAGGTTAATATAATGCTTATAAGAACCATAATTATTGTGAATAAATTTACAAAATATTAAAAAAAGTTTTCATGTTTTTACATTTGGGCAAATAATAAATACAACACATTACATTACATTACACATCACCCTAAACGTTTTTTAGGATGAATTCACAAAATTCAATCCTCACCGATTTACATGAATAAAAATATAATCTTTGTCACCATGTAAATGTGATACATATAATATACAATTATTTATTATAGTCAATAGTTATTTTGCTTATTATTACTTATTTTGTCAAAAATTGATAAATAGGTTTGTCTTGGTTTGTCGATATAAGGAATCCGACGAAAGGAGACCGACGGTTCTAAAAGCAACAAACAATGGTTGACATTGGCGGTTCGAAGTGTTTCGTCATTCATAGAGCCTCTTCTTCTCCTATTTCGTTTGAACAGCTCTATCTCATTCTAAAGTTTCGTCGACTCGTCGATGGCTTGCAGGGCAAAAATTGTACAAACCACCTTAAGCAATAGATGGCAGGGCTATCTTCAAACGCGTAAACTCGAAGTTCAAATAAACATATGGCATTTTCGTGTAATCTTCTGTCACGACGGTACATAACATTACAGTATAATAAATAAATAATATATCTAATAAATCCACAATTTAAGTCAACACAGATACAATAACGGATCACAACCCGCAAACATATTAAACTCCAACGACTGTATTATAATTCTTAATGTGCTAAGAGGTTATGTATAAAGTTCCAAATTTAGGCACCAAATAATTCCTCGAATTCAATCACTTAATTCAGCTAGTCCTCAACTCCTCCTCAAATTCCCCATTATTAGGACGTAAGCCTATTTACGCAGCTGTACCCAAATCTTTATTCACAAACAAGTTCTACAGACCTAAATTATATTTAGACCCTTCAAACTATATTCCACCGGCTCAAAACCTTAATATCTATTGAAGACGTCATTGGAGAGATACGGAAACAGCTGAATATGGGAATTACCAACATTCCAGACACCGTTATTACGTACAGTTGTTATGCAAACGTGACCATAAACTTCTGTAGACCTGGTTTAGCTGGAAGGCAACTCCTTTGAGGTTAGGGTTCACTATTGGTGCCTTTACAGGGTGAAAGTCACGGGGTGTGGCGATACAATGGTACGTTGTCATCCTTTGGTGATGTAACTTCATAAGGGGGGCTCGTCAAGTTTTATAATTGTGACAATGAGGGGATTGTAGTGCTTTGGGGGTCAATTCAATTCAGGATCGGAGGATGTAGCGCTGAAATGGGGATTGTTTTGTTGGATGGGGTGTGGTTTTAACATATTCTATTAATCATGACGTTAGATGGTGTTAGTATCGCTAATGTATTATATTAAATGCGACTGACAGGGATATAGTTGATTATTGTGTTATGCACGAACTTGGGGTCATTACTTTTAGTTGGGTAACGAAGTTAATTACAAATTATGTACTTATTTCGTATTTTTGATAAATTTAGTACAAAATAGGGAATCTTAAACTTCTTTTTTGATTTTTTTCTAAAGGTTTACTTCAAACTGTGCAAAACACCAATAGCTAACACAGCTTTTCGTGTTTGCTTTTTCCTGGTCCGAGATGTGAAATTTGAATTAGAACATTCAAGTTTAATATCTGAGCATGAAATTAATTTTAAATAACTTTTACCTATAACATTTTTGATATAATTCCGAAAAACTGATAGTTTACTCTTTTGCCAATATAATATTTTCGTGTTTTCCAACCATCCTGTATGTTAAATCGAAATATTGGCCTTCGACTTTTTAGGACATCCAAAACTATTTATATTCAAAACTATTTATAAAAAAAATGTTTTTTTTTGTGCCCAGACTGTAGTTTGATAATGATTTGATGCATTGATAATAACTTTTCTACTTTGCATTTCACAATGCACACAATGTAACACTGTTTTCGGTATTACAATTAACAACAATTAACGAATTGCAACACCGTTTTTAGTAACTTTTTCCTACGATCGGTCACATTGATATCAAATGCCATATGTCAAACTGTTATGTAACACGGTTATGTAAACATAACCACAAACTGCCTTTTTAGAATCGCTTGCAATCGCATAAACTGCGAATTATCTATATTCTATACATATTTAAACATGCGTGTACAGTGATGATATATATCCAGGTATTTATTATCAAGGGTAAAAACCCCGGGTAAATACTCGGGTATTTACCCAAAGTGGGTATTTATAGGGGTTTTTATAAACATAATATTCTTATTAAAAATACCAGTAAAAGAAATATTGAATTACTAAATAAAGGTTTTTCTTCTATCACAAAATAAAACATTATTCTTATAAAAATAAAAAAAAATAAAACAAAGAACAAAGATATCAGTCTCATCTGACGAAATATCAAGAGCAGACATTTCCTTGTCATAATCGTCCAATCCATAATTGTTCAATCGTGTGAATCTTCCATGTTTTCTGTATCTGTTGTCGAAGAAGATTTAGTGATTATATGTTAAGTATACTTGACCTACCGGCTTTTGTCGTTGTTAATCAATTTCTTATTATGCTATGACTCCAATTAATTGTACTGAATGTTATTATATAACACAAATATTTTACCTTATTTGTAATCAAGAGTACACATCTACAGAGTGTCCTATTTTTTTCCCGCATAATTTTTTTCCAGGTAATAAATGCCACACTGAGTAAAAAGTTTCATATGGACCTATTTGTTTTCTTTATTCTTTAAAAAATTACAACCGTTTGAAATAATTGTAAAGTAATTGCAAAACTATTCAGTGTGTCCCACTTAAGAGTGTAACACTATCTTTTATATTTTTAGTCCAATTTTAGTAATTTTTCCTTTAAAAAATAGAACACATATTGCTCTATTTACTGCAAAAAAACCAATAAATAAAACCAATAAAAAAAAACAAAAAAATATTGAAATTTTCGTCAAAAATAAGTCCCTAAATATTATTTGCATTGGCAGCTGCGCTTAAAAAGTGTGCTGTGAAAGTTTTGTTCGATTATTAAAGTCTTAATAATTAAGACTGATCGGGCACCATCACCGACTAATCTTATTATTCCCACCTTTTCGGCGAGTGTAAGCATTATTATTCAGACAATAATTAAATACGACAAAGCACTTTGACAGTTCAGTTTGTATTTCAAACAAAATTTCCACAGCACACTTTTTTAAGCGCAGCTGCCTATGCAAATAATATTTACGGACTATTTTCGAAGAAAATTTCAATATTTTTTCACTTTCATGAAATTTTGAATTTAGGGTTTGTGGGACAATTCGGAACAATTATTACTAGTAAAAATTTTCGATAATAAAATCCCTAAAGTGATTTTTTGATTTTTGTCATTTATTTTGCCATCACATGGTGTTTTGCATTTAAAGAAGGCAATTGTTTTTTTGCAGTAAATACAGCAATACGTGTTCTATTTTTGAAAGAAAAAATTACTAAAATTGGACTAGAAATAAAAACACGGTGATAAAACCGTGATAAACGGTGATAAACGGTGATAAACGGTGATAAAACAATTAGGTCCATATGAAAAGTTATACTCAGAATGACATTCACTATCTAAAAATAATTCTTGCTGTAAAAAAGTGTTACACCCTGTATAAATATCTCTGAAATGTTGTTAAATGGTGTTTTAAGGATAAAAAGGATAAATATCCAAAATTTAGGTATTTACCTTAAGTAGGGGTACATATCCGGGTAAATACCTATTTTATAAGTTCCCACCCGCCGGGTATTTACCTGGCCCACATCAGGCAGCATGCTATAGTATGGCCAAAGGGTTGGGGCGTTGTTAGTTTTGCTCTGTTCGTCAAAATACGCCAGCATGACGTTTTCGGTGATGTTTTAAAACTCTGGTAAGTCATCGTGCATCATTCTCGTCAACTAAACATCAAATCCCCCTTTCAGATACAATACAAGGACCACATTTACCTGAATAAGGAGTTACGCGAAGATCAAACCTACATCGTAGATATGATCGGGTTCAAATACTGCCGCGGGATTGTATATGCGCAATAAATAGTTTATTGAATATCAGCATGCACGTAGTAAGCTATAGTACATCTAACGTGTTGAGGATTTCTTAGTTTTTGTAACGTATAAGTTTTCGGTAACATTTTGGACAGAATTCTGTTCGTGCCAATACCGTATTATTTATTAGTACGTCGCTTCCAACTTCGTCTTAGTTCTAGTTGTGTGCAACTATTTGTGTTACCTCCATCGCATGTAATTATAATTTATTCTAAAATCTCGTCATATCATTCAGTAAACACAAAAGTGATTCAAAATATTATCGCAAGGGGGTTGTAAAAATTTCCATCGCATTAAAATTCCGTACAAGCGGCCCAGATGAAAAATTAAAAAACAGCGCGCGAATCTGCATAATATTCTGATTAAAATTCATTTTTTGTAGTCTCCATCCCCCTTCCCGCTGATTATCTTATATTTCGCGGCTTCGAAAAATAAGAACAGGGTGTGAATTAATTGTTCCCGCCTCGATATAAAAAAAACACAGCTATAAAGCGATTTAAAACCGACAATGTTTATTGTTGTTTTATTTAAGCACGCTTTTACTGATTTAATTAGACTTCGCGAAATTACCGTTGGCGGGGGAGGGGGTGGCTTTTTGATGTAAATATACGACCGGTGGGGTGGTTCAATGTCGGTCCCATGACACGTTCGCACTTCAGAAAACTTCGTTGAAGTTTCAGGTTTTATCTGGGAGTAGCTTTTTACGCCGACTGAAAGTTAATGAAAGAAGAACTCTTTAAGGGGTGTGAGGGAGAGAGAGGGATGAGGGAGGGACACGTTTCAGGGACGACGGCTTGGGGACAGAGTTGCCACCGCTGTTTCAGACAAAGACACAGGGGTGGCTCAGGGGATAATTGTTTGCCATTCGAAACGGCGGCGTGCATAGAATATGTGAAAAGGAACCCCTAGGAGGATTAAACTAAACTTACTGACCGCGAAATCCGCAGGGGATGAAATTAGCCTAGGCGTTCGTGTATAAATTGTTGCAGGAGATAAAAACTACGCAATGTATTTTTATATGGTGTAGGTACGGTTACTGCAATGGAAATGCTAATAGAGAAGAACAAGTATCGTGTACGTTTTCCAAACCGGAGGCAGCTACCGCTCAGTCGAGGTCATGAGTCTGGCAAAATTGATAAAAAGGCCGTGTGGTCGACAGTATAGAGCACAGTGCACGCATGTTCAAGTTCCGATTCCGAATCAGCGTACACTTTGCTACCCTAACTTTGACTATAGTCAGTTGTTCTAGTGTTCAGTTTGATCAGTATGTTGTATATACTTGTAAATAAAACTTGCAAATGGTTACTTTTAAACCCGGAAGTTCAGTTCAAATGTTGTCCTGATAATAATATAATAGTTATTATACTCGTTCATTGATGTACAGTCATGGAAATAAGTAAGTTCGTATCGCTATCGCAGGATTAGTATTCGGAAATAGTATTCGGTTATATATTCGTGTACTGTTCTACCACGACCCGGCCGGTTCGCAAAAAGTTGTCCGTCACGAGGTGGTTTTTCGATGGATGTAATGTAACGGGATTTAGTTTATTTTTAGCGTGTCCGACCTTTTCCTTAATGTGATATCTTCAATGCAATGTAATAAATGAAATATGATCACTACAGTTAAGTTTACGAGTAGGTAATGCATTTAATTAAATATACAATTACTTTTATAATAATATTAATAAACATGAAATTTGATAATATGATACGAAAAACTCATTTTAAGATATTGCGTAATATCATGACACATAATAAACACATAAAAAACATATATAAATTTATGTTAACTAATACACATATTAATTACGCAAGTAAATGCCTTTGCCCAGCAGTAGGATGATGGGCTTAAGTAAGTAAATGCGCAAATCAACTTGATGCCAAGGATTATCACTAAATATAGACTATTTCAGAATTGTTATACATATTAAAATATATTCACTAAATGTAAATAAATTCTCTAAATTTAATTTAAATTTACATTTAGGACGAGCATGTATTTTGTATGAAGGACAATGGAAATTTTATATCTGTATTTACTTTACAGCAGTTAATGTTCAATAATCCTTCATGACATCTAATACATGCTTGACAACCAAAATAATTTAAATTATAGCAATATATACAGGCTGTCCCACGTTTCTTCCGCAAAACAATTTTTTCAGAAAGTAAATTACTTTTTCAATTCATTAAAAAGTTACAGCCGCTTGAATTATTAACAATATCTTATTTTAAACGGCTCCAACTTCAGAAGTAACAGAGAAAACCAATAAGACCATATGAAACATATTACTTTCTACTAGAAAAAAAAAACAAAACATTTTGGTATTTTCTTTTGTTCATTTGTTAAGACAAATTATTAAAATTTTACTTATAATTAATAATTTTGTATTGTCGAAATATGTATTTATTGTGTTTCTGTTTTGGTTTTGCATTGCTTGATAACTAATTAATTTTTTATTTTTCTTTTTTTGTTAATATTTCAAAGAGTTCTACAGAAGTTTTATTGTAATAAAGTTCCAGTTCAATAAGCACACATTTTTCATTTACTATATATTAGCTGGAACATTATTGAAAATTTTATTTTTAAATTTGTTTTCTAAATAAATTAAGAGGCGTGCATTAACAACGATAATAAGTTAAAAAATAACATTTTGACTTATGAATTGTGTACTGTAAGGTTAGCTAAAATGCATATACATTAAAAATGAAGGTCTTTTTAATTTCCAAACAATATAAACTATAACTGAAAATGTTTAACGATATACTTTGTCAAAGTAATATTATAAGTTAATAATATGGTAACATACAGGCGGGATGTAAATTTTAAATAAATCAAAAATTACAGCCACAACCTGGATTTGAACCAAGGCCCTTTGCGTCGCTAGCTGAATGTCAATAGCTCAGATGGGAGTGCATTGTGCTAGCGACGCAAAGGTCCCTGGTTCAAATCGTCAAGTTGTTGGTTTCTCTTACGTGTAGCTTTTATTGCAAATGATTGTGAGTAATTAATATGTCTCCTTTTGGGAAATTATATACCCGTTACCAACACAATTTATACTCATCCCAGGTCAAATTTGATGAAATAATTTTTATGTTGTATAAATGTTCTTTTAGATGGTCGTATATTTTGGTTAATTTTTTTTAATAATGATTATAACATATTTACATTCCATCAAAATTCGTCGAAAATTTAGAGCTTGCTTCCAAAAATTTTTGTAAATTAGTGATATACATAATTGTCATTATTTTCAGTTGTCAGATATTTGAAACATATTGCTGTAAAGTAAATACAAAATAGTAATATAAAAAAATAGTAATGATATATTCATGCTATACAAAATACATACTCCTTTCTGTTTATTAAGTTAAACACTGCAAAATATCGTTGAAGCTAAATATCTCGAAAACACCAGTAAATCACAATTAACAAATTACCATAAAGACAAATTTAAAGCAATTTAATTTTAATTTATTTCTATTTTGTGAATAAATATTAAAATATTAAAAAGAAAAGTAAAAATATTGACAACAAATTGATTTTTGTATATAATAAGGTTGTAAGTATAATTTGTTGTGTTGTATGCAATATCTTAAAATGAGATTTTCATTTCATGTAATCGAAAACATTTATGTTTATTAATATAAAATTAATGTCATATTTAATAAAAACACAGTTACCTACATTGCAATGTAGGAATTACATTAATTAATTACACATTAAGCTAATAAATAGAAACATATAAATCATTATAAACCAATTCAAAGCATTCGAACAAGGTTTCGCAAATAATAAATTTCCGATATACGAGTTGAAGCGTAAACGGACAATTTTTTGCACTTAGCGACCGAGCGGTCGACGAGAATAACAAAAAACTTGTACTTGGATGTATCATCGACACACTGCTAAAATATTTATAGAACTTACTTAATTCCAAGAGTGTACAATAACATAAAAATTATTTTGGAATTTTTAAGAGTGTAAAAGGGTGATCAATCCGGTGCGCAGGATGGTTCCCCTCGGGGAAAGGGGATTACGCGCGGGAAACGATGTGAGGCTTCGCGCGACGATTTCAACTCTCAGGAACGTATTCAATATTTTTGTTATTTTCTCGTTCGGTTTTATTTTTGAAAATACCATACGTGATTTTTTTTATTTGTGGAATTCTATACATATTCTGTTTTGTGATTTATTATTATTTCTGCCAAAAATCAGTAGTTGATGACGTAGTTGTTCCTGGTAGTTCTGGTGCAAAAGTGATCTTTTCATTTTTCGTTAGCGTTTTTATGGAATTTTCTATAAAAAGACATATTCAGCAAAGACAATGGGCTTCGTGGTAACCACTTGGAAAAATTGATGGTAGTCGTTCGGTAACTAAACGTGTGTTCGGTTCGCATGTTCAGGACGTCCAGGAAGCTGCATCCAACCCCTAGCCAATGCTTGTGCCAGATCTGGGATATAGTGACTGATCAACCCTGCGTTGTCGAGTTAATAATTATTTGTACGGGGTAAGTCCGATTTTTGCTCGCTATGAGTACGCGCTTATGTTTGCTGTGGGTTACGTGCATTGCGTAATTTGAGGAGTTTTATATGTATAGTTTTGGTTTATTCAATATGCGAATTAAATACCTGATAATATTTGATTGCTGCTGTTGATTCAAAAATCAAATCTTTGTTGTACACTGGCAATCTATTCTTTCATTAAACAAGAAGTCCACCATTTCTAACTTTCAACTTCAATGCTGGTTGTTACATCAATAAATATGTACGATGTTTGTTTTAATTATAAGTACGGACCTGTGAAACATGTTATAAGTCGGCCTCGCTATCCAGAGCCGCTGACGACTGCGTTGAATGACGTGACGTACTTGCGCGCTGTACCAAAATTATATCGAATATTTATGTCGCTTTATAAAATTAATGAACATTTGAAAAGTGTTTTTATTTGAATAGTTTTATTAAACAAAATCTTGCGGTTGCTTTTGTACCTGTCTCGTTATCGTGTTAATACTCGTTGCCGAGATATCCGCTTTCATGAAAATCTTGTTTATAGCCTTTATTGCAAAGAAAATAAGTAAAATACAATAGCCAACTTGTAGACAAGGTCTTTAGTTATAGTCTGTGTAAATTTCAATTTTTTTGGGCAAGCGGTTTAGCAGAAAAAAATTTGGAAAGACGAGCGTTTATTAAAAAGTGCTAAAAGCGCTCGCGCTTCCGTCCAAACCTAGGGGCAGCAAATTTTGATAGTCAATCATGTTATGTAGAAATGATTCAGGAGTATAACACACTTTATTTAATATTTTTTGTTCAGTCATTACAGAGTTACCAACCTCCAAAGACAGGGCTCAATACTTTTGCGAACGATAGTAGTCGAGGATGTGCGACATCCCTAAAGGCAGTGACACGTGGAGATTTTGTTCTACTGTACCCTCCGAAAAGTTCTAGTCAATAATACGTCCACATTAATTCCTTCAACAAACAGAATTTCTTTAATTAAAGAACCATTTATCACAACCTTAAGATATCGCATTTTAACTCCACCACTAATTTCGTTAATTTAAAAAATTATAATTTTTTCACTCAACACAATCATAATTATTTGAACTAAAGAAATCTCGTTCGTTAGAATATACAAATTGTAAATTTTAACTGAAAACAAACTGTTTGACACAAATAAACGTTCTTTCTACCAAAGAAATATTTTAAAAAAATGCATTTTTATTCGCAAATAAACATTTCTTTGCCTCCATTGAAACACCAGATTTCTTTGAGTCAATGCACATTTATTTGAACCGCATAACTGTGGTTTAGCTATTATATTATTCGCTATAATTATTTTCTATTAAATAATGTTTACGCTAAACGCACACGAAAAGCTCGACGTGTAAATAAATTAATGTAACTCCATTCGGTTTTAATCCGTTGCGATCAGATATTGTGTCAACATGGCAGTTTGTACAAATAATTACTGCGGCTAATGCAATATCGCCGCCATTTTATGTATGTGTATAGTGACGCCACTATGCAGTCGAAAATTAGCTACCCTAATGTGTAAAACTGGCCGCAAACAATGGGAATATCGGCGCTGCTAGCGGAAATTAGAAATATTTTGTTGTTATGTATGTAATTGTATTCGTCAATGCGCGCTTACGCCGCCAACTAGAAATTATTATACGTTGGCCAGTCGTTCGTTTCTGTTTATCGTTTAAACGTTGGACGCAATTAACATCGAGCCGAAACATCATACCAAATTTCAATACGATTGCCGTTGGAAACCAAACAGCCCAAATTACGCTGTTTGGTAATAATTAGCGTCACTAGTAGGCTTATTATAACGTATAGTGAAATTGCGTTAATTTTGCTTGTACGTCACAGCTGACGTTTCAATACAACAATTTATACAGGGTGTAAATACTACACACAGAAAACTGATTATTTGGAACGAGAAAACATAATTTTTTGAATTTATTTACTAGATTCAAATGCATATTTACTTGGATGTAGAAAGTTAGGTATATACAAGAAATGCCACATACTCAATATAAGAAAAAATAATTTCTCAGATAAATGCTGTCAACAAATAAATTCTTTCTTTATAAGAACCAATATTGTATTGAAAGAAGTAATTGAATTTTTCGTCCCAAAAATGTTAATTTCTCCAACGAAGTAATAGTAAATCCATCCAAGTGCGTAGTTACTTGTTCCAGGAAAATATAAGACATTTAATAACCTAGTACGAAAACAACAACGAAGCACCCGTAGGGGTGCTTGTGATTAGTGTACAATAAACGTTTCAACACGGAATAGTTTGATGTAACGTATGCAGCAGTTTAGAACGAGTAAGTAAATATAACATACCTATCTTGTTAATTAGCAATAGAAAACGTATTTGTGCCAAATCTTCCAAAATTCTTACAACCTGATTTCGCGGCCCATATACGTTACCCACTCGAAAACAAAAATGAAACTGTGTTTGTAACAAAAATTAAGAAAATCTATGAAAAGTTATGCAAAAATATAAACCAAACAAAAATTTGAACAAGTACATAATGTATAAATACACAAACACAAAATAGTATATTATTATACAAGTTTTATAAGACGTCAAATTGGCGCACGAGTTGTTTTGGAACGAGTGCGCCAATATGTCTTATAAAACGAGTGTAATATACTATTTTTTCTACTTTGCGTCATTAATTTTATATAAATTTAGAAATTGTGGTTACTATTATATCGCGCTAAATTAGAATCTAGGGTATTTTGCGGGTACCACGTGGAAGCACTGTAATAACTGTCAACTTCGTTAAGGATGATATCGATGAGATAAAATCATGACAAAATCTAATTGTGAATAATTTTACTCTACTTTAGCCTAAAAGTTTGAATAAATATTCAGCGAGGTCGCAACGATGATCATAATGGAGCTTGGGGCAACACTTTTAACCCTACTGTGATAAATACATGAAACTTAACCTAAAAAGTTAACTTTAAAATAGTGGTTTCATAAGTAAATAATCAGAATAGAAGTGTTTGGCGGTGACTGATTAGTTACTTCGAAGAACAAGAACTTACTAGAGAATTGTTATAACGCTTAACGTTTAATAGCGGTGTCTACCTAATTCCGCTACGTAGCCGTTGCGGCTTATATATTTACAAGCACTTATAATTGAAACCCAATTCTAATTTCGGCAAAGTAGTTTATTAGAATAAATTATACTTAGTAAAATTACATGTGATGGAGGTAATACAAATACGTTGCACACAACCAGAACTAAGACGAAGTCGAAAGCGACGGACAAAAACGAATATGAATTGAACCGAGCATCCAAGCGTCCAAAATATTACCGAAAACTTATATGTTACATAAACTAAGAAATCCTCTACACTTTAAATGTACTATAGCTTCGTACGTTTATGCTGATAAACCATTTATTGCGCATATACAATCTCGCAGCAGTAATTAAAATCGTTCGTATCTACGATGTAGGTTTGATCTTCGCATAATATCTTATTAAAGTAAATGTGGTCCTTGAATTATATCTGAAAAGGGGATTTGATGTTTAGTTGAAAAGAATGATAACGATATCACTTACTAGAGTCGTAAACCATCACCGTAAACGTCATGCTGGCGTATTTTGATGAACACAGCAAAACTAAGAAAGCCCCAATCCTTTGACCATACTATAGCAGGCTACACCCATGTTTAAATATGTATAGAATATTGATATTTCGCAGCTGGGTTATGTATTGTACGTTTGACATATGGCATTTGATATCACTGTGTACTAATCAGACAAAAATGTTACTGTTTTCGGTATTACAATGTGTTAATTGTAACACCGAAAACAGTGTTACAATGTGTGCATTGTGAATGCAAAGTAGAAAAATATATTATTACTATCATATTATATTATAAAACGGAATAACATAAAATGAAGCGCGTTGGAACTGAATTTCAAAATAAATTAAGAAAGATTTTATAAGTTTTAATACTTTATTATTAAGTTTTAAATTTTAAAATAATCAAACTAACTTTTAAAAATTATTATAATTTGAAACATGTAGAACATTTATTGTAATTAATATTACGGCTAATTATTACTATTATTTACTCGTAATGCGAATTATATAATTAATTCAGGTTAGGATATTTTTTCGGAAAATAACCCAGGCCCGGGTTGGAACCAAGCACCTACGCAATTTCCAAGGTCAGATGACATTTATAGGCGAATTTGTCACTTCAAGGAACGACATTCTTTCTTTCATATTTGAAATTTGTTAGTTTGCTTTGCTAATCTTATGGATATATATAAAAACCTTGTTTTGTTTGGTTGAGAAGTTTCCGGAAGAACTAAATTTTAAAAATTCGTTGGATATTGTATTGTAGGTTGACTCGCTATTCTGTACACAAGAATATTGATTTCACTAAATATTGAATTTTTTAGCCAATATTTTTTTAGCGAACAGGGAGCATTTTCAATCTTTTGCAAATTTACAATTATTAATATTTTACTTGTTTTTAATTATTTGTAGAACATTTCTAGTGTACGCGATAGTGATATGTCTTTAAATAAATGTGTAAAAAAAGGAAATAGAATAGAAAAACATAGAAGAAATAGTAGAAAATAGGCCTTATTACACCAGAATGTACCCTCAGGACTCACTATTTGGCACTGAATGAAGATTAGTTTAGAATTTTGTGTTAGGATTTTGTCAATTTTGTTATATCGATGAAGTAATTGTGGAATTTCCGATTTTGTTTTTTCGACATTAAATAACAAGTTAGCCAATACCTTTTTTTGTTTTAGTCTTAAAGTTGTTGTTCGTTTTTTTCTTATTTCAAAAATTCATACAAATTCATCAACTCTTCAATCTGGGGGCCCCGAAGCAACTTGCTACGTAACAACTGCGTTACAAAATTAACCTGAATGTCTTAAAAATATTGTTACATAATAACTGAACCCATAGGTAGATGCAGTTGTCATGAAAAATTAAATCCCCTATACAGGGTGATCGTAGTTCCAATAATAAACTTCACTGCAGCGGAAATTCTTTATAACACAACATAATTTCCATATAAAACGACGTGACAAAACATGAGCTCTGGTGCGCACAAATATTACACGTGTGCCAAACAAGCTAGTCTAGTAAAGCAATCATAAACAACAATAGGTTAAGGCTGTGTGGTTGAAATAAGATTGTCGACATTGGGGAACGCCGGGCCCGACTGACGTGTTTGAGTGAAAAAGGAAAATCCCCTAACAAACCGAGATAATGCAATAATAAGGAAATATAGTTGGCGGCGAGCGCTAACGCCAAAACTTATAACCAGGCATGCCAACATCGCTAACCGGTCTCCAGCCAAAATGCGAGCGAAGCCCGGTCGTTATTATATTCGGTTTCACTCGGGAAATGCATAACGATACGTTACAGCTACAATGCAGTAGCGTACCAAGAACAATGCAAGCTTACTCGGCTTTAGTTGGCTTTAAAAAATGGTTTATATTGGCCGTTTTTAGTAATGGAGACGTACCATTACTGGTAACATTGATATTATTATTCAGTTTTGGTTTATAATCAGAATTTATGACAACTAGCGCTTGAATTGATTGTCTAATGTAAAAATCAGAGAAAATCTTAAGGCTTCCGTCTCAATAGGGTATTTGACTATTATTAGAAAACCATCTTAGTGTGTTCATTCCTACACTCTACTGTAAATGCATTAGTATTCGTAATTATTTCCTCAATATTTCATAAAAATCAGCGTTAAAAATTGAATCACAAAAAGTCCCGCCAAAACGATACACTCTGTTGTGTGACGTCAACCGATAGTAGATGTCAAATCGGCCCATATGGTCTGTCAGCATCGGCACCGTCGCCGTTTGGTAATTGTGTTGTATGATGTGTTGTTTTCACAATTTCTACATAAAAATGGGTTATAAATGGTGTATAAATCCACAATGCAGAAATACGTCAAGAAAAACTCCGGATAAACTATTTGTAGCTGTTCCGCAAGATTTGAAACTGCGAAGAAGGTGATTGGCTCGTAGAAATCCAAATGAAATAAATAGCGGCCAATACCAAGTGTTTCTTGTTGTGAAGATTACTTCGACATAAGTAAAACTGACTAGTATAAGTTATCTATCGTATTTTCGAACCAGGTATTATCTGATCTGACAGCTTAAGGTTAGGGCTATCCTAACCAACAAAGTTATGCTTACATGGCACTTTAGTGCTATTAAATTCAAACGGGAGAAGCATAAGAGCGCAAATATTTAAACTGGACTGTGTTTGAGTTTTCTAGTCGATGATATAGTACTGTAACAATCGTCGCTATTGTAAACATGGTTGCCAACTCACTACAAACACGCACTACAATACTCCAGAGTGCAAGTCTAGAGAAGTTCATAAGAAAATAACTTGTGCTCTTATAGTTAACATTTAATTATATTTTATAATGTATTACAGCAGACTATAATCAGACGCAACTGCCATCGGAAAGCATTTCTATATTTGTAGTCCACACCAAACTTTGCAATAATAATTTTCATAAATATTGAAAATCCTTTCCGATTGCAGTTGCATAAGGAACTTCGGAATCGAATGGTAGCGAGCATTTCACGATTGGCGCAATAATTATGACGTGGGTTATTTTCGCGTTTTGGGGGTCGGAGACGGGAGCCTTAATGTAAAAAATCAGAGAAAACCTTAAGTTATGTAGAAGAAATACAGGGTTTTTCAACGCGATCTAGGTTTGACGATGATTTTAATTTCTATTGTGTTAAAAATCGATGTAAGTAGGTAAAAATACATTTTAGGTATAAGACATTTTCCACAAAGTTGATTTAGAATTTTGGAATTCCGTAATTCATTCATATGATAGGATAATTGTAATCGTGCAGTCGAAGTGATCGGACGTGTTTTGCAATCAAGTTTTAATTGTTTGTGAGCGAGGAATATATTTCTGTCAATCAGCAATATAACTAAACTTATATCATGTAACTGTGTGCGTAATCAAACCGCGCTTCGGAATGTGTGTCAAACTGAGTTAATTGAACTGCTAAGTGTTGTGCTGAGTACGCGTTTAATACGCGTGCAATTTAAAGTGTAAAAAATGTCGTCGCAAACCATCGAAATAAAAACAGAAAATGAGCATTTGCTATACAAAGAGTTGCAAAAAGAAAGATCTGCCAAAACCGAGTTGGAATCTGCTTTGAAGCAATTGCAAAAGCAACTCCATGAACTCCAACAAAAATTCAATGACAAAGAAAAGAAGGACGCAGAAAATGCGGTACAATCGAAACCAGATGTAATGGAATATTTCACTGATGAGGATGAAGTAGCCAAAGAAACTGAGTGGATTCTTAAACGGGGCAAAGGGAACAATACTAAGAGGAAGAAAATGGATACTTCGACTTGCTCAGATTCTTCTATAACCCCCCCACGCCACTCATCAGAACACAATCAAGAACAAAAACAACAACAAAACTCACAGGAAAAAAAGGTGAGAGAACACAAACCTCCACCGATAATGATATACGATGTGACTAAATATGAGCAAGTATATGAGCTGCTAAATACCAAAATTGAAAATAAGTATAAAATAACGTTACTAAACAGTGGCGTACTAAAAGTTAATGTTGATGCAATCGACAATTACAAGATAATCACCAACCTTCTCGAGGAAGGAAAACTAAACTGGTCATCTTACGAAAATAAGCAAGATAGACCAATTAAAGTGGTAGTAAAAAAACTGCATAAAACCTGCAGTAAGGAAAAGATAATTGAAGATCTGAAGGGAAAAAAATATAAAATTTTAGATGTAACTAATATTTTAAAACGAAAAACAAAAGATCCTTTACCGATCTTCATGCTATCTTTCGACAAGACCGAAGATATCAACAAAATCTTTGCAATAACTGATATAATGGGAATGAGAGTCGAAATATCTCCACTGAAAAAACCTAAATTGTTGCCACAATGTAAGAATTGCCAAGCGTGGGGTCACACTCGTGGATACTGCCACAAAGACCCCAGATGCGTAAAATGTGCTGGAGAGCACGATACCCAGAACTGCACAAAGGCAAAAGAGGAACCCGCAAAATGCTATAATTGCGGTAAAGGTCATCCTGCAAACTACAGGGGTTGTGTAGTTCCGATTGAACTTCAAAAGATTAAAAACGCCAATTTTAAGAAAAACTCTCCCCCGGAACAGCAGGAAACAAAGCAAATAAACAGGAAAATTATCAAGGCAAAAGAGGTATCTGGTGAGCAGTCTTTTGCCAACATAGTAAATGGTAAGTCGACCTCTAGTTCTAAGCCAGTAGAAATAGAAAGCAATGAGGTAAAAATGGACCAAACCGTAAACAATCTTCCAGAAATCAGCAAAACACTGCAATTAATACTGGAAAAACTGAATAAACAGGAAAATGTTACAAAATCCATTGTTGCCAGACTCGACAAGCTTGAAAAATTCCATAAAAATGGCTGATTGTCTCCGCATACTTTCCTGGAACGCTAACGGGCTATTACAACACAGAAATACCCTACACACATTTTTAATTGAACATAAAATTGATATTTGCCTAATATCAGAAACTCATTTCACAAAAGAATCCTACCTAAAACTTCGAGACTTCACACTCTATCACGCTATTCACCCCAGCAATTGCGCAAGAGGAGGAAGCGCAGTATTAATTAAAAATAATATATCTCATCATGAGGACGAGAAAATCGAAAAAGAAGAATTTCAAGTTACGTCCGTTAGAGTCAAAACAAAATGTGGAGTAATATCGATTGGAGCTCTTTATTCACCTCCGAGGCACAACATTAAGAGAACACAGTATCTAGATCTTTTGCAGACTTTTTCTGGGAAGTTCATACTTGGGGGAGACTTTAATTCCAAGAATACATATTGGGGTTCACGGCTAACTACAACAAAGGGAAGAGAATTGCTACATGCAATCCAAAGCTACAGATGCGAAGTCCACTCAACAGGTAAGCCAACTTATTGGCCTACTGACAGAAACAAGATTCCAGATCTAATAGACTTTTTTGTAATAAAAAATCTGTCATCTAGCTTCATTGATATCACCGAGGAACTAGATCTTGACTCTGACCATACACCAATTATCTTAACTCTAAGTCAATCGGTAATTAGAAAAGAAAGAAGACCAGCTCTGACAACTAAAGCTACAAACTGGGAAGCATTCAAAGCAAGCCTAGAGCAGAACATCAACTTGTCAGTTTCACTCAAAACTCCCGAAGAATTGGAAGACGCAGTGCAGAGATTCCACGGCGATATACAGGAAGCTGCGTGGTTAGCTACACCCCAAATAAGTTACCATATCAAGAATAGCAACATTTATCCTTTAGAAGTCAGAGAATTGATAGCAAAGAAGAGAAAAGTTCGCAAACGTTGGCAAACTACAAGAGACCCCATAGTTAAGACAGAACTAAATAATATGGTATGGAAACTTCGCAAACTTACCGAAGAAATCAAACAGCAAACTATTGGTCGGTACTTGGAGGGGCTAAGCAATGACTCTGCTACGGACTACTCTCTATGGAAAACCATCAAAAACATAAAGCGACCGATAATGCAAATTCCCCCGATAAGAAAGGAAGATCGATCTTGGGCCAGAAGTAACAAGGATAAGGCCGATCTCTTTGCCGATCACTTGGAAAAGACATTTACACCGAATGAAACTCATACCCCTGAACTTCCCGAGTCTATCACCTGGACAGCACTGGAGTCAAAGCCTATACCCCATATTTCACCAAAAGAACTAATGACCGAAATCAAAACAAACCTCAGTTCGAAAAAGGCACCGGGATTTGATCTGATATCAGGAGCCCTGCTGAAGCAGCTACCGAGAAAAGCCGTAATAAAATTGTTAAATTTGTTCAACGCTGCACTTAGGTTAAGATATGTGCCCTCATTCTGGAAAGTGGCCGAGGTCATCATGATACCCAAACCCGGGAAACCGCCAAATGATGTAACCTCCTATAGACCTATATCTTTATTACCAACCATTTCAAAACTGTTTGAGAAATTACTTATAAAGAGAATATACCCAATTCTTGAGAAAAATCAAACTATTCCATCTCATCAATTCGGCTTTCGAGCTCGACATTCAACAATCGATCAGGTACACCGAATTACTGACGTTATAGAAAAGGCTCTTGAGGAAAAGAAAATTTGCTCAGCAATATTTTTAGACGTGGCTCAGGCTTTCGATAAGGTGTGGCATGATGGACTCTTTGAGAAACTGGAACAGCAGCTTCCTAGTGAATATACAGAACTGTTAAAATCATATCTGAAGGACCGTCACTTCAGGGTGAAACAAGATGACGAATACTCCTCGCTACGCAATATCAATGCCGGAGTACCACAAGGAAGTGTATTGGGACCACTTTTGTACCTACTGTATACTTATGATATTCCTGTTCCGGGAGAAAGCACAGTGGCAACATTTGCAGACGACACGGCTATTTTGGCGATTAGTGACAGTGTCGAAGAAGCAACTGAAAAATTACAGATAGCTGCAAACAAAATCAATCTTTGGACAAAGAAATGGCGCATCAAACTAAATGAAGGAAAATCCACGCATGTAAACTACACCAATAAGAGAGTTAACTATATTCCAGTAACCATGAATGGGAACGATATTCCATACGCGGATACAGCGAAATACCTTGGCATGACACTGGATGCCAAGCTTAGATGGAAAGTACATGTCAAGAAAAAGCGGGACGAACTCGACCTAAAATTCCGCAAAATGTATTGGCTAATGGGACGGAGGTCAGCCCTGTCGGTGCAAAATAAGCTCCTACTATACAAGCAAATATTAAAGCCAGTATGGGTGTATGGAATACAGTTGTGGGGATGCACTAAGCAGTCCAATATCAACCTCATTCAGAGGTTCCAAAATAAAGTTCTAAGGGCCATTGTTGGTGCACCATGGTACATCAAAAACACCAATCTTCATCGGGACCTTCGCATGGAGATGGTAACTAGCGAAATAACAAAATTTGCTAAGAAGCACGAGGATCGTCTACTCCACCACGACAACATTGAAGCCATCCAGCTGCTAGACAACAGTGCGCTAGTGCGTCGGCTGAAAAGAACTAAACCATTCGAACTAGTGCGGGAGTGACTAAAAGCAGAGCACCCGTAGTGTATTCACAGTGATAGTGTAGGTGAAAACAACCGCCGTCTACTTGAGTGGTAAAAACTGTCAGACTAAAACAACTTGGGCCAATGGGCAAAATTGTAGAAACACTCATTATTTTATCAGTTTAGGTTAAGTGAAAATAACTTGTTAGTCATTGACTAGGTGTTATGTCACAAACACTCTGTGTTTGAACAAAATAAAAAAAAAAAAAAAAAAAAAAAATATGATAGGATAGCCAATGGATAAAAAATGGATTTCTAGTACTTTTTTCAAGTTCAACATTGGTCTTATAATTTGAGTACCTACTGTGTATATCTTTTTTACCTTTACAATAATTTTGCAAAACTACTTTTTGGCAGTGGCCACAGCGAATAATTTATAATCTTGCAGCTGTCATTTTATACCTATTGGAAAAATTAAAAAATCTATAAAGTGACTCGTGTTAAAATTTAACGAAGATTTCAAAAACTCTATACAATACAGGTGTTCTATTTGAAATATGGCAGTTGACACCATTTCCGGTAAAACCGGAAGCAATAAAAAAATTTAAATATTTTAGTTAGTTAAAAAGCGTGTCCTTCAACATAACTCCACGAAATTTTGTGTAGGGTATTAGCAGCTCGACGTATTGTAAAGGTAATATATTTTGAAAGCTTGTCATTAAGAAAATGGAAAACCAAATTGGTGATTTGGAATTAGTTTTTCCATCATAAAAAGTCAGCTGTGTTTTGTTTTGGCATTGAAACGTCGTCATGGAGATACACAAATAGAAAAACCCATGACATTTGGTGACAGCGGTGGGATATCACATGTACATGTAGGCGATGGGCGTATCCAGCTCAAATAAGAAGGGGGGGGGGGGGCAGTTGTCTAAATTTAACTTGCTGTATGGGAATAGGGTGCCCATTAGGGTGGTTAAAAAACGCATTGCAAAAATTTTTGTGATGATAGAAAGCTACAATCCCCTCAAATCGTTTCCAAATCCAAAAACGTGGACACGTATTTTTTTTGTAGAAATTTTGATTTTTAACAGTGCTTCTCGAGGCCTTAAATTTACAAGAAAAGAAGACTATTTTTGGTATTTTTCAAATAATTGTCGGGGGTTGGGCAAACTTAAGATTACTTAAGGACTTGTAGAGGACTTTCCAAGGAAGAATTTGACCTATTATACATATGGATTTGACGCCCCCCAACCCAGCCCCATAGTGCCCTGAAAACTACCCTTAAATGAAGAAATGTACATTCTTCCGATAATTGATCCTTTTAATCATTTCAGTCTCTTTTTGTTATAGAAATTATTACTATAAGTCTAGTGGAATGTTTATAAACATTTGTCAGTTAATTTACATTTGTTTAAAGAAATTGTATTTGTTTAAATAATTCGTTTTCTCGAAAATCCGTCTGAATTCCGTTTTCTGAGTACGGAATAGCAAATTATTATCTTACAGTGACAGTATTCATTAAAAACTAATCAATGACTGCGTTTACATCATGGCCTGGCATCCGATCGAAAGTTATCCGATCGATTTGAATTGGATTAAGTAAATGTTTATATTTGGGTACTTTTCAGGGCACTGGGGTGGGTTGGGGGCGTCAAACCCATATGTTTAATAGGTCAAATTCTTCCTTGGAAAGTCCTCTATAAGTCCTATAACTTTAACATAAATTTTCCCAAACCCCGAACAATTATTCGAAAAATACCAAAAAATGTCTTCTTCCCATGTGAATTTGAGCTGCTCCCTCTGGATACGCCCATGATGTATACTGTGTGACCTAAATTTTAGGAAAAGGAGGAAAAGTTGTTCGTATAATATTTGTAATCAAGCACTTTAGTCAATCCTTTCAACAATATCAAAAACAATAAACACAGAAGATAATTTATGCTACATCGCTTTTCTTTTCAATACACTTGTAAGATCTTGTACTAATAAAAATGCAGGTTCTTCATTAACGATACATTTTATTATCAGTCAATTATAATCTTCTTTTTTAATAATACATAACACCATGACAACGTAACACTACTTAGAAAGCCTACTAAAATATACTGTAATATATATAATGAGATAACACAATTCATTAACATCGAACAAACCTATACTAATATATTACATCCCTCCCTCTCAAGATACTACCGATAGATCAAACGGTCAGGTGGTTTAACATTTCTGTGAGGACGTTTGTCTACAGGTTTTTGTGACAATTGCTCTGGGCTGGGACTTGATAGTCTAGGTATAATTTGATAGTGTTGATCAGAACTTTCAAGTTCCTGGTGTTGCGTTTCTAATTCCTGTTGTTCAAGTTCCTGGTGTTGCGTTTCTAATTCCTGTTGTTCGTTACTGACCTCTTCATGATTTTCTCCTATTTTCTGTAATTGGTCTGTATGTCTTTTCCATACTGTGTCATGTTCATCCACAACTCTTACCAAATACGTTCTTTCGCCTAGTACCTCTATTACTTTACTCGCTTTCCATGTTACCTTATTTGGATTTCGGTAACACCTAGCATATACTGTTTCTCCTTCTTTAAACATCACATTTCTTCTTCCTCTCCAATATGCTGCTTGTCTATTATCCTTTTCTGCCTCCTTTATGATTAATCCTATTGGAATTCTGAGTTTTCTTCCAAACATTAAATAGGCAGGGCTTTCGTGAGTTTCAGAATGAGGTGCATTTCTGTATGCTAACAAATATCTACTTAAAATTGTACTCATCGTCACTGTAGAGTTCCTCATATCATTAAATGCTTTAAATAATCCCTGCTTAACAGATTTTACAGCATTTTCCGCAGCACCATTTGTTGCTGGATGGTAAGGCGGAGATGTAACATATCTAATTTTATTCCACATACAAAAGTTTGCGAATTCCGCTGAAGTAAATTGCCTTCCATTATCCGACACTATTTTCTTGGGTAAGCCCAATCTTGCAAAAACTTCCCTAAGTACTTCTAATAGTGTTAGCGAATCCAATTTTTTCATCTCCATTACTTCCGGCCATTTTGTATAAGAATCTGTCAAAATCAAGAAAGTCTTTCCTCTTACAGGTCCAAAGAAATCCAAATGGACTCTTTCCATTGGCTCCGTAGTTTTATCCCATTTAATCAATGGAGACTTCTCGGGTGAAGGTCTCACCGCTAAACATGCATGACAGCTCTTTACCAAACTTTCGATATCTTTGTCCAATTTTGGATACCAAAAATAGCATCGAGCCAACGATTTCATTTTAGATATTCCCATATGTGAAGCGTGTAAAATATCTAGCACCTTTCTTCGCAATTTTTCCGGGATTACTGTCCTATATCCCCACATTATGATTCCGCCATCCACTGACAGTTCATTTCTTCTTCGTTGATATGGTTCTAGTTCCTTGTCGACTGCTGCTGGCCATCCGCTCATTATGAAATTATGAATTTTTCCTAGCACTTTATCAATTCTAGTTGCAGCTCTAATTTGTAAGGAATCCACGGGCATTGTTTTCTCCAAAAATGATAAATATTCCATCTCCATATCTGGCACTTCTTCTTTATCAGCTGGTATCGGCAATCTGGATAAACCATCCGCTCCACCGTTCAGCTTTCCTTTAATATATCGCAGTTCATAGTCAAATTCGGACATATACGTCGCCCATCTCTGCAATCTACCAGCCGCCATGACTGGGATTCCTTTATTTTTGCCAAAAATTGCTTCTAACGGTTTGTGGTCTGTTTCCAAAACAAAAGTTCTTCCAGCCAAGTATTGGTAGAATTTTCTTACTCCCCAATATAATGCTAGTGCCTCTTTGTGGATCACAGAATAATTCTTCTCCGTTGCCGTCAATACTCTGGATGCAAATGCGACTGGTCGTTCTGATCCATCATAATAGATGTGAGAAAGTACTGCACCAATTCCCTTTGCAGATGCATCACAAGCTAATTTGATTGGTAAATCTGGATTGTAGTGTACTAGTAGTTTATCCGAAGTAATTTCTTTCTTTGCGTTTTCATAAGCTTTATCACAACTGACATTCCAATCGAATTTTACGTTTTCTTTCAATAAGTTATATATTGGACTTAACTTTGTTGCCAAATTTTGACAAAATTTACCATAATAGTTTACCATCCCTAGAAAACTTCTGACTTCCTGGACATTTGTCGGCTTCGGTGCCTCAAGTATGGCCCTTGTTTTATTATGATCCTTTCTTAATCCTTTTGCGTCTATTATATGCCCTAAATATTTAATTTCTTTCTGAAAGAATACGCACTTTTCTTTATTTAATCTAAAGCCAGATTCTTTCAACTTCTGCAATACCTTTTTTAAATTTTCTAAATGCTGTTCTCTGGTCCTTCCAGTAACTACAATGTCATCTAAATAACTGACTACCCCTGATAATCCTTGCAAAGTTTTTTCGACAATTTTTTGAAAAATTCCACAAGCAGGTTTTGTACCAAATGGTAAGCGATTTAATCTGTATATACCTTTGTGTGTACTCCAGGATAGTAATTCTCCTGTTTCTTGGTCTAATACCAATTGGTTATAAGCATTTTTAAAATCTAATTTTGTAAATTCCTCTCCTCCTTGTAGCATTGTAAAAATGTCTTCAATTCGAGGTATCACCTGTTGGTCATTATCAATAAATTTATTTACCGTTACTCGATAATCTGCACATAATCGAATAGATCGGTCTCCTTTTAAGACTGGTACTAATGGCGTTCCCCACCGACTTCCGTCTATCTTTGTAATAACACCAACTTCCTCTAATTTCTTTAATTCTTCTTCTACCTTTTCCTTAAAGGCATACGGGATAGTTCTTGGTTTGCAAAATATTGGTTTAACGTCTTCCTTCATGTGAATACTTATCTTCTCAAATTTATAAGTACCCAGCCCTGGCTTAAATAACTCATCATATTCTTGTAAAAGAACTTTTAGGGTTTGATCTTTTTGCTGAATGTACATTAAAGAACAGGTTACATATTTTAATATCCCAAACATATCTAACATGTCCCTCCCCATCAATGGTCTACAACCTCCTTTTACAATAATAAGCCTAACTTTATTATTTATTTTCTTTAAGGAAACATCTACCCATATTTCACCTACTGGAATTATATTATTCCCTACATAAGACTTTAATTGGACAATAGTTGGATTTAACATAATCTTTCTAAAATATTTTTTATATATTTGCTCTGGTAAAATTGATAATCCAGCGCCTGAATCTATTTCCATTAATATTGGAACGTTTTCAATCATAACTTCTATCATAATTGGCTTCACAATGTTACTATAATTATTTACGTTAAAAAGGTCTATCTCTGTATCATCCCTTTGTATTTCAATGTTCTTAACATACTGGGACTTACTGTCTTTAAATTTGCAAACTACAGCTAAATGTCCTTTCTTTTTACAAACCTTACATATATAGTCTTTATACTTGCATTTATAAAAATTGTGTTCGCCTTTACCACATGCACGACACTTTGCACCTCGAACCTTGGATGCGTCGTCTCGGACGTTTGGTCCATCGTTGACCTTCTTCTTCCACTGATTGGATTGGCTTGGTTTGGCTTGGCCCAACTTGTTGACTGCTACAACTGATCCTGCTGAACGAATGGCTGCTTCCCTCTTCAGTGCAAGCTCCACCAACTCCGACAAGGGCTTATCTTCATTTTCTTCGCAGAGTCTATCCAACAGCTGACCTGGCCGAAGTCCCGTTACAAATTTATTCTTCAGAACTTCCTCCAACCTTGTACCAAAATTACACGAGCTGGATGCATTCTTGATTTTTATGAAATAGTTGCTGATGCTTTCTCCTATGGTCTGCCTAATTTCATCAAATTCAATACGCCTTCTGAACACTGCTACTCTTGGGGAAAACTGCTTTGTCAAAATACTGCATAGCTGATCATATGTTTTTGTCTTCGGCAACTCTGGTAAACACAGGTCCCGTAACATTTTGTAGGCTTGGTCACCAATTGACGTTAGCAAAACTGCCACTTTCCTGTCACTTTCAATGTAGTTGGCAATTAAATACTGATCCAATCTTTCTAAATAGAGTCCCCAATCCTCCTCGGTATTGTACTCCTTAAGTTGTCCAACGATTCCCACACATCGCACATTCTCTACAAGCTTTTCTTTGGGCATTCTTCTTTTTTCTTTATCGCTCCTTGCCGATATTATAATTTTTGTATGTAACCTCCTTGGTTATACCGCTTAGGTTCTTGTCTTGAAATTCTCGTCGCCAAAATGTAAGATCTTGTACTAATAAAAATGCAGGTTCTTCATTAACGATACATTTTATTATCAGTCAATTATAATCTTCTTTTTTAATAATACATAACACCATGACAACGTAACACTACTTAGAAAGCCTACTAAAATATACTGTAATATATATAATGAGATAACACAATTCATTAACATCGAACAAACCTATACTAATATATTACAACACTCTTAAAATAGAATCAAATCAACAAGGGAAGTAATAAACAGACGCAAGTATACTGTTACTACATAATAAATCTCTTCATCAATAGATGAACAATAGTTCAACGTTGGTTTTATTGCACCTGTAAAGTTTCCAGAAAGTCCAGGATGTGATTGATCCTTACTACAGCGAAAAATCCACAAACTCTGCAGCGTTCGGACTTTCCCGACCGACTCGCTTGCGGTCTGTTCGGTTTCTCGTTCATTATTCAATGTTTACAACTTAAATAAACGTCAACGGGCGTCTCTTTCTGTGAACCTCGGACCGATTTCATTAAGTTAAAACAGTTTTCTTCGCTCACGTCCCATGATACTCGGTCTCCTGGTCTCTCCTGTGTGCCGTGGCGGTCAGCAAAACCGCATCCCCTTCACCGCGGTTTTCCCAGGAGGGTCCAATGAGAATTATCAGGACACTTGTAAAAATACGACTCCCGAATTTTGCTTGTTCTTTGCGAAGTCTTTTGGCGTCTCTTTTAAGTCTCTTGTGGCTTTCTTTTTGGTCTCCGGTAGGCTGTTAAGGAGAGTTAGGATGTTTTTACCCTGTACCATCTTCTCGAGTTAGGTTGATTTATTATACTATAAAAAAAAGGAAAAAAAGGACATGAAAACGTTGATGAAAGCAACAGAAATGCAGAATAGTGAACAGAGGAGATGTTTTAAGGAATACAATACTTCATGGTGGATATCGATACATTTTTGTATACAGTGTGTCCCCCGATGGACCTAACTATACCTATAATGGACGCCATTTTTAATTTCTCGAGAAAAAGT
Source organism: Aphodius sticticus (assembly GCA_963966075.1). NCBI lineage: Eukaryota > Metazoa > Arthropoda > Insecta > Coleoptera > Scarabaeidae > Aphodius > Aphodius sticticus. The sequence continues at coordinate 2,404,473 of OZ014507.1, forward strand.
CATTCTTTATGAAGCGTTTTGGATGTCCTAAAAAGTCGAAAGCCATTGTTAATATTTTGATTTAACATACAGGATGGTTAGAAAACACGAAAATCTTAAATTGGCCGAAGAGTAAACTATCGGTTTTTCGGAATTAGATCAAAAATGTTATAGTTAAAAGTTAGTTTGAATTAATTTTATGCTCAAATATCAAACTTGAATGTTCTCTTTCACATTTCACATCTCGGACCAGTGAAAAGACATTATATAAAGATGAACAAACAATTTGGAGACCACAATTATGAATGAACAGTTGACAGTAGTAACAGCGTATCCAAGCAATTTGTTGATAGAAGCTGATCGAAAGTATGTTGACTTTAAGGGTTTATTTAGTTCTTTGTTACGGCATAGGTGAGGTATCGTACGGCCGTGCTATTGAAGTTTAAAGTTGTTAACATACTATCACAGATTTCTACCTTAGTTGTCAGCAAGTTGAAATATGTTAGAAATGTACAAAGAGCGCAAATCAAATTTTCATTGTCAAGAAAACTGCCCTCATGCTTTTGATGCTGCCTTTTATGAGAAAGATACACATTATCATGATTTGAAGGTTATCAGCAACAAAGTGTTAAATAGTGACTAATCGATTAATGATTGTAACAATATTTCAACGCAATTCCACAATTTTGAATTTATAGAACGAATGTATCTCTGTTACAGAAAAATGTTTATAACTTTTACAAAAATTGTTTATCATTTCACTGCTAAACGAAATTGTAGATGAGAAACATCCACATGACAATATTATGTAGAGCACCGACTGGAGGAAATTTATATTTTAGTTGGCTACGTAAATTCACAATGTTTATATTTTTTTAAAAAAATGTTTGAATAACTTTCTATCATACCCAAAATTGTGGGTTATTTTATTAGTTCGGTTAGTCATACATGAATGCTCCGAGGCGAACTACTGAGGTGTCTTCATTTGAACATGGAATATACATTTCGGTGTTCTGGTTTAGCAAAATATTTATAACTTTTCCAAAAATGACTGCATAATTTTCTACCATTAGTCGAATTAAAGTTGTATAATGGAGGTTTTATAGTCCTTTGGTATTGATTTTAGAATATTATGTACAGGGTGTCACACGCTATAAACAAGGTATATTAATGGGCTTAAGAAATCAAATTTACGCTGTTCCATACATACAAGTTGCAGACAGTCATACGCTCTGCAGCAAGAAAATATGTTGATGGTTACACAATATCCCACAACAACGTACCAACACAAACTTATGTTTGCTTAAATGGAACACTAGGTATATTATTGCAGTTTTCAGTAAGATTTTTATCCTAATTGTGTTGACATTAACTTATATTAGGCCTTTGTCAACTGTGTCTGAGATATTGTGAAATTAAAATCAAAAACAAGCATACTTCAAAAAATCTTTCCCGGGTAACTAACAAGGATAAAACAAAGGAACTAATTTTGGATAGTAAAAGTATCGTACTTTTTGACAGTTATTATTGATTTGCGATTCTAATATGACTTATCCCGAACAACTTGACATTTGCAAAATAATGTCAAATAGTTAAAGAATTTTAATTGCAACACCCTATATATCTTGACTTACTTCGAAAGATCGACAACAGCTAAAAAGTTATTAAGCATATAATTTGTCATTTGTGACTTAACAATAATAATACACAATAATTCATAATGTAATATTAAATATCCAGATTGGTCGACAATCTTGTTGGTCGAAATTCAACAATCTCACAAATGTAGTAATACTTCTCATGCAACAACCATTGTAAACTGCTACATGAATTTATGTCACAATGTCAGTAATACTTCCATAAGAATAAATAAATTAAATAAATGGATAATTGTAAACTGAATAATTAATAATTATTTCAGTACGATTGTCAAGAGTTCACATGTCAGCCCTCTCAGGTCAATGCGTATAAGTCTCGAACTTCAAATTCTCGGTGGAAATATTACATTTTCCATTGTTTCTACAAAAATATTTTGGAAACGCCATTTTATTTTATTTTTCATGTTCGCCATCGTAGTTAATATCCCCATAAATTTCTTCCTCCGCGTTAGAGTAAGTCCGAGTATTTCCAACGATAGTCTAATTTGACTTCATTTATTGTTCTACGAAACAAATGTTGGCATCTCAAATTTTATGCAATGGTTAAAACGCCCAGTTACTATAAAAACACACAATCTAACATCAAATTCTTTAATCATAGAACATCAAATACTACAGAAAATGAATGAATCATTTCAACGATTGTTAAGCAAATAATCCTTCTATTTTACGTCTACAGTTACGATAAAAGGAAAACCTTTCGACGGCATAACTTTTAATTGTCTCTCTCAACATAATTGATAGGTTTGGAGGTGAATTTATTCGCAAAAGAGAAAGAGAAAGATAGAGTGGAGAGAGATGTGAACGACATTGATTCTGCCGATCGATTCGATTCAATCTCGGTATTCTCGGGCGCTCAGTTTGACCCTTTTCGCGGCAAAGGAGACCGTAATTAACTCGGGGATTCCAGAGAACGGTCCCCTCAACGGAATTAAACAAGTGTGCATAATTCCGCCCCGTTCCCGGCACAAAAGTTTCAAACCCAAATGAGGTTTAAATTTAAATTGGTAAGAAGAAGTAAGTGGTGAGTGGGGCCAATCTTAAAGCAGATAACGTGGCTCTAATTCACACCAACTAAGGACTTATGTAGGTTTGTTTTACTGTTTTGCCTTGAAAAAAAAAAATTGCTTTATAAGTAGCTATAGATAATATGATTGAGTGAGATTTCTTTCCAACAAAAGATGTTTTGGTTGGTAAAGGTCCATAATGCAAAAAATCTGATGTGGCCAGGCACATGACTTTATCATACTATATATAAAATTAATAGTTTAGCTGCATGAGATTCTATTTGATCGAGATCGGCTATGTCTGCATTAAAATAAAACTAGTAGAACTAGACAAATATCTCGATTAAAGCTGCGTTCGGATATTGTACTCCGTTGACAGCGGGTACACCGTCCAAATGACACTTACCTGTTATTGGGTGTAAAAAGTGTAACGGTGTTCAATATCCGAACGCAGCCTATATTGACAGTAGCATTTTCAAGACATTAGCGTTTGACACTAGCTACTGTCATTAGAATCAAAATAATCTGACATATCCTGGCTACTAGTTTTAAAGCAGTACGCCCGATCTCGATGAAATAGAATTTGCTCATGCGGCTAAACTATAAATTCTACCAAAAAATTTCATATACATAAATTATGGAAAATTTCCTCTCCTTTAATTTATTATTTAACTATTTTGACGACATTACATAAATAGCGGCTCATTTGCCAAATCTTCGAAAAATGCTATGAGTAAACCACCAGTTCCTTTGGACCCTTTTCAACAGAAAGCTTTTCAGCTCTAAGTTTGGTTATAAAACTTCTAAATATGAAGTTTCGTCCCGATACCATTAGTAGTTTCTCCGGAATCGTCTCCACAAAAACGGGTACACACACACACACATACACACACACACACACACACACACACACACACACACACAGACATTTTTTTGTACCTTGGTCAAAAATGTTCAGGGGACCCAAAAAGACATATTTCCACTAAAATCTCAAAAATTTTTTTTGGCATGATTACAATACTTTACATACTGCGTATGATAAAGTAAAAAGAAACTGATAGAGGAAAGGAGTTAATTAAAACCTCTTAATTTTGCACAAATAACTAATTTTGCTTTGGTACTAGTTTCGATCCTTAGATCATCATCAGCCAAAAGCTAGAAAAAACACAACACAATCAAAAGTAGCCACGCAATAAATGTAACACAAAAAACGAACAAAATGAATTGAAAAGTAAAATCTTAATTAGTAAACATTAGTATTACTCATAGTCAAAATCAATTATAGGAGGCGCAAGACATCAGAATATATTAAGAGGTAATGCCACTCTAGCGCGAGAAAAGGTGTAGGTATATTTTTACAATATAGTAAATCAATTACCAAATCTCTTTAAAGCCTTTTATTGTTCATATTTTGAGTAATATTCACAATAAATAAAAATAAAAAAAAATTAGAGCACATCAAAGGAAAGCTCTATAAAATTTTCAAGTGACGAAGATCAGTTGAAGTTATCGTTCCGGCCAGTTTGAAAAATGCGGTTTTGAGAAAACACCGTTTAAAATATTGTGTAACTTTGATGTATAGAATTGTTATATTTTACTATAGTCGGCGAAGCCTGGACCATATCATTATCTTTTCAAATTAACATTTTCCTCTTCTTGTTTCTTTCTGTTTGATTTTAACGACAGACGGGGCTGTTTTGCAGCATCAGTCAGGGATGGCTCTGAAAACATGATGCGCCGTGCGTCAGCCTTCGCGTAGATATTATTGCAGTTTGGCTACATGCTCATACATAATACCTCCATAATCTTCATAGGGCTGGATAATGCATAATTGACAACACATATAGCTATACTTGCTGCAATATCCATCACCAGGTGGCATTTCATCGGTCAGAATTTATGATAGTCATTTATGATGGTCGCCCAGATTTATTTTCTTCATTTTATCAATTGAATCATGATTATGACGAATGGCTAGTTCATCATAAATTGAAAGCTCATTTATAGGCTTCTGGGTTAACTTCCATTTTTCTTCGAGGCCCTAACTGGTTTGTGTCAAATGACGGGGACGAGTGCCATTAGTTTTTTCACGTGATCTATGCATTCCTTTTCTTATTCCAAAATTTGCAAGCTTTGCAGTAAGTATTTAGATTTTATGAGAATATCAACAACATTTCTCCAGCTGATAAGCGCCACCAATCATACAGAGAAGAAACGCTATGTTTTCTCTATGTTCCATCGTCCGAGACAGTTACGCCATTCTTTTTTTTACTGTTTTCAATTGACTTTTAGCCCTCCCTTCTTCTGCTGCTTTCTGCATCTTTGTTGACAATGCTTCTGTTTCCACAAAAATGGTGCGAACAACTTTATCGTAAAATGAGTGAAAACTCTGACGAGGAAGGTCCTTGAATGCACAAAACTTTTCAATTACGTCTACACCTATTCTTATGCGCATGACAAGGATAATTTCGCTATTCATTTCATATCCTTTTTGAACCGTCAACTCGGAATGAAAATTTGTTGAAAATTCTCACAAGAAACCACGATTTGAAATCCTAAGTCACGGTTGCCACTTTCGGCCAATTTCGCATTTGATTTGCACGTTTTACACACTACAACTTGTGAAATAGCAGAAAACACAAAACAAAGTTCAGAAGATGATAATTAAACGTCATCCACTTCAACGTTGTAATAATCTTCAACCGACATTACTTTTTTACCAGTCTGGACTGTGGACACGTTATCAGGCAGAGGCGACTCTAGTTCCAAACGATTCAATGCTTGTCATATTAGTTCTATTTGAAAATCTGCTGCTTCCTTTCGACTCCTTTCGATCACGATATACTACAAGAATGTCAATAATTATTTCTGCTATTTTTTTACCAACTAATCAAGAACAACACACGTTACATCAGACAGCTGTAACATTGTGCGGCTAGCGTCAGTTCAACGAACGTACCGAGGATATTTCCACAAAATCTTTGTGTTTTATATTATTTTATGTTATATTTCACACCACGCATGTAATTCCTCCAAATAAGATAAGATCGTAGGTCTCTAGGCTGTAACCTCTCACGCTAAACTTTTTGCATGTACGCTCGGCTAGACGCTTGGCCGTATGTTTATCAAATAAGCATTTAAAAATTTTTTTCCAATATGAAACGTATTGTACCGTGTGGCATTACCCATTAACAAGTTAACAAGTAAAACTAAACACACGACAATAAACATGTCAAACAGTACACACTGCAGCGGACACAAGGACAGTACTGAGAACGAGTAAGTCTAGTACGAAACCTGATAAAAACTGAGCGAGTGCCAACCAACAAATAACAAAGTCAAAATTTAAAACTTAAAGGTGGCGATAAAAGTTTGAATAAACTACATAATAAGAAAATGAAAAGATAACAGAAACAGTCAATTAGACTAAATCATTTTAGTCTAATTGACTAAAAGCTAAAAGCAAAAAACAAAATGAAGATATGTGGGTAACGTGGGCAGAAAACTACTTAGAAAAACTTAGTTTAAAGGTAAGAGAAAAGTGGTTTGTAAAAAAATTCCACTTGATCATTTAAAAGGTTGTAATTTCTCTTTTCAAAATATTCAATATGATATTGTTCAAACAAATCAAACCTTTATCACATTTTTTGAGTAATTTAATGTAGTCAAAATTAATTTTGTGTCTGGTAGCAATTCTATGTTTATAAATGTTAGAAGTAGACGTGTTGTTATGTTCGTTAAGTCGAATAGACAGCTTTCTGCCCGTCTGTCCCACGTAATAGCTGTCACAATTATTACAGCCTAGGAGGTAAACACCACTACTTTGAAGTAATGAGTCAGTAACTTGTAACTTGTTTTTTCAAGCTGATGATGATCTAAATATCGAAACTAGTACCAAAGTAAATTAGTTATTTGTGCAAAATTAAGTGGTTTTAATTAACTCCTTTCCTTTATCAAAAGATCCAATGATACCACACACGGGTTTTAATTTAGAATTCTGAAACCGACTGCAGTTCTTTTAAAACATTTTATGTGTCTTCGCAGCAATAATATTATCATATCCACAAGATTTCAGAATCCTCACGCCAAACATATGTTTCAACCGCCTTAAAACAACCCCTATATGGCTGATTTTTCAGTATTTATTTCAGTATTTTTCCGCACTATTTTAATCACTATTTTAAGTTCATTTACAAAAGAATATAAAATGTTGTTTAGCAGAATCAAAAGCTGCCTGCTAACGAATTTAATCAACAACGTAGAAATTCTAAAATTAAACGTAGCTTCATTATAACTTCAGCGTACATTTTGAAAAAGGTATAAATCACAAATTGTCAACCCGCTTCCTAGTACTTCCGTATCGCCAGGGTATAAAGAACGTAGTGGAAGAATTGGCAAGGATTGTGTGAGGATATTTTCCGCACTGGCACCAATTTTGAAATCCTTGCAATTGTCCCAGTTACTCTGCGATAATTTATATTCCAAACGAAAACGCGAGATTTGCTTGTTATCTATGGCAGTAGTCTACCAGTGTTCGCAGAGATTTAGTGTCACATATATTCGCACTGATAACAACAACTGTTTTCCAATAGTATATTATTATAAGACGTCAAATTGGCGCACGAGTTGTTTTGGGCACGACGAGCGTAGCGAGGAGTGCCCAAATGGAACGAGTGCACGTCTTATAAAACGAGTGTAATATACTATTTTTTCTACTTTGCGTCATTAATTTTATATAAGTTTAGAAATTGTGGTTACTATATCGCGCTAAATTAGAATCTAGGGTATTTTGCGGGTACCACGTGGTAGCACTGTAGTAACTGTCAACTTCGTTAAGGATGATATCGACGAGATAAAATCATGACAAAATCTAATTGTGAATAATTTTACTCTACTTTAGCCTTCAAGTTTGAATAAATATTCAGCGAGGTCGCAACGATGATCATAATGGAGCTTGGGGCAACACTTTTAACCCTACTGTGATAAATACATGAAACTTAACCTAAAAAGTTTACAATTTTAAAATAGTGGTTTCATAAGTATAATAATCAGAATAGAAGTGTTTGGCGGTGACTGATTAGTTACTTCGAAGAACAAGAACTTACTAAAGAATTGTTATAACGCTTAACGTTTAATAGCGGTGTCTACCTAATTCCGCTACGTAGCCGTTGCGGCTTATATATTTACAAGCACTTATAATTGAAACCCAATTCTAATTTCGGCAAAGTAGTTTATTAGAATAAATTATACTTAGTAAAATTACATGTGATGGAGGTAATACAAATACGTTGCACACAACCAGAACTAAGACGAAGTCGAAAGCGACGGACAAAACCGAATATGAATTGAACCGAGCATCCAAGCGTTCAAAATATTACCGAAAACTTATATGTTACATAAACTAAGAAATCCTCTACACTTTAAATGTACTATAGCTTCGTACGTGTATGCTGATAAACCATTTATTGCGCATATACAATCTCGCAGCAGTAATTAAAATCGTTCGTATCTACGATGTAGGTTTGATCTTAGCATAATACCTTATTAAAGCAAATGTGGTCCTTGAATTATATCTGAAAAGGGGATTTGATGTTTAGTTGAAAAGAATAATAACGATCACTTACTAGTCGTAAAACATCACCGTAAACGTCATGCTGGCGTATTTTGATGAACACAGCAAAACTAAGAAAGCCCCAATCCTTTGGCCATACTATAGCAGGCTACACCCATGTTTAAATATGTATAGAATATTGATATTTCGCAGTTTATGTGATTGCAAGCGATTAAGAAGATGCAGTGTGGTTATGTTGGGTTATGTATTGTACGTTTGACATATGGCATTTGATATCACTGTGTACCAATCAGACAAAAATGTTACTGTTTTCGGTATTACAATGTGTTAATTGTAACACCGAAAACAGTGTTACAATGTGTGCATTGTGAATTCAAAGTAGAAAAACTATTATTCATACCTATACATAGTTTCAAATGCAGGCAGAACGTTTTGTTTTCAGAGGGCAGTATAATAAAAGATGTGTAGGTACATAATTTATATTATGTGTTTTGCGTTGGTAAACTTGAAATGGGGACTAAACTTCACAAACAGGGGCTAAAAGCATCTGAACATTCCTGCAACCCAACAACCCTGCTACCTAAAACTTAACCCCTAAACTGCAAACTTTTATTTTATGCGGCTACGTAATGAAACCACTTAACCTGCGAGGGTTAACCTCAAAAATGTAATTAAGTCAGAGGGTATATTAATGCAAATAGCTTCTAAAAGGTTCGTTTGTTCACCCTGTGCGTGCGATATTTGTTTATTTATTTAGCGACGCTTCGTAATTGTTATAGTTCTTACAGGGAGGGAGTTTACAGGTTTAAGTATCTGCTTGTAAAGTAGGAGTTTATTATATGTATACAAAGCCGAGTTCCTACCAATATGCTAGTTTGTTCTTTCTTATTTTACCCAATTCTTCACTTTTCCTTTTAATGCTTTTGAAAGTTGACTTATTATATTATTTTATAGGGTAGTATCAAGCAGAAAGATATAATTTAAATTATATTTTAGGATAATAAATGCTGTAACCAGTAAATAATAACAATTATTATTTGTAAATAGGTTCAATAATTATATCGTTCGCTATTGCTCATACACCCCTTCTCCCTGCGAGCAATAGTGGTGTCGATGGGATGCAAACTGCCCCCTAGGGACTGCTAATTATGTGCTCATTAATTAAGGGCGGAATGGATTTATACAATACCGTAGCACCAGCACTGCGCATACATATTAATGTATGAAACTTCCTGACTGTTCACTGCGGAGTGTGGAATTGCGTCCAAATGCTGAAATAATCCACGTAGGCAATCTGTGCCTTGATAATTGTTCTGAATTTTGTCCATTTGAAAGCGAATGTTATAGCTATTTGATGAGGGATATTGTGTTGTGTATTGAATTAGAGGTGGTTTAGTGATAATTCAGGTTGTCAATTTCCACTGTCTCGGTAGCTCAACTGGGACGCTTCTCACTGGAAATGTGCGTTTTTTTTCTTCTAAGTTTAGTTCTATATTACTGACGAATTGAATTGAATTTATTATTTAAGTTTTAAAATACCCGCAGTTTGCGAAAGTAACAACCTGGTATTATTTATTGTTCTGACTGGAATAAATGTCTTCATACCTTTCAAACCACAATCCAAATAATGAAGGGTATTAAAGAATTAAAATTCAGCACAGTTCGTTCTTTATTGAGAATGTTTAAAACTGTCTATAACTAATCGCGTTTATGAATTAGGAATATTTGTTTTATGGTCAATCAATCTCGTAGATTATTTAGCATTCCCTAATATTTTGGACACAAACTAAAAAGTTTATCACTGTTTACACAACTGTTTACTACAATTTTGTAGCCAATAGTGTATTTGATCAAGCACACAATGAATTAGCTGCCCGAATGTGCCCCATCTTTTTTTAATTTATTATTTAGTTCTGTCAAACGGTTTGTCCGTTTGGATCTATTTGACCGTATTTGGCCGTACTTGGTCATTTAGTATTTAGTTTTCTGTGTACGCGTATTTAAAAAACAGTACTAGGTATCGGTAATAATGTTGTTTACTGCGAAATGAAACACTTTCATCATAATGGCGTATCCTTACTTAAAATAATCTATTAAATTTAGTGTCCGGTAGAAAGTTGGACAAAAGGAAAAACTTTGTATTAACAATTTTTCAGAAATGCTTATTTTTGATAAAAATTTCTGTATTGTCTTGAACCTAAAATACAAATATTAGAATGTAATTATCTGCTTGCATGTACCTCCTGTTACCAAAACTATGAAAGATACTTTACGTTATTTGAAAAAGTGATCAGAAATATTAGATGGCATTAAATACGAAATTATAATCGCATTCGTCGTTGCATGTACCGGGTGTTGTCAAAAAATATGAAAATGCCTTAAGAGTAAACTACCATGATTTTGAAAGATAAGCAAAAATGTCATGTGAAAAAGCTATTTAGAAATTTAAGAATGTACTAATACGAAATTATAATCACCTTCATCATTATACCGGGAATAATCAAAATGATAATAATGACTTCATACTAAAATACCTTTATTTTGAAAAAAAGGCAGTGTTTATCTGAAGGAGAGGTGGAAGGTATTAAATACGAAAATAGACAAGAGGAGAAACATATTTCCTCGACCGTTTATGGTGATTGGTTAATTAATATTACACTAATAAACATAATTATTTTGCAAAACCTTTGAGCGTTTAAACTTTCTTGAAAATAACATTCCGCAACAAATATTGATTTTAGAAGAATACTGGTCTCAACTTTGAGTTGTAAACTTTGGGTATTTTTGCGCCCACCATCTACAATTTTGTGAAGGAAATGAAGGAAGCCAAGGCCAGATTTTTGTCATGTATTAAAACAGTTTAAAACAATTCTTGTGTATCCAGAAACATTACAATAACAATGTATTGTGCATTGACTTAAGTCAAAGTCTTATTTATGGTGTCTTTATAATATTTCTAAACATCATATTGAAACAAACTTTGCGTATCTCTCAAAATAAAGGTAATGTAGTGTTAAGTTATTTTCATCTTTTTGGCAACACCCGGTATATGCAAGGTCGAAGGTGACTATAATTTCATATTTAATTCCTTCTGACATATCGAAATACCTTTTTCAAATAACATTTTTGAATTGATTTGAATTAAATGATGGTAGTTACTCTTAAGACATTCATATTTTTGGCAACATCCGGTATATGCAACGGAGAAAGATATTATAATTTTGTATTTAATGAACTACAATATCTCTAAATACTGTTTCAACTAACATTTTTGCATAGATTTGAACATAAAGATACTTCACACATACACACACTCAAATGTTTTTCATAGTTTTAGTAACACCCGGTATTTGCAAGCAGATACTTACATTTTAATATTTACATTTTAGGTTTAAGACAACTCAAACACTTCCCATGTGTTCTCTCTTTCTGCAGTACACGGTATTACAAAAGCTTGTCGCGACGCCACTGGAATATCCAAAATAACTATAAAGTTGGTGCATTTTAATACCAATTCTTCCGACATACAAACCCAATCACTTATTTCCAATGGTACTTATCAGTATTTCCTATAGCCTTTAGAATGGCTTCCTTCTTAATAGAAGTTTATAAAAATCAAGACAATAGGGTATTTGACTATTATTGGAAAACCATCTTAGTGTGTTTATTCCTTGACTCTACATTGTAAATGCATTATTTTTCGTAATTATTTCCTCAATATTTCATAAAAATCAGCGTTAAAAATTGAATCACAAAAAGTCCCGCCAAAACGATACATTCTTTTGTGTGACGTCACCCGATAGTAGATGTCAAATCGGCCCATATGCTGTCAGCCGCTGTCAGCATCGGCATCGTCGCCGTTTGGTAATTGTGTTGTATGATGTGTTGTTTTTACAATTTCCACATAAAAATGGGTTATGAATGGTGTATAAGTCCACAATGCAGAAATACGTCAATAAAAACTCCGGATAAACTATTTGTAGCTGTTCCGCAAGATTTGAAACTGCGAAGAAAGTGGTTGGCTCGTAGAAATCCAAATGAAATAAATAGCGGCCAATACAAGTGTTTTTTGTTGTGAAGATTACTTCGACATAAGTAAAACTGACTAGAATAAGTTATCTATCGTATTTTCGAACCAGGTATTATCTGATCTGACAGCTTAAGGTTAGGGCTAACCTAACCTACAAAGTTATGCTTACATGGCACTTTAGTGCTATTAAATTCAAACGGGAGAAGCATAAGAGCGCGTTCGGATAATCGGGTAGCGTACGGTGAGAGTGACGCACCGCATAATAGGCGGACTAACGTCATACGGCGTTTATTTGCATATAAGAGAGAGAGACAGCCGACCTAGGTTATCTGAGCATTGCTCTCCCCATACCCTACCCTGACAACCCGAACGCGCTCTAAGCGTACTAACGAATAACGTCACTGGAGACTGAGCCAATTACAGAGCGTTTTCAATCACGTGATAGGACGTGAGTAAAATTCAATTTTAATTTTGGTTTTTAATAGAATTAAAGCATATTTTTTTTTGAAAATTAATAACAAATAGATTTCTTAAAATGTAATCTATTAGGATGACTATAATACAAGCCATATTTTTAATACAGTCAAATACCCTATTGTAATCTTTGAAATTATATTTTATTTTGATGAGTGATGAAACCTTTTCTGCGGTCAAGAAATTTCTTTCTTTTGACCATTGTTGGGTAATTAGCGAAAACACTCTCACTACGTAGGCATTATGAGCTGGTATCCAAAAAAATAGTACAAATGTGCATTCGGTGTATTAAAAAAATTTAACCAAAATAGTTTTTCCGCCATGATCGGTAGACGGCGCGTGGCGACGACCCGGACTGGTAAGAAAACTCCCCGGGCACCCTCCAAACTAGGACAAATCCGGGGAAACCCGGACGAATGGCAACCCTAACTGTGATCAACAACTACACCTGCTATTGAAACAATTGAATGGAGAACGGTATTGGATCTTGTTCAACATTTAGTTTAAAAACCAATTATTGACAAACTCGCCCTTACAGTTAGCACTGCGTATAGGCTATATCAGTTATCATCCGTCATCAGAGTGACACTTGACGTCACGTACTCCAGGAGAAACTGATGGCCCTTCTTGAAACGACCGCGACCGGCCTATATATCCGCGAACGCAGCGCCTCGCAGCGGTTGTTTTCGCAATATACCTGCGGGGAACTGTCAGCGGCCGCCCGTTTAGAAGCTTATTTATGTTTACGTAGCCTGACAGATCAGGCGGGCTGGGTGGATCGACCGCTGTGAAAAAATCGAAAATCAAGGACGGACCTTTCAATCAACTTCTTTTACGTGCTTTTTTTTTCGTTCGCGTGCGGTAATAGCCTGTGTAATGGGGCCTGTTAATTTTTGGCACCGTGATATATGAGCCGATAACGAGCCGGTCGTATTTCAGGAGAAAGGGCTGTTACGGTTATATTTATTATTGGGATACGTTCAAAATTATGAGTTGTAAAGGGTGATTCAATAAAAGTGCCACTTTGGTTATGAAACTTCTAAATATAATGTTTCGTCCCGATACCTTTCGTAGTTTCTCGAGAATCGCAAAAAAACGGGTACACACAGATTTTTTTGTACCTTAGGACATATCGTGGGCTTAAAGGTAAAAGTCACTAACTAACATTTTGTTACATTTTCTTGAAACACGAATTAATTGTAGTCAAATGCTTCTAAATGCGCATCTTGTACAAGGAGGCGATCAATAAGTGTTCTAAGTACTCGAAAATGCATTAATTATCCAGAAAATATCATTATATTTGTTAGTAATACATCTTAAAGTCAGATTTTCGTAATTATTTTAGATGTTAGTTAGTGACTTTTACCTTTAACCCGACGATATTTTCGCTAAAATCTAAATTTTTTTTCGACACGATTACAATACTTTGTCATACTACGAAAGATAAAGTAATTTATGGAATCGGTTTCGGGAGACTGGCCAATATGTTAGAAGAGCTGGACAAGGTCGAAATCAAAAAACTACACAAAATCAAGACCGATTTGTTGTCCTTTCCTCTCTACGTCAGCGTTCTGCCACAGCACGAGACCTCCTAAACGACCTAAGACGAACAAATGGGATAGAAATTTCTGATGAAACTGTTAGAAACAGATTAAAAGAAGCGAATTTGAAACCAAGAAGACCTGTCCGCGCACCACGCCTTACGCAGCATCACAAAGCAGCGCGAATGAAGTTTGCTCTGGATCACAGAGATTGGCAACTTCGTCACTACTAGACGCCTGTACTGTCTACAGACGAGTCCAGATTTTGTTTAACTCGTTGCTACGGTCGAGTACGTGTATATAGACGTCCTGGTGAACGCTACGCAGCCGCTACTATACAGGAAGTGGATAGATTTGGTCGTGGATCTGTGTTGGTTTGGGCTGGAATCAGTATAGACAACAGAACCGATCTTGTTGTGGTTCCTGGTAGACTAAATGCCATGAATTACATCGAAAACATCTTGGAGGACCATGTGGTGCCTGCTGCATATGGCGTCGGTCAAAATTTCATCCTAATGCAGCACAATGCAGAGCCACATACCGCGGGCATCACCAGAAACTTTTTACAGGAACGTGGAGTTCAGGTTATGGAATGACCAGCGGAATGGTCCTGACCTGAATCCTATTGAACACGTGTGGGATCAGCTTGACCGACGTATTCTCAAGCGCCCTAATCCACCACTAACCATACAGGAACTGACACAAGATGTGATTGAGGAATGGGAAAGCATACCTCAAGAATCTCTTCGCAGACTAGTGCGAAGCATGCCACGCAGGTGTGAGGAAGTGATTCCTGTTCGTGGAGGCCATACACAGTATTAAACCAAGGTTGGTCAAGCTATATTTTACAGAGGTTATGCCGATCCCTAAATATTAAATTTAAAGCCAACATTAATTTTAAAGCCCGGCTCTATTCCATCCATTAATCCGCCTAATAAGCCTAATGATTCAAACTAACAATCAACACTGATACAGAAGTATTAAAAGCGTTTATTCGAAAAAGAATATTTGTTAGAATTAATTTGGCCAAGATCGATAGCTCGTTGTACACCAAATGGAACGTAATCAAAATTATAATTACTTCAATAAAAATAATAATAATAAATCAACAAAGAAAATGGTTTATTTTGGTTGTTTGCTAGTACGCCACACGATAAAGAAAAAACGCATGCAAAACGCAAGCCAGACAGCCTGACTTTTGAGAGTGATAGGGCTCCCATAAAATACCTTGTTTACAACCTTTACCACATAACAACTTTAAAAATACAGACGTAAATGTATAAACAAGCTTCTAAATTTTCTTCGAATAAAATTTTAAATGTTTTTGGTACTCGGTTTACGAGAAATAAAATCGAAAAGACAACCGTGAAAGTAATATAACACTGCAAAGTTCGGGTAGTTTTCTACTCCTCTCGCACCCTTGTTTAAACCGAGTGGTAAAAGATAGTTATACATGTTATGTAGAAATGATTCAGGAATATAGTACACTTTATTTAACTTTTTTTTGTTCAGTCGTTTCCGAGTTATGAGCTTTCAAATACAGGCTTTATTGCTATTCAAACCTACAGTTAACTCCGTGACAAGACAACACTGACGTCACGCCAGCGCCTCGTCCTCGCCCCGCAAAACGCTGTCAACACAACCTCTGTCAAATATGGCTCGACCAATCTTGGTATTAAACCTCACCAATCCACAGAAACCCCGACTGTCATCGACTGTCATTTGATTTGCCTAGAACTATTATTTAAAAAGTTACAGGTTTCAAAAAAAGTGTTCCCCTAATTTTTATGAGCAGTGTATTATAATTCATTAGGTTCAAATTTGTTTGATGTTGCACAGTGTAATTAAGGCGAAAATATTGGAGTGGACGTCCAGAACAGAGCTAAATTTAAATTCCGTATAAACGAGCCCTTTTCTTCGTCTGCTTTTAATACCCGGTTACTTCGTTATATAAATTAGGTTGATTTAGAAACGGATTTAAGAAATGGAAACGAAGCGTAGCGCGGCGCTCGGGCGTCGTCCCATTCACCAAAAACCCCCGAGAAAAAGAAACTAAACGGATCTACCCGGTTATTTACCCGTTCGTTTTCGCTAAGCCCCTAAATTAATATTTCAAGATGCGCTAAATTATGCAAATTAATTTTCGGGACCCCAGAGTCCAACTGGGTCTCAGTTTCCCAGCCGGAGACAAATCCTTCCCCAGAACAATTGTAATTAAGGACTAATTGAGTATCGAACGACTAACACCACACGCCTTGCGAAAGAGAAACTTTGGAGAATAGGCTATTTGACTGTATTAAAAATATAGCTTGTATTATAGTCATGCTAATAGATTACAGTTTAAGAAAAATATTTGTTATTACTTTTCAAAAAAAAAAATGCTTTATTTCTATTAAAAACCAAAATTAAAATTGAATTTTATTCGCGTCCTATCACGTGATTGAAAACGCTCTGTAATTGGCTCAATCTCCAGTGACGTCATTCGTTAGTACGCTTAGAGCGCGTTCGGTTTGTCAGGGTAGGGTATGGGGAGAGCAATGCTCAGATAACCTGGGTCGGCTGTCTCTCTCTTATATGCCGATAAACGCCGTTTGACGTTAGTCCGCCTATTATGCAGCGCGTCACTCTCACCGTACCCTACCCGATAATCCGAACGCGCTCTTATGCTTCTCCCGTTTGAATTTAATAGCACTAAAGTGCCATGTAAGCATAACTTTGTAGGTTAGGTTAGCCCTACCCTTAAGCTGTCAGATCAGATAATATCTGGTTCGAAAATACGATAGATAACTTATTCTAGTCCGTTTTACTTTTGTCGAAGTAATCTTCACAACAAAAAAACACTTGTATTGGCCGCTATTTATTTAATTTGGATTTTTCATCAAGTTTTTTTTTAGTATTAATAGGTGGTGACGTAATATTAAGGACTATGCTATTAATTGTTTTGCACCATTTTCGTCTTGTGTTATTTTCCATACACTCTGAAAAATCTCTATCGCTTTGAGGTAGTAAAATGTTTTTGTTCACATTTTTGTGTTAATAGCCATCCATGGTCGTGATCCCTGTATGCTCGACAACACTTACTTATTATATATTGATATTTATTAAATTTCAAGACATTTTGCCGTCTTTCTATCGTTTATTAATGCGGGTATTCATATTTTTTATTAATAATTGTTTGTAAATATATTTTGTTTCTGAATCATTGAACTCTTATTCTAGAATTTAAGATTGTGTATGATTTGCAACAAATATTGTAGCCTTTGATTACTTTTGAATACGCTAGGAGAAATTGTTGTTAATTTCCTATAATAATTTCTAGCTCGTGGTCATCTAGCATCTGATACAATATCTTAATTACAAATTGATAAACAATAAAAAACCTACAATGTTATTTTCAAATTAACCCCGTTAACGAGAAATTATCACTAAATGTAGAGAAAAGTGGATTAATTTGAAAATTCTGTGTTAAGGATAATCGACGACGAAATAATATTTTTTTTTATTTTACTATTATACCTGAACACTTGTAAGGCGACAATGTTAGGTCAACTACTAACTTTTGAACGAAATCATGTAAGTACGGAGATGTATTGTGTCAACGCTGGAGAGAGTCAGAAAATGGTACCAATATTACAAACAGCATAGAGAATCTAATGTCATGTATCATAGGATGGGTCTTTTAATACCAAATAACTTTTGTCTGAAATTTTTTATTATTTAACGTTTTTGAAACTACTGTGTTATTAACCGAAGGGTTGAAATTTTAGTACCAGATTTGGCCAATAATGGGTTATCTTTAAATGTTTTTAAATTATTTGATTTTAAAATAGTTATTCTATGATACTTCATACAACCTACTTTACTAAGGCAATTTCTAAAGTTGGTACCATATTCCGGCTCTCTGCAGTTCCTAAACGGCGTCTATCTGGACATGAGTTCGTTATCAAAAGTTGGTTTACTATCAAAAGTTGACTATTATACTTTATCTATATATTCTACGCTTATTAGTTGAACACCCAGTGTAATTAAGATAAACTGCTCAGCAGTGCCAAAAATTGCGAAGTAATGGAATCTAATAAGTACGATCAAATCAAAGTGCATACAACAATACTTATTTTGGACTACAGCGCAAAATTTAGATACCGTATCTTGGCATCTTTTGGCTCTTTCGCGACTGTTACGAGAGGGCAGTATCGCAATATCTTATAAAACTGACATTGGTGACAATAGCCGATAATAATCGGAAGAGGCATCATTTATCTAGTAATTTTTTTTTCATCCTTCACTAAACGAAAATGAATTTTTGCATTTTTCTGGAGACACGAAAGATGCTAATTTCCCGCTAGGCGTTTAGTTCATAACTTTCAAGCCTAGCCTGTCCAATTCGGTTTGACATGTTCGAGATCTATCTGATCAAAAAGTACAACCTGATCTATGATCAAAAGATCCATCTGATACGATAATAACCGATTTATCGATCAGATCTATTTATCGGTCTTCAATTAGGACATACACATCAAGATCGATAGATACAAAAATTTAGATAGTCATACAATTTATATAGATATAATCAGGAATATATTAATTTTTTACTTTATCATACGCAGTATGTAAAGTATTGTAATCGTGCCAAAAAAAAATTTTGAGTTTTTAGCGGAAATACGTCTTTTTGGGTCCCCTGAACATTTTTGACCAAGGTACAAAACAATGTCTGTGTGTGTGTGTGTGTGTGTGTGTGTGTGTGTGTGTGTGTGTGTGTGTGTGTGTGTGTGTGTGTGTACCCGTTTTTTGTGACGACGATTCCGGAGAAACTACTAAAGGTGTCGAGACTAAACTTCATATTTAGAAGTTTCATGACCAAACTTAGAGCTGAAAAGCTTTCTGTTGACAATGGTCCAAAGGAACTGGAGGTTTAGTCTTAGCATTTTTGAAAGATTTTGCAAATAAGCCGCCATTTCTGGAATTTCCTCGAAATAGTTAAATAATAAATTGAAGTAGAGGAAATCCTGAATTATTTATGTCTATGACATTTTTTGGTACAATCAATAGTTTAGCTGCATGAGCAAATTCTATTTCATCGGGATCGGTCATAGTGCATTAAAACTAGTTGCCAGGATTTGTCAAATTTTTTGATTCTAATGACAGTAGGTAGTGTCAAACGCTAATGTTTTGACAATACCTACTGTCAATAATATAAGCTGCGTTCGGATATTGTACACCGTTACAGATTTTACACCCAATAACACGTAAGTGTCATTTGGACGGTGTACCCGGTGTCAACGGAGTACAACATCCAAACGCAGCTTTAATCGACATATCTGTCCAGTTCTACTAATTTTATTTTAATGCTGTCATGGCCGATCTCGATCAAATAGAATCTCATGTAGCTAAACCATTAATTTTATATAGTATGATAAAGTCATGTGCCTGGCCACATCAGATTTTTTTTCAGTAGTTTTAGTCTTCAAACACAGGGGCCAATCATATTCAAACGAGAGATGAGGGTCACATATGAACCTTAGAAAATGAACTACTACATGCATTATACTTGTTTGCTTAAAATAAATAATAATAATAATAATAATAATAGATACATATCTATCTTACACATGTAAATAGCGGAAATTTTATTTTATAGGTATCCGGTTCACTTTTGTACATAGCTTTATGTAAACGCAGCTTGTTTGGAGTGGGATCAATATTATACAAAACGTTCGTAGGGGAGAAATACATGTACCACATGTTCTGCACAGGCTAGCAAAATAATTAGGTAATATATCACGCGACTTGTCACATTGTTGAATTTCAAGGGTTCTGCGAAACTAACTTTTTTAATGGGCAAACCCGACAGGCGCGCGCTGAAGTAGGTTCACAAAAAATAATATCTGCGAAACATAATGGACACAGTACACAGATACGAGACCGTTTTAGACCTACATGGAATGCTATTAATTAATATGTGGAATGGAATTTAAATTTTCATAAAATCCACATGGCAAATATTTAATTTGCGGTGTATATAAACAGATTGCATTTCCATTTCACACCCGGAAATGAAAAGTTATATATTCGGAAATAAGCTAATTTTGCTGATTTAAATTGAGGCATCTGTGATACGAGTATATTAAAATATTTACCTACGACGGTATTTAACGCACGTCATAATGTCATCACAACGCAAATGTAGATCCATATTTTCCTATTTCATTACACTGTGCAACAAAAAATTTCCTCCCGGGAAATTTTAGCTAATAATGATTCTTTATGACTCCCTGAACACTTCCACAAAGGCGTTTTTTAGGTTAGCTCGAATAAGCGAGATATTTGCAAATTTATTTTTAATTTTATTTATAATGTTAGTCCAGTTAAATGGTGTTTTGGCCAGAAATATAGAAGTTTTTTTTTATATCATTCTATATGTTTTTGGGGAGCTGAATCCGAATTTCAACTTTGCTACTTCCTATAGATATGGCTTCACAACGAAAATCGCAAAGAACCAC
Organism: Aphodius sticticus; assembly: GCA_963966075.1. NCBI lineage: Eukaryota > Metazoa > Arthropoda > Insecta > Coleoptera > Scarabaeidae > Aphodius > Aphodius sticticus. The sequence goes on from OZ014507.1 coordinate 2,425,234, forward strand.
AAAATTTTCGTCTTTTCTTCAGTTTATTCCCAAAAAGTCATACAATTATGCACTTTTCGACGTAGACCACTATATATAAAAATAAAGTACACTAAGTTTGCTATAAAAGGCACCCTCAAGTGTATTTTTTGGTTGAATGGTTTGGCCGCTTGAGCGAGTAGAGACCTATATTATTACTATTTAGAAATAATTACGAAATTTGTTTCTCGTACACTTTTTTTTTTTTAATTACTAGAGGGTGACCGGTTTCGCTAATAGCATCATCAGACCCTCGTGTCAAAGATATAAAATATACAATTAGACGCACTCACAAACATTTTAAAATATGACATTAAACTGTCGATATAAAATAAAAAATATAAATAAATTAATTAAAAACTGTATACGGGACTCTCACTTCTTTTGAAGGTCACCCTCTAGTTTTTAAAAATAAAAAAGTGTATGAGAAACAAATTTCGTAATTATTTCTAAAGAAAAACGTACACAGTATGGATGATCAAACACATATTACTATTTATTTATTAACTATATATTTGCTCTTTTTAATAAATACTTAATGTATGTATTATGTAACTATGTAATTTTTTTTTATAAACATTCGGGCTCTTGACTTAGCGGCTTCGCTTAACTTAATATGACATAATATATCAACCCAATCTAGCGGCTACGCGGTTTGACCAAAAAATAAGTGATTAAGATGTCCAATTTGTAGGGAAATTAATGTAGTTTTAGCACAATCTTAGCCTTGTTAACTAACACAAATACTGGGTTTTACATAAAGTAAGAAAATTTGCCTTCTTTAGATCGCTCTAGCGGCCAAACCGTTCAACCAAAAATGCATTTCAGGAGTGCTTATAGGAAATTTAATGTACTTTATTTCTGTATGGAATGGTCTACCTCGAAAAGTGCATAGTTTTGTCACTTTTTCGCAAAAAACTAAAAAACGGTCGAACATTTTTAGGTTTTTTGCGATTTTCGTTGGGAAGCCGCATCCGTGGGAAGTAGCAAAGTTGAAATTCGGATTCAGCACCCCAAAAGACATATAGAATGAGAGAAAACATCACTTCTATATTTTTTTCCTGGAACAGGCCCCCTCGGAAACGATTTGACTGGACTATTTTGCCATTATATACAGAGTGTTTTCTTATCCGCTTATTCGAGCTAACTTAAAAACTCGCCTTGGGGGATGTGTCCAGGGGGTCATATAGAATCATTATTAGCTAAAATTTCCCGGGAGGAGGAAAGTTGATCAAAATTTGTCGCACAGTGTAATAATTTCCCTCTTGTCAAAACAGTTCAGATGCAGTTCCCCACAGTCGAAATAGATGTCACGCGAATAACTAGCAACGGATAAAACACATTTTTGTTGCACTGTCAAATATACTAACCTAACATAATACATCTACTTCTGTCGCAATATTTCTCCTTTATTTAAAGTAAGTGATTGCATCTGTAATTGTTGGTCGTAGGTAAAATTATAAACAATACTCGAGCTGTAACACATATTACGTGCTCGTGAAAAATTACAAAACTCATGTTAACTTTCCACTCGTACGTAATATGCTAGCTCCAGCTCTTGTAATGGATTATACTATTGTTAAATTGTAGAATTGTGTGCATAACAGTGTGATTATTGGCATCGCTCTGGGATTTTAGTAAAATAAAATATATGGGTCATATTCGAGCAATCTTCAAGAGAACATTTGCACTAATACAAATGTAAAAAAGTCCATTACATTTATTGTAAGTTGTAACCCTATGGCGTAAATGTTCGTAGTGTAACAACCAGAATTCCTACAATGCGGTTATCTAATTCTCAATTGTATTTAAACAATGTAATAAATAACGGGCGGCGATAGTGTTTGGGGAACAGTGGCGTAGCACGGAGCGGGGCATTAACGTTACAGCGGTGCAACACGAGACATATACGATGCTGGTAATTTCCTTAAGTGAGATGCGAACTTGCAAAAGTTTGCTCTGCTTCTGCCTCGGGCGATTAAACTTAGCGCCCCTGCAAAAGTGTCTTGTCTTGTATCCTAATACTTGTCTATTTACTTCGAGGGTGTGGTGAGCAAACAACCCCGAATCATTTTAAGCCGTCTTGCACTCCACTGCCGGATCATATGGTCGCGCTAATTAACGCCGTTAGCGTTTATTGCGATGACCTGCAGTAATTTGAAGTCTAATGTAATAAACTGTTATAGTACGTAATTACAACTTACCCGCTGGGTGTTACCAATGCAACGGTTTGAAACTTGAAACTTTGTATTTTCTTTATGCTACCTCCTGACTCAGCCCGAATAAATCGGCGAAAAGTTCGGCGAGGCTGGCTGACACATAGCGGTCAAAGAAGGCCATCCACATTCTCGGCGCTCGGCTCGTGCATTCTCTGTTCAGTTGCTGGTGACTTAGAATGGACGTCGCTGAAGTAGCCGCTGCCTCAGCATATAGTGTGTGTGCATACTTTCATTGAAATTGTGGTTATTATTAATTAATAATTAATTGAATAACGTAAATAAAAATTTAATATAAAATATACAAAATATTTGAAAAATTTCTTAAATGCAATTGATTTCTTATTCTGATCATTTATATTAGATACCATATACTAATATAAGACATAGTAATACGATTGTCCATAAAACAAAATTAAATAATTGCATAATTATTATTTTGTATAATGTATTGCGTTATAAATCAAATATTATAGTGTATATCTATACAGAGTTAGTTAAAATTACAACTAAATACTTCTCCAACCGTAAAAAAAATAAAGAAAAAAACATTTTTTCTTTGTTTTAACCTAGCTATCGAAATTTGGTACACATTTCCTTTTTCAAATAGAACAATACTGTATGTTTATAAATTTTTTAATTCTAAGATTATTTCTAAGAATTTTTTGTAGGAACTTTTTTTCCCACATACATGCACACATTTATTTTAATTTGCTGTTTGAACATTTAATTAAAATTTAATTTTATTTTTCTATTTAGTTGTTCTGCTATTTTTTATCCGTTTAGTTAAAACAAAAGTTTATGAGTTTTGATTAATTGCTTATAACTAAAAAATGACGCATTGTATAAAAAATGACAAAAATTAATCTTAATTATGAAATGTAAATGTATGTGTTCTATTAGAAAACGGAAAAGTTGCCAGTTTCCATAATAAAATAAGCACTGTGTATATTAAAAATATATTTAGACGATAGCTTGTTTAAAATCAAACAACTTATGTTTGATTTTTTGAAGATGGTTACGGTTCGTCAATTATTAGGTGCTCCGGATATTTTGACCAACCCTGTATACTGGTATGTAACAACGATATTATCAATCAATAACTTAGTATTGCCCTATGTAGATCGCAGTCGTAATTTGCATCAAAGAACTGTACCAAAACGATACAATAGATTCAGACATCATAGAAAAATAAGACTGGAATAACTTTGAACTGATAAGATTTATTTGAAAGAGATACTTTAATTTTCATTAGTAGTCTTATAATACGGATAGTTAATTTATTGATATGCATTTGCATTTCTTCAATAATACAGAAATAAATATCATTACCTGCTATATTTTCCATTTTAAATGACAAATTATAGTAATGGGGACGACACAAATAGAGAAAAAAATACTATCGGATATTTAATTTAATATCAAGGTAAACTATTTGTATTTTGCATATAAGTTGATCGTGTTCAATATTTTGAAATCTTTTTATTTCAATACTAAATAATTCATTCCATTCGTTACCTACATTTCGGGTTGCATTGATGCTCGAAGAGCCCCTTCACCGCACGTGTTTGATGTCATAAATCAGACCCCTGTCGTAAATAATACCTTCGGGTACACACAAAAACTGCTATGCGCCTCGTCAACAATCCAGTTTGAATGGATCGATACGAGAGCGCAGAACTGAAGCGAGTCGCTCGGCGAACGCGTGATTTTTATCCCACTATCTGCATCCTAGAGACTTCTGGCAATTCGAACGTTAGCGAATTTGGGCGAGTGTGGCATCCACACTCTCCCGATTCGCGGTCTCTCGCTATGTCTCGCGAGAGTCTGGAAGAGGGTATAACAGTTTGATCAAAAATTTCTGTGTGTGCTGCAACAGTAGGCTTACGTAGAGAGAAAAGGACAAGAAATCGGTCTTGATTTTGAGTAATTTTTCGATTTCGACCTCGTCCAGCTCTTCTACGTTATTGGCCAGTCTCCCGAAACCGAATCCATGCAATTCTGTATCTTTTTGCATCTTGTCAATCCTTCTGGAGCGACCCTCTTCTTCGTTTAAAACATCTCGACGTGTTTCAATTACGTTAGTTTAGGTCAGTTAGGGCAAAGTGCTGTCCACTCTGGTTGCAGGGTTACCGCAATGCATAATGTAAGAACAATTCTGCGGAATAATTGAGGTAATGGTTGTTCACGAGAAGGTGAAAAGTGGTAGGGTGGGGTTGGGTCACGGCCTGCGCAGGCCGTGTTTTATAAACGAGGACTAACAGCTCAAACGTCGCGGCTGTATATGCAAATGCAACCGGCAACAGTATCCCCCCATTTCCCCCACTCTTCTCGCATAGAACATCAGAGCTGAAGCCAGAGGCAGTCCGAGTCCCGGACGACCGTTGTTTATACGTATATATAGGTATATATAGGAGCCGACATGGTGAATGTACTCTAATTTCCATTTCAATTACGCAACGCAACTTTAAGGCGCACACCATTTGCTATGACGTATAATCCAATCTGCACCACCGACGGAACTACGGCAAGACCAGATGCAGCTAATAGTATTACAGATACTGGGTCTTATTTCCCCCCCACCCCTCACCAGCTTCTAGCGTCGTGTATAATGCAAATGTTAAAATTTCATGCATATTTTAGTTTTGGAAAAATTGTGAAGTGTAGGTGGGTTAGTATTTCAATATTTGCTTCTCTAAAATGTGTCAAAAGTAAACATTCGTTTTGAAGAACAACTGCTTACAATACAGCTTGTTTAAATTCATCAGTTGCTAGGGAAACGAAATAATCAAACGACCGGTTGCTAAGGTTAAAGAGTCTATCATTGGCGCGTTCGTAGGTACTATCGTAAAGATATTTGAAATGCACGATAAAATTAATTTTGAGAACTACTTGACTTAAAGAAAAGATAGGTTACAGTGACGCCAAGCTCAACAACGGGCGCACTCTATTGGCAACAAATGAATAAGTAGCCTAAAGTCCACAGAATACTTATGTCGCAAATAAGCCGACATTACATTACATTTTGCTGTCATGGTTTGCTGAAATTTTCGCATTCAGTATCTTGAAATAACCTATAAACGTTAAATGTAAAATAAAAACCCGTGAAATAATATAACATAATTTGGCATTAATGTAACCCTTGGGGTTGTTTTGCTAAACCTTTTTTTTTTAAATATCATGATCTGTGTCAATTAGTTTCAAGCTCAAATTTGGCTCAATCATTAATTTTGGCTTATGGTTGTTGTTTAAATATAATATTGATGAAAACCCATACCTGCATAAATTTCACATAAATCGTGGCGCAAAAAGGCATTAAAATCTAATATCTTAATCTCCAGTTTCTTTAAAATAATTCTTCCTCTTGATCAAAAAAACGGTCATTGTAATAATTTTAAATTCTTCTATCAGCGCTGTGTGTGAGGAAATGTCTATCAAATGTTCTTTTTCTATTAGGTTGTAAACATACCTTTTAGATTTCTGACCCAGTTTTCATTGTCATAGATTCGGAAAAATAACTACGTATTATTTTTAAACAGGTGCAATCACTAATTTTTTTATATCCGACTAATTCATTGATGCTTCCCATCTTTCTTCAAGGGAGCCTTCGAATGCTGGCAATAAACTACATTTATTTTTATTAACTTCTTTTATAATGAACTCGATTTATTTATTGTTAATTTTATCTTCAACGATAATTAAATGAACCTTTGGTTCCTGCAAAACTAAATTTAACTCACATACAGCTTTACAAAAATATCAGCCGGGCCGTCCACAATTCGTCAAAGAAAGAATTTTTGCATTCGAAATTAGCGTTTTCAAGAAAAACTTAAACTTTTGATATAAGTTCGAAGAGACGATTCAAAACTTTACCTGTCGAGAGCCATCTATCATCGGAATGTAACAAGGGTTACTTTTGTTGCTACCGATCTCCTGACATAATATTGAAAACATTCGTGAACTGAATGCTCGACTTTTAATATTATTGACTGCAATTCTTTTTTGTTAAAGCCCGAGCTCCATCAGTGCAGACACCAGTGCATTTCGCTCATGGAATGGAATTGTTAAACATAAAATTATTAAGAAATTTGAATATTTCACCATTTGTTCTTTCGAGCAGAGGTTTATAAAATAATTATTCCTCTGCAATTTTCTCTTCCACCTGGAATCGGATAAAGACTAATAATTGATAAAAATTAATTATATCAGTATTTCATCTAACTGTAGCGCAAATATTAACTTTGATTTATCTTTTTAACTACACTTCTTTTTACATAATGTGCCACCTTTTGCGTACCACCTATAAGTCCTTCGCGCACCACCAGTGGTGCGCGTACCACCGGTTGAGAACCCCTGTCCTACATGATCATAAAGACATTTTACATCTTAGATAACGGGGCAAAAACTGCTTCTTCACGACCGCGAGGGCATTAATAGTTATTTAACCAACAAGTATATTAAAAAGAGCGATTAATGAGCGAGACTGTTTAACGCTCGTGCGTTAATTGTCGAGATCATTAATCGCCGTTTAATAATCGAGTTGGTTACAAAATTTTTTCGTCGATCGTATTCTTCTAGTCGTCTACATGGATTTCTCTTCGCCAATGTCTTTTTAGGTTATATGACCATTTATGTAAGTTGACACTGACAGTTCTAGAGGGCGGTATGTTTTGATTGGAAGGCGATTATAATTTCGTATTTAAAGACATCTAATATTTCCTAATACTTTTTTCAACTAATATTTTTACATAGCTTTGAACATCAAGGTATTTTACTCTTCAATGCTTTCATAGTTCAAGCAGATAATTACATTCTAATATTTGCATTTCAAGCTTAAGACAACACAGCTACTTTATACAAATACGATATACATGTACTTGTATAGGTAAGTAAACGATAGTGCGAGTACTCAAAATCAAACAGTACTGTGTATTCAATCGGTACTACTTAAACAAAGTAACGGGTAGAAAGTAACGGGTGCAAAGTAACGGGTAAAAAGTAACTGTATAAAGTAACGGGTGCAAAGTAACTAACGGGTACTAAGTAACGGGTACTATACCTAGTAGTAACGGGTAGTTACAAGTACTCGAAAGTAACGAAACTTTACATCACTCACTAGCCTTTACGTCGTGTGATTGGCTATAACAAATCATGCATTAATAGAAATCGTGCATTAATAGAGTTGTTTAATAAACGATTTCCTATTCACTATACTGACTCATAAATTAACGATCGACGGAAAAGATTATTATTACGACTTGCCATGGTTATGTCAAATATATCAAATATTTGTCAATCAAATTGTAAATTTTAAATCGTCTATGTCAATTATTGGCGATTAAGGTTATAAGTTTTACAATTAATTGTGTGTATTGTCACTGAACTCCGAATTGTTGGTATTATTATTATTCAACTCCGTAGATACGCATGTCACTTGATAACGTTAAATTATTTATTAATATTATTCAAACGGAGGAACAAAACCATTGTAGGATATAAAGTTTTGTATGCACCACGGGCATTACTTGATGTTTATGCCTTCGGGCGACTTAAACTGTCACCCTCGGGGTATAAACATCCGTTTAATGCCCTTGGTACATAAATAGTTATATAACAGACAGCCAGACAAGTATGTACTTCGAAAACTCGAAAAAGCGGTACTACGTCACGTCTATCGATTCCGTGTTTTGACCATAAATTAGTAGATAATAAATCAAATTAGTAGTACTAGTTTAGTAGTCATGCAACAATTTGATGATTTTTGCGGTTGACTTCTTTGTTTCGATAATATCTGAAATGAGTGCATTAATTTTAAGTGCTAATCTTTAGTTTAAACAAATCAAAATCTGTTTTGTTTGTCTCGTTATCGACATTCCCAATGTTTTTTAGGAAAGTCGAATTCAGTTGGCACCAGTTGAGTTTGGTAGTTCATACAGCATGCGATTTGGCAAATACGCTAGACTTAGTTTTAGGTTAGATTTCGTACTATTCTAATTTGACGTTTTTTCTTCAGGATAATTTACGGAAAAAGTACGTCAGCCTGGATTTGAAGCAGAAACATCCCAATTTCCGGCCTCGAGCTCTCCCAGTTGAGCTACCGAGAACAACAATAAAACCACCCCTATTTTTTACTATGGTAAGATTTGTTTAAATAATAAATACGTAGTTTTACTTTTAGTACATATATTTCATACTTTTTTCCGTTGTATTTGATAGTTCATTTTATTAAAAATGTAACATCTATCATCATAATAAAAAAAAGAAAACGTTGTTCAGAGTGAAATAATTTCTTCGTTTTAAAACAACAATACCGACGCAATAAGTCACTCACCAACAAAATCACAATCACCAAACTCCACTTCAAAAAATTCTACAACTCGAAATAAACTTAGAAACCTCCGCATAGCGTGATTTTCCGTCTGAAGAAAACTCGTAACGGCGCATCCAAGCTGCTCGTTTTCGACGCTATTCACAGATAAGGTGAACGGGCGATCTTTGAGGGCCATTATCGTCGATTCGGGGCCAATTCAATACCATAAATTGAACCGGACTTCGAATATCAAAAGGATGAAGTATAGCTTTTAAACCTGCATACATAACTTTTACGGTAGACTCTCTCTAAGGCTAAGGTTAGAGCATTTTTCCTACAATGCGGTCAGCACAGGAGTTTTCCATCCCACTTCAAGCAATGTCCGAAAGGGTCTTTCGGTCCTTGTTGATGCCAACTTTTATGTACGCTGTATAATGTATATAGGAGGTTTGTTGTTCGAATATGTAGGGCTGGTTATATGGGGAAATTGTGTGTATGTATGTATAGGGTAAGATAGGGTGTAGTGGTATCAGCGAGATCCAATATAACTTTTAGGAGATTTGTGTTTGCATCCGCAAATTGAATGTTTATTGTGTTTTACTGGTAACGTAGGATCTGAATCGGGGAGTATCAATGTTGATATATGGTTCGTCGAGAGTTTACAGAACGTTTCGGTTAGATTAATTGAATTTTAGAGGCTTTGTTATCTATTATTTGGGTAGATATTTGATAGGAGATGATACATATCTGGTTTTGTTCAGTGTATGTTTGTGTCAAACCCAACAGTCAACAGGCTTAAAATAGATCTTAATTTTAATCGGAAGATGAAACCTCTAAAACCTCTTTCTCTGTATGGCAATTTTATACGACTGATGACTCGTATGCGAAATAACTTTGATCGACCGCGGCGCGCATTTGCGGCGTTACTTCCTTTCGTTCGCTAATGAAAGCTAAAATCTTAAACAAAATTGAAACCAATTGCTTTTAAAAGAAATAAATAATAAAAGCTTAATAAAAATTACGTCCAAATGTCGTAAAAACACATATATAACAAAGAATAAAAATACAAAAAACAAAGAAAAATACATAAGTATAAAGACCATGTTTGTGGCCTTTTGTTTGCACTCCTTTTTACTTTATCATACGTAGTATGTAAAGTATTGTAATCGTGCCAAAAAATTTTTTTTTAGATTTTAGCGGAAATGTGTCTTTTTGGGTCCCCTGGACATTTTTGACCAAGGTACAAAAAAATGTCTGTGTGTGTGTGTATGGATGTGTGTACCCGTTTTTTTATGGCGATCATTCCGGAGAAACGGTATCGGGACGAAACTTCATATTTAGAAGTTTCATGACCAAAAATAGAGCTGAAAAGCTTTCTGTTGAAAGGGGTCTAAAGGAACTGGAGGTTTAGTCTTAGCATTGTTGAAATATTTTGCAAATAAACAGCGATTTCTGGAATTTCGTCGAAAGAATAAATAATAAATAAGAGTAGAGCAAATTCTGAATAATTTATGACTATGACATTTTTTTGGTAAAATTAATAGTTTAGCTGCATGAGCAAATTCTATTTCATCGAGATCGCTCGTACTGCATTAAAACTAGTTAGCCAGGGTTTGTCAGGTATTGTGATTCTAATGACAATAGGTAGTGTCAAACACTGATGTTTTGATAATACCTACTGTCAATATAATCAAAATATCTGTCTAGTTCTAGTAGTTTTATTTTAATGCAGACATGGCCGATCTCGATCAAATAGAATCTCATGCAGCTAAACTATTAATTTTATATATGGTATGATAAAGTCATGTGAGACATGTTTGGATGCGTTTACATGATCTTCTGTAAATATTCAATTTTTGAGTCATGTATAAACATTTTTGTGGTGTCTTTAGTTATACATTTCTTGCTACAAAATTAAAATTTGCCCCTTATTGTGCCTTAATTACGAAATACTATCTCACAATAAGAGACAGTTTTTCTTTTATAAAAACAAATGTATAGCTTAAGACACCGTAGAAATGCTTGTAGATATCTCAAAAATGTACTTATTTATGGACAGAAGATGCTAATATACAGGGTGTCCCACATTCTTTCCCGCAAACTAGTTTCGGGCCGTTTTGTCTTTATTTTGGTTGTATATCAGGCGTCTATAACTTTTTAAGAATATTAAACACAATTAGGTTCATTTGAAAAGTTATATTCAGAATGCCATCAACTTTAAAAAAATAATTTTTGCGGGAAAAAAAGTGAGACCCTGAATAATTTATAAAAGAACAGCAAAGAAGAAGAGGTTTTATTTAATCTAGATGAACATTTAAAAAATACTGACAATATGTAAATTGTGTGTAGGAAATTTTAAGCAACAGAATATATAAGACATATATTTAAATAAATTTTTGACGAAAGTGAAGCCGGTAGAGAAGTAAATTTTAACAGCTATTAAAAATTACGGACTCTGATTTCTGATTTTTGATTTGTATGCAAGGCCATAGAATTTGCTTGTTGCCATTCATAGAAGTAGTATTAAAAATTGTTTTAAAAAATGTATTAATGACGGTTAAAGTCAAAAACTGTTTCGTTTGGTTATTTTTCGTTGGCAGTATTATGTAAAGAAAGTTCAACATAGCACGTTGGGCCTACGAATTCAAATTTACTCAGAGCCTTGTGAACATATAACGCAACCGTTCAACACGATAATTTTTTATCATTATTGTATATTACAAGCATTAATACCATGCATTTTTTTGCACAGTTATAGGAAGGAGATATCCAGCCCCGATGGCCCGTGACAAAAGTCTCGATCCCTCTGGACGACCTTGAACCTAGGTCTTCATCATTATGGTGCGTAAGTATTTAAATTTTCGTTGTATTCGTGATATTTTTTACAGCCACACTACTGTTTTCATTTTACCATCAAAAATTAAAAAAAGGACTTTGACTGTAAAAATGTTTGTTGTCTTAGTTCATACGATTTGCGACAATTTGCATGACACATGTGTTTTCAGCATAAACCATTTTGGTATAAGTGCACCTCACCAAAACTTTAGTTTATTGCTTAAATTCAGTTCGAAATACCTCAGCAGCAGCTCATATCCTAACAGCAAGGACCAAACTTTGCTCCAACGTCAGCGCACTACACACTTTAACATCCTGGCAATTCAATTATATGTGCCGTGCAACATTTTCACTAATGATGATTACGTAGATCACCTTTATGGTATTCCGTATACCCGCATCGCATCTACGCGAGATAATCCCCCTCATCCCCATTGGTTTTATTGCATAATTCAACCTGTACGGTGGCGCCCTCTCTGCGGTAAACCGTGTGTCGCTCTCAATTAGGTTTAACGCACGCTGTATACGATTATGTCAAAAAAACACCGTCCATGTTTCCGCGTCAAAGGTTATACATGACAGGCATACCAACGCAATGAGCTTTACGCAAAAGTTCATTATTTTTAGCGCACGTTCGCAAAACCACAGGTAGTAATGCTGCTGTTGCGCCCTCTGTTGAAGTGAAGGGTGACCAGAGCGACAGAGTAAACAGTCCTGATTATTTGTTCGCGTTGTGGTTGTGGATTTTGTTGGACACCGAAATGAATTGTGTTATACAGATAGAAAAGATTGTTTGGTTCTAAGAAATATATTCTTTTGGATCAAAATATATTTCTTTGACGTCAACAATATTTACTTCTTTGAATACTCTAGTTTATTTGCTTGTAGAGATTAATTTATTTGGAATATTTATGTCAAATAAATATATTTGGATACAAACAAAATTACAATTCTTTAGAAAGTTCTTGTTCTTCGAAGCAACTAATCAGTCACCGCCAAACACTTCCAAATAGCCAAAATGTTCACTATGATTTATTCTATCGAATAGACCTAAAGAGAATGCTTGGGCGAAATAAACAAGTCCAAAACAGTGCTTTTTTCGCTCGCTCATGCAACGCGTTTCTACTCAGTTTCTACCGATATCAGTCGTAAACATTCGCCAACTTCGAAATTTGCATTCAAATCGTTGTTGAGGTACGCCGAAGTAATAAATATGAATATCAATATCAAAAAGATAACTAATATTAAAAAAAATCCACAAGTATGTAACTGGTGAAAATTTAGAATTTTACTACCACGTGACTTCCGAACCGACTACCACCGTAGAAGAGGAAATTTAATACTATTATGTATATAATCGTCAAACTCTATATCATACTCTATCATATCGCCATATATTATAGGCTTAGTCAAAATTACCGGAACACCTAAATAATTTTCCAACTGTAAACAATTTCAAAAAATTTTTCAAGTAAAAGTTGTTTTGTTTTAAACAATCTATCGTTTAAATATATTTTTATTATACAGGGTGTTCATTTTATTCTGGATATCTCGTAACCTTCCCTTTTTCAAATAGAACAGCCTGTATAACTTTACATTTTTTAATTCTAAGATTAATTCTAAGAATCTTTTATATGATTTTTTATAAATTGCCTTATTTTTTTTAAGATCAATTAATCAAAAATAGACAAAATTACCGAAAACCTAAATATAATTCTCCAACTGAAAAAAAAATTTGTGTTTAAACAATGTATCGTTTATTCTGGAAATTTGGTCACATTTTTTAATTCTAGGATTAATTCTTTTTTAGAAATCATTTTTTTTTAATACAATATTGTCATTTTATAGTTATAAGCAATTAATCAAAATTCCCGGACTTCAAATTAAGAATATTTTCCCGTATACATACACATTTATCATACACATTTATTTAATTTGCCAGCGTGAATATTTAATTTATTATGCTATTTCATAGTTTAGTTATTTTTTCTTGATTTTTTTTAATTTTTTTATCCGTTAATGTTCGGTTAATTGCTCATAACTCAAAGATGATGCATTTTATAAACTCTTAGAGTTAAATTTTTTTAAATATAGAGGGTGTTCTGTTAGAAAAAGAAAAGGTTACCAAATTTTCAGAATAAAATGAACATCCATATATTGAAAATATCGTGGGCTTAAAGGTAAAAGTCACTAACTAACATTTTGTTACATTTTCTTGAAACACGAATTAATTGTGGTCAAATGCTTCTAAATGCGCATCTTGTACAAGGAGGCGATCAATAAGTGTTCAAAGTACTCGAAAATGCATTAATTATCCAGAAAATATCATTAGATTTGTTGGTAATACATCTTAAAGTCAGTTTTTCGTAATTATTTTAGATGTTAGTTAGTGACTTTTACCTTTAACCCGACGATATATAGCTTGTTTAAAACAAAAAAACTTTTGTTTGAATTTTTCTTTGTAATTCTTTACGGTTAAAGAATTACTAAGGTGTCCGGTAATTCTGACTAATCATGTATAATCCGCCATTTTGAATTTATTTAAAAAATCTGACATGACATTTTTAATTATCAATCTTCAAATATTACGGGAAATAAGTTTCATGCAAATCCTACATCATATATACCTACATCACAATGAAAATATTATTTAAATGCTTTAAATAAACAAGTATTGTTAAAAATGTAAGCTGTTTTTCCGTCGAGTTCAAAGACAGTACATGTCCATGATGATTGTTTTAATCATAGCTCTGCTTTTAATCAAATATAAATAAAATAGGTAGTACATTTAATTCTCTGTGAACTACTTTATGTTTTGTCTATGGGCACAAAATAGCTAACTGCTATACTTTTCAAGATATTGCACCAACAAAATTATTTTGTTAATTTTCTCAGAACTCACTTTTTGGACTTGTAGTGTTTTCGAACCGACCGATTTATTTGATAAATCAACAAATAAGTTTTTGTTTGCAAATCTTCATTTAAAAATTCTTTGGGTATCCGGTTTTGTTAAGTTAATAGCATCGTTAGATCTGGTGTCTATTTAGATAATATAATCCTTAATTAAAAAAAAAAAAACAAAGAATTTTAGTCCAACAACAGTACTAGAAGTATTAGCATTTTCAATTTAATTCGTTGCAGAAATAAAGAAATGTTAAGTTGTTTTAATACCCAGTATATTAGTCGTTAAACTGAGATTGATATTTTATAAATAAGTCAACGCTTAAAAATTCCGAGAGTATCAAAATGTTATTTCGATTCGAAACATCGTATATGTACAAAACACGTTTCAAATTCTCGAAGCGGACCGGCCGGCTGGACAAAAACGTGTTCTATTATGGCTGTAAAATAACTACGCCGTATGTTGCTCGAATATTTGACGAAAACATACTCATACCGTCAATGCTCCACAGAAAAATACATTTTTCTTCGTCGAAAGAAATTGTTTTCGAGGCATAGTACGAGATGTCTTTTATATTTCAATTTCGACAAGGAAATAATATCCTTGTACGAAGTATGCACATGTTTGTTTTTGATGCATTACTAACGCGTTTCGGAAAATATAATAATATGAAATGAATAAGGTATTTATTGTTGACGCCAAAAACACTATACATACCTACATCACAATAAAATTATTATTTAAATGCTTTAAATAAACAAATATTATTAAAAATGTACGCTGTTTTTCCGTGGAGTTCAAAAACAGTACATGTCCATGATGATTGTTTTAATCATAGCTCTGCTTTTAATGCAAATATAAATAAAATATGTCATACATTTAATTCTCTGTGAACTACTTTATATTTTGTCACAAAAAGGTGAAGTATTTCACGATTCATATACTCAAAATGATAATCCGTAATGTTGAATAAAGACTTTTTTAACCCTAGCAAGTGATCAAGTAGAATCGTCCAGTAGCTGTATATTCCTAGAATAGGTATTATAACCATAAAATTTACTATAGCTTTGTGGATTTCGAATATAATTTATCGACAACGTAACTCTAGCGACGTGAAATCGCTTCATTGCTGAGATATAATTGCACAAAGGTAATATTCAAAATTGGCGTTGTTTCAAGCGGTATTATCTAGAACTAACTAAATTATGCACACACACACACACACACACACACACATACTGTACTATGAAACTATACTACCCCGGCTAGTAGTACATACATAATTAGTTATTCTCCAGCTAGCTAGTAGTAATTTCCCTCTAATTTAGGGATACACCATCCCCTATGACACTGAATCGACATTTAAATGTTGACTCTGAACTATGCCGGATATAGTTTGTAACTTTATGAAATTCTAATAACAACGTGGGCATAATTTTTCTTTAAATGATCAGAAAAAAAAAACAATTATCAATAATATCAAAAGAATATGAACGTGGTTTAAGTTAACAAAGACAATTTTGATTTGTAAGTTGTGTTCGGTGGTTACAAGGCTTGATAATTGTTCGCAAGAATCCAGGCATAAATGATATAAATGATTCTATTCATCGTGGTATACACGTATTATGTCGTAAATGATATGAAGGTTCACTAAACGCTTTTATACGTGTGCTTGATTACGTTATTATGCGCGATAAATGTTAAAATTTTATTAAACGTAACAGATAACAGCCAATAACCTATACATAACAAGGCCAACGATAAATAATTAATGTGTTTTGGATGTACATAATTCATGCAACGTTGGTGGTATCGATTTCAATTTAGTGAACATTATTGTAAATTCTATTAATATTAGTAATCAGTGCTGGATTAAAATTTGATATGTAGAATAATATTTTTGTTCAATCCTACCACTGTAAGCTATAAGTTCCATATTTTTTACTGATACAAAACTTTGCACAAACAATAAACGTCAGTACACACAGAAAAGTGATCTCTCGAACGAAGAGAGAATTACTTGGCTGAAGTAGTTGGTAGGTTCGTATATACGCGAGAGATTATTGAATTCAACCAAGAAATTTTATTTCTTGGAATAATTACTAGATTTAAGAAAGTGGTTACTCTGGTGAAGTAAGTAAACAGTCTTCAATGAAGTGTATGTTTTTATTCCCGGTAAATATTTTTAGCTACTTAATGTAAGAATTTCAAACATTTCGCACAAATACGTTTTCTACTGGTAATTAACAAGATAGGTATGTTATATTTACTTACTCGTTCTAAACTGTTGCGTGCGTTACATCAAACTATTCCGTGTTGAAACGTTTATTGTACACTATAAATCACAATACACATCCCCAATAAATCACAAGGCACATCCCCTACGGGTACTTCGTTGTTGTTTACGTACTAGGTTAGGCTCCTACGGCGCCAGCACCACGCGCGGGCGCGCGAGCCTTGACAAAATCACGGTGCGCATATTTATTCCAGAGAAAGGGATTACTTGAAAGAAGTGAGAATCACTTCAGTTAAATAATTGGTGGGTTTTTATTCAGTAAACAATACTTACTTATATTAAATGTCTTATATTTTCTTGGATCAAGTAACTACGCACTTGGATGGATTTACTATTACTTCGTTGGAGAAATTAACATTTTTGGGACGAAAAATTCAATTACTTCTTTCAATACAATATTGATTCTTATAAAGAAAGAATTTATTTGTTGACAGCATTTATCTGAGAAATCATTTTACTTATATTGAGAATGTGGCATTTCTTGTATATGGGTCGTTCTTTTACAAATCGTACGGATTTCGTCAAAAAGAAAATTTCACTTTTTTAAATTACACCAAACATTTTTTATGGCATTTTCTCGGAATTTTAGTCGATAGTATCGAGAATTCATTAAAAAAAATTGTTTTCAGAGATATGAAGGCTTAAAGTTTGGATGATTTACGATTATTTGCCAAACCTTGCCATATTCAAAATTCAATATCTTTGGTTCTAGTAATCGTATCGGACTCATTTTTTTTTATTTTAAAGGTTGAAATATTTGCTAGATAACTGCGTACAATTATTATTTTAATTTGTGTATGTAAAAAAGATTAAAAACAATTGAGTTTTTTAAATAATTATTTCATAGTCGCCCCACAATGGATATAATCGAAAAAATATATATAATATCCGCCACACTTTTACCTACAAAATCCATTTTTGTCTAGGATGGAGTCTCTTATAGTTCAAAGGATATTAAATTTTATCTGACGTGAGTCAAGCAACATTTTTGCTTTTGCGTGTGTTTGCAAGCAAAGCACTGAAGAACATACACAAACTAATTCGCTGCTAGCGTCGCACACGATGATTAGCTGCGCACACACGATTTGTACGTGAAAATCGAGAGTCGTTTGTACATTTAAAATAATAATTACTAAAATACTAAAATAATTAAGATTTTCTAATGATAGTTGATGTAGTATGGGAATAAATATAAATGCATGCTTTAAGCAATTTTTGTGATTTTATTTTCATTGGCAAATATAATGAGGATTCAAGTACAATTCGGAACCGATGTAAGAAAAAACATATAAATCGTGCATTTATAGAGCTTTTTAATACATGATTTTCTATTCACTAAACAAACTCATAAATAAACGATCGACGAAAAATATATACTTCCGTCGATCGTTTATTTATAAGCATATTTACTAAATAGAAAATCATTTATTAAAAAGCTCTGCAAATGCACGATTTCTATTAATGCATGATTTGTTATAGCCAATCAAACGACTTACATAAATGGTCATATAATCTCAAACGACATCGACGAATAAAATCTATGTAGACGCCGCCAGAAGAATACGATCGACAAAAAAATTTGTAACCAACTCGAATATTAAACGGCGGTTAATGTTCTCGACAATTATCGCACTCGCTAATCGCTCGTGCGTTAAATAGTCTCGACCAATAATCGCTCGTTTTAATATACTTGTTGGTTAAATAACTATATACAAACCTCATTCAATTGGATATCTGTTTTATCTTTCTTGATTTTAGATAATTTAAACCGGCATGACTTACAAATTCTTTGTTGAAGTGACCAAGATGTTATAGGTATATTTAATGCAAATAATTGGTATTTTATTACTTTTCTGAGAGCCTCATTCTTTTTATATTTTGATGTGGAGACAAATTGAATAGATTGAAACATCTGTCATTTAGAACGTTTGATACGGTTAGAAAACTTCGGTATTTTTTAAAGGCGTTTAATAAATAAATATTTTTAGCACGTAATAAATAAGCACTTCCACTTACTCCGTTCTTAAAAAACAAACTGCACTAGCATGTTGAACCAGCCTGCTGTCTGCGAGACGTTCAAGAACGTCGCGTACACGCCTGAAGTAGTCGCTTGCTGCGTTTTTTTTATCGAGTTTCGACACGCCGCGCGTGAGTCAGTTTAGATAAAATTTAATATCTTTTGAACTATAAGAGACTCCATCCTAGGAAAAAATGGGTTTTGTAGGTAAAAGTGTAGCGGATATTATGTATATTTTTGCGATTATATCCATTGTGGGGGCGACTATGTAATAATTATTTAAAAAATTCAATTGTTTTTAATTTTTTTACATATGTAAATTAAAATAATGATTGTACGCAGTTATGTAGCAAATATTTCAACCTTCAAAATAAAACAAAAATGGGTCCGATACGATTACTAGAACCAAAGATATTGAATTTTGAATATGGCAAGGTTTGGCAAATTATCGTAAATAATCCAAACTTAAAAATTTCATATCTCTGAAAATAAATTTTCTTCGACTAAATCCTGATACAGGTATATCCTTATTTAGTGCATACAACTTATAAAAAAAGTTTAAGCGAAATCTAAAATGTGACGTCATAAAAGGTGTACGATTTGTAAAAGAATGACCCATATACTTAACTTTCTACATCCAAGTAAATATGCATTTGAATCTAGTAAATAAATTCAAGAAATTATGTTTTCTCGTTCCAAATAATCACTTTTCTGTAGCGGTTCCCGTATAGCAGCGGTTGCGTAGCGTTCACCAGGACGTCTATATACACGTACTCGGTTAGAGCTTTCGAAAAAAGTGCTCCCCTAATTTTTTTGAGCAGTGTATTCTATAGCTAATTCAACTTTTATAACCTATTAAATTATTGAATCATTGAAGCGTTTAAGAAACGTGTATTTCGATTTCCTGAGGCTCAGTTAACCCAAAATCAACAAATCTATTCGGGCAAATCACCTGTTATAAACTTTCAAACTGCAAACTCGCTCTTTACTGCGAATTTGCTCGCCCCGTAATAGACTGCGGTGCTGACGCAACCAACCTCGAGCCGAAATTGAATAAACCAGTTATCAATATTTAACGTTCGCGTCCGGCATCCGCTAGATGGCGCCCGGATCGACAGGAACCGCAAACCTGCCGCCTACGTTTCGCCCAAACTTTCTGCCCGCGCCCAGGGCGCCACAAGTTTGCATAGTTGGAGATATAGTTTGCGATTTGCCTATTTATGCGTTTGGCAGGTGACCCTTATTTTGAAGGACCGACAACGGTCCGCAATGAATAACACTGAATATTATTTCGCAACGCCTGAATATTCATTTATACGCCATGTAGGAACGCCGGTAAACTGTGTTAGTTACCACATCAAATAGAACAAGGTAAATACGCGGCCATTTCCGTGAGTGCACGTTTTCGCTGCTGTACTGACTATACAGTGCTTCCCAAAAGTAACGGATAAATTCAATAAAACCTTAAATAAAAATATTTCAGAAAAATGCTCTGACACGTCGATTTTTATTTTTAAATTACTATCCTGACATACACTTTTCAGCCCCCCACCCCTTCGCCCCTAAGGGGTGGCAACCCCAACTTTAAAAATTCAAATAGCAAAGTACCCCTTGCGATACCTCAATTGATAGATTTTTTTATTCTGAATACAACGAAAAAAAGATTATCAAAATCAGTTGATAAATAACCGCGATATTTACCAAAATATATTCAAAGAAGAACGTCAATATTCGAGTAAGCGCTGTTGAAGCGGGCATAGCAATATCGTTCAAACAATTGCAGCTTGTTTTTACTTATGTCAAACACAATTCAGATTTTTCGTCATTGAAGAAATAGTAGCAAAATAATATTTACAGAATCCGAAAGAATCGAAGTTTTAATTATTGGGTTTGGAGATAGAAGCCGGACGCATGACGAAGTTCGTGTTTTGTTCAATGAAACGCACCCGGACCGTCCGCCAATATCGGAATCTACAGTAAGTCGAATCGAAAACAAATTTCGCGATCTCTGTCATGTACGGGATAAGCCTAAGGCAGGACGTCCATTGGCCTTAATTGAAAACCGACAATTGGATGCTATTTTAATGGTGCAAGAAAATCATTCAACCCTTGCGGAGGTCGCTTCACAAGTTAGTGCGTCAAAAAGCACAGTGTCCAGATTATTTCGAAAACACAAATTTCACCCGTATGAAGTGCACTTGGTACAAAAATTGTCCGATGATGACTTTGATCGACGAGTGCAGTTTTGTGAGACAATGATGGAACTCTCTAATGAAAATCCTTGCTTAATTAGAAACACCGTTTTTTTCTGTTGAGGCAACATTTTGTCTGAATGGCACCGCCAATAAACAAAATTGCCGTTACTGGGCTCGTCAAAATCCGCATTGGATGGTGGAAGCGAACACACAATATCCTCAAAACCTTAATGTGTGGGCTGGTGTGGTGAGTTCTAGAATTATTGGACCAAATTTTTCGACGGAACACTAAATGGTGAACGTTATCTGAACTTTCTACGAAATGAACTACTACCTACTTTAGCGGTGTTGTTTCCCAACGCAGAAGATCCTGATAGACACAAGGACAGAATTTGGTTACAGCAAGACGGTGCGCCTCCACATTATGCGCGACCAGTTCGAGAATACCTCGATCAAGTATTTCCTAATCCAAATATTTTCAAATTTCCTAATGGATTGGTAGATGAAGGCTTATTGAATGGCCAGCAAGGTCGCCAGATTTAACCCCACTAGATTATTTTCTTTGGGGCTATTTAAAAAGTAAAGTTTATTTTAATAGACCTGTAAATATTGAGGCGTTAAAGGAAAGAATTCCTGCAGTAATTCACTTAATGACTGGAATGTTCGAAAACTCGAAATAAAATGTTAGAAAATGTTCAACAAGCGTTTGGGGATAGATTAGGGCATTGTCTCGTCGTTAACGCGCAGCACTTTGACAATTAATTAAGGATTAGTTAATTAAATTTTGTTATTCCTCAATTTCGTGTATTTTGATAAATATCGCCGTTATTTATCAACCGATTTCGATAATTTTTTTTTCTTTGTATTCAGATTAAAAAAGTCTATCAATTGAGGTATCGCAAGGGGTACTTTGCTATTTGAATTTTTAAAGTTGTGGTTACCACCCCTTAGGGGTGAAGGGGTGGGGGGCTGAAAAGTGTATATCAGGATAGTAAGTTAAAAGTAAAAATCGACGTGTCGGAGCATTTTTCTCAAATATTTTTATTTAAGATTTTATAGAATTTATCCGTTACCTTTGGGAAGCACTGTATATTATTTGATGACGATGGGAATATTGTCAGAGTTGCCCCATTTGTATACAGGGTGTCTCACGCTAGAAACAAAGTACATTAATGGTTTGTATTTAGATATTTACGCCAACTTGTGTCGGACCGGATTATTAGATTATTACACATGCCAACAAAAAAAAATACCGGACAAATGACAACTGGTTCGGATAGGATTTTTTCCCAGGAATCCGAATCTGAACATAGAAATGGTGAATTGGCTCTAGTCTTCTCGAAAAACAGTGTTAAAGGCGCGAAACAACGCGCTTTTGGCTACTTTTGTACATATTCAAACCAGTAACGTTATTTAGTAGATGTTTTATGTAGGATCAAATAAAACTTTGAACCTTCTCCTGTAAGACCATATAGCAAAATATCTGATGGCATATACTTTCAACATTTTACACCACTTTTGTATTAAAATAAACTATGTACATCATAACGTTATTGTTTTGCATGTGTCAAAAACTAGCAAAAAATACGTTTTTTCCACCTATAACACTGTTTTTCGTGAAAACAAGAACCAAAACGCCATTTCTGTGTCCAGATTCGGATTTCTGGGCAAAAATTCTATCGATATCAGTTGTCAGTTTTCTACCAGTGCAATGTATAAATAAAGGAAGACGCAATACGCTCCGTCCGGTGATGCAATGGGCCCGCGCTCCTACAAAAAAGAGAGGTGTAAAATGTTCAAAGTTTATGCCATCTGATTTCTCGCTATATGGTATTAAAGAAGATTCAAAGTTTTATTTGATCCTATATACAGTCAGCGCGTAAAGTATGGAAACACGACAAAATCTCAAGAACGGTTTAGTATTTTTGAAAATCCTCGAACACGTCGATTTATAATTATCAAAATACACCTTCTGATATCAAATTAATTTTTTACCTTCAATTGTTTTTAACAGCTGACGTAATCGACAGTTTTTTTAAATGACAACCCTATATTTTTTTATTGAATTTGACAGATCTTTTAATTGTCTTAATTATAGCATAATATTTTTATAGCCTTACATCAGAATATTTTCGAGAAAAAGACAATTGAAGGTTATGAAATAAAAGTGACAAATCCTCCGGAACGGCTCTACCGAATTTAACGAAATTTTGGAATTAAGTATTTTGCAACCATGTGAAGTCACTGGCGCTATTATCGTTGATGCAACGTTTATAATTTCTGAGATATAACCTCAAACTTTAGAATTTGAAATAGAACACCCTGTATATTTTGACATTTTCTGTAACAGTCCATTGCCTATTCAATGTTACTACGCTTGCTACGTATTATATCAAAAACATCTAGAAACTAACAAAAACTTAGGTCTAAAAATTGACACAGAAGAATTGATAACAAAAAATAACAGCAACAAAAAATATACCGATCAAACTTAAAACAATGTGGTCAAATGTAGCAAAAAAAAAACGTACTTTTATACCTTTAAGACTATTTTTCGAGAAAACTAGAGCCAATTCAGTGTTCAGATTCGGATACCAGGGAAAAAAATTTGTCATTTGTCAGGCAATTTGAAGTCGGTCAAATTTTGTTGGCTAGTGTAATCGTTTTCGGGCGAAATATATAAATATATATCCCAGTTGTTAAATTTCCAAATTTTTGTTTGTTTTTAAATTGTTGCTTTAATACCACGTTAATATTTTAGTTAAGTTTTCATTCAATATTATTTGGTATTCAACAAATTTCCGTTTTTCTTTGCAAATCTTTATTTAAAAATCTTGCGGTAACATGGGGTGATTTTTGGCGTTGTTAAGTTATTTAGATGTGGGGCCTATAATATAATCCTTAATTAAAAAAGTATTATTTGATTTGTTGAAGAAATCAAAAATAAATTCTGTTGAAAACTTGTTTTATACTAAGTATATTCAGGCCAATTCTGTAACGCAGTTGCTTCGTAGCAAGTTGTTAAATTTCTTAGCAACGTTGTTAAAATATATAAGGTATTCTGTAACATATCCAGTGGTTATATAGTTTGCCACCAGTTGAGTGGCGAACTGAGTGACTACGAACTACGTAGCAATCCATAGGGAGAGGGAAAGGTAGCCAAACACTCATCAAGTCTTTAACTTTAACTGCTTCAACTGCGTTACAGAATTGGCCTGATTATCCTATTAGTCTTAGCAAATTCGACTGTGAGATTGATATTTTATAAATAAGTCAACACTTGAAAATACCTGAAGTATAAAAATATTAAATCGATTCAAAACAGCACACATGTAGATTTGCAAAACACGTATTAAGTTCTCGAACAGCTGCGGCCGGCTGGACAAAAAAACGTGTTGTTTTATGGCTACGCCGAATGTTGCTGGAATATTTGAATAAAACAAATCGATACCGTCGATGATCCCCAGAAAAATACATTTTTCTAGTTGAAAGAAATTGTTATCGGGCCAGTACAAGATTCTTTTTAATAAAACATCCATCTATAATCCCACATTTGGACCCTTAAACCTTCTCTCATACATAATAAACCGCGAACAAACGCTCCCAGTTCAACAGTCCGCAATAATTTAACCAAAAATTCCCAGCACTCAGATTCAAATCTCCCAATTCGCCGAGAAACTTTCCACCGTTTAACTGCAACTATATATTTTTCCGGATGATCGACTTTCCACCGCACCGTCTACGAGCCGATTCTAGCGCTTGAAATGGTCGATTCTAACCGTTCAAACAATTCCAATAAAATACAGCTTTCTAATGTACTTACGTCGACGGTTATGTGTGGTATCGGGAACACCTTCGACGGTGGCGACTCCTTCGGCACGTAGCGATAAAACTCGACATCGTCCATGTACCACTTGATAGTGTACAGGGCGACTCGTTCCAAGTCGTACTCGCAAGCTAACGTCACTGTGTCGCCGATTCTTACGGCTTCCGGTACCTTGATGTACATGTCCTTCAGGGCGGCAACGTCTGAAACAAGAGAGCAATTGTGAATGCTTAGAAGTTTTGGTGGATTTGAAGAAGTGAAGTCGTACGATTGGTTGGAGGTTGGAAAAGTTGTAATGTGGAGGGTTGGGGTAGGAAATGGGATGGAAGAAGTCAGGTAAATGTCGGGAAGGACTTTTGATGTGGAGACTGTGTGGGGGAATTGTATGATCGAAATTGTGGTGGGAATTGTAAGGAGAAGATGATTAAATGTTGGGTGATGCTTAAGAGGAATCACTAGAGGTAGTAGCGTACTACAAAACAACACTACATAAAACCAAACATCCTGAGCTTAATTGTGTGTTAATAATCACGTGTAATACATTAAATTATAGATAAAGGTGTATTACACCGGGTACGAATGCCACTTTTTTTCATTTGCGTTGTTGTTTTGTTTTTTACCCTTACTAAAGAAGCCAATAATTGGTAATTTTTGTTATTTTTTTTTCCAAATCCGAACCAAACATCAAAAAAGCAATATTACAACATTTTGTATTGAGCCTTCATGAACTTGTGTAAAAAAATGACAACAAAATATGAATGTTGTAATGATTTAACCGTTGGTTTTTTGAAGATGTGAATGAGACGAGAATAACGTATTTTATAGTCGTACGGTGCAGCCATCTGTTGGATAAACACCACATCATTTTCTTCGACCAATCAAATTCAAATGGTACAGTCTGAAGCAGTAGCATGAATACGTAGCCAGGGGAATCACAAATATTGAGCAATTTCGGCCTAACAAAAATATTGATCGCATGTTGACACCGGAGGTGTAGCGGCGCCGCGCCCGGCAAACGAAAGACATACGAAAAATAAATTTTACCGAGCTGGTGCTACGTAGATAGCAACGACTCGCTTACAAATTAGCATGACAGCATGTTCTTGCGGAAGTGTATGTGATCAACATGAATTGCTGAATTTCGACCAAAATAGGCTAGAAACCGAATACGAGAAATAATTTTTTGCCGTCCTGATGGACTCTACGCAGACAGCAAAGAGCGAGTTATAAATTAGGAGCGCATGTTCCCGCGAGGGTTTATAGTGCAGTCCCCGTACGACACACGGAACGAAGAATAATCAACAACCGCAATACCTACTTACAATGTTACAACTACTAAATAATTAATAGGAGCTAAATAAATTATTACTAAGGAAATACAAGTAATTTAATTTACCATACAGTTTAGTAACTACCCAGCTAAAAAGTTTGTTTCCCTAGACGTGCTTGTTCTCCAGAATTCTTAACAATATACCAAACAATGCGAAATTGTTTCGGAGTCAGCGCTCGAACATAATCGAGAATTCATAAATTTCAATCAAAACCAACGCGCACCGTTGCGGAACTTGTGGCAAGTTGCGCATAGTCCGAGGAAATTAAAAATTCTTGCAGTCAATCTCCATTACTACTTCCAACTATGCGCTCTACCTATACGCAAGAAACTTCGTTCGCAGTCCCTAAAACTTAAGAACTTGAGAAAAGTCTCGCTTATAACATAGTCTCTGGGACATTATAAATTCCCCTAGTTTTACCCGGACGCGCCCCCATGGGAACCGCAGGGTCGGGGCTAACGTTTATAAGATTTTTTCGTATTTTGCGTCACGCGCTCCCTTAATAGTCTTTAAGGGATTTCGGTTTATGTGTTACGGCCTACGGAATCAACTTCGGTCACGTTCAATAACTGATCCATTATGTATTTTATTGGGCGACGATTTTTGTACGCAACTTTCAATTTTATTTGTTCGTCGTAGGACTCACATATAATAAGCTTATTGCAAGCGTATCTGTGAGGATATAATCCCTACCATGATACACACCGATGATTATGACTGGATAACGACTACATTATTCAAACGAACTGTCATAGTTATACGAAAATACTGTCTACTAAAGGTATCGGGACGAAACTTCATATTTAGAAGTTTCATAACCAAACTTAGAGCTGAAAAGCTTTCTGTTGAAAATGGTCCAAAGGAACTGGAGGTTTAGTCTTAGCATTTTTGAAATATTTTGCAAATAAGACGCCATTTCTGGAATATCGTCGAAATAGTTAAATAATAAATTAAAGATGAGGAAATTCTGAATAATTTATCACTATGACATTTTTTGGTACAATCAATAGTTTAGCTGCATGAGCAAATTCTATTTCTACGAGATCGGTCGTACTGCATGAAAACTAGTAGCCAGGATTTGTCAGATTTTTTGATTCTCATAACAGTAGGTAGTCTTGGTGTCAAACGCTAATGTTTTGACAATAACTTCTGTCAATATAAGCTGCGTTCGCATATTGCATTACACTTTTAACCATGGTTCGGAAACATTCACTCCCGTTCGTACGCGAACGTTTCAATATTCTCTGATGAGTTCTCGTTCGCGAACGAGAAGCATAAAACAAGTCCAGACCGTTCGCGTTCGCGTGTGTTAGGTAGACAAAATTGCCGCTGTTGTTCGTACATGTGTGTATTGGTGAATCACACAGCATGCGTTCATATATGTACCTATAAGTTGCATCGATACGTTCGCGAACGTTCACTGCTGTCGTTCGCGTTCATAGGTGAATGTAAGTGCTGCGTCAAACATTCGCGGAAATTTGGTGTGGTTCTATTCTATCTTCTATGCGTTTCGGATTTAGAAAGAAACTTGCGGGAGATTATCAGAAATTGTTCAGAATTCCCCAAGGATCACATCCACAACCAGTATTTTTTCACAGCCTCCACCCCCCCCCCCCTGCAGTACCCTAAAAATCAGGCAAAATTTTCCCCAAATTTACAATTTTACAAAGTTACGTGATTTATTATTATTGACTTATTGACATGCCTTTTGTCATTTATTAACTAATTAGAAATTGTTTAACAAATACTATTTGTTTAAACAATTATATACAATGTTGCGGACATATTTTTTAAAGGAAATGATTATTAGGTTATTGGCT
Organism: Aphodius sticticus; assembly: GCA_963966075.1. NCBI lineage: Eukaryota > Metazoa > Arthropoda > Insecta > Coleoptera > Scarabaeidae > Aphodius > Aphodius sticticus. The sequence goes on from OZ014507.1 coordinate 2,453,000, forward strand.
TTTTTTGTCATTTACAATTTGCCACTTGCTTACAAAAATATACAATAGTACGGACAAGTTTTCTTTTTTTGGAGAAGTTATTATTAGATTCTTTGTTTATCTTTGTCGTTAATTAACTTCTTTGCAATTGGTTGCGTTTACACAGTGCTCTCCCATCTGAGCTACTGAGGCACAGATGGGAGAGCATTGTGCTACAAACGCAAAGGTTCCTGGTTCGATTTCAGGTTGTGGCTGTAATATTTGACTTATTTAAAAAATTGCATCCCGCCTGGATATCACCATCTTAGATTCATTGAATATTTCATCATTACGGTAGTATGTCCGTATGATACGGTATGTCCGTATATTCATTTCTAGTTAATTTAATTTTTGTTTAATTGTTTAAACAATTACCATTTGTTTAAACAATAATATACGATGTTACGAACATATTTTTCCATTTTTTGCAAAAGTTATCAAATTATTATTTTCTTTAGTCATTTATTAACTAATTAGCAATTCTTTAAACAATTACCATTTGTTTCAAACAAAAATGTTTGATGTTACGCACATATTTTTCTAATTGTGTACAAATTATTAGATTATTGGCTTTTTTGTCATTTATTAACTAATTTGCGATTGTTTAAACAAATACTATTTATTTAAACAAATGTATACATTGTAATGGACATAATTTTCTACAGTTGCATAAATTATTACTAGATTATTGGCATTTTTGTAACATTTATTAACTAATTTGTAATTGTTTAAACAAATACTATTTGTTTAAACAAATACTATTTGATTAAACAAATATATACATTATTACGGATATATTTTTTATATTTATTGCAGAAACTATTATTATATTATTGAGTTTTTGTCATTTATTAACGAATTTGCAATTATTTAAACAATTACCATTTGTTTAAACAAAAATTTACAATGTTTTTGTTTTTCTCTTTGTAGAAATTATTATTGTTACATTGTTGGCATGTTTTTTGTAATTTGTTACTTAATGTGCAATTGTTTGAACAAATAAATTTGTATAAACAATAATATACAATGTTAGTACGTATTTCTTGGCAAAAATTAATGTAGGATTTCTGGTCTCTAATTTTGGAGGTTTTACGCTATCGGTCAAACCAATAATGCGTGGTTGCAACACTAATTATTATTATTTTGACTATTGCAAATCAGTTAATTAATGACTAACAATGCCAACAATCTAATAATAATTTCTCAAAAGAAATATATGTCCGTAGTATTGTATATTTTTGTAAACAAATGGTATTTGTTTGAACAACTGCAAATTAGTTAATAAATGACAAAAAAACCAATAATCTAATAATTTCTGCACAATTAGAAAAATATGTGCGTAACATCAAATATTTTTGTTTAAACAAATGGCCATTGTTTAAACAATTGCTAATTAGTTAATAAGTGACAAAAACACAAGAATTTAATAATTTTTCCAAAAAATGGAAAAATATGTTCGTAACATCGTATATTTTTGTTTAAACAAAAAGTAATTGTTTAAACAATTTTAAATTAGTTTATAAATGACAAACAACATGTCAATAATCCAATAATAGTAATTTCTGCAAAAAAGAATTATGAAATGACGTAACTTTGTAAAACTGTCAATTTGGGGAAAATTTTGCCTGATTTGTAGGGTACTGCAGGGGAGGGTGGGGGCTGTGAAAAAAAAATAGTGGTTGTGGATTTGATCCTTGGGGAGTTGTGAACAATTTCTGACAATCTCCCGTAACTTTTTTTTATAAATCGGAAACGCATGGAAGATAGAATAAAACCACACCATCTTTCCGCGAATGGTTGACACAGCACTTACATTCACATATGAACGCGAACGACAGCAGTGACCGTTCGCGAACGTATCGATGCAACTGATGGCTACATATAAGAACGCACGCTGTGTGACTCACCAATACACACGCGTACGAACAACAGCAGGAATTTTTGCTACCTAACATACGCGAACGCGAACGTTCTGGACTTGTTTTATGCTTCTCGTTCGCGAACGAGAACGCATCAGAAAATATTGAAACGTTCACGTTCACGTGTAAAATCATAAATGTACGTACGCGAACGTTCATAAATGAATATTTCCGAACCCTGCTTTTAACACCCAATAACACGTAAGTGTCACTTGGACGGTGTACCTGGTGTCAACGGAGTACAATATCCGAACGCAGCTTTAATCGACATATCTGTCTAGTTCTAGTAGTTTTATTTTAATGCAGACATGGCCGATCTCGATCAAATAGAGTCTCATGCAGCTAAACTATTAATTTTATATATAGTATGATACAGTCATGTGCCTGGCCACATCAGATTTTTTAAAGAACTATTTAACACAATAACTTTAAACTAAAACAATAACAGAAAATAACACTAACAAAATTTTAAATAGGCGCAAAGCTACAAAAAATATTGCAGATGACCTCCCTCAGACGATATTCAATCGTCAATTTTTAAGTAAAACTTAAAACACCCCGGTATCTTAGAAAACGAAGCATTTGCGGACATACGTTTATATAGCAAACTGTCATTATTTTTTCATGGAGAATCACCCCCTGAAGTTTGTCGCACTTATTACCCTGTATATCCGAAATTATATGCTCGACAAATAACATACTATTACTTCAACGGTGTTTTTCACCTTATTTTCCTTACTTTTTTCGGGCTGTTTCTTTGTCGCGATATGCACGATGGAAATTTGTTTTCTGCGGTGGAAAACGGTGAGATGCAGACTTTTTTTAAAGCGAGCTAAGCTCATTTCTCCGGGGTATTTGTTCGGCCCTCGTTTTTTTGCCCTGTTTTACATGTTGCTTATGTTGGGACGTTCTTTTTCTGTGTTTGGATTTTTTGCCTTCATAAGGTGTTTATGTAATTTTCGGTACGTAATTTCCTCCAATGTTCTTGTATAAATTTCATCTTTCTGACGTTATTGAAATACGGTAGGGATGTTTTTCAATTCCACCGTACTTTAGATTGTTTTTATTTTTACTTTATCATACGCAGTATGTAAAGTATTGTAATCATGCCAAAAAAAATTTTTGAGATTTTAGCGGAAATATGTCTTTTTGGGTCCCCTGAACATTTTTGACCAAGGTACAAAAAAATGTCTGTGTGTGTGTGTGTGTATGTGTGTGTGTGTGTACCCGTTTTTGTGGAGACGATTCCGCAGAAACTACTAATGGTATCGGGACGAAACTTCATATTTAGAAGTTTTATAACCAAACTTAGAGCTGAAAAGCTTTCTGTTGAAAAGGGTCCAAAGGAACTGGTGGTTTACTCATAGCATTTTTCGAAGATTTTGCAAATGAGCCGCTATTTGTGTAATGTCGTCAAAATAGTTAAATAATAAATTAAAGGAGAGGAAATTTTCCATAATTTATGTATATGACATTTTTTGGTAGAATTTATAGTTTAGCCGCATGAGCAAATGCTATTTCATCGAGATCGGGCGTGCTGCTTTAAAACTAGTAGCCAGGATATGTCAGATTATTTTGATTCTAATGACAGTAGCTAGTGTCAAACGCTAATGTCTTGAAAATGCTACTGTCAATATAGGCTGCGTTCGGATATTGAACACCGTTACACTTTTTACACCCACTAACACGTAAGTGTCATTTGGACGGTGTACCCGGTGTCAACGCAGTACAATATCCGAACGCAGCTTTAATCGAGATATTTGTCTAGTTCTACTAGTTTTATTTTAATGCAGACATAGCCGATCTCGATCAAATAGAATCTCATGCAGCTAAACTATTAATTTTATATATAGTATGATAAAGTCATGTGCCTGGCCACATCAGATTTTTTTAGTTAAAATAAATATCCATGTATATGTATAAGTAGTATATTACGATTATTAATTAGAGCAAACAGTATCAATTATTCGCTGAGTTGAGATCCAAAATTAGAACTGTGATAGATTTATTGTACTTAAAAAAATCTTTTTTTTGTTGAACTCCCAAATACCTGCGGTGTTTTTTATGGGATTTTGCCAAAATTAGTGTCAAATACTAGCGTAAATTATTAAATATGTAGTTACAGAAGCTGTGTTACATGCTATTGCTTTTCCTATTATAAAATATGATGCTCTATCATGTTTTCAATACCCAGCACAGAATACGTTGTTTCTCTTACGTTGCTTTTGAAGTTTTTCTATAACTTGAAACTGCCAAGTCGTACGTAAACTATGCATAGATATTTTTGTGTAGAATAAACCCTTTTTCAATCTCACTGTCGATCTCCATTTTATCTTTTTCAAGGGGGTTATAGCTCTTTAAAAATTATCAATAAATAAGTTGATATAATTATATATTATAATTCTTTTTAAATTTTTTTTTTGAGCACTCAGTGTTTTTAATTTGTTTTTATTTAGTATTTATTAGCGGAACTTGAAAGAAAATAATGAATATTATTTGGAAAAATCTATTTGTGAATTCTGCCGTCTTCTTCATAAAAAAATGTCTAACAAATCACTGTAATTTATAAGCACCAACAATTGTGACGACTTATCTAACTCAAGAATTGATTTACAAACAAGTTTAGTATACTTTCACAGTTATTTGAACTACTATATATATATATATATATATATATATATATATATATATATATATATATATATATATATATATATACAGTGTGTCCACGAAAGTCCGCACCATATGGAAAAATTTTTTATTGCGTATTTCTCAGAAAATTTTATTCTTTATAAAAGTTGGCGGCTCGTATGAAACTAAAACTGCAACCGTCAAATATGGAAATTTCGGTGCCATATACCGAGCGATTCAGAATGTATGAATTTGTGATAAGAGTAAAGTACCTATATTTTCATTATTATCGATAAATTATATTTGGAAATATTCTTTAGAAATAAAAATTATATTCAAATATGAAGTCACAGCCACCTACCTTGAAAAAAAAATATTTTCGGTTTTTTCTTAATTATTACTCTTGTGACAAATATTAGTAAATGCCAGTTCTTTTTAATATATTTTTTAGAAATTTGAATACATTTGTTATATTTTTTGTTATTTTGGTATGATAACTAATGTTTATTTAGAACTAGCGCAAAATTACCCATTTTCTTGGTGCGAAGTTGATATTTCACCCTGTAGATATTAATATATCATACAATAGCTAATTCAGGAGTGTGACATACCTTTTATTCAGTTAATATTAATGACTGGGGATAGGTTTATAATAGTAGTTATCCATCTACAGCGAGCGGTTCTCCAGTAGTGGTACGCGTTTTATTTTCAGTGATAATATCTTAATAAACATAACTGAAACTTCAAACAGTTGCGTTTTGAATTAATTACTTTATGCAAAAATGCATCCTCTTATGTACAGCAGCACAAAACGCACCACCATCTTGCTGTAAGAATTTGACTAAAATTAAAATAACACCTAGTCTTTTGTTTTTTTTTTGTTATTTTACTTGATCTCCACCATTATTATTAACAAAAGGTCGTCTTTACGTTTGTAATTACCTAATATAACCGAGTGTAGGCAAGCCAACGCACTAATTCGAAGCTGTCATTAAATCACGGACGCTGATCTACTTTTTTAAACTTTCAATATTTTATTTGCGATTTTCGTTTGTAATGACCATTTAGAACTGACGAGGCAAATTTACCTCAAATGGGTCAGTTTCTTCACAATATTGCCGGTGGTGGGCACATGAAACCCCGAACTGTAATCGTACAATAGAATGCCGAGATCAGTACCATTTTACGACTAATGTGCTGTGGGGTATTTTGAATAATCAAATATTTGGGCCTTTTTTTCGTCCAAATTTAAATAGGGAATTATATCTTCAGTTCCTGAACAGAGAGTATGTAGTCACCTTTTTTGGACAGTTTGCCGTTGATTCAACGGGCGTCAATTTGGTTCCAGCTTGATGGTGCGCCCATACACAATATAAACTCTGTTAAGAACTTTTTAAATCGTAAATTTGGCCATCGCTGGATAGGCAGAAATTCGGAATCAAGTAAAAAATAAAGTATACAAACACCGACCATTTAGAGATATAAATCATTTAGAGGAAACTATAGAACATTGTATCCAGAACATTCCACCGAATTTTGTTAGTAATGCGGCCAAAGATGTTTCTAGAAGAATGTGTTTATGCATTGAACGGGACGGACACCACACAGAAACATGATGAATAGATATTTAACAACTCTTTCGATGTTAAGTTTTTTTTTTAATTTATAATAATGTATGTATTTTTGTAATTGTAAATAGTAGAAATAAAATAAGTTCATAGATAATAAATTAGCATTATTAACAAATTCATAATAGTTATTAACTTAATAATGGGTAAGTCAGTCATAATTAATTCAAGAAACAATAGATGTTTGATGCTTTAGTTATTTTTATTAAAATATTATCAGTGAAAATAAAATTTCATAAGTGGTAGTACCGCGCGTACGACCACTTGAGAATCGCTCGCTGTAGATGGATAACTACTATTATAAACCTATCCACAGTCATTAATATTAACTGAATAAAAGCTAAGTCACGCTCTTAAATTAGTAATTGTATGATATATTAATATCTACAGGGTGAAACATCAACTTCGCACCAAGAAAATGAGTAATTTTGCCCTAGTTCTAAATAAACATTAGTTATCATACCAAAATAACAAAAAATATAAAAAATGTATTCAAATTTCTAAAAAATATATTAAAAAGAACCTTTTAGTATCACTGGCATCTACTAATATTTGTCACAAGAGTAATAATTAAGAAAATAACTGAAAATATTTTTTTTCAAGGTAGGTGGCTGTGACTTCATATTTGAATATAATGTTCACTTCTAAACAACATTTCCAAATAAAGTTTATCGATAATAATGAAAATAAAGGTACTTTACTCTTATCACAAATTCATATATTCTGAATCGCTCGGTATATGGCACCGAAATTTCCATATTTGACGGTTGCAGTTTTAGTTTCATACGAGCCGCCAACTTTTATAAAGAATAAAATTTTCTGAGAAATACACAATAAAAAAATTTTCCATATGGTGCGGACTTTCGTGGACAGACTGTATATATATATACAGACAATATATAATTATTTAAATATATTTATTGATTCTGTTGATGGAAATACCATGGAGGTTTTTTAATGCCGATGTACTGACGCAAAACACGCAAATTATTCAATAGAGCGTCCGTCCAAGTCTTTAATACGACGATATAAATATTTTCCATGACATTATTGGTTAATAATATGCTGACATAAAGGCGGAATGTAAATTTCAAATAAATTAAAAATTACAGCCACAACCTGGATTGGTTGGGAGAGCATTGTGCTAGCGACGCAAAGGTCCCTGGTTCAAATCCAGGTTGTGGCTGTATTTTTTAATTTATTTAAAATTTACATCCCGCTTGTATGTCACCATATTATTAACCTATAATATTACTTTCTGACAGCATGTCGTTAAACATTTTCAGTTATTTCCTATAATGTTTAGGTACTATTATGAATACTATTCATGCTTTTATTTTTCTATTTTCCATTCAAAGCCATGTTTTCAAAATTATTTTTACACAATAATAATTATAAATTACTTTGTAGCTGAGGTCACGCGGGCACATAATAATTTTAGATATACATTTATTACACGATTTGATCAAATTGTTTTTATTGTATTTTTAATTGTCAGTTTTCTGTTTTATTAAATATTTATAATGGAGTTATGTTAATGTTTGAATTTAACTATGTTTTATAAAAACGACAATTTCAATAGATTAAAAAACACGACTAAGTAAATAAATGGTGCATAAATTGAGACGCAGACGTTATAGTTAAGAACATTTTGTGTACACAATAATCCAGCTGGGTTTGAATATTTGTGAAGTGAAATCCAAATTTGACTTTTTATACAATTAGGGAGGTTGACCAGAAAAAATATCGACGAGGTCATCCTGGAAAACATTTGAAGATCAGAAACTGAATTTAATATAAGTAAATAAAAATGATTTAAAACGAGAATTTTGGAATCAGGAATCAGACGTACCTACTATTATAAGACTGGATGTACAAACAATGTACCTACCTGTTGAGGTTTGGCTGGAATAAGTTTGTAAATTTGCTATCCGTTACTTTACGACCGTAAATAGGAAAGCAAAATAAGTGCGTTTAGTACAGCCGCCAATTGCCCCGGAGTCCCCAACTTTTCGGCAATTCCCTACACAAACAATCCCTCGATTTGCCCTGCAACGGCGTGCAAATTATCGTTCAACGCTAAACCGAAGGTTTAACGACGGCTCTCCGGCAACAGCCTGCACACTCCAATAAAGTATCCGTTAATTTCATGCCAGCAGAATTTCTAAAGACACCTCCGAGCTCGCCCCCACCCCCCACTGAGTAGCAAAGCACTGGCGCCACCTAGTGTGTGGGCAAATCCGAATTTCGCATAAATGTTAATTATTTCTGTTGTCTCGCGTCTGCACTTAATGAAGCCCTGTGCAATTCAAACGGGTCACAATCCGAAATTATCAACTCGTTCCCTTTCGCCGCCTTAGTCACGAGCGGTAGCGAGTGTATCAAATTAACATATGCGCGGGATTACTTTCTTAAAGCCAGCGTTTCATCTCGGTTCGCGAGAGCGTCTTCTGTCTCTGTGAGTGCAATGTGTGCATACAGGGAACCGAGCTAAGAGTATCAACCGTGGAGCCTGACAGCGCTTTGAGCTTTTGTAGCGGATTAAGTAAGACCTTCTGCACTTTAGTCCGTCACTGTATGTGTGTCTGTGTGTGTGTGGGCGTGGGTGTGTTTAGCTGGAGCAATTCGCGCCCAAAGTAGTTTCAATATGTACGGAGTTAGGTGAGATTTCTGCAGACCATCTCTGCATTTGATTAGTTGCCCTGCCGCATCATTATGGTATTCAGCTACCGTCTTTAGTGATATTATTTTAGGAATATTATAATTTATTTTAGCTAATACGTAAACCCGACATGATGGTTTAAAAGGCGAAATAGTCATCATGAGAATTGAAAAGTGCTATCACAATTTTGAAAAAAGAAAACTAGTAAGAAAATTATCTTCAACCGGGCCGAAGTAAAAATAGTAGTTAAAATAGTTAAGAGGGACGTTTATCCATATACCAGTTACACGCAAAAGACGGGCGCATAAAAAGCAGATTGGAGTCGAAACTATTGCACTGATGTCTAAAAGTAAGGTACTGTTGGAATGTGTAAGCATGGGGCATTGTTCCGGGATAAAGCATTAATCCCGGAACAGGAGCTAATTTATGGGTGACATTTTAAGACATAGGTCTTTAAAATTGGCCCAGCCGTTGTCAAGTTGATCTGTTTTTATGCAATTGTGTCGAATTACTACGAACTGTCACCGCGGAGCTCTGCAAAGAAGGTTTCTGTAATAAAGTCTACAGACCGAGACACAGAAGAAGAGGACTAACAGCTCAGATCAATAATAACAGTGAACAACAACTACAGTAGCTGCCTATTGGCAAAGGGCAGAAATCGGCTGAACAAATTAAGTAAATATGTTTGTTTTGTACACAAAGACTTGAGTACAACGGTTCACCGTTAGATGGAACCACATCCTGGGCATACTACAGACTCAAGGCTGACGTCGATTTCACTAGCATAAACACCCTTCTTAACCGATTTTGCCCATTCACGAAATTGTCCTTACTTTTTAAGAGATAAGCGTGTGAATTTGTGACTGGAGATATAATGAGGAAGAAATTTATGGGGATATTACAACTACTACAGCAAACATGAAGAACAGAATAAGGTGGTGTTTAGAAAATATTTTTTCGAAACAATGGAAAATGTAATATTTCCACCGAGAATTCCAAGTTAGACTTAAACGCATTGACCTGAAAGAGCTGATATGTGCACTCTTGACAATCGTACTGAAACAATTATTATTTGTTCAGTTTGCAATTATCCGTTTATTGAATTATTTATTCTTATGAAAGTATTCCTGATACTGTGTTTTGTGTCCAGAAATGTTAAGAATTCTACAGAATACCTCATTTCTACGAAAGTACCCGTAGTAATTGGAACATACCCATAAATTTCCACATTCCCCGATATAAATAAATAGATCTGACAATTTAGTTAGCTACGACGTTAGATCCCTACAACCAACCCAATAACTCATTAATATTCTTTAAATAATGAAGAACATAACGTAGATAAATAATAAAAATTTTAAATACTTTTTAACTGGAGTACTAAAAAAACTAATTCTTGGATGATTATAAATTGTTCGTTTGTGTAATTCATAGTATCAGTTTGCAATGACTACAAATTGCTGCATTAACACAAGAATCATTAGATCTGTAGGCATTTTCGTAAGGCTGGTTTATTGATCTTTCAAAGTATTTCAAGATATACAGGATGTTCTATTTAAAATTCTAAAGTTATTTCACATAGCATACATAGCAAACCTTTATTTTTTCTGAATAAATGATACTGTAATATCAAATGAACAATAACTATCGAAAAGTGTGGTATTTTACCGGGGGGGAAGCTAGCCATAACAGTTATCCATAAAACTTATTTTCAACCGATTTCAATAAACGATTCATTTTTGGAAACCTCACAGCGTGCTGAGTCTACAGTAGTTACGGCAACAGGATCAAATTATAATTGCTACCTCAAAAATTGAAAAGAAAGTACTTTTTTTCATAAATTTGCACATTTGTCAAACCTCATAACTCCGCAAATAGTTGACGAATTATATCAGTAGTTGCAGCAATCGAAACCCCAGACGTCGCTTTAACTCCCATAGTTATGGCAACTTAAGGTTATACTAATTAGTGATGTAAACACATTAACAAACTTTGAACGTTTTTACAATCGGATGAGCGCCTAAGCAGAACAGCACTTCATAAAAAAATGTTGCAGAAGTCATTTCTTTTCACCCGATCGTGACAATATGTACATCAAACGGTAGAGGAAGGCTGTCCTTACCTACGGTTGTTATGGCAACTCGAAATTACGTTAATTGGTGATAATAATGTTGAAAGCTCAGTGCTTCTACAAAGAAAAGTTGTTTTACTAGTTGCTTTTTATTGGATTATTTTATTTAAATTATTACAGATGACAAATCAGTTTGAAGCAACAGTTTTATAGATATACATTATGTAGAGAAACTTAACCCCGAAACACTCATTTGGTGACGAGATCGCTTCAAACTTTTGGGTCAGTAATAACTGGCACATTGTGCATAGTTTAATAATCAATTACAACTTTTAAGTGCCTAATAAAATGGAAGCTCTTAGGCCCGCTGGCTGCACGTAGATAACATAACTAACTCTTTACTAGCCTGCTATTGTCACGTATCCATAATTACGTGACAATTGCATACCAATACGTTATATTGGCATTATATTGCATGCCAATTGTTATAAGTAGAATAGAATCCCCACCTAAGCATTTTGCTTGGGCAGTTTGAATGTAAGCAGTTTAAAAAGGTTAAGGATCTCCATGAATTCAGAAAAAAATAAAGCATTTGGCGCTATTTTTATTTTGCTTATTTAGCTTTTTTACCCGCATTTTGCAGATATGCGCTCATTTTGCCATATTCCTGCTTATTTTAACTTTTTACGGATTTTTTGGGGTGTTTATGCCCGTTTTTAGAAAACGCCCCTACTGCATTGTGATATACCAACTATAACCGTGCGCACAACAGAACAGTTTTTCGAGTTTTTAGTGTATTTGAAATGCTATTAAGGATAACTGGCTGTCTGCCACATAGATAAAAAAATCCCGAATTAATTATTCAAAACAATAAAATATTCTGCAGAATGTGCATGAAAACAGTAAGTTACAATTATTTATTTTACGATTTGTCTCTTGGTAGTGATTGTTTTAATTTTAGGCCTATTTTGTTATATTTTGTCGTTTTATTTTACAGTATTAAAATGAAAATATTTAAGTTTAACATTCACTTCTTAGCCATTCTACATTAATACACGGTTTCAGTAATACATATTAACTTAATTCTTCTTTTTTGAATTTGTTCAACTACGTTTAAATATAGAGATACCTGTATCAGGAATTCATTAAAAAATTATTTTCAGAGATATGAAACCTTAAAGTTTGGATGATTTACGATTATTTGCCAAACCTTGCCATATTCAAAATTGAATATCTTTCGTTATAGTAATCGTATCGGACTCATTTTTGTTTTATTTTAAAAGTTGAAATATTTGCTAGATAACTGCGTAAAATTATTCTTTTAATTTATGTATGTAAAAAAAATAAAAACAATTTATCAAAAACAAATTCTTTAAATATTTATTTCATAGTCGCCCCCACAATGGATATAATCGAAAAAGTATATATACAGGGTTAGCCAAAATTACCGGAACACCCAAATAATTCTACAACGGTAAAAAATTTAAAAAAAAAATCAAACAAAAGTTTTTAGACTTTAAACAATCCATCGTTCAAATATATTTTGAATATAGTTCATTTTATTATAGAAATCGCGTAAATTTTTTTTTTCAAATGGAACACCCTGTATCTTTTTACATTTTATAATTTTAGGACTAATTCTGGACATTGTTCATTAAAATAATTTTTTTATAAAATGCATCATTTTTGAGTTTTAAACAATTAATTAAAATTAGTCAAAATTACCGGAACACCCAAATAATTCTCCATCGGTAAAAAAATTTCAAAAAACATTCAAACAAAAGTTTTAGACATTAAACAAGCTAGCATTAAAATATATTTTTAATATACAGGCTGTTCATTTTTTATGCAAATTTGGTTAACTTTTTTTTTCAAATGGAATACCTGTATATTTTACATTTTATAATTCTAAGACTAATTCTAATAATTTTTTATTGGAATAATTTGTTTATAAATTTCATATTTTTTTAGTTATAAGCAATTAGATGAAGTAATACCTCATCCCCTAGTTATATTCAACGAAGATCTGAATAATATTTGGTTTCAACAAGATGGTGCACCGCCGCATTACGGTGTCCGAGTTCGGAATTATTTAAATTCAATTTTCCCGCAGAGGTGGATTGGAAGGAGAGGATCCATTGAATGGCCACCTAGGTCGCCGGATTTACAAATACTGGATTTTTCTATTTGGGGCCACCTAAAGTCCTAGGTTTACACCAATAGGCCGCAAAATATTGATGCGTTAAAGCAGAGGATAGTGGACGAAGTTCAGAGTATTACTGTCGATTATTTAGACAAATGTTTACGGGAATTTGTTGATAGGTTGGGGCATTGTCAAGCGGCTCAGGGATGGCAGTTTGAAAATTTAATTTAATTGTTTTGTTATATTTTCTTCACATTGTTATTATTTATCCGTTCGGCTAAAATAATTGTTTTAGAGTTTTGATTAATTGCTGATAATTAAAAAATGAATCAATTTATAAAAACCTACTTGAAAAAAATTCTTAGAATTAATAAATAAAAATGTACAGGACGTTTAATGAGAAAAAGGAAAAGTTTTCCATACTTCCATAATAAAATAAACACCCTGTATATTAAAAATATATTTGAACGATAGCTTGTTTAAAGTAAAAAACTTTTGTTTGAATGTTTTTTGAAATTTTTTTACCGATGAAGAATTATTTGGGGGTTGCGGTAATTTTGACTAATTTTAATTAATTGCTTAAAACTCAAAAATGATGCATTTTATAAAACAATTATTTTAATAAACAATGTCCAGAATTAGTCCTAAAATTATAAAATGTAAAAAGATACAGGGTGTTCCATTTGAAAAAAGAAATTTACGCGATTTCTATAATAAAATGAACACCCTGTATATTCAAAATATATTTGAACGATGGATTGTTTAAAGTCTAAAAGCTTTTGTTTGAATTTTTTTTTGAAATTTTTTACCGTTGTAGAATTATTTGGGTGTTCCGGTAATTTTGGCTAACCCTGTATAATATACGCCACACTTTTACCTACCAAACACATTTTTTTCTAGGATGGAGTCTCTTATAGTTCAAAAGATATTAAATTCTATCTGACGTGAGTCAACCGCCATTTTCGCTTTTGCGTGTGTTTGCAAGTAATGCACTGAAGAAAATACAATGCACAAACTGATTCGCTGCTAGCGTCACACACGATGTATAGCTGCGCGCACACACGATTTGTACGTGAAAACCGAGAGGCGTTTGAACATTTAAAATAATAAATACTAAAATGCTCAATAAATAAGATTTTCTAATGATAGTTGGTATAAGTATGGGAATAAAAATAAATGCATGTTTTAAACTCTTTTTGTGATTTTATTTTCAGTAGCAAATATAATGAGGATTCAAGTACAATTCGGAACACATGTAAGAAAAAATATATAAATCGTGCATTTATAGAGCTTTTTAATAAATGATTTTCTATTCACTGAACAAACTCATAAATAAATTATCGACGAAAAATTTCCGTCGATCGTTTATTTATGAGTATGTTTACTAAATAGAAATTCATTTATTAAAAACCTCTATAAATGCACTATTTCTATTAATGCATGATTTGTTATAGCCAATAAAACGACTTCCATAAATGGCCATATAGTCTCAAACGACATAGACGAATAAAATCTGTGTTGACGCCGCCAGAAGAATACGATAGACGAAAAAAATTTGTAATTAACTCGAATATTAAACGGCGATTAATGATCTCGACAATTCGCACTTGCTAATCGCTCGTGCGGTAAACAGTATCGATCAATAATCGCTCTTTTTAATATACTTGTTGGTTAAATAACTATATACAAACCTCATTCAATTGGATATCTATTTTATCTTTCTTGATTTTAGATAATTTAAACCGGCACGAGTTACAAATTCTTTGTTAAAGCGACCAAGATCTTATAAGTATATTTAATGCGAATAATTGGCATTTTCTTACTTTTCTGAGAGCCTCATTCTTTTTATATTTGGATGTGGAGACAAATTGAATGGATTGAAACATCTGTCGGTTCGAAATTTAGAACGTTTGATGCGGTTAGAAGACTTCGGCATTTTTTAAAGGCGTTTATTAAATAAATATTTTTAGCACGTAATAAATAAGCACTTCCACTTACTCCGTTCTTAAAAAACAAACTGCACTAGCATGTTCAACCAGCCTGCTGTCTGCGAGACGTTCAAGAACGAGTTTCGACACGACGCGCGTGACTCACTTCAGATAAAATTTAATATCTTTTGAACTATAAGAGACTCTATCCTAGATGCACGCGCGCAACTAGGTGGAAAACCACATGCAGTTCAATTAAGTCCCTCAGAAACAGTGTTAAGTTACATTGAAATCCTATGTACTTAACACACTATACCTCTGAGGTGCTCAATTTATTTCTACCTGCCTATAATATGAGAATACATTTTTTTTAAATAAAATATAAAGCGTTTACTTATTGTTGTTTAGTTTATTTCTATTTTTAAGTATCAATTTCCTCAGTTATACCAGTGCTTTTTTTTCATTTTACGTGCTTATTTTAAGCGCTTGTTTTCCAAAAATAAATGGTTATAATTGCGCACTATAGTTATAAGATTTCAAGATTTCAGTTAAAAAGATTATTCTTTCCTAGCACTAATACATGTTATATTCCAAAGTATAAACTCTAGTATAGTTAAAGTTTCACCAGCGTAGGTTTTCACATAATTAATTTTAGAAGCGACGTCAGTGTAGTACATTCCAAGTTTATTATAATGTTCCAGACTCCGAAGTATACACATACAAGTTATTCAAGCAGTCTTCTTCGCAAGGTTCTCGGAATTTCCCCTGTACTAATTTGTTATTGCTCTGTCTAAGTATTCGAACGCCGAGTCGGCATAACTTCGAGTTTGGCGGGCTTATTCAGGGTCGGGTAGGATATTTTAGAGCCCTTATTAAAACTAAATATTAAGCTGGCTGCAAAATATTCGAAAATCCGTTCTAAAATCGGGCCCAAATGGGGTCTAGCTTTAATAACGTTATCCACGATTATATCAGATATAATCGCATAAATCGGTATGCCAAGAAATCCAATTTGACTGCGATTTTGCGATGAAATTTTGTTATTAGCTAGTATTTAATATGAAGTGGTATTTATTAGCTATTTTGTCGTAACTTGTAATGAGGTTTTTTCTAATTAAGTATCAGATTTTAGCTTTTTAGAACCTTTTTTTGTTGTTTAAAATCAGGAGAATGTATAATTTGTCTTTTTCTTATAAATTCCATCTCAATTTACTTAACTGAACACAAGAAGTACAAACATTTCAACAATTAGGAAACTCCCATACAAGTAAGTTAACCCAAATTAATATTAATATTAGCGACCCTGTACTAATGAGCCAATTAGTCGGTAATAAGTTAGTATCTGTACAAGGACATATAGAACCTGGCTAATACAATAGCCCTCCATACTCCATTCTAAACTTCATTTACCTCAGCACAGGCACTATATATAGCAATGGCGAGATATTGCTTTGTATTATTGTCTCAATTGCAAATCAATATATAATATCTGTTGATACATTTATAGATAGATTGATAGAATGCCCTGTAGTAAACCTACCCTGTTTGTCGGCAATTTTACCATAATTTTAAGCAAAAATACTAATTACTTCAACGGAATAAAATTACAAATCTATACATTAAAACTACTGTCTGATATGTAAATTTGCCCTCTGCTCGTGCAATTTTCCTTTCTAGATGGTAAAGTGCTACCGAGATAATTTTTATCGCGCTTGCGCAATAATGGGATATACAGTTCGAGTTCCGTTCGCCATCCGTTTGGTTGTGTTTACAGGAGCTAAGTTAGAGTTTTATTGAGTGCGATTGTTATATACAACTAATCTAACACTGTTAGTGCCTCTGTGACTCATCCTTTATCGGTGTCGTGTGGAATATTTGCCCCATATGGTTCTATAGTATTAAAAGATATAATATTGGTACATTCATCTCTTTGTATATTATGGAGGACTTTGCAAATATATACTACAAAGTGCAGGTAAAAGTTTGCAGTCTTGATATGTATAATTTCACTTTCACTAATTGGATGTTATTTTTAGGATGCAAGTGTTGATGATACTGACATTCTACAAATTCAAGGACTTGTGGGGTGTCCATAGGTAAGATTTCGCTTATTGTTCTTTCTTGTATATGCGGTCTTACAATCAAATTTATTACTAACATGTAATATCATTTCAATCACCAATATAAAAAAATACTTTTCTATAAACACTCATTAATAACTTTACACACACTCGGTACCTCAAAGGAAAGCAGCTGCTGACATTGTTATACCCTGTATATGATATATGACTCATGTACTTCTTATTTTGATTTCAGGTGACACATTTTGGACTATATTATATGCTGTGGTTGGATTATCCCCAGGTTATCTTACTCTGGAGACGGTTTAGGTTTTTAAAAATTATTCCAAGTCAGGGTTCAAGAACGAATAAGGTGACGTAAGTTTACCTTACATTTCAACTTAATATTGTTGAAATAATATTTAATTTATATTTAAAAGATATGTTTCTCTCTGTTAAGCAGATCGATTTATTTTATTATACGATATGTAGATAAGTATAGTCCATGGGTTCCTATTTTATTTCATTTACTTATGACTACATTTTTGTCAAGAACTTCTATTTATTTAATGTTAAAAATATGTATATATATATATATATATATATATATATATATATATATCTACATATATATATATATATATATATATATATAATAAATATGTTTCACATGTTATTTATTGTTAAAATTATAATAAAACTTCATACTATTATTTTTTGTTTTTATTTATGATCTCCACATTAATAGGATTTTACTAGTGATTTTACAGTTGACAATACAGGCTTGTCCGAGCAGTCGCAAAACCAGTTTACAAACAGTTCTTTTGTGAGAAACCAGATAATGTTTCATTGGTATTTTTAATGGAGTTATCATAGCAACATATGTGGTCCATCACAAAAGTACTGATTGTTAACTGGTTTTCAGTTGCTTGGAGAAATCTAATATTAAAGTTGCAGAAAATTTACTGTACAACAATTAATTGCAATTCCGTGTTTACGGTAAATTTACTGAACGTCAGTAATTTTACTTACAAAAGTATATATAAAACCGTACACATCGGAAACCTCATTTCATATGAGAAGTAAATTTAAGCTCAAAGTAAAACTACAAACCACATGGTTTGTAAATTCCCTTCGATACACGGAGGTTAAAAATGACCGCCGTGCCACACGGTAAAATTACCTTTTCAGTTTTATCAGTGTACTGGCAGTAATCAAAATCAAGTTGACAAATAACAAATTCAAGTTAATAGTGTTAATAGTGTTGCCCCAAGCTCTATTGTGATCATAGTTGCGCCCGGTCATTATTTATTAAACCTTTTAGGCTAAAGTAGAGTAAAATTATCCACAATAAGATTTTGTCATGATTTGACATGGAGACTCCCTTATCCTAGATTTGCCACAGGCGCACTTTGCAGTTATGGTTCGAAATAGTTCGCTTCTAGTTTACACAGGTCCAATTCCGTGTCCCGTAATTCCTCCAACTAATTGATGTCACAAATTAATGCTAATGTACTATACGAGCTAGATATATATGTATAATACACCCTACTCACCAATAAGCGTGTGTACTGTGTACCCACATACATACTACATACTACTATAGGTACAAAGCTCATACGTACACCTGATATTCCAGGAATGTACCGTAACGCTGTACATCAAGGTACACTCCGGTTATATGAGAATTGTTTTAGTGCTACCTAAATTGCATAAACAAAATCCACCATTAGTTTTAATGGTAACCTAGCGACTGGAAGGCTTACGCTTTAATCGTAAACTTAATTAGCGAAAAGAACTAATTTTTGACACAATATACTGGTTGATTCAATATGCTTTCAAGGTGATTGAGCCAATAGCATTAATCCCGGAACAGGAGCTAATTTACGAGTGACATTTCAAGATATAGCTCTTTAAAATTGACCCAGCCGTTGTCAAGTTGACCTGCTTTTTATGCAATTGTGTCGAATTACTACGAACTGTCACCGCGGAGCTTTGTAAAGAAGGTTTCTGTAATAAAGTCCACAGACCGAGACACAGGAGAAGAGCACCAACAGCTCAGATCACTAAGAACTAACAGTTGACAACAACTACAGTAGCTGCCTAGTGGCAAAGGGCAGAAATCGGCTGAACAAATTAAGTAGGTTTAAGTCCTAAATTGGCTATTTTGAACTGAAATAGCCAAAATGTTCACTATGATTTATTCTATCGAATAGACCTAAAGAGAATGCTTGGGCGAAATAAACAAGTCCAGAACAGTGCTTTTATGCTCGCTCATGCAACGCGTTTCTACTCAGTTTCTACTGATATCAGTCGTAAACATTCGCCAACTTCGAAATTAGCATTGAAATCGTTGTTGAGGTACGCCGAAGTAATCAATATGATTATCAATATCAAAAAGATAAATAATATTAAGAAAGTCTACAAGTATGTAACTAGTGAAAATTTAGAATTTTACTACCACGTGACTTCCGGACCGACAACCACCGTAGAAGAGTAAATTTAATACTATTATGTATATAATCATCAAACTCTATATCATACTCTATCATATCGCCATATATGTATAGGGTTAGTCAAAATTACCGGAACACCTAAATAATCTTCCAACTGTAAACAATTTCAAAAAATTTTTCAAGTTAAAGTTGTTTTGTTTTAAACAATCTATCGTTAAAATATATTTTTATTATACAGGATGTTCATTTTATTCTGGATATCTCGTAACCTTCCCTTTTTCAAATACAACACCCTGTATAACTTTACATTTTTAAATTCTAAGATTAATTCTAAGAATCTTTTGTATGATTTTTTTATAAAATGCCTTATTTTTTAGTTATGATCAATTAATCAAAAATAGACGAAATTACCGAAACCTAAGTAATTCTCCAACTGAGAAAAAAATTTGTGTTTAAACAAACTATTGTTTATTCTGGAAATTTGGTAACATACTTTTTTAATTCTAGGATTAATTCTTTTATAGAAATCATTTTTTTAAAATACTATACTGTATCTTTTTAGTTATGAGCAATTAATCAAAATTCCTGGACTTCAAATTAAAAATATTTTCCCGCACACATACACATTTATTTAATTTGCCAGCTTGAATATTTAATTTATTATGCTATTTCATAGTTTAGTTATTTTTTCTTGATTTTTTTATTTTTTTATCCGTTAATGATCGGTTAATTGCTCATAACTCAAAGATGATGCATTTTATAAAAAAAAATGATTCTTACAAACTCTTAGAATTAAATTTTTTTAAATATACAGGGTGTTCTATTAGAAAAAGAAAAGTTTACCAAATGTTCAGAATAAAATGAACATCCGTATATTGAAAATATATAGCTTGTTTAACACAAAAGAAACTTTTGTTTGAATTTTTATTTGAAATTCTTTACGGTTAAAGAATTACTAAGGTGTTCCGGTAATTTTGACTAATCATGTATAACCCGCCATTTTGAATTTAACTTAAAAATCTGACATTACATTTTTAATTATCAATCTTCAAATATTACGGGAAATAAGTTTCATACAAATCCTACATCATATATACACCTACATCACAATAAAAATATTATTTAAATGCTTTAAATAAACAAGTATTGTTAAAAATGTAAGCTGTTTTTCCGTCGAGTTAAAAGACAGTACATGTCCATGATGATTGTTTTAATCATAGCTCTGCTTTTAATCAAATATAAATAAAATATGTAGTACGTTTAATTCTCTGTGAACTACTTTATATTTTGTCTATTGGCACAAACTAGCTAACTGCTATACTTTTCAAGATATTGCACCAACAAAATTATTTTGTTAATTTTCTCAGAACTCACTTTTTGGACTTGTAGTGTTTTCGAACCGACCGATTCATTTGATAAATCAACAAATAAGTTTTTGTTTGCAAATCTTCATTTAAAAATTCTTTGGGTATCCGGTTTTGTTAAGTTTATAGCATCGTTAGATCTGGTGTCTATTTAGATAATATAATCCTTAATTTAAAACAAAAACAAAGAATTTTAGTCCAACAACAGTACTAGAAGTATTAGAATTTTCAATTTAATTCGTTGTAGAAATAAAAAAAAAATGTTAAGTTGTTTTAATATCCAGTATATTATTCGTATAAGCAAATTAAACTGAGATTGATATTTTATAAATAAGTCAACGCTTAAAAATTCCTAGAGTATAAAAATGTTATTTCGATTCAAAACATGTGCACTTACAAAACACGTTTCAAATTCTCGAAGCGGACCGGCCCGCTGGACAAAAACGTGTTCTATTATGGCTGTAAAATAACTACGCCGAATGTTCCTCGAATATTTGACGAAAACATACTCATACCGTCAATGCTCCACAGAAAAATACATTTTACTTGTTGAAAGAAATTATTTTCGAGGCATAGTACGAGATGTCTTTTTATATTTCAATTTCGACAAGGAAATAATGTACGAAGTATGCACATGTTTGTTTTTGCTGCATTACTAACGCGTTTCGGAAAATATAATAATATGAAATGAATAAGGAATTTATTGTTGACGCCAAAAACACTATACATACCTACATCACAATAAAAATATTATTTAAATGCTTTAAATAAACAAATATTGTTAAAAAGTACGCTGTTTTTCCGTCGAGTTCAAAAACAGTACATGTCCATGATGATTGTTTTAATCATAGCTCTGCTTTTAATGCAAATATAAATATTGCACTGACAAAATAATTTTGTTCATTTTCCCAGAACTCACTTTTTGCACTTGTAGTGTTTTCGAACCGACCGATTCATTGTTTTTAATGTCGTTTTTAGTCAGCATTTCGAGCATTAAGTGACGAACACAACCATTACGTTAATGCTGTGAAATAATATTGAATCTGTCAACAAAGCATCCTCAAAACAATGGGGGCAATATAGTCTTGGAGCGTCTTAATTATGAAGTCAATTTGAATTGTTTTGCAAAGCCTTTTTAAAAGGGACTTGGATATAATTAAATCAACCGAAGTAAGGGGTTCTGATTTGTAAAGATACCCACCCCAGGGTAAAATAAAACCGAAATTATGAGCGACAAGGGCCGTTCGCCAAAACTCAACCTTGAATGGGTTACCAAATTAATTGGCTAATTAGTCTAAACAGGGCTGTCATAATACTAGCCTTGAAATTTAATAAATATCTATAGGTTAATACATAATATGGTGACATACAGGCGGGATGTAAATTTTAAATAAATCAAAAATTACAGCCACAACCTGGATTTGAACCAGGGACCGTTGCGTTTCTAGCACAATGCTCTCCCATCTGAGCTACTGAGGCCTGTCATTTGTTAGATATAATTTGCCATAAATCCTGGAGCCTTATTCTACAATTATAGCGATTAGCGACATCGCTATACCGTTTCGATTCGACGTGACGTCAAGTGTATCGATGTCGCTAAAATTGGGTAAAAAAATACCTTACTGACAGTACATTTGCTGTCAGATGTGACAGAAGTTCGATTCGTGGTCAGGTGGTTATTATGTTGTACGTTTGAGGCAGTGAAATGTATATACTACGTATTTTCTGGAAAGGACCCGTAATGGTCAATAAGTGAGGCAAATGCATTTGGTATGCAACTCGCAGTGATGTGGGCTAGCCATCTCTTTGTATTTCATTCAGTACTACGGCCGAATTACACATTTTTATTTATAATATCCTCTTTCAATTAAATTGCAACAAATTAATCAAGTTTAACTTTTGCAGAGACTTCAATAAACTAGATAATAATAGCAGATTTAATAAAAAGTATATTTTATTCATATATTCCGGCTAAATAAAATTTACTGTCTACGTATAGGTACTCTCAAATTATATATTAGTAGTTCAATCCAATGACTAAATGCTCTTTGTATCACTGAATTAAGGAAACGAATTCTCATATAAAAAGTAGTCCACATGATGCTGATCATATTTATTGGATAATATTAATTATAAATAAAAAATTATTTTTCACATTTTAAAATTTTTATTTATTCGAAATGTTATTTAAAACTACATTAATTACTTCCTTAATAATATAAAACGCAATGTTCTTATCAACAATATTAACAATATTATTCGACGGCCTAGCTGCAATACCACTTATCATCTATAACACTTAGCAAAGCATCAAGTTTCAAAAATTTCTTGCTACATCTTTGTTTGATTTGATAATCAGTTTCTAAAAAGTGTTGTCCATAATTCCTACTGGGTCTAGAGGGATACCACTTATCTCTTCGGAGAGCTATAATCCACCGTTTTAAAACTTCTTGACGTTTAGGCGGGAACCTATAACATAGTTTGCTGCTGAACCATTATTAGCTGTTTCGATATTCTACACCTTTGACACACTGGTTGTCACTGGGTTCACACATTCCGTACACAATGAACGTAAAGTGACATTACGTACGCATAGCGATATCGAATCAACTTATCGACACCTCCGAAGCTGTCGTTAAATTTAGCGACATGTCGGAAAGTCGTGACGTCAGTCGATATCGATAAAAACGGTAGAATACGGCTATCGATGTCGCTAAGTATTCGATGTGACGTATTGCGATATCGCTAAGTGCTGCCAGAATAAGGCTCCAGGAAAGGAAGTAGTGATTACTACCAAACACTAACCTATCTTGACGTACACCTATCAAATGTCATCTACTTGGAAGTAGGGTTTACACCAAACAACGGATTGTCAAATCTAGACTGAATTACAAATGAAAGTGTTTTTCAGACACTTTTATGAAGAATATTTTCTGATATTTTCAGTCTATTTTAGGGCAAAAATAGTTTTGCGCGTTGAAAATGACTATTTCAACCACTGTGTAACGTAGAGATTTCATAACGTGTCATTCAAATTCATTAAATTCCTGGTCTAAAACATTCTAAAATTTTCTAATATCGCCCTAACACATAAATCAGTTCAAACCAGGGTGCAGGAACAATTGTTTAGAGTTCACTGATCTTTCAGGTATAATAAACAAGCGAGCGACGCGTAAAACGGTCAACCATGCGGCAGAATCTACGGCGGTGACGCTTGTTAGCGCTTGTGCCATCTCTAGCGAGACACCGCGTACAACTTCCTACGAATATGCTTATTGCATTGTTCAAAAGTTGTACGGCCAATTCTGTTCCGCTATACCTGTAAAATAAATCCGACTAATTAATTAGCAACTCCTAGAGAAATAAAAGTGTAACGTTATTTGTTGAATTCTACAAAATATACGTGAGTTTGCTACGAGACGTTTGTAGAAGTAATACTCTGCTCAAAAAAAGTTACACTTAAAAATGTAAATTAATAACGCAAAACAAAATGGAAAAAACGTCAGGTATGCTTTGAATTTACGTATGAAAGCCTACTAAAGATGACAAATGAATTCAGTTGTCAATTTTCGTTGATTAGAAACGTCAGAAGTAAAATGAGGCATCCTAGTGAAGTGCAAGTTGTTCGTGCTGTCCCTTATTCAGCATGGCCACTCTATTCGACATGTTAGCAGGGACCTTTCGAGTTTCCCCTTCTGTTATTCAGCGATTATAGAATCGGTTTCGGGAGACTGGCCAATATGTTAGAAGAGCTGGGCAAGGTCGAAACCGAAAAACTACTCAAAATCAAGACCGATCTCGTGTCCTTTTCTCTCTACGTCAGCATACTGCCACAGCACGAGACCTCCTAAACGACCTAAGCCGAGCACATGGAATAGAAATTTCTTATCAAACTGTTAGAAACAGATTAAAAGAAGCGAATTTGAAACCAAGAAGACCTGTCCGCGCACCACGACTTACGCAGCATCACAAAGCATCATAGATTTGGTCGTGGATCTGTGATGGTTTGGGCTGGAATGAGTATAGACAACAGAACTGATCTTGTTGTGGTTCCTGGTAGACTAAATGCCATGAATTACATCGAAAACATCTTGGAGGACCATGTGGTGCGTCCTGCACATGGCGTCGGTCAAAATTTCATCCTAATGCAGAACAATGCAAAGCCACATACCGCCGGCATCGCCAGAAACTTTTTACATGAACGTGGAATTCAGGTCATGGAATGGCCGGCGTTAAGTCCTGACCTGAATCATGACCTGAAGTTACAGGTTAAAAAAAAGTGTTCCCCTAAAAATTTTTTAGTAGTGTATGAAAAATCGAATAGAAATCTCTGTAAATAATACTATTTTGATGTAGTTTTCCAGTACAGATTACCAATATATCGTTCCATTGCTGCCTGCTGGCGCTGTAAAATAAAGCGCCAGTGAAGTTAGCTTCAATCTAGCTGCTTTTGTGCCAATAAAGCTCTGGCGATCGGCGCTTTGTGCGGCGCTGACGAGTTTATCAGTCAAGTTTTAATTCCCCTTCAGTTTCGCTCGCGCACTTTCATTACATTCGCTTTTGTCCGCCATGTTGTATACTGGCTTAATGACTTTAATGCTCACAGTCAAAGGCATAAGGTATTTACCAAACGATCATTAATAAAGGTAGAATGTAAATGGGGTATTACGGCGTTTTTCAAATAACATAATTTTAGAAGGAAAACGCGTTACTGATACACGTTTTACAAATAAAATGTCAAACTTTACTTTAATTTAAGAGAAAATTGAATAGAGATATATGTTTATTGGATGCAACGATGGCTAATTGCATTGAACGAAACCAAATCCGTTCACATAAATTTTACCAATAAGCGAATACAACACGTTCCAGTGAAAATAAATAACACTACCGTACCCTACTCGAACACCGCAAAATACCTCGGTATGACGCTGGACACCAAGCTTCGCTGGAAAGCACACGTTTAAAAGAAACGAGAAGAATTGGGCATAAGACACAAGAAAATCTACTGGGTTATTGGTAGGAAGTCGGCTTTGTCGATATATAATAAACTCCTACTTTACAAGCAGATAGTTTAAACCTGTGTGGACCTATGGTATCCAACTGTGGGGCTGCACTAAGCCAAGCATTATCGCCATCATTCAATGCTTCCAAAATAAGGTGCTAAGAAACATCGTGGGTGCACCTTGGTATATAAGAAACAGAAATCTCCTCAGGGATCTTGAGATGGAATTAGTAACCAGCGAAATTGGAAAGTTTGCAGAGAATCATCAGAACAGACTTCTCCAGCACACGAATGTTGCGGCAATCCAGCTTCTTGACAATTGTGACAGTGTGCGAAGACTCAAAAGAACTAAACCATTTGAGTTGGTGAAGTGATGTTAAAAAAGCAGAGCACAGTGTTATGTGAGTGATAGGTGAGCAAAGCAGAGCAACGTGCAATGTGTGAAGTTTAAAGCGTCAGCATCCAACAGTCAAGGGGAGTACATTTTTTCTGGACCATTTCATATGGAATAACTCAATAATGTGGCTATAATGTGTTAAATTAACGAAACTAATTAAGTTGATAATATATTGATGGCGTATTATTATATTTGAGGTGAGCCGAGTTGTTTTGTGAAAAATCCTCAGTGCTCAAGAGTGGTCTGGTAATTGGTACGGTAGAAGTAATAGGGGTAGTTAGCGGGTGAAGTTTGTTAACTCGGCTCCAGGGCGGAAAAGAAGGCGGCTACAGAACGGAACTATTCGTATGAGTTATGGTAGCAATTTCACTTCAACCTCTACACTCTACACGAAGATTAGCGGCCCCAAAATTAACCGACCTTTAAATAATCGGATTAGTTATCTACCCGACCAATATTAATAGGCGGGAGGACGTAAACTCAATTATAAAATACGACTACGTACGTACACTCACCCACACACACTCACCCACACACACACACATACAGAACCAACATTTAGATATTATCAGTATAATTATTATACCTACCTATTTTATAATCCGTTTTTTTTAATGATCGGTGAACCTAGTGACGGACTGTTCTAGCATAGCTGTTGTGTAACAATTGAGAAAATTAATAAAGAGAAACGGAGTCCGACCCTGTTCAGCGCAAGAAAATCGTCAACGCGCTACCGCAGTTGTGCTGCAACTATACGTCATTTGATCAACATTGCTTCTCTGCAGACAGAAAAGTGATCTCTCGAACGAAGAGAGAATTACTTGGCTGAAGTAGTTGGTAGGTTCGTATACAGTGACCGCCAAAAAGTCGGCATCAAATGGGAAATTTTTTTATTATCGATTTATCAGAAAATTTTATTCTTCATAAAAGTTTCTGGATCGTCCGAAACCAAAATTGCAATCATCAAATTTTAAATATTGTGTATCATATACGGGGTAGTTCAGAAAATTTGAATTTGACATAAGAGTAAAGTACCTTTGTTTTAATTATTATCGAACAATGTTACATAGAAATATTATTTAGAATTAAAAATTATACTCAAATTTGAAATCACAGCCTATCTTAAAAAAAAATGTTGTCTTTTTTTTCATAATTCTCACTCTTATAATAAATATTAGTACCTACCATTGATTCTTATGACTCATTTTCATCTATTTTTCGAAAATTTCGGTAAATTTTGTCTATGGTTCGTGATTTTAATATGATACCTAACGCCTTTTGAGAAATACTACAAAATTATTATTTTTTATGACGCAAGGTTGGTATTTTACCCTCATATTGAGATTTTGTATGAATCGTCATGACCATTAAGTAAATTAATAAAAGGTAAATCACTCTAGCTTAGTTATTACATGATATTAATTATTTACACAGTAAAATCCTGTTAAAATCACGAGTCACATAATTAAAGTTTAAAAAATATGTGGCTCGATATCAAAATTAAGCAACATTTTTGAATCTGAAGTTTTAATTTAACTATCAATAATGTTAGAAGTCAACAGAGCTATTGATACACACTGTACATATGTAAGTCCAGGTGGTGACTCAGGTTGTGTGATAAGGTACCGATCGTACCTGGTCTCATAACACAGAAACCTCGAGCCTTATGCTGAACGCGGTTGTGTTGATATGATGTTTATTGCTTTATAGTTGTAGTTCTTAGTTAACCCTTGTAGCTAAAGTGTATATCTAACAAATAAGAATAATAATTTTCAATTAACTACAACAAACACTAATAATTTCTTCTGTTATATTTTCTACAATTCTTAGAAAGAACATAACATACTTAATAACATAAAAACTAACAAAAACAAAACAAATATCAAATTTCAACTCGACTGCTTCCCTTTTACTACACAGTGTTATCCTAAAATACATTTTAAATTACTAAATATTGGTAATATTCTAACATAGCAAAACTAACAAAAAAGAAACAAAACACAAATTAAATTTCAACGTGTCCTCCTTCATTTTCAATACACAGTATTGTTCGTTCACACATATTTCTTGATACTTCTCTTAACATGACAGGCGACACTTGAGCAGCACATTCACGAATAGTGTTTTCAAGATGGTCAACATCCCTGAAAGGTCTGTGCATGTAGACCTCATTTTTTAGGTATCCCCATAGGAAGAAGTCGCATGGCGTTAGATCCGGAGATCGATGTGGCCAGGGATTTTCCGAATATCTTCCGATCCATTTATGTGGAAACATATGATCAAGAATATATTTGTTATTCCGGTAAATATTTCTAGCTACTAGATGTAAGAATTTTAAAGATTTAGCACAAATACGTTTTCTATTGCTAATTAACAAGATGGGTATGTTATATTTACTTACTCGTTCTGTTGCGTGAGTTACATTAAACTATTCCGTGTTGAAACGTTTATTGTCCACTATAAATCACAATACACATCCCCAATAAATCACAAGGCACACCCCCTACGGGTATTTACTTTGTTGTTGTTTTCGTACTAGGTTTCGGCGCCAGTACCACGCGCGGGCGCGCGGGCCTTGACAAAATCACGGTGCGCATATTTATTCCAGAGAAAGGGATTACTTGAAAGAAGTGAGAATCACTTCAGTCAAATAATTGGTGGGTTTTTATTCAGTAAACAATACTTACTTATATTAAATGTGTTATATTTTCTTGGATCAAGTAACTACGCACTTGGATGGATATTACTTCGTTGGAGAAATTAACATTTTTGGGACGAAAAATTCAATTACTCCTTTCAATACAATATTGGTTTTTATAAGAAAGAATTTATTTGTTGACAGCATTTATCTGAGAAATTATTAACTTTCTACATCCAAGTAAATATACATTTGAATCTAGTAAATAAATTCAAGGAATTATGTTTTCTCGTTCCAAATAATCACTTTTCTGTGTGTGTCCTTGGCGGATACGCTCCTTCAAGGTGAGGCGTTATTTCTAAAACAGCCTGTATATTTCAATTAACATGATGATTTATTTAATTAAACAACAGAACATCTGTATAATAACTGCAAACTGTTTATTCGTTCGTGCAAGCTCGTATATAACAAACGATTAATGTGATTACGGATAATCTCCTGATCATATAATTGGTAGGCGAAATTACCAATAATAGCTAATATAACGGATAAACGGATTGTCCGTTTTTATCATAACTGACCATACGCGCAAATTTATTAGGGGTGACGCCGGGGTCCAAACCTCCCCCCCCCCCCCCGCCCACAGTCGGCCGATCCGATAATGCGTTTCAGATTTCAGGTTTAATAACCGAGCAGTGCAATATCTAGAGCTGTTTGTGTATTATTATACTGTTGCGAAGTAGATTTTAATAGCTATTAGTAATTACTCTGTATAATTGAGGTCAGGTTGTCCGACCCGTTTCGACCGGCAGTTGTTTCCTCAGTGCATATGTCATGATTAGAGTCCGGATTCTAAGCATTTTGCTTAGACAGTTTTAATGTAAGCAAATTAAAAAACTTAAAGATCTCCGCGAATTTAGAAAAAATAAAGCATTTCGCGCTATTTTGCTTTTTTCCCGGATTTTGCAGATATGCGCTTATTTTGCCATATTCCTGCTTGTTTTAACTTTTTACGGATTTTTTGGGGTGTTTATACCTGTTTTTAGGGGGTTAGTACGACAAACTCAATCATGTGCGCCGTGTTTACGCCGAGTGACTGGCATCAGACTTTGCTTTGTGATTGGTGTATCTCTAGATGTCGTAGGTCTGCGCATTTGCGTCTCAAAAATCGCAAAAATCACTCAAAATCGCCTCTACTGCATTGTGATATGCAAGCTATAAACGTGCGCACAACACAACAGTTTTCATTGTTTCAGTAATACATATTAACTTAATTCTTTTTTCTGTTCAATTTGTTCAACTACGTTTAGATATAGAGACTTTGGACTTTGGAGAGAATTTGGATTAAGAAGAATGTGTCTATTATTAATAATTTCCAACATGCTGTGGCCAATGTGATATATTTCAATTCGATATTGCATTAAGGTGATGCTACAATATAATAGAGCCTCAGATTTGGAATTCTGTTAGTATCTACATAATCGCCACACAACGAATCTATTCACTGGGTTTTCAGTGTTGGGCCTTTAGTGATGTTAGTGTTGACTAACTGATTTAGTTACTACTCATGACTAAATTAAGGAAGATTATCAAAACGAGACTAAAAGATGCCAATCCATACTAATTGCATGCACGAGTGTGTAACTCTTTGGGTCATGCTTATTTGCGCAATTCTTAAAAGCTAAGTAAGTAATAAATTTGAAACTCGTTTGTATTATTCTGCCAGTACATACGAACATAGTGCTTCTCTATTTTGCAATTCGTGGCAAGAAAAATTATTTTTATTTATAGCTTATTATTTATTATCTTTTTAATACAAGACTTTAAAAATTGTTTTATATTTAATTTTGAATACAAAAGTCCTTCTAGACCTTTATTTTTTGTGTGGTAGTACAACAATTACACCATTTATATTGTAAAAATAAAGCAAGATAAAGTTTGTAACAATAGGACGTCATTCTCTTTTGTTTTGTTCACAAATGTGAACTGTACCTGTACCTGTACTGTACCTTTTATTTTTATTTTATTATTTACTATGAATATTGTTTATTTTTGATTTGTAAGTGCACAAATGTGATGCAGATTTTATTTGAGTTACCTACTGTTAATTTTATTTATTAAGAATATATTTTTTTTAAACTGATTCCTGGACTTGAGAATTATTGTGTTTTTGTTATTGTTATATATTTTCATATATCTAAATAAATAATGTATTTCAAAATCTTTTTTTTTTGTTGGTGACAAACACTTTTATAATAACCGCCTTATAAAACAGATTATATCCGTCAGATATTAGATATGCTTACGGTAGGTATAGGTATGGACAACCTAATGTAGGGAAGATTGGGGCAAGTTGTTACAATGTTTAATCTTTTATTTATAAAATAGTACTTTATTGTCAAACACCAAAAGTAAAAATACCGTGTTTGGAACAGAACCATACAAAAATGTTTGCATCATTTGTGCGGTGCAATTTATGTAAAAACATCTAAAAACTTCGCGCAAAATTTCAAGATAATTGGGATTTGAGAATTTACTTAATAAGTTGTAATTGTACATTTACAAAAGACTACCCACATGCATTAAATATAAAATGGGTGTTATTGATAGTAAAATGGTTAACTTTTTTGAACACTCTGTATAGAATGTTCTTTTTATGTTTTCGTCTTTGAGCCGTCCTTGGGTGTATACCAAATATCATTATTACCAATTATATCCAGTAGTTTCTAAAGTACAAGGGAGACAAAAGAAAACATTCTGTATTATCAGTGTTTTGTATTATTCGTCATTTTGGTCATTGGGCTAGCCGTACTGATGATTTGCATCGAGTAAATAAACTTACATAGTAATCAACATAACTTAGCTAACTTCTTTGAAGACAAAAGATCTTTTGTAAAAAGTAACGTTTTTATCACTTTTACCGTGCCCGTTTGGAATTTATTAATATAATAATAGCCGGTACATGTGATTATTTAAGTGTTTCTAATCACATTGACCAAATGATGCGGTTATTATTAATACTAGCCGGTAATTATTAATACAAACCACATTTATCACTTTAACCGTAACATATACATATATACAAAAATAATACAAGGTATACGTATTTTTCCAACGCTTTTAGTGTGCTTTTTTTCATTTCTCGTTCTTATTCTATGCGCTTATTTTATAAAAATAAATGCTTATAATTCCACACTCTAGTCATGATTGTAGCGGAAACAGCGCATTCTGTTCTGGTATTATTTCTGTAAGCGTATAGACATTAATAATAATACTGACTGTACCAAACATCGTTAAACGTATGTTTTAACGTTTTATGAGTAGGTATATCGTATTTGGGTATTTTAAATCAATGTAGGACGGCAACTAAACTGTGCATTGTCATGAAAATTTAGTGCTAAAATTTAGGGCTAATCAGAATTAAAAGATCTAAAATCAGCAAGAAAACGAGGCATTGTCTTTGAAAAAAAATCGATAAAGTCATATGTCGAAAAACAATTAAAGACTGGAAATTTAATTTGATTTAGAAATGCAGTAAGTAGTTATTATCGAACAATACATTTCTGAATCATTGCATATTATTATATTTTCCGAGGCGCGTAACTAATGCTGCAAAAACAAACACGTAGATATCACATATCAAGATTTTGTCGTTGAAACTGAAAGAAGAATTCTCGTACTGGTCCGATAACAATTTCTTTTAACTAGAAAATTATATTTTTTTGTGGTGCCTTGACGGTGTCAGTTTGTTTTGCTCAAATATTCCAGCAACATTCGGCGTAGAGCCATAAAACAACAACGTTTTTGTTCAGCTGGGCGCAGCGGTTCGAAAACTTGAAACGTGTTTTTGAAATCCACATGTGCGTTGTATATTGAATCGATATAACATTTTTATACTTTAGGTATTTTCAAGCGTTGACTTATTTGTAAAATATAAATCTCACATTATAATTTGCTAAAGACTAATAGGATATACTGGTTATAATACTATTTATCAGATTTATGTTGATTTCTTCAACAAATAATATTGAAAATTCTAAGAATACTATTGTTTGTATTAAAATTTCTCCGAATCTCCAACCGGCAAGACTTGACAAGCTTATTAATTTCCTGTCTAACACAACTTTGTTTCCGTTGTAAGAAATAACAATTCTAACCTAAAATTACACCATAATCTGGCGCTTAGAATCTGGCTACAACGGTACACCACTAGTTAGGTGATACTCTTCATTACCCATATTATTTAGACTGCCGTTACTCGACAATACCTGTAGCCCATCTATGATAATAAACGTTCTCATCAATACAGGAAATTGCCAATTATACAGGCTGGAACATCGACTACGCTGGTAGGCGAGACTGTGGCATAGCTGGGCAGCTACGATCTCATGTCCGGTCGGCCACTGTTATTATCAATCTGGACTGGAGTACAATATGGGCCCTGCGGCATTTATTAAAGTAAATCCGGGGCAAATATCCGAACTGACCGGCTGCTTCCTATTCAATTGCCGCATCCTCGGAATTTCAACCGAGGATGCGTTCTTTATAGGCAGTAAATATCGGCGTAACGGTCAATTTTTGTCCAGTTAGCTGGCAAATGGAATACTCGTAAACACTGGCCAAGCAAATAATCCGAAAACAAAAAAAAAGAACACCAGAGAGAAGGCTGATATTATACATTTTGGTTACGTTATATGGTTTTGGGTTTAGTATTTGGTATGGACTGCACATAGTAACTCAACGGCGTTTGTTTCATCATAAAATAGAGTTGGTCTTTCTTGTGTAGAAGCATTTTTGGCTTCCAAGTGATTTTGTGGTTTCTTAGTAAGGGCTCTACTTTCTCCGACAAAGTCTCAGAGATTATCATTAGATATATCAGATAGGCTGGTGAACCAGATAATTAATTAACAGTTCATAACTGAGTAATAGCTTAATAAATTTTATGAAAAATAAAATTGTATGTTTAACCAGCACTTGTCATTTGAAATGCATTTATAAAAATAAAAGCAGGACAAATATTGAATACCAAAGTTATCAAGTTGATCAGTAGGTCATACTTTTTTTTTCATGATTTCATATACAGGGTGTCTCACGGAACTGGTACATTAGAAGTTTCTCATGTTCTACTATTTCTGGAAACTTGAAATTTTGGAACTACAAATTACTCGATCTGAGCTCTTCAGCTAAAATATTCTCAAGTTAACTGTCACGTCCGGTCAACGGGAAGTCGGTTTTGAGATATTGTCAGTATAAAAGAATGCAAACGATTTATTCTTTATTTATAGGAATGTAACAACTTTGGAACAGCAGGAAAACAGAAAAACATTGAAAAGGTTTTTTAAAACTAAAATAATAGATTTGGTATATCTCTTAAATGAAAACTTAATTATGTTGTTCGAAATGCTGCCCGTTCTGCTCCAAACATTTTAAAACACTTCGCTGAACTACTGTCATCGTCGCTCTTCGGATTTCTTGTCGCTGAAGTCCATTAATGGCGGCTACTACTCTGTTAGTCAATTCTTCTCGAGTATTAACTGGTGTGGAATAGACCTGACTTTTCACACGACCCCAGAAATAAAAGTCTAATGGTGTTAAATCTGGTGAGCTTGTTGGCCACCGCCAGGGTCTCCTATTTCCGAACCACCTACCGTCACCTAACATCTGATTAAGTTGAATGGATACCACATGCGAAGAATGTGCCGGTGCACCGTCCATTTGATCAAAGCAGTCGCGTAAAATATTGAGGGAAAGAGTATCGCAAAAATTGTTCAAACATCCACGCAAAATTAAATAAATAAAATATCTATCACTATTTAAATTTTCGTATCTAATTTCGTCCCCATTGTTAAATGGGAGTATTTAAAATGGATTTAAAGAAAAAGTAACAATATCTCAAAAACTATTAAAGATAGATATAGGGAACCGTAATATTGATTGATAGGGAATAAAACTTTCTATCGAATGACGTATCGGTATACAGGGTGTTCCATTTGAAAAAAATGAGTTCTTTACGTTTGAAAATTCAATTATTGTCTTGTAAATTTTGAACACCCTGTATAATATATCATGATGAGCTAAACATCGTCGTATTTGGCTATGTTTCTAGTTTTGGACCAACAATCATCAAACTTCTAGTTTCAATAATAACAGACATATTCAGTTTTAAACGTCACCGCGAAAATCACCAAAAAATTAGTAAAATCAAAAAAACTCAAAAATGGTGGTATTTAGGTATAGGGAACCCTTATTAAAAATGATGTATTTTGATACGTAGAAACCAAAAATAAAATTAAAATTATATCATTCCATTTAAAATAACAAAGTTGATACCGACTTCCGGTGACCGGACGTGACAGTTAACTTGAGAATATTTTAGCCGAAGAGCTCAGATCGGGTAAATTCTAATTCCAAAATTTCATGTTTCCAGAAATAGTAGAACATGAGAAACTTCTAATGTACCAGCTCCGTGAGACACCCTGTATGTTTATTAGTAATGACTACTCTCATTTAATGTGATAAGTAAAATCGTGCAAGCTGTCAATGTTCGTCAGAACTACAAAAAAAAATTTGCAAAAATAAGAGTGTGTATTTTCAAATTAATATAAAATACATCCCCGGATTGAGGGAGAACAAATCGTTATCATTGATCGTGATTATATTGATTCATGACTCAAATTGTTTGGTCCTACCCAACGCATTTTATAAACGGAAATATGTTTTAGCAATGTATAATTTATATGTTTTAGGGGATACTTCCTTTGGCTTTTACCTAGGATGTATATGTCTATACAAGTCAAAAAATAATGTTATAGTCAAAAACAATTTTGTATTCATCGACTATTAAAACAAGTTTGTCAAATTTATTAAATGTACAGTGGAAAGATTACGACAGTTAAATTAGATCATTGTTAAAGAATTAAATTAGTATACAATAAACGAGGAAAGAAACCTTTAGAACTTTTAACCACAACTACTAGAATTTAAGCAGTTATCGTATTAATGAACCCCTTCAATTTCAACTTACATACATATCCAAATAACCTAACCTCACAATTCAGAAATGCACTCAGACGCGAAGTCTCAGAAGAATAAGAATAACAACAAGAAAAATTCATTTTACGCGACTTTACTGAGCAGCTATCTTCTGTGGACCTTTGCACAAATTTATTTTTTGCGTAAATTGTTTCCACAATTCTTCGACGTTACGGGCTTCCGTACACGGAGTTGAGTGCGTCGCAAAAGAATTTTATTTTTGTGAATAAAATTAACCATGACGGCATAAATATGGATTTTGTGTAGTTCTACTCTCTCAGATACTCCTAATCATTATTAATTTGCATATTTTTAACTTCTGTGTACACAGCACATCGAAGGGTACTGATCAGCTGATTGAATGTTTTGCACAGAATGCGCATGACCATCAACAGTTGTTAACCGCATGATTCTTAACAAGTGGTTAATTTTTCTATGTAGCAACTTGCTATGTAATATCTGCGTTACAGAATTGGCCTGATTGTCATAAAAGATAGGTCATAGGTATCTAAAGCCCCCCACTAGATAATTTCAAATTTTACGGTGAAAAAAGTTCCTGAATTTGATGTTTTACGTCGCAGTTTATTCTCAGTCGAAGCGATCTGAATAAATGCATGCTTGGGATGCATCGCTAGATCGAACTGTAACTTTAACTGAAAGTGTCCATTCCCCATTTGTAAACATCTTTTACAGTGTTGCGCAGGTAGTTAAATAAACTTAGTTCCTGCAATAGTGCAGTTTGAGAGATAGCGATCAAAGTTAATGCGAATGAAATTATGCTCTGGAAGTCGTTTACGATGCCACGTTGGAATTTTGATAGCATTTTAAAAATAACAGCCTCACAACTTATTGACGCGACGACAGACGATGGGTCGCGACAACTTTTGCAACTCCAACTAAAAATTCTATCCGTACATACTCGTAAAATAAGTTACCAACCGTCAACATTCAGCAGTTCTATATAAAGAACTAGAAAGGAAGCAATGTAAACACAAATTGCATTACGAGCAGCTGAAAGAATTTCTCCAAGTATCAATTTTAGTCCTCAAGGAAACCTTCTCTAAGAGAGGCGTTTAGGCTAGTGAGATCGACATCGCACAGTGTGAAAAAAATCCAAAAACCTGGCCAAAAGTAGAAAGCATTTTCTATTTAGGTAAAACTCGGTAATCTAATATTTGACGGGTCGCCGATTACAAATCCGAATACAAAAGTTGAAAAAACAAAATGGCCGATCCAATATGGCGGACATCAATCCTTAAAATATTTTTAATTTAGCTGAAATTCGGTATTAGGAAGAATTTGGGGTCGCTGATTATAAATCTAAATACTAAGTTAAAAAGAAAACAATATGTCCGATCAAATATGGTGGACATTTGTTCGAAAACTATTTTCCATTTAATGGGAATTAAGTATTTGTGGTGATTTGGAGTAGCTGATTATAAATCCGAAATAAATAAACAAAAATCAAAATGGCGGATCCAATATGGCGGACATCAGTTCTTAAATTACTTTCAATTTAGCTGAAATTCATTTAACTCGATTTGGGGTCGCTGATTATAAATCAGAATTCAAAGTACGGACATTTGTACAAAAACTACATTCAATTTAGCGGAAATTCAGTATTTGTGGGGATTTGAGGTAGATGATTATAAATTCGAACCTAAAATAAAAAAGCAAAAGGCGAATCATATATTGCCTGACATTTGTTTTTATATTTTGAATTTATTTGAAATTTAGTGTTCGGGAGTTTTCGGGGTTGGTGAGTACAAAGCAAAATTAGAAGAGTAGAAGAACAAAATAACCTGGTAAAAATGTCAAATCCTGTTCCCGTATTATGAAATGGCAACGCACTTCATTAATTTTCTATCATAGTGAACATACATAATGTAATAGAGAATTTATTCTAGGCACCAAAGGTTAAAATGGAAATTTGGGTTTGCTTAGTATTCTTCTTTAATATAATTTTAATCTGAATGAAATAACAATTTTCAAAGTTTAGAAAAATAAAAAGATAATGTGCCTATTGAACACATATAAAGAAAATTATAAAAAAGAATATAAAAATGTATTTGTTTATTCGTCTTGGTCTTCTTCATCTTCATCATCAGCCTCACTATATTCATCTATACTTCACTTTCTACATCTTCATATCCGGAACTGTCTTCTTTATTTTCATGTTCCGCTGGTACAATTTTTGTTACTAATAGTAATGATATTAGAAAATAAATTGATTCCGGGGTATGCCATGCGTCAAAATTATTAATTGCTGACGTTTCGAAAACCATGTTGCTCGCTTATTCATAAGTAACTTAATATTTGTCATTATGACTGATTTTAGAACTTTAAAACTGTTTTTGCGTCTAAAATCATTGTGTCCTGCAATCGGTTCCTTTCAGTATCACCAGCAATTTTTATCACCAAGATTAGGAAAACTCATTTTTTGTTTTTTAATTACAATTAATTATAATATCTTACTCAAAAATTATTTAAATTTTGTGCTCTGTTGTCTGCTTTTTTTAAGTCGTCCTATTAAAACAACGAAAATGCATTAGATGTAATCGAAAATTTAAAGGCTGACGCTATTTTAGGCAAGAAAAAATCAATCCAATCTCAAGAAAATCCCAAAGAACTAGAAATCCTCCAACAAAGTTGATTCGTCTAGGTTAATCAGAAAAAATTAAAGAGCCTTCCCGTAAGCGCATATATAAATTGTATGTACTAAATTCTAAAAATAAACAGAAATTAATTTTGAGTAAGTATAAGGAGACTGTCTACATATTCAAAAAGTACAAAGTCTGATCTTTACAATGAGCTATATTCTAACCGGGGATATGATATGGAGGAAATTTTATAAATGTCAAGGCGAACTTTAAGTTTATATAATTTTGCTACGTTGTAACAAAAGTTCCAAAAAAACGTTAAATTATTTAACTGCATAGAATAAATTACAAAACGTATTTTCATACCTTGAGGAACACTCTTCATTTTCCAAAAATAATAAAGTTATTGTCAACAACCCCACAAAAAATTCCAATTGCAATGGTGTCAAACACCCAAACATACGCTTTGTACAAATCGAAACTTTGAACTGATACCATTCTTAACCGGTTTTGATTGATCAAAGAGTTGTTATGTAAAGTCAATTCTGTTTATTTTGAAAACTATAAAATATTAGTTTTGGCCAGCTTTTTCTGAAATTTTCACACTGTGCGTCGGCCTTGAGTCTGTAGTACACCCAGGATATGGTTCCATCTAACGGTAAACCGTTGTACTCAAGTCTTTGTGTACAAACAAACTTACTTACTTAATTTGTTCAGCCGACTTCTACCCTTTACCAATAGACAGCTAGTGTAGTTATTGTCATCTGTTAGTTATTATTGATCTGAGCTGTTAGTCCTCTTCTCCTGTGTCCCGGTTAGTGGAC
The DNA here is from genome assembly GCA_963966075.1 of Aphodius sticticus. NCBI lineage: Eukaryota > Metazoa > Arthropoda > Insecta > Coleoptera > Scarabaeidae > Aphodius > Aphodius sticticus. Next base: position 2,492,376 of record OZ014507.1, read on the forward strand.
TTTATTACAGAAACCTTCTTTACAGAGCTCCGCGGTGACAGTTCGTAGTAATTCGACACAATTGCATAAAAAGCAGATCAACTTGACAATGGCTGGGTCAATTTTAAAGAGCTATGTCTTAAAATATCTCCCATAAATTAGCTCCTGTTCCGGGAGTAATGCTATTGGCTCAATCACCATGAAAGCATATTAAATCAGCCAGTATATTGTGTCAAAAATTAGCTTCTTTTCTCTAATTAAGTTCATGATTAAAAAAAGCGCGATTGAATTTTATATTTATCCCGGAACAATGCCCTATGCTTACACATTTCGACAGTACCTGACTTTTACACATCAGTGCAATAGTTTCGACTCCGGTCTGCTTTTTATGCGCCCGTGTTTTGTATGTAACTGGTATATGGATAAACGCCTCTCTTAAAGTTGTGACGCTCTGGGCGTCCATTGCGAACTTTCTAAATGTTCGTACATTGTTGAGAGTGGAAGAAGAGTTGGAGTTTCTTTTTTTCGTCGGTGGGATACTTCCGGAATTTTACTCTAATCGCCGGCCGTGCTTTTCGTTTATGGGCCGAGTGCGTCCCTGGTGGCCCTAAAAATGACGCGCTTGACTAGGAGCGCCACTTTCATAAAGTACCGCCGTGAATGTCGTCAATCTGTTTTGTTCCCGCGGCCCAGCCTCCGCGATGGAAGCTAGAGTTGTGGGGTTTTCGCCGCATGAACACGCGTCTTCCATTTGCGAAGTTCTGAGTTAATTTTTGTTCGGCCGAGTGGAGTTTCTTACATGAGAATAAATAGGAGTCCGGGATGTTTCATTTTGAACACAAATAAAGTACTAACCTGGCATTTTCTTGGCTTCTTATGCTTTATTTTTTGTTACTAGTTTTGATCTACGTCTTGTTTGAATGACTTGTTAGAAGATCCGGAATAAAATATAAGTACACCAGGGCTAGAGGAGCATATTTTAAGTACTAAAAATGTAAAAAGAGCACTTAGCACTTAGTTTCATCCTTAGTCCTGAAGATGCCTCTTGCAACAGAGTAAGAAACGTCGTCTTCTTCAAATTCATCAACACGGTTTCCACCCGGAAATCAATTTTATAATTATCACTTGTTAGATTTTGTTCATTGTTGGGCAGGATTAGTCACTTAGCTTAGATTATTGTATTTTTGGACAAATTAAATACTTGAAAATATGTGAAATGCTCTGATATCAAGACTCAAACGTCAATTGATAAATCTTTTTTCTATTTAGTTAATATCGTATAAGAAATTAAAAAAAAAACTTTAAGTATTATTAACTAAAACGAAATCGTTTTTTTTTTAAAGAAAATCATATAAAAAAAATAAACTGCTTCCGGGTTATGCCGTGTGTCAAGATTTGTTAATGCTGACGTTTCGCGAACCATGTTGCTCGCTTCTTCAAAGCTAATTGAATTAGCTTTGAATTAGCTTAGTATTCAATTAGCTTTGAAGAAGCGAGCAACATGGTTCGCGAAACGTCAGCATTAACAAATCTTGACACACGGCATAACCCGGAAGCAGTTTACTTTCTAAATGATTCTGACCGTGAAAGCCTACGTACTTACCTAAAATCATATAACTAACTGTTAACGAAAAGCTTGATAGTATTCTATACATGATATGATATATTATAATATTATATGAGACATGGGCGTCTTCTCGCAGTCTTCTGGGGGGCGGGTGCCCATTTGGTTAGTTCAAATATGCATTGCAAAAATTTTTGTGATGATAAAAAGCAACGATTCCCCAAATCGTTTCCAAATCCAAAAGCAAACACGTATTTTTTTTGTTGAAATTTTGATATTTTTACCGTGCCTGTCGAGGTCTTAAATTTACATGGGAAGAAAACATTTTTTGGTATTTTTCAAATTCGGGGTTTGGGAAAACTTAAGATTACTTAAGGACTTGTAGAGGACTTTCCAATCAAGAATTTAAGAATTCATAGACATTATTACTATTGTGTAATTTAGTGGAATGTTTATAAACATTTGTCAGTTAATTTACATTTGTTTAAAGAAATTCCATTTTTTAAATAATTCGTTTTTCTCCAAAATCAGTTTAAATTCTGTTTTCTGAGTTCGAAATGGCAAATTATTATCTTAGAGTGACTTTATTCATTACACAATGTCTTCCTATTGTTTAAACAATTCTTGGTGAATAAAGAAACCTCTTTATATTTGCAAAGTTAATTTAATTTAAATAGGATACATGTTTCGGCTCACGCCATTGTCAATCCTAAATCTACAAAAAACGAAATGTGACTCGTTTCGTTTTTTATGTTTTTTCACCTTTTTTTTAGATTTTGCATTGACATTGACGTGAGCCGAAACATGTATCCTATTTAAATTAAATAAACTTTGCAAATATAAAGAGGCTTCTTTATTCACCAAGAATTGTATAATATTTGCAAGTATGGAATTACAAAAATTCTTCCTATTGTTTAAACAATCCACTATTATTCATTTTCAATTTTATTTCTAATTATGTTAGAGAAGTCAGCTTTTTTTTTAAATTAAATTATAAATTTCATGTTTGAGATACATAATAAACCTATTATCTATATTATCTAATAAACCCACACCTAAAATTCATTTTTTTAGATCGGTCTGGCCAACTGATATTCTCAAGTGACATCATTTATATTTTGAGATGATTTCCATTGTATAAATAATAAAATATTATTCGTTTCCAAATTCATTTATTCGAAAAAATTTAAATGATTTGAAATCCTTTTTTTTTTTCGGGAAATTGGGGAGTTATATTTCCTTCTAAAATATTAAATTTCCTAAAGTCAACAAATTTTATTTATTTATCACATTTCTTATTCTGATTTCCTATCACTGTTTGTCGCAAAATAATGTTGACTTGTTGCTGTCTGTTCCCTGTACTCTAATTTGATGAAATATTGAAAACGAATATTATTTTATTATTTAAACAATGGAAATGAACCCTAAAATAGAAATGATGTCACTTCAGAATAACAGTTGGCCATACCGATCTAAAAAAAATTATTTTGGGTGAATTGCAAAAAAACATTCGAAAAAATATACGGTTCCATTTTTTTTTGTTTTTTTAAATATTTGGAGGCGATCGTTTCTTTCTAAATAAAAATAACCACCCTAGTGTCCATAAGGAAAAGAATCCTATGTAATACTTATACAAATACGTACTAAAGAACGCAAAGGGGGCAGCTGCCTCCCTTGCCCCCCCCCTGGATAAGCCCATGATATGGTACTCCAAATTATCTCAGGAAGAGTGTGTCATTTCGGGGTGATGTGCATAGCATATATAAGGAACAAAAAATGTAATTGCCCCGCCCGCTCACAGAATTTCGATTCGAGAGATCGTTTTCTTACAGCATTTACTCGTTGTGTAATTCTATTGTTTTTATAAGCGCATCGTAGAATGTTTAGAATATTTAGAATGTTAGTAAAATATGTAGAATGTTTAGTTAGTTACTTAGGGTAGGCATTTTTTATTGTTATTTTCATTTGTTGGGTTACAGTGGAAGAGCAGAAATGACCATCCGGTCATTAACCTGAACTGTCACCTCAGGATTTTCTCATTGTTAATGTTTGATTTTTGATTATTTATGTAAGTACGTTTATGTTTGTAAGTTTAATTGACTATGAGAAAATAAAATCTTTATTATTATTTATTATTATTATTATTATATGAGATGATTTCAATGATATAATTTAAGAAGCCGACATGGCGCAGTCGGAGTTTCGAACACACTGAGTCTAGTAGCATCCGAAAAATGTACCAAACAATTGGTTTGTGTAGTTAAAATATTTCTCATATTTAATTATCATTTCAGTCTACTTTCATGTATTATACCATCAGCAAATCTCCAATACCATCTTCAGGAAACTGAATTTCATCCGTACAAAGTTTCCCAAAGCGCCAACGGCAGTTTCAATCGCAAAAAGGTCAACTTAACCCCAGAATTGTGTATAGAATTTTCGCGTTTGTACAAAACACCTTCTTCTCACTATACAGCGGAGCAACGAGGTGCAAACGCGTCGGAGCCGAGAGATCATAAGCATAATGCGATAATCCTTTTTCTGGCGTTAAAGTTTGCTGAGATCCGTCCCGTATATCTCGCTCGCGTCTTTTCTTCTACCGGCGTGGCTGGTTGGCGCATGACCTTACCGCACTCACGTAACTTTTGAACTTGTAAAGTGCCTGATTCCAAGTTTTCAACTTGTCAAATGCAGAAGAAAAATGGCCACCATAAATTCTAATTCTAAAACAGTAAGTATTATAACTCGCCGGTATAAACGAAAACTTCTCCGCGGCGCGAGGGATTTGTCACGCTTGAATGCTATTTGTACCGAATCTTAATATTATTTTTGCTAATATATGTTATTAAAAGGTAAGTTTTCTGTCATTGGTATACATCTTCATCTACTTTGAGATTTAATTCATATTTGCACTTAATTTTGAGCCTTTTTTGAGCATTTTATCCCTATAAGGCTAAATTGTCTAAAAATTTTTAGTTCTAAGAATTACTTGTTTGCTGATTTTCAATATTTATATTTCTTTGACTCGAATGAAGTTCATTACTGTCAAAGAATTTTTTTCTTATGTATGTGAAAAATTAAGTAGGTGGCACTTTTTCGTTAAATATTGAAAGGACAATCGAGTTATTTCTTAAGAGCCAACACCTTAGAGATTCTGAGAAAAGCTCTCGACGAAAATTTAATATGTTTTATAAATATCCATTAAAAGGGCAATCAATCACCCAACAGGACGCCTATGTGGGGTCCGTCGCTCTTGACAAAGCGTATGCAAAAATTGGGGGAAAATTTAATTTTAACGGAGTAACTAAATTTCCTAAATAAACCATTTCCTAAATTGAAAATCCATCTCAGTATTAGCATATATTAAGAGATGAAGTTACTTATTCAATAACTCACTTCATGACCATTAATCACATCAGGAGTACTTAAAATCATATGTACAATCTGCGTATCACCAGAACACATTTTTTTAGTATTAAATTTTCGTATTTGAATTGTAATTTAATATTTCTACTCCTATTGATGAATGCATTCATTATCATGGCAATTTATGATAAGTAATAACCATTCCCCACACACATGGCAAATATTTCATTACTGGCTCCTCATACCTCGCGAGTCGTGAGAAATATTTCATTTCTCACGGCTCTAGAACCAATCACAGCTTAGAACCAATCACAGCTCTGGAGTTTTCATTTCCATCGTGCTGATACACTGATTAGCGACATTGTCAAGCTATTGACAACGTCGCTAAGTGACAAGTAATTTTATGTAAATTTTTACGAACAAGTTATTTCTGTAACGGTTTATTTTAGCACTAGTGTGTGGTAGTACTTTTTTTGTGTCAGTTAGTGTCAAAACAAGCATTTCAATTAGTTCCTCCTGAGAAAAATACGCCATATTTCCAAAAATTATGCAAATCTAACCTAACAATATCACCACCACTGACCTTACTAACTTGTTTAGCACTGTTTTTCATAGCCTGCAGGGTATAAGTAAAATTTTATTTCAAATTATTAATATTAAATTGCAGATGTGATCAAATGTTTTGATTTATTAAAAATAGATGAAATCATGCGAGAGAACAGTAATTTAAGTAAATACTTAGCTGGTTTAGGTGTTAATGTAGGTGTAGAAGCACTTATTGATAGAAAAATCGATGTTGTTATGAAAAAGACTAGTTATCTCTGCAATTGTTTATTTTTGCACTGGTATGTGCTAGTACTTTTTTGTGCAGAATGATACGTAGAATTCAAAAAAATACCTAGATACATGCTGTTCCGTTTAAAAAAAATCAATTTTCTTACGAAAAACTATTTGCTATATTTTGTTGCAAATTATGACCACACTGTACACATATTGGATATGATAGTGGATATGATAAATCACAAAGTATAAAGTTTAGGGTAGGTAATGTTATTTTTCATTATCGTAAAATTTGGCAAGGAATTAAAAATCGTGCCGAAATATAGGCTGTTCCATTAAAAAAAAAACATACGTTTGGGTTAGTACTACCTTATGGAACACCCTGTATACACGCTAATAATTTTAAAATGGGCGCCTCGGCGTTCTGTATATATGAGTGAAATCAGTTTTAAAATATCTTCGTTAACAGAGGCACAATCTTCCCAGATCGCACTGTTGAGACACCATGTATATTTGCTTTATATATGGAATTGACGGCAATTTGTTATACACGCAGTTACACTTATTTATAAAATATAGGGGGTATTTAGTACCTTGCTTGGCGAAACAGATCGCAACCGAATGTTTACGACTCTGTATGCCATAAATCTACTTATATTGTCGCTTTATGGGCTGGCTGTTAATCAAATTGTTAAGGACTTCATACGTCTGCAGTCAATGTACAATGTACATACACACACATACACACATACGCGGAAAAGTTATTACTTGAAACAAGAAATCGCAAATTCGTGAACTTTACTGGATTCAAATGCATAATTATTTGGATGTAGAAAGTTAGGTATATACAGGGTGTCCCTCGCTGGAAACAAAGTACAAAGCCAGAACGTATTTTCATGCTTAGAGACTGTCCCAAAACAACGTACCTACCACCACAAACTTACGTTTCACTTTTTTAAGTGGAAATTGTCCATGATGGTCCAGCACTTTGTAAAACTAGATCGCCTGATTTAACCCCGTTTGATTTATTACTCTGGAGACATGTTGTGGAAGAAATATATGGGCAGTGGCGGCTCGTAGCTAATATTAGTGGGAGTGCTGTTACATTTCTTTGTCATTGTTTTAAAAAATATTGTGTTAAAGGAAAAAATCTGATGTGGCCAGGCACATGACTTTATCATACTATATATAAAATTAATAGTTTAGCTGCATGAGATTCTATTTGATCGAGATCGGCTATGCTTGCATTAAAATAAAACTAGTAGAACTAGACAGATATCTCGATTAAAGCTGCGTTCGGATATTGTACTCCGTTGACACCGGGCACACCGTCCAAATGACACATACGTGTTAGTGGGTGTAAAAAGTGTAACGGTGTTCAATATCCGAACGCAGCCTATATTGACAGTAGTATTTTCAAAACATTAGCGCTTGACACTAGCTACTGTCATTAGAATAAAAAAATCTGACATATCCTGGCTACTAGTTTTAAAGCAGTACGACCGATCTCGATGAAATAGAATTTGCTCATGCAGCTAAACTATAAATTCTACCAAAAAATGTCATATACATAAATTATAGAAAATTTCCTCTCCTTTAATTTATTATTTAACTATTTTGACGACATTACACAAATAGCGGCTCATTTACAAAATCTTCGAAAAATGCTAAGAGTAAACCACCAGTTCCTTTGGACCCTTTTCAACAGAAAGCTTTTCAGCTCTAAGTTTGGTTCTAAAACTTCTAAATATGAAGTTTCGTCCCGATACCTTTAGTAGTTTCTCCGGAATCGTCGCCACAAAAACGGGTACACACACACATACACACACACACACAGACATTTTTTTGTACCTTGGTCAAAAATGTTCAGGGGACCCAAAAAAACATATTTCCGCTAAAATCTCAAAAAATTTTTTTGGCACGATTACAATACTTTACATACTACGTATGATAAAGTAAAAAACGTATAAAAAGAAAATTTATTCAGAAACTTGATGAAATCGTAAAAGAATTTAGGGAATAAAAACGGATTTCTTATTTATTTTACGTAAATTGTTACAGTTACATTCATTAATAAATGTATGTAAAAAATACATTTTCTAAAAACCAGGTTTTAACAAAATGCCCTAAAAATTAAAAATTTTCCATATTCTTTTAATGGTTCATGCATTGTTACCAGAAATCATCCACATGCAAAAATTGAACTCGATTGGACAACGGGAAGTAGGTAAAATATCGATTACAAGATTTAAACATAACAAACAAACAAGTGAAGTTAAGGTAAGCGTAGTAATACATTTATGTAAAAAATACATTTTTAAAATAACGCTTAATGAAAAAAAACAACAGTTAAATTTTGAAAATTGTGGCGAAATTTCCAACAATTTTACAATTTTTTATTCCTTTATGCATTGTCACCGGCAATCTGTCCATGTACAAAATTTCAACTCGATTGGATATTGGGAAGTAGGTAAAGTATCGATTACAAGATTAAATGTAGAAAACAAACAAGTGAAGTTAAGATAAGCGTAATTCTTCTTGTTTTAATTTGCGCAAAAATAGCAATAATTTTATCCTTTGTCTCTGGATGAAGACTGAGGAATGTTTTCCCTATTGAAAGCACTGCAATTGTTGTAAAATACGTAATGACTTTTGATATGCCATCCGCAGTTTGTAAAACTACCTTCCACCAGCCGATGGTCGGCACGGTCGGCACTGCGGGGACAACAGTGCTCTCTTGTCCCTCTTGTCCATAACAGGCCGCTGCCTCGCTTGCAGCTTCCTAAGTGCGCATGCGCAGAACAGCCAAACACCTCGTCTGCTGGAACTGTGCAGATCACAGTTCCATACAACGATTTTTTAATCTTTTTCTAAAACTGGGTGATGGCTACTGACATTAAGGATTAAGGATTATACTTTGTACAAGTATAAAGAAAGAATTCAAGGAAAAAAGACTCATTATATTAAATGTTATCCATAATATTAAGTGGAAATAAATAGGGGGTACTGCAGTTCCACAGTGCCTACACGCGAGCCGCCACTGTATATGGGGATATTACAACTACGATAGCGAGCATGAAGAATAGCATAAGGTGGCGTTTTTCATTCACTGTTATGTACATTGAATAACCGCCAGCTCATTGTGGAACCAAGTCATCCCAGTGCTCAGTCCCGTGTTTTCCTGAGGGTACCTGCGGACTCCAGCATCTACGTCCAAACACCACGACTACCCCCCCCCCCCCCCCCCCCCCACCACACACACACACACACACACACGTACACACTCACCGCTCCCAGATCTCTTTAATAATTCATGTTGCACCCAAAATCTGCATGAAATTAAGGTTCGTGTTTGTCTCTTTCTCGTGTACGTGGTGATCGATACGTTAGAATGCAAAAACATGTAAAGCTTCGGCGTCGGATTCGCCTCTTGTCTCCGCAGCCGTCGCCAATGTTACCGACGTCGCCGCGTCGAAATTGAAATGCTCTCTCTCTCTCTTTCCCGGTTCTCCAACTCGTTGTTGGTTAATGGAATCGAAATGGTGTAGGAAAAAAATGGGGGAATTAGGAATTAGGAGAGAACCCTCATTACTGATTCAGTGATACCTCATCACTGTGTCTGTAACTGAAAATTCAGCTAACTGAAGGTTCAATTTGGATGTTGGAAATTTCAAAATTTGTTTTTCAATTTTTTTTATCTCTGTGCGTTGGTTTGTTTATGATTCAACTGCAATTAAAAGTGGATATTTAAAGAGACGAGACCGATTTTAAAATTATTAATTGTCTACGTACCGATGTTTTCTTAAAAAAAAAACATTTTGAGACTTAGTGCAAGACCCCTATTCTGGTTTTAAGCAAATTGTGTTTTTGGTTTTTGCCACGGGGGCTTTTATATTTGTAATTAACGTTTAAGCGTAATAAACTAATCCTGTTTGGCTAATTTCGTTGTAAGTTTTTACAACGAGATTTGCTTTATTCAATTAGAAGAGGACTTTCCTTCTCTGAAATTCAGCACAGATTTATTTTCCAGTTCAACGAATTCAAATATATGTTCAGCGGCGTCAAATTTATGACAAGCTTTTGCTTTTTCTTCTGTTATTTTTCGAATTTTCACATGTATTTTCTCTAAAATGTTCTTATGTAAGGTCATGAAAATGAAATTAGAAATAGAAACTAGTCTCCGGACTTTCAGAAGAAAAATATACTTTAAATTTCGAACTTCTCTAGTTGTAATGTCATTACAAGAAGTAAGAAGTAGGCATTTTAGTCTAGTCGAAAACCTATAACACCCTTAGCTATCACATGAACACCCAAAAAAGGATAAATATACATATTATGATTAGACAAATGATCGAAAATATCATATTATAATACAAAATCGGTATTATAATTTACCTTAGTTGTGCTGTTGAGAGTTATCTCATCAAAATGTAAGCTTGTCTCTACGCAGCGACGTATTTATTTTGTTTTTCCCGGCAAAGATTTCTTTAAACCCCAATTTTATTTATCCCCCACATTTGTTCCTCCCCAGGCCCGCACAAACCCTACTTCTTTATGCCGAGTGTGCATTAGCATAACGAAATATACAGACAGCGCCTCGAAACCGCCAGGGACGTCGCGACGGCTCGCACAGAGCAAGAGAAGATGCTCAACGGTCCATCGGGAATCATCCTTATTAAATTCCGGATTGAACTTCAATTGGCGTTATTTCACGAGCTGCTGGGATTTCTTCTCCTATAACAAAATTAGCGATCGACCGCCGCCCTGGATTGCTTCACACCGGCGCCCCGTACAGCATATTCCTCTTATTATTTTCTTTATTATTAATTTCTCAGAAAACTGTATTCTTTATAAAAGTTAGCTGTTGGTACAAAACCAACATCCGAGCTTTTAGATCTTAAAATTTATGTACCATATACCGGGTAGTTCGGAATATATGAATTTGGCGTAAGAGTAAAATACTGTTATTTTCATTATTACCGATAAAGGCATTAATAAAATTTCGCAAAGAGCAGCGAAAGAGACAGAACGGTCCATTGGGAATCATCCCTATTAAATTCCGGATTGAACTTCAATTGGCGTTATTTCACGAGCTGCTGGGATTTCTTCTCCTACGGCAAAATTAGCGATCGACCGCCGCGCTGGATTGCTTCACACTGGCGCCCCGTACAGCATATACTTCTTATTATTTTCTTTATTATTAATTTCTCAGAAAAATGTATCCTTTATAAAAGTTAGCTGTTGATACAAAACCAACATCCGAGCTATTAGATTTTAAAATTTACGTACCATATACCGGGTAGTTCGGAATATATGAATTTGGCGTAAGAGTAAAATACTCTTAATTTCATTATTACCGATAAAGGAATCAATAAAATTTCGCAAAGAGCAGCGAAAGAGACAGAATGGTCCATCGGGAATCATCCTTAGTAACTTACGGATTGAACTTCAATTGGCGTTATTTCACGAGCTGGTGGGATTTCTTCTCCTATAACAAAATTATCGATCGACCGCCGCGCTGGATTGCTTCACACCGGCGCCCGTACAGCATACACTTCTTATTATTTTCTTTATTATTAATTTCTCAGAAAAATGTATTCTTTATAAAAGTTAGCTGTTGATACAAAACCAACATCCGAGCTATAAGATTTTAAAATTTATGTACCATATACCGGGTAGTTCGGAATATATGAATTTGGCGTAAGAGTAAAATACTCTTATTTTCATTATTACCGATAAAGGCATTAATAAAATTTCGCAAAGAACAGCGAAAAAGACAGAACGGTCAATCGGGAATCATCCTTATTAAATTCCGGATTGAACTTCAATTGGCGTTATTTCACGAGCTGCTGGGATTTCTTCTCCTATGGCAAAATTAGCGAGCGACCGCCGCATACTTCGTCCAACGATTAATCTCAATTTGGTGAGCGCCGGATCTGTACAATATTTTATTTCGACGGGGGTTTTCATTTTGATAAGTTGGTTGGTCTGGGGAGGGAGAAATTGGGGTAGGGGGTAGCTCGAGTTGCGAACAGGTAATTAATTAATACCGTTGCGCGCCGGCTAAAAGTTTTGCTAGCTTTTATGAGATATATCTGAGCAACGGATTCGGTTTTTCAATAATTCAACGTCAGGCTGCACTCGAGAGCTCGAGGGAGTTTTGATGATAGGAGATCCTATTAATACTGCGGTGCTTAGGTATCAGTTTTAGCCACTTTATTATGAAGTTTAAGATGTTATTATTAGTATTTTATATTGACATAATTTTGTTTTTACTGGATTTTAACAGTTAATGCAAATTTAAGGTAATGGAAAAGCCTAGATAATGAAAAATTGATCTTTATCTGACTGAATCCGTAGTTTATATTGATAATATTATATTGACGAATTTTGCGATATGAAGTTGCACGATTATAAATAATAACACATCATATAAAAAAGTTTAAATTTTAAAAAAATCTCAACAAAATGGAATCTTACAAATTAAACAGTTTATTTGGTTGGTAAACATATTGGATGTTAAATACCAAGTGTTCAAAAAATGGAAGCTTGGGGCAGGAATATACAAATTATTGTTTATACTCTCAGATTAAATAAGAATTTCCAAAATAACAATATATACAAAGTTTAAGACAATGTGATCTTTGGCATTGCATTTAGTTGGCCGGCCCCATTCATGTTGGAAAACAATCGTCAAGATGCTCATTTGTGAGTCGAAAACTGTACTTCGACTTGATATTTATGGTTTTAAATTAATAATTCGCACAAGTATCGACAAAACAATTCCTTCCGTTCATTACAATTTTGTATGCTGTTCTTTTTAAAAATGGGAAGCTTTTAAGGATTTTAGTTCAATGTCGTTAGAAGGTCCAAAATTTATAGCTTTACTTCTTCTGATTTTGTTTAAATGTAAATTGTGCTCCAGCTGTGAGTGGCAGCTTATATATTATAGTAACCAAATGGTGAATGTTTTTTTGCAGTTTTTTTCTTTATGTACTGAAACAGTAATGAGTCTAGTTACATTTTTTTAGTTAGTTATTTGTCTGTTTTTCGAGTTTCGAGAACACTTTTGCGTAGTAGTTATTGTAGAGATTACATATGTATTTGTGAATTTTTTTATTTCTAGCAGTGTATACAAAAATTATTTGTTTTTAAATATAATAAATGTTATTTTTTTTCTTATTTCTGTAATCTTGAACTAAACGCCACTAACTTATAGTATGTTAAGTTATACACATCAGTACGATGGAGCGTTATAACTTATAGCTGATTTTTGATATGTGAATACGTAAAAAAGTATTACGGTACTTATATAATACGATTTAAATAAAATAAATTACATGTACATAAAATGCAATAAATTATCATTTAATTAATTATATTAGGAGTAACATTTCTGATTTTAAATGTCCTCAATTGCACTTTTCAAACGTTAAAGTAATAAAATTTATGTATGAATGTTGAAGCAACAAAGTATTAAGAAGTTACAAAAAGTATGAAAAGATGGTATTCTTAGTTGATGGTTGAATTTGGCGACAATTATTTTGGATTGTACCACAATAGCTCATGTTTTATATTACCAGTATAATCAGATTCTTTTAAATGTTTTAAACAAACTCTTGCGTTACTTGTACTGTCTCTTGACTGCTCTTGCCTTTTTTTTTACACCCAAACCTCATAATTGTAAAATAACACCTCTCAACAACACCTGCACAGAAATCAGACCACAAAACCACCTTCTTATGTGAGGTCATACAAAATTTCCAGTATCATTTAAGAAAATTAAAAAATCTACTCAAATCAGTAACAGAAATACCTTTTAAATCAATGATGATCGAGGTCGTCATAAATCAGTAAAAATAGAAGGTTTAAAATTAAATTTTTCACGAAAATGTATACTTTAGTTTCAACATTTAGGCTCGAATTCGCATTAACTGCAAGAGAATGTACACTGCAAACTACTACTCACTTCGTTTTCAAAATACACGTTATCAAAATTATTTTCCATAATAATAATCTTCTCAACAACAATGATAATCTTTCATTGTTTTATACCGTAATATAAAGTGAAAAACTTCTGCAGATGTAGCATATCTGCTAGTCATTTTCCATATTAAATAATACACAATTGCATTTTTTTAGAGGTGGGACACTTTGGTGGAGGCGCCAGACCAGGTCATTAAGTTGAACATTTTCAAGCAACTACCTGAAAAAATAACATTACAAAGACAATTATTATACAAAGACACAACAACTCGCACTAGATATAAACGTAAAGGACATTCAACAGTACCACCACGTTGGGAACGGAAGGGACTAACTCCGGAGAAATAAATTATGATGTCAATGGGAACCGACTGCGAATACCCAACGATAAACCGCCGTCATCAGCGCTGACGTCGACGTAGCGGCTCAACGGAATCCCAGAATTGATCGTATTAAGTGTTGTAACAAGTCCGGGCCGGATAAAGCAGATCTTGAGACACAACTGTCACATCGCGAGCGCGCGGATCCATTAGGCCAGCGGCATTGTACGTCATGTCATGACGTCATATCGCCGCGGGGCCATCTATTACCAAACTGACAGACTAATGCCGTGAATTTCAATCCGTTTTTTGTCCTCCGTTCCTTCCCACCGACATTGTGCGCGCTTCCTCCATCAACAATAGTCCTTAATGCCTTTTCATTTTAATATGACGTTTATCCGTTTCTGGCAAGTAAGTTTTATACATCAGGTGTCATATAGGATACTTGGCTTTCAGAATTTAGAGCAGAATTGTCACTGAAAGAAATTCTGGTTAATTTAAGACAAAACGCCGATAGGAATTTGAATGCGAATTACTTCTAATGACGTCACGGGAAGCAAATATAACACTGTCACAGTGAAAATATAGTTTTCAAGATATATATACCTACTACTCAAGTTGTTCAGCTGGTAGAACTGAAAACATAATGGCATACACGAAATTTTCCAAACACCTCCAAAATCTCGATTTTTTGCAAACAAACTGTTTTTGTTTTTGTTGATTCTTGCATGTGTAGAAAAATGTAGAACTCGGTCATTTTCCATTCGATTTCCAAACTAAATTGCTTATTACCATGTTTTATTGTATTTTAGTATATCTAATATGTTATTAAGTACTATTCGACTTGTACCCAAATATCGTAAAATCGTTAATCGACAATCTTAACCTATTACAATTGCGACTATTTAGACGATGTAGGCCTTTAGTATCACCAAATTTCATATAAAATAACAATCAAACTGATCCATAAGCTGTAAGAATATAGCTCTAGTGCAAGCTTCAGTGCAAATATAAAAAAAAAAGTAAAATGTGTGACAATCGCCATAAGTTTTGTTACGTCTGCGGATTGTTTGTGAACAGCATCGGCTACAATTAGTAAAAAATAAATCAATGGTTGAGGCATAGAACAACCGTGGCCGTGTTTACACCGCAAGTTATGAAAATCAAAAAATGTTGATAACTCAAGAACTGGAATGGCCTTTTCTACTCCGATGATATGGCATCATCAAACATTTCCTAGATTGAGTGAAGCTAAAATTAAAGAAGGTAGGTTAACAAAATTAAATATACCTGGAAATGTAATGAACGTAAACTCTAATGTACTTAGTAACATATTGTGATAGTCTGGCAGGTAACAACAAAATGGAAAAGAAAAAAAACAGTGTCATAATTTTAGAATAACATTGTAAATCTAAGTGCTAGTAATGTCTAATTAATGTGTATAAAGGCTATGGATTTATTACAGTCTGTGGTTCTTTCTTCTCCGTGGTGTGGATGTGTCTAGCTGGTCAATAAAATTTGATAATTTTGTTAAATTTCAACCGATTCTAATAAACAAACGCGTATTAGACGCAAATGTAAAATTAGCAATTAGCGTTAGCAACTCAGGCTGACAGCCGCATCGTTATTGAGCATCTACGTGAGATCGGTGCGATGTATAAACAAAATTATAGAGCTTGTTGTGTGCCGGAGAAACTCAGCTAGGGTTGCCAACATGGTCAAATTGACCCGGAGACTTCGGGTTTGGCGACCATTCTCCGGGCTACGGGTTTTCAGTTAAATTCTCCGGGTTAACTAAAGGCAATCATCTCCGATTTTTTGAGAAACCGTAGCGACCCCTAAATATTTTTTAAAAATTATGAATATACAGTAATTGTTATTCAAATCATGCAGCGATTTCCCTTGAAAAAAAAGGAATTTTTCTCAAAATAAGAAGCACTCTATTACTCAATCTTCACAACAATTTAGCATTACTTTTTGAGAGCATGTGAGAAACTTTCAAAGTAGCAATTGTAGCATTTTTAGATTTTGTGTCATGTCTAGTGAATACAGTAGGAATTCTGTAGCGGTACGACGAACGCAGAAGATTGTGTCCTGCCTCGATGATCATAGACTCAGACAAATATAATATCAAAAATGGCTTTCAAAAAGACGGGTATTATTTAAAGGTAGGAATTTTGCTTGTCAGAAATCAACATTCTATAATGATACATTAATTAACAAAATATGTTTTGAACTTTTGTTGATTATTTTAATATGTATGTTGTTCAGATGATAAGAAATGTCCCAACAATATGTTTGAGTTTGTCCAAGGCAGTTCACAGAATAGTATCAAACTGGTCTGCCATAAAACAGTATTTTTACTTTATCATACGCAGTATGATAAAGTATTGTAATCATGCCAAAAAGAAAATTTGAGATTTTAGCGGAAATATGCCTTTTTGGGTCTCCTGAACATTTTTGACCAAGGTACAAAAAAATGTCTGTGTGTGTGTATGTGTGTGTGTACCCGTTTTTTGTGGCGACGATTCCGGAGAAACTACTAAAGGTATCGGGACGAAACTTCATATTTAGAAGTTTCATAACCAAACTTAGAGCTGAAAAGCTTTCTGTTGAAAAGGGTCCAAAGGAACTGGCGGTTTAGTCTTAGCATTTTTGTAAGATTTTGCAAGTAAGCCGCTATTTCTGGAATTTCGTCGAAGTAGTTAAATAATAAATTAAACTAGAGGAAATTCTGAATAATTTATGACTGAAATTTTTTGGTACAATCAATAGTTTAGCTGCATGAGCAAATTCTATTTCATCGAGATCGGTCGTACTCCTTTAAAACTAGTAGCCAGGATATGTCAGATTATATGTCAGATATGATTCTAATGACAGTACGTAGTGTCAAACGCAAATGTTTTGACAACCTACTGTCAATATAAGCTGCGTTCGGATATAGTATACCGTACACGTTTTACACCCAATAACACGTAAGTGTCATTTGGACAGAGTACCCTGTGTCAGCGGAGTACAATATCCGACCGCAGCTTTATTCGACATATCTGTCTAGTTCTACTAGTTTTATTTTAATGCAGACATAGCCGATCTCGATCAAATAGAATCTCATGCAGCTAAACTATTAATTTTACATATAGTATGATAAAGTCATGTGCCTGGCCACATCAGATTTTTTATTTATTTTTTTAAGTAATTTAAAATAAAAAAATATTTTGGAAATTTCTCTCTGTTGTTTTTCTTTGCCCCCCTTGGGGCAGTACAAAACATTAAGAGAAGAATCAGATTTTTTTCTTTCTAGTAACTACATATCATAGTGCATCAATTCCCTACCAAACAGTTCTCAAATTCAAATTTTCATATTTTCGATCCACCTTATTTTACATCTTGAACACCAAGGACTCACCAACAGTTCTACAACATGCCAATGGAATGTATGCTTACGCTGGGCATTGAAAACAGCTTGGAAATTATTATATAATTATTTATACGTCTGGTTTCAACGGAATAGCATTTCCTTTATTAGCTTTAGTTTAAAGTTATTAGCTTACAGTAACTGAATCATGAATTTTGTGTCAAGTGTGTGGCTTTCAGCATCACACACTTACCTAAAAATATAGGTCATGAGTCGTACCCTGAAATATTCAGTACGTCGACTGTGATATCGAATGATTCGACATCGATAGCAGGGCCCAATCTCCTGAGTACACATTACCAAAACGTCTCTGAAGTTCGTGTACAGTACGGAAACGCATTAGCAGAATCGACAGCTTCTCATATTTTCCATCCTGGGACATCGTAAGCTGTTCTACCGCCGGAAAAGCAAGCAGGGAAACAACACTCTACAAATAAAGGAGCCCTGCGTACACACATGGCAGGCAGCTCAACTCACATTTCGGCAAATAATACGTGACTGCCACCGAGAAGGGGAATACCATAATCGGATTACGTTCATATATGAGTCAATTCTCGCTGCGTAGACGACGTTGATACTCATTTGTAGTCTACAGCGTTAGATCGGTTTTTCATCCATGCCTGGCTTCTTAGACCAGGGTCGATAATTTTTGAAACAAAAAAATAATAGTAGGATGAAACCCATTGGAAAAGGAAGAGAATATAACAAAAATGAAAGGAAAAATAATTTACGGGCGGGCTGAGGTCGGGAAGTGGAAGAGGGTGAGTTTTTAAGGGTACAAAACGGTTTATCTCGATTGCCGACAAAACTACAAGTTGTAGGTAATAAGAAGATCTACAACTTTTGTACTTACACTTTTTTAACATAACCTCAAAATTTATGTGAGAAATTCAAATAACCAAGTTTTTGGTTTTATATTTTTATCTTTTACAAAAAAATTTGTTTTTTCACGAAATTTGGTGAAAACGTACCATTCTATGTCCCAAACACACCGTATTTTTTTTTATTTAAAATATTTATTTTTTCACCTTATTTTGACTTAATATTGAAAAAGCAGCCTAATTTTCAATCGAAAATCCTCACGTCAAAATATCTGCTTTTTTTAAAAAAAGTCGGTGGGCTTTTTGTTCGTTGAAATCTCTACTTTCTGATGGTGTAAAAAAATATACATAACTATGTACTCAAAAAATGCAAAGAAACGAAAAAAAACACGAATCCGATTTTTTTAATCATTATGTACAATTTTGAGCTATTTATTAAAATTGTGAATTTTTCACATACATTTTGAGGTTATGTGAAAAAAGGGTTTTTATTACCTACAACTTTGCCATTTAACTTTTTTCCATACACGCAGAAAAGTGATCTCTCGAACGAAGAGAGAATTACTTGGCTGAAGTAGTTGGTAGCTTCGTATATACGCGAGAGATTATTGACTTCAACCAACGAATTTTATTTCTTGGAATAATTACTAAATTTAAGAAAGTGGTTACTCTGGTGAAGTAAGTAAACAGTCTTCAATGAAGCGTATATTTTTATACCCGGTAAATATTTTTAGCTACTTAATGTAAGAATTTTAAAGATTTGGCACAAATACGTTTTCTATTGCTAATTAACAAGATAGGTATGTTATATTTACTTACTCGTTCTAAACTGTTGCGTGCGTTACATCAAACTATTCCGTGTTGAAACGTTTATTGTACACTATAAATCACAATAAACATCCGCATCACGCGCAGGCGCGTGGTATTCCAGAGAAAGGGATTACTTGAAAGAAGTGAGAATCACTTCAGTCAAATAATTGGTGGGTTTTTATTCAGTAAACAATACTTACTTATATTAAATGTCTTATATTTTTTGGATCAAGTAACTACGCACTTGGATGGATTTACTATTACTTCGTTGGAGAAATTAACATTTTTGGGACGAAAAATTCAATTACTTCTTTCAATACAATATTGGTTCTTATAAAGAAAGAGTTTATTTGTTGACAGCATTTATCTGAGAAATTATTTTACTTATATTGAGTATGTGCCATTTCTTGCATATACCTAACTTTCTACATCCAAGTAAATATACATTTGAATCTGGTAAATAAATTCAAGAAATTATGTTTTCTCGTTCCAAATAATCACTTTTCTGTGTGTAGGACTTGTAATTTTGCCGGAAATCGAGATAAACCGCTTTTTACCCTTACAAACTCAACCTCTTCCACTTCCCGACCTTAGATCGCCCGTAAATTATTTTTCCTTTCATTTTTATTAATTACTCTTCCTTTTCCAATGGGTTTCATTGTACTATTATTTTTTTTCACTTTTTACCATTTTCAAAGGCTTCAGCACTGGTCTATCTGGAAATGCTCCCATTCAATTAACGTGAACACCATTCAATTAACGTGAAGACAATTCTAGTGCTATTAAAAGGAGATTTTCTCGATTTTTCGTTCCTTGGTGCTTTATAGTGACCATTCTTGCAATGTTTATAAAAATGGATACAAAGAGAACTACATTAAATGATGGGAAGAGTGATCAAATGTGTAATCGTATGACGTATAACATGTGAAAGGTATATTTACATTAAAAGAACTACCACAAGCTGCCTTTTTAGAATCGCTTGCAATCGCATAAACTGCGAAATATCTATACATGTTTAAACATGCGTGTAGCATGCTGTAGCATGGCCAAATGGGTTGTGGCTTTCTTAGTTTTGCTCCTTTCATTAAAATACGCCAGCATGACGTTTTCGGTGATGTTTTGCGACTCTGGTAAGTGATCGTGCATCATTCCTTTCAACTAAACATCAAATCCCCCTTTCAGATGCAATACAAGGACCACATTTACCTGAATAAGGAGTTATGCGAAGATCAAACCTACCTCGTAGGAGATCGGGTTCAAATACTGCCGCGGGATTGTATATGCGCAATAAATAGTTTATTAAATATCAGCATGCACGTCGAAAGCTATTGAGGTATTAAGGTATTCAATTAGCTTTGAAGAAGCGAGCAACATGGTTCGTCAGCATTAACAAATCTTGACACACGGCATAACCCGGAAGCAGTTTATTTTCTAAATGATTCTGGCCGTGAAAGCCTACGTACTTACGAGGTATTAAGGATTTCTTAGTTTATATAACGTATATGTGACCGGCTTCGAAGAAAGGGGCCTTACGGCTAAATGATCGATTTTGGGGTTTTGACAGATTTGGAATGCTGGAATGCTGGTGAAGTTAGATAGAGGATTCCTCAAAACCCGCGGGAGGAATCAATATTAAAGGGTACTGTTCGAGTACATCGTTCTCACATGGAGTGATGTGTATTTTCAATTTCCTTATTTAAAGTAAAATAGGCATGAATAAGTTATAAAATATTTTCAAACAGATATGTGCGTTCCAGATATACAGTTGATTATTTTTTGACGTTTCTTAAAACCAATGAAATGCTTCTTTATTTGTCACAAGGGTAAGTTTCAACCAATTATGTCATTATTATAGTGGGAATAAATCTCTTGTGATTATTCTCGGGAATAATCACTGTAGCTTTTATTTGCCTAGCAACTGTCAGATACTTGTCAAAATAATTACTTAATTGTGTCAACGCGAAATGGGTGAAAGTCATCGGTTTAGTACCTTTTCTAATGCAGAAATTACAAAAAAGATTTTAGAAACTACTTCGAAAAATACTCTAATAAGTAATCAGTCTATATGGAGACAATTTAAGACCTTCACCAAAGAAAGAAATTATATTCTGGATAAATCTACTACAACAGCTACTCTGGCATTGATTTTAAAAGATTGGGCTTATAACATGAAAAGAAAAGACGGAAATGATTATAAAGAAGCAGTAATAAAGACAATGTGGAATAAAACGGCAAAATTAGTTCAAGAACTTTACTTTAATAAGTATAACAGGTCCTTTGATCCTTTCCATGATATAGAATTCAGAAATGCTCGGAATGCAAGAGATGCAAAAAGAAAAATTTTACAAAAACATCCTGAAAAGCACAAACAAAGTTCTGTGGCACTTTCTAATACAGAATTGTTGCAAATTTTTAACTATTGGGACGAAGAAACACCTTGTGGATTGCAAAGAAAGTTTTTTCACGTTGCATCGTATGAACTAGCTTGGAGGGGAGGAGAAGCTACGAAATGTTTAGTTCATTATTTTAAAAAAGAAACCGACATAAAAAGATTAAATACTGGCCGCATTGAATACAATCCCATCTTTACAAAAACTGCACAGGGTGGAGCACAAAGGTGCGCTAATAGTAAATGGTTGACTCCAAACATAAATAACCCAGATATTTGCCCTGTTCGTCTTTTTGAAAAACTAATGAGTAAACGTGAAGAAAATATTAAAACCGAACGCTTGTTTCTTACTCCAAATCCGGCTTGGCAAACTCATGGTTTTTGGTATAAAAACGTTCCTGTGGGAATAAATTCCATTTCAAAATGGATGAAAGAATCCGCAGAAAAAGTAGGTCTAGACACAGTTACTAAAAAAATAACTAACCATTCTGCCAGATCAAGTGCAGTAAGTAACCTTTCAAAAGCTGGTGTAGGAGAACAAGAACTAATCAATGTCACTGGTCATAATTCTGCAAGTTCGATTAAACCATACTTACAATTGAACCAAGAACATCATTCAAATATAATAAATAATCTTAGAGAAAATACGCAGGAGGAAACACTTAATATAACAAGCAATTCCAAATCCTCAATAAATAATGAGTCTCGAAATATTTTTAATAATTGCGTTTTTCATTGTACTAATTTAAATTGTTAATTCTTTGAATATATTCACAATGTGTCAACGATAGTTTCATATATTGTAAGTAATAATTAATTAAATTAAATTTTTCAATAATTTTATGATAGTTTTATTGATCTTTTTTATTGTAAAAATTTGTGAATCAAAAAATAATCTAGTCAAATATAACTCGAGAGTTCCATAAATTAGAAAATAATTTGACAGATTTTGTTCAAACTTGTTGCCATTGGCTCGAGTGGCTATTGCCAAACAACAAGTGGCAGCAAGTTTTCAAACAATCTGTCAAATTATTTTCAATTTATTCTCACTCTCTTGTTATATTATTACTGAAAACATTGTCCTCGCGAAAACGCGTTCAACTTTGCGAAACGCAGAAAAAACATTCGATTCATAGCTGGAGAATTTCTGACACCTAAATAACGTCGAATAACGTTCTAAATGCCGCACAGAAAAATACATTCTTATGTCCACAAAAAATTGTTTTCGAGAACTACGCCATATACCTAACGAAATATTATCGTGGTAAGTTTTAGACTACATAGTATGTATGACTGGAATAAGCAATAATAATTTACGTTTTTAATTCAAAATGATGTATACTAATTAATATGATCTTGAAAAACAAATACACTTTAAACCTATAATATGTAACTATTATCAGCAACCGTAGTATTCAAAATACAACATATCTTTTTAAACATTTTTAAACACTTTTTATTGATATTTATTGATTCTCCAGTGGCTCAAGAAACATACAAACTCATTTTTACAATGTTTATTTTTGAAATGGCTAAAACTTAAATCAACAAATTGTGAACATTCATCAACTTTTCAGAAATGGCCTGCCTTTTTCGGGTTTCTTCACTTTTCACTGTTTAAATTTTGATAGAAACGATCAACTAATATATCACACTTACTTACACCACTTAGACCAACTAGACCATATTTTTAAGTTAACTTTTTAGGTTATGTTTCTATATCTACATCCTTGATTCACTGATTGTCATGTAAGTTTTGATCACAGTAGCCGTTGCGGATTAATAGTGTTACCCCAAGCTCTATTGTGATCATAGTTTAGCCCCGTTAATTATTTATTAAAACTTCTAGTAAAGTAACATTATCCAAAATAAAAGTTTGTTTGTTTAATTATCAAATAGAATTTTACTAAATAGGATTTTACGATAAGTCCATTTCTATAACACCAAAAACTCTTTATAAAAATAACTTATTCCCGAGAAATTGAAATTAATTAACATCTAAACTTTTCACTGAACTTTGTATTACTTTTAGTCATTTTTGTGGTCGTACTATCTACTCGATTATCCAATTCGGGTTAACATCCATCGGTTGACAGGAACATCACCCTAAGGTCGCTTTATTATACCTTGGGAAGTACCGACAATAAAATATATACAACCATACATATACTGTTGGGAAACTACTTCGGAAATTGAATATGTTTAACCCTCTTTATCTTATAGGCCTTTCAGGACACACGCACACTCTAAAACAGCGGGCGTATCGCACATCCACCCCGAGATGAATATAAATAATAACATGTCGTAACGATCGTACGAGTAGATAATACCGTAGGCGCTATAATACGATATAAACCGTGTTCTTCCGGTTCCTGTTTTACGACGTCACGACAACAAAACACCGGCTGTAAAACCGGATATATGCGTCCCGGGATTAGAAATTGGCTATTATATGAAATAAGGATATTTTGAAAATTGGAATTCGGGTGAGTGTATGTATGCGAAAAAATAGATGGGTAGAAGTATTTTTGTACTTATAAATTTACCGTAGGGTGGTTGCGCTAAAAAGTGGACTAATATGTCATAACGTTGGTACTAAAAATATACTAAAAATTGATATTTCTTGGATTCACAAGTGGTTCTTGCTAAAATTATTCGTTAGTTTTTGTTTACTCGGCGCCTCTATCTCAAAATTTGAAAGTGAATCTTGAACTATTCTTCTTTATTTATATGAAGATCTCCATTTGTCATGTCAATTACTAATGTGTAATATAATATTTTTTATTTTTCTATTTTGTTGTTCTGCTATTTTTTATCCGTTTAGTTAAAACAAAAGTTTATGTGTTTCGATTAATTGCTTATAACTAGAAAATGAAGCATTGTATAAAAAATGATTCTTACAAAAAATTCATGGTATTAATCTTAATTATAAAATGTAAATGTATGTGTTCTATTAGAAAACGGAAAGGTTGCCAGTTTCCATAATAAAATAAGCACTGTGTATATTAAAAATATATTTAGACGATAGCTTGCTTAAAATCAATTAATTCAATTAAAATCAATGCTTGATTTTTTGAAGATATTTACGGTTGGTCAATTATTTAGGTGCTCCGGATGTTTTAACCAACCCTGTATACTGGTATGTAACAATGATATTATTATCAATATCTTAGTAATTGCCCTATGTAGATCGCAGTCGTAATTTGCATCAAAGAACTGTACCAAAACGATACAATAGATTCAGACATCATAGAAAAATAAGACTGGAATAACTAGGAACTGATAAGATTTATTTGAAAGAGATAAATAATAAATTCCTTAGTTTTCATTAATTATTGATTTAATATTGTTATTAATATTAATTTTCCTTAGTAGTCTTATAATACGGATGGTTAATTTATTGATATGCATTTGCATTTCTTCAATAATACAATAATAAATATCATTATCTGGTATATTTTCCATTTTAAATGACAAATTATAGTTATGGGGACGTCACAAATAGAGAAAAAAATACTATCGGATATTTAATTTAATAACAATGTAAACTATTTGTATTTTGCATATAAATTTATCGTGTTCAATATTTTGAAATCTTTTTATTTCAATACTAAATAATTTATTCCATTCGTTACCTACATTTCGGGTTGCATTGATGCTCGAAGAGCCCCTTCACCGCACGTGTTTGATGTCATAAATCAGACCCCTGTCGTAAATAATACCTTCGGGTACACACAAAAACTGCTATGCGCCTCGTCAACAATCCAGTTTGAATGGATCGATACGAGAGTTCACAATTGCATCCGTAGAGACTTCTGGCATTCGAATGTTAGCGAATTTGGGCGAGTGTGGCATCCACACTCTCCCGATTCGCGGTCTCTCGCTATGTCTCGCGAGAGTCTGGAAGAGGTATTACAGATCATTGCAATAGTTGCGACACAGATCTGCTTTTTAAGCGCCCGTGTTTCGCATGTAATTAGTATATGGATAAACGCCCCTCTTAAGTTAGGGAGCCTAACAATCCTATAGTATAGAAAGAAAAAAAAAGCAATACTTTACTTTGGCTACGCCCATAAATAACTAAAGCCAACTATTTATTACGGCAACTCATACATTATTGGCTATGGCCAGGTAACGTACGGCGGTCTTGGAATAAACGGAATAATGTTGATTTATTATTAAATAGCCGTAGGGTTGCCCAGGCCATCGCTTTGTTTTTCCTTCCTAGGCGAAATCTTTGGCCGAGCCGCCCGTCTATTGGAGTCTACCTCTCTCTCTCTCTCTCTCTCTGGACAAAAGCCAAGCGCACCTAATTTATTTACGGTTATAGGCAGGCGGCAAGCTCCAAATATTTTACCTCCGGTTTTCAATTATTAAAATTTGCAATTCTACTACCTACTATATCCTCTCTCTCGTAATGCCGTCGTTATATACCTTTCAAACTGACTAGTAGGTCCCATATAATATAGAGTGAATGAGATTGAAGGTCTCAGGTTGTATTAATGGCAACGGAAACAATTTATGGCATCACATCATTTTGTTGTTTAATCCAGTATCTCAGTTTTTGTAAAGCAAGTAAAATTTTGCATTTTTTTGCCATTCCATGACCTGAATTCCACGTTCTTGTAAAAAGTTTCTGGTAATGCTGGCGGTATGTGGCTTTGCATTAACCTGCATTAGGATGAAATTTTGACCGACGCCATATGCAGCAGGCACCACATGGCCCTCCAAGATGTTTTCAGTAATAATATAACAAGAGAGTGAGAATAAATTGAGAATAATTTGACAGATTGTTTGAAAACTTGTTGCCAGATGGCAACAAGTTTGAACAAAATCTGTCAAATTATTTTCTAATTTATGGAACTCTCGAGTTATATTTGACTAGATTATTTTTTGATTCACAAATTTTTACAATAAAAAAGATCAATTAAACTATCATAAAATTATTGAAAAATTTAATTTAATTAATTATTACTTACAATATATGAAAATATCGTTGACACATTGTGAATATATTAAAAGAATTAACAATTTAAATTAGTACAATGAAAAACGCAATTATTAAAAATATTTCGAGACTCATTATTTATTGAGGATTTGGAATTGCTTGTTATATTAAGTGTTTCCTCCTGCGTATTTTCTCTAAGATTATTTATTATATTTGAATGATGTTCTTGGTTCAATTGTAAGTATGGTTTAATCGAACTTGCCCAATTATGACCAGTGAGCTTGATTAGTTCTTGTTCTCCTACACCAGCTTTTGAAAGGTTACTTACTGCACTTGATCTGGCAGAATGGTTAGTTATTTTTTTAGTAACTGTGTCTAGACCTACCTTTTTCTGCGGATTCTTTCATCCATTTTGAAATGGAATTTATTCCCACAGGAACGTTTTTATACCAAAAACCATGAGTTTGCCAAGCCGGATTTGGAGTAAGAAACAAGCGTTCGGTTTTAATATTTTCTTCACGTTTACTCATTAGTTTTTCAAAAAGACGAACAGGGCAAATATCTGGGTTATTTATGTTTGGAGTCAACCATTTACTATTAGCGCACCTTTGTGCTCCACCCTGTGCAGTTTTTGTAAAGATGGGATTGTATTCAATACGGCCAGTATTTAATCTTTTTATGTCGGTTTCTTTTTTAAAATAATGAACTAAACATTTCGTAGCTTCTCCTCCCCTCCAAGCTAGTTCATACGATGCAACGTGAAAAAACTTTCTTTGCAATCCACAAGGTGTATCTTCGTCCCAATAGTTAAAAATTTGCAACAATTCTGTATTAGAAAGTGCCACAGAACTATGTTTGTGCTTTTCAGGATGTTTTTGTAAAATTTTTCTTTTTGCAACTCTTGCATTCCGAGCATTTCTGAATTCTATATCATGGAAAGGATCAAATGACCTGTTATACTTATTAAAGTAAAGTTCTTGAACTAATTTTGCCGTTTTATTCCACATTGTCTTTATTACTGCTTCTTTATAATCATTTCCGTCTTTTCTTTTCATGTTATAAGCCCAATCTTTTAAAATCAATGCCAGAGTAGCTGTTGTAGTAGATTGATCCAGAATATAATTTCTTTCTTTGGTGAAGGTCTTAAATTGTCTCCATATAGACTGATTACTTATTAGAGTATTTTTCGAAGTAGTTTCTAAAATCTTTTTTGTAATTTCTGCATTAGAAAAGGTACTAAACCGATGACTTTCACCCATTTTGCGTTGACACAATTAAGTGATTATTTTGACAATCTGACAGTTGCTAGGCAAATAAAAGCTACAGTGATTATTCCCGAGAATAATCACAAGAGATTTATTCTCACTATAATAATGACATAATTGGTTGAAACTTACCCTTGTGACAAATAAAGAAGCATTTCATTGGTTTTAAGAAACGTCAAAAAATAATCGATGTAATTCATGGCATTTAGTCTACCAGGAACCACAACAAGATCAGTTCTGTTGTCTACACCGATTCCAGCCCAAACCAACACAGATCCACGACCAAATCTATCCACTTCTTGTATAGTAGCGGCTGCGTAGCGTTCCCCAGTACGTCATATACACGTACTCGACTGTCGCAACGAGTTAAACGAAATCTGGACTCGTCTGTAAACAGTACAGGCATCCAGTGACGAAGTTGCCAATCTCTATGATCCAGAACAAACCTCATTCGCGCTGCTTTGTGATGCTGCGTAAGGCGTGGTGCGCGGATAGGTCTTCTTGATTTCAAATTCGCTTCTTTTAATCTGTTTCTAACAGTTTGATCAGAAGTTTCTATTCCATGTGTTCATCTTAGGTCGTTTAGGAGGTCTCGTGTTGTGGCAGTACGCTGAGGTAGAGATGAAAGGACAAGAAATCGGCCTTGATTTTGAGTAGTTTTTCGATTTCGACCTTGTCCAGCTCTTCTAACATATTGGCCAGTCTCCCGAAACCGATTCCATAAACGCTGAATAACAGACGGGGAAACTGGAAGGTCCCTGCTAACATGTCGACTAGAGTGGCCATGCTGAATAAGTTCTGTACACAATTAGTTAAATTGGTTGCATAACCTACTGTATGTTCGATACTTGTTTCTGTTAAGCGGTACAAATGTAGTAACATGGGCATGGCCTACTTCGACTATAATCATTTATAATGACCTGTATTACTTAACAAATGTCATTAGCTACCTACAAGAGACTAATGTCGTGTACATCCTTAGTTTGCTGATAATATAACCATAAAATAAATGACCAGGTTAGCAGAATAATCTCAGCCATCGTCCGAAAGAAAATAAAGATAGTAAATGATCACCGGCAAGCTCGGAGTAATGTGTTATTAACTTCCTCCTCGTGCAGCGTTTACACCGAAAAGACCAATGCGAGAAAGGTTTACGTTCTGGCAATAAATTCGTCTTATCTTTAAAGAATGAGCAGCCGCTCCACGTCTATATATACACATACACACAGACACACACACCAACACACACACCCACCCACACACACTCACACGCGTGTAACTATACGGACAGAAATCGAAAGGAGGAAGACCAAGAGGTAAATTACAATTCAGAAGGGCAACAATAAAGTTCCACATACACACACGCAAGAGTAAATTCGTCAAACGAGCCAGCCCCCATTTTATTCTTTTAAATGAAGTAACATCCGTTGATATAAGATTTATTATAATAACTGGATTTTATTTTTCTGGTTTCTTATTAATATTCACAACATGCTTAATGACATTGAAACCAATCTAAAAGACTAGTCGGTTGCAAGAGACTGGCCAATATGTTAGAAGAGCTGGACAAGGTCGAAATCGAAAAACTACTCAAATTCAAGACCGATTTCTTGTCCTTTCCTCTCTATGTCGTACTGCCACAGCACGAGCATCCTAAACGACCTAAGACGAGCACATGGAATAGAAATTTCTAATCAAACTGTTAGATACAGATTAAAAGAAGCGAATTTGAAAAGAAGACCTGTGCATCACGCCTTACGCAGCATCACAAAGCAGCGCGAATGAGGTGTGCTCTGGTTCCGCAGAGATTGGCAACTTCGTCACTGGACGCCTGTACTGTTTACAGACGAGTCCAGATTGCGTTTAACTCGTTGCGACGGTCGAGTACGTGTATATAGACGTCCTGGTGAAGGCTACGCAGCCGCTACTATACAGGATATTTTGTCGTTGATCTGTGATGGTTTGAGCTGGAATCAGTATAGACAACAGAACTGATCTTGTTGTGGTTCCTGGTAGACTAAATGCCACGACTTACATCGAAAACATCTTGGAGGACCATGTAATGCCTGCTGCATATGGCGTCAGTCAAAATTTCATCCAAATACAGGACAATGCAAAGCACGTACCACTGGCATCACCAGAAACTTTTTACAAGAACGTGGAGGTCAGGACATGGAATGGTCGGCCAGTCCTGACCTGACTCCTCTTGAACACGTGTGGGATCAGCTTGACCGATGTTTTCGCAAGAACCCTAATCCACCGCTAACCATACAGGAGCAGTGTACTAAAATTCCAATATTTGACCATTCATTTCTTTCGTATGTGTACTTTAAGAAAGACCATTACAGTTGAACGAAGTATACGACTTCTCAAAGCTTCAGACGCCGCCGTATCGATGTTCACGTTAGATGGCGCCACCATCTGCGTCGTCTAATCGATAATGATAGATTTATCGCGATAAGATGATCCTGGCAATTTATAAAAGTTAGTCCTTGTGCTTTGGGGCCGTCTTCTCGGCTCGTAATTGTTGCAATTAATCCGGAAGCGCTCTTAAGGGGGAAGACGCGCAATGAAGTTGAGCGGCGCGGTGCACTTTATTATTTATTTATAGTCGCCGGAAGTCGTTCGTCCGCAGAAAGGACGAAGCGAAGCCGCTCCAGGACGTCGCCGTAAAGGAGGATTTTAATAAGGATTCCCTCGGTAATTGATTCAATTTGTAGCGCGCAGATAAAAGTCTTTGTGGAAATTTGCAAAACGACCGCGGGTGGGCCAAACAGAAAGGTCGATTGCCGGAGGAAGTTGAGCGGTCTGAATATTGTTTTGTTTTGGTTAAATTGTCTCTTGAAGAGGGCTTTTCCGATAATACTAAGGAATAGAAGCCGTAATAATAATAATACACTGCTCAAAAAAAAATAGGGAAACCTGCAACTTTTTAAATAATAGTTCTACAGTTCTTGATAACACGCCAATATTCCTTAAAAAGTTAGAGCCATTTAAAGTTTTATTAATATTTTGTTATTTTTCTAAAAAATGAAACATTTTAGTCAGAAAAAAATTATTTTTATTTTTATTACCTTATGAACACTTTGGTAATACATCCAAAGTAAATACAGGGTGTTATTAGTATCCCGGCGGTCGATGATAGTTAATAAATCGTTTGAGAAAGAAAAAAATATTTTATACCAAAGTTGTTTGACTTGCCATTTTCTATATCGTAAAATTATTTTCATTTATACAGGGTGTTGCATTTAGGTAGGTATGTAAATTTTTTTAAATGGATATTACTGTATATTTTATTATATTATGAATACTACTAAATTTGTTTATCCAACCACGTATGTAAGTTAATAGTTAATAGTTCCAGAGATATTCATTCAACTGTTTTTCCAAAATATGCCCGTTGGAAAATCTTTTTAAAAACTATGTAAAAACTACATTTTTGCCGATTTTGCCTTTAGATTATCAGAGACAATAGTCAAAGCCGGTAGGTAGATGATAGTACACTACACAGGCTGTTCATTGAAGTTAGTAAGTTTTGATGTTTTTCTAATGGCTTTTTCTCGAGTTCTTTGAATGGAACACCCTGTTGGCTGTAATTACCCTTTATTTCGCTTCAATTTTGATCTACTATGTCATACACCAAATGGTACTATTTTTTGTGTTATTTGCAATTTAACGAAAATCAAATGTAAATTTTATTATTACTGTGAATAAGGTATTTGGTAGTTTGATGTAAAGTCTTCAAGTGGCGATAGAAGAGATACTTTAGAAACTATTTAACCAGCTTGATGCTTATACAAAGTATTACCGATATCAACATATTAATCATTTTATGTGAAACTTTGTAAGTATATTTTGCCATCTATCATATGGCAACCGAACACGCGATTTAAAAATTTCTAATTACTGCTAAAGTAAACCCTAAACCCTGTACTTTTAGGT
Organism: Aphodius sticticus; assembly: GCA_963966075.1. Taxonomy (NCBI): domain Eukaryota; kingdom Metazoa; phylum Arthropoda; class Insecta; order Coleoptera; family Scarabaeidae; genus Aphodius; species Aphodius sticticus. Next base: position 2,523,961 of record OZ014507.1, read on the forward strand.
TAACTAATTTGTTAACTTCTGAGTGTTGAAAATCAGATTTTCTTTGATGTGATGTATGTGCTCACACACAAAAACCAAATAAGCAACAAAAACAAACTGATAGGCATCTTTAGATTCAGATTTGCATTCATTGCAAACAAAAATCTATTAAAAACACATCCAAATAACCCACCTTCCATTCACCTTATCAATATTACTCATACTATCATTCAGATCCTCCCAATTTTAATTGCCTCTCCAGAAAAATAAGCTGTTTTAAACCAATTAACAATAGTAAGTAGATATTGTTGGTTGTTTTTTGTACTGAATACAAATCCGTTCTCAAACGTAGCTCATCAAGGCAGGGTTTAACGTTTCTGTTTGTTTTTGTATATGAGCGCACATACTATTACAATGAAACGCCTCCGCACAAATTTCACAAATAAAGACATTTTCACGATAGTCCCCCTAAAATTACACTGTTTCTGGTTTACTTCGGAGCCCAACTGAAGGTACTAGGTTCGCTGCTGTATGTTTGTTAAAATTGCAAAACATCCTTATAAAAATGTGTAATACGTTGATAACCGTAATACTTTTTATATGAATAAATCTAGTTAAATAGGTTCTAAATGGCTTCTTCTATAACCCTTTAAATATTTTTCATCATGCTACCTGGCACACTACACCGAGCAATATTAAGATACTAAATAGCATACTACTCTTTAAATTCCGAATATCACAAAAACTAGTAAAAATAGATATACGATATAGTGAATATAAATTACAAAGAATTTAAGGGACATCAATTAGTAAATAATATGCAGGGTGTTTCATTTAAAAATCTCAAGCAAAAGCCATTTAAAAATGTTTAAAAACTAGTGCTACGATCACCCTGTATAGCGCATATAATTTTTCATGACATGAGCATCTAGCTATGGGTTTAGTTATTATGTGAGAAAGTTTTTAGGACAATATCTGAACAAATGTAGTATTAACGTAGTTTTTAAGAAAGCCCTGCAATTGGCATTTTTTAACAAACAATTGAATATCTCAGAAACTATTTACTTTACACAGGTACAACTTACACGGTTGGAGACAACTTTCTTAGTATTCATAATATAGTATGATATACAGGGCGTTCCATATAAAAAAAATTACATACTTTCTGTCCCGCCTAAATGCAACACCCTGTATAAATGAAAATAATTTACGTATAGAAACTAACATGTCAAACAACTCTTGTATAAAACATTTCTTTCTTTCTCCAACGATTTGATGATAACTATCGACCGCCGGGATACTAATAACTCACCCTGTATAATAAAGCGCTAACATTGTCTGTTTGTCTTTTCAGATTACCTACCGAAAGGGATTGACCGCAGCCCGAGGACTTCTATACCGAACGAATCTTAAGAAGCTAAATCTGTTCAGTGTTTACTCTTTTTCAATAAAATCATATGAAGGAATGAATTTCTCTTGATCTGTAAGCTAAATTATATTACTTAAAATATATCTTCTTTCAGTTTTAAAATTACATCGTATAAAGTGTTCAACCATCACAAAATAAGTGACAGATACCAGGTCAACATAATTGCTAAGTGCGCACAAACCACAATAAGACCGGGTGCAAAATATCGGCGCCAACTTTTCTAAAGGATCTCTCCTAGTTCGCGAAGTTCCCAGTTTGAAATAATGCAGTTTCTGTGTTTCGGCCGAACGCGGTTCCTCGGATGTATTTCTGTATCCGTGCGCAGTTTCTGCTGTATATATCTGTCCAGGGCCGGCAACACTAAATTTCCGAACGTCGAACAAAAGATTCCCGACAAGTATATCCCGTTTTCTCCGTCTGGCGTAAACCGCAGACGACCCAGATGCGGTCCAGACTCGTAGCGTCGTCACTCAACGCCAAATTGGGACAAATATCGTCCTGTTACCGATATATAAAACTTGTGTTTACAAGGGTTTGTTTCTTAGAAGCGGTATTTGTTCCAAACCGCTTGGATGTATCACGAAAGTTTTAAAACCAGTTGTGATGCTGTATATCAGTAATTAGTAGAAGTATCAATTTGGGTTTCAAAGATTTTCAGAGCATTTAGGGTGGATCTATCAATGCAAGATTAAAACAGTAACTACGGGTTTAATTTAGGTTAACTCCTAACTATGGGATACAGAGATGCATGTAGAATGGCGCTGTGAATATTCTAACCTAACGTTACATATGTTGTGAGATTTTATTTACTATAGACATGAATATTTTGGATGATCCTTGTCGATTCGATGATGGTTAAGAAATCGGCGATTTCGACTTTCGACTGCGATTTCTACCATGTCCATCATTTATGTAAGTTCAGTTTTTATTTGTATGTTTCTGTGTGTTAAAAGGTGTTTCTTTTTTAGAAATCATGTTGTTCCCCCTATTAAAAACTTGTACTAACTCGCCGAGTCTATACTACAGTAGGTTTTAAGTAGCAATTCCTCTTGTAATAGGGACAATAGACCGTACAAACATAGGTACACAATCTCCAGGTATGCAATACAAACACGTAAATAATTTTTACGTTTATTAAACTGCATTTATTACAGGAACTGACAAAGCCGAGATTTTTAGAAACGGTAAAAGCTTCATCACGCTAAACGTCCTGACTGTGCCTTTACCTAACCTAAATCCGAACAAAATTATTACGAAACATGAATTTGCGTTGTAGTATTGTCCTACGGGGTCTTAAAACACAAATTTCCTGTTTTGCATTGAGCTTACGCCTGATATTAGAAACTTGGTAGTAACTCTTGCAATATCGGTTGAGCATAACATTGCCTGTTACAAAATGAAGAAGTTTTTCCGCGAGATCTGGATGTTGCCGTTATACCACATGAAGCGGAGTGGACTGGCATAGTACTTATACGAAATAATTATTGTAATGCTAGTACACAGATATTGTCCCACACTATACAATAAACAAATTTTTTATTATGAATAAGTCATGTGGTGTTTTATTTTTTAAAGTGTGGAAAATAAGTATTAACTAACTATAAACTAAGTTTCTTCGGTAAGTATTTGGTACACAACGTGCTCGTATCTGCCACTTAATTGATATCCAACAGTATTGAACACGATGAGTATTATAGTCCTGTAGTCCAACTAATCAAATAATGTGAAAACATAAATGATTGATTTTGTTAAATTTTATTCTTCAAAGATCTTTTACCAATTCCTATTGCGGTTTTCCACGTAAGGTTAGATGAGGTTAGGTATATTATTATAATAAACATAATATAATTATAAGTATATAACTTATCAAATGAGATATAATACAATCACATGTGCGTAATAGTCTATAGAGAATAAAATGTACAGAAAACAACATAGTATGTAAATTCGTAAACAAAGAAAATGTCAAAGCTTTGAAATTCAAATGCGGTAATCGATGCGTGCCGATTAGTGATGTAAAAAAGTAACTATTTGTTACTTTGTACCGGGTACTCGGCAAGATTCGAAGTAACGGGTACCGATATGAACGTATATCCGTTGAATCTGCACTACATACCACCGATACTATCCATATAATAACAACTGAACATCAACTTTCCGCTATGCAACCAAGCATACCCCGTCACGTCTTGGTTTGAATTCCAGATAGGAACTTTAGAGTAAAGTGTTCATGTTTAATATGTTCCCCTTTAGTTTGTTTGATTGTAAAACTTGGTCCATTGAAAAATATAACCTTATGGATTCTGAACCTGCGCCATTTATTAGGAAATACGGCAGTTCAGTTAATAGGAATTCGTTCTATGTTTGCCGTCATCGGGTAAAAATTGCTGAACATTTATGTGAATCCCGGAACATTGTAACGTAACTCGCGAAGTTATAAAAGACATTTAGTTCAATCCTTGACAGTTGATATACCGGGTGGTCCTTTTAACTTGAGACTCCTAAATATCTCGAGAAATATGCATGGTAAAAGAAAAGTGTCTTAAATAAACTTGTAGGACTCAAAGGGGGAAATGAGATGACGATATCAGTGTTATTGCAGATGGCGCTGAATCGGTGAAAATGAGGCTAACTTAATTTTTTTAAATGGGAATACCCACATTTTTTTATCAAATTATGTTTTTACGCTAAATAAGAAGAATCTTTTGTCTAAAACTTTTTTCGTACGATGCATTTTTTTTTCGTGCGTAAACAAACCCTATGCGCATGACGGCGCAACGCGCGAGATACCAAAACGTGTCCCGGTTACGCACATACCTTCCTACATTCTACCATGAGTGTCTACTCAGTCGACCCTTTGACTTCCAGACGGCGAGCGCATCCCATGCAGTGGCAGCGGTTGTAACTACCGCAGACGCCACAAACTTCCATCGTCAATAACTTTTAATAGATGCATCATACGAAAGAAAAAAAGACAAAAGATTGTTTCTATTTAGCGTAAAATCATAATTTGATAAAAAATTTTGGTATTCCCAAATTAAAAAAGTAAAGTTAGCCTCATTTTTACCGATTGCAGCGCCATCTACAATGAAGCTGATATCGTCATCTCATTTCCCCCTTTTAGTCCTACAAGTTTATTTGAGACACTTTTGTCGTACCATGCATATTTCTCGAGATATTTAGGAATCTCAAGTTAAAAGGAGCACCCGGTATAAGTCAGTGAGTGTATGTATACATTGTATGAAACTAATATATAAATATTTATAATGCATTTATTTTATTATTTTTCTTAATTACGCACTGGAAGACTATTGATAGATGTGAGTAAAATTGTGTTCAACATATGAATAAATTCGAACAAACCAAACTGAGAGAGAGATGAAGATGAAATGAGATCTCCTGTCGATATAACTCAAGAAATATTGGATGAATTATCTATATTTTCTTGATTATTCGTTGAGATACAAATAATTTATATGGGAAGGCCTATCAAAATTAGTTAGGTAATATTTTTGAGTTACATAGCCACAAAGAAAAATTTCGACAGTGTACGTTTACGGCAAATACGATATACTCGTATAGGTAAGTAAACGATAGTGTGAGTACTCAAAATCAAACAGTACTGAGTACTCTATCGGTACACTTGAACAAAGTAGCGGGTACAAAGTAACGGGTAAAAAGTAACTGTAATAAAGTAACGGGTGCAAAGTACCTAACGAGTACTAAGTAACGAGTACTGTATCTAATAGTAACGGGTAGTTACAAGTACTCGAAAGTAACAAAACTTTACATCAGTAGTGCCGATGCACAGCTGACAGCGAATCGCTATATTTCACCAGAAAATTACTAAGACTTTATTTTTCTATGATTGGTGATATTGCTTTTCCATAGTCAACCTCTGCTTAACCCGTAGTCGCCTAGAATAAATGTTTACTTATAGAATAAATGTAGTGTTCTTGGAATTAAAATTTGATTTCTTTGAGACAAATTAAACAAATTGTTAAACCAAAAGCAATTACTTAACATAACCAGTAATACAAATTCGTCAGACTGCTCTCTATTATAAACCAAATTACCTCCTCCAGACCCAAATAACATTAAGGTAATCCCCACCACATTTCCGTACGTCCTTTTGTCAGACGATCCACTACTACTACGTCATTATATAAACCTAACACAGCGACTAATTACTTAATTAGGAGAAACCGAATCCGTCGAATCAGTTTTATTATCTATGCTCCGACCTATGTCGTTCCGGTTTTATTATGAGGGCTGGAAATTAGTAGGTATTGTACATGTTCAATAACCGCAATCACGTTTGGCGCACGGGATGCGGCCTGCGTGCTGCTCTGGCGTTCCTATATTACGTAGTGTGTCGGAACGTCGAAATAAATTGAGTTTTTCTAGTGTCAGGCCGGAAAAACAAAACGATGGCGCGGTGGATTGTGTTGGCGAACTGTGAGAATTGGATTTCGTGGCAGTGGCGGCGAGTATTCGGAGCTATTTGTTGCCGTAAACCGCATCTAAAACTGTTTTGATTGCATCGGATGTATTTTGAGCTTGTGGTTGGATGTGTGAGCTTGCGGCTATTGGAAGAATGGTTAAAGTAGTGGAAGAAAGGGACCAAACTGCGTGGTTGAGTGTATTGTCTTTTAAGGATTTGTTTTTAATTTTATTGGCAAGATTAAAAACCAAAGCCTCAAAGATGTGCACAGGCCGGAGCACATTGCTCAAAAACATTAGGGGAACACTTTTTTCGAAAGTATGCTTTGAATTCACGTATGAAAGCCTACTAAAGATGACAAATGAATTCAGGTGTCAATTTTCGTTGATTAGAAACGTCATTAGAAGTAAAATGAGGCATCTTAGTGAAGTGCAAGTTGCTCGTGCTGTCGCCCTTATTCAGCATGGCTACTCTATTCGCCATGTTAGCAGGGACCTTCGAGTTTCCCCTTCTGTTATTCAGCGTTTATGGATTCGGTTTCGGGTCTGGTCAATATGTTAGAAGAGCTGGACAAGGTCGAAATCGAAAAACTACTCAAAATCAAGAGCGATTTCTTGTCCTTTACTCTGTACGTCAGCGTACTGCCACAGCACGAGATCTGCTAAACGACCTAAGACGAGCACATGGAATAGAAATTTCTGACATTACTACGTCTTTTACCACCTCAAAAGCCCAAAACTGACATATTGGACAAATCAGGAATATACCGAATAGACTGTGACAATTGTTCGAAATCCCATATTGGACAGTGTGGTAAAAGCCTAAAACAACGCTATAAAGAGCATAAAACTGATAATAATTCGAGCGTTTATAAACATCTTATAAAGGAAACTCACCACATTGCCCAGGATAATATCACATTGTTACATGAAATTCATAAGGGAAAAAAGATGCATGTGCTTGAGGAGGTGGAGATTTTTAAACATAAACTGGAATTCCCAGGTCTGCTTCTTAATGACAATTTATATAATTTTGAAAATGAGCACCTATTTGCGGGCCTTTTTAAATAAGTCGCGCCAACCGATTGACGGAGAGCGACAGATTCGTGCTATCCCGTTCTAACGTTCGAATGTGTTGCTGTATACACGTCTTTGTCCTAGGCTAATTGATACTGTGGTTTCGAGCGATTTTGTTTTGTAAACAAATAATTTTACTAGGTGAGATTGTTTGGTTGATTGTTTGCTTCATGATTGTGACAGTGTTTTATTTTTATTTTTTAAAACATAGAATTAAGGTGCTCTTACACGACGCCACTTTTCGTATTGCGCAAGTTAAAAAATGGCGCAATTCTTATATTGCAATGTGTGAACAACGCTGCAACTATAAATATTGCGACACTTTCAGTACAGCGCGCAATTTTTTAAAGTTGCGTACAGCTAAAATGTTGCTGCGTGTAAACAGGTACAAACACGGTACTAGCGCCACACAGAAATGGACCGATGTGTTGGTCCACGTCCACTTTAGTGGCGCAACATTTAGTAGATGTATATACGGTTGTGTTGGTTAAACATCGATAGTTGGCGTGTCCGATAGTTATCGATAGTATCGTTAAAACTATCGATACTATCGATAACTATCGCTTCAACAAAGTAAAGACTTATCAAATTGATATTTCGTAAATAGAGGATGCTAACCGATAAATATTCTCTAAACAAAAAAGAACATAAATAAATATTTATTATTTCAACATACAATGTTAACAACAGAAACAAGTTAAAATAAATCCTTCTTCTCTGAAAAGAATTTCGAATAAATATGTCATTCTAAAAAAAAACAGATAAATAAATATTACAATAAATATTCCAACTAAAGTCCTCGTAAATAAACAACTGATTTAATGTTTTCCGCATAATGCACATTTAGCAAAATTTTCATTCTACTTGTAATTCCCAACCCAACCCAAGACGAGACTTTTTGTTCGAATAATTTTTTTACGATCATAAAAAAATGACATTGATGGGAATGTTAGGTTAAACTTAAAATGAAATTTCTCTACATTTAGGTCCTCCTATTATCATTCTTGGGGACTTTTTCCTGTAGGTTCGACAAAATATGCAATAATACGCGGCAACGTTAAAATTTCAATAAGTCAGTAGTCAACAAGTCAACAAGTCTGCTTCACTTTATCCTCAAGTTCTGCGATAGGCTATAGTTGAGCCTTTTCCTACAATAGCGGCCTTGAATAGCTCATTAACAATTGCTCATAACACGCAGCTTAGTCCTCTCATCGGCATCAGAATCTGAATCAATTTTTTTATGGAATAAACAACAACACAGTATCACTATCGCCGTATAAAACTTAATGAGGCAGAATATAAACACAACCACTACAGGTACGAGGGCGCGCAGTCGTTCCTTGAGCAATTCTTGACATCCGACGTGCCACTTTTATAAGTTGCAGCAATGAAAAGTTGCGTGTACTGTGTGAATAGCATCGCAACTTTAAAATGTGTGGCTGCCACTTGGCGCTGGCGCTAGTCGAAAGTAGCGCAACTTTTGACTGATTTTATCTCACGTGTGAACACAACATGCCATTTCATAGTGTCGCAATAGAATCTCGCGCAACAAAAGTGGCTACGTGTAAGAGCACCTTTAGTGATTTCATGGCATTTAAGCAACGGGCAGGTGGAATGACGTCATGGTGCTTAACCTCAAACATATGTTCGCAGCTATAATTTGACGGTAATTTTTATATTTTATATTTTGATCAGTGATGTTAAATATTGTTGTGTTGTTTTAAGCTTTATAGCTTTGGCTGAGGGCGGGACAGGTGTCCCGAAACCAGGTCCCAATAGTACCAATAAATTATTGAACACTGGAAATTCCTGACTTTTTATTCTGACAGTGTCTTCATCTCCTGCTTTTTTTTTTGTTAAATTACTTGAACTTTTGTAGTGCTCCTCCTTCAAATTTAATTTAGTTTCTTACTTTCGGTTTAAAATTCACTTCACCAGCAAAAAAGCTTGCTAAATAATAATCAGTTCTAAAATGCTTTTATACCCTTTGATCTCAGCGCCCTACTGAACACAAAATAAGCGATACCTCATGCCACACAGCAACTCCAACGCAGCGGGCTTCTTTTAATTTACTAAAACCGTCGTCGTTCCGGTTCTTTTGTGCTGACGTTCGACGAACGATTCGGCAAAAAACGTAGAGAACGCGGAGGTAAAAGCACCAGCCGATATAATGTCGATATTCATCCCCTTTTTTTCCCGGCGCCGAACACCTTTGTTGTTTTATGTGATTCCGTGGAGATTTCCCCTTAATAATGGCAATTTATAATCGAAGTGCGGAGCAGCGAGGATACGCGGGATGAAAGCGGGAAGAGATGGGAACGATATCCGGGTAAAACTCTCTCGGCTATATTTTGGGTTCTGTGTGTTGCGGTTGGATGGGGATGGAGAGGGTAGCAAGGGGAGTAATCAGGGTATTGAATCTGTCGGGTCGAGAATTTGCACCGTGTAACCTGTACTAAAGTAGATCACGGGGGATTTTCTTGCCTTCCGTGTTAAGCCTTTAGTGCTCAGTATGCGTCGATTACTACACGAGAGAAGATGCACCTTCGAGACTACGCTAAAACATGATGTCGTCAAAAGACACAATTTAGAGTAGACACAATCATAGCTTGTGTCAGTTCCTGTATGGTTAGTGCTGGATTATGGCGCTTGCAAACACGTCGGTCCAGCTGATCCCACGCGTGTTCAATAGGATTCAGGTCAGGACTGAACGCCGGCCTTTCCATGACCTGAATTCCACGTTCTTGTAAAAAGTTTCTGGTGATGCTGGCGGTATGTGGCTTTGCATTGTCCTGCATTAGGATGCAGGACAATGCATTTTAACAATGGAGAATGCCTTTATATTGCTGTAGTAACAATCAGTCTCAATTTCAACAAAATCAACCAAGCCAATTTGCTGGAATTGGTATAACTTTGTAGCAGGATGTCATGCGGGATAACAAACTTAAAAAGACGTATATACAATAACAAGACTAAACCTAAATTTATGTAAAAGATATTTATTTATTTAAAAACTATGTAAAACTCCAATTCCTTTTACTGATTCATTATTTCTATTTTTTTTTGTTTATATGCCCACATGCTAAATTTCAACTTGATGGGCCAAGTTTTAGAAATTTTGAATTTTTTTCTAACTTTTGGAAAATTTTAATCGGAAATGTGTGCACATGCAAATGTGTACAAATTTAAAAATTTCAAAAATTTGGAAGTTTTCCAAATTTTGTAAAATTTTTCAATTCTTTTATTGGTTCATGCATTGTCACCGGAAATCTGTGCACATGCAAAATATCAACTCGATTGGACATTGACAAGTCTATAAAATATCGATTGCAAGATTTGAACGAAACGCGCAAACAAACAAGTAAAATTCTTGCCTCTATTTAAACCCCTATTTAAAAATTTTTGAAATTATGTAATTACAAACGCCCTTCTCATTTTGTGTTGATAACCGTTAGCAATAAAGCAATTCATCTATTTTATAAAATTAAATTCATCATCGACTATAAACCGGGGTGAGATTGATCACACCAAGAATGAGTTGATCAATCTCACCCCGTTGTATTTCGAAAGTCAGTACGATCTAATAAAAACAACGAATCGGCAGTTTGGACAATAACCAGACCAAGGAATGAATGTACAGTTTCGTCCTATACATAGTTTTGAATATAGCCCGTTAGTGGTCTACTAACTAAAAGTTTGAGGCGTATAGAAATTGGCTCTTTTTTCATGGCTTATTTTTAGTCACAAAAAATGACACCTCCTATCTGCGTGCATTTCAATGATGTACCGATTCAAAACAATATACATTAGCACAATGAAACGACTGAAAATGGCGGTTTAAGGTGTTATAAAGTCGCCTGAGGGTATAAACATCAAGTAATGCCCGTGGTACATACAAAATTTTGTCCTACAGTGGTTTTGTCCCTCCGTTTGAATGATATTAATAAATATTTTGACGTAATCAAATGACATGCGTATCTACGGAGTTGAATTACAATACAAACAATTTGGAGTTGAGTGACAATACAGACAATTAATTGTCAGACAGAGTAACCTTAATTGCCAATAATTGACATTGACGATTTAAAATTTACAATTTGAATGTCAAATATTTGATGTATCTAACATATAAACCATGGCAACGCTTAATGCCCGCGCGGGCATAAAGTAGCGGTATCTAAGATGATAAATTTCACTTTATGATCATGTAGGACTTGAAATAAATTATATTAGTTTCAAGCTTAATTTATATTATTAATGCTACACTTACGTTTTCTGTAAACATGCCAAGCCGCCAATTATAACTTTAGCAATAACATAACTAATAATTATCCAACTATCTAACTGGTGCGGAATCAGTTTCAAAGCTGTTATTCAGCCAAACTGCTCTGAAACGTGTTCTCTCAGTACGAAACAGATTGTCACGTCGGAATCGGTCCTCAGATTTCATAAAATCTATTCTTAATAGTTCAAATAAGATGTGTTTATTTTATTGTGATGATCAATAATGTTTATCTGGATTTTTACCGGAAAATAGCTATTAACGAACTTAGTTGAAACCTGAGAACGTGTGAATGAATATTTTCATATTCATTTTTAATAAAAAATTAATTAATGAGAACAGTTTCATCGGCAATTCGCCTATATTTGGTTAACTCTAGGAAAATTAACATCGGATTCGAATTTCCCAAACTTCTCCACCCTAGATTTACCCTCTTTTGTGTTTTACATGGTGTAAATTAAGCCGTTTTAGTTCCTCTAAGTAATGAGCTAAGTTGAGCTAAGTTCTGCAGTAAAGATGAGGGGCGGAAGCTTATATATGTGTCGAGGGGTCGGACTTAGCACACTATGAATCTGAGAATGATTCCTAAAAAAAAATTTTATAGTACCCCAACTGCGCCATGTTAGCATTGTTATTTGTCACTATGACGTATCATATACATAATTTCATTAAAGTAAAACGTGAAAACGGTCATGAACCCTAGCATCCTCCCACCCTTTCCTTCTACGTGGTAAAAGGGCGAGTGCTACCCTGGTTACTTTGGGGTGAAACTGGAGAGGAACCACATTTCCGGTGTAAATTACCGAAATGCAGCAGATTAGTTAATAATTTCGGTCTTGGCGTAGTTATTACATTACGGTTCCGATATGTTGGCGAATTTATGCCGTTTCATGTTATCCGGTTATCCTCTGCGCTCGCTCTAGCGCCCCCTACAGTTAGTTACCAGAGACTTACATCCAACGAATATTTCACGCGATTATTTAGCTTCCCTCGCAGGAATTTAATCTTGAAAACCGCTCACCTTTCACAGCATACGACAAGATTTGTTTGTACATTGTACAATGCGGATTTGTATGCCATTTTGACGTTTTACGTACACGAAACTGTCATTTTTTTAAATATTATAATACTAGAGGTTATGTAGACTGCTTTTTTCTTAAATGAACTAAAAATTGTATTGTAAACAATGATCAATCAAACAACTTTACTATAAAATATCTATTAAAATAACGGAAATATAGACTGCAACTAAATGACTCACCCTGTATAATCTATACATTATTGTGTCATTTCCATTATTTGCTATCACTTCTATTATGATCTTCATTAACTTGATAACTGCCAATGAGGAAAAAGATAACACCAACCTGAAACAAAAAGAAAAGCTATTATAATATAAATAATATCGATTGTAAACAAAATTTTACTACATTCGTGGGTCAATCCATACATAATGGTCCAGAAAAAAAATAAGTTTCTAGGAATGCAAAACCATTTTTGTTTTTTTTTTATTTTAGTCGGTTCAGAAATGGCGTCATGTTTTCTTTCAGCGTTTTGTGTCGTGAAAATAAGATATTTAAAGTTTCTTATTTCCACGATATTTACATTTAAAATCTTCTTTAATCTTTAATAAACTTTAATAATAAATAAAAACATCTTGTGTATTGCACTATGTTTGGATAAACAGTTCCTTAAAAATGAGAAAAAATTCACATGACTTTAAAACAAATTTAATTAAAAATTCCCAGTAAATACAAAACAAACACTTTTCTGCTAAGGACAAAGGTAATATTTATAAAACTAAGTGATCTTCATATGTTTATGAAGTTGATGTGATGTAACATCTTAGTACACCTTCTATTGCTAGAGGAGGGAATTTAGGAAAACTTTCTAGTTCCTGTTATCTTCTTGGATCTCTGAAATCTATCCTTAAAGGTGGTTTTGTGACCTTGGCTATTCAGTGGCCTTTGAAAACTGGCTTTAGTCACTAGTCGGTTTGTTGTCCCCCTTAGGGCGGTCGCCCATATAGCTGGTGTGGCGGAAGTGTGATAGTGACGTGGCAGTGATATGGTTCATTGGCCAATGTAAACAAATGCATGAACGCCCACCAAGGTGATGCGGCAGTGCTATGTAACTGTCGTGGTACTGGATCGGATTCCACTCGTCTCTCAATGCTTAATCTCGAGTGGCAAGCGCGCCAAGCGCCTCTCGCCCGTCGCCGCTCCTGTCAATAACTGCAGGCTCAACTTCGTGTGCTCTTTCGGATTGTTTACTATTTTTGTTTTTTTTATGTTTATTGTGTTATGTAACAATCGTTTTGTAATGAGCAACATATAAATGCAAGAAATAATGTATGTGATAAACGACAGAAATATTTTCATAGGTGAGTAAATATTAAAATCATAAGCTATACCTATCTGATGACCTGTATTTTTCAGATTCCATTCAAGCCACCCGAATATATTAAATATATAGAATAATAAGAAGCAAACATTGGAACTCTCTAAATATAGCAAATTGTGTTGTGCGTTCTCATGCTAGACAACGACTATGACAATTATACTACGTTCAATAGGTTGGCTATTGAACATAGCTGCACCTGCATCCAGTGTTTTTTTAATTTCTACCACATATACAACAAAAACGCAAAAGACATCCCAAGACTCATTTTGGTCTCTAAATCTTGATCTCAGGCTCTTGCGTTGATATGTCCAAGCCTGCCGTAAGTAATTATTTTCTTAACCTATATTATTTCAAGGTTAGATTTCACGAAGCAATGACAACATTGTTTTATTTTCAGATAATTCAATCCTACAAACCTCATCAATAAAATTTGAAACGGACTCTGTAGAGACAGAGACTGTCCGAACTAAAGGGAAAAATATAACGCTCCAATAAAAAGTTTGCCGCAGAAGATATCAACGTTAAAGTGATTAATCGTTAAGTTGAAGAAGCAATTGTGTGCCACATATTAGAATATTTTTTACTGTTTCTTCTAAAATGCACAATTAACAAGATTAAGTTAAATGGGTTCTAGCAGAAACCACTACAGTAATTTATTAAAAACTCCTAGAAAAGTGTATATAAAAGTTTAAACATTTTTCTCAAAGGAAAACCTACTGTGCAGTCAAATAAGAATTTACATACTTATTTTTCATTAAAGATAGTATATTTTTGTTAAAATTAATAGTTTTTGTAATTATTTATATTTGTACCGGTAAATTTACCAATATCAGATTATTCTCAAAAGAAAAAACAATAATTGAATATATGTATTACATTAGTAATTGTTTTTTTTTTATAACGACCCTATCTCCATACATTTTCAACAATTAAAACTTATTGACTACTACAATAACTGTCAAACAAATATTTTCTTTCTATACCTAACTAGTAAATTAACTAAAAAACCTAAAGTTAAATGGCATAACATATTATTTATGTACAGTTCGATCGACATAATATGTAATGAATGTTCATATTTAGGAAATTGGTGATAATTCATACCAGTATCGGAATTAGCGCCATCTAGCGAACGTACCGCGCACTCATAATATTACAGTTTACATACATATTTGACTCTGACTAACCGATTAGTAAGTATTGGCGAACTGTACGATTTTTTATTTCGCAGTGGGATATAGGAATAATGTGGGAACGTAATGCAAGATTTAATTTTATGTTTGTTTTTCATAGGTGTGAAATTAGTATGAGCGGCATGCGAAACAATTCCATCTAGCGGACTATTACGATATTACAGAATGAGACACGGACGCAGTGAAACAGCAAGCGTTGCGTGCCGGCGCGCCACCTAAGTGGGCGTTGAACCACGCACTCGTCATTTCACAATCTAGCCACACTTATACTTCCCCAATATCACTTGCCACTGCCACAACCACGCTTCCGCCATACCACCTATATGGGCGACCTGCCTTATACCGTCGCATGCATTTTTTGCCATATGGCGATCCAAAAAAATGCCATTCTGCATCTAACCCCAAAGTCCTTTTTATGATACGACAAGTTTGGAAAGTATTTTTGTTCTTGTATTTGCTTGCTGCACTATCAGAAAAATATTTATATATACACGCCCAAACTATACCTGGACGTAATTTTTAATTTCTCGAGAAAAAGTCATTCCTTATAAAGAGTTTTGGATGTCTTAAAAAGTCGAAAGCCATTGTCAATATTTAACATATAGGATGGTTAGAAAACACGAAAATGTTAAATTGGCCGAAGAGTAAACTGTCGGTTTTTCGGAATTAGATCAAAAATGTTATAGGTAAAAGTTAGTTTGAACTAATTTTATGCTCAAATATCAAACTTGATTGTTCTATTTCAAATTTTACATCTCGGACCAGTGAAAAGACATTACATAAAGGTGAACAAAACATTTAGAGACCACAACTATGATTGATCAGTTGACAGTAGGAACAGCGTATCCAAGCAATTTGTTGATAGAAGCTGATTGAAAGTATGTTGACTTTAAAGCAAAGGGTTTATTTAGTTCTTTGTTAGTCTGTTGAAGTTTTTAACAGAAATTACCCTGAGGTATACGTTTCCGTCAATTGTGTTCGTGAATTGGTTACAAAATTTCATGCAACAGGAGACGTAAAAAATATCAAGAAAAAAAAGCGAAATGGCGACGATGATGCAGGAGCTATGTTAGCTATTGATTCCGTGAACACTTGCCCAAAAAGATCGTTGAGGCAAAGATTTTGAGACTTGGACATCAGTAAAAGCCTTTCAAAAGGCTTTTACTTTTAGTTTGCAGGTGCAAAGGATCTTTTCAAATCAAAAATTTCATAGTTATAAACCAGTACTGATACACCCTTTAGTAGAAGGAGATGATGCTGGTCGATTAGAATTTTGCCCATTAATGGGAGAACGAATTATGGTTGATTTTTCTACAGAAAAATTATTTTCTCTGACGAAGCGACGTTTACCACAAATGGAGTTGTTAGTTCACATAATTGCAGATATTGGCCTTAAGAAAATCCAAATTTCCGTATTACAACCAATTCTCAAAAATATAAAAAGTGAATGTTTGATATGGTAAACCAAAACACTTATATTGATATGTTGGAAATTTTTTTCCTACCTACTTTGGGCGAAATCAACTTACAACTCAGGTGTTCACTACACTATCAACACGACGGTTGTCCTGCTCATAGTGCATATCAAGTCAGGGATTGGTTGAACAGACATTTTCCAAGTAAGTGGATTCGGCCCTATAGGATGGCCACCCCGTTCAGCTGATTTAACGCTGCTCGATTTTTTTTCTGTGGGGTTATTTTAAACAGAAGGTGTATGCGAATAATTTTCATGATAATGTAGACATTCTAAAATTAAAAATTAGGGAAACAGTAGACGGAATAAATGAAGAAACAATTGATTTGGTATATCGGGAGTTTAGAAGAAGATTGGAAACATGTGTAGCTGTAGGAGGGGAACCTGTGGAGTAATGTTTTGTAAAATTACTAAAAATAAATAAAACATAAAACTTAGAATACAACATTGAAATTTGATATCTGGGCATAAATTTAAATATAAAACAACTTTTACCTATAACATTTTTGTTCTAATTCCGAAAACCCATAGTTTACTCTTTGGCCAATTTACCATTTTCGTGTTTTCTAACCATCCTGTATACTAAATCAAAATATTAACAATGGCTTTCGACTTTTTAGGACATCCAAAAATCTTTATGAAGAATGTCCTTTTCTCGATAAATTACGTCCATTATAGGTATAGTTCGGTCCATCGGAGGACACACTGTATATGTGTCGTACAATTAAGTAATTACATATACTATTATAATTATTTTAAACTGAATAAAGTTAATATCATTATTCTAAAATGTAATAAGATTAAATAATTGTACTTTTCCAACCTCAGGAATTTCTCATATTTTCATTAAAAGATATGATTTTTTAATAATTTTTAAAATGGTTAAGCAACGACCTTTGGACCACTTCCGATGGATGGACCCTCGTTCATGTACTATATAACTATGGATCTGCTCTCATTGGTTGTACCCACAAATTTTTATATTTTTGTACATTCTAGTTCCATTATAACCATAGTTACGGTCAAGAGAAGTCACCAACAACTTGCCACACAGTTGGCACAGTGATATATAAGCAATGTAAGATATTATTTGCAACTAATAGTTACTGATATTGCAGCTTGAGGCATATATACCGCCACCGTGCGCCAGGGGATGGAGTGACAGCAAAACTGATACATATTACGTCACGTAAGTATTATTTACTACGCATATAACTGATGCGCACCAATCTGGATTTGTATTACAGGTTTCCTTACCATTAGAACTCAGGAAAAGAAAAAGTGCAGCATTGCCTTTTGCGGTGGACAGACAAGATGATTATTTCTGATTATTACATTATTATTTATTGTATATTTATATGAATGTATATATTTGGGTTAATAAACATCAATATATTTTTTTAGTTTACACTTTAGAACCCTTGAATTGATAATTTGCAGAATCACGACACAGATAAACACAAAAAAAAGGTATAGGTTAAAATTTAATAAAGCTTCTCTGTACACAGGTCGGACGTCATGGCAACATTGACGACAAACGTTGAATAAAGCATAAGCTTCCTCGTTTGACAGTCGCCTGGCGAAACAGACCACCGAGCTGCTCTTTCTTCATATAAATTTAAATATTTTATCGGTCCTTGATACCACATCCTCGGTACCGCTACTCAGATACAACATGGCATAAGAAAAATCGAATGATTACGTATTCATTGTCATTCTAGAACCTCAATTTACCAAGTACGGGCACTGATACGCATACGTATCAACTTTCTTAGCGGTAATAAGACACCAGAGCGACGTTCCCAACGTCTGCAAATTGCATAGAAAATTCATGAGTGTAACATTGTTATGATCGGCTAGATTTTGTCAAGGCGGCGAATATACTGCGCCAGTTTTACATACATTTACGTTTTTTATTACTAGGAAGCGCGCGTGCGAATATATTTTTACGATTGTACGGATGGAAACGTCGCGACGTCAAAGTCAGACGTCGGTCGCACTATGGGCGCGGCGACCGAACGTTTTACAACTGGCGCAGTCGGAAATTAAAAAGTTTAAAATCTGTCGTAATCCTTGGGGAGAATGTTGACGTTTCGCTGAATTATAGTCACTTTTATCCGGGAACGTTTTACTGCCAGTGTGCAGGCGACTTCGACTCAACAAAAATGTGAAAATATGTGTGTTAGTAAATGTTTTTTGGACGGTTTACGTCGGCCAAGTATTTATCCAGTAAGCACTGAAGAAACGAGCAAGATGGTTCACGACATAAAAATGCAGTCAATGATTGTACGAACAGTATGTAAATTTGCTAACAAGTTTGTAAATTTCATATCTATACATTAAAATTACTGTCTGACATGTAAATGTATCTTTTGCTCGTTCAATGTTTTGATGGTAAAGTGTTACCGTGAGCATTTTTATCGCGCTTGCGCAATAATGAGACATGCAGTTCTAGTTCCGTTAGAGCAGATAAGTTACAGTTTTATTGAGTGCGATTGTTAAATGCACATAGTCCATATAGTTGTATAGTATTAATAGATATAATATACATTATTTTCTTTATATTTTAAAGAGGACTTAAGACTTAAGGGGTGGCAACCCCAACTTTAAAAATTCAAATAGCAAAGTACCCCTTGCGATACCTCAATTGATAGATTTTTTTATTCTGAATACAACGAAAAAAAGATTATCAAAATCAGTTGATAAATAACCGCGATATTTACCAAAATGTATTCAAAGAAGAGCGTCAATATTCGAGTAAGCGCTGTTGAAGCGGGCATAGCAATATCGTTCAAACAATTGCAACTTGTTTTTACTTATGTCAAACACAATTCAGATTTTTCGTCATTGAAGAAATAGTAGCAAAATGAGATTTACAGAAACCGAAAGAATCGAAGTTTTAATGATTGGGTTTGGAGATGGAAGCCGGACGCACGCCGAAGTTCGTGTTTTGTTCAATGAAACGCACCCGGACCGTCCGCCAATATCGGAATCTACAGTAAGTCGAATCGAAAACAAATTTCGCGATCTCGGTCATGTACGGGATAAGCCTAAGAGGCAGGACGTCCATTGGCCTTAATTGAAAACCGACAATTGGATGCTATTTTAATGGTGCAAGAAAATCATTCAACCCTTGCGGAGGTCGCTTCACAAGTTAGTGCGTCAAAAAGCACAGTGCCCAGATTATTTCGAAAACACAAATTTCACCCGTATGAAGTGCACTTGGTACAAAAATTGTCCGATGATGACTTTGATCGACGAGTGCAGTTTTGTGAGACAATGATGGAACTCTCTAATGAAAATCCTTGCTTAATTAGAAACATCGTTTTTTTCTGTTGAGGCAACATTTTGTCTGAATGGCACCGCCAATAAACAAAATTGCCGTTACTGGGCTCGTCAAAATCCGCATTGGATGGTGGAAGCGAACACACAATATCCTCAAAACCTTAATGTGTGGGCTGGTGTGGTGGGTTCTAGAATTATTGGACCAAATTTTTCGACGGAACACTGAATGGTGAACGTTATCTGAACTTTCTACGAAATGAACTACTACCTACTTTAGCGGTATTGTTTCCCAACGCAGAAGATCCTGATAGACACAAGGACAGAATTTGGTTACAGCAAGACGGTGCGCCTCCACTTTATGCGCGACAAGTTCGAGAATACCTCGATCAAGTATTTCCTAATCCAAATATTTTCAAATTTCCTAATGGATTGGTAGATGAAGGCATATTGAATGGCCAGCAAGATCGCCAGATTTAACCCCACTAGATTATTTTCTTTGGGGCTATTTAAAAAGTAAAGTTTATTTTAATAGACCTGTAAATATTGAGGCGTTAAAGGAAAGAATTCCTGCAGTAATTCACTTAATGACTCCAGGAATGTTCGAAAACTCGAAATAAAATGTTAGAAAATGTTCAACAAGCGTTTGGGGATAGATTAGGGCATTGTCTCGTCGTTAACGCGCAGCACTTTGACAATTAATTAAGGATTAGTTAATTAAATTTTGTTATTCCTCAATTTCGTGTATAAATAAATTTTGATAAATATCGCCGTTATTTATCAACCGATTTCGATAATTTTTTTTTCTTTGTATTCAGATTAAAGAAGACTATTAATTGGGGTATCGCAAGGGGTACTTTGCTATTTGAATTTTTAAAGTTGTGGTTACCACCCCTTAGGGGTGAAGGGGTGGGGGGCTGAAAAGTGTATATTAGGATAGTAAGTTAAAAGTAAAAATCGACGTGTCGGGGCATTTTTCTCAAAAATTTTTATTTAAGATTTTATAGAATTTATCCGTTACCTTTGGGAAGCACTGTATATTTGTATACAAACAAAAATTATGTCTTTATTAATTAAAAAAAAAAAAACGTTTCTTAACACCAAAGAAATCTAACATTGACTCAATCAAATGTATGCCTATACAAGAAGAGATTTATTTCCTTTAAAGTTATATTTTAGCTTTGGCTTAAAAAAACGTTTACTTCCGCCAAAGAAATCATATTTTGATTCAAACAAATACATTTTTAGTGTGAACACCTCATCAACTGTATTTTTAGATGGCGCTGTAAACTCTCTCCTCGCAGTCGGGCATATCTTGAGTGTAGGTAGTAGACTGGTGAAAGCCTGCAGCTCAGTTGATGTCATGCGTCTGGCTAAATTGCTAAAAATGCCGTATGATCGGCAGTGTAGAGCACAGTGCATGCAGGTTCAAGTTACGATTCCGAATTAGCGTACTCTTTGCTACCCTAATCTTGACTATATGTAGGTCTGGGAAGACCGAGGATGTGCGGCATCCCTAAAGGCGGTGACACGTGATGATGTTGATCTCGTTCGTTATAATATACAAAGCGTAAATTTTAACTGAAAACATAAGTTGTTTGATACAAATAAACGATCTTTCTACAAAAACAAATATTTCAAACAAATGCATTATTATCCGCAAAGAAATATTTCTTTGTCTCTATTAAAACACCAGATTTCTTCGAGTCAATGTAGGTATATTTATTTGATTTGAACAAAATTTTCTATCTGTGTGTGAAGCATTTTGTTATACGATATTACGATATGTATACTAATGCATAGTCTATGGGTTCCTGTTATAATTACTTTTAAAACATTTTTGTCAAGAACTTCTATTTATTTAATGTTAAAAATATGAACTGTTTATGTAAAAATATATAAATATAATATGTTATTTATTTAGACAATAAACTGCTTTCGGGTTATGCTGTGTCAAGATTTGTAAATGCTGACGTTTCGCGTACCATGTTGCTCGCTTCTTCAAAGCTAACTGAATACTTAAAAATATAACAAAACATCATACTATAATTTTTTGTTCTTATTTATCATCTTCACACTAATTCATAATAACCTGCATTAGTGTAGATACACTAGTATATATATAGTATACTTCTCAATATTTTTTACCTCTGAATAAAAAAAAATAACGTGCAATAATGAGTTTTCAGTTTAGTAATGTCTAGTAATATAAGTCATATTAGGCTCTAATATAAACTGTAATATAAAACAAAGATGTGAGCATATTTACATTAGCAATAGAATAAATGCGCACCGTCATATTTTGAACGTTATTCCCCTTCATCACAGCAAAAAAAAAAAAACTCCAACGGAATATGCATTAGTAAGCAGAAATGCTTATTTAATTAGAGGCAAGCTGGATAGAAATCCAGAAGAAAAAAATAGAAAATAACTCGAGCGGGCTAAAACATGGGAAAAAAGACACCACATGCAAATTTACATTGCAACCGGGAAAGCTCGTATGTTAGTTCGCTTTTACGATCCAGTGGTAGCGTATATTGTATATATGAAGTATTAAAATGCGTCCCACCCCTAGTTTCTTATCTCGTATGCGATGGGATACTTAATAAGAGTTGATATATTCAAAACGTTGTGAGGGTGGGACACGCCCTGTAGTGCATCAGTCACATATTTTACATTATCATTGTAAGGTTTTTTACTAGACGCTTTTCAGGGACGATATTTGACAGATTCTATTTTCTCTTTACGAGTGCCGGAGATATGGCTTCCGGGTTGTACATATTTTATAGAATAGTAGTTTTTTTAATACCTATGAGCAACTTTTGTCGAAATAAACGGAGATTTATATTAAAATTATGAACATCTTAGCTGACAAGTTACTAGTATTGGTTGCAAAAGTATTGAGCCCTGTGTTTGAATGGTCATTACTCTGAAATGACCGAACAAACAAAAATTAAATAAAGTGCGTTATATTCCCGAATCATTTCCACATATCATGTATCAGTATCGAAATTTTGTAACCAACGGTTTAACCATAAGCGCGAGAGAAGTGTAAAATGGTACCCGATTTTTGCGGTTTTAAAATAATGGTAGGACTTTTTTGGTAGGATTTTTTTCTCCAAAACCGAATTGAGCCCTACGCCTTCAATGTGGGTTTTCTTCCAATATTTTATATGGGCCACCACATGTTAAAATAAATTCGGTGAACTGTGGTTGATTCGCACAGACAATTAAAAACCGGCAATCTATTGAGCAGTCGGCATGAAATACATGTTTAGCTTTTTACTTTATCATACGCAGTATGTAAAGTAAGTCTGTTGTAGATGCGCTTGTGCTGAGAAAATCAGATCAACGCGTCTTTGTATGTAGTTTCGTTAACTTGAAAAAGACAATAGGTAATAAATTCATTTAAGGCTTCTTGACTTGCTGTGTTGGTCTTACAATCATTGATTCCCAGCATTAGCAACATGACGCGTTACAAAACAACGTGTAGCATCCAAAATATATCGGTGAATATTTTTCAGTATCCCGAAAACATGAATCGACCCTTTTGCACGCGCGCGCGGTCGGACGCGAAGAACAAACAAATTTACATTTAACTACGTTTAATCAATTTCTGGGGAGGGTAGCGAAGAGATGCCTGCAATATGTGGCGCCAGTTATATTGCCAAAGTTTGTTCCCTAAATACCGTCGAGGCAAGGCAGGGATGGGAAAAAGGGAGAGTTCGAATTAAATTTTCAACAGTGTAAAACTCCGGGAGCAATTAACGCCCGGAACACGATGAGGTACATTTGCCAACAATTAATCTCGAGGAATCGACGAACAAATTTACGTGAGGTGATTAAGAGTAAATGTTAGTCACCGGCCTCAAAAGTTCGACGAAACTGAGGCGCGAGAGGAGGGAACAAGCCGCGCCCACTGTACACTCCGCAGAAAATGCAAGCAACGCACTGATTAGATGAGGGGAACAGCGGTATCGTTCTTTGGCGGCAAAGATCAAAGGGGCCGTGCGGTGTCGACTGGCGCCGAACCGTTTCCTAATAATTTTGTGTATGTGACTATCGCATGTTCTGAAATGCTTTTCTTGTATATTTTAAATACAAATACAATTCCACAAAACAATACAGTGATACAAATTAATTAATTGCTTTATTATAACATTCCTATTTTACAACTAAGTATGGTTGAACATTTTACCTCTTGTATGTTGAAAAAAATTGTAGTTTTGGTAAAACAGACAGCTTTTCTTACATAAATCATTTATTGCTTTACATTTATTATTAGAATTAGTAACTAATTATCAGTTAGCTCCGAAGAAGCATGGTTCGAGAAGACAGTAAGTATGAATTTTTACTCACGGCATAAACCGGTAACTATTTATCATCTAAATTTATATGAGTCTGGCCGTGAAAGCATTCGTACTCAGATACTTATTTAAATCCATTTAACGTTTTCTTTGTGCATCAATAATCTCAAATGTCTCGTCCGTACTTAGCAGAGATCGATACTTTCAGGTAAAGCACACCTCATATAAAAATTCTAATTTTTATCGGGTGACGCAAGTAGGTGTTAGTAAATATAATATTCCTATTTTAATTCTAGATACAGTTGGATACTGCATTTTGAAATTTTACTCAAAATTATTATTGCTATGTATAGACTTGGTAGTATACGTACTTCAATTTCAATTGTAGGTATGAGAAAAAATAGCGATTTCGATAAAACAGGCAGCTTTATGTATATGTATAAGTCATTTATTATATATTATATGGATACATGTTCAAATATTTTAGACCTTTATAAAAGTTTTTTGCCATATATGGTAATCCGGCACGCTTACGCCTATAAGAGAGTATTGCCCAAATTAACTAGCGAAGTTAATTAGCGAAGAATTACACTACACGTATAATATCTACATATATACTTACCGCAGGTACTCTCGCAACTTATTAGTTTTCTTAGAACGCGGGCCACATAAAGGCAGCTGATTTTTTAATTTGCCCATATTTCTAGCGTCTGTTCTACGTCTGTTGTACAACAAGTAGAACTAAAGCCAACCATCCTACATAGATTGCGATTGCCCTGAATGCATTGCCAAGCGACAAGTGTTTGCTATTAATATTATTTTCTAAACCTAAATACCAATATATTTGAAATTCTATGACGAAAAATAAATGACTGATTAAAAATTAAATTACTTGTATTTCCTTAGTAATAATTTATTTAACTCCTATTAATTATTTAGTAGTTGTAACATTGTAAGTAGGTATTGCGGTACTGCAATATAAACCCTCGCGGGAACATCTGCTTCTAATTTATAACTCGCTCTTTGCTGTCTGCGTAGAGTCCATCAGGACGGCATAAAATTATTTCTCGTATTCAGTTTCTAGCCTATTTTGGTCGAAATTCAACAATTCATGTTGATCACATACACTTCCGCAAGAACATGCTGTCCTAATTTATAAGCGAGTCGTTGCTATTTACGTAGCACCAGCACGGTAAAATTTATTTTTCGTATGGCTTTCGTTTGCCGGGCGCGGCGCCGCAACACCTCCCGTGTCAACATGCGATCAATATTTTTGTTAGGCCGAAATTGCTCAATATTTGTGATTCCCCTGGCTACGTATTCATGCTGCTGCATCAGACTGTACCATTGGAATTTGATTAGTCGAAGAAAATGATGTGGTGTTTATCCAACAGATGGCTGCACCGTACGACTATAAAATATGTTATTCTCGTCTTATTCACATGTTCGAAAAACCAACGGTTAAATCATTACAACATTCATATTTTGTTGTCATTTTTTTACACAAGTTCATGAAGGCTCAATACAAAATGTTGTAATATTGCTTTTTTGATGTTTGGTTCGGATTTGGAAAAAAAAATAACAAAAATTACCAATTATTGGCTTCTTTAGCAAGGGTAAAAAACAAAACAACAACGCAAATGAAAAAAAGTGGCATTCGTACCCGGTGTAATACACCTTTATCTATAATTTAATGTATTACACGTGATTATTAACACACAATTAAGCTCAGGATGTTTGGTTTTATGTAGTGTTGTTTTGTAGTACGCTACTACCTCTAGTGATTCCTCTTAATATGCGTGGTACATATGTATGTATTTTTATTAAAATTTATCCCGAAAATGACTTATGTTTAGGTGGTTAGGCTAGAATAAAATTGATTTAATGTGTATCCGATGACCGATTTAGGGCGGGTTGTATCAACACTGATGACGCATATTTGGCCTGCAAACCTGACCAACTGATCTGCCGGTTACCAGAGTTGGTACAACCCGACCTAAAATTAGGAATACAATCGGATAAAACCCAAATTGATCGTTACGTATAAGCAATTTTGCGCCTGTACTTCCACAATACAAAAACAAGCGAGAAATATCGTCCGTCGACTTTTTCCGTCCGTAACCGTTTTCCATTGATAGCCCTTTCGGAATAAACCGGGTGCTGCACTCAATACATTCCGTATAAACGAAGTAGAACCGGTAATAGTTTTTATTGGCATGGGTAGTGCGCTTTACCCCCTATATAGCCACACCAGCACACGTTTCCTCCACACACATACACACACACACACACACACTCACAGATGGAAAAGACGAAAACGTTCTGAGGATTTCTTCCACTTCTTCCTTCTTTCTACTTAGTATTGCCAGCAGTGAACATATTTCAGAGGCTCGCCAACTCCAGCCCATTTATTATGCTTTAGTTTTTTTCTTTTTTCATTCTTGTTCTTTTAGTTTCGCGTATGTGTGTGTATAGTATAGCCCTCGTGTTGGTGTTGCTGAATCTCTCATACGTCATGTGTGCTGAAGCCGTATCGCCCGCACACACTATGCATGACTGAAATATTAATGTGCCCCACGAAATCATATTTCAAAATGTCATTCTTGCTCAAGATATGCGCTTCCACCGGCATCCATCGTAGTTCAGTAAAGATAATATATTTACAAGATGTGAGCTTGAATTTATTATGCGGCCTCTCGTCGTTATGCAGGGGTACCACTCGTCGCCCGTTTTTTTTTTTTTCGGTTTTTACGATGCGGCGATATTTTACCGAAAATTAAATTATTTACGTGTAATAACTCAAATTTAGAACGAACTGCGGGGCTACGTAGAGAGTCGACGACGAAAAAATGTAAATCATAGGGGAAAACGCTGATCATAAAACATCTTGTAATCTTTACTGCTGATCTGTCAAATGAGCGGCCATCAATAACAAGGAAGGTGCTTTTCGCGTTCCGAGTCCAAATTTATGACTGACGTTATAAAAAATTAAAATGTCGTGTCTGTTAAATACACTACTAAAAAAAAATAGGGTAACACTTTTTTCAAAACTACTCGTACTGCCACAGCACGAGACCTCCTAAACGACCTAAGACGAGCACATGGAATAGACATTTCTGATCGATTTGTTAGAAACAGATTAAAAGAGGCGAATTTGAAACCAAGAAGACCTGTCCGCACACCACGCCTTACGCAGCATCACAAAGCAGCGCGAATGATGTTTGCTCTGGATCGCAGAGATTGACTTCGTCACTGAACGCCTGTACTGTTAACAGACGAGTCCAGATGTCGTTTAACTTGTTGCGACGGTCGAGTACGTGTATATGAACGTCCTGGTGAACGCTACGCAGCCGCTACTATACAGGAAGTGGATAGATTTGGTCGTGGATCTGTGATGGTTTGGGCTGGAATCAGTATAGACAACAGAACTGATCTTGTTGTGTAGACTAAATGCCATGAATTACATCGAAAACATCTTGGAGCCTTGGAGTCTTTGAAAACATCAGCATAACCAGAAACTTTTGACAAGAACGTGGAATTCAGGTCAGGGAATGGCCGGCGTTAAGTCCTGACCTGAATCCTATTGCACACGTGTGGGATCAGCTTGCCCGACGTGTTCACAAGCGCCCTAATCCACCACTAACCATACAGGAACTGACACAAGCCCTGATTGAGGAATGGGAAAGCATACCCCAAGAATCCCTTCGCAGACTAGCTTGCCACGCAGGTGTGAGGAAGCGATTTGTGCCCTTGAGTTGTAACAAACGCGACTTATCACAAAAACATAAAAATTGTGTTACGCATGTCTTTGGATTTGTATATTTGTATATTTTCTGCATCTTCCTAACATAATTTTGAGTGCAAAATCCGACAGAATGATATAGAATTTATCATTTGAGAACAATAGTGATATGCAAAGTGCGACATGTTCTTGATCATTCTGTTGCAAGCTGCGACATGTCCATGTTAACAAAATTAGTACAGAAAAAAAATATGTTGAAGTGGTAATATTGCCGATGTTTGTTCACAAATTAAAGAAAGGGATTTGGAAACACATGGCGTTGATAAACCCACAAAATTATTTAAAATAATAAAGTTTGTGTGAGTATTTATTATAATAATAATCAGTAAAGTATGGCATAGTTCTTTTTATATCACGAAACTCGGCTTCAGACCTTCAATTGTCTTCAATTTATGGCATCTAGACATATTTTTTAGGTGACTACTCTTAATTTACCTTATTCACTTAGATATATTATTTTAGTCAGCTAAATATCCACCTTAAAACCAGAGATCAGCTCGACGTAGAAGCCGAGAAATTCATCAACACCATCCATAAAGCCGCTTGGAACAACACTAAAGAAATCACCCACAGAACTATTGGAAATAATTATCCTATAGAAATTAGAGAAATGGTCAAGCAAAAAAGACAAGCTAGAAGAAGATGGCAACAGTCACGAGATCCAGCTGACAAAACCATACTTAATAATAAATCCCAACAACTTAAACGCGAAATTCAAAAACTAAAAGAGGCATCATTGGAATCCTTCTTAACCAAATTGACTCCCGATAAAGAAACAGATTACTCGCTGTGGAAAGCAGTGAGGAAATACAAGAGGCCAGTGGCCCATGTCCCACCTATAAGACGAAGAGACGGTACCTGGGCAAGAGACAATAAACAGAAGGCTGAAATTTTTGCAGAACATCTAACAGAAATCTTCCAGCCACACAACATCGAATCAGAGCCAATCACGAATGAAGATATAACCTATGATGAAGAAGCCATACAGCTAGTTACTCCAAAGGAAGTTGCCAGAGAAATCAAGACAAACCTGAATCCAAAGAAGGCACCTGGATATGATCTTATCACAGGAGAAGTTCTTAAGCAATTACCTAAGAAAGGTATTGTTATGCTGACGTACCTAATAAATGCATCGTTCAGATTAAAATACATCCCACATGTCTGGAAAGTAGCAGAAGTTATCATGATACCAAAACTAGGCAAACCACCGACCGAGGCCAAATCATATCGTCCAATATCACTGTTACCAATGATATCGAAACTCTTTGAAAAGTTGCTTCTAAAGAGAATGAAACCTATCATTGAGAGAAAAGAACTAATTCCTAATCACCAATTTGGTTTTAGAGAAAAGCATTCCACTATAGATCAAGTCCATAGAATAACAGATATCATAGAGAAAGCATTAGAAGAAAAGCTTATTTGCTCAACAATCTTTCTTGATGTGACACAAGCGTTCGATAAGGTTTGGCATGAAGGATTGATACACAAACTAAAGAGTATGCTACCTTTACAATACGTCGAGCTGCTAACATCCTATATATCTGATAGACTATTCAGAATAAAACAGATCGATGAATACTCGGAACTAAAAGAAGTCAAAGCTGGGGTACCCCAGGGTAGTGTATTGGGACCAATTCTCTATCTACTATATACAAGTGACCTTCCACAGATGGAAAATGTAACAGTCGCCACATTCGCAGATGACACGGCTCTAATGGCAGTGGGATCAACTATTGGTGAATCTACCAGGAATCTTCAACAAGCTAGTAACAAAATATACAAATGGACCAGAAAATGGAAGACCAAGCTCAACGAACTGAAATCTGTCCACATTAACTTCACAAACAAAAGAATCGAGGACATACCTCATGTCAAGATTAACGACGCCATAGTTCCATATGCGAACACTGCAAAGTATTTGGGTATGACACTGGATACAAAACTAAGGTGGAAAGAACATGTTAAGAAGAAGAGAGTTCTCAAATACAGAGAACTGTACTGGCTTCTGGGAAGAAACTCTCAGTTGTCAGTACAGAACAAACTACAAGTCTACAACCAAGTACTAAAACCGATTTGGTTATACGGCATCCAGCTTTGGGGCTGCGCAAAAAGCTCCAATATACAAGGAATCCAGACCTTCCAAAATAAAGTACTAAGGAATATGGTTAACGCTCCTTGGTACATACGGAATAGTGACCTGCACCGTGATCTTGGTGTCCCACAAGTCATCCAAGAGATAAAAAGACTCGCCACTAAGCATGAATCTCGCCTAAGCCATCACGTCAACGCAGAGGCCCTGCAGCTACTGGACAACCAGAATCTAGTGAGAAGACTAAAAAGAACTAAACCCTTCGAACTAGTGAATCAGTGAAATGTGTAAAAAGCAGAGCACAGTGAGGGAAGTGTTAGTGCTTCTTGTTTGGGACAAAGTAAATATAGGGACATCAGTGGATAGCCTATTAGAGACAAGTACCTAGTTTTAAGAATTCAGATTTAAATTGATGGTTAATCTTTTAGATTAGTTTCAATATGTTAAGCATCTTATGCTTATTAATAAAAAAAAAAAAAAAAATTTTAGTCACATCAAAATTATATTACATTAAGGTACCTATATCTATTTACATCGAAAATTTTGTTATGCTCTCAAACGTAAATACATTACTGGCAGTTATTTAGTGTAGAAAAATCTCACAATCCTCCAAGCAGTATGCCAAGCGGTGCAAATGCCTTACAGGCGAAAATGTGTGTGCATTCCTGTGCACAACTTTATATTTTCTTGATGAGCTATTTATAGGAAATAGGAAGGAACATTTTTTAGCTAAATACATTGGTGGACTATGGATTTTGTGAATCTATAATAGAATAGTTGGTTTAAACCCCTAAAATTCAAAAGTCTCCCTGTATTATCAACATTTGCTAATTGTTAATTACATTTTTTTTTCATTCTTTACTATTGCCATATTGCTAGATTATTGATCCCATACAATACATACAGTATCTAAATAAAAGAGGAAAATGAGGAGTAGCTATTTCAAAATGTGTTCATGAATGTCATGTTTCAAAAATAATAGAAATCGGTAACTGAATTTAGTATAAAAATATATTGTAATCAAAGAAAATAAATTTGTTATAATATCAAGAGAAGGAGTGCCCAAATGGAACGAGTGCGCCAATACGTCTTATAAAACGAGTGTAATATACTATTTTTTTTACTTTGCGTCATTAATTTTATATAAATTTAGAAATTGTGGTTACTATATCGCGCTAAATTAGAATCTAGGGTATTTTGCGGGTACCACGTGGCAGCACTGTAGTAACTGTCAAATTCGTTAAAGATGAGATCGATGAGATAACATCATGACAAAATGTAATTGTGAATAATTTTCCTCTACTTTAGCCGACAAGTTTGAATAAATATTCAGCGAGGTCGCAACGATGATCATAATGGAGCTTGGGGCAACACTTTTAACCCTACTGTGATAAATACATGAAACTTAACCTAAAAAGTAAACAACTTTAAAATAGTGGGCCATAAGTATAATAATCAGAATAGAAGTGTTTGGCGGTGACTGATTAGTTACTTCGAAGAACAAGAACTTACTAAATAATTGTTATAACGCTTAACATTTGATAGCGGTGTCTACCTAATTCCGCTACGTAGCCGTTGCGGCTTATATATTTACAAGCACTTATAATTGAAACCCAATTCTAATTTCGGCAAAGTAGTTTATTAGAATAAATTATACTTAGTAAAATTACATGTGATGGAGGTAATACAAATACGTTGCACACAACCAGAACTAAGACAAAGTCGAAAGCGACGGACACAAACGAATACAAATTGAACCGAGCATCCAAGCGTCCAAAATATTACCGAAAACTTATACGTTACATAAACTAAGAAATCCTCTACACTTTAAATGTACTATAGCTTCGTACGTGTATGCTGATAAGCCATTTATTGCGCATATACAATCTCGCAGCAGTAATTAAAATCGTTCGTATCTACGATGTAGGTTTGATCTTCGCATAATACCTTATTAAAGTAAACGTGGTCCTTGAATTATATCTGAAAAGGGGATTTGATGTTTAGTTGAAAAGAATGATAACGATTACTTACTAGAGTCGTAAAACATCACCGTAAACGTCATGCTGGCGTATTTTGATAAACACAGCAAAACTAAGAAAGCCCCAACCCTTTGGCCATACTATAGCAGGCTACACCCACGTTTAAATATGTATAGAATATTGATATTTCGCAGTTTATTGATTGCAAGCGATTAAGAAGATGCAGTGTGTGGTTATGTTGGGTTATGTATTGTACATTTGACATATGGCATTTGATATCACTGTGTACCAATCAGACAAAAATGTTACCGTTTTCGGTATTACAATGTGTTAATTGTAACACCGAAAACAGTGTTACAATGTGTGCATTGTGAATGCAAAGTAGAAAAAATAATTTTATGATATACCAAAAACGATTTCGTTTTACAGAAATGCCTAGTTGGTATCGTATCAAAAAAATCTAATTTCAGCAATTGGTAAATTCAGTATTAAGGCCAGTTTACGAAGATTACCACTTGTAACTTTGCACCACACCGGACGTAGGTACTCAAAGTTATTGGAGTGAACTGTCCCAATAACAAGCTTCGGCGCTGCACTTGAACCACTATTGGGATGAAATATCGTTCCAGATTGACCGCAATAAATCAACAAGCTGCAACTACTAGTACAACTTAAAGTTTTAAACCGTAATTGGATTTTGAGGCCGCAGTACACAACACCAACCGAAGGGTAACAACAAATCACCGCGCGACCAAGAAACTTTAATTATTGGAGCCGATGTTGCTTGAGCTCTCAATACAACGACGTAAAACTCGACCAACATAGTTGTGAATACAGCAAGTAAAGCTTTCTCTGGTCCTGATTATGCAATTAACGCAGAACTTTGAAATTATTATTATTAGATATGTTTTAAACTACGAAGAGGGTTCGATGGCGTGGCAGGAACAAAATTGTGACCTTGAGATGGCCATATAAGGCAAGTTTAATGTTTGAATCCTTCTGAAACTAATGTAGAGACGCATCCTTAATGTTATGATAACTAGAAAACTAGAAGTTAATGCCCAAACGGTCATTTGATAGAAAGTGCTTTGATAGAAATGTGGTGTTCTGTAGAAATCCTAATATTTCTATACACATGACACAGTGTTAGTACCAATACTCTCATAAGAATAAATAATTATTTTAGTACGATTGTCAACAGTGAACATATCAGCCCAATCATCAGGTCAATGCGTTTAAGTCTAACTTCGAATTTTCGGTGGAAATATTACATTTTCCATGGTTTCCACAAAACAATTTGAAAATGCCACCTTATTCCATTCTTTATGTTCGCTTTCGTTGTTGTAATAGCCGCATAAATTTTTAAATCCGGCGATCTAGTTTTCCAAAGCGTTGGACCACCATGAACAATTTAATGGCTTTATACAGGCTTAGCCAAAATTACCGGAACATCTAAATAATTCTCTCACGGTAAGAAATTTCAAAAAAAAATTCAAATAAAAGTTTTTAGACTTTAAACAATCCATCGTTCAAATATATTTGTAATAAACACGGTGTTCATTTTATTATAGAAATTTCGTAACTTTTTTTTTCAAATAGAACACACCCTGTTTATTTATACATTTTGTAATTTTAGGACTAATTCTAACCATTTTTTTATTAAAATAATCTTTTTATCAAATGCATCATTTTGAGTTTTAAGCAATTAACTAAAATTAGTCAAAATTACCAGAACACTTACATAACTCTCCAACCGTAAACAATTTCAAAGAAACATTCAAACTTTTTTTGACATTAAACAAGCTATCAATAAAATATATTTCTGTATATACATATATATTCTAAGACTAATTCTAAACATTTTTTATTGGAATAATATTTTATACATTTCAACATGTTTTAGTTATAATCAATTAATCAAAACTCCTGAACTTCAAATTATCAATTGGTTTGAAGGATGCAATGTGGAATAGCTTACCACATTAAAACTATTGTCTCTCCAGTGAATTCTTCTGGTTTTATTGGAATATTCAGCATAAAATAGAACAAATGTTTTTTTCTACTTTGCATTCACAATGCACACATTGTAACACTGTTTTCGGTGTTACAATTAACACATTTTTGTGTTAATCAACAATCTTAGACACATTTTTGTCTAAGATTGGTACACATTGATATCAAATACCATATGTCAAACGTACAATACATAACCCAACATAACCACACACTGCATCTTTTTAATCGCTTGCAATCGCATAAACTGCGAAATATCAGTATTCTATACATACTTAAACATGGGTGTAGCCTGCTATAGTATGGCCAAAAGATTGGGGTTTCTTAGTTTTGCTGTGTTCATCAAAATACGCCAGCATGAAGTTTTCGGTGATGTTTTACGCCTCTGGTAAGTGATCGTTATCATTCTTTTCAACTAAACATCAAATCCCCTTTTCAGATATAATTCAAGGACCACATTTACTTTAATAAGGTATTATGCGAAGATCAAACCTACATCGTAGATATGAACGATTTTAATTACTGCTGCGATATTGTATATGCGCAATAAATGGTTTATCAGCATACACGTACGAAGCTATAGTACATTTAAAGTGTAGAGGATTTCTTAGTTTATGTAACGTATAAGTTTTCGGTAATATTTTGGACGCTTGGATGCTCGGTTCAATTCGTATTCGTTTTTGTCCGTCGCTTTCGACTTCGTCGTAGTTCTGGTTGTGTGCAACGTATTTGTATTACCTCCATCACATGTAATTTTACTAAGTATAATTTATTCTAATAAACTACTTTGCCGACATTAGAATTGGGTCTCAAATATAAGTGCTTGTAAATATATAAGCCGCAACGGCTACGTAGCGGAAGGTAGACACCGCTATTAAACGTTAAGCGTTATAACTTATAACAATTCTTTAGTAAGTTCTTGTTCTTCGAAGTAACTAATCAGTAATCAGTCACCGCCAAACACTTCTATTCTGATTATTATACTTATGAAACCGCTAATTTAAAGTTGTTAACTTTTTAGGTTAAGTTTCATGTATTTATAACAGTAGGGTTAAAAGTGTTGCCCAAAGCTCCATTATGATCATAGTTGCGACCACGATGAATATTTATTCAAACTTGTAGGCTAAAGTAGAGTAAAATTATTCACAGTTAGATTTTGTCATGATTTTATTTCATCGATCTCATCCTTAACGAAGTTGACACTTACCACAGTGCTGCCACGTGGTACCCGCAAAATACCCTAGATTCTAATTTAGCGCGATATAGTAACCACAATTTCTAAATTTATATAAAATTAATGACGCAAAGTAGAAAAAATAGTATATTACACTCGTTTTATAAGAGGTATTGGCGCACTCGTTCCATTTGGGCACGACGAGCGTAGCGAGGAGTGCCCAAAACAACTCGTGCGCCAATTTGACGTCTTATAAAACTTGTATAATAATATACTATTTACGGTTGGAGAATTATGTAGGTGTTCCGGTAATTTTGACTATTTTAATTAATTGCTTATTACTCAAAAATGATGCATTCTATAAGAAAATTATTTCAATAAAAAATGTTTTGAATTAGTCTTAGAATTACAAAATTTAAAAATATAAAAGGTGTTCCATTTGAAAAAAAAGTTTAGGAAATTTCCATAATAAAATGAACATTAAAAATATATTTGAACGATGGATTGTTTAAAGTCAAAAAACTTTTGTTTGAATTTGTTTTAGAAATTTCTTACCGTTGGAGAATTATTTAGATGTTCCGGTAACTTTGGATAACCCTGTATAGTATATCTGCACGGATTGAGGTACACAGAGGAAACAAATTTTCAGTAATAATATAACAAGAGAGTGAGAATAAATTGAAAATAATTTGACAGATTGTTTGAAAACTTGTTGCCACTCGAAAAACTTGAAAACTTGAAAAACTTTGAAAACTCGAGCCCTGCGGGCTCTCGTGACTATTGCCAAATGGCAACAAGTTTGAACAAAATCTGTCAAATTATTTTCGAATTTATGGAACTCTCGAGTTATATTTGACTAGATTATTTATTGATTCACAAATTTTTACAATAAAAAAGATCAATAAAACTATCATAAAATTATTGACAAATTTAATTTAATTAATTATTACTTACAATATATGAAAATATCGTTAACACATTGTGAATATATTAAACGAATTAACAATTGAAATTTGTACAATGAAAAACGCAATTATTAAAAATATTTCGAGGCTCATTATTTATTGAGGATTTGGAATTGCTTGTTATATTAAGTGTTTCCTCCTGCGTATTTTCTCTAAGATTATTTATTATATTTGAATGATGTTCTTGGTTCAATTGTAAGTATGGTTTAATCGAACTTGCAGAATTATGACCAGTGACCTTGATTAGTTCTTGTTCTCCTACACCAGCTTTTGAAAGGTTACTTACTGCACTTGATCTGGCAGAATGGTTAGTTATTTTTTTAGTAACTGTGTCTAGACCTACTTTTTCTGCGGATTCTTTCATCCATTTTGAAATGGAATTTATTCCCACAGGAACGTTTTTATACCAAAAACCATGAGTTTGCCAAGCCGGATTTGGAGTAAGAAAGCGTTCGGTTTTAATATTTTCTTCACGTTTACTCATTAGTTTTTCAAAAAGACGAACAGGGCAAATATCTGGGTTATTTATGTTTGGAGTCAACCATTTACTATTAGCGCACCTTTGTGCTCCAACCTGTGCAGTTTTTGTAAAGATGGGATTGTATTCAATGCGGCCAGTATTT
Organism: Aphodius sticticus; assembly: GCA_963966075.1. Taxonomy (NCBI): domain Eukaryota; kingdom Metazoa; phylum Arthropoda; class Insecta; order Coleoptera; family Scarabaeidae; genus Aphodius; species Aphodius sticticus. Next base: position 2,560,475 of record OZ014507.1, read on the forward strand.
AATCTTTTTATGTCGGTTTCTTTTTTAAAATAATGAACTAAACCTTTCGTAGCTTCTCCTCCCCTCCAAGCTAGTTCATACGATGCAACGTGAAAAAACTTTCTTTGCAATCCACAAGGTGTATCTTCGTCCCAATAGTTAAAAATTTGCAACAATTCTGTATTAGAAAGTGCCACAGAACTTTGTTTGTGCTTTTCAGGATGTTTTTGTAAAATTTTTCTTTTTGCATCTCTTGCATTCCGAGCATTTCTGAATTCTATATCATGGAAAGGATCAAAGGACCTGTTATACTTATTAAAGTAAAGTTCTTGAACTAATTTTGCCGTTTTATTCCACATTGTCTTTATTACTGCTTCTTTATAATCATTTCCGTCTTTTCTTTTCATGTTATAAGCCCAATCTTTTAAAATCAATGCCAGAGTAGCTGTTGTAGTAGATTGATCCAGAATATAATTTCTTTCTTTGGTGAAGGTCTTAAATTGTCTCCATATAGACTGATTACTTATTAGAGTATTTTTCGAAGTAGTTTCTAAAATCTTTTTTGTAATTTCTGCATTAGAAAAGGTACTAAACCGATGACTTTCACCCATTTCGCGTTGACACAATTAAGTAATTATTTTGACAAGTATCTGACAGTTGCTAGGCAAATAAAAGCTACAGTGATTATTCCCGAGAATAATCACAAGAGATTTATTCCCACTATAATAATGACATAATTGGTTGAAACTTACCCTTGTGACAAATAAAGAAGCGTTTCATTGGTTTTAAGAAAAAATAATCATTGTAATTTTTAAAAATGCCAAACTCCTAATTGTGGGTTATTCCGCAGTAACGTGTCACACCAGTCACGCCCGTTTAACCACTATATATAAGCAATGGGGGCTTTTAATATTATTTATGATGCAACATTATACCAAAAAGACGACTCATCTTTTAGAATTGTTGTAGATAGATGTTCAAACTGATAAGTTTTATGAAAAACGTTTTTAAATAGCCGTGACGGTCGTTACCAGCCCAGAGATCTCTTGGTTTTGGTAACCTAAAATTAAAACTTCGCGGAATGATCCTAGTGTAAAGTTTCTATTCTAATAAAGTTAATAAATAATTCTCGTTTTTATTTGAAATTTAGGCTAGCTACAATTATATTGATTGCATCATGTGTAGTAGCTAGAATAATCATATAAATAAGCCACTAATCTTGTGAAAGACATTAATAACAAGTTAAAATCAAAGTACTGTCGGACAATGTCACACAAACAATGTCCTAACAATTTGATATAAAATGGCTAAGGTTTGAAATGTAAAATTTTGGACTTATTCTGTTCTTCCACTGACCGATTCAAATATATAAAATTGCCAATTGAAATTAACGATTGTATACGAAAATAAAGAATTAAATCAGAGCAAAACAATTACGTTAAAAGCATCGGCCGGATTACTTCGCATCGTAAGTTCAAAAACCTAAAGACGACGTCCTTTTTTAAACAGGCAAGGATAATAGATCGTAACATCCACGAAGATGAATTGCCCGAACGACGCGACGGCAGGAAAGAAATTTAATTCCAATCTCTTCGAAACGACGTAATGCTCTTTTAATAAATTGTACGAAACCCCCAGAAAGCAACAAATTCCTGTAAACCCCCGCTCGGGTACAATCGCATTAATGAAATTTAATACTAATTGGGGAAATTCAGAGGTCTTCAAAGATATTTCATTCAAATTGTACATCTCTAGAATAACTAATTAAATATTTGGCGAGGAACAGGAATCCGCAAAATTCGTAACAAATCCAAAAGATGAAGCGATAGACCGCTTGTGAATATTAAATGCTACCAAGAATAATTTGGGGTAAATTTTTGAGCAGTGAATTTTAGGGGAGAGGGTTGTTTCGTTGAGATCGTTTTAGGAGATGAAACATTCATCAGAATTAATGTGGACCGTCTAGAGAAATTATTAGGTAATTCAGTAAAATATAAATGTAAAATGTGAACCCAAAGTACCTAATTAGATATGAACATTGAACATGTATTAAGGGGTAATGCCACTCTAGATTTTTTGAAAAATCAATAAATTTTTTTTTGCTTAAATGATGTCTTGAGATCTTAGAAATAAGGTACAATACGTTTCATATTGGAAAAAAATGTTTAAATGCTTATTTGATGAACATACGGCCAAGCGTCTAGCCGAGCGTACATGCAAAAAGTTTAGCGTGAGAGGTACGGCCTAGAGACCTATACGCTCTTATCTTATTTGGAGGAATTACATGCGTGGTGTGAAATATAACATAAAATATTATAAAACACAAAGATTTTGTGGAAATATCCTCGGTACGTTCGTTGAACTGGCGCTAGCCGCACAATGTTACAGCTGTCTGATGTAACGTGTGTTGTTCTTGATTAGGTAAAAAAATAGCAGAAATAATTACTGACATTCTTGAAGTATATCGTGATCGAAAGGAGTCGAAAGGAAGCAGCATATTTTCAAATAGAACTAATATGACAAGCATTGAATCGTTTGGAACTAGAGTCGCCTCTGCCTGAGTGATAACGTATTCACAGTCCACACCGGTAAAAAAGTAATGTCGGTTGAAGATTATTACAACGTTGAAGTGGATGACGTTTAATTATCATCTTTTGAACTTTGTTGTGTTTTCTGCTATTTCACAAGTTAAAACGTGCAAATCAAATGCGAAATTGGCCGAAAGTGGTAACCGTGACTTAGGATTTCTAATCGTAGTTTCTTGTGAGAATTTTGAACAAACTTTCATTCCGAGTTGCCGATTTGTTCAAAAAGGATATGAAATGAATAGCGGAATTATCCTTGTCATGCGCATAAGAATAGGTGTAAATGTAATTGAAAAGTTTTGCGCATTCAAGGACCTTCCTCGTCAGATTTTTCACTCATTTTACGATAAAGTTGTTTTTGTGGAAACATTTTTGTGGAATCAGAAGCATTGTCAACAAAGTATGCAGAAAGCAGCAGACGAAGGGAGGGCTAAAAGTCAATTGAAAATAGTAAAAAAGAGAATGGCGTAACTGTCTCGGACGATGGAACATAGAGAAAACATATTTTTTCTTCTCTGTATGATTGGTGGCGCTTATCAGCTGGAGAAATGTTGTTGACATTCTCATAAAATCTAAATACTTACTGCAAAGCTTGCAAATTTTGGAATAAGAAAAGGAAATAAGAAAAAGAATGCATAGATCACGTGAAAAAACTAATGGCACTCGTCCCCGCCATTTGACAAAAATTAGTTAGGGCCTCGAAGAAAAAGGGAAGTTAACCCAGAAGCCTATAAATGAGCTTTCAATTTATGATGGACTAGCCATTCGTCATAAGCATGATTCAATTGATAAAATGAAAAAAATATGTCTGGGCGACACTGTATCATAAATTCTGACCGATGAAATGCCACCTGGTTTCATTTTCATTTTCACTTTCAAGTGGCAAAGTAATTGTGGATATTGCAGCAAGTATAGCTATATGTGTTGTCAATGATGCATTATCCAGCATTATGAAGTGTATGGAGGTATTATGGATGTGCATCTAGCCAAACTGCAATAATATCTGCGCGAAGGCTGACGCACGGCGCATCATGTTTTCAGAGTCATCCCTGAGTGATGCTGCAAAACAGGCCCGTCTGTCGTCAAAATCAAACAGAAAGAAACAAGAGGAGGAAAATGTTAATTTGAAAAGTTAATTATATGGTCCAGGCTTCGCCGACTATAGTAAAATATAACAATTCGATACATCAAAGTTACACAATATTTTAAACGGTGTTTCCTTTGATGTCCTCTAACGCTGCTATTTTTTATTTATTTTTGTTTTTTTTTATTGTGAATATTCCTCAAAATATGAACAATAAGGAGCTTTAAAGAGATTTTGTAATTCATTTACTATATTGTAAAAAATATACCTACAAAATCGGCTATTTTTTGACGCGCTAGAGTGGCATTACCCCTTAAAGAAGTATGTTTGTAAATAGAAATCTTCATAGCATTTCTTGAGTCACATGTCCTAAATTGAACGATTAAAGTCCAATTGTTAAATAATAATTGCAATGAACAAATTAACTTTCATAATCTGAGTGTACATTTCGCGCGCTTTAGGAGTTTTTTTTTTGTAATGATTTTGGAGCACTATGAAATTTATTGTAAGTTTTTGTTATAAGTAGTTTCAGAATTATGAGACTTCAAAAATCAAATCAATACTTTTGCTGCTAATACATAAATACATTTTGTATTTGCGTCGCCTAACGCAGGAATTTTGTTTTCATACCAAAGGCTGTACAATCGCAAAAAGCGCGACGATCAAAAACACGTTTCAAAGAGAACAACCTTCGAGGTGTTGTTTATTCCGAATAAATATTTCGAAATACCTATCTCGGTATTCTACGCGTCAAATTTAAAATGAAAACACTTTTTTCTGATTCTCCAGCGTGTCTACGTCGTAGAATAAATTCCACTGCAAGATTTTACTTAAAAAAGGTCGAACGAATATTCGAGACTTATTCGCACTGATAAAAATATGCGATACCAATTCGTTGCATGGTAAACTGCGTTCATTCTAAATAGAATTTAATCGTAAATAACTTTAAATAAATTACTTGTCTATATTAAGTAAACGCAATTGAACGATTTTAAATCGGTGTTTCACCTGCCAAAAAATCCATTCTTAATTGCTTATGGAAAAAATGGGGAGGGCATTTCAGTCGCGCGGAGCGCGACTGTCCTCCTAAATGGACCATTCTACGTTGCGTGAGTTTTCGAAATCGACGAAAAACGACCTCTCGGGCGTTTTTGGTTCAAAATTTTCCGAAACGCGAGCGATTTTGGTGAAAGGACCTCAACATTTCAGTAGCTGTTTATTCCGCGTCGTCATGGCTGCGAGCTAGAAACGTCAAAAACGCAACCATAACCTATTCACATTGGTATGTACAAAGCTAAGCGATTTCATTATCTGCGGGGGCCTAAAGCACAAACTCCGTAGTCCGTACCCACAAATAATGTTTGAGAAACCTATAACAATGTTGTACGTATAATAATAATTATTAATTCGTGATTATTTGCCTTTGCGTTAATAATTGTTCGAAGAATGTGTATCGATCCAATGAATGTTATTTGTGAAAAGTTCGCGTCTCAAACCCAACGTGAAAGCACCGCTCAGAACCTATTTTAACCGAATACGAATACAACTCTTGAGAGGTTACATATTAGATGGCACCACAAGATATTTCTGCTACTAGCGCCCCTAGCGGGCGTGAAATATCGTTATATAACCTATAATTATACATAAGTTTGGATGAACAGATGAACACATGGAGGAAGGGATGAACACTATACAAAATTTAGCTGCAAGACCAAGAAGTAGTAGAAGATCAATAGGGTGTGGAATTGATAGAGGCGCCTGAAAAAGGCCTCCAATGGCTCGGAATATGGTCCCCAGCAAAATGTTGTTGCAAAGGCTGATCACCCACTTCAAACTACTTTGAACTGCCCGTGGTTCTTTCTAATGGTTTCTCCAGATTAAACTAAAATACAGTAAGAGAATTACATGGAATTCATCAATTTGTTGGCAACATTGAGGTTAGTTTTGAGTTTAGAATGCGTAGCTTTTGTTAATTTAATATTTTTGCAGGTAACGTGGTATGATGAAAAGAGTACACACGCAGTGGAAATGGTTCAAGGTCTTTCCGAATAACAGCAACTTGCTTTGCGTAGACAAGCTACCATAACAAAGTGGCAAACAATTATTTATTTAAGAAAAAACTTGACCCAAAAGATATTGGGCGTGCTAAGGGAGTACCGGAGAGACCAAGGGGCCGCAGTCGATAATAATCATTGTTGACAGTAAAGGGATATATTTTGCCTACCTGTACTTTAGATTTGGCTATGACGCAAGGTTACTAAAAATAGATAGGTCTGTCTGGTAACTTATAGCATACGTCACTCAGTTTACCACATGAAGTTAACTGGTATGGAATTTAATGTTTACGTGAGCGTATAAAAAAATACTAATAATTTTAGTTCATTGTTTTCTGAATGATTTATTGGAGATGGGTGATAAAGCCCTCTAAGCTGCAAGCCTTCTAATACCTATGAATTCAAATAAATTTGAATGGGCATATCAAGTGGTATGCAAATTTTGATATCTTTCGGTATGACGTTAAATTTTTGTAAATATGTAATAATTTAGTTCATGTGGTCACGGCAACCAAATGCATTTTTGTCAGTGAGGTGCAGGCGATAAATCTTAAACAATTAAATGGGTTAAATCATCTCAAGATTAGATAATATTAATTTTAGGTATTAGTTTTGGGTATTATATACCTATTGTATTATTACTAGATCTATCATTAAGATTTCTATCAATTTCATTTGTTAACTAAATTGAAAATTATGCATTGAATCCAACTTTGTTCTAAAATTCAAATATGAATATTGTGTTGTAAATAATACTATTTAGTTATAAAATAATTAATTAGGGTTCTTCAATGATTACTTTAAATGTTGATACTTATTCTTGAGTTTTTGGTTTATAGTAGACATAAATAAATTTTAAATTAAATATTTTCACATTATTTTATTATGTGCTCTTGCTTGACGAGGGTACTCTAACATACTTTCCGTTTCTTTTACGAAGGAGGAAAGGTAGACACTGGTATACAAATTTAACATTTTGTTTTATTTTTATTTAAAAATTGAGCATCTGGCTGTATAGTTTTTGTCCAATATCAAAACAAAAACCAGAACTATAAAGTATCAAAAATTTTATGCTATTGCAACGTTTAGGTCTTCCGCACTTCATAAAATTGAGTAATTTGAACAAATTTAGCTTATTTTTGTAGTTCATTTAAGTCAAGGTTCACGGTATTGGGAAAAATAAATCTAACATTTTTTCTTCAAATGACAAGCATCTTTCATATGAACTGAAAGAAAAAAAATAACAAATCTTTTAATAATTTTTTCAATAATGTTATCTATATACGGTATACTGTAGTTGCTTGGCCAACCACATGCGTTTATATAAAAAAGCAGTGCACTGTTGCCAGATTGGGGGATTTTCTCTCACATTTGGGCGGTTTCCCTCCAAAAATAGTATCTTTACCTTAGGGATAAAGGAAAGTTTTGAGGGTAAACTAAAGATTGTAGTTGTTAGGCTGACACATGGGACAAATGTTTATCACAATTTATTTTGACGACAAACTCGCCAAATAGTGAGAAATTGGTACCTCATGGCAGGTTATGTACCCAATTTTCAACATTTATTAAGCCTAATTTTATTGGCGGTGGCAACTGTGTTTTTTTGAGACATCCTTCTACATATGCTGTCAATTGATTCCTGCTATCTACCCAATTAACTGATCTACCTAAATAGGCGGTCTACAGGTCCACTAGTTCAGTAATAATTTGGTACTTAATGGTACTTAATGATGTTTTTTAAACAAATACCTATGTTTAGCAAAAACTTTTAAGAATAGGGTGGAACTATGTTAGAACTTCATGCACTAAAATTTTGCTGTTAAAACATATACAGGATGTTCCACGCTAGAAACAAAAGTACATTAATGGCATTAAAAAATCGGAATAAGGGTTTCTTCCATATATAAAAGTTATTATTATAGATAGATTATTCGTTCTACAGCCAGAAAATACTTTGATGCTTACAGGGTGTCCAACAACAACGCACCAACCTTCTTTTTTTAAATGGAATACTAGGTATATTATTGCAGTTCTTGAATAACATTGTTATCCTAATTATTATGACATAACTGTGTATTATGCTATTATCAACTATTTCTGAAATATTGTGATATTACCACCAAAAGCGTGTATTTTTCAAAAAATCATGTTGGGTAACTAACAAGGTTAAGAGTCTGGTTCAACCTAACTTCAGGACTGTTTTGGTGGTCACCTATTGGTCCAATTATTCAAACTGTACAGTGTTCGTGTGGGTTTATTATTGAATAATGCCCAATTTTAAACAATTACTGCAGTCCGACGTAGTTTCACTTTACGTCAATGTAATATTTGAGATAATTCCAATAAATAAAAACAAATAAAGTCACTCCTTTGAAGAATCGGCGTCGTATTTTTTCCAATTTTTCCATCAATGTTCAAGTAAGACAGTGTGGTCATCTACGATGTTCTCGAGAACTGGACGTCATTAGACGAAGATAGTTCTGGTTCTATCTCTATCTAGCGTATACCACAAAAAAAGTCTGTAACTCGCTAAAATTCACATTTATGGTGACAGATTTCGAGAGCTCTAACCTACAAATCAGATATAATCTGAAAATACAGAAAACTCGGGAATATCGCACAAAGAAGTATTCCAATCGAAATTAGGAGGTTACATCAATCAGGTTTGTGCCTAAAGAAGTATACTATTATTTTATTAAAAACTCCATGTCAATTGTTACCAAGCTAGCAGAATATACATATAAACAGTGCTGTTTTATCAATTCTACTACCAGAGAATTCAAGCTCCAAGTATGGTATGATGCAGAAGCTAATTACGGGTTTTGTAATTCGATTAAAATTACATTATATTATTATAACTATAGATACTTATATATTTTGTTGACCGAAGAGTATTTCTAGACAAGAGATGTGATTACTAATTTTCATAATTTACATGAACTGACAATAAAATCACCGAGGTATGCTGAAGATTACCGATTTTTTATAAAATCTCTTGGTAATATTACTGGAAGAAGTCTCGATACTATAATTATATGAGAAATGTTGTATAATGGGACATAGTCGACTTGTCAACCACTGAATATAGATGTTTTTCTGCTAAAGTGCAAAGTGTATGGAGAATTTATGTTTAAGACAACAAACCGCAGATTCTATTGAAATTACCGTGTGGATTGATGATAGCGAGTATCAAAATTTTTGTGATTTTATGTTGATATTATAATATAATATTAATAAAGCTAAATAATATTATAAAGCTTATGTTGTCTAATTGTCTTTTATAAATAATACATGAATTACAATTTGGTAAATAAAGAATAACTTATTAAGTGTTTTGCTTTTCTTATACGTTATCAGATCCCTGTGCTGTAGATGTACTATCGTGGCCATATATTATGTCCCTTCTTTTGATGTCGATTTTCTCGCCAATCTAGGGGCGAAAAAATTTGAAAAAATTCTGGTCCTGTCCTTGATTAATATACTACAACGCATAAAAATTAGAAAGCTGTATATGTTGGCGTTTGCCCGATTTTTCCAAATTAAGAAGAATCTGCGCTGTTTTTGACCCATAAATTTCATTCGTTTAACTTTAGCAATTAATTACTCCGGAAATAATCCATAGATTTCAACGAACTAAAAAGTAAAATCACCTGCGGAATGGTAGCTTTCGATGTGCATTTTTCTAAAATGATCGGAGTAGTGGTTAACCCACAAAAAGCTATATTATGCAATGCCAGCAATTTCGTTATTAGAAGAGCTAGGATGATGAAGTGTCGATCATAGGCTACATAATAAATCATATATTTACAGTTTTTTACAGAATCATTGTTTATCTTGCATTTTCCCTACAAAAGATCGTGTTGAAGCATCTCATGATCGCCGCAATTGACGCGGCGGTCTTCGGTCTTCGGGGTGATGCGGGGGAAGGGATCGACAGCGACGCTGCCGGTAGTGGGAGATCGCACGGGCTCAAAAGTTATTCCGAGAACAGTGTTTACGGACACAATATAAGGACCTATCAGTTTTATACGCTCAGAGCTGCCATTTGTAATATATGTAATATATCAAGAGTTGTATTTATGTTATATTGTTTTTGCCTGTATTTAAATATTAATAATAAATAAACACAAAAACGGACTCAAGCGTAGTCACGCGCAAAACGTTGTTCATGTTTATTTCGGTCTTAAAAATTAACAAATGGTCGGAATGATATTAAATTTAAGCGATATGTGACGCAGTAAATAAGGATTATATGCATGCTAACTGCGTTGTGGTGTTCCTTACTGATCTATCCGCTTCCATCAAAATCTTGTTTACAACCTTATTGTATAAAAACTGAAGAAAACAAAAACGCCAATCGATAGAAGAGACTCTGAATGCAACCTGAACAAACATTGAAATTTTTGTGCTGAGCGGTTTAGGAGAAAAAAAATCGGAATGACGGCAGTTTTACAAATTTACAAATTCAAAAATCGGGTCCATTTTTTCACTTCTCTCGCGCTCATGTTTACACCGAGAGGCAAAAAATTTTGATAGTCATACAACATATGTAGAAATGATTGAGGAGTATGACACACTTTATTTCAAGTTTTTCTGATCAGTAGTATTAGAGTTATGAGACGTCAAACACAGGAGTCAATACTATCGAAACGAGAGATGGCAATTAGGGCATTTCTCTCGTAGCGGGGTCACATATTATAACCAAAATTCTGAATTTAAAAATTAAGAATTTAATTCTGTTAGTTAAAATTACTAACTTGACAAGTTATCGTTCTTTTTGTGTATTGGAAATCAGCTGTCCGCCGTTCTCTCACTGTTGACAGTACCGCTAACGACTGCCTTCCCCGCATCACACCAAAACCGTAGAGCGTCGGAATTCACGCGGCGTTTCAGCACGATCTTTTGTATGGAAAATGCAAGATAAACAATGATTATGTAATAAACTTTAAACCTATGAATTATTGGGTAGCCTATAGTCTATATTTCATTCTTCTAGCTCTTCTAATAACGGAATTGCTGGCATTGGATAATATAGCTTTTTGTTGGTCAACCACTTACCCAATCATTTTACAAAAATGCATATTGACAGCTAACATTCCGCGGGTGATTTTACTTTTTAATTCGTTGAAATCTATGGGTTATTTCCGGAGTGATTAATTGCTAAAATTAAACGAATGAAATTTACGGGCCAAAAACAGCGCCAATTCTTCTTAATTTGGAAAAATCTAATTTTTATGAGTAGTAGAGTATTAATCAAGGACAGCATCAGAAATTTTTAAAATTTTTTCGCCCCTAGGTTTGCGAGAGAATCGACGTCAAAAGAGGGGACATAATATATGGCCACGATAGTACATACGTATGTATTATGTATACTTGTGTGTCTTTCATTAGCTAGGCATTAGTGTATTATTATCGGCTGAGAAAAGAGTGCATAATCTATCGTACCAAGAGAAAGTAATCTGTGACCAAAGGTATTGGTACGGGTTTTGCGATAGATCACACGTATTTTTTCACACACACATGAAAATGCTAAAAATGCTAAAATGCTACGTATTTTAGGTATAAATGTGATAAACCGTAGACAAATGTTTCTAAAGATCTCAAATTCTCTTATGGAGACAGGTTAACCTTGTCTTGGATAGTAAAAATATCACACTTTTCGATAGTTGTTATTGATTTGAGACTCTGCTATGATTTATCAGGAAGAAATTGAGGTTTTCTATGTGTGGAATAACTTTAGAATTTTAAATGGAACATCTTGTATGTCTGGAAATACTTTGACATATCAGTAAATAAGCTTTCCGAAAATTCGGTAGCTCTATCGTCAACAGCTAGCAATTTTATTAAGAATCTAATTTAATATTTATAACTGATACACAATAATTTATAAACTAAAAAATACAAAATATCTAGTTGCCACGGCAGAACTCAGCAATAGCCCAAATGTAACGATTTTTCTGTTCAACCACCAACTTCTAGTCATTGCAAACTGCTACTATGAATTACACAAACGAACAACAGATATACCCAGAGATTTATAAACTTCAAACTTAAAAAAAAATAACATCACACCCCAAGAGCGACTTGAAAACTTCCACATCCAATCGACTAGTCGTATAGTTTAATCTGCCGGGCCAGTTCTTCAGTTTCTCAACAGCGTAATCAAACTGTACGGACGAACATGACTAGACTCCGAAAGAAGATTAAATCGCATTGGCACCCGACGCCTTCGAACGAACAAACTAAATTCAGATGCAAGAAAATGAGTAGGGAATCAGTAGCGTCCGTGCAACGCTCCTAGACTGGGGTTCGCGCTGACAAAGTAGAGGAATTATTTTAATTAAAACTAAAGTTTCGCGAAAGGGTAATTCTAATAGTGTCATCTTTCCTCGGCTATGAGATATACTTTGAAATCGTCTTCTCCTAGCTATTTAAGCCAGCTGTGTGCGGACCAATGCCAAGCACTGATACGAACTCATCTAAAGCTCGGCTTGGATATTCGCTTAAGATTTATTTGGAATGATAAGTAAGAGTTCTGTAATAACTTTACTATCGCATAATAGCCATTGCGGATCTAGTATAACTCCGATAATGACTTAAATCTATTTAGTTTTTAATTAGTTTAAGATTTTAAGAAGATTTACTTTTTCGTAGATGTCATCAAGTTTGTTCTTTTCTTCGACTAACATTTTTCTTTCTTAGCATTGTTTTTGGTCCATCCTGTATAATATCTATGCGATATCCATTTCCGAATGGTTGCTTGGAGAAAATGTCTTTTCGGAGGAATGCAATTTCCGGAATTTAATTTGCTCAGCGGAGCGGAAGACTTAAGCGATACGTAGGTATTGCGTATTTTCGCTAGAGCGGAAGATTTAGTTTAAACATCGCACACACTTGAGACAGTGTAGTGTGGCGTACCTTGATTACAGGTTTTAAGGGTAGACAATTAACATTACTAGATTTAGAACGCTTACAAACGCTTACAACGTAGCTTTCACACGACAACTTGCTTAAAATGTTCGTCGGAATATATTTGGGGAACTAACACATTATTATACGTTGCAAAAGTATTGCGCCCTGTGTTTGAATGGTCATAATTATGATATGAATTGCTTAAAATTTAAATCATTTCGGCGTAATATGAACGACTATACAAATTTTTATTCTGTTTTTTATGATTTGTTCGGCAAATTGTAAAGAACAACATGACAATGGAGAAATGCACTTCAATTTAAAAAAAATAGTGATTGGGAAGCTCTACTGGGAGATCCAAAATGTTGTTTTGTTGCGAAAGTGAGGACATTTGTTTTGGGCACGACGAGCGTAGTGAGAAGCTTTTGTCTTATAAAACTTGTATTATAATATACTATAAAATTTACATCCCACCTGTATGTCACTATATTATTAACCTATAATATTACTTTGACAAAGTATGTCGTTAATCTTTTAGGCCAAGCAAACTAACTACAAATGATTTTTTTGATATAAAGGACAGCAGGGAGCCGCCTGTGCCATTCTGTGCAGGACAGTCCGTAGTATATTCCCACTGTTTCGTACTCGAAAATGCCATTTTTTTTTAACTTGTTATAAACAATTATCAACAAAAAATCGCGTTTTTTGAAACTTTTTTTATTGTAAAAGGAAAACTATTGAAGAAATCTTAATGGTGCAACGGGATGAACTGTAGAGAATTAAATTACAAAGAGAATGACAGGTCGAACGATCCGATCGGATAATTAGAATCGGAGAAAAGCTGGAAAAACCGGAAAATTTTGCTTCTCTTTTTAAATTCATAAGTCCGCCATTTTTTAATATTAACAGCTGAAATTTTGCACTGTGGTAGCTATTCACATCATTTGTTTTTTTTGCAATATTTTACGGAGAGCTGGATGCGTTTGAAGTCGTCCGATTGCAATTTAAAAAAACGGATTTGGAAACTAGACGTGTACAGCAACAAAACGTATATTCTGATTTTTCGATAAGACAAAAATGTATGTATCGCAGTGCTAGAAGTCGCCCAGCTATGAGTGTGCGTAGGGGGCACGCATGAGTCAATGACGACTTATGCGGTCGATTGGATTGATATCCATAGGCGCGAAGCGGCTGGCGGTCGGTAGTAAACCGAGTGAATTTAATATTAAATGTTTGTCGTAACTATATCCAACACGTGCCCACTGAAATATTTACTCATTTCTTGGGTATGCATTGAACGATTGTATTACTGCATATTCTTCTAAATTATCTTCAGTAAAATTATTTCGCTTAGATGTTAAAATGTCTTTAAACCTTGAAAATGATCTTTCTACATCGCAGCTAGTCACAGGCGCAAAAGAATAAACCAACACCAAATTGGAATATTTTTGAGAAATTCCTTCATCCGTAAATGAATTCGTAGAGATTTGTTTTAAAATATTAAAATCCGGATTTCTATGTACTACCGCATCAATTTTTTTTTGTAATTTTTTACTGATTGGTGCTTCAATGCTTCGTAACCTTTCGTACAGGGTCTCAATCCTTTGAAAACTGCTTGCAAGTTCAACATTTTGTTGTTCTAGAAACTTTATGGTTGGCAATACTTGCGCAAAATTTGTATCAATAAATTTTAATTGTTCATGCAAATCTTGTAATGATAGTACTTTTTTGCAGTCTTTAATACTAACTGCTTCATCAGGCAAATTTAAGACGAAGGGTTTGATGATATCAAAGATTCTTGGATAAAAAATTGCCGCTTCTAACCATGTACTCCATCTCGTAATAACTGGTGGCAAAGGTAGATTAGGGCACTTTTCCTTGTAAAGAGACAATCTGGAAAGAGCTTTCAATAATTTTTTTTTGTATGTGCTTATTAGCGTATTCATGTCTTGAAATTCTTCCCGAATAAATTCACAAATTCTATGAATAGCGTGTGCAAAACATGTTAAATGAAGAATATTTGAAAAATGTTATTTAAGTAATTTTCCAACTTTTAACATAATCGCAGCAGCGTCAGAAACAAACAGTAATACTTTAGTAGCGTCTGTGATTCCTACTTTTTTATGGCGTCATTTACTATTGTACATATCTCTTCAGCTTTGACGGTACAGCGAAACTGAGTAGATATTAAATAGGGTTTATATAAGTCTTGCGGGTCCAACATGCGGGACAACGACGTTGACCACACATCTACACGAATTTTTGAGGTTTTTTGTTTATAATAAATTAAGAAATGATATTTGCGAGTATGAAACACATCACAATACATCTACGGACTGTTCCACGTGACCTGGGATCGTCGGCTTCCTACTAGTATTTTTGTCACGCGAAAATCTCTATTGCCTGGTCTAAGAGGACAGTAATGCCGACATTAACATCACACGTACCTCCATACCCCTCTTTAAATACCCAGCAATTCTTAGCAAACTTCGTTATTGTTCTTCGTCGCCATGCTCCGCACCCACGTGTTTCGCACGCGTCCGCCGCCCTTTGTACTCCCTGTGCGGCCGTTCCTTCCTGTGATTCCCTTGTTTATGGTAACGTTGGTGACTACGAGATGGAATTTTTAAAGCGGTTAGCTGTATTGTTTTCAACGAGGTGACTGTTTAGCCCTCGAGACAATGCGTCCGGGTTACGAGAAGGGATGCCGAAATGAGCAAAAGGATACGCGAACCCGAGGAGACCTTTTGAAACAATTAAAACGATTAATATAAACGAGTCAACAACTTAGCACATTATTCACGCAAATGCAAGTGGATTTAGCCTGTTTCGTCCTTGCTAAGTGTTGCCTATTGTGCGGGAGGTCTCAGAACGAGCGCGAATGGTAAATTGTAAAATGTAGAAGGGTAATGCTGGAAGAAAGAGGACGAAGAAGCGTTCCAGGTCGATGGGATGAAGGTGCCTTCATTAAATATGAAGGATACGAATCTCGGTAATGTTGAATTATAAAGTTTTGGGAGTTATGGGGGTTGAGAAATGGGAATGTTTCCTAAGTGATTAGTTCTGCTTGGGAATTGTTTATTTTGTATAATAACACTGTGTGAGAAGATTTTTTAACATGAATCGTTGAAATTTATTTCGAAAGATAGCATAATAAGTAGTATATTTGTCATGGGCAAGAGGGTTCCATCACGTCACATTTTTTAGTTAAACGGGGTCAAAACCCCAAAAATGCGTGATTTTTGCAAGGTTTACGTATTTATTGCGACGTAATCCTTGAAGGATGTACTTATTATTTAAAATCCTAGAGTTTACCACAAGTTGCATTGAAGTACTGATGACGTTTGCTTGAGGGTCGGCGACCAACCAAAAAAATCTGATATAGCCAGGCACATGACTTTATCATACTATATATAAAATTAATAGTTTAGCTGCATGAGATTCTATTTGATCGAGATCGGTCGTGTCTGCATTAAAATAAAACTAGTTAGCCAGGACTTGACAGATATTTTGCTTCAATTGTATTGTCAAAACATCAGCGTTTGACACTACCTACTAGAAAAAGAATGTAATTACCACGTACTTTATTTAAACTAAAGCGCATTCACTTTGAACGTTTAATTACAATTACAGGGCAAAAGTTCGGCGAAAACACGTGTGCGCTACAAAAGTAAGTACCCCTTTAGGAGTATAAAGGATTTTTCTGTAACAAGCAATTTTATAACAAATGTGTTTTTTACAATTACCACGCTGAGATGTGAAAAAAATGTGAAAAAAATCTGCGAACGAAATCATTATCGGGAAAACGGTCGACAAAGACGCCGGCAAACATTCGAACCTTTCGGGAATTGCAGGAACGGATGTTTAACTAGATCTGAGATATCCTCTTATGGTCCTCGTTGGATTCCTTTGAACTTAAATTCGATCTTAATTTGATAAAGTGGATGGCGTCTGTAATTCCCGTTTGATTTCCTGCTTCAAACGGAACTTGCAATAGACGAATTGCCCATTTATCAGTAGGTATTGTTTAACGTCATATACTAAGGGTAAAAGATCTTGTTCTAGAGATTCTAATGGCGAATTACGGTGTTTCTTTTTTAAGAAATAAAATTTGCCGTCATTGAGAAGGTATAGAATTGGACCAAGGACTGCTTCGTGGTACTCCGGCTCTAATGCCTTTGAGAGTTGAGTAAAAAATGATTATCTTAAATACAATGCCCAATATTTGCCTTCTGATACAGATTCTACAAAGAAATGTACCAGAATTTAATATGGCATATAAGAAATAAAAAAGTTGAATAACGCCCAGCGTAAGCTGATGGGCAAAAACATTTTTTGATAACAAAAATGCTTCAGCGTAAGCTCTTATGTAAGAATAAATTCGACTGTATTTATCGTAATAGCGATTTTTTTAAAGAAAAAAGAAAAGAGCAGTTTTAACTTTTTCCGCAATATCTAGTGATTCATGCAAAATTTTAAAAAACTAAGCCCTGTACTGAAAAGGTTCTAACTACCATCTCTCGTTTCGATAATATTGACTCCTGTGTTTGAAGGCGCATAACTCTAAAACTACTGAACAGAAAAAAAAAATAAAGTGTTTTATACTTCTGAATCATTTCTACATAAGTTGTATGACTGTCAACATTTTTTGCCCCTCCGTGTCGACATGAGCGCGAGAGAAATAGGACAAGTACCCGATTTTTGCACTTTTAAATTAACGCTTGTCTTTCCAACTTTTTTCCGCATAAGCCGCTTGATACAAAAATTTCAATTTTTGATCAGGTTGCATTTAGAGCCTCTTCTATAGATTCGCGTTTTGGTTTTCTTCGGTTTTGTGTAATAAAGGTTGCGAACAAGATTTTCATGGAAGCGGATATCTCAGTAACGAATATTAGCACGATAACGAGATATGCACGTAAGCAATCGTCATATTTTATGCGACTGTAGAAAAAGAATTGCGTCGATCGTTTATTTATAAGTCAATTTAGTGAATAGGAAATCGTTTATTAAACAACTCTATTAATGCACGATTTCTATTAATGCATGATTTGTTATAGCCAATCTCACGACGTAAAGACGTCGTTTGATTGGCCAATCGAACAAATGTGAAATGAAACCTTCCAATCAAAACATACCACCCTCTAGAACTGTCAGTGTCAAATTACATAAATTGTCATATAACCTAAAAAGACATTGGCGAAGAAAAATCTATGTAGACGACGCTAGAAGAATACGATCGATGAAAAAATTTTGTAACCAACTCGGATATTAAACGGCGATTAATGATCTCGACAATTAACGCTCTCGCTACGCTCGAGCGTTAAACAGTCTCGATCATTAATCGGTCGTTTTAATATACTTGTTGGTTAAATAACTATTAACTAATTTTTAAAGCGATTTAATATGAATGATATAAATTTCGTGCAGCGCGCACTACGTCAATCATAACAGTAAAAGGAAACGTAACTGGGACAGTGGAAGATTATTTACTATTAGTACGATACGATCAGAAAAATTTACTTTCGCAACTTTGAATAGTAGTGCGAGATAAATATAAATAATGAATTTAGGCCCGCTCCTACCAACTTCCTGTTATCATCCGGTTTAGATGCCAAGGGAATACGACCTGCCAAGGGGATATCAGGATTGTGGTTACTGCCATCGCATTAAACCAAAGGTTAGCTTATTCCCCTGGCAAGATGACATGCCTAAGGATTTTTTCAAAAAATGGCAAACTTGAAAGTATCGAATGACCTAATCATAGGACCTAATGTCATTTATTTGCTCTAAAATATAACAGATATGACAGATTTGTGACATATATATATGACAATTTTGTTTGCAAAATTTAAAAAAGAAGAAATGATGTTAATTTATTTGTAGTTACTAGCAATAAACAATTATGCTTTATATGAACAACTTATTAATAAGCAGATTAAATTGATGGATAAATTAAACGAGGAAGTGGAGGCGAGATTTGCAGCACAAGCTGAAAGCCATAAAGGAATTATTACTGATAGAGTATTATTAGATAGAATATACAAAGTTAGCTGCTCTGGAATTAGCTATCAAAAATGAATTTTATAATGTGAAAAATATCAATACTTAAATGCGAGGTATTTTTTTTTATTTACAGCCATCGTATTACAATAATAATTCTGGAAAATATACCACCATTCCTTGTCATCTGTTATCATTGCCATCTCTTTCATCGATAATTTTATCACAAGTCATGTGAAGATATTAAGATATGTTGTGTGTTACCTGGACACTGAATCCTAATGTGAGTACAAAAAGGGATGGAAAATGAGTTATTACCAGTTGATTTTTTTCTCATATCATCCCCTTCTGGTATTTTGCAATATCGTGGGCACAAGTTACCAATTGCAAAGATTACTATTTTAGTTCTAGTAATAACCTTTATTCGAACATCTAGCTCTATACATTAGGTTTATTATTACATGTTATATTATATTTCATTTATTGTTAGGAAATCTGGAAACGATTTTCTAAGGAGGGGTGTTATTCCGGATTTTTCGTACAGTAGGACATTAGGAGGGCTATGAAGGGGGTTGTTTGGATGTCTAATTCTTGTGATGGATCATCTAAAAGCTATTCTCTCAGCTATCATAAGTGATTCTATGGTTGATCTGCGCCGATTACTACATAGTTTTGCTCCATATTCGATCATAGATCTGCGATGGTTTAATATATGTGGCTTGCTGTCTTCACACTGATTACCTGGTTTTTGTATGTTAGAGTTCTGAAGTGCGATGCTCTCTTCTACATGTTTACTTTCGTTGTATTGACATGTTTCTTGAAGTTGATTATTGAGCCAAATACTATTTACTATTTTAATTATAAGTGATACTGACTATTGGCAGATGCCGAAAAAATCGGCAAAAACCATATTTGAATTGCTGTAAGTATTTTGCAATAATGACATATTTAACTATACAAGTTTACCTCTGACTCGAAGGTTTTGTTAGTTGGTCAATTTTAGCTAGAAAATAGTTAAAGAATTCCTATGATAAACGAAATCTTTTAACAAATTCAAAATCAAAATGCCTATCTGCATGATTAATTCTAGGTCTAAGATCTTTTCACAACGTATGGGAAAAAGAATTTTTATTTCTTCCATAACCATTTCTTTATCACATGTTGAAAAATAATACTCAATTTTTTTAAAACATTACTGTTTTTTATCAAATATTAACAAAAATCAATACAGTATTATCACTTTCTGTACAACTGACAGCAAAATTGACACTGACAGCAAATTACCAGCAGGTTTTGTACTTAACAGCAACTTTTTCCTGCGGTGCCTGTTATCCTCACAACTGCCAAGGGAATAGCCTTAGCGACAGGATAACTTTGTTGGTAGGAGCGCATTTTAGAGATGCCAGGAGGTTAAAATTGCCAAGGAGATGCCAGCAGGTCGTAATAACGGGCCTTAGATGTACAATTAATTATACCCAACAATATTTGACAAACACGGATTCAAACGGATTGACTGATCGCGTAAAAACTTCGCATCTCGTTTCAGCGGTAAATTCAAGGCATATGTATCGCAGTAAATAAGGATTATTTGCATGAGAACTGCGTTGTCGTGCTAACATTCCTTCCTGAGTTATCGGCTTGCATCAAAATCTTGTTTTTTTTACATAAAAACTGAAGACAACAGTATGATATACTTTATTTCAAATTTTTCTGTTCGTTAGTTTTAGAGTTGCGCGCCCGCGAACACAGGACTCAATATTATCGAAACGATAGATGGCAATTAGGGTGATTCTCTCGTGCGGGGTCACATATACAAATCGAGCTTGCTGGTAGTTCGCCTGACTTAGTAGATTAAATATCTGGACTTCCAGCGGCAAATAATATTTTAATCCTTAACTTTCGGCGAATATTAAGCACAACCCAAAGCAAACCTTTTTTTAATTATTAAATCCACGCTTAAGTATGCACACAAGAGTGGTAAAATAAACCCAGAGGCTCGTATTTACGTTCATTTAGCATCACAATGGGAGTGCTGCACGTACGACACGTATGTATATATGTGTGTATGTGTGTGTGTGTGTGTGGCCCGCCATAAAAATAACGCGTGCACACAAAAAATTTAATTCCCAAAACCGCCGCGCACCACCAGTATTTACTTTTAATCTCAGCGAGATGCTTTTGTTATATCCAGACACCGAAATCCGCCCAACTTTTCGCAGAGGTTTCACCTTTCCAACCTAATTTGCGTCTATTGTCCCATAATCGAGTTTACAGTACACACAGAAAAGTGATCTCTCGAACGAAGAGAGAATTACTTGGCTGAAGTAGTTGGTAGGTTCGTATATACGCGAGAGATTATTGACTTCAACCACGAAAATTTATTTCTTGGAATAATTACTAGATTTAAGAAAGTGGTTACTCTGGTGAAGTAAGTAAACAGTCTTCAATGAAGTGTATATTTTTAATCCCGGTAAATATTTTTAGCCACTTAATGTAAGAATGTTAAAGATTTGGCGCAAATACGTTTTCTATTGCTAATTAACAAGATAGGTATGTTATATTTACTTACTCGTTCTAAACTGTTGCGTGCGTTACATCAAACTATTCCGTGTTGAAACGTTTATTGTACACTATAAATCACAATACACATCCCCAATAAATCACAAGGCACATCCCCTACGGGTACTTCGTTGTTTTCGTACTAGGTTAGGTTCCGTGGCGCCAGCACCACGCGCGGGCGCGCGAGCCTTGACAAAATCACGGTGCGCATATTTATTCCAGAGAAAGGGAGTACTTGAAAGAAGTGAGAATCACTTCAGTTAAATAATTGGTGGGTTTTTATTCAGTAAACAATACTTACTTATATTAAATGTCTAATATTTTCTTGGATCTAACTATGCACTTGGATGGATTTACTATTACTT
The DNA here is from genome assembly GCA_963966075.1 of Aphodius sticticus. NCBI lineage: Eukaryota > Metazoa > Arthropoda > Insecta > Coleoptera > Scarabaeidae > Aphodius > Aphodius sticticus. Next base: position 2,582,013 of record OZ014507.1, read on the forward strand.
CGTTGGAGAAATTAACATTTTTGGGACGAAAAATTCAATTACTTCTTTCAATACAATATTGGTTCTTATAAAGAAAGAATTTATTTGATGACAGCATTTATCTGAGAAATTATTTTACTTATATTGAGTAGTGGCATTTCTTGTATATACCTAGCTTTCTACATCCAAGTAGATATGCATTTGAATCTAATACATAAATTCAAGAAATTACTCTCCTATAACGCGGTTCCTACAAAGCAAAATACTGCAAACGCGCTATAAATTTTGCGACTACATCTTCATATAACGCGATTCTCGTACAACGCGCATGCGTCAAAATTTGCGATCCTCAAATTCCTATAATGCGTTTTTATAAAACGCGTAATATTAAACCGCGTTGTAGGAGCGTCTACTGTATTCAAGTTTCGCACTTGTATTATTACGCCGAACTTTGTACTCTTTCAAATGGAAGTAACTTGATGGAGACAAGTAGCCAACATCCGGTGTCGGAGTTTCGCCGTTTGTAAATAGAAGTTGTCTTCGAAATTACCACCTTAAATCTTCATTCAAGTGCCCACGGGCAACACTGGACAGTTCAGAGTCCGAGAAGGTTACTTCCATTGACCTTCGCGCTACGCCAGGCCGCAATATATCTTTGGAACGCGATTATTTACTGCCCGTGCTGTCTCCTCTGCTTCCTGAAGACCTGTACTTGTATTTTGCTTTGTCGAAAGCTCTACAGGTTTATACGAATAGCCCCTCAGACAAATTATCTTACCGAACATTTATTTGATTCATTCAATTTCAATACGTCAACGAGTGAGACAGGTCGATAGGAGACAGATTGGAGTTAGTAAACATGGCGCGCTGCACGAGACAACAACGTCTCCTTATTGTTAAATATTACTCTCAAAATGGTGAAAGTTTGGTTGCTGCAATTCGTAAATTGCGTTCAATTTTCAGTAATAATATAACAAGCGAGTGAGAATAAATTGAAAATAATTTGACAGATTGTTTGAAAACTTGTTGCCAGGCAATAGTCACGAGAGCCCGCAGTGTTCGAGTGGCTATTGCCAAATGGCAACAAGTTTGAACAAAATCTGTCAAATTATTTTCTAATTTATGGAACTCTCGAGTTATACTAGACTAGATTATTTTTTGATTCACAAATTTTTACAATAAAAAAGATCAATAAAACTATCATAAAATTATTGAAAAATTTAATTTAATTAATTATTACTTACAATATATGAAAATATCGTTGACACATTGTAAAAGAATTAACAATTTAAATTAGTACAATGAAAAACGCAATTATTAAAAATATTTCGAGACTCATTATTTATTGAGGATTTGGAATTGCTTGTTATATTAAGTGTTTCCTCCTGCGTATTTTCTCTAAGATTATTTATTATATTTGAATGATGTTCTTGGTTCAATTGTAAGTATGGTTTAATCGAACTTGCAGAATTATGACCAGTGACCTTGATTAGTTCTTGTTCTCCTACACCAGCTTTTGAAAGGTTACTTACTGCACTTGATCTGGCAGAATGGTTAGTTATTTTTTTAGTAACTGTGTCTAGACCTACTTTTTCTGCGGATTCTTTCATCCATTTTGAAATGGAATTTATTCCCACAGGAACGTTTTTATACCAAAAACCATGAGTTTTCCAAGCCGGATTTGGAGTAAGAAACAAGCGTTCGGTTTTAATAATTTCTCCACGTTTACTCATTAGTTTTTCAAAAAGACGAACAGGGCAAATATCTGGGTTATTTATGTTTGGAGTCAACCATTTACTATTAGCGCACCTTTGTGCTCCACCCTGTGCAGTTTTTGTAAAGATGGGATTGTATTCAATGCGGCCAGTATTTAATCTTTTTATGTCGGTTTCTTTTTTAAAATAATGAACTAAACATTTCGTAGCTTCTCCTCCCCTCCAAGCTAGTTCATACGATGCAACGTGAAAAAACTTTCTTTGCAATCCACAAGGTGTATCTTCGTCCCAATAGTTAAAAATTTGCAACAATTCTGTATTAGAAAGTGCCACAGAACTTTGTTTGTGCTTTTCAGGATGTTTTTGTAAAATTTTTCTTTTTGCATCTCTTGCATTCCGAGCATTTCTGAATTCTATATCATTGAAAGGATCAAAGGACCTGTTATACTTATTAAAGTAAAGTACTTGAACTAATTTTGCCGTTTTATTCCACATTGTCTTTATTACTGCTTCTTTATAATCATTTCCGTCTTTTCTTTTTATGTTATAAGCCCAATCTTTTAAAATCAATGCCAGAGTAGCTGTTGTAGTAGATTGATCCAGAATATAATTTCTTTCTTTGGTGAAGGTCTTAAATTGTCTCCATATAGACTGATTACTTATTAGAGTATTTTTCGAAGTAGTTTCTAAAATCTTTTTTGTAATTTCTGCATGAGAAAAGGTACTAAACCGATGACTTTCACCCATTTCGCGTTGACACAATTAAGTAATTATTTTGACAAGTATCTGACAGTTGCTAGGTAAATAAAAGCTACAGTGATTATTCCCGAGAATAATCACAAGAGATTTATTACCACTATAATAATGACATAATTGGTTGAAACTTACCCTTGTGACAAATAAAGAAGCATTTCATTGGTTTTAAGAAACGTTAAAAAATAATCAGTAGAAATAATGTTTCAAATTTATCCAATGTGAAAAGAATAGTCGCTCAATTCGAAAGTACTGGTTCAGTAAAACACACGATACGCGCTCGTAACGGACAAAAACGAAAAATCATTAAAATTCAGTAAATGTGACTATGCTTGTGCACAAAGTACAAAGTAACAAATATCTTTTTATTCTTATTAGTTGTTTTTTAACGATTATTTGTTTTTATGTAACAAACAATTTAAAGTAATTTTGTCAAATAAACATATCGGTGATATATTTAAATAACTTAATCCAAATTCACCCTACAATTTGAATTTCTCTTTATCCGTGTTGGCCGAGCTAAGCTCCTAAGTAAACGGCCATGTTGACATTCAATTGTCTTCCGATTTCTGTCCTAAGCCAACTGAAATTTTAATACAATTTTATGTATTTACCAGAGGTTTTGGTCGGCATTTCAACGTTGCTTTTGAACGTAGATCGCAATGGATTTCTCTGTGAACGTGAAGGTTCACTATTACAGTCCTAGATATACACCTTGCGGCAATACCGACGTCAACGTTTTGTCGTAAGCGTTACGTATTTATCGTATATAGCGTGTCACCAGATAGACTGAACTATACCTATAACAATGGACGGATATTTTTATTTCTCGAGCAAAAGTCAGTAGGAAGCGGGCCAGCTGAGACGATCACGAACGACCCCTAAAACTCAAAGCTGAAACGTGCCTAACTTTTAGCTTTTTTTTACGAACTCACCCATCAGACCTGTTCTTTGCGAACAGCTCACTCTGAAGTTAGGCACTTTTGAACTTTGAGTTTTAGGGATCATCAAGGTTGTCTCAGCTGGCCCGCTTCCTACTGTCATCTAGAGCACATAAAGCTATTTATTAAGAATACATTTTTCTAGAAAACTAAAATTTGGGGCTTATCCAAAATTAATACGTAGCACAGTGAATCGCCTATAATAATCGGTTAATTAATTAAATTAATGTTAATTAATGTTATAAACAAACCTCCCGAGGTGACAATTTTAGGTAATAAGTGTGAAAAGCATTCCACATTGAGGAGTTATAGACGCAGGGAGACCACGTGATAAGGTAGCGCTTTTCATAGCCGGTTTAGTTGCACTTTTGCAGTGTTTTCGATAGTACACCCTAACACTTGTGGTTGATAATTTAATTTGTACTGTGATGAATTTTACTTTAGAGGGTAAGTACTTTCTTATTTCACTACAAATTAGATTCTATTAACAGACTATGTGGTGTAATAATTATGTTGAAAAGATGATCGAAAATACATGCTAATTTTATATTTGTAAACTTTCGTCGAATACAACTTTTTTTATCCACGTTTATTCAATATATATTTTTTATATAATATAGTTTAAACATTTATCTTTTAAATGACATAAATTTGAATACCACATTTTGCCACACTTTTGCTGCATTCATTTTTTTTCAGAACGTGTCTACTCGATTTTAAAATTGGAGTTTTTTTAAGAATGGCGAAAACACAGAAAAGAAGAACGAAATGCTCGTCTAATGGATTATATCAGTCACACAGTTATAAGTATTTTCATTGTGTTTGTTCCAAAGTTAATTTATAATTGCATCTTATTTTATTTTATTTTTTTAAATTTTTTTATAGTACTGTTGAGTTGTTTTTTGAATAAGATATTTTTCATATATAAATTCTGAAATATTAATGCTAATACAGTTTACATACGAATACAGTTTTCTTTTCGAATAATGTTTTATTTAATTATTATTATTGTTTTATTATTATTGATTATAAATTATGCATATTCCTTAGGTTTTTATATTTAATGTCAAGGACATTTTGTTGTTTTTGTCATAATTAAGCAAGTATTTACTATAATCAATAAATAATCAAAGCGCAAAATAAAATATTTTTGTCCAGCTACCTTGTTCTAGGCGATTCGCTGTTGCTAATTGATTTACAAAAATATTTCTCTTGTTTTTGCAGATAGGTATAATATTATCAAATTTATAACAAAAAAAAACAACCCACTGCTAATTGTGTTTTAATATCATTTTTAGTACCGAGTTATCTGGAATAATATAGTATTATAAAATTTCATAATTTTTGTTGGAGATCAAATGTTATAACGTTCAGTGTTAATATCTAGTTATCTATATATAAAATACATGTTGATATAGAAACATAAAAGCAATAATATCGGTGTCACTTCATATATGTATATAAAACGCTCATTATATGAAATTACTTCTTAACGACTTTCTTTACTATATTATCTCTGATCCACCGCAATATACAAGAAACATACTTTATTAATCAACCCCCTCCAAAACCACCCGATTATCAAATGATTTTCAAAACATATTTTTAACGAGTTCCCAGGTGTAATAACACATTTGCAAAGTTTCAGAATTTTTAATTATACTTTATTTTTCAACCCCCTCAAACACTACCCTATTGACACTTAAAATTTTATCTGCTATTTATATGTCTTTGTGGGTATAATACTATCACATTTATATGAATTCAAATTATTAAACGAACATTTAGCGTTTCAACCCCCTAAAAGCAATCCCTTAAGGTTTAGACTTTTTTCACTATTTTTCTAGTTACCAAATTATAATTTTAAGTTCATCTGAAATAAAAACATAATTTTGTCCACCTAAAAGTTGCAAATGAATCACTGTGCGCTGGCGTATTTTGATGAACAGAACAAAACTAAGAAAGCTCCAACCCTTTGGCCATACTATAGCATGCTACAGGCATGTTTAAGGGTCTATAGAATATAGATATTTCGCAGTTTATGCGGTTGCAAGCGAATCTAAAAAGGCAGTTTATGTGTCACAGCTTTGTCATCACTCATCACAGACTTTAACAATTACGCGAAACAAAACTTCGTGGCTGGTTATAATCTGAGTCCACATCCGGTCGGTTTGGATTCGACCATGTTACAGATATAGGTTGTTCGTAGCGGAGATATAGCAGAGGAAAACTGGTAAGGGAAAAGCGGAAAGTCGTAATTGCGATATATTTCTATTTTAAATTTTGCACCAGCCCGCCCGAGGGATGATATAGATGTAAAATAACCAAATTAAAGCCCCTAGGGGCTACATAAATTACCCGCAATAATTCTATTCAATTCATGGAATTCTACTTAGCACACTATATCATATAAAGTGCAGCCGGACCCGGAAATATATCGTACTCATTAAAAATAACTTACAGCCAGTGAAATATGTAGGGTTGGTTCATTTAGTGGATACTGCTTGAATACTGTGAACCTTAACGTCGGTCGTATTGTTGAAGTGAAAACTTTTGCAGGAGGGTAAAAGTTGACCTACACACAGAAAAGTGATTATTTGGAACGAGAAAACATAATTTCTTGAATTTATTTACTAGATTCAAATGCATATTTACTAGGATGTAGAAAGTTAGGTATATACAAGAAATGCCACATACGCAATAGAAGTAAAATAATTTCTCAGATAAATGCTGTCAACAAATAAATTCTTTCTTTATAAGAACCAATATTGTATTGAAAGAAGTAATTGAATCATTCGTCCCAAAAATGTTAATTTCTCCAACGAAGTAATAATAAATCCATCCAAGTGCGTAGTTACTTGATCCAAGAAAATATGAGACATGTAATATAAGTAAGTATTGCTTACTGAACAAAAACCCACCAATTATTTAACTGAAGCGATTCTCACTTCTTTCAAGTAATCTCTTTCTCTGGCTGGAATAAATATGCGCACCGTGATTTTGTCAAGGCTCGCGCGCCCGCGCGTGGTGCTGGCATGTGCTGGCGCCACGGAACCTAACCTAGTACGAAAACAACGAAGTACCCGTAGGGGATGTGCCTTGTGATTTATTGGGGATGTGTATTGTGATTTATAGTGTACAATAAACGTTTCAACACGGAATAGTTTGATGTAACGCACGCAACAGTTTAGAACGAGTAAGTAAATATAACATACCTATCTTGTTAATTAGCAATAGAAAACGTATTTGTGCCAAATCTTTAAAATTCTTACAATAAGTAGCTAAAAATATTTACCGAGAATAAAAATATACACTTCATTGAAGACTGTTTACTTACTTCACCAGAGTAACCACTTTCTTAAATCTAGTAATTATTCCAAGAAATAAAATCTCTTGGTTGAAGTCAATAATCTCTCGCGTATGTACGAACCTACCAACTACTTCATCCAAGTAATTCTCTCTTCGTTCGAGAGATCACTTTTCTGTGTGTAGTTGAGAAAATACTCAACACTTTTAAATTTACTTGTATAGAAAAGTCCATCTGGGTTGACATTTTTCCGAAGTTTGCCGCCTTTTTTGTCTTATTTGACTAGGCTGTTCATGAATTAAACCTATCTGTAATGCTAAAGATTACATACTTATAGTAGACTATATCAAGACTTTAGAATTCCGTATAGAACGGCTTTGAGATAGTAAATAAGCGGGGTAAGTTTTGGAGTTGGTGGCAAGTTGACAAATTCAGGTAATGACCTGGTACCGCAAGGTAATTTGTTTCAATTAACACGAGCAGAGGAGGGGGGACGTAGGTGGAATTAACAGATAAATTCTGGAGGGTGAAACGCTCCCTGTGTCACCGAGCTATGTGGAGGGGGATAGTTTAATCTATAACCACTCTAAGAATTATGGCGATGTTAAACTTTCTAAATTATAAGTAGTAATTCCTAAATTATAAAAATTAATTCCTATCTACGCAGCGTGACGTTTTCGGTGATGTTTTGCGACTCTGGTAAGTTATCGTGCATCATTCTCGTCAACTAAACATCAAATCCCTCTGTCAGATACAATACAAGGACAACATTTACCTGAACAAGGAGTTATGACAAGATCAAACCTACATCGTAGATATGATCGAGTTCAAATTCTGCCGCGGGATTTTATATGCGCAATAAATAGTTTATTGAATGTCAGCATACACGTGGCAAGCTATAGTACATTTAAATGTTGAGGACTTCTTAGTTTATGAAACGTATATGTTTTCGGAAACATTCTGGTCGTGCCAATACCGTATTCTTTTTTTGTACGTCGCTTCCAACTTGGTCTTGGTTCTAGTTACGTGCAACTATTTGTGTTACCTCCATCGCATGTAAGTTCACTAACTATAATGTATTCTAATAAACTAGTTCACCGAAATTAGAATTTGGTTTCAATTATAAGTGCGTGTTAATGTATAAGCCTCAACGGCTACCTAGCAGGGTTAGGTAGACACCGCTATTAAACGTTAAGCGTTATTACAATTCTTTAGTAAGTTCTTGTTCTTCGAAGTAACTAATCAGTCACCGCCAAACCCTTCAATTCTGGCTATTATAATTATTAGACACTATTTTTAAGTATACTTTTTAGGTTATGTTTCTATATCTATATCCTTTATTCATTGGTTTTCATGTACGTTTTTACCACAGTAGCCGTTGCAGGTTAATAGTATGCTCTATTGTGATCATAATTGCGTCCCGTAAATTATGTATTAAACTTGTAGGCTAAAGTTGAGTTAAATTATCCACAATAAGATTTTGTCATGAATTTATCCCAACTTTACAAAAAGTTCAATTTTATTAGTTTGAAATGTGAAGATTTTTAACTAAATTGATTCCGATAGCTACCTACCTATTCGTACCTATCGTACACTAGGAAAACGAACGAGCCGTTGCGATACTTTCAGACCGTGGCTGAAAAGTTACGGAAAAGTTAAGATTGATTCTCTGGCCGAGTATCGGTAATATTTCTTAAGTTAGGCGGTGTTCACCAGTGAACTATAACAAGTCTACGTGAGTTATTGGAGCAATTTACAAATTGTATACTGAAAGTTCAGGTAAAACTGCGAAGAGATACAACCGTTAGCGCCAAAGTTACTCTTAAAGTTTAGTAGTACGGATTTTCGGAGAAGTAATTTCAAGCAAAATATACAGAAATAGTATATTATTATTATCAGATGAGTTGATAAAACTGTGTCTTAAGGTTGGGCAAAACTTGTGTAGGCAACCAAATATACTTCGTAATTTTGTAATAAGATTTACACCGAAATGATTAAGTATTTCCAGCCAAATTATATGTTAAAGTGAACTTGGAACCTTTGCCGATAATACAGAAAATTATTGGCTCAATTCTGTCGATTCTAGGTGACGGATTTTAAAATTTTTGGTGGCCATGTCGTAGTCTTCTTGGATCTACTAAAAAACACCGATATTCATAGAATTCGTCACCTACACTTGACAGGATGCAGCCAGGTATTGAAAAAATTTAAGTAAATTAGAAATTAGTAAAATTTAAGTAAATTACATGTAATAAGTTACAGGAAAAATGTTTGATACCAGCCAGATTGCTTTATTTTTAAAACACTTGATATGACTCCATTGAGATAGAGATATTCCTCTGAAATTCTTCTGGTGTGTTCTGTACTCTCTTATGTATTTCCCACATCATCTCTTAAATGAAACTCAACAGATTTAAAACATGAGAAAAGACAGAAATTACTGTAACTTTTGACTTAACGGTGTCATTTTCCCAGAAAAGTATATCCCTCTTGTTGTCCCATTTCCTTCCCGTTCGGGCAACGCTCGTCGACCTGAACCCTTTCCCAGTCCCGGTTTTATTTTCAATTCGAAAAACTTTCTCGTCGACGACGACATCGTGAAAAATACTCAATTAGCTAATTGTAATTCAGATACGCAACTCCGCCGTTACGAACAAAAGACCGTTGGAAGTAACTTTTTGCGGAAAGCGACCAACCCCTATATACACTGCTCAAAAAAAGTAGGGGAACACTTTTTTCGAAACCTGTGACTTTTTGAATAATTGTTCTAGGCAAATCAAATATACTTCAACGACATATATTTAAAACGTAACGTAAAAAATGTAAATTAACAAAGCAAAACAAAATGGAAAAAATTTCAAGTATGCTTTGAATTCACGTATGAAAGCCTACTAAAGATGACAAATGAGTTGTCAATTTTCGTTGATAAGGAACGTCATTCGAAGTAAAATGAGGCATCTTATAGCCCTTTTACACCTGTGCAATTTTAACCTGCAATCTCAATCATGCGACAAATCGCATGCGATTTTTCGTTTTACACTATGCAATTCTTGTATATATATAGGTTATATGAAAAAATCGCATGGGTTTAGAATCAGTTCTAAATCCATGCGATTTTTACATGCGATTTTAGTAACTTTCTAGGAACTTAAGCCAGAAAACATAAATGTAGTAGTGGTACCATTGCTGATAGACGCGTAGCGTAGGCCCAAGCGAAACATAACCTATTCCGCTAATTGTTTTTGTTCATGCTTAGTTTGAGACGAGTTTGTTAAGATGTCGAAGGAGAATCAAGAAGATAAGAAGGAAAATATTGATAAATTCGTGTGGTCGAAATCAATTACTGAAGATCCAATCGAACTATATCAGAACCAACCAGTACTCTACTGTTCTTCCGTGCCAGAGTACAAAAACAAAAATATAAGGCTAGACGCGTTAAATGTAATACAACGAGACTTGGTGGCGAAAAATGCCTTAGCTGCTGCACAAGTCCTCACAGTTGAAGCAATTAAGAACAAAATACATAATCTAAGGACGCAGTTTTTTAAGGAGTTGGGAAGAATTAAAATTAGTGAAAAAAGTGGTGCCGGCACGTCGGACAGATACACACCAATATTGTTTTATTATGAACATTTAAAATTTCTTCAGGAATCAGAGGCAACAATGGAGTCGGAGTCAAACTTACCAGAAGTCACGCTACAACCGGAATATATTATGGATAGTGAGGATAGCCAGCCGGAGCTCATATTTGATGGCACAGTTGAAGATTTCAATTCTTCGGAAATTTTGTCACCGACACCCAGTAGCTCAAGAACGACTCCAAATGGCAAAAAGAGCAAAACTTATCCCTAAACCCCAAGAGGTTGCAGAATTAATTAGCACTGCAACCAATGCACTAACAAAACGTGTGCATTCACAAAATCAAGAAGATGATTTAACGTCATTTGCCAAAACCATCGAACACGAATTAAGAAAAATTGCAAACCCGAGCATTTTAAGAATGGTGAAGAGAAAGATTTTTAATATTGTGTTGGATGGCCAAGAGGAGCATATGGAGTAACCCTCTATTGTATTTTGTTCACTAGAATTTTTTTATTTTTGTATATTAACTTTCTTAAATTTTTTTCTTAAAAATAAAATAATATTGTATTAGCAAGTGTATTTTTATTTAATATAATGAATAATTTATAATGATTTTAATATACTATAATAACTATACTATAGTTGTTCTGCGTTCCGACCGCTCGAACTAATTTCATGATGAATTCGCCGGTGTTTCGCTTATCGACATCATGTAATAACGCCGATGTCGACATTTTTCACTTGTCAATCGCATCAATCAGATCATGTTTGTATCGTCTGTGCATTGATGCAAGTGTTTCCCATTTGCAGGGCTGAGATTTATTCTTTCTGATTAATTATTTTTTGTTCTTTATTTTTGAATATTATAGAATTTAAGTGTTTGCTTTTTTCTTTGCGCTCGATCATCGGCTTTTGCTGTGCCGATGGTGTTGTTCTTTTGTTTTGTAAATAATGTATTTGTGATCTGATGTTTTGGGATTTTTTCCCGTTATCGGTCCAATAAATAAATAAATAAATAAATAAATAAATAAATAATAATGATAATAACAGAATTAATGTTAGTTTATGCCAAGTCATTTTGCCAAGGTACTGCTCCTTCAACACTATTGAAAACTTCTAAAAACTTCTGACTGTTGTCTAAGGCTGAACGAGCACTTCTGTTTCCAGCTACAAAACGCATATTTAATGACGTATCGACTATCGATGTTTCATCTCGTATGCCATACGTATTGGGGCATTCTGTTCGTAGAAAATTATGCAAAACTATACAAGTCAAAGTTCATTATTTACTAAATGTAGATTTACCCGATCTTTTCGCTAATCCATGGTTTAGTCTACCAAGGCCGTTCCGTTCTTTGTCTTAACAACAAACTCGCAGCTCCAATTATGATGCTACGGAGAGCAATTTCCTCTAAATCGACGACGTTAGGCATTTTAACACATATGTATATCAACACATGCATCAACAATCGATACTAGCAAGGATTCTTATACATATAAACGATAGTTTTGGTGCTAAGAAGGTTATGTTTTTGTATAAATAACAAAACAACGAGGTTATGCGTGTTGATGTGTGTAGCACTGTTGCCAATCAAAGAAGTTACAGTTGTTAAAAAATAAAATCACTGATGCTGAAGCCATGCAATTTATTAAAGTTGCACCGATGTAAACGGTCGAGAAACGGTGATAAAATTGCATGCGATTTTGAAAAATCGCATGGTTGAGATTGCAGGTAAAAATTGCATAGATGTAAAAGGGCTATTAGTGAAGTGCAAGTTGTTCGTGCTGTCGTCCTTATTCAGCATGGCCACTATTCGTCATGTTAGCAGTGACCTTCGAGTTCCCCCTTCAGTTATTCAACGTTTAAGGAATCGGTTTCGGGGGACTGGCCAATATGTTAGAAGAGCTGGACAAGGTCGAAATCGAAAAACTATTCAAAACCAAGACCGATTTCTTGTCCTTTCCTCTCTACGTCAGCGTACTGCCACAGCACGAGACCTCCTAAACGACCTAAGATGAGCACAAGGAAAAGAAATTTCTGATCAAACTGTTAGATTAAAAGAAGCAAATTTGAAACCAAGAAGACCTGTCCGCGCACCACGCCTTATGCAGCATCACAAAGGAGGTTTGCTCTGGATCAGAGAGACTGGCAACTTCGTCACTGGACGCCTGAACTGTTTACAGACGAGTCCAGATTTCGTTTAACTCGTTGCGACGGTCGAGCACGTGTATATAGACGTCCTGGTGAACGCTTCGCAGCCGCTACTATACAGGAAGTGGATAGATTTGGTCGTGGATCTGTGATGGTTTGGGATGGAATCAGTATAGTCAACACAACTGATCTTGTTGTGGTTCCTGGTAGACCAAATGCCATGAATTACATCGAAAACACAAGCACTGATTGAGGAATGGGAATTCTTTAGCTAAATATATGCCCTTAAAAAATACCAAATTTGATTTACCTAGAATTAATATTTAAAAAGTTACAGGTTTCGAAAAAAGTGTACCACTAATTTTGTTGAGCAGCGTATATATCTATATATCTGTATATATAGCTATAGAACGGCAGACGGAACGGGGTAAAAGAACCGACACCCCGTCCCATTTTCATGTTTTAAATAACTCGTTGGTGCCATTGAAAAGCGGCTTTTGAAAAGATAATTTAATTGCGACTTGCGACCGAAGAGAGAGAGAGAGAGAGAAACGGAGATATAGAAACACGACTGGAGGAAAATTTTTAATGAGCACGAAAAAACAAAACAAAAGGGTTGCGAAAAGGGCGGACGGAGAGATACAGAGTCCTAAAAAGGGTTCGAGACGGCTAAAAACTGTGTACGCGTTTCGTCCAAAAGACCAGACACAAAAACAAGCACGGACTTGAAGTGGAATGCGTGTACATGTTTAGAATTATTTCAACAGGATTGCGGTCGTAATTTTATCCAGTCGTCCTTTGAAATGCGCCGAAGGGAAAATTAAAATTAGGACTTTTAGCGGGGTGGACAACAAGCCGCACTCAAGCTCGGGAAAAAAGCGAGCTGTATTTTTAATGCGGGAGCTATTTTAATTTGCACAAAACGGGAGACGGTTTGCTCGGAAAAGGTTGCGTTTAAATTGTAATTTGTACCGAGAAATTTAATTGTACAAACGCCGCGAGGTTGAGCACAAAAAGTAAGAGATAAACGAGATTGAACGATTTTAATTTCACGCTGTGGATTCATGTGATGAGTTGACAATAATGGTTAATGATTAATTTGCTTTAATTAATTTAGGTATCGGGACGAAATTTCATATTTAGAAGTTTGAAGACCAAACTTAGAGCTGAAAAGCTTTCTGTTGAAAAGGGTCCAAAGGAACTGGAGGTTTAGTCTACACATTTTTGAAAGATTTTGCAAATAAGCCGCCATTTCTGGAATTTCGCCGAAATAGTTATATAATGAATTAAAGTAGAGGAAATTCTGAATAATTTATGACTATGAAATCTTTTGGTACAATCAATAGTTTAGCTGCATGAGCAAATTCTATTTCATCGAGATCGGTCGTACTGCATTAAAACTAGTTAGCCAGTATTTGTCAGATATTTTGATTCTGACAGTAGGTAGTGTCAAACGCTAATGTTTTGACAGGACCTATACTGTCAATATAAGCTGCGTTCGGATATTGTACACCGTTACACTTTTTACACCCAATAACTCGTAAGTGTCATTTGGACAGTGTACCCGGTGTAAACGGAGTACAATATCCGAACGAAGCCTTAATCAACATATCTGTCTAGTTCTACTATATAATCTCATGCAGCTAAACTATTAATTTTATATATAGTATGATAAAGTCATGAGCCTGGTCAGATTTTTTTTTATTTTGGCTGTGATAAAAATTAAGCTTTTCAAATTGCTTGTTTTTTTAATGGACTATTCCTGAACGGTCGAATGTCTTGTTTACGCATGAGTCAAGCAAGATTTTGCCTGTTAATGGATAAATTCAAAAAGTTGGTTATATGCCAGGTTTAAAAAAAAGGCTGTAATTTGGTCAATTTTGGAAATAAATCAATGAATAAAAAAACAAAAAGCTCGTAAAAGAAGCGTCTTCTATATAGAGTATCAGCACTTTCTATACAATTGCTTGATTAACACACATGGTGTCAAAAATGAGGAAAAAAAACATAGTTCCAGTTTTGCCATTCCTATTATACAGGATACATTGAATAAATTTCCTCCTCTTTAATTGCTTTTTAAAGACAAAGGAATTGCCTACCATAAAATAGAAAAATAATAAAAATCGTCGTTGAGTGTATTTGATATTCTTAACAAATTTTAATTTTTCTTTGCAAATCTTTATTTAAAAATTCTTGTGGTAACTTGGCGCAATTCTTGGATTTGTTAACTTAATAACATCGTTAGTTCTACTGAGATAACATAATCCTTAATTAAAAAATAGAATAAATCTGATAAGTTGTTTTATACCCAGCATATTATCCTATTAGTCTTAACAAATTAGGCCGAGAGATTGATAGATTGTATAAAGAAGTAAAATATTTAAAATATTTAAAATATTTAAAACATTTCAAAAAAAACCACCGAAAAAAAAATTCAATATTTTATATATTTTAAATATTTTTTATCTATCTTTTTCATTAAATCATTAATTAATTTCATTAAAAAAATCTATAGATAGACAACAAACAGATAGATAAAAATATTTTAAATATTTAAAATATAAAAATATAGAAACATAAAAATATAAATTAAAAAAATTGGATACATTGAAAAAATTTCCTCCTCTTTAATTGCTTTTTAAAGAGAAAGGAATTGCGTACCATAAACTAGAAAAATAATAAAAATCGCCCTGCTGGTTTAAAAAATATAAAACATTAAAGTTAAGTCAATAATAAAGTCGGTCACTTTTTTTGGAATTGAGTGTATTTGATATTCTGAACAAATTTCAATTTTTCTTTGCTAATCATTATTTAAAATTTCTTGTGGTAACTTGGCGCAATTCTTGGATTTGTTAACTTAATAACATCGTTAGATCTACTGAGATACCATAATCTTTAATTAAAAAACAAAATAAATCTGATAAGTTATTTTATACCCAGCATATTTTCCTATTAGTCTTAACAATTTAGACTGAGAGATTGGTAGATATTGTATAAATAAGTAAAATATTTAAATTATTTAAAATATTTAAAATACCTAAAATACTTAAAATATTTAAAACATTTAAAAAAAATTAAGTAATTTATATATTATATTTTAAATATTTTTTATCTATCTCTTTCATTAAACCATTAATTAATTTCATTAAAAAATCTATAGATAGACAACAAAAAGACATAAAAAATATTTAAAATATTTAATATAAAATATTTTAAATATTTTAAATATATTATATTAAATACTTATTTTAAATATTTAAAATATTTTAAATATATTATATTATATACTTATTTTAAATATTTAAAATATAAAAAAAACGCCAAATAACTAAAGTATAAAAATGTTACATCGATTCAAAACAACGCATATGTGACCCCGCACGAGAGAATCGCCCTAACTGCCATATCTCGTTTCGACAATATTGACTCCTGAGTTTGAAGGCGCATAACTCTAAATCTACCGAACAGAAAAAATTGAAATAAAGTGTATCATATTCCTAAATCATTTCTACATAAGTTGTATGAGTGTCAACATTTTTTGCCTCTTGGTGTAAACACGAGCGCGAGAGAAATGAGAAAAGGTCCCCGATTTTTGCACTTTTAAATTAACGTTCGTCTTTCCATTTTTTTCCTCGTAAACCTCTTGCCGTAAAAATTTCAATTTTTGTTCAGGTTGCATTTAGAGCCTCTTCTACAGATTGGCGTTTTTGTTTTCTTCAGTTTTTGTGTAATAAAGGTTCCGAACAAGATTTTCATGGCAGCGGATATCTCAGTAACGAATATTAGCACGATATCGGGATATGTACGTAATCAATCGTCATATTTTATTTAATGCGACTGTAGAAACAGAATTGCATAATAATTTTGAAGTAATTTTTAAAGCGATTTAATATGAAGGATATAAATTTCGTGCAGCGCGCACTACGTCAATGTAACGGTAAATGGAAACGTAGCTGGGACAGTGGAAGATTATTTACTATTAGTACGATACGATCAGAACAAATTAATTTCGGAATTTTGTATAGTAGTGCGATTTAAATATAAATAATGAATTTAGATGTACAATTAATTATGCCCAACAATATTTTACAAACACGGGTTCAAACGGATTCACTGATCGCGCCAAAACTTCGCATCTCGTTCGACTGCCTCGCACCAAAACCCACAAGCGAGGGAAGCCGAACTGCGCAAAATATTGTTCATATTTTTTCGGTCTTAAAAATTAACAAATAGTCGGAATGCTATTAAATTCAAGGGATATGTATCGCAGTAAATAAGGATTAATAAGGATGCTAACTGCGTTGTCCTGCTAACATTCGTTCCTGAGATAGGTATCGGCTTCCATCAAAATCTTGTTTATTACATAAAAACTGAAGAAAACTGGAGTCAATACTATCGAAAGGAGAGATGGCAGTTAGGGCGATTCTCTCGTGCGAGGTCACACATGTAATGATTAAAGAATTTATTGTTCGATTAAGGATTAGTTGGCTATATGAAACTAGATTATATGCATATTTCGCCATATACAGGGTAATATGGCGAAATATGGCGAAATATATCAAGGTTGATTTGCAACATTAAAGTTGACGACGTGCTTCTACATCAAATCGTCGACTCTAACGTAGTACGGTTAATATTTCAGTTTTAACCGTCAACCATAGCAGGCGAATGTCTTACGAAATTACCTACCTTTCGACAAACGTGCGGATTTCCGCAAATTTTATTTTACATTCATTTTACGAGTCACAGCAGTGGGACTTTACAGCCAAATCTACAGATTTAGAGAACTGGGAATGTCGTGTTAATACGGAATAGGGCAGGAAACAAGGGAAAACCGGAAACGAGAAGGATGAGCAAAAAAAATAGATCTGTCTTCCAATTATTTACAGATTTTTCTCGAGCGAGAGCAGATTTTATCTTGGTAATTGCACCTTGTTTACTAACAATCGCAAACTCGTTATTCCTGGTATTTTGCTCGTATCTGTCTGCGGGGTAAGAACGGCTCAGTGCCGAAGGCAAAACATCTCGAAGCAAAAGCGAAAAACAAAATTAAACGTCATTTATCCCTGACGTTATCGAAGGGATCTGCACAATTTACAATAAGACTTTTCTTTTCGACGGTTCACATTATGGTAAAGGCAATAGGCATTTGTATATGAAAAAATTCAATATGTTGGGTGTGGATTGGAATGGGAATAATAATTGCTAGAAATAAGTATTAATTATAAATTAATTTAAAAAACAATTAAAAACAACAAATTTGGAAATTATTTTACACTAAAATAAGACCTCAGAGAAAGCATGAAAAATCAGTGATTACTTGGATAAAAATTAATTTATTACTGACCAACTAAATTTATTTATGGTAAATAGGACAAGAGTGAAATAATAGAGTGCTTAATAAATAAAATAATGAATGAATTAATAAACAGTTTAGGGGTACCACAAGGTTCTCTTTTGGGACCTGTTTTATTTAATTTGCACATAGACGATGTTGGACACCTTAAATTTATAAATAATAGTTGTTAAAAGAGTAGTACACCGTATTATTAGGAAAAAATAAAGCATTTTTAGTCAGCCTACATAGATATTATTAAAATTTTCTTAAATACTGTTATCCTGTAGCGATTTAAAAAGAACTCGAATTGCAGTTACCTTATAAGGAAAAAAATCAACTTTTAGCATAACACTCAATTATCAAGATCAGTCAAACTTCTAGGTTATATTCTGACAGTTAGAGCATTGGTAGAATAAGAAACAATTGTCGGTTGATAAATCTAATGTCAAATCAACAAACCGGATGTCCTAAAATAAAGTTCAATGTTGTAGATTTCTTATTTTATCCAACTAAATAGAAATATGTCGAAATTTAGAACAGTGTCTGAATTTGGGACGTGTACCTTAACTGATTGGTACTAAAAAGTTAAAACTGCTTATTATTGGTAAATCGAAAAAATCTCGTTGTTGGAACCATATTTTAAATATTGTGGCAGTATAATAGTGGTGAATGCCCAAGGTTAACTAAATTAACTCAATTATAATTATTGTAAAAGTGTAATAAAGACCTCTTTTTCCTTTGCATATAATTTTATTTTAATGAGTACCGGTTTCGATCATACGATCATCTTCAGCTCAAATCTACAAAACATAATTAACATCAATTAGGGTAAAATCAATTACCAATTAGTACAACTTACAAATCAGAGGTTAGAACAATTATAATATGTAATAAATAAACAAAAACTTACGGTCAATTCTTCAGAAACCTTATATACCTAAACGTCGCAATACATTTCAACACATTAAAATTATAATAAGCAGGAACGGCAAAAATCAAAAAAACGACAACACTCCACTTGCACGTCAAGGCGAATAAGAGGACACGAGGTGGAAAATCGAATGGATTATAAACGAAGGAACTTTGAAATGTTAGACATTTTAAAAGACCAAAGCTATTATAAAGATTTGTAAGGGAACTCTAACAGAGCTAACATCTCCATATCATAAATTTATACCTATGAACTGCGCTGTACGCCAGTTATACGCTTTACCTAAATTACATAAACCAGGGCACCCCATTCGTCCTATAACTGCTTTTTACGATTCCCCCACATCTAATTTAATTAAAATAATGAGTCAAAAATTTAAAGAATTGAAATTTGAACCTAAACATTCAATTAAGAACACTCAACAATTTTTGGAACTGACTAAAGACATCTGTCTTAAGGATAGTATGATGATATCTTTGATGCTTCTTTGATCTTAGATCTTCGATCTTCGTATGACGGAATTGCCCGACAAATACCTTTCCCGTTTATATCTTACCGTCGATGGAAAGCTGGTTTTCCATTAACAAAAATGATGTGTTTTGATACGTAGCAACCAAAAATAAAATAAAAATTACATCATTCCATTTAAAATAACAACAAATAAATTTTCATTTCACACATCTTAAAATATGGGATTTTTATTTCTTTAAAAAATATTTTTATTTCTGGTCTTATATATTTCATGTGTGCCTGTGCCTAGGGCCCGTGTAACCCTAGACGCGGCCCTGACCAAGTAATTTGATTGGTTTTCCCATAAAATTCAATAACCACAGATCAACACTTGTATACAACTCGCTAAATAAAAACAAGTTATTAAATTAGTCCGACAAACAAAGCGACATTCCTGGATACAACAATATAAATAAAAATAATGCTTGTGTCACTTTTTCCAGCGAAAACTAAACGGAAATACGACTACAACAGCATGTAGGTACTCGGGTATCATGCAAACAATTTTCATTAAAGCAGGAGGTAATTTACAGGCAGAAGAGTTACGAGCAAGCGACTGCCTGTTCAGCATAAGTGCGCCGCTGGCTGAGAAACCTCGGCTCATATGTGTTGTTGCAAAGGTCATACGTGCGTAAACAATTAACCTTTCTATACGTAGGGGGCGCCAGCGGCGTGTTCCGGCCGCGTCCTCTCGCAAATTACGGACACGAGGCGGCGCTGCTGCCGCCGCCTGAATTTCAAAGCGGACGAGAAGGAGGCGAAGGTAATTTTTGGATGGATTAGCAAATTACAACCCCGTTCAAGTTGGATGAGTTCGTGAATTATACCTATTAAGAAATTTATGCCTTCTCGCTCCTGCTGGAGCTGAAGTGTATTGATTAAAAGTTTTGGGAAATTTGGACGTATTTGAGATGTACACTCTTGGTATTAAGCAAGTTCTATAAATATTTTAGCAGTGTGTCGATGATACATCCAAGTACAAGTTTTTTGTTATTCTGGTCGACCGCTCGGCCGCTAAGTGCAAAAAATTGTCCGTTTACGCTTCAACTCGTATCTCGGAAATTTATTATTTGCGAAACCTTGTTCGAATGCTTTGAATTGGTTTATAACGATTTATATGTTTCTATTTATTAGCTTAATGTGTAATTAATTAATGTAATTCCTACATTGCAATGTAATTGTGTTTTTATTAAATATGACGTTAATTTTATATTAATAAACATAAAAGTTTTCGATTACATGAAATGAAAATCTCATTTCCAGATATTGCATACAACACAGCAAATTATACTTACAACCTTATTGCATCTAATAGCTCTTTTGTGTTAATAAATACAAAAATCAATTTGTTGTTGTCAATATTTTTACTTTTCAGGTTATTTCAGAACTGACATTTATTCACAAAATAGAAATAAATTAAAATTAAATTGCTTTAAATTTGTCTTTATGGTAATTTGTTAATTGTGATTTACTGGTGTTTTCGAGGTATTTAGCTTCAACGATATTTTGCAGTGTTTAACTTAATAAACAGAAAGGAGTATGTATTTTGTATAGCATGAATGTATCATTACTATTTTTTTTATATTATTATTTTGTATTTACTTTACAGCAATATGTTTCAAATATCTGACAACTGAAAATAATGACAATTATGTATATCACTAATTTACAAAAATTTTTGGAAGCAAGCTCTAAATTTTCATCGTATTTTGATGGAAAGTAAATATATTATAATTATTATTAAAAAAAAATTTAAACCAAAATTTACGACCATCTAAATTTAAAAAACCTTCATTTTTAATGTATATGCATTTTAGCTAACCTTACAGCACACAATTCATAAGTCAAAATGTTATTTTTAACTTATTATCGTTGTTAATGCACGCCTCTTAATTTATTTGGAAAACAAATTTAGAAATAAAATTTCCAATAAAGTTCCAGCTAATATATAGTAAATGAAAAATGTGTGCTTATTGAACTGGAACTATATTAGAATAAAACTTCTGTAGAGCTCTTTGAAATATTAACAAAAAAAGAAAAATAAAAAATTAATTAGTTATCAAACAATGCAAAACCAAAAATGAAACACAATAAAAAATTATTAATTATAAGTAAAATTTTAATAATTTGTCTTAACAAATGAACAAAAGAAAATACCAAAATGTTTTGTTTTTTTTCTAGAAAGTAGAAAGTAATATGTTTCATATGGTCTTATTGGTTTTATTTGTTCCTTCTGAAGTTGGAGCCGTTTAAAATAAGAAATTGTTAATAATTCAAACGGCTGTAACTTTTTAATGAATTGAAAAGGTAATTTACTTTCTGAAAAAAATTGTTTTACGGAAGAAACGTGGGACAGCCTGTATATATTGCTATAATTTAAATTATTTTGGTTGTCAAGCATGTATTAGATGTCATGAAAGATAATTGAACATTAACTGCTGTAAAGTAAATACAGATATTAAATTTCAATTGTCCTTCATACAAAATACATGCTCGTCCTAAATGTAAATTTAAATTAAATTTAGAGAATTTATTTACATCTAGTGAATATATTTTAATATTACAATTCTGAAATAGTCTATATTTAGTGATAATCCTTGGCATCAAGTTGATTTGCGCATTTACTTACTTACTTACTTAAGCCCGTCATCCTACTGCTGGGCAAATGCATTTACTTGCGTAATTAATATGTGTATTAGTCAACATAAATTTATATAATGTGTCATGATATTACGCAATATCTTAAAATCAGCTTTTCGTATCATATTATCAAATTTCATGTTTATTAATATTATTATAAAAGTAATTCTATATTTAATTACATGCATTACCTACTCGTAAACTTAACTGTAGTGATCATATTTCATTTATTACATTGCAAGATATCACATTAAGGAAAAGGTCGGACACGCTAAAAATAAACTAAATCCCGTTACATTACATCCATCGAAAAACCACCTCGTGACGGACAACTTTTTGTGAAGCGGCCGGGTCGAGATAGAACAGTAGGTACACGAATATATAACCGACATACTATTTTCAAATCCTGCGATAGCGATACGAACTTACTTATTTCCATGACTGTACCTACCTAATGTAGAAATATACGCTTTAAATTTAAAGAATAATTGTAAACAGTGTAAGTGAACACCAGATTACCTTAAGTTTCATAAATAAAATATTATTAATCGTTGAAAATTTAAAGCGACACACCAAAATGAAGGTAGATAAACTATATTTTTTTTATTGTAAAAGAAGTGGAGATGTTACCGACACATTTTAAGCAATGAAGTTCGCAAAAGCTTTTTTATAACATGTGTTACCTCCTTGTGCACAAAGTTGACGTTCTTGAAAACGGTTGTAATTTAGTGTGTTAAGGAAAAATGTAACTTTTTTGTTATACCTTCTTTAGAACCAAGTATAAACTTTCATTCGGTATTGTTTTTATTAAAATTTACCCACAATTTTGTTTATGGCAGGGCCGAGAACATTCGCTATTATAAAAAATCTGATGTGGCCAGGCACATGACTTTATCATACTATATATAAAATTAATAGTTTAGCTGCATGAGATTCTATTTGATCGAGATCGGCTATGTCTGCATTAAAATAAAACTAGTAGAACTAGACAAATAACTCGATTAAAGCTGCGTTCGGATATTGTACTCCGTTGACAGCGGGTACACCGTCCAAATGACACTTACGTGTTATTGGGTGTAAAAACTGTAACGGTGTTCAATATCCGAACGCAGCCTATATTGACAGTAGCATTTTCAAGACATTAGCGTTTGACACTAGCTACTGTCATTAGAATCAAAATAATCTGACATATCCTGGCTACTAGTTTTAAAGCAGTACGCCCGATCTCGATGAAATAGAATTTGCTCATGCGGCTAAACTATAAATTCTACCAAAGAATATCATATACATAAATTATGGAAAATTTCCTCTCCTTTAATTTATTATTTAACTATTTTGACGACATTACACAAATAGCGGCGCATTTGCAAAATCTTCGAAAAATGCTATGAGTAAACAACCAGTTCCTTTGGACCCTTTTCAACAGAAAGCTTTTCAGCTCTAAGTTTGGTTATAAAACTTCTAAATATGAAGTTTCGTCCCGATACCATTAGTAGTTTCTCCGGAATCGTCTCCACAAAAACGGGTGCACACACACACACATACACACACACACACACACACACACACACACACACACACACACACACACACACACACACACAGACATTTTTTTGTACCTTGGTCAAAAATGTTCAGGGGACCCAAAAAGACATATTTCCGCTAAAATCTCAAAAATTTTTTTTGACATGATTACAATACTTTACATACTGGGTATGATAAAGTAAAAAATCATACAAAAGATTCTTAGAATTAAATCTTAAAATAAAAAATGTATAATTATACAGGATGTTCTATTTGAAAAAGGAAAGGTTACCAGATATCCAAAATAAAATGCACATCCTGTATATTATATTATAAACTGACTAGAAACGCGTTGCATGAGGCAGCAAAAAAGCACTGTTCTGGACTTGTTTATTTCGCCCAAGCATACTCTTTAGGTCTATGCACCCAAGTGTATTTTTTAGGTTTTTGTAAAATTTAATGTGAAAGTAAACAATACAATTCAAAATGATAATTTTTATAAAACCAGCGCAAATATCTTATAATTAACTACTGTATTTTTGTTTATGTCCGTTATAGGTATACCAAATAAAGGATGGTCTGGAAATTTTAATTTTTTTCGTATGTATCAAGGTATCGATAAAGAAAAAAACAGGACAAAAAGTCTAACATAAACAGCCCACTAATACTGGCCTGCCGAAGTGTTGCAACCGACTACAATTTAATGCGATAACTTTTAATTAAATAGCTTTCGAGTTCCTTTATCAACTCTAAACTTTATTTCCGGTATCATTACACTAATAAGTTTCAAAACTGCACCATTACAAGATAAATTCTCTAGTCGCGTCCTCGAATTGCAAAATGTTTCCTCTTTCGTTTTTTTAATCTAGCTTCAGCCCCATTTAGCAATTCAAGCTTGAAGCGAAGTATCTATAAAGTTTATTTTTAAGCCGTTTAAACGTTTAAATGCGGTAATTGGACGTTTACGTAAGACTTATTACCGACGGGGTTTAAGCGATGTTAAAAAGTTGCACATTGCCCGAAGAGCTGTGCAACGTGACTGTAAGTAAATTAGGAGCGTAGCGACTAGCTAGGTTGCAATCTACATTGCTCCAGGGCATAGGGGGAAGCTTGCGAATTTTGGTGTGTATGTACAATGCCGCTCATGGAAGTTCGGACACATAGTAAACATATAGGAAATAATGATAAAAGCACTGATAACGTAGCAATAGGCACCTCTATTTCTACCAAATAGCGAACACATTCTTAACGTTGATTTCCAGTAAGATACGACATCATTAAATGTGCTAATTTAAAATAATTTTTATATTTAATTATTATGCAACATTTATGCTGTTTTGTAACTGGTTGTTGGGAATTTTCTAGTTTCCATTAAAAAGGATTAAATACGAAATAACAAATAGAGTCATAAATACTGCATCTCAGACACATGTTGCGACCCCATTTTTACCAGATTTTTGCATCAAATGCTCGAATTCGTATTCAAACGAGTCTGTGCCTGCAATCTGTAGTTTGCACAAGATAACTCTGTCACGCGGATGACATCATGCGACGCGGAAAGCCAACAAGCAAGGAACAGCGTTCTGTAATTATCACTTTTTAACAGGAACGATTGTCAGTTCGTGAAAATGTAAGAAATAAGTTAACGATAAGTGAGTCAATAAGTGACACTCTTCACCAATATGAAGAAAAATGGAATTTGGATGACGTGTTCGGCCGGGACTATCACGAATAATTTCCCCAGCGGATGAAGAAGGATTAAAATTAATTTTTAAGCGAAACGGAAAATTGACCGCACCTAAAATCACCTCTGAAGTCAATCGCGATTGTGAGAGACCAATTTTCGTAAGCACAGGGAAACGACGTCCCCAAGCGGAAAATCTGCATGGACGCTTTGCCGTACGCTAACCATTGCTTGGTCGGGAAAATCGTCAGACACTACTGTTTCCAGTCTTCATTTGTCCAACTTCGATGTGTTCGTGTCCACTGAAGTCGTTTCTGACGATTTCCCCGACGAAGCAATGGTTCTTGTACGGCAACGCGTCCATGCAGATTTTCCGCTTGGAGACGTCGTTTCCCTGTGCTTACGAAAATTGGTCTTTCACGATCGCGATTGACTTCAGAGGTGATTTTAGGCGCGGTCAATTTTCTGTTTTGCTTAAAAATTAATTTTAATCGTTCTTCATCCGCTTCGGAAATTATTCGTGATAGTCCCGGCCGAACACGTCATCCAAATTCCATGTTTCTTCATATTGGTGAAGACTGTCACTTATCGTTGACTCACTTATCGTTGATTTATTTCTTGCATTTTCACGAACTGACAATTGTTCCTGATGAAAAGCGATAATTACAGAACGCTGTTCCTTGCTTGTTGGCTTTCCGCGTCGCATGATGTCTTCCGCGTGACAGAGTTATCTCGTGCAAACTACAGATTGCAGGCACAGACTCGTTTGAATACGAATTCGAGCATTTGATGCAAAAATCTGGTAAAAATCGGGTCGCAACATGTGTCTGAGATGCAGTATTTATGACTCTATTGGTTATTTTGTATTTAATCCTTTTTAATGGAAACTAGAAAATTCCCAACAACCAGTAACAAAACAGCATAAATGTTGCATAATAATTAAATATAGAAACTATTTTAAATTAGCACATTTAATGATGTCGTATGTTACTGGAAATCAACGTTAAGAATGTGTTCGCTATTTGGTAGAAATAGAGATGTTTACTATGTGTCCGAACTTCCATGAGCGGCAGTGTATATGTGTGTCTGTGTCTGTGTGTAGAAGCGGAGTTGAACTTCTATCACAGGGGAAACTAATTTTGACCCTTCATATAAGTACAAACGTACACCTTTAGACCGCCAGCTGAACAGTTACGGTCAGTTACGAAGTTAGTATCTTAATCATAGCACGGTAAATTATCTTCAGCTAATATTGTCTCTGCGGTGCAGAGTGCTAGATAAGGGTACTTTACTCAAGTGCCAATTCATGTTATGTGAAAATTCGCACATAAAAATAAATTTTAATCCTGTAGCGTCTACAGGATACTACGTTCTTACAGCGTTAGTTCTGTAACCTAAAGAAATAAATGAATTGCTTTCTATTTGTAAAAATATTCAAACTCGACTGTGTTTGAGTTTTCTACTCGATGATATAGTACTTTCACAATCGTCGCTATTGTAAACATGGTTGCCAACTCACTACAAACACGCGCTACAATACTCCAGAGTGCAAATCTAGAGAAGTTCAGAAGAAAATAACTTGTGGTCTTATACTTGACATTTAATTATATTTTATAATGTATTACAGCAGATACTAACACTGTGCGATAAGATTTTCTAACATGAATGTCATGAACGGTAATAACAATTGAATGATCATTCAATTGTTATTGCCGGCTGCGTTGTCCGCATAATTGTGCATATATTAAAATCTGTTCGTTTTGTGAACTTGTTAATCTTAGTGATGTGTCTACCTGTTGTCCCATGTTTATTTTTACTCGTTTGACTCTCTCACCTGACACAGCGAGCCCTGAAGAAGCCTAAGAGCTTAGGCGAAACGTTGGCAATGCTGTACAACTAGGTGCAGAATAAATAGTAGGACTAATTAGCGGAAACTGTGTTTTATTTCACATACCAGACATTTTGAGATACTGTTTTCAATTTAAAGTTCTTCATAAATTTTAATCTATTGTTATTTGTAATAAAGAAAAATATTATTATCGGATTTCTGCTCAAATGAAAACATCATTACTTTATTGTTCATAAAATTTCTTTCAAAATTTAAATGGCCTTGTGATTAACATCACATATATTTACAGATATTTTTCATTAATCTAAAAATAATCACAATCTGGATAAATAGTCAAGAAACGAAAATTTAAGACATTTCAGAAACGAAACTCCTTTATTGGAAATTAGTTGGAAACAAATGACGCGCTTTGGTGTAGTTTTCTAGCGGCGAGGACAGTAGAATATAACAAAAATATTGCGTCTAATAAATACAAATAATGCCTTAAAGTTACAAGGTCTTGAAAATTGATAATATTCCGGCGGTGGGGGTAAAACTGTTGGAAGAAAAAATATTTTCCAGGTACATTTCTAATCATTATCGGTATCATTGGTTAGCAAACTCCTTTAAAAATATAAAGAGCAAAGGACGAGACATGGACAGGACGTAAACTTTAAATGAACTAGAATTAATAATAATTAAAGCCAAAACCTGGATTTAAACCAGGCATCTTTTGGTATCCAGAACAATGCACTAATAGCTATGCTATCGGGGCCTATGACATGATTTTTTTAGTTAATAATAATAATGTTTATTGACCAAACATAAAAATGATACAATATAAATACAAGAAAAGAAATGTCAATTGGAGTCGAGTCAGTTCCACTACAACTAAGTTACAGTGGCCCTGTTTTTCATCGACCCCAGCAAATAAATAAACAAATGCACATGCAAAAAGAATACATGCAAAATGAAAACAATAAATTTAGTACACTATAACGCTCATCTAAGTAAGCTCTGTTTCTAACCACCACATCACAAGATAATGTACATAAAGAAAAACCACACTGCATCCATCGCCTCGCCTAATCACCCGCCAAAAGAAGCCTAGATCTAACCGCCACCTTAAAACATCTTGAACCAAGATAATGTAATGCAAGTAAATCATTGTATATGTTAGGCACACAATACGTGAAAGAACGCTGAAATATTTGTAATCTATGTTTGGGTATTGTTATTGTGTTCTTGTGCCTAACATTAATGTGATGAACGTCGGTACGAAATCGAATTTTATTATAAAGGTAAGGCGGGGTTTTAGTATGTATTATGCCGTGGTATAGACCAGCAGTGTGTAATAATCTGCGCTGCGCCATGCTCATCCACCCAGCCCACTTCAAAGTGTGCGATATTCGGCTTCTTTTCCGGATGTTATATATAAAGCGCAAACACGCGTTTTGTACACGTTGCACACGCGCCCGCTCTACTCCGCCAATACAAGGGCCATACAACTGATCACCATAATTAAAAATCGATAGCACCAGGGTGTCACATAATTGAATTTTAATTTTTTGATTTAATAAGTGGCGATTGGTATAAAGCAGTTTAAGCGCAGAATATGCTCTTTGCAGTAGAAAGCCTACATGTTTCCGAAACCTCAAAGCGGAGTCAAAAGTTATTCCTAAGTTACGAGATTCATTTGCTACGTTAACTCTGATACCGTCAATGTGTACATTTAACGATGTACGCACCCTGTCAGCTGCAACCCTACTTCCAAACACCAAAACAGAAGACTTAGAAGGATTAATATTAAGACAAAGACGCTTGGCATAGGTGACTAAAGTGGCCAAGTCACTATTTATATTGTTTTCAGCATTCAAAAAACTTTCTTCAGGAAATGAGTAATAAAGTTGCGTGTCATCGGCATACATGTGTGATCTGCAGTGACGAACAGATTTGCAAAGATCGAATGTATATATAAGGTACAAAAGAGGGCCCAGGATTGAACCTTGGGGGACTCCAGACACAACAATATTTTCCTGAGATACTTTGTCTTTTAATACAACGGTCTGAGTTCGGTTTTCCAGGTAATTTTTAAATAAATCCGTTGCATGACTCGAAAGGCCAATAAAATGTAAAATCGAAAGAAGAGTTTTATGATGCAGGGTATCGAACGCCTTAGAAAAGTCGAGCAGTACGAGAGCTGTGATGTTTTTATTGTCTGTAGCACGAAATATGTCGTCAGTGACATCAAGGAGAGCAGAGGTGCAGCTGTATCCAGGTCTAAATCCCGATTGATAATCAGGCAGTATACCATGTTGATCTAAGTGGTTTCGTAATCTGGCAGCTATAATTTTCTCGAAGACCTTTGATAGGACCGGCAGGATGCTAATCGGTCGCAAATCAGCCAAACGGCAAGGGCTCCTCACCTTGGGAATCGGTCTAACAAGAGCCGTCTTCCAAACCGTAGGAAATGTTGATGTCTCTATTATAAAATTCACTATATGACACACATACGGAATAATAGTAGGGCAGCACAGCACCAACATCCTCATGCTAATACCGTCCACCCCTATGGCATTGCTCCTAACAGACCGCAAGGCCATCACCACCTCCGCCTCACTCGCGAGAGAAAAATTGAGCACCTCGACAGTATCACTAACCGTATTATGATTATAGTTGTGAATTATTTCACTATCCCCGTCCGTATTAATTTGAGACCCAACAAAATAGTTGTTAATTTCGTCAACGCTGCCAATGGTGTCCGGGACCACATGGGACCCGCCACCAGTAATATTCAGAGCTCTAAAGCTGTTCCAAAGCTCACGGGGTTTTTTATTATTAAAAACACTATCAAGGTACGCTCTCCTCTCCCGCTGAACCGCAGCATTAGTTAGGTTCCTCAATTCCTTATAATAATTGAAATGGGAAGGGTTCTTAGTTCTTCGAAAATTCACGTACGCCCGGTCTCGAAGTGACATTAAAATTTTAACATTGTGGGTTATCCAGGGTCGATATTTTTTTCTTGCAACCACAGTGCGCAATGGCGCATGTAAATCAAAAAGAGATATTAACAAATTGTTAAAAAAATTGACTTTATCGTTTATGTTATCATAATAAATTATCTGAACAAATGGCAACGACGATAAGTCAGTATTGAAAGAATCTATATTTAGTTGACCAAAATCTCTGTACGTGAATGTCCGAGGAGGAAATGAGGAAACAGGCGCCAGATCGAGGGTCAAGCAAATCAGACAATGATCAGCCACGTCATGCACGGGGATCACCCCTGAATCACGAATCGGCGCATCCTTACCGGTCACTATAAAATCAATTAGCGTAGCAGAATCTGTGGTGATTCGCGTTGGTTCAGAAATAATTTGTGCAAGCCCAAACTGCTCAATAGCGGGAATAAAGCGAGCACCATACACCCCGTTAATATCCATGCCATCAATATTGAAATCACCCAAGCAGACCAACTCCTTAGAGCTGGGGACAAGCACGGCCAGCAGATCCTCAAATGCATTAATAAAAAAAGATAAATTGCCCCCCGGTCGATAAACACATCCAACCACCACGCCCTCGCCATGCACGTCAATTTCAATCCAAATGTGTTCAATAGTTGGAAGTATGTCCTCAGCAATAATTACATATTTTTGATTTGTCTTAATATAGAAACCCACACCACCTCCATTACCCACCGACCGTCCCCTAAAAATATGCTGATAACCCTGTATTGACAGTACTGATGTATCGGTATGCGGATAGACCCACGCCTCAGAAATAGCAAAAATGTCAAAATCATTATCAAGTATAACTTCCTTGACAGCTGGAAAATGAGCCGGCAAGGAGCGAACATTAAGATGACCTATTTTCATCCTCAAATTGCCACTACTTCGAAGAGTTGACCAAGCGAGACACAACTACTAGCTGAGAAAACAGAGAACAGTTGCGTTGACACAATGTGGACTACCGATGTGGTGGCCAGCTCAAACAAAGCAAACCATACAAACAGAAAAGCAAATAAAATAAATGGATTTAAAACTTAAGCAACAAATAGGCAAAAAAAATAGCAAACAGAAAATATAATTAATCTCTAAGCGTAAAGAAACAATTGAGCAATATTAGGCAGCAAAAGAATAATTAGGCAGCAAATAGAGTGCGTATAGTGCAAATAAAAAAATAAAACAAAACAAAAAAGCGCAAAAATACAAAGACTGAGTGTACTTAGCCGCTTAGCTCCGCAAGTTGCAGTCCCGAACCATTTTCAAATTTCTAGCCGCCCCTCTGTTTACGAGATTTCGCCCTTGTAAGCCGCACTTCTCCACCAACATCACCATCCCCACCATCACCAACCCGAACTCGCGATTTCAGCACCTCCAATTCATCCTGGTGTCGGATCCTAATGGTTACTCCCTCCAAATTAATACAGATCCTACCATCCGATGTCCAGACATTCTGTTTTCCGACAAGATCCTTTGCCTGTTGGTATAGGGTAAGCCTCCCTGGTGATAGTGACTCACTGACGGAAACGCCAGTACCCTTAAAATGCCTTTTGTTAAACCAGACCTTACTACGATGTTTGTAGGAGGTCAGTTTCACAATTACTGGACGGTTTTTCCCCATTTCACCCTTCCTCTTCCCCAACCTATGGCAACGGTCAATCATTGTGCTGTCAGGTGTCCAATCAGGGATACCGAGCTTCATGATGACATCCAGTATCTTGACTTCGAGCTCGGTGTTTGACTCATTCCCAGCTTCAGGGAGTCCATGAAATACAAGACAATTGCGCCGCGAATAACATTCAAGATCATCCAGTTTCTTAGCATTTAAGTCAATTTGTTTCCGTAATTGATCTAGGGTGTTCAATATTTGTAATTGAAACCCACGGAAATCATCAGCTAAGG
The DNA here is from genome assembly GCA_963966075.1 of Aphodius sticticus. Taxonomy (NCBI): domain Eukaryota; kingdom Metazoa; phylum Arthropoda; class Insecta; order Coleoptera; family Scarabaeidae; genus Aphodius; species Aphodius sticticus. The sequence continues at coordinate 2,613,801 of OZ014507.1, forward strand.
CTTTCAAGGCAGCAGGCGCAGGCACTCCAGAACTAGATGAGTCATCCATCGCACTCTCCAAACGCGAGTTAAATGTCGACATGGCTGATTCAAACTTCTCACTCACAGAGCGCAAAACCTCACTGTTTACATTGGCAGCTGACATGTTGTTCAAGTCTTAGATATTCTCAATACCGGTTCCACAGGTGGGCACGTAAACTCGACAGAGAAATGATACCAAGATCACAAAAGATTCACGTTATTACCACTATGAAAGCCGACTACCGGTTAAAAAAACAGGCCATTAAATTACAGTTATCAACCCTCAACAGGGCAACACTTCATAATTGAGCAAACTGGGCGAAATCTCTGGATTTATAGCAGTTTTCCAGGACCGACTCGCGAACACGTGCACTCAGCTCGACATTAAACTAGTATCTTTATAGGGTAAAGTACACATGCAGTCATTGGCACTCGAAAACGTTGGCATCCAAGTAATTCAATCAAATACGAGTGTTGGCAAGTTTACCATAATTTTAAGCAAAAATACTAAATATCATTGAAAATGCAGTTACATTCATTAATTGTACAAACTGTATGTAAATTTGCTAACAAGTTTGTAAATTTCATAATAACAATTACTTCAACGGAATAAAATTACATATCTATACATTAAAACTACTGTCTGATATGTAAATTTACCTACTGCTCGTGCAATTTTCCTTTCTAGATGGTAAAGTGCTACCGAGATAATTTTTATCGCGCTTGCGCAATAATGGGATACGCAGTTCGAGTTCCGTTCGCCATTCGCTTGGTTGTGTTTACAGCAGATAAGTTAGAGTTTTATTGAGTGCGATTGTTATATACAACTAATTTAACACCGTTAGTGCCTCTGTGACTTATCCTTTATCGGTGTGGTGTGGAATATTTGCTCCATATGGTTCTATAGTAAAGATATAATATTCGTACATTCATCTCTTTGTATATTATGGAGGACTTCGCAAATATATACTACAAAGTGCAGGTAAAAGTTTGCAGTCTTGATATGTATAATTTCACTTTCACTAATTGGATGTTCTTTTTTAGGATACAAGTGTTGATGATACTGACATTCTACAAATTCAAGGACTTGTGTGGTGTCCATAGGTAAGATTTCGCTTATTGTTCTTTCTTGTACATGCGGTCTTACAATCAAATTTATTACTAACATGTATAACACATATCATTTCAATCACCAATATAAAAAATACTTTTCTATAAACAACTCATTAATAACTTTACACACACTCTGTACCTCAAAGGAAAGCAGCTGCTGACATTGTTATACCCTGTATATGATATATGACTCATGTACTTCTTATTTTGATTTCAGGTGACACATTTTGGACTATATTATATGCTGTGGTTGGATTATCCCCAGGTTATCTTACTCTGGAGCCGGTTTAGCTTTTTAAAAATGATTCCAAGTCAGGGTTCCAAAACGAATAAGGTGGCGTATGTTTACCATAGGCATTTCAACTTAATATTGTTGAAATAATATTTAATTTATATTTAAAAGATATGTTTCTCTCTGTTAAGCAGATCGATTTATTTTATTATACGATATGTAGATAAGTATAGTCCATGGGTTCCTATTTTATTTCATTTACTTATGATTACATTTTTGTCAAGAGCTTCTATTTATTTAATGTTAAAAATATGTAGATATATATATATTATAAATATGTTTCACATGTTATTTATTGTTAAAATTATAATAAAACTTCATACTATTGATTTTTGTTTTTATTTATGATCTCCACATTAATAGGATTTTACTAGTGATTTTACAGTTGACAATACAGGCTTGGCCGAGCAGTCGCAAAACCAGTTTACAAACAGTTCTTTTGTGAGAAACCAGATAATGTTTCATTGGTATTTATAATGGAGTTATCATAGCAACATATGTGGTCCATCACAAAAGTACTGATTGTTAACTGGTTTTCTTAGATTAGATTTATTAGATTTCTTAGATTTCTCCACGCAACTGAAAGCTTTGAAAGCAACTTTATTTCCATTTTTCTACTGTTAATCAAAAAGCCTTACAATACTTAAGATAAAAATATGTGAATTTTAAAAAGTTGGTCACCCTAATGTAAATACAACCAACATATAGAAAAAAATCATAAAAATCCAGCATAATAACGCACAAAAACAATTAAAATTGCTTATTTCCCAACAACAACAAATCACAGAACACGATTTATGTTTGTCGAATTCCCATTTCGCTAAAATAAAACAGGTAACGCGTTTGTTTTGAACACGAAACTAACAATACGGACGATGAGTCATTTGAATTTTTATGTGCGATCGCTTCGAATTTTGGCAAAAATCAGACTTACCCTTGGCAAACTGGTCTGGAAAAGGGCTCAACGTCCTTCGGGATATTGGGACACAGGCACACTGACACCACTTATAGGTCGCGGCACGCAAAAAAATCACGGAAAATTAGTCGATAGAAATCAGGAAAACCGATCGAACAACCACCCGTCAAAGCCTGTGTAGCGACTAGCGTCCGAGTGCTACCGTTGCAACCCGCATAGCACTTCTCGGAGACAGCTTGCGTTTGTTTGGACGCGTTCATCCATTATTGGTGATAGCTTTTACATCCGCCGCTCAATACGATTCATTACTTTTTACATAGAAATGGATAATTATTGTTTTCTTATCCACGTAATTGATTTCGCTATTCCAAAACTAACCTATGTAAATAAATCATTATAGATTTTGAAAAGGTGGTACATGGTTGTATTCCAAATTGCATTTAACGCTCATATATTAAATGTTAATGTTTTATGGTCGAGTTTTATTATCGAATCCAGTGGCGGATTACCCATAAGGCAATGAGGGGTGTGCCTAGGGGCCCCGTGCTTTGGGGGGCCCCCGACCAGGACATTTTCCCACAATGTTTTAAAGATTAATGTAGTAAGTTAAGTATCATAAAATTTTGATTATTTTAAGCAAAGAGTTCTTCAAAACGTTGATATAGCAAATTCTGGACGTGGAAATGTGTCGTACTTGTAGTAAACTACTTGTGACAAATTTATACAATGGAGCTCGTATCATTCGTCGCTTTTTTTTTGTTACTCGACACAACTGGAAAATTTCAATATTTTATTACGCAATCGTGAAGGTAAATTTATGTTTTAAATTATGCTTACCGTAAAACCTTTTCATATAGAAAAGATAATTCTTTGTGCAATATAAATGTAATAAAATCTGTCACTTTGAGGTAGGAAGGTATAGCGACCCATGCAACGAAGACCATAGTAACTACATTTAGTTTGTTAGTTAGTTACGATAGTCTTCGTTGCATAGGTCGATATGATTAATAATTATCTACATAAATATAGAAATAAATAAAAATTGTGTGTTGTTTACTATTTACGTCAAATTCAACAGCAAAAAAAGAACGTCAAAAATGAAAAAAGAGAACAAAACTGATAAAATGCTGACTGATTTTTGTTTTAACGTATGATTATTTAGCTGTCGTATAGCCTGTAGTTTACAATGACGGTGTAACTATATATAGTATCAGCTTTGCTCCGAAGAAAGAGGCTTTGTGACTAAATTAGCAACAAGCTTTTTGTTTTGAACACATTTTGCTCGGAAACTATTTTACAGTTCATCTGCGATTTTTAAAGACCCGTAGATACTTAACTGCGTTTGAAGGTCGTTTATCTGAATTTAGTTTGATTCGAAGTTAAAGATTTTTTTGTGACATTTTGCGCTGATTACAATAACCGATTTTAAAGTTATTATTCCTACAGCTTATATTAAAAAAAAAAACAACTTTAAACGACCTTCAAATGCAAATAGGACGACAGCTACGATTTATATTATTTAACACGAACACAAAAAATCCAAAGTGGCATTCTTTATGTTACGTCTTGTCTATATTAAGTAAATTGAATTGGAACATTTTAAATCACCATTTCACATGCCAAAAAGTCCATTCTTAATTGCTTATGGAAAAAATGGAGAAGGCATTTCAGTCGCGCGAAGCGCGACTTTCGCCCTACATGGACCATTCTACGTTGCGTGAGTTTTCGAAATCGACGAAAAACGGCCTTTCGAGCGTTTTTGCTTCAAAATTTTCCAAAACGCGAGCGATTTTGGTGAAAGGACCTCAACATTTCAGTAGCTGTTTATTTCGCGTCGTCATGGCTGCGAGCTAGAAACGTCAAAAACGCAACCACCATAACCTCATCTCAACAGAACCTATTCACATTGCAGTGGGTAGGCCAAAATTTGTTAAACATCGATGTCTACATCGAATAAAACATCAAATTCCCATAATCGATGTTGTACAAATATCGAGAAAAAAACATCGATGTTTTTAAACATCGATGTTTTAAAATAGACAGAGTCAAAAAGTTGTACGTATTAGATGCCGATGCCAGGCGTACCCGTAGAAAATGTGTTACGTTAATTTGAACTCCGCCATATTTCTACTGACCAGGCTGCCAACTAGTTTTCAGTATTGCCGATTTTTAGTGTACTTTAGGTCATATCTAAGTAAGTTATTTATGTTGTATTTACATTTTCAATTTGAAACAGCGCCATCTATCCAGAGACCGTTGAACTATTTTGCAATGCTAACAGGCCAAAATTCTCCCAGAATGGTATTCCAGTTACGTTCACTAAAAGCTAACTCCCATCGTTATACGTAACATTTACTGTACTTTTATAATATATTACCGTACACGAAGTATACGCCAGTAAGACCAAAAAGCATTTCTATATTTGTAGTTTTTTTAACACTAAAATTTTCAAGTATAATTTGAATAAATATTGAAATTCTTGGTGGACGCAGTTGCGTAAGGACCTATTCAATCGAATAGTTGCTATAGTTTCACAATTTAAACAATAATTATTGTGTGGTGTATCGGCGCGTTTTCGACGTATGATACGGGAGCCTTAAGTACTTCAGTATGTTCAAGTTGTAAACAAGAAGCCGCAAGAACTGCACAAAATACACCATTAAAATGGTTTGAACATTACTATATGCATACTGAGAATGGACAACGACAGACAAGTGAAACTAGGCTGGAAAGGGTGGGACCTCACTCCAAACAAGGAACAATACGGCTGGATTCACACTAATAGTATTATAATATCTATTTATTTAAAAAGAAACAACAAGCAAAAACTTGAGCAGTTAAAATTAAATTTTTCCATAAGAATGTCAACTTGCTACAAAATGTTTTATCAATACGCACATTCGCTGCTATCAAATATTTCACTTAAATCCGGTTAGCCATAAATTCGAATCTTTGGTACCGGCGTGATACATGGGGACATTAAATCTGCCATTCTGGGGGAGGGAAATACGATTATGAAATTAAAATCGCCCGATGTATCATCCCCATTACAATAGATAACCGGTGTGGCGGAGATTTCCATGCTAAATTCGCTTCTTTTGTCCATTAAACCCGAACGCCATGGATTTATCACCGTTTGATCATAATGCGACGCCGACGGTAAAATAAATTGATTTTGATTGCGTGCGTCGGTCATTTGTTTCGTTACTAGTTCGCCAAACTGTGCGACGGACGGCATTAATTATTAATATATTTACATTATTTATCGCTTTTTAGCGCAAATGTATTCAATTATGCGTCATTACGACGCATTCGAAATGTATTAAATTGGATTGCGAGGTGATTTGAATGAATTTGTTATAATTGTTTTCGAATTGTTATAATAATTCATTACTATGTACATAGGATTATTTTTTTAATTCTGGGTGTAGCACAGTGATATGACGTTTTGGCTGTGACAATTAAATAAAAAATATACGTTTGATTTTTAAAGTAATTGTAATGATAGAGCAAGAAAAGTGAAAATTGTCGACTTTTAGACTATACAGGGTGTTTACGGTCTTGTGATTTTATTTTCAAGGGGTGATTAAACATCCTATAAGAAGGTCATTAACGTAAAAATGTCACAACAAAAGTTGCACAATAAGAGAGATATTGCTGCTAATTTTTTTTTGTTTTTATTTTTAAGTTGTGATTAAGCATATTAAACGGAACATATTTTTTAGTCTTTTATGGAATCCATGTGACTCTAGTTGTTCAAAATTATCGCCGTGTTGTTGAACACAACGTCTCGCTCTACGTATCCATGAATTACCATAATTTACTAGGCATTGGTCTTGCCGTCGAATTGTCGCCGCAGCTGCCTCAACGCGGTTACGAAGATCATCAAGATCAATTATTTCGTTGGTGTCTACCATGGTCTTCATAACGCCCCATAAATAGAAATCCAGGGGGTTAAGGTCGGGTGACCGAGGAGGCCATGGAACAGGTTCACCTCGACCAATCCACTTATTTTCAAACACATTATCTAAATGTTGGCGAACTAAACGATTAAAATGCTGCGGTGCGTCATCTTGCAGAAACCACATTTGTCGACGTATATTCAAACGAACTTCCTCCAATAGTTCCATCAAATGATTTTGCAAAAAAGAGAGATAATCAGTTGTCCGTTGACCAGTCCGGCCCAAATGTTTATCGAAAATCTGTGCTGGAAATGATTACGGCGAACAGCATGTGGATTTTCGACAGCCCAGATATGAGTATTATGACAGTTATTTATGCCGTTACGTGTAAACGTTGCTTTATCAGTAGCCAATACAATGGAAGAAAAGTCTGGAATTTCAGCATGTTTTTGTAGAAACCATCGGCAAAATTGTAAACGTAAAGGATGATCTTTAGGTTGCAAAGCCTGTACTTTTTGTAGGTGGTAAGGATACAATTGATCCTCGCGCAGTGTTCGCCAGACAATTCGAATTGAGACTAATTGAGACTACTTGGCGAGATATTTGTCGAGTACTAGTAGAAGAATCTTCTTCAACAAGATTTAAGATTTGTTCTTCGGAATCCAAAATTCGTCGGGGTCGGCCAGGTCCACCATCCCGACCTTGACGTGTTTGCAGTACACCAGTTTCTCGTGCACGGATTACTAGAGCGGTACATATTTCTATGGAATAGGTGTTGATCTGTTAGGAAACCGCACAGCATACAATCGACTGGCAGCAGCAGAATTCTGGCGTACTTCCTCATAAATTAACAACATGTCAACGTATTCACTATTGGTGCGAAGGACCATTTTTTACTTTCCTTATTAGAATTTATTCGCGAGAATTTATGTCAAACCAACCGAGCAGTAACAACTGATGAAACAGCTGGAGAAAAGGGAAAAGTGACCTACTTAGTAAAAAAATCAATAGTAACTTTTAATCGTTTGAATTTAGATTTACTTTGTACAAGTGGTTAATCAATCGTTTTAGCTTTAATAACATTTCTCAAGGTGTTTAATCACCCCCTAAAAACTAAACCCAAAAAAATATTAACAGTAATATCTCTTATTATGCAACTATTCTTAAGACATTTTTACGTTAATGGCTTTCTTTTCGGATGTTTTATCACCCCTTGAAAATAAAATCACAAGACCGTAAACACCCTGTATGTGGCCCAGAACATAAGATCGCCTCCAAAAGTATTAGCCCCTGTGTTTGAAGGCTCATAACTCTAAAACTACTGAACAAAAAAAACTTAAATAAACTGTCATACTCCTACATAATGTTTACATAAGTTGTATGATTATCAACATTTTTGCCTATCGGTTAAAAATGAGGGCGACAGAAGTAAAAAAAGGTACCCCATTGAGGCGCTTTTAAATTTACATGTCTTTAAGATTTTTTTCCTCAAGCGCTTACCAGAAAAATTTCAATTTTTGTTAAAGTTGCAGTTAGAATAGCTTTTATAGATTGACGGTTTTGTTTTCTTAAATTATTATGTAAAAAATATAGGAGATACTCTTTTTTTGTCTTGAAACCACGAAAACGAAATTAGAAAAATGTGAGATACACAAAGTAATAAAGCTTTTAGATGATTTTGGGGTTAATATGACGTGGTTGTTCTTTTGGAAGTAACTTGTCATTTCCGAAATTATATCTACTATTCTGAACACAAAAACCTATCATCAATTCTGAACTCCAAGCCAACGAAAAATAATTTTCAGTTTGTTATTTTTTAAAGTTTACTTTACTAAAAATCCGTTAAAATAGTCGAAATCGCAAATAACTATATAGTGAGCGCGTAAAGTATGGAAACATCAAAAAATCTCTGAAACGGTAACACCCTTAAGGAGGCGTGGCAGATATAGACTTATATATATATATGGATTTGATCAGAATTGAAAACTGAATCGATTTAGCTATGTCTAGCCGTCTGTGTACACGATAACTGCCGTAATTTTGAAGCAATTGATTTGAAATTTGGTACAAACGCTTATCTCTTAAAAACAAGTTCGTGAATGGGCAAAATCGGTTCTCTTGTTTTTTTTTTAATATTTTACGGTGGGGGGTATTTTAACTTCAGTACGGCTGAAGATAATTTTCTTAGTAGTTACTAGATTGGCGTTTTTGTTTTCTTCAGTTTTTATGTAATAAATGTTGGGAACAAGGTTTATATGAAAGCGAATACATCAGTAAAAAAATATCAATGTTGGTTTTGTAATTATCTTTCTTAGAACACGTTTGAAAACTAAAAAAAAACAGATTATAGTTTTTTCAGATAATTAATTAACATATATATCTTCAAACATAATTAACATATATATCTCTTCAAATATACCTCGTTTATTATGTTATTTCATATATATATATATATATATTTATTTATATTTCTTACCGTTTTTTAAAAGCAATTATTTTTGTAACCTTTCGTGCTTAAAATGAAACTTGTCAGTAGGTAACCAGTGTTTTCTGTAAAAAAAAATATTAAATCGGTAAGTTCTCATGTCGGATTTTTCAACATCCGACAGAAATGTCAGGAATCCACTATACGGGGGGAAAATGTGCAGCTTTCAAGATTCTGTGAAAAGTACCTGTGCAAACTCTTCAGAACTTTTACGTGTTAAGACTAAATGAGGAGCAGAGGAGATCTATATGCATGTTGCCAACAATATAAAATGTTCACAAATGGAGCAAAACTATTACTAGTTTGTGGTTAAATTTATCGAGAATGTAATATTAACAAAAAATGTAACTAAAAACATATAATTATTGTGTTCAGTTGTCAAAAATTTACTTTTGTTATTTTCCGAAATAAACGCAAAAATTCGTTAGTTCTTTTATCTTTCAACATCGGCTATAGTACACATAGAATGTCAAACAATTTTTCATGATTAATTTTACACATGACAAAATGCATTTAGAATCACTTTTAATACACAAGATAGTAGCCCACCACCATTCATAGATTGCTGCGTCATCTTTGGTTGGAAATTTCAAATTTGGAACAAAATGCTTATGGCAAGTCGCTCTTCAATTAATATACTCATTTTTTTCGCAAAAAAAGGTAACTTTCATGTAATAAAAACTACTTTATTGTTATTTTCGGCGAATAATCTTCAGTCCGATAATGTCTGTTATTTAGAAATATTTTCTATGTTTGAAATTCAGTTTTAAAAAATTAACAACTTGATTTTTTTAAAACGTCACATGCTTAGTAATCTTTAACATTATTAGGGACACACCGTACATTAATAGGCATTAACACATTAAAATCATTGCAATGCGCAACAATAAGACTTGTATGTTCATTAAAACGAACACACCCAATTCCGTATTTAAGTATACCACTGCAAAACCCAACAAATCCGTTATTCCGGTGACAGTTTCAACCCGGAATATATACATTTCTCAACTCCACTCCGCACCAGCGCAACGCTTCCATCACAAACGTAAAAATATACGCTCAAATGAGCAAAATCAAGCGCCCGCGGGCCCTCTCCAAGGAGTTAAAAGCCTCGCATTCGCATTGGCAAAAGCGAGATCGAGCGACATCAGTATTTTGACTTTGAAGACATTTTCATGGTACGATGATTACGGGAAAAGTTTACACACAATTTAGTTGATTACTTTCGGGAAACTTTTCGGTCCGCGTTACTATATATATATATACTACACACGCAACTTGTACGCTGTTGGTTCCATATTTGCTCGCATGGGGCGCGCGCGACACCCCCCTTGTGCCTCACGAGACCTCACGAGACCTCACGTCACATTGTCATTCCACGTTAGGAAGTTTTTCCGCGCTCAGAATTTACCCACAAAGTGATTAGATTGAAAACTTGGCGAAGGCGAAACTGTGTACATAATATATGTGTAAATAATTATAATTATGGGCAACAGGTTGTGGTGTTTTGTGGGTGTCGTGTCAATTGACAGGTTGAAATTTTGTGGGAAACTTAAATCATCTGTTTTGTTAAGTATTGTTTGGTATGTTTTAACCCTTTCCTCTGTTAATGTTTGTGGCTTATCTGTACGTCTCTTTATATATCTAGTCTATATTAATGTAAACTGATTTCACCGATTTTGTCTCACCAATTCACGAGCGAAAAAGTGGCTTTTTAATTGCTTATGGAAAATTTGGAGAAGACTTTTCGGTGGCGCGAAGCACGACCGTTGCACTATATCATGAACCATTTTGCGTTGCGTGAGCTTTCGTAATCGACGCAAAACGGGCGTCTTTGTTTCAAAATTTTCTAAAACGCGAGCGAATTTTGTGAACGCGTCTCAACATTCTAGCAGCTGTTTGATTGGTTTCGCCATTGGCTACCGGCTATAAACGTCAAAAACGCAACCATAACATTCACATTGCAGGAGGTATGTACAAAGCTAAGGGATTTGTTGGTCATTATCTGCGGGGGCAGGGGGCCTAAAAGCATAAACTCCGTCCCCACAAATATCCTTTGAGAAACCTATAACCATGTTGTACGTATAATAATAATTATTAATTCGAAATTATTTGCCTTTGAGTTAATATTTGATCGAAGACTTATATATCGATCTAATGTATATTTGTGAAGAGTTAGAACCTATTTTAACCTAATACGAACACAACAGTAGAAGTAAACAAGAATGAATAAACATAATGTAAAAAGCAAAAAAAACACCACTAATATGCAAATAATTTCCTAATAAGTAATATTCCGCGTGATATAACAATTAAAAACTGTGTACATACCACAGCAATTTGACACAGCAAAGATCAATAACTGTGTAAATGAATTAAATGCGAATGGTTGGCACTGCTTTAAGTAAAAAATAGCAGTGGAATGTATTATACGACGTATCAGAAAAAAATTATTTTTATTTAACATTTGACGCGCGGAATACTGCGATAGGTGCTTAGGAATATTTATTCGGAATAAGCAATACTATGAAGCTTGCTTTCTTTGAAATGTGTTTCTGACACTCGCGGTTTTTACGGTTTACAGCCAGCGTATGGGTATATAAATAAATAGATAGCAAAAGTATTCATAATTCTGAAACAATAAGACAAAGAGTTGAAATTACTTGCATATATAGTAACTTGCAATAACTTGCTCCTGAATCATTTCTATAATGACGTATATGACAAAAAGTTGCACAAAATTATTTTTTTACCTAAGATGGGTCTAGATGTGTTGTATTATTAGTTATGTATACTTCCGGAGCTGCGGTCAACCGTCTTCGCTAGGGAACATACAGACAGACAGACCACGTTAGCGCTTTATATATAGCATAGATCAGCGTTCTTCAACTTTTTTACGCCTGCGGACCGGCAAAAGTAGGAGAAATATTTCGCGGACCGGCTCACGATTAAGGGGTAATACCACCCCTGGAGGTAGAAAAAGGATACCTAAGTTTAAGCATGTACCTAGTAGTAGTGTAAAAATCAATTTGATTCAAAAATCAAATATTCTGCTAGAAATTCTGTTTGACACAAGTCTTTTGCTTTATAATCATTTGCATTTCAAAAACGGTCGGATATCTCAACCAATTCACACTTGATTGATTTGAAATTAGGTAGATAGACAGATTTTATGTATTCTCTGATACAAAACCCAGTCCAGTACGTAGGATTTTAGCAAATAGTATTTTTTTGCAGGTTGGCATGTCATTGAACACAAATTGAACACTCTTTATTCGACAATTTTGTAACCAAATAGCTGTAACCAAAAAGAAGTCTTGAAAATTTCGTAAAAAAACTTGCTGGACTGGTATATATTCGGAGAAGATTTTCTCAATTGCAAGTGAATCGGTTATGAATTTACTGAGATACCCGACTCAACGTATTTGATGATTTTAAAATGAGTTTTGAGGAGACGGTACGCCGCCATTTTGAGTTTTTGGTAATGTTTTTTAAGTAGGTACGTAATTTTAAAGACTTATGTAAATTATGCAACTTCTGAATAAAATTGATTTTTACACTGTACAGGTTTAAACTGTTTTCGACCTAAAAAGTGGACACTTATACAGAGACTATAACTTGTATTTCAATGTCGGTGGCCATGTCATTAATTCTTTTCTGAGTTGAGGTGAGTTGTATCCGGCAGTGGTACAGCCTCTACTTTTGTAGCAGCTTGAGGACCCAAAATTTCTTTGAACGACATCTAAGACGTAAAGCTTTACTACTTCCTCACCAAATGGCTGTTTGTTTTAGCGATTCGAAGAGCTACGAAATAAGACTCTTGAAGCAGTGAGTTGTTACTATAGTTGTTACTATATATATATATCATCATAATTTCCATTTGCTTTTTCTGAATTTTCATCTGATCGTGTAATCTTTCAAAAAAGTCCAGTGGCTTATCAGTAAAATGTTTATGCTTGAATGCAAATGACGAGCTAGTTTTAAAGGCTTCTTAGCTTCATTTGAAAGAATTTCTGAGCATACTACACACAAAGGCAGTGGCGATAGGTCGCTGCCAGGGGTACAATAAACCGAACTTTTATTACTCCTTATCATATTGCCTAATAAAGTTACCTTTTTTTTTTGTTGTATTGTATATTCAGAAGTATGGTATTTATATTGCACCAGATGTGTTGTGTGATAATGGTAAGGAAATCATAGCGAGACATCGGATTGGTCCAATATAAGTTAGAAACAATATAAGTTAGAAAACAACCTTTAAAGTTAATTTGTCAGGCACCTAGGAACCGATGTATGTATTTTGACAGAATCTATAGTGGATACTGAACTTTCTTTTGAATTTCTTTCTAACTGTTTTTTGTTGTGCACATTATACATTAGTATGTGTGCATAATGCACATATAAAAGTCGTAATATTGAACATGGAGACAGAAATAAAATAGAAATGTGAACTTTTTGTGCATCCTATTACGAACCGTAAAAAACCTGAGAAAAGACCTAAAAGACATAAGGGAGAAAGACGAGTGAAGGAATTGGTTAGGTCAATTCCCAAATAAGATAACCGAAACCGTTAAAGCTCTATTGCTCTTAAGGCACTTAAGATCTATTACAGGATCAACCAGAATCTAGTTGGTTCTGAGTTGAGTCTGATCGTCAGCGCAATAGGTTCCCCAACCTATTTGTTGGCCTATATTAACCTATCTTTTGTCAAGCACTTTGAACATTTTATTCAGATTCTGCAAGAAGTTGCCATTGACTCAGAATTGACTCGTAAGTATTTCTCGTAAAATCACTCGTCTGTGTTCGGCTAGGTTAGGTTCAACAGTCCGCTAATGCTGAACACCGCCATAAAAATAATTTAAATACAAAAATAGCCAGAATTATTTAAATTTTGAACTAATTTCTAGTGAACAAGTAGTTGCTATTTTGATTAGCAAAAATCATGAGGTAAATATCAATTAATAATCTTAAAACAAAGAATTAAAAACACAAAAAATACCAGAAATTTCGTTTAAAGAAACAACTTTCCCACACCCCCCAAAAGATACATTAAAATAACCTACCCTAGAAACCATAACACTACCACAGTTACAACAATCATAGAAACAACACAATCATAGAAATTCGTCTTACACCATCGCATCGCGTGTTCGTAATTGATATGTCACGTCATGCCCGCTCGAACGCACCCCTATTGGGCACACTTGTTGTCCGTGCGGGGGCTAAAACCGCCCCACGTTTACCCGGCGTAGCGAAAAATCCGTATTCTATTCCACGGTTTCACGCCGTGTGCGTGTGTGCGGCTGCGAAGGAAGTTCGATTAAATAAGAAACAGTTGAACGCAAGTAGGGGTGCCTGCTTGAAGAGCGAAACGCTGTAGGTGTTGCTTCATCCCCCACACGCTCAGCGGCACCCTTTTAACGCGGCTGCACATGTTCCTAGGAAAGTGGAACACGTGTCCAACCAGTGCCTTTTGTACCTTGTTCACGCCTTTCAATCGCATAGCTAGAGCTACGTTAACCTCCCTAGTATTTCCTCTTTAATATTAAAGGAAATTGTTTTATGCAATGTAAGATATCGTCCTGAGAAGTTTTTAAGTCTCTGTGTTGGTTAGAGTATAACAAAATTGCAATTAAAAATGGTAGAAGAGCTGGACAAGGTCGAAATCGAAAAACTACTCAAAATAAAGACCGATTTCTTGTCCTTTCCTATCTACGTCAGCGCACTGCCACAGCACGACACCTCCTAAACGACCTAAGACGAGCACATGGAATAGAAATTTCTGATCAAACTGTTAGAAACAGATTAAAAGAAGCGAATTTGAAATCAAGAAGACCTGTCCGCGTACCACGCCTTACGGAGCATCACTAAGCAGCGCGAATGAGGTTTGGTTTGGATCACAGAGATTGGCAACTTCGTCACTGGACGCCTGTACTGTTTACAGACGAGTCCAGATTTCGTTTAACTCGTTGCGACGGTCGAGTACGTGTATATAGACGTCCTGGTGAACGCTACGTAGCCGCTACTATACAGGAACTGGATATATTTGGTCGTGGATCTGTGATGGTTTGGGCTGGAATCAGTATAGACAACAGAACTGATCTTGTTGTGGTTCCTGGTAGACTAAATGCCATAAATTACATCGGAAACATCTTGGAGGACCATGTGGTGCCTGCTGCATATACGGTCGGTTAAAAGTTTATCCTAATGCAGGACAATGCAAAGCCACATACCGTCAGCATCGCCAGAAACTTTTTACAAGAACGTAGAATTCAGGTCATGGAATGGCCGGCGGTAAGTCCTGACGTGAATCGTATTGAACACGTGTGGGATCAGCTTGATCGATGTTTCCGCAAGCGCCCTAATCAACCATTAACCATACAGGAACTGACACAAGCCCTGATTGAGGAATAAGAAAGCATACCACAAGATCCGTGGCGTCATTAGAAGTAGCACTCATTCAAATTATAAACGGCGTTATATGTTATTTGTAAAACGCCGTAAATCGAGCAAATACTTTAAAAATACAAACCGCTCCAGATAATTAGTAAGTATTCGAACAACGGTCTAACTAAATTTATGAAGACTTCCTTTGTCTAGAAATACGAATTGAAACATAAATCTTTCCCCAAATGAAATTGATTCAATATTTATAGTTGCTGGATTATGTTGTGCTTACCACTAGAAAAGGAAAACTACGCCCCTAAGAGATCAATTTCGTAGTGGTGCTCGATAACAGCTGTCTTCTCGAAGATACATTGTGATTAAATTTTGTTTCCGATGTCTGGGATGGCGCGCAATCCAAGAAATACATTTGCAGGCTCATAAAATTGATAGTTTGCTAGCTAGTGCACGCCTTGAATTGTATTGAAAAATTGGAATGAGTCACAGTTGAGTTAAGATTTACACTGCAGAGTTGTTACACGCTCGGAAGAAAGGGTCTTACTGCTAAAATCAAGTTTTCAAGAAACACGCAGTCAGAGTGATTGTCTTTGAACTGAATCCTTAATAATTTCTAAATACTTAAAAAACCAAACAAACAGTCAATTGATGAATATACTCACATGCCTGATGAGTACTTATGACTTCACATATGGAAGAAAAGAAGACCTTTTTCACTCACCTGGAAAAAGAAATAAAAATTTAATATGCATCATACATCGAGATAGTATAGAAAGGAGACGTTTTGATGACGATTTTCTTATACATACTGAAAACGGAGTCAGTAGGTGTGGCTTATGGGACTATATGACGATCGGTCTACTACTACTAATTATAATTCTTTTTCTGTAATATTGCAAATAGATAAATCAATCTTATAGTTGTTTAACTTAATGTAAAATAAATCTTATAAGTGTAACATAAATATGAATATGAATCTGAACAAAATAAGTATTATACATTTTGTAACCTACTGGCCATTAAACAAAACCATTTTATTATTTTGATGTCGAATGCTGGCGGATTTATTTATTTTTGTTTTTCTGATGTAACACATTCGTGTGTACCATTTATAATACTTTTAATTAATTATATTCTGTGACTATCCAACACATCTTGATCAAAACTATGTTTTACTAAACTAGAAAATACATATTTGATGCGATTCGGTGATGTTCTGTCTATACGAGGGTGGTCCAAATTTATACCTTGCAAAATCTGTTTTTTGCTGGAGGGCGATCCCCCCTATCCGCTCCTTTTCGAAAAAAAAATTCCCACAAAATTTGGAAAATGCATCTTTTTTTCCTTTTTTTTCACGTTTCGAATTTAGAAAAAAAGTTGCGGGAGATTATCAGAAATTGTTCAGAACTTCCCAAAGATCAAATCCACAACCACAATTTTTTTCACCGCCCCCACCCTCTCCTGCAGTACCCTAAAAATGAGGCAAATTTTTCTCCAAATTTACAATTTTACAAAGTTATGTCATTTATTATTTTTTTGACAAAAATTACTATTATTGAATTGTTGATATGTTTTTTTGTCGTTTATTAACTAATTAAAAAATTTAAAAAATGTTTAAATAATTATGATTTGTTTAAACAAAAATATACGATGTTACGAACTCAGTTTTCCATTTGTTGCAAACATTATTAAATTATTGTTTTTGTCATTTATTAACTAATTAGCAATTGTTTAAACAATTACCATTTGTTTAAACAAACATTTATGTTGTTACGCACATATCTTTTTAATTTTGCAGAAATTATTAGATTATTGGTATTTTTTGTCATTTATTAACTAATTTGCAATTGTTTAAACAAATATATACATTGTAATGGACATAATTTTCTATATTTATTGGCATAAATTAGTATTAGATGACTGGCAGTTTTTGGACATTTATTAACTAATTTGTAATTGTTTAAACAAATGTATAGATTGTTACGGACATATTTTTATATTTATTGCAGAAATTTAAATTATTAGCATTTTTCTGTCATTTATTAACGAATTGCAATTCTTTAAACAATTACCATTTTTTTAAATAAAGATTTACAATGTTTTTTGCTTTTCCTCTTGTAGAAATTATATTGTTATATTGTTGGCAAGTTTTTTGTAATTTGTTACTTAATGTGCAACTGTTTGAACAAATAAATTTGTTTAAACAATAATATTCAATGTACGTATTTCTTGACAAAAATTATTAATAAGCATTAATAAGTGTTAATAAGTAATGTGGTTGCAACACTAATTATTATAGGTAATAATTGAAAATTATTTAACAAATTTGGCAAGAGAAAAGAGATAAGAAATACAATAATAATTTTTGTTAAAAAGATACGTCAGTACCATTGTATATTTTTGCTTAAACAAATGGTATTTATTTAAACAATTGCAAACTAGTAAATTAATGACAATGCCAACAGCCTAATTATAATTTCAGATAAAAAAGAAAAATATGTCCGTGATATTGTATATTTTTGTAAACAAATGATATTTGTTTATACAATTGCAAATTAATTAGCAAATGACCAAAAAATGCCAATAACCTAATAATAATTTCCTTTAAAAAAATAGAAAATATGTCCGCAACATTGTATATATATTTCTTTAAACAAATGGCATTTGCTTAATTTAATAACTTCTGCAAAAAGAAATGGAAAAATATATTCGCAACATCATATATTTTATTTTAAACAAATGCTAATTGTTTAAACAATTTCAAATTAGTTAATAAATGACAAAAAAAAATGTCAATTATCGAATAATAATCACTTAAATTTGGGGAAACTTTTGTCTCATATTTAGGATACTATAGTGGGGGGGGGTAGTGAACAAAAAAAATAGTGCTTGTGGATTTGTTCCTTGAAGAGTTCTGAACAATTTCTGATAATCTCCCACAACATTTTTTCTAAATCCCAAACGTAAAAAAATAGGAAAAAAATATGCATTTTTGCAATGTATTTTAAATGGGAAATTTGAAGTGGTCGGTGGCACGTGTTAACGTTAAAAGATTTTTCTCAAATTTGGGAGAATTTTTTTTTTCTGGAAAGGGAACAAATTCGGGGAATCGTTGCCCTCTAGCGAAAAGTCCGTTTTTTGGACCATCCTAGTCTATACATATATCCGTAAAATGGTTCGAACAAACAACACTGGACTTTGTCGGCAGGAATCTTTGGAAACCTACATTTACTTGCTAAATAAACCAAAAATTAAGTCAAATTTTATTGAATAAGGGCCTGTTCATTGTCATTGGACTGACATCTAACGTCACTTAGCGATGAAACGTAATTCCCGCTGATTTATTGCTGCGACAGCTTCTTACATCACATACCGTCATGCCAATTAGTTATAAAAAAATACTTATAGCGCACTAGAAACCACTCAAACCTATATAATGTATCGGCTTGACTAACGGACGGTATGATTTGACATAACGTATTTCCCAATTTTAAGCTCATATGACTCCTCTTTTCTACTATCTCGATGGCAACAAACAACGAATTACGTGTTTTATATACGTTATTTAGATCGCAATTGCTAAATTACAGCAGTGGCATTACGCCGTTGCAATTTTAGATATTGCCCTCTACTTGGCAAAATTACAATCTCGATGCATACATAACATAAACCGGGCACGAGCGACTGATTTAAATTTTTGTAAAGTAATATACAACTCTCCTGGGATAGTGTATACGCGTATATCGCGCATAAAACGCGTCTACTGTGTGTGTGGGGGCGCTGCGGTCACCACGAAACTCGCAGCGAGCGTTTGGCCAGCGCGCAAGAGATAACCGTAGATAGTGATATGACAATACACGGTGTGCATTTGGAATTATGTCCTCGGGCATGTTTTCGTTCTATTCCGTGTGTACGAGAATGGCGCCATCTATCGTCACTTCAGGGCACGGATCTCTACGTCCTCGGCTTATTCCTAAAACAATAGTTCGTGTTTGCGCTGGTCGCTGCGAAGTGTTTTCGAAATTCCAAGTGGAGAATCCGGGGTAGTACGTTTTGCAGACGGGAGGTAGGTGGCGCGGTTGGCTGCTGTCTGCTGGGATAAGGCTGTGGAATTTAATAAATTTGATTCACCGCTGGGATTACCGGCGCGGCGCTAAGAAAAATACCCTAAGTATCGGTCTTACGGGGACGAGATAAATCGAGAGATTTTAGCGCTGTAATAAAATGTTTTGGCGATTTTAATTTCTTGTTTTCTTAGGTTTGGGAGTTTCACAGAACAAACTTTTTGTTTGAATCGTAACTTTTTACGAAAATACAAAAGTATATTATATGAATTGCAATGATAAGAATTGTGACAGCCTGTATGTTGAACAGGTTGTGAAATTACATTGAGGGTTAGGTTTAATACGAATTTTCAGTAATTTTCAGTCAGATTTGTACCATTTCAACCAGAAATGCCCACTAGGGTGGTCCAAATTAATACCTTGCAATATCTTTTTTTTCTTGCTGGAGGGCAACGAACGCCCCCCCCCCTATGTGTTCCTTTTCCGGAAAAAAATCCCCCAAAATTTGAGAAAAATCGGTTAACGTTAACACGTGCCACCGAGCACCACAAATTTCCCGTTTAAAATACATTGGAAAAATGCATCTTTTTTCCCTTTTTTTCGCGTTTCGGTTTTAGAAAAAAAGTTGCGGGAGATTATCAGAAATTGTTCTTCCCAAGGATCATATCCACAACCACTATTTTTTTCACTGCTCCCACCCTCTCGTGCCGGACTCTAAAATTTTCTCTAAATTTACAATTTTACAAAGTTCTTATTTGCGAGATTTATTATTCTTTTGACAGAAATTACTATTATTGTATTATTGACATATTTTTTGTCATTTATTAACTAATCTAAAATTAAAAATAACGATGTTAAAATTTCCATTTTTTGCAAAAATAATTAAATTATTGTTTTTGTCATTTATTAACTAATTAGCAATTGTTTAAACAATTACCATTTTTTTAAACAATAATATATGTTGTTACGCACATATTTTTCTAATTATACAGAAATTATTAGACTACTTGTATTTTTTGTCATTTATTAACTAATTTGCAATTGCTTAAACAAATACCATTTATTTAAACAAATATATACATTGTAAAGGACATAATTTTCTAAATTTTTTGCATAAATTATTATTAGATCATTGGCATTGTTTGGACATTTACTACCTAATTTATAATTGTTTAAACAAATACTATTTGTTTAAACGAATATATACATTGTTATGGACATATTTTTTATATTTATTGCAGAAACTATTATTAAATGATTGGCATTTTTGTCATTTATTAAGGAATTTGCAATTCTTTAAACAAGTACAATTTTTTAAACAAAAATTTACGATGTTTTTCTGTTTTTTCCGTTTGTAGAACATATTATTGTTATATTGTTGGCATGTTTTTTGTAATTTGTTTGATCAAATAAATTTGTTTAAACAATAATATACAATTGAAAATGTTTAACGACATAATTTGTCAAATTAATATTTATAGGTTAATATGTCATTTGTCATTTTTTTCAAATTATATCTAACAAATGACATAGGCCTCAGTAGCTCAGTTGGGAGAGCATTGTGCTAGAAACGCAAAGGTCCCTGGTTCAAATCCAGGTTGTGGCTGTAATTTTTAATTTATTTAAAATTTACATCCCGCCTGTATGTCACCATATTATTAACCTATAAAAAATATACAATGTTAGTACGTATTTCTTGGCATAAATTATTAAAGGATTCCTGGTATTTTTTGTAATTTTGGCGGTATTACGATATCGGTCAAACCAATAATGAGGTTGCAACACTAATTATCATTATACGTTACAATTGAAAATTAGTTAACAAATTTGGCAAGAAAAAAAAAACAAAAGAAATTCAATAATAATTTTTGCCAAAAACGTACGTCAGCACCATTGTATATTTTTGTTTAAACATATGCTATTTGTATAAAAACAATTTCAAACTAGTTAATTAATGACAAACAATGCCAGCTATCTAATAATAATTTCTAAAAAAAAAGAAATTTATGTCCGTAACATTGTATATTTTTGTAAACAAATGGTATTTGTTTAAACAATTGCAAATTAGTTAGTAAATGACCAAAACACGCCAATATCCTAATAATAATGTCCTTTCAAAAATAGAAAATATGTCCGCAACATTGTATATATTTGTTTAAACAAATGGTATTTATTTAAACAATTGCTAATCAGTTAATAAATGACAAAAATGCCAATAATTTAGTACTTCTGCAAAAAATGGATAAATAAATATATAAAATAAATAAATAAACTGTTTATTCAATAGACATTAGAAACAAGAACATGTCAAAAAAATGCACTGACAAAATGAACCAAATATATAAATATAACAAAAAATTTACAATTACATTGTTGCATTGTTGATATGCATCGGATGTTGTAAAATAGCTAATCACCAAATTGTGTATTTTCGAAAAAATATGATATGGTATAGAAAGCATTTTTCAGCAAACGCTGTTTCACTTTGCATTTCAATGATTTTTGGGGAAGCGTCTTGTATATATGTTCGTAGCATCGTATATTTTTGTTTAAACAAATGCCAATTATTTAAACAATTTCAAATTAGTTAATAAATGACAAAAAAATATGTCAATAATACAATAATAATCACTTCTGCCAAAAAAAAAAAAATAATAAAACACGTAACATTGTAAAATTGTAAATTTGGGGAAACTTTTGTCTCATATTTAGGTTTAGTGATTGTGGATTTGTTCCTTGGGGAGTTCTGAATAATTTCTGATAATCCCCCGCAACTTTTTTTTAAATCCGAATCGTGAAAAAGAAGGAAAGAAAAATATGCATTTTTGCAATGTATTTTAAATGGGAAATTTGAGGCTAACGTGTTAACGTTAGCCGATTTTTCTCAAATTTAGGGGGATTTTTTTTTTCTGGAAAAGGAACAGATTGGGGGATCGTTGCCCTCTAGAAAAAGTCCGTTTTCTGGACCACCCTAATGCCCACAATTTGCCACGTAGTCAGACCTCATCAAACTAGTATTTATTTGAAAAAATATTTCTCTGTACTGACGTGATAGAAAGAAAATTGCTGGTTTGTGGTTATCAAAAGTTAGACCAGAACAAATATTGGAAGTAGATGACTAGGTAAGTGTTTTTTTTTAATACGTGTAATTTTTTTTAGTTGATTTTGCACTGTGAACATGAAATTCATTAGTAATTAATTATTGAATAGATAACTGTTCAGAACGATCTGAACCCTTTTTTTTATCCAGAATATTCGCCATTCGTATCAATTTGTTCGAAATGCGTTGATTGGCGTTCCATTCATTTAATTTGATCATTTCTCTCTCTGTGTGTGTGTGTGTGTGTGTGTGTGTGTGTGTGTGTGTGTGTGTGTGTGTGTGTGTGTGTGTGTGTGTGTGTGTGTGTGTGTGTGTGTGTGTGTGTGTGTGTGTGTGTGTGTGTGTGTGTGTGTCTGTGTATGCCTGTGTACGGACGTGAATACCGACACTTTGAATGTACATTGCACGCGTTAGTTGGTAGCTAACTGTAAAATTCCAAATAATTTGTACGAGGGCGTACATTTATATAAATACGCGCGATAAATTTACATTTTGTAACCGTCCGCTGGGCGGCGCTGTGAACCGTAATCGGCACAACGACCGAAATTAATATAATGGATGGCGATATTGAAAATTTTGCATTACCAGGGAATTGCTCAATTAACAGATTAACGTCGTTTTTGTTGCATTTAACTTGATTTACACCGTTCATTTCTTTTTTCGATTGCACATTCGCCTCAATTGTATTTTAACCCCTTTTTGTTGCATCACTCATAAACAAGAGTACCTTTTTATATTTGTTGTAGATATCATCAAATTTCATTTCTAAGAAATTTCGGAAAATCAAAAATCTACACTGATTTAAATTACACTGATTTTAATTATTGATTTAAATGATTTCTTCGGCAGAAGTAAACCTATTTTTAAGCCAAAGTAAAATATTTCTTTGAAGGAAATAAATCTCTTGTGTACAAATATATTTGTTTGACTTAAATAAATATTCCAAATAAATTAATCTCTACAAGCAAATAAACTAGAGTATTCAATGATGTAAATGTTGTTGGCGTCAAAGAAATATGTTTTGATCCTAAATAATAAATTCAAAAGAATTAATTTCTTAAAAACAAGAAATCTATTCTATATGTGCATGATGTTCTTCACAATCTGCCAGACAAATCATAAAAATCGAAAAATAAAGTTATCATACATCAAAGTATAAATTGGTAGGTATCCAGTTATTTGATTTATTTATTACCAACATCAACATTTGTACTCAAATGAGGTTTTATTTTTTATATTCAAAATTCTGGAAAAATGAGAGCACAGGCAACCCATATTCGAAATCAGCAATAAACAATAAATTCAAATTTGTCGGCCAGAGCCATTATTAACGTTTGTCTTCATTTCATTCATATTTCAATTGTAATATTGGAAAAATATATTAGAAAACTGGACTTTTAAGATAGGAACAAATCCGTTTTCCAGCAAAAGAGAGATGCCCACCAGATGAACAACATTTCATCGATCGATGATGGCTGTTTGGTATTCCGCGGCCCCACTCTCTGTTGACACTTAAACATTTGATTTATTCTTTCAATCATTCTGCATACATTTTCCCGGCCCCACTTTTCCTCCCCGCCCCCACGCCGCCCTTCCAGCGTTTCCACTAGTCAGAATTTGAATTTTTATGCTCACGTTATACGCTGCCAATATTTTATTTTATACAAATTTATTCTACCCGCTGGATACATTTTTATTTGCGAACGAGTACGTACAACGGACCGCACAGCTCGAAGGACGACGCATTTCCGGAAAAATTGCTGAAAATATGACCACAGAATGACTAGTGTTCTATTTACATATAGAATGTTTAATGTGGCTTGTGCATGTGATCTTCTTATGCAATGGGCCAAATTTGTTTCACTTTAATTTAGTTAATATCCTGTTAAAGCTAGTTGGGTTAGAAAAAGAAAACAAATGTGTCTCTATCAGATAAGAAAATAACAAATTAAAAATAACAAATACTTAGGTACCCACTCATCTATTTCCAATATTTCGTTTAGTCTGACTTCGCATAACCGCTAACCAACAGTTTTGTTGGTTGGCTATAACGTCTGTTTTACAATCAATAATATTTTTATACAGCGTGACAAAGTGTGGCATTTCTGGTCAAAATGGTACAAATCGCTCCTCAGAATTTGACAATTCTGCCACACTTTATTCATACTTTAATGTGTTTCCAATAGTGAAGCAGTCGGTTTGGGAACTGACCATATGTCTGACTTAAAGCACTCTATTCTAACACTCTATTGTAACTGGAAGAGACGCGCGCTTTATATTGGCTGGCGACATTTATGGCAGGCGCAAGCAAAAGAGACAGAGCGATGATGTGGGCTATGTGTCACTGTCTGACTACCGTAGGTAGATAGCGGAAGGCAGTTAATTAATTTGGTCATAAGAGTGGCACCTACTTGTGTCTCAAATCATATAATGTTTGAAACTATAACTGCGTTCGGATGTTGTACACCGTTTGCACTTTTTACGCTCAATACACGTAAGTGTCATTTGGTCGGTGTACCCAGTGTCAACCTGTGTGTCAAAAGTGTAGAAAAACGCAGCTAATAATGGTTCAGCAGTGTGTTGCGTACGGTTGCAGCATTGAGCATAATCCAAAGAAAAAAAATTTCATATCACATATAAGTAAAAAACGACCAGCGTTTGAGTCAAATAGTAATATAATAGATTTGTTCGAGCAGCACCAAAATAAGTGCAGAAAGCTCTTATTTTTTTTCTTGCGCATGCGCAACGGGGATTTTGCCTTTCGAAAACCTTCATTACGTCTGCGTAGAAGAAACCTAATAATTCTGAATAGGTTGAAGATAAAATCTTCAACCTATTCAGAATTATTAGGTTGAATTATTAGTATAGTAATTATTCACGTGTTCAATGAAGTTTGTAGTAATCCGCGCAACATTCAAATTTTGTTTGTGGTTGTGGTTTTCTTTATACAAGTTCTTGAACACCTAATACACATGGTACTATTATTACATTTTTTTATTTTTTCAATAATTTTCCATCATTCAACGTATCATCTCATCAATATCTGAACAAGTTTAATAAAGGCATACTACAAAGGGATGAAACAAAATCCATGATCTCATTTTCCCTCACGAAAGGATTGCAATAACCAGCCGGTCCTAGGACGGTTATAACACGAATTAGAAAGTTCTATTAAAAGTTATAATTGCGCGTTCCATTTTAAATGCATTGAAATACATATTCGGGTTATATTCGTGTATAGCGTCGGGCTCTATCGCTTCGCGCCAGCTTTCGAGCGGGCGATTCAAAATTGGAAACAAAAGAAATAGAAATATTAATAAAGTTTCTGAAAGGCGTCTCGTGAAGTCGAAACTTTCGTCGCCGTCGCGACGACGACGCTTTCAGACCGCTAGATTTTTTCGCTGCGAGAATGAATATAATGAATGCCAATTTTATGAATATCACGTTTGTGACACATCTGCCATGAATATTAACCAAATTGGTGTTCTCGGTTTGAAAGAAATAGATTTCTACTATTATAATTAAGTCTAATTAAAGTTTTGAAAATCCTTATTTTATTGGACTAATCAGAATTGAAAGGTCTAAAGATCAGCAAGAAAAATAGGGGAATAATAACTAGTTATTATCGAACAATATATTTGTTAATCATTGCTTATTATATTTTGATAGACGCATTAGTATTTCAGCAAAAACAAAACACGTACATCTTACAATTAACAAATTGTAACACCGTTTGAAGGGTTCGGGCTTTCTTAGTTTTGCTCTGTTCATCAAAATACACCAGTATGACGTTTTCGGTGATGTTTTTGACTCTGGTAAGTGATAGTGTGTCATTCTCGTCAACTAAACATCAAATTCCCCTTTCAGATACAATACAATGACCACATTTAGCTAAATAAGGAGTTGTGCGAAGATCAAACCTACATCGTAGATATGATCGGATTCAAATACTGCCGCGGGATTGTACACGTAGCAAGCTATATATAGTACATCTAAAGAGCTGAGGATTTCTTAGTTTTTGTAACGTATATGTTTTCGGTAAGTTTTTATCACAGTAGCCGTTGCAGGTTAATAGTGTAGCCCCAAGATCCATTGTGATCATGAAAATTAAAAAAAAATGGCCCTAAGACACTTATATAATAAGGAAGGCGTCTCTATTACATCAGCTTCAGAAGGAGTACAACTTCAATTTGGCTTTGTAATTCTTTTCGTTATCTCTTAGTACGTTTTTATAATTGTCTATTAGTAATAAATCCAGGAAAATTTAAGGGTGCAACGGCGCCTCAGATTTTTCACAAGCAGAAAGGCAATTGGCGTTAAATTGTCGTCAGTAAGTCCATTATCTAGGCACCTAACGAACGTTAATATCGTTAGTATTTACGGTATTTCGCTATGCAGTTCCTGCATTTTCAACAGGGACATCCTGTACCGGGCAATTTCTCAAAGTCTTGATAAAGAAGCTTAACTTTGATGGAGCTTTCGGTATAGCGAAAAACTGTGTTTCCGCTAATAAGCTTTTCCTGATTTCCTCAGTAATTCTAAAATTGGTTTACTGCAGTTTGAAAGTGTCTGTGGACTTTTTGTCGCGATTGATCTTGTGGTTGGAGGAAGAATTTTTTAAAGGAAATCATAGAAAATTCTAGTTTTAAAGTTTTAAATAAATTTGTAACTACAAGCGAACTTCATACAATTCTGTGGAACTGTTGAGTTGCCACACACAGCGAAGTATATTCTCAAAACGTGAGAAAATTATTTACTTGCGGTTATTGCTTTAGATGGAAGTTAATATTTACTTGGTTTGAAACAATTTCTTTCATTTAAGAATTCCTTGTTCTCACAATTCAAGAATATCCCAATCTCAGAGTTATTAGTTTCGGTTAAGTATATAATTTTCAAACCAAGTAGTGTAAATTCTCAATTCAAGAAGTTGATCAATAACTTGAATCAAGTAAGCCATTACTTGCAACGCGCTTGCGCATATACACTCAAACGTGCACGAACGTTGCCGAGATTTAAAATTTTTCGCATCGGCCTTTGCCTTCAGTTAGTTGGGGTCTGCTATGGCGTCGTGTTCGCTGACTACAGAATATTGTCCGGGAAGAGTTCAATATGTCAGTATATCTTTACTAATTTTGTAGGTACTGTACGCAATAACTATGCGATCTATAATATTATGAAAGTATATAGTTTTAATTTTGCATGAATAGCCTACAGTACTTATTTTCAACGTATTTGCGACGCAGTTCGTAGTTGTGACTTGTGACGCACGCGGTACGTAAATTTTGCCTAGCCATATAGTGGTCACCAAATCAACATACATGTCACAGAAAACTTACTTGTGTAATATAATGGAAACAATTTGATGTATAATAGAATATGGTGTTTTTTTCCATGCCTTAGATATTGTAGGTAGTGATAATTTATAAATAGGTAAGTATATATGTAATTAAGCAAAGAAATTTCATACAATAAAACAAATATCATTCGCTAAGTTATTGTCTACTTATTTCACACAATTCCCTACCTTTTTTTTTTAAAAACTAAAACAGTAATTTCTATTCAATACATTATGATCATGTTCTTGAACTGATAATATCTATACTCATTTCAAGAAAATATTTTCTCATTGTCAAGCATATATATTCACTTTAAGAAAATTCCATTATTCTCAACGTGAGAATAGTTTTCTTGAATGAATAATATCTATACTCGTTGCAAGAAAATATTTTCTCAGATATACAAGCATATGATCATTTCAATTCAACAATATCTCTTTATTCTTAACTTGAGAAAATATCTACTTGCGGCTATAGCAAACTAATCATTTACTTGGATGAAAGCATATTGCTTTGAGTGAAGTATTTACTTTTCTGTGTGCACAATTGAACTATTGTAACGTATTTTAGTGTATTTCACAAAATGTATATTTCTTCTTTTATTTTCAATGAAAAAGTATTAGTTCTGATGTGGCCAGGCACACGACTTTATCATACTATATATAAAATTAATAGTTTAGCTGCATGAGATTCTATTTGATCGAGATCGGGTATGTCTGCATTAAAATAAAACTAGTAGAACTAGACAGATATGTCGATTAAAGCTGCGTTCGGATATTGTACTCCGTTGACACCGGGTACACCGTCCAAATGACACGTGTTATTGGGTGTAAAAGGTGTAACGGTGTACAATATCCGAACGCAGCTTATATTGACAGTAGGTATTGTCAAAACATTAGCGTTTGACGCTACCTACTGTCATCAGAATCAAAATATCTGACATATCCTCGCTACTAGTTTTAATGCAGGACGACCGATCTCGATGAAATAGAATTTGCTCATGCAGCTAAACTATTGATTGTACCAAAAAATTACATAGTCATACATTATTCAGAATTTCCTCTACTTTAATTTATTATTTAACTATTTCGACGAAATTCCAGAAATTGCGGCTTATTTGCAACAGAAAGCTTTTCAGCTCTAATTTTGTTTATCAAATATGAAGTTTCGTCCCGATACCTTTAGTAGTTTTGCCGGAATCGACGCCACAAAAACGGGTACACACACAGACATTTTTTGTACCTTGGTCAAAAATGTTCAGGGGACCCAAAAAGACATTTCCGCTAAAATCCCAAAAAATTTTTTTGGCACGATTACAATACTTTACATACTGCCTATGATAAACTAAAAAGATGTTCTTTAGCAAAGTAACATTGGTACTTTGTGAACAAGCATAGTCACATTTGCTGGATTTTATTGCTTTTTCGTCGTTGTGTGTACGATCGCGTGTCGCGTGTTTTACTGAACCAATACTTTCGAATTTTGCGACTATAGCTTTAGCAGCCAAACTTTCATCATTTTGATAGTAATATTTAACTACCAGACTCTAGTTGACTGTCTTGAAATTGATAATTAAATTAGTATTTAAATCCATATACAGCTTAGTTTACCACTTGAAACAATGGGTGATACGAATAATCGTATATATTCTTCTCTATAAAAATCTAGAAACAAAAAAAAACAATCAAACTTCTTCGTACAAAAATATAACTACCAATTTATCACACGACAAAACAATTTCGAACCAAAACGTTTCAACGAACGCATAAATCATCCGCAAGAGGGCGTATTTACGGTATGCACACTACACACAACAGTAAAATACACCACAATTAAAACCGTATGCAAACATAAGCGTACACAGAATTCCACAATTACGTACGTAATAAATATTCATAAATAAAAATTATGAATTTGTCCTTTCGCCGATAAATTACAATAAACGAAACAGAGGGCGCAGTTGCACTCATATTTCCAGCACGAATGCGAACAAAATGAGACGACAACGCGCCTGTTCCATGCGAGCAAATTTTTGTAACCATTGCGTGATTATTGCGTCACGATGCGCGCTAATATTACAAAATGCATCGCTGTACTCGTACGAGACTGTTTTTGCTTGTTAGCGTTCACTGTTATGAGTTATTCGATTGGAATTTACCATAGCTAAATATGTTTTTTTTTCGTATAAACGCTGTTCTGAGTTCAAATGGTGAAACGTTAAAATTGTTACTGTGTAATTTTAGGAACTTTGTATTTGGTATTGAATTGAATATCTGTGGAATAAACTGTATGAGTGGGTCTGTTTTATACAAAAGAAATTATTATTTAATTTTTACTGATTGTGGTAGATTTATAAATTTGTTGTATTAGTGATAACGGAAACATCAAGTAATATTTTGCTATTTTAAATGCAGTTTGACCTTGTTGTAAATATTACTTAATTGAAAGAGTATCCAATTTATCTCTTTGTTGATATAGAGGCACGAAATTTTGATTCTTAATGGTGCCTGCGAAGGCCTCAAATTTATATAAGAAAATGCATGGGAAAAGAAATTTTTTAGTATTTTTCGAGAGGACTTTCCAATGAAGAATTTGGGGTATTATACATATGGCTTTGACGCCCCCAACCCACCCCACAGTTCCCTGAAAACTACCATTAAATGAAAAATGTACATTCTTCAGAATATTTACCCTTCTAATCACTTCATTCTCTTTTTTTCTCATAGAAATCATTACTATAAGTCTAGTTGAATGTTTATAAACATTTGTCAGGTAATTTCCATTTGTTTAAACAAATTCCATTTGTTTAAATAATTAATTCACTTTTCTCGAAACTCCGTCGGACATCTGTTTTCTGAGTTCGAAATGGCAGTTTACTGTTGTTCTAATTATGGTAGAAATCATCTTTTTTGTGAAATTAACTTATAAATTTCATGTTCGAGGTATCTTGCCTATGTTATTAGCTAATAAACCCAAATTTGTTTAAACAAATTCCATTTGTTTAAACAATTTTTTTGGAATTCTCCTAACATTAATTTTTTTTAGATCGGTCTGGTCAACTGTTATTGTCAAGTGACATCATTTATATTTTGGGATACTTTCCATTGTTTACAATACGTCGAGCTGCTAACATCCTATATATCTGATAGACTATTCAGAATAAAACAGATCGATGAATACTCGAAACTAAAAGAGGTCAAAGCTGGGGTACCCCAGGGTAGTGTATTGGGACCAATTCTGTATCTACTATATACAAGTGACCTTCCACAGATGGAAAATGTAACAGTCGCCACATTCGCAGATGACACGGCTCTAATGGCAGTGGGATCAACTATTGGTGAATCTACCAGGAATCTTCAACAAGCTAGTAACAAAATATACAAATGGACCAGAAAATGGAACTCCCAAGCTCAACGAACTGAAATCTGTCTACATTAACTTCACAAACAAAAGAATCGAGGACATACCTCATGTCACGATTAACGACGCCATAGTTCCATATGCGAACACTGCAAAGTATTTGGGTATGACACTGGATACAAAACTAAGGTGGAAAGAACATGTTAAGAAGAAAAGAGTAGAGCTTGGCCTCAAATACAGACAACTGTACTGGCTTCTGGGAAGAAACTCTCAGTTGTCAGTACATAACAAACTACAAGTCTACAACCAAGTACTAAAACCGATTTGGTTATACGGCATCCAGCTTTGGGGCTGCGCAAAAAGCTCCAATATACAAGGAATCCAGATCTTCCAAAATAAAGTACTAAGGAATATGGTTAACGCTCCTTGGTACATACGGAATAGTGACCTGCACCGTGATCTTGGTGTCCCACAAGTCATCCAAGAGATAAAAAGATTCGCCACTAAGCACGAATCTCGCCTAAGCCATCACGTCAACGTAGAGGACCTGCAGCTACTGGACAACCAGAATCTAGTGAGAAGACTAAAAAGAACTAAACCCTTCGAACTAGTGAATCAGTGAAATGTGTAAAAAGCAGAGCACAGTGAGTGAAGTGTTAGTGCTTCTTGTTTGGGACAAAGTAAATATAGGCACATCAGTGGATAGCCTATTAGAGACAAGTACCTAGTTTTAAGAATTCAGATTTAAATTGATGGTTAATCTTTTAGATTAGTTTCAATATGTTAAGCATGTTTAAATAATAAAATATTATTCAAATGCATAATGATGATATTAATATCAAATACATTAAGAGGAATCACTACTGCTGGTACGTCGTATAAAATAAGCATCCATAGTCAGCTTAATGTTGTATCAATTCTCTCATGTAATACATCAAATTATCGATAAAGATGTATTACTTGCTGTAGTAATGTATATGTATTATTTGTTGTTGTTGTATCCACGCTACGTGATAAAATATAACTTATTCATGTACTTGAAGAAGTAAAGTTTTGAGTGAAAAAAGCATGTAAGATATTGATATTTTTACGTGAAATTTTGTACACTTATAGAGGAAGGTGTAACTTAGACCTATTATGTGGTACTTTTTTCAATTTTAACTGAGTTCTTCGTAAAAAAATTGCAAAATCAGCCAATTTTATGTCATATTCAGAAATAGATTTGTCAAAAGCGAACAGAACTATCAAAAATCTACCACTAGACGCATAATTATATATCTTTTATCTTTAATTTGGTAGGTATTTCTTTTACGATTGTGTGAACTAATTGCTGAGAAAAGGCCTCAGAACTTTTGCGTGTTTTGCAAGTAAAACGTAGGGGGTATGGATTCCCCTTAATGGTGAAATTAATAAGTTAATTTCTCAAAAAAGCTGAATTTTCTACCATAATTAGAAAAAAGTTGAAAATGAATAATAATTTGTTGTTTAAACAATAGGAGAAGTTTTTTTTAAGAATAATGTCACTCTAAAGTAATAAACTGCCATTTCGAACTCAGGAAACAGAATTCAGACGGATTTTCGAGAAAAACGGATTATTTAAACAAATAAAATTTGTTTAAACAAATGGAATTAACCGACAAATGTTTATAAACATCCCACTAGACTTATAATAATGATTTCTATGAGAAAAAAAGAGAATGATATAATTGGAAGGGTCAATTTTCTGAAGAATCTACATTTTTTGATTTAAGGGTAGTTTTCAGGGCACTGTGGGGGCGGGTTGGGGGCATCAAATCCATATGTATGATAGGTTAAATCCTTTCTTGGAAAGTCCTCTACAAGTCCTATAACTTGTCTTAAGGTTTCCCAAACTCCGAATAATTATTCGAAAAATACCAAAAAGTGTCTTTTCCCATGCATTTTCTTATGTAAATTTGAGGCCTCGACAGGCACCACTAAGAATCAAAATTTCGAAAAAAAAATACGCGTCCGCTTTTTTTGGATTTGGAAACGATTTGGGGGGATCGTTGCTGTCTAAATAAAAATAGCCAATTTGAACTACCCTAAGCGGCACGCAGTCGATCTGGCATCGCATGAATAAAGTTTAAAATTTGATCCTGAAGGATGTGGCATAATATTTGGGCTTTAGGCCAAACCACAGTTTTACCCGTTTTCTGGTAGCACAGATATTGCAAAGGTTTACTTGAAACTGTGTTTCTTCTACAAAAATTTAGATATTTGGATGAGAGTACTTAAGACCCACTTTTTTGTACCTGCAATAAACCAACAAGAAAGTTCGAAAAGATGATCTCCTAGTATACCAATAGAGTGTTACGAGAAAATATGTATTGGCCACTGGGAAAACTGCTCATCTTTACAACGGTCAGACGTGACAAGATATATCGACATAAAATTTATACCTCACTTGAACCAATAGTTAGCGATAATGTGATTTACTGTTGAATTCGACGTGCTTTTACGTTGTAGTCTGGTCTTCTTTGTATTGTTTTTTTAATTGTCAAACGTATGGATTGAGAGGCCAGCGATAAATTTTACTTACGACAGTGCCCGTCCACATAAATAACGGTCGGTGTGCGCTTAGATCAGCGCCAGTCGATCTTTATTTGTGTGCGGCTTTACGTACCGGAAGTCAGACATTCACATCATCTAGATAAGTGTTTCCAATATGTTCATCATTGCGCGGCGTAGTTTAAAAACGTATTTGCGTTAGAACTTACGTGGTGGGTTTATTTTAATAGAAATAATAATAGGTCTATTACCAATTATGACTAATTATATAATTAAATGGAGCTTACTTATTGTGTTATATAGTCGATACATTCAATTGAATTAAATCTGTACATGGATAAAATCGATTATTTCGGCAAAATATTAATTTAATTATGCTTCTAAAATAACAATATTTTGGAGACTGTGGCGAACTTAATAATAAAATTATAAACCCCTAACCACAACAAGTATTTTAGAACCTAAATACGTATTTCAGCAACTAAGTTGCCATCTTCAGTAGAAACTAAAAAGAAAAGAGATTAGCACTTCATAGTATCTTTACTGGATATTGTCCAAGCAAATCACTAGTGGAAGTGACGTCCATGTTAAAAATTAGCCTATATATACCCAATGTTCGTCACACCTCAGTGAATTTTGATCACTGAAGCGTAAAAAACATGTTTTAATTAAAGCAGGTCAAACAATGGCGAACTAGGTATAGGACCCCTGTCTGAATTTATTAATTTATCTCTATTCAAGTGAATAAAGATACTTTCCAAGCTGTTTAGTTCCCTATTATTTGACACAGCTTTTACAAGTTTTAAGTCATCTACAACTACTTTATGACCTGTGTCTAAAATATGTTGAGCCACACTCGATTTTTCAAAACGATTATATTTAAAATGAGCTACATGTTCTTTGAACCTAGTTAAAATTGTTCTTCGAGTCTGGCCAACGTATTCTTTTTCACAGTCATGACATTTGATACAATATATACCAGATTTATCAAGTATATCTACATTATCCTTTGGGTTTCCAAGAAGGTTTTTTATGCTATTATGAGTCGAATATGCTATACAGAGATTTTGTGATGTAAAAATACTTCTCAAACCCCTCGTATATGCACAATCGAACGGTATTTTAACATATTTCTTCTTTTCTACAGACAAAGTATTTAATTAAATCGATAGTATCGAAATGATTCAGCATGTATTTTGGCTAATATTCTTGATACACGGTTTAGGATAGTTTATCATAGCCAATTATGTAACGCACCTTCTTCCTGCGGTGAAGAAGCGTTACACAATAAATATGACAATATTTAACCCTGTTGTAGGTAGCTCGTAGGTCCTGGGTTCGTCGGAATAAAATACGATGATTTAATAAAATACTAAATGTATAATTCAGCATTACTCTTTTACATACATAGAGAAATATACAATAAATAGGAAATATCTTGTATATCTATACAAGTAAAAAAATAATCTTATAGTCAAATACAAATTTGTATTCGTCGACTATTAAAACAAGTTTGTTAAATTTATTAAATGTACAGCGGAAAGATTACCACAGTTAAATTAAATAATCATTGTTAAAGAATTAAATCAGTATCCAATAAACGAGCAAACATTTAAAACTTTTAACCACAGCTACTAGAATTTAACCAGTTGTCGTATTAATGAACCCCTTCAATTGAAACTTGTGGTTACACATATCCGAATAACCCAACCACATAATTCAGAAAAGCACTCAGACGCGAAGTCTCAGAAGAATAACAATAAAATGTGAATGAAATTAATCATGACGGAATGAATATGTATTTTGTGTAGTTCTACTCTCGCAGATACTCCTTTTCATTATTAATTTGCATATTTTTAACTTTCGTGTACACTAGGGTGGTTCAAAAATGCATTGCAAAAATTTTTGTGATGATAGAAAGCGACGATCCCCCCAAATCGTTTCCAAATCCAAAAAAAGTGGAAATCCAAAAAAAGTGGACACGTATTTATTTTTTCTTCGAAATTTTGCATCAAATTACATAAGAAAATGCATGGGAAAAGACATTTTTTGGTATTTTTCGAATAATTCTTCGAAGTTTGGGAAAACTTAAGATTAAAGTTATAGAACTTGTAGATGACTTTCCAATGAAAAATTTGAGCTATTATACATATGGCTTTAACCCCCCCAACCCCCGCAGTGCCCAGAAAACTACGCTTAAATGAAAAATGTACATTCTTCAGAAAATTTACCGTTCTAATCACTTCATTCTCTTTTTTCTCATAGAAATCATTACTATAAGTCAAGTTGAATGTTTATAAACATTTGTCAGGTAATTTCCATTTGTTTAAACAAATTCCATTTGTTTAAATAATTCGCTTTTCTCGAAACTCCGTCGGACATCTATTTTCGAAATGGCAGTTTATTATCTTAGAGTGACATTATTCATTAAACAAATTCTTCTTATTGTTTAAACTATCAATGATTATTAATTATCAACTGTTGTTCTAATTATGGTAGAAGTCAGGTTTTTTTGTGAAATTAACTTATAAATTTCATGTTCGAGGTATCTTGCCTATGTTATTAGCTAATAAACCCATATTTGTTTAAACAAATTCCATTTGTTTAAACAATTTTTTTGCAATTCTCCTAACATTCATTTTTTCAGATCGGTCTGGTTAACTGTTATTGTTAAGTGACATCATTTATATTTTGGGATAATTTCCATTGTTTAAATAATAAAATATTATTCAAATGCATAATGGTGATATACAGGTGGTATGTAAATTTTAAAATAAATTAAAAATTACAGCCACAACCTGGATTTGAACCACGGACCTGGGACCTGGTTCAAATCATTATTAAGTAAAATATTATTCGTTTTCAATATCATTTATTCGAAAAAATTGAATTTATTTAAAATCCCTTTTTCGGGAAATTTGGGAGTTACATTTCTTTTAAAAATAATAAATTTTCTACCATAATTAGAAAAAAGTTGAAAATGAATAATTATTTATTGTTTAAACAATAGGAGGAGTTCTTTTAATGAATAATTGTTTTAATGTCACTCTAAGATAATAAACTGCCATTTCGAACTCAGAAAACAGAATTCAGACGAATTTTCGAGAAAAAGAGATTATTTAAACACCTAAAAGTTTGTTTAAACAATTGTAAATTAACTGACAAATGTTTATAGGCATCCCACTAGACTTATAATAATGACTTCTATGAGAAAAAAAGAGAATGAAATAATTAGAAGGGTCAATTTTCTGAAGAATCTAAATTTTTTCATTTAAGGGTAGTTTTCAGGGCACTGTGGGGGTGGGTTGGGGGCATCAAATCCATATGTATGATAGGTCAAATTCTTCCTTGGAAAGTGCTCTACAAGTCCTATAACTTTAATCTTAAGTTTTCCCAAACCCCGAACAATTATTCGAAAAATACCAAAAATTGTCTTTTTCCCATGCATTTTCTTATGTAAATTTGAGGCCTCGACAGGCACCATTAAGAATCACAATTTCGAAGAAAAAAAAATACGTGTCCACTTTTGTTGGATTTGGAAACGATTTGGGGGGATCGTTGCTTTCTAAATAAAAATAGCCAATTTGAACCACCCTAGTGTACACAGCACATCGAAGAGCTATTACAACAACTGTGAATATAACAGAAAACTACAAGAGAAAAACTCCAAAGAAATTCACCACTTCGACAAATATAAACCAAAACGGTCAGGACCACTTTCCATTTAATTAAAAATTAAACTTGCCAACACCCAGACTCTCCCGTCTTCCTTCTCCAACCCTAAGATAGCAAATTCTAATCCTCGCCGAATTAGAAAGCTTCTCACCAAACTAACCCAACTTAGTAGTCATTACGTCCACCTAATCCCATCAATCCCATCCCAAAATCGCATTTAATTCATCCAACACCGTCCCCAACGCGGCGGACAAAAGTAATTTATATATTAATTATAACCATCGAACGGTTCGGAGCGCTTTGCATCCCAACGCCGATGCATTTGGCAGTCCGTAAATGATCTATGGACTTACCGGGATTAAATGATGCACATTTGTATGCATTAAAGTTTGCCGGACTGGTGTCAGGTGTGGGGTTTGTGGAACGCTGCAGCGGACAGTGGCGTGCGGTTATCTCTGACGTTGCTTTATTAGGACTTTAGTTCTAAGAGACGTTACAGCCGCTCTCCAAAGCTCTGTATTATTTTACTGTTACGCTTGTTCTTCGCGGTTTATCTGTTCGACTGGTTACTGTTGTTACTGGGTAGTACAAAGCGTTGATGTTGTGTTTAAAACGTGAGGAACAAAAGGGGTGACGTGAGATATTGTGCGCTGTCTAGATATCGTACTGTGCTCGATTTTGCCAGTTGACAGTTTGTACTTGTTTAAAACGTCTGGTACTTAATACTGTAATGCCAGAGCGGCTAGTTTTCAGTAACCTGAAAAATAAGCATACGTTAAAATACATACGTAAAATGAAAAGCTTTAAATGAATGTACTGGATAATGTATATTCACTTATTTCTTATGTATGTAGTATTTCTTTTTGTGTATAGAAAAAAAGTAGTAAACTTAGAGGAGTTAAATCTGTAGACCAGGAAGGCCATACAATTGGACCAACACAGCCGAACCATCTGTAAAATTTATTGCAATCTTTTAGCAAATGAACAGCCAAATCTTTTATGCTACCTCCTGACTCAGCCAGAATAAATCGACGGAAAGTTCGGCGAGGCTGGCTGAGACATAGCGGTCAAAGAATGCCATCCACATTCTCGGCGCTGGGCTCGTGCATTCTCTGTTCATCTGCTGGTGACTTAGAATGGACGTCGCTGAAGTAGCGCTGCCTAAGTGTATAGTGTGTGTTGTGGTTATTATTAATTAATAATTAATGGAATAACGTAAATAAAAATTTAATATAAAATATAATAAATATATGAAAAATGTCTTAAATTATTTCTAAGAATTTTTTGTAGGAACCATTTTTCTTAAAATGAATCATTTTTAGTTATCAGCAATTAATTAAAACTGCTGAACTTTGAAACTGATTTTTTTCCCACATACATACACACATTTATTTTAATTTGCTGTTTGAACATTTAATTTTATTTTTCTATTTTGTTGTTCTGCTATTTTTTATCCGTTTAGTTAAAACAAAAGTTTATGAGTTTTGATTAATTGTTTATAACTAAAAAGCGATGCATTGTATAAAAAATGATTCTTACAAAAAATTCATGGAATTAATCTTAATTATAAAATGTAAATGTATGTGTTCTATTAGAAAACGGAAAGGTTGCCAGTTTCCATAATAAAATAAGCACTGTGTATACTAAAAATATATTTAGACGATAGCTTGTTTAAAATCAAACCACTTATGCTTGATTTTTTGAAGATGATTACGGTTGCTCAATTATTTAGGTGCTCCGGATATTTTGACCAATACTGTATACTGGTATGTAACAACGATATTATCAATCAATAACTTTGTAATTGCCCTATGTAGATCGCAGTCGTAATTTGCATCAAGGAACTGTACCAAAACGATACAATAGATTCAGACGTCATAGAAAAATAAGACTGGAATAACTTGGAACTGATAAGATTTATTTGAAAGAGATAAATAATATATTCTTTAGTTTTAATTAATTATTGATTTAATATTGCTATTAATATTAATTTTCATTAGTAGTCTTATAATACGGATGGTTAATTTATTGATATGCATTTGAATTTCTTCAATAATACAGAAATAAATATCATTATCTGGTATATTTTCTATTTTAAATGACAAATTATAGTAATGGGGACGTCACAAATAGAGAAAAAAATACTATCGGATATTTAATTTAATATCAATGTAAACTATTTGTATTTTGCATATAAATTTATCGTGTTCAATATTTTGAAATCGTTTTATTTCAATACTAAATAATTTATTCCATTCGTTACCTACATTTCGGGTTGCATTGATGCTCGAAGAGCCCCTTCACCGCACGTGTTTGATGTCATAAATCAGACCCCTGTTGTAAATAATACCTTCGGGTACACACAAAAACTGCGCTCGCCTCGTCAAAAATCCAGATTGAATGGATCGAAGCGAATGCGTAGAAAAGAACCGAGCCACTCGTCGAACGCGTGGTTTTTATCCGACTATCTGTTTTTAATCAAATTTTTAGTTATTGAAATAATTTTAAAATGAGCTCATTTTGCCGTAAAACAGCAATAACTTTTTAAAAACAACTCTGAATGGCCAATCTTTCAAAATCATTGGCCAGGTTATCTAGTTTTTTTTTGTTTAGAAATGTTAACGCAAAGTTAGCTTAAAAAAGGTCAGATTTTCTGCTCAGAGAAATTGGCCCATCAGCCCTCCGCGGCATGCCGTTGAGTTTTGGTACAGCCTGTATAAGAATTAAATAAATTAAATAAATTATTTAACCGAGAAATAAATATATTCAAAGTTAAAGGTATTACATGTTTAAAATAAGTATCTATTTAGTCAAAATGACCGTACTGCGCTTCTGATAAAGAACAACATTCAATCAATTTTAAAGAAACCATTATTCAGTATGGTTATTACGTCCTCCATTTTGATCAAATCAAACACTCAAAATCAAGTTTTGATTACGTTTCATTAAGTAATTTTTTATTCAAGTAAATTAATGCTATATAGCATTAATTTACTTATTTTAATTTACTTATTACTTAATATTTCAATAATATTCATATCAATCAATGTGATCATATCAATGTGAATGATTTATTAAATTGATTAATTAAACGATTTATTTACGACGCTGGAGGAATAGTTTGGTGCTAATAGACGAAAAATACCACGCTTAGGGATATTTCTGACGTTAGTATGACTTCCGGTTTTTCCGGAAATGACGTCATCATTGAATTCTAAATGGCACCTTATATTTTTTTGGAATATTTTCAATAGGATGACATTCTGAGCACAAAAATATATCGATCAACAATTTTTATCAGTATCAGTTTTTATCAGTGCTACGTAACAACTGCGTTACAGAATTGGCCTGATTGAAAGTTAGAATATCTTTATACCGTACCAAAAAAAAAACAGATTTTAATTATTGCAGCAATAACAACGTATTTACTTAGCTCTCATTTATAAGGTATAAAGTTATCTGTCAGATAACACCTACCTTCTGGAAATAAACAATGGATAAGATGCTCTTCTTGTTTCTAAATCAAGCATTAGATATTTGACATTGACTATCTCTTATCCAGGGGCAAGAACTAACACACCAAAAAAAAAACCTATAAACAAGAAACCACGATTCGGTCCTTCATGTTCTACCGGGTAAAAAGTAAAACCCGGGGCAGATTTCTGCCATCTGCAAAGCGCTTTTTTCCACCAGAGTGGGGCAAGTGGGGCCGCCATCTGTTCCATTCTCGACATTAGTACATAACCGTGAAGCCATGTTAAGGGCTCAACAAGCGGGATCCTCCGCAATTTCATTTCGCACGGGCTTACATCCGCCCCTCCATATTTATTATTGCTTTTTTCTTTCAGTCGCGGTCCGTCCTGCTCTGTCCGGTTCGGTCCAGTCATAAAAATGCTTATTAACTGCCCTACGAAGCGTTTATTAGAGAGAAGAAAGAGAAGAAAGATCAAGACAAAAATAACGTGGTACTATTTTTCAGTGGCGCATCCACCATAATGGCGCACACGCTTTGAAAAGAGAAAATTCTTTGCAATGTGGATAATTATAAAAGTTTGTTGGTTAAACTGCTGAGCGAAATTTTGAATTACTCGTGTAATTTGTTGGGAGAAGTTGCGACGGAATACTTTAGCATGGCGCAGTCGAGAAATTGATTGTGAGAATTACTTCGTTATTGGTGGGCAATTTGTAAAATAACTTCTGCAACGTCGAGCGCGCTTTATTTCTTTATGGGAAAGGTCGATCGACGGCGTCGACGAGGGAGTTAAGTCAATTAAGTTTTGGAAACATCGAGCGATAACTTCATCTGTCAGGTGCATTAGAGCTTTTAGCGGATATAATAGTTGATCTGTAGAAAGGATTCTTAAAAAAAGGCATAACTAATACTTAACTCAAAAAAGTAACTGTGATAAATTGTCCAGAAAATATTAGTTTTGAAATTGTACAAAAAAAAAAAACATGACAAATCGAAAATTTTGAGAATCCACTATTCCATTTAATGAAGAAGTAGCTTTGTCAGTACGCCTTCTATAAAATGTCAACGTGTTCGTATAACACATCAAATAAAATTTGCTAATTTCTCTTAGATCAAATAGTTGTTGATGATTACAGAATGTTTACGATTTGTACCTACATATGGGTCGTTCTTTTACAAATCGTTCTTTTACACCAAACTTCCTTTATGGCATTTTCTCGGAATTTTAGACGATACCTGTACCGGGAATTCATTAAAAAAAAATATTTTCAGAGATATGAAAAAAACGTTCTAAACGTTCTAAATTTCGAACCGCCAGATGTTTCAATCCATTCAATTTGTCTAATAATAAAAAATAGTAATAAAGTACCAATTATTGGCATTAAATATACCTACTCTATACCAACATCTTGGTCACTTCAACAAAGAATTTGTAACTCATGCCGGTTTAAATTATCTAAAATCTAGAAAGATAAAACAGATATCCATTTGAATGAGGTTTGTATATAGTTATTTAACCAAATTAAAAAGAGCGATTATTGATCGAGACTGTTGAACGCACGAGCGATTAGCGAGTGCGTTAATTGCCCAGATCATTAATCGCCGTTTAATATTCGAGTTGGTTACAAATTTTTTTCGTTGATCGTATTCTTCTGACGGCCTCTGTAAAGATTTTATTCGTCGATGTCGTTTGAGATTATATGAGTTGTTTAATTGGCTATAACAAATCATGCATTAATAGAAATTGTGCATTTATAGAGCTTTTTAATAAATGATTTTCTATTTAGTAAACATACTCATCAATAAACGATCGACGGAAATATATATTTTTCGTCTGAAAACCGACAATTGGAGGCTATTTTAATGGTGCAAGAAAATCATTCAACCCTTGCGGAGGTCGCCTCACAAGTTAGTGCGTCAAAAAGCACAGTATCCAGATTATTTCGAAAACACAAATTTCACCCGTATGAAGTGCACTTGGTACAAAAATTGTCCGATGATGACTCCGATCGACGAGTGCAGTTTTGTGAGACAATGATGGAACTCTCTAATGAAAATCCTTGCTTAATTAGAAACAACGTTTTTTTCTGTTGAGGCAACATTTTCTCTGAATGGCACCGCCAATAAACAAAATTGCCGTTACTGGGCTCGTCAAAATCCGCATTGGATGGTGGAAGCGAACACACAATATCCTCAAAACCTTAATGTGTGGGCTGGTGTGGTGGGTTCTAGAATTATTGGACCAAATTTTTCGACGGAACACTGAATGGTGAACGTTATCTGAACTTTCTACGAAATGAACTACTACCTACTTTAGCGGTGTTGTTTCCCAACGCAGAAGATCCTGATAGACACAAGGACAGAATTTGGTTACAGCAAGACGGTGCGCCTCCACATTATGCGCGACAAGTTCGAGAATACCCCGATCAAGTATTTCCTAATCCAAATATTTTCAAATTTCCTAATGGATTGGTAGATGAAGGCTTATTGAATGGCCAGCAAGATCGCCAGATTTAACCCCACTAGATTATTTTCTTTGGGGCTATTTAAAAAGTAAAGTTTATTTTAATAGACCTGTAAATATTGAGGCGTTAAAGGAAAGAATTCCTGCAGTAATTCACTTAATGACTCCAGGAATGTTCGAAAACTCGAAATAAAATGTTAGAAAATGTTCAACAAGCGTTTGGGAATAGATTAGGGCATTGTCTCGTCGTTAACGCGCAGCACTTTGACAATTAATTAAGGATTAGTTAATTAAATTTTGTTATTCCTCAATTTCGTGTATAAATAAATTTTGATAAATATCGCCGTTATTTATCAACCGATTTCGATAATTTTTTTTTCTTTGTTTTCAGATTAAAAAAGTCTATCAATTGAGGTATCGCAAGGGGTACTTTGCTATTTGAATTTTTAAAGTTGTGGTTAGGGGTGAAGGGGTGGGGGGGGGCTGAAAAGTGTATATCAGGATAGTAAGTTAAAAGTAAAAATCGACGTGTCGGAACATTTTTCTAAAATATTTTTATTTAAGATTTTATAGAATTTATCCGTTACCTTTGGGAAGC
This sequence comes from Aphodius sticticus, assembly GCA_963966075.1. Taxonomy (NCBI): domain Eukaryota; kingdom Metazoa; phylum Arthropoda; class Insecta; order Coleoptera; family Scarabaeidae; genus Aphodius; species Aphodius sticticus. The sequence continues at coordinate 2,657,530 of OZ014507.1, forward strand.
ACTGTATGTATAGAATATAGATATTGCTCAGTTTATGCGATTGCAAGTGATTATTATAAAAAAGCAGTTTGTGGTTATGTGTATTTACGTTGGACATATGGCATTTGATATCAATGTGACCAATCTTAGAAAGAAGTTGCTAAAACCGGTGTTACAATTTGCTAATTGTAACACCGAAAGCAGTGTTACAATGTGTGCATTGTAAATGCAAAGTAGAAAACGTACACTACGTAACTGTAGTGAATTAAACACAGAAATCAGGTCGTACTAACCGTTATATAATAATTCGCGCGATATAATACCAGTTTAAACTCACGTCCCATCACGTGTACCCCAAGATTCCTGAAACTTCTCAAGCCATTACATGAGAACGGTTCAGATTTCTAATCTATCCACGCGCGCAGATCACTATCAAACAATTTAATAACACTTCACGTCCCGGTATTTATTACCTCGGTTTATGATCTCGCATAAGTTCTCCAGGCGAGGTGACAGAGCCCCTCCCAGTTAGTATGAAGGGCGTTATGCGTATTCATTAAAACATCATCATCCTAAAGTGGTCCGGTGAATCTGTCACAGAGACGGAGGAGGTTAAGGCTGGGAATAGGTAAAACCTTTAGTCATAACGGCATGGCGGGCTGGATCGCCCTTTTTAGTACTCCGGTCATAAAATCCACATTTGCTCGAACGTAACTTCAGTTGAATGTGCCCGACCCGAATGTGCTTTTATATACACGCAGGTGTTTAACAAGTGCTTAGGGCCCGAACTGTTACCGGCCGTTTAATGCCTTTCGGATGGAATTAGGGACGATTATATTTTATGTAGTGTAGGTGTAATTGAAACGGTAGTCGTTGAGCAAATATTAATGTGGATGGTAATTTATGTCATAACTTGTGATAGCAAAGGTTGATTTGGAAATAGATGTTGATGGGGGATTATGTGTGTAACTCTGCGTGATTGAAAATGGTGTTTTTAATTTGAAACTTTATTTTTTCTGTCAAAACTATAGCGTTATTTTCGGAATAAAATCCATTGAAATTCCTCCTGACTGCTTAAATGTCAAAGTGAAGAAAGAGTGCTTTTTCTCAACTTTTTGCAAGACAAGTTATTTGTGATAAAATGTATAACATTATGTGATCATTTAAATTTCAAGAGGTTATGAGACAAAAATGTTACCCAAAAAACTTATTAGGTCAGTGAATACAAATTTGTTTTCAGAATTGCTAAATTGGGAAAAAGGCGAATTCAATATGACCATCGAGATAGTATACAAAGGAGACGCTATGACGACGTTTTTCCCTACTATATACTAAAAGTCTAACACCGTCCGCGCAAGAAGTTTACGAAAATCGGCGAATCGGGGGAAGGGTCTGCTCCTCGGAGAAGCGAAAATCGGCGCCACAGGCGCCGATTTTCCGCCTGAAATTTGATTCTACAGCGCTTTGGCCTTCGATTTCGTCCATTTTCGGCCCAGTTTTCGTTATTTTTTACCTCGATTCGGGTAAATTTATGGATTATGCTTTAGGAGTGTACAGGTCAGCGCGTCGCCATGGCAACCGATCGAGGTTGCTATGCAACAGCCGCGCGCTTCGCGACGGGGTCACCAGACGGCGGCACATCATCATGTCGCTGTTGGCATTACGCTACGAAGCAATAGATGGCGCCCCGTAACCGCTTCGAACGTAAGAGATAATCACGTCGCGCGTGTAGCAGCATCCGGGCTTTTTGTTTCCCTCTTAACGCTTCGGCGATCTACCTAGGTCGACCAGCAGGCCTATTAGGCCTGCACATTCTCCTAGTCTTATACTAAAAACGGCGTCAGTAGGTGTGGCTTATGGGACTATACGACGCGACGGTCGGTCCGGACAGGCCCGGACTAATTATAATTATTTTTTGTAATATTGCAAACCACTGTTGCACTCAACATTGCACATATTAACTATATTTATATAACTAAAGAAGGTAAAAATATATAATAAACACAAAAATACTCTGGATTAAGGTTATAACAAATAATGTGAAATAAATCTTTTAAGTGTAACATAAATATGAATATGAACAAAATAAGTATTATACATTTTGTAACCTACTGGCTATTAAACAAAACCACTTTATTATTTTGACGTCGAATGCTGGCGGATTTATTTATTTTTGTTTTTCTGATGTAACACATTCGAGTATCTGTGTACTTATTTATAATACTTTTAATTAATAATATTCTGTGACTATCCAACACATCTTAATCGAAACTATGTTTTACGAAACTAGAAAATATATTTGATGCGATTTGGTGATGTTCTGTCTATACATATATCCGTTAAAATGCTTCGAATAAAGAACACTGGACTTTATCGGCTTCCAGTTATATCGGTCTACAACCTCTATCGATAATTCCTGCTGGGCAGGAATCTTTGAAAACCTACATTTAATTGTTAAATAAACCAAAAATTAAATCAAATTTATTTAATACGGCCCTGTTCATTTTCATTTGACTGACATCTAACGTCACTTACCGATGAAACGTAATTCGCGCTGATTTATTGCAGCAAGGGCCCTTTCTGCTGATACAGCTTCTTACAGTACATTCTGTCACGCTAATTAGTTATAAAAAATACTTATAGCGCGCTAGAAACCATTTAAACCTATACAGGGTGTCACTAGAGTCGCGGTGGTAGATATAGCAATTATCTTTAGAGATGGAAAAAAATATTTAATACAAAAGTTGTTTGGCATATCATTTTTTACAACGTAAAATTATTTTCATTTATACTGGGTGTTGCATTTAGGCGTAGCAGAGAATAAATTAACTTTTTTAAATGGAATGCCCTGTATATTATAACATATTATGATTGCGAAGAAAATTGTCTTACTAATTGTATCAGGTGATATTGACGTAAAGCTAATAGTTTCTGCAATATTCAATTTTTTATTAAAAAAATGGCCGTTGCAGGCCTTTTCCGAAAACTACGTAATAGCGTCATTTTTGCAGATATTTTCTTACAACTTTGTCAGAAAATAACCAATACTAATAGGGAGGTGATAGTGCCCAAAGAAATTTGATGCGCTATACAGGGTGGTTCTTGCACCTAATTAATTTTGATATTTTTCAAATGGCCTTTTCTCGAGTTTTTTAAATGGGACGCCCTGTATATTATTTGCTGGCTGCATTTCCCATTAAGTTGCCTTTAATTTATATTAAGTGTGGCATATACATATTTGTACCCGTTTTCGTGATATTTGAAATTTAAAGAAAATGTGTAATAAAGTATACCAATACAGTGCTTTAATATTACACCCTGTATAATTGAGTTAGTTTTTTTCATGTATTTTGTTATAATATAAATAAATGATAAATGTTGGTAAAGTTAAAAATGCTATTTTTTATAAAGATACATTTAAATAGCAGAGTTAAGCTAATATTTTAAGTTAGCTTAGATTTACTTAACCTCGTTGTCATGGAAACAAAAACAAATAACAGACGTGTAGTTATTGCTGTCAACAGACTTAATATAGCTAACCAACATTTGTAATCTCTGTTAACGATGAATTTTAATTATACTAAAGAGGAACTGATAAATATTATTTATATCTATGGAGAAGCCGGCAAAAACGCTCTACTGGCCTCAAGAATTTACGCTCAGCGATATCCCGAAAGACAGCATCCCGATGCAAGAACAATTAATAGAGTTCGGGAACGTTTTGAATCAACAGGTACTATTACTTACAAAAAAAGAAAAAGAACAAAAGCGGCGACACATGAAGAGAATGAATTTCTGGTAGTTGCTAGTGTGGTAGAAAATCCATACTCAAGCACTAGACAAATAAGAAATCAAGGAATAACCCAATCATCTGTCCAGAATAATACGGCGACACAAGTATCACATATATCATGTGCAACATGTACAGGAATTGAGCAAAAACGATTTAGAAAAGAGATTAAATTTTTGTTATTGGGCAGCTGCTAAAATTCAACAAGCAAATTTTTTTGACTTTGTTCTTTTTACTGATGAAGCTACGTTTCATAAAAATGCGTATGTTAACCAACATAACTTCCATTTTTATGCAACAGAAAATCCTCGCGTTATCAGGCCTTTGGACCATCAACATAGATGGTCACTCAATGTATGGGGTGGAATAGTAGGTACCAATTTGCTAGGGCCTTACTTTTTTTAGGGTTCCGTAAATGGTCAAAGGTACTTACATTTTCTTAACAACCATCTACATGAATATTTAGATGATTTGCCGCTTAATATTCGCCAAAACTTAATTTTCCATCACGACGGAGCCCCACCCCACTTTAGTCTGAACGTAAGACAATTTTTGAACAACCAATACCCCAACAAATGGATTGGAAGAGGAGGCCCTACGTTATGGCCGCCGAGATCTCCTGATCTAAATAAGTTGGATTTTTTTTTGTGGGGTCATGTTAAGGAATTAGTATACCAGACACCACCTACCACACAAGACGATATGAAGATTAGAATAAGAAATGTTTTTGCTGACATCAGAGAAAATAAGAGAGAGATGTTAAGAAATACCTCGAGATCTTTTACCCATCGGATTAATGCTTGTAGAAGACAAAATGGAGGGCATTTTGAACACCTACCAAATCAATAACTACTTGTTGTTTTATCTTTGATTGTTATAGTTTTTTACTAGTTTTATGTTAATGCTCAAGTTTAAAAAATAGTTTAATAAATGTTATTAGTTGTGGTTTCTCTTAATTATTTGTTTTTATTTAATTTTTAGTTGTCTCAAATTATATTAATGTTTCATATTGAGTAACTAAATGGTAATTCCATGTACCTGACGCTTTATTTTGAGCAATTCTGTCAGTTTTTTAATTCAACAAAAGTATTTTTTTCCTTTCTATGTTCTCTTTACAAAAAAAATCAATAAAAAAGAACCATGTTATGCAGGGTGTAATATTAAAGCACTGTATTGGTATACTTTATTACACATTTTCTTTAAATTCCAAATATCACGAAAACGGGTACAAATATGTATATGCCACACTTAATATAAATTAAAGGCAACTTAATGGGAAATGCAACCAGCAAATAATATACAGGGCGTTCCATTTAAAAAACTCGAGAAAAAGCCATTTGAAAAATATCAAAATTAATTAGGTGCAAGAACCACCCTGTATAGCGCATCAAATTTCTTTGGGCACTATCACCTCCCTATTAGTATTGGTTATTTTCTGACAAAGTTGTAAGAAAATATCTGCAAAAATGACGCTATTACGTAGTTTTCGGAAAAGGCCTGCAACGGCCATTTTTTAATAAAAAATTGAATATTGCAGAAACTATTAGCTTTACGTCAATATCACCTGATACAATTAGTAAGACAATTTTCTTCGCAATCATAATATGTTATAATATACAGGGCATTCCATTTAAAAAAGTTAATTTATTTTCTGCTACGCCTAAATGCAACACCCAGTATAACCGAAAATAATTTTACGTTGTAAAAAATGATATGCCAAACAACTTTTGTATTAAATATTTTTTTCCATCTCTAAAGATAATTGCTATATCTACCACCGCAACTCTAGTGACTCACCCTGTATAATGTATCGGCTTGTCAATTTGACGTTATGGGACTAACGGACGGTATCATTTGACATAAAGTGGTCCCAATTTTAAGCTCATATGACTCGTCCTCTTTTATACTATCTCGATGAATATGACTAACGCAGAAAAAGAAATTGTACAAAATGAGTAAAAAAAGACGAATTATTCCCTATTTTATTTTTATATTTTATATCACTAATAATAACTTGGACAATACCAAATGAATATCAAACTACAGGGCCCCAATATGGACGATTTAATAAATATAAAAATGCATTTTAAAGGTTGCTGATTATATCTTAATATCTTAATAATTTTTAATATTGTTTAAAATTTGACACGAGATTAAACGATTTTACCTGTACATAAGTTAATAGCTTTTCAATGTCTATGATTTAAAAATATCTGTAATTTTAAATTTCCTGAAGAAGCCGAACATTGAGGCAACATACTGAAAATTTAAAACATTAAGATATATTTAATTATAATTTATCAACGACTCATATATAAGTTCATTTCATACATATTGATGACTATATAATCCCTACCATGATACACACCGATGATTATGATGATAGTAACTTTGTATAATAATGACTTCATTATTCAAAGGAACTGTCATCATTATACGAAAGTACTGTGAAGTCTGTTAAAACCTACATGAGTGACAGTTATTTGACAGTTTGCTTTGCCACCATTGAAAAATACATTTAAAATATTTGATATAAAATGAAATTTATGAGTCGTAGATGAAACGTCGTATTCGCACTCGCACACAACGGATATACAACGTGCTTATTTCCTTAATTATGTGCTGGTCGAATATAATACTATTATTACACACACCATTTAAATGTGTTTTTTACTCAAATAAACATTCGTTTTTTAAGTCCAATTTTAAATATTTGACCTTTAATCACCATTGAAAAGCTAACACGCATGTGCAATTTAATTCAAAATAATTACTTTTGCACAAAGCTTTAAATAAAAAAATGTTTTTACTTTATCATACGCAGTATGTAAAGTATTGTAATCGTGCCAAAAATTTTTTTTGAGATTTTAGCGGAAATATGTCGTTTTGGGTCCCCTGAACATTTTTGACCAAGGTACAAAAAAATGTCTGTGTGTGTGGATGTGGGTGTGTGTGTGTGTGTGTGTACCCGTTTTTGTGGCGACGATTCCGGAGAAACTACTAAAGGTATCGGGACGAAACTTCATATTTAGAAGTTTCATAACCAAACTTAGAGCTGAAAAGCTTTCTGTTGAAAAGGGTCCAAAGGAACTGGAGGTTTAGTCTTAGCATTTTTGAAAGATTTTGCAAATAAGCCGCCATTACTAGAATTTCGTCGAAATAGTTAAATAATAAATTAAAGATGAGGAAATTCTGAATAATTTATGACTATGACATTTTTTGGTACAATCAATACTTTAGCTGCATGAGCAGATTCTATTTCATCGAGATCGTTCGTACTGCATTGAAACTAGTAGCCAGGATTTGTCAGATTTTTTGATTCTAATGACAGCAGGTGGTGTCAAACGCTAATGTTTTGACAATAACTGCTGTCAATATAAGTTGTGTTCAGATATTGTATTACACTTTTTACACCCAATAAGACGTAAGTGTCATTTGGACGGTGTACCCGGTGTCAACGGAGTACAATATCCGAACGCAGCTTTAATCGACATATCTGTCTAGTTCTACTAGTTTTATTTTAATGCAGACATGGCCGATCTTGATCAAATAGAATCTCATGCAGCTAAACTATTAATTTTATATATAGTATGATAAAGTCATGTGCCTGGCCACATCAGATTTTTTTAATTTAGTTTGGGTTTTTTCCTCGAAATCTAGACTCACTTCAAACAAACAGTTCATTTGATTGATTTTGTTTGTTCTTGCCCAGGTAACTTAACTAACTATTATTGGATCATTCCACGATAACGTGTCACACCCGTCACGAACGTTTGACGAATATAAATAAACAGTGGGAGCTTTCATACTGATGACACAAAAGCAAGATTCATCACTAAAAATTGTTGGAGATAGATGTTCAAACTTTAATAAAGTTTATGAAAAGTTCTTTTAAGTAGCTGTGACAGGCGTTACCAGCCCAGCATGGTCTCTTACTTTTAGCAATCTAAAATGAAAATTTCAGCCAAACCATATAACTATGTTGATTTCAACTTGACTACTAAAGTACACATATGTATGTCAAATTCTATTGCCGACCTTCAGTTCTTTTCGACGCCTTCGACATATTTTTTTAATTGACATTATTTATTAATTTTTTAAACCTCATACTTTTTGTATTGATATTGATAGATCGGTTGATTGTCTTAATGATAAGTTTGTTTATGGAAAGCGAATAGGTGTTTTTGATTTATTTCCGCTGAATACGAATCCGAGCTTGATAATTGCAGATCTTGTCAAGTTATTGCGCTTTTTACTATATCATACATACCTAGTATGATAAAGTATTGTAATCGTGTCGAAAAAAAGTTTTGAAATTTTAGCGGAAATATGTCCTTTGGGGTCTCCTGAACATTTTACCCAATGTACAAAAAATGTCTGTGTGGGTGTGTGTGTGGTATCGGGACGAAACTTCATAAGAAGTTCCATTACCTAACATAGAGCTGACAGAAGTTTTGTTCAAAAGGGTCCAAAGTAACTGGCTGTTTACTCGTAGCATTTATCAACGATTTTGCAAATGAGCCGCAATTTCTGTACTCTCGCCAAAATAGTTAAATAATAAATTAAAGTTGAGGAAATTTTGCATAATTTATGTCTATGAGATTTTTTGGTAAAATTAATAGTTTAGCTGCATGAGCAAATTCTATTTGATCGAGATCGGTCGTGTCTAAAACTAGTTAACCACGATTTGACAGAAATTTTTATTCTATTGACAGTAGCGTCAAAACATCAGATTGTTGCAACACTGGCAGCAGAGAGTTAACAAATCATTATTCTAGCCTGAAACACCCAGAAAAGTAAAAAGAAACTGTTTAAATAATTTTCTTTCGAAAGCAATAGCCATGATTACCTATGATTAATTTTACCTGCAATTTAAGATACGAACAAAGTTTCAATCAAAGTCAATTCTTGTGCTGTTTTTCTACGCTCAGAAATCGTAAGGACAGCTTTCAGATGGCATTCGATCATCTGGGTTTGTCTTTGGGCGGGCATTAACAATTTCGGTTATGAATTATGCATGCGCTGTCTTATGAAAAGTGTTCGAGCAGCCCGCTAGATGTGGCGTGGAACTTTTTCAGCACGACCGAAGGCGACCTCTTGCGATCGATTCCCTTACTACATTAAGTGAAATTTTTTGCTCATTGAGTTCGCAGCGTTTCACGACGGCGACGCTTTCAGCCCCCCCCCCTCACCAAACCTTTGACTTTTCCCAATATGACTCGTTGAATTAAATTATTTCACTTGACTTTGTATGATGACCTTTTTTCGTTCGCTATAATAAATCTTTAGGAGTACATAGAAATTCCAAATGGAAAACTGTTTTTAATGTTAAAAATTGTTTTAATTTGCCTAAAATATTCAAGAAAATAATAATAAAGTCTATTGGTTGTAGTCTACACACAGAAAAGTGATCTCTCGAACGACGAGAGAATTACTTGGCTGAAGTAGTTGGTAGGTTCGTATATACGCGAGAGATTATGGACTTCAACCAAGAAATTTTATTTCTTGGAATAATTACTAGATTTAAGAAAGTGGTTACTCTGGTGAAGTAAGTAAACAGTCTTCAATGAAGTTATTTTTATTCCCGGTAAATATTTTTAGCTACTTAATGTAAGAATTTTAAAGATTTGGCACAAATACGTTTTCTATTGCTAATTAAGAAGATAGGTATGTTATATTTACTTACTCGTTGTAAACTGTTGCGTGCGTTACATCAAACTATTCCGTGTTGAAACGTTTATTGTACACTATAAATCACAATACACATACCCAATAAATCACAAGGCACATCCCGTACGGGTACTTCGTTGTTTTCGTACTAGGTTAGGTTCCGTGGCGCCAGCACCACGCGCGGGCGCGCGAGCCTTGACAAAATCACGATGCGCATATTTATTCCAGAGAAAGGGATTACTTGAAAGAAGTGAGAATCACTTCAGTTAAATAATTGGTGGGTTTTTATTTAGTAAACAATACTTACTTATATTAAATATTTACTTGGATCAAGTAACTACGCACTTGGATGGAGATGGATTTACTATTACTTCGTTGGGGCAATTAACATTTTTGGGACGAAAAATTCAATTACTTCTTTCAATACAATATTGGTTCTTATACAGAAAGAATTTACTTGTCGACAGCATTTATCGGAGAAATTATTTTACTTAGATTGAGTATGTGGCATTTCTTGTATATACCTAACTTTCTACATCCAAGTAAATATGCATTTGAATCTAGTAAATAAATTCAAGAAATTATGTTTTCTCTAGAGCTCGCGGTACACGTGTACCCGGACGGTCCGTGTACCCGGGTTTCGTACGCGTACGCCAACTGCGCCCGGGCGCGGTTTGACGTACCCGAATAACGGACGCGTCCGTTGACAGCGACCGGCCCCGGTCGCCCGTGGTTACGGACCGTCCGGTCCGGGTGAGCCCGTTCACGCACCGGGCACCATAGGACGGGTTGGCTTTGCTTATTGTTATTGAGATGTTAGTTACTCATTATTACGTTGCCTGGGTTACCAGTTTCATTGCTACAGTTCTGTCAGTTTGCTTTAAAAATGAAGCGAAGCTGGTTGTGGAACGACGCTGATATAAAAAAGCGACGAAGCCGTTTGTAATTTGTGCGATGGTGACACCGAACTGTCTTGTGCAGGCGGAAGTGCGGGATCGTTGGCAAGACAGATACAAAATGCTCATAGAATTGAACCGCCTATAATGCCTATATGTATATCGTTTTGGGTAAATTTTTATTACTACGCTTATATTAACCTTACTAATTGTTTGTTTGTTTGTTTGTTACGTTTAAATCTCGTAATCAATATTTTACCTACTTCCAATCGAGTCAAAATTTTGCATGTGGGCAGATTTCCGGTGACAATGCATGAACAAATCAAAAAAATGGAAAATTTTCCAAGATTTAGAAAAATTTCAAAATTTGAAAAATGTGTCCATTCGAGTTGAAATGTAGTATGTGAACTGATTATCGGTGACAATGCATGAATCCATTAAAGTAATTTGGAAAATTTCCCAAAATTACAAAAAAATTTCAAAATTTGGATAGTTTGTCCAGTAGGGTTGAAATTTACTATGTGGACGATTTCCGGCAACTACGCATGGACCAATGAAAAAAAATTAGAAAAAAATTTTTCCAACATTTTGAAAAATTTCAAAATTTGTAAACTGTTCGAGTTGCATCGAGTTGAAATTTTGCATGTGGACTGATTATCGGTAAAATGCATGAATCAATAAATGAAATTTGCAAACTTTTTCAAAATTTCGAAAAATCTTCAAAATTTGGATAATGTGTCCAATCGAGTGAAAACTTAACATGTGGACAGATTTCCGGTGACAATTAATGAATCAATAAAAAAGATTGGAAAAAAATTTCAAATTTGGAAACTTTGACCCATGGAGTTGAAATTTTGCATGTGGACAGATTTCCAATGGCAATGCATAAATAAATAATTGCATTTTTTTTTTTAAAATAAAGTTTTTTATTTATTTTTTATATAGCGTAGTATTAAAAAAAATGTTGTTTACATACATTGTATCTCAACTTAGGTATATATGGCCATTTGCAGCAACAATATGAACGCGATGGCCATTGGTTGCTGAGTTCACGCGCTTAAAGAGGCTGAACGCACCCATTGCCTGTGTTACCAATGCATTGTTGATTACATAACACCCGCCCGTTTGTGAATACCCGGCCGTTCGGTCCGGCCGCGTCCGTTCACCGTTCGGGCGCCCGAATTCCGTACCGTACGAAGTTCGGACGCCCGGCTCCGTGTAGTATGCCGTCCGGGCTAATTTTACGTACCGTACGAAGTTCGGTCGCCCGGGTACCCGTGTAGTCCGAAACCCGTGTTTCATCCCGACCACTAGTTTTCTCGTTCCAAATAATTACTTTTCTGTGTGTAGCATTCCGCAGGTGATTTTCCTTTTTAATACGTTGAAATGTATGAATTATTTCCGGAGTAACACAAAATTAACCGAAGATGTGCAGTGTACTGGAAATTTAAAATAATCCGCATTCAACTCTTCGAAACATCGCTATTTTTTTCAAAATTTTAAAGGCGTATGATAATTTTGTTAAATTTGGTAACCGTAGTAATCAAAATATGATGCATCAGCTCACACAATGCATGGGTATCTTCACATCTGCACGATTCATAACAATGAAATTTAAACGTAAACATAATTAAACGTACAATTTTTAGAGGCCATCCAGCACTGGTTGAAATTATATCAAAACATTTTGTTTTCGCTTCGATATTTGGCGCGCGTTCGTCCGGTTGATTATAAATTTTATATTATAAACGAATGTCAGTTTAAATATATGTGTTATCTCGGTGAAATATACATTTAATTAAATACCACACCACGCACTAATAATATATTAGTTTGACCCTTTAAAAATTGTCAAATGTTTACATTTTCGGCGCGCATGGCGCTAATTAACAAAAACCAGCGGCGCAATGTTAAAACGGGACATGTAATTAAATTGTTGTTCATTCGCGTAAACAAACTCTACGTGCCTCAGTTGTATGCCATGAAATAATCACTTTTCCACATGACAAATAATTGAAATAATGTTCCAAATTCATCCACTGCGAAAAGACAATTCGCAAAATTCGTAATCCATTAAAATCCAGGTATTGTGACTATGCTTGTGCACAAAGTACTAACGTTAGAAGGCATATGAGAGCGCGCAAGTGTCGTTCCGAAACAATTGACTCAACAACTTCTCCCACCCGACCATACACAGCGGAGAGAGTTCACTAATGGACGCTCAAAACTATGCATTTTGATATCACATATTTGTTTTTCTACTTTGTAACTACATTGTAACTACATTGTAACACTGTTTTCGGTGTTACAATTAACACATTGTAATACCGAAAACAATAACATTTTTGTCTAAGATTGGTACACATTGATATCAAATGCCATATGTCAAACGTACTATACATAACCCAACATAACCACACACTGCATCTTCTTAATCGCTTGCAATCGCATAGACTGCGAAATATCAATATTCTATACATATTTAAACATGAGTGTAGCCTGCTATAGTATGGCCAAAGGATTGGGGCTTTCTTAGTTTTGCTGTGTTCATCAAAATACGCCAGCATCAAGTTTTCGGTGATGTTTTATGACTCTGGTAAGTGATCGTTATCATTCTTTTCAACTAAACATCAAATCCCCTTTTCAGATATAATTCAAGGACCACATTTACTTTAATAAGGTATTATGCGAAGATCAAACCTACATCGTAGATATGAACGATTTTCATTACTGCTGCAAGATTGTATATGCGCAATAAATGGTTTATCAGCATACACATACGAAGCTATAGTACATTTAAAGTGTAGAGGATTTCTTAGTTTATGTATAAGTTTTCTGTATTATTTTGGACGCTTGAATGCTCGGTTCAATTCGTATTCATTTTTGTCCGTCGCTTTCGACTTCGTCTTAGTTCTGGTTGTGTGCAACGTATTTGTATTACCTCCATCATATGTAATTTTACTAAGTATAATTTATTCTAATAAACTAATTTGCCGAAATTAGAATTGGGTTTCAATTATAAGTGCTTGTAAATATATAAGCCGCAACGGCTACGTAGCGGAATTAGGTAGACACCGCTATTAAACGTTAAGCGTTATAACAATTCTTTAGTAAGTTCTTGTTCTTTGAAGTAACTAATCAGTCACCGCCAAACACTTCTATTCTGATTATTATACTTATGAAACCACTATTTTAAAGTTATTAACTTTTTAGGTTAAGTTTCATGTATTTATCACAGTAGGGTTAAAAGTGTTGCCCCAAGCTCCATTATGATCATCGTTGCGACCTCGCTGAATATTTATTCAAACTTGTAGGCTAAGTAGAGTAAAATTATTCACAATTAGATTTTGTCATGATTTTATCTCATCGATCTCATCCTTAACGAAGTTGACAGTTACTACAGTTCTGCCACGTGGTACCCGCAAAATATCCTAGATTCTAATTTAGCGCGATATAGTAACCACAATTTCTAAATTTATATAAAATTAATGACGCAAAGTAGAAAAATAGTATATTACACTCGTTTTATAAGACGTATTGGCGCACTCGTTCCAGAACAACTCGTGCGCCAATTTGACGTCTTATAAAACTTGTATAATAATATACTATTATATAAATGCAATGAAAAACCTCTTTAGCCTTCGCAGATTTGTTTATTTCTCTAAGTACCGGTTTCGATCAAAGATCATCATCAGCTTAAAACCTACAATTATAATTACATCACTCAAGGTCATCAATTATACAATTTAAAAACATTACACACACAATAGAAAAGCAATAACTTACGTGAAGGAATCCAAAGTCGTACAAACAGCAAAATACTAGTAAATACTAGATCATTAAATATTTCAGTACCTTGCTACAGAAAATCATGATAAATTAACAGTTACCAATCTCATATATCAACAAATCTCAAAAATCACATCATCGAATGTCGATGTATACACGAGCCGAAATGAGGGAAGAAGTCATTCGTGATTTAATTCTATTTTCCGGGCGAAATAAATTTGATGCAGCTGTGCGAAATACGAATCTCCAATCACTCAATTATAATGGAGTTTTCCCATTAAATCGTTTCCTTTTCCAACCACCGTTATCCAATGGCGAACGTAGCGTCTCCTATAGCGAAGATAACGCTGGGCCAGAAAAAAAGCGACTTACCGACAAGGATAGAGCAACATCGTAATTGAACTATTCCCAGAAACGCCGGATTTAATTTATAATGAAATGCTGGCCGCTCTTTAGCGTTCTACGGTAGAATTCTTAACTCTCCAAAGACCCCCGAGACGAAAGACGAAAAACTTCGAAAGAAGAAATCCTTAACAAAACCGCAAATTCTTAATGGTGTAATTTCGAGAGGAGTTTTTTTTTTAGCTGGAATTGCTATCGATTTGGGAGCACTTCAATTACACAGAGCTTGTTCCTGTAATTGAAGTACTTAATTAGCTCCATTCGGGAACAACGGGACATCACTCCAGTTGGAGGGTTTTTTGCAACTTCTACTTTCTATGCAAGCTGTCATAAAACCGGTGGTTGAAATTAAAAAGACCTCATCAACCAGAAGAATCACAAGTCATACACACTAAAAATTGAGAACGTATAAAATAAGGCACTAGTGACCGAATGAAATTTCTACCATTTTTTTTACAATAAACCGATACGTGTTAATATTATTCTGAGCAATATTTTCTAACCGGCGCATTCTGTTTTCAGTTTAGGAGATATTATGCCGATCTTCTCCTGCTAAAACATCTCTTAGGTTATCTGCCAAATCTGATTTTACACTAGCCTTTAATACAGACCATGCTTGCTCAATCGGATTTAACATGGCACTATATGGACAGAGTCTTATTAATCTATGGTGAAAAAATGCCTCTTCTGCAAAACCTTCTTCAATAGAAGAATGACAAGGTGCATTATCTATAACAATAACTACTGGTTCTTGGTATATGTTTTGGACGTTTCTCAAACATTGTTTCACAAATTCGTTTGCTACTGGTTTTTTAAATGATCCCCGTCTTAGCTCATAATGTATTAGACCAGAAATACCTATGCATCCAATAAGATGTATATTTGCGCCTCGGCTACCGGCTGCTACAAATGTACATCGACTTCCTTTCTTAGAACGTCCTTGTGTCCGCGAAATAAACATATAAAATTAGTTTCGTCAAGATAAATTATTGGCAAATTCTCTGCTTGAAAATTAAGTAATGTTCTTACATATTCTAACCTTTTTGTTTATTGTCTATACTGTTGGCTCTTTCTGGCTCTCGACGTACTTGTTTTATTGTATACATAAGACCGTCGAGGTGTTGACGAATAAATTCTTTAGTGACATTAATTTCTTATGATTGTAAAATATTTTCATTTAATTGCTGGAGAGTTATCTTTGGATTTCTTTCAATTTCATTTTCAAAAAAAAAGGTGTTTGTCTGTGATTTTAACTCTGCGTTTACCTCCATGCTGTTTCTCTGGAACGTCTTGATTTTTCACCCATCTATACGCCGTTCTTTTTGAAACTCATTATTATTATTTTATTCTGGATATTTAGTATTATTTTTTGTTTTTATTTTTTTCCTTTTTCAAATAAAACATACTGTATAATTTTTCATTTTTAATTCTAAGATTAATTCTAAGATTAATTCTAAGAATCTTTTGCATGATTTTTTTTTATAAAATGGGTTATTTTTAAGTTGTAAGCAATTACTCAAAAATAGACGAAATTACCGAAATATTTATACATTTTTTAACTCAAGGATTAATTCTTTTGTAGAAACGATGTTTTTAAATACAATACTATCCTTTTTTAGTTATAAGCAATTAATCAAAATCTTGGACTTCAAATTAAGAATATTTTCCCACATACATACACATTTCTTTTTACTTTGCAACTTGAATATTTAATTCTACTTCATAGTTTAGTTATTTTGTATTGATTTTTTTATTTTTTATCCGTCATTGATCGATAATAATTGCTCATAACTCACAGATGATCCATTTTATAAAGCTTTAAAACTAGTAGCCAGGATATGTCAGATTTTTTGATTCTAATGACAGTAGCTAGTGTCAAACGCTAATGTTTTGAAAATACTACTGTCAATATAGGCTGCGTTCGGATATTGAACACCGTTACACTTTTTACACCCACTAACACGTAAGTGTCATGTGTCAACGGAGTACAATATCCGAACGCAGCTTTAATCGAGATATCTGTCTAGTTCTACTAGTTTTATTTTAATGCAGACATAGCCGATCTCGATCAAATAGAATCTCATGCAGCTAAACTATTAATTTTATATATAGTATGATAAAGTCATGTGCCTGGCCACATCAGATTTTTATTATTTAAATAAATATTACGGGAAATAAGTTTCCTGCAAATCCAAGATTTTTACATTTTCGGTTGCCATATTGATTCTGCCCTTTTGAATTTTGAAAATTGGACATCGGATTTGGAGTCTAGAATCTTCAAATATGACGGCAAATAAGTTACATAAGCACCGGCAATCTTTCTGAATTTTCTAGTCGCGACATTGAATCCGCCATTTTGAATTTAAAAAATATGACAACTGTTTGGAATCAGAACGCCAAAAACACTACACATCATAATAAAAATATTATTTAAATGCATTAAATAAACAAATATTGTTAAAAATGTAGGCTGTTTTTCCGATGAGTTCAAAAATAGTACATGTCCATGATGATTGTTTTAATCATAGCTCTGCTTTTTATGCAAATATAAATAAAATATGTAGTACATTTAGTTCTCTGTGAACTATTTTATATTTTGTTGGCACAAAATAGCTAACTGTTATACTTTTCAAGATATTGCACCGTAAAAATTATTTTGTTAATTTTCTCAGAACTCTCTTTTTGGACTTGTACTGTTTTCGAACCGACCGATACAATTCTTGTCGATGGTAATAGCATTATTTCAACGTAATTTTTAACAAATTTCAATAATATTCAATATAAGATCTACCATTTTCGGCGATCTACCAGTTAATTAAAACCTACCACCAACAAAGGCCCGCTTTTTCAACTCTTGAGATTTAAAAATTTAAAAAATTCGCAGTGTTTACATCAAGGACCTTCTCCACAAGGGAACACGCTGAAAAATTCGATTTAGTCCGGACGTTATTCAGATTTTGTTATTACGGTAAACATCGGTCGGCGTATATAAATATAAACAGAGTAAAAAGTTAGTTCGAAAACAGCTTAAGGGAAAGGATTACTTCGCGTCTGTTTCGGTGGAGGGTGCGAGGGACGCGAGGGAGGGTCGAAGGGACGCGAACCATCGCTCTCGCGTAGTGTCACGGTATCCGAAAAGGCGTAAACTTGTTTGTGCGAAGTTTTTACTTACTCGATTAACTGTTCATCTTCCAGACAATTTTGTACGTCACGTCTAGTGACACTGCGTCGGTCCCCCGAATTACCATAATCCGAGGAGTGCGTCAACCCTTAACACACCCCTAACCGAAGACGCAAATATGCCAAGAAACATTTATTCTACGACGCATTTATTATATTTAAAATTCTTTCTTGCAATTCTTCCCAAGGGTTGATTAGAAGGGGTTAGTGTAGTTGTTATTTATTACATGTCCAGCTAGGAAAATACCTTTTATTTAATGTATATTATTAATAAATTGAATATTCGAAGAATTCTGTCTTAAATATTGTGTTTTATAAACTAAGAAATCCCCAACGCTTTAGATGAACTATACAGTGAGCGCGTGACGTATGGAAACATGACAAAATCTCAAGAACGGTTTGCTATTTTAAAAAATCCTCGAACACGTAGATTTATAATTATGTATTTTGATAACCTTATGATATCAAATTATTTTTTTTACCTTCAATTGTTTTTCACAGATGACGTCATCGACATTTTTCTTAAATGACAACCCTATATCCTTTTTAATGAATTTGACAGATCTTTTAATTGTCTTAATGGCTGGATAATATTTTTATGGCTTTACATAAAATTTTCGAGAAAAGGGCAATTGAAGTTTATGAAATAAAAGTATATTTGTATATTTTGACATTTTCTGTTACAGTTGTCCATTACCTATTCAATGTTACTCTGCTTGTTATAGTATTATATCAAAAACATCTAGTAATTAACAAAAACCTTTACTACTCAGGTCTAAAAATTAACAAAGAAAAAATTGATAACAAGAAATAGCAACAACAAAAAAATAAACCGATCAAATCTAAAACAATGTGTTCTTGTCAATGGTTGAGAATCCTCATAAGCTAACCTAAACATAAGCTAAACATAAGAAAATGTAATAATGTTTTGTTAGCGATTTTTTCTTTGTTAATTTTTAGACTAAGTAATAAAAGTTTTTGTTAGTTTCTAGATATTTTTGATATAATAGTGCAGACTGTAACAGAAAATGTCGAAATATACAAGGGTGTTTTGTATTTCAAATTCAAAAATTTGAGGTTATATCTCAGAAACAGTAAACGTTGCATCAACGATAATAACGCCAGTGACTTCATATGGTTGCAAAATACTTAATTCCAAAATTTCATTAAATTCGGTCGAGCCGTTCCGGAGATTTTTTCAGTTTTATTTCATACCCTTCAATTGTCCTTTTGTCGAAAATTTTGTTATGTAAGGCTATAAAACTATTATGATACCATTAAGACAACTAAAAGGTCTGTCAAATTCATTAAAAAAAGTATAGGGTTGCCACTTAAAAAAAATATCGATGACGTCATCGGTTAGAAACAATTGAAGGTAAAAAGATTAATTTGATATAAAGTGTATTTTGACAATTATAAATCGACGTGTTCGAGGATTTTTTAAAATAGCAAACCGTTCTTGAGATTTTGTCATGTTTCCATACTTTACGCTCTCACTGTATAGCTTGCTACGTGTAGGTATACTATATCGCGGCAGTTATCGAAGTCGTGGTAGATATGGTGTAGGTTTGTTCTTCGCAAACCAGACAAATGTGGTCCGTATATTATATCTGAAAAGTGGGTTTGATATTTATTTGAACGCAAAGTAGAAAAATATAATTTGTTAGGCCGGCCATTTATGCTCGATATTTGTGCTGTCCACACTGTTAACATATCTGGAGACGCCCTCTTGTATTTGTGAAGGTTTTTCGAGTACTAACATTGGGAGTAGGGCTGAACGACTACGATGCAGTTGAGACTAGCTGCGAAACAGCGACCACGGTTCTTGTTCAAATTTGAGAATCTGTTGTTGGAACGACTATTGCAATTGCTTACAACGTAATAGCGATGTCGTCTGTAAGTGAACTGTAGTTAACCACGAGCTAAATTGTATGCAGTATAGGAGAAAATGAAGTTAACTTCATTTTTTAAATGGGAATACCCAACTATTTTATAAAATTATGATTTTACGCTAAATAAGAACAATCTTTTGCCTGAACATTATTTTCGTACGATGCATCTATCAAAAGTTATTGACGATGGAAGTTTGTGACGACCGCTGCCACTGCATGGGATGCGCTCGCCGTCTGGCATACAAGCCACGACTGTCATGTCTAATCATGGTACAATGTAGGAAGGTATGTGCATAACGGGGACGCGTTTTGAAAAAAAACGCATCGTACGAAGAAAAAATCAGACAAAAGATTCTTCTTATGTAGCGTAAAATCATAATTTGATAAAAACGTTGGGTATTTCTATTTAAAAGAATTAAGTTAACCTTATTTTCACCGATTGCAGGATCATCTGCAATGAAACTGATATCGCCATCTCATTTCCCCCTTTGCGTCCTACAAGTTTATGTAAGACACTTTTGAGATATTTAGGAGTGTCAAGTTAAAACGACCACCCGGTATATCGATATACAGTATATAAAATATTGTTTTGCGCATATTGAGCAAGCCAGGTAAAATACAAAACATGGAGCGGAAAACCTTTTTCTTCGTATAATATCGTGGCAATGTTTCGCGGCCGAAAGGTAAATAAAGAAGTGGGGACGTGGCATCAGGAAACCTAGGCCATATTTATCTCGTTCTACATCTGGAAAACACGTTGGCGCGCAAAAGTTCCGCCGAGTTTTGCCATGGCGGCTGCAGCGCATAAACAGACCGACAAACAAAACCGGTTCGAACTTCTTTACAACTTTTTGAATAAATTTGTTCCCTATTTCATATTAGAATAGGTTACCTCGGCGGGCGTAAGACTTCGTCGGGATACCTACTACCCTAAATGAAGAAATCACATACCAGGAAAAAGTTTTAGGTTTTTAAGCAGTGTTGAAAATGTAATTGATTACAATGATTTGAATAGGGTATTTGACTATTATTAGAAAACCATCTTAGTGTGTTTATTCCTTGACTCTACATTGTAAATGCATTATTTTTCGTAATTATTTCCTCAATATTTCATAAAAATCAGCCATAAAAATTGAATCAAGTCCCGCCAAAACATTACTTTCTGTTGTGTGACGTCACACGATAGTAGATGTCAAATCCGGCCATATAGTCTGTCATCATCGGCATCGTCGCCGTTTGGTAATTGTGTTGTATGATGTGTTGTTTTCATAATTTCTACATAAAAATTGGTTATAAATGGTGTATAAATCCACAATGCAGAAATACGTCACGGAAAACTCCGGATAAACTATTTGTAGCTGTTCCGCGAGATTTGAAACTGCGAAGAAAGTGGTTGGCTCGTAGAAATCCAAATGAAATAAATAGCGGCCAATACAAGTGTTTTTTGTTGTGAAGATTACCTCGACATAAGTAAAACTGACTAGAATAAGTTATCTGTCGTATTTTCGAACCAGGTATTATTTGATCTGACAGCTTAAGGTTAGGGCTAACCTAACCTACAAAGCTTATGCTTACATGGCACTTTAGTGCTATTAAATTCAAACGGGAGAAGCATAAGAGCGCGTTCGGATAATCGGGTAGGGTACGGTGAGAGTGACGCGCTGCATAATAGGCGGACTAACGTCATACGGCGCTTATCTGCATATAAGAGAGAGACAGCCGACCCAGGTTATCAACAACGTGTCCTTATTGTTAAGTATTACTATCAAAATGGTACGAAAGAGTGAATGCAATAAATATGTACATATATTAAGCTAGTGATACGAAATTTTCCATTAGAAATCATTTACTTCACATAAAACATTCAATCTTTCTCAAATAGATACGTTATTTCCTCAGCTATTTGATGACGACTTCGGATCAGTCCGCCGTTATAGTTCCATTTCGGGAATATGCAAATCGGAACTAACGTCGAATTATTTATTTCTCATTTAGTTTCGTATTTGTTTTTCATTACTCCGTCGGTTGGGTAAGAAGATTTATTCGGGTTGGGAACAGGAAAACGTCGGATTTGCATGACTCATATGATTTCATTTCGAATTTTTCGATCTATTGACTTTCACGATATGCGTTCGGAGTACGCTCTCGTTTCTACCAAGTGGACGCCAGGGGGCGGTAGCTTCGAATTCGGGGCGCCGAAAAAATATTGAGAGAGATTGCGTGTGTGTCAAAACAAAACGTATCAGTGACGGGTTGCGTTTCATGACCAACTTATTGACACGTTGGGTGGGCGATATTTTTCAAACCTAGCGTGTAAAATTGCTTTTTAAGTTATATATATATATATATATATATATATATATATATATGTATATATATATATATAGTTGAAGATAAGCTTCTTTGATCGTGAACTGTAGAGAGGAGGTTAGTTGGGTGGTCGATCAGACCAACTGATCGAACACCCAACTAACCTCCTCTCTCTATATATATATATATATATATATATATATATATATATATATATATATATATATATATATATATATATATATATATATATATATATATATATGTATTTGGATGAACAAGGTACGCTTTGAGAAATCCTAGTGTAGTGAAATTATGCGGTTTCTTTTTTTAGTTTTTGATACTTTGGGTCGTCATTAGTTTCAAATTGCTCTAAATATAAAAAAAATCAATACACCAGCGTAAAAACTGTACTGTGAATCATCACAGTTTGGTTTTTATTATTAATTTATTATGGCAAATTTAGGAATATATATATATATATATATATTTTTTTTTTGGCTAGATTCATAATAATTTTATTGTGTGTTATGAATTTGATTGTGATGAAGAAGTGTTATATAGGGCTGATTCCTACCTGCTGTGTATGTTGTAGATACTGCGTGAATGAGTTTTAGGTCTGTCGCGTGTGATGTCAAATGTAAGATCTTTTTGCCAATCACATTGATTGACTTATTGTTGTAATAGCTCCCGAAAACTAATGCATGTGCAACTTACCTGCAAAATAAAGAAAACATAATTAGTGCAAGTAATTCTTGTAAATAAGTATGAGCACATAAATAATTTAAGATAAAGAAAAAATTCTTTTCACATTGTAACACCGTTTTTGTTTTGTTTTTGCTCTGTTCACCAGCATAACGGTTTCGGTAACATTTTTGATATAATTCTGGCCGCACTATTTAAAATTCGAACAGAAATATATAATAGATATTCTACTAGAACTCAAAAAGCTAGTAATAATTTGCATCAATGGACCAAAAAAATGGAAAGCCATTTAGTCCTCCTGCGGGAGACCTAAATATTATTCCATTGGGCCATTTTTATGTGGTATATGTGAGTCCGTCCATAGGGACAACTTTTTATGAACTTGAAATTTTGATTTTCGAAAAAAACGTTTTTTTGACACATCTGTGATTGTGCTATTATAGCGTCAATGTACCTGACGTAGAATTGTTCAATAGCTCTAATATTGATAGCAAGATACTCAGGAGGGCCAACGGGGCCTTCTCTAGTTGGAAAATAACAATATTCTTCTTTGGATGCGTTAATTGCATTCCATGTAAAATAATATTAGGTTCATAATATGTTCGTATTTAAAAGAAGTAGGTGGATATTTAATCCAAGAATGTGAGCTGATTAATCTAACTACCCAATCTTTTGATATAAAAGAACAAATTATTAAGACAAAAATCCATTTAAAATTGTACTATCTTAAAGTAAGACAACCGGTCAAAACAACAGATTTCTCCAATGAACGATATACAGGATGTTTATGGTCTTGTGATTTTATTTTCAAAGGGTGATTAAACATCATAAAAGAAGGCCTTTACCATAAAACTTTCTTTACAAAAGTTGCATAATAAGAGAGATATTAAGTTACTGACATTAGCCTACTTAGTAAAAAATTCACTGATAACTTATCGGTAGAGTTTAGATTTACTTTGCACAAGTTGTTGATCAATCGTTTTAGCGTTAATAACCTTCTTTTAAGGTGTTTAGGCACTCGTTAACATTAAAAACATTGAAAAGAATAACAGTAATATCACACGTATTATGCAACTTTTCTTAAGACATTTTTACGTTAATGGCTTTGTTTCAAGATGTTTAATTACCCCTTGAAAATAAAATCACAAGACCGTAAACACCCTGTATATTCTTGCGTATATATAAAACAACCGGTCCTTTGGATTAACAAAGGTTGCTTTGAATTGAGACAACGTTTCGTTGTGTGCAGTTTACTCAGTTTATATTTCTTTGGCCTACAACAATATGTATATGTTAATAACAAGTAAATATTTTGCTGTAATAAGCTAATTGCTATTTTGATATAACTAACCAAAAATTTTTACTTCAAATTTAAGTTTTATTTGCTGATATTCAACAGCCATGTATATTTGACTTAAATAAAATTTCTTACTGACAAAGACATTTTTTCCTCTGCGTGCAACGTATTTGGGTATGACGGACGCAAAGCTACGGTAGAGAGAACACGTTAAGAAGAAAAGAGTAGAGTTTGGCCTCAAATATAAAGGACTCTACTGGCTTTTGGGAAGAAGCTCTCAGTTGAAAAAAAAAAAAAAAGTTGTCAGTACACAATAAACTTCAAGTTTACAACAAGGTACTAAAATTGATTTGGTTATACGGTATCTAACTTTGTGGGTTGTGCTAAAAAAGCCAAAATAGAAAGAATCCCGACTTTGTAAAATAAAGTAGTAAGGAAATGAATTAACGCTCCTATACAGGATGTCTCACGGAACTGGTAAATTAGAAGTGTCTCATGTTCTACCATTTCTGGAAACTAGAAATTTTGGAATTAGAATTTACTCGATCTGAGCTCTTCAGCTAAAATATTTTCAAGTTAACTGTCACGTCCGGAAGTCGGTATCAACTTTGGTATTGTAAATGGAATAACATAATTTTAATTTTATTTTGGTTTCTACATATCAAAATACATCATTTTTAATAAGATTTCCCTATACCTAAATATCACCATTTTTGAGTACCTACTTTTGATTTTACTAATTTTTTGGTGCTTTTCGCGGTTACATTTAAAATGGAATATCTCGGTTATTATTGAAACTAGAAGTTTCATGATTAGTGGTCCAAAACTAGAAACATAACAAAATAAGACGATGTTTAGCTCATCATGATATCTTATACAGGGTGTTCAAAATTTACAACACAATAATTGAATTTTCAAACGTAAAAAACCCATTTTTTTTTCAAATGGAACCCCTGTATACCGACACACCATTCGATAGGAAATCTTATTCCCTATCAATCAATATTAGGGCTCGCTCTATCTATCTTTAATAGTTTTTGAGATATTGTCACTTTTTCTTTAAATCCACTTTGAATACTCCCATTTAATAATGGGGGACGAAATAAGATACGAAATTTTCAACGAAAATTTAAATAGTGATGGATATTTAGAAATTTTGTGTAGATGTGTGAACAATTTTTGCGAAACTCTTCCCCCTCAATATTTTAAGCGACTGCTTTTATCAAATGGACGGTGCACCGGCACATTCTTAGCATGTGGTATTCATTCAACTTAATCAGATGTTTGACGATAGGTGGTTCGGAAATAGGGAAACCTGGCGGTGGCCATCAAGCTCACCAGATTTAACAACATTAGACTTTTATTTCTGGGGTCATGTCAAAAGTTAGGTCTATTCCACACCAGTTAATACTCGAGAAGAGTTGACTAACAGAGTAGTAGCCGCCATTAATGGACTTCAGCGAAAAGAAATCCAAAGAACGACGATGACAGAAGTACAGCGAAGAGTTTTAAAATGTTTGGAGCAGAACGGGCAGCATTTCGAACATAATAATTAAGTTTTAATTTAAGTTAGAAATTCCAAATATATTATTTTAGTTTTAACAAACCTTTTCAATATTTTTCCTGCTGTTCCAAAGTTGTTACATACCTATAAATGAAGAATAAATCGTTTTGTGTTTAGTTTGCATTCTTTTAAACTGACAATATTTCAAAAACTATTAAAGATAGATATAGGGAACCCTAATATGGATTGATAGGGACTAAGATTTCCTATCGATCGGCGTATCAGTATACAGGTTGTTCCATTTGAAAAAAATTAGTACTTTACGTTTGAAAATTCAATTATTGTGTTGTAAATTTTGAACACTCTCTATAAGATATCATGATGAGCTAAACGTCGTTTTATTTGGTTATGTTTCTAGTTTTGGACCACCAATCATGAAACTTCTAGTTTCAATAATAACCGAGATAGTCAATTTTAAACGTTACCCCGAAAATCACCAAAAAATTAAAAACATTATCAAAAATGATGTATTTTGATACGTAGAAACCAAAAATAAAATAAAAATTATATCATTCCATTTAAAATAACAAAGTTGATACCGACTTCCGGTGTTCGAACGTGACAGTTAACTTAAGAATATTTTGGCTGAAGAGCTCAGTTCGAGTAAATTCTAATTCGAAAATTTCAAGTTTCCAGAAATAGTAGAACATGAGCAACTTCTAATGTACCAGTTCCGTGGGACAGCCTGTATACGGTATATACGGTATATCATCCAAGAGATAAAAAGATTCGCCGCTAAGCATGAATCTCGCCTAAGCCACCACGTCAACGTACTAAAGAAAGACTAAAAAGGACTAAACTCTTCGAACTAGTAAACCAGAGACATGTGTACAAAGTAGAGTACAGTGAACGAAGTGTTAGTACTTGTTGTTTAGGACAAGTGGTTATAGACTTATAGACAAGTAGTTACCTAGTTTTAAGAATTCAGATTCTAATTGACTATTAATCTTTTAGATTAGTTTCAATATGATAAGTATCTGATGCTTATTAATAAAGAAAACTATTGAAAATACCGTACCTCTTCTTTTTTTGAACATCGCTTCCAGTTTTGATAATGTGCAATTTGATGATCACAGCGAACATGAATCTATATTCTATTAGTATCAACCCACTCCAGAGTTATAGTATTTAATAAACTTTGGACAGCCCCAATAAGAAACTAATCTGAACCAAGTGGGGAATTAACAACCCTGGTTGAGGAAGTTGGCAAAGTGGTGACAACCACGACACTGAATAACCCACCCCGTCATAGCTAGATTAAGTCTGTCGATGGGCCAAGCAAGAGCAACAAGACCGACGACGACAACAAGTTCGAAAGGAACATAAATTCAGAGTTAAGGAATTATGATTGTATCTCCCCCGCCATTTAGCCCTCATAAATCAGAGGTTATGTTAATGTCCAATCATGCGCACTAAATAACGGGGCTGGCTCTGACGTCCGCCGTTGCCGCAAGCCCCGCAAGGCTAAATCATCTAGGAGGGAACGGAATTTATACCTCTCGACGCCGTTCACAATACCCTTTGCTACTGTAAATCTTGCCGACTCACGACGACGCCAACGACGACGACTTGAGAACTCCCCGGCACCGGAACTGTAAAAAGGGGAAACTCAACGACGCGACTCAACAGTCCCAACGCCAGCGCCATCTCACGTACACGCCGGGCCACGCACATACGTATACATTACGGTGTATTGCCGAAACGGGACGCCCGCCCACTGTGGGATTACACTTTTAGCAATTTATCGTTTTTACGCACTTTTCTCGCGACAAAGTCGAAGCGGAAATCTCTTATACTGAATTCAGTTGAATTCAGTTGAGAGAGAAAAAGGAACCAACGACTTGACGTTTTAAATTTAGGGAGAATAAAGTTGTACAGGGAGTTTATAGAGGATATATGTGTATTTCAGGGTGTTTTAAAGTTTTTTGGGTTGGCTTTTGATGAACTTAGTGATAAAAGGCATGAACAAAAAGAATTTTAATATTATTATGATGTTATTACTATTAATTCTACTAATTATGTTTTCTTTATTTTGCAGATAAGTTTTACTAATCCATAAGCTTTCCAGAGATATTACAACAATCAATCAATTCATGTGAAAAATGACCAGTAGAATATTATCTCATTGTGCTTCATGCGCAAAACAGAAAATAATAAAAATTATCCTCACCTGGATTAATTATCATTCGAATCTTTAGTTGATTCTACTTTACCGACGAGTTTACGTAATAACCATTTTCCCTTGAATATCAAAATAAATGTTTTGGTTTACAGTACCGTTAAAAAAGTATGATCCAATTATTTTCTTGTAATAAATCCCACACCAAACATGCACATTTTTATATTTTTGAGAATTGGTTGTAATACGGAAATTTAGATTTTCTTGAGACCAATATCTACAATTCTATGAACTAACAACTCAATTTGTGGTAAACGTCGCTTCGTCAGAGAAAGTAATTTTTCTGTAGAAAAATCTATCGACCATAATTCGTTCTCACATTAATAGGCGAAATTCTAATCGACGAGCATCATCTCCTTCTACTAAAGTGTGTATCAGTACTAGTTTATAAGGATGAAATCTTTAATTTGAAAAGATCCTTTGCAGGTGACTTTTTTGGGCAAGTGTTCACGGAATCAATAGCTAACATAGCTCCTGCATCATCTTCGCCATTTCGGTTTTTTTTCTTGATATTTTTCACGTCATATTTGCATGAAACTTTTTAACCAATTCACGTACACAATTGACAGAAACGTATACCTCAGGGTATTCTCTGTTAAAAACTTCAATAGCACGGCGGTACGATACCTCACCTATGCCGTAACAAAGAACGAAATAAACCCTTTGCTCTAAAGCCAACATACACTGAGCGGCATAAAAAACGCCTAAAATGATGACCAGTTTCAAACTGCAGTAACTTTTGAACGTATTGCTCGATTTGAATGTGGTTTTTTTTATTTGAAAGGTCCACTTTTTGCCAATATTTCTGTATGTGTGCTACCCATTTTTGCGCTCTTCCATTTCAGCAATGGTGAATAACGTTAATGCTTGTTTTCTTCCTTCAGTTTGAAGCTTGCTGTGGGGTGCAGCGACAAAAGAATTTAACTTTAAACAAAAGGAGCTTGTAGTCTCGTCTGTTCTGATCATTTATGTTTTTTGTTCAAGTTCCTATTGTTGTTAATGTCAAAGTTACAAGATCTTAAAGATAACGCTGCTTCTTCGGCAGCGCCATCAGAAATTAAAGCTAGCCATGGTAATCAACAAAAACATTTAGTGACGTTTAGTGTCGTTAACGTTATTGACTGAATGGCCTGCACGTAGCCCTGATTTAAACCCCATAGAACACATGTGGGATATGCTAGGGAGACGAGTTAGAGCCCGTGGTGCCGCGATACAAACGCTAGATGATCTCCGAATAGCGCTAGAAGAAGAGTGGAACCAAATTCCCCAAAATGAGATTCAAAACCTAATTCGAAGTATGCCTAGAAGGATGAGGAATACAATTCAAGCGAGGGGAGGCAATACTCGTTATTAACATGTTGATCATTACTTTCACAGTATAATTAAATTTTGTCGTTATCCATGGCTTTCTTTAATTTCTGATGGCGCTGCCGAAGAAGCAGCGTTATCTTTTAGAGCTTGTAACTTTGGCGTTAACAACAATAGAAACTTGAACAAAAAACATAAGTGATCAGAACAGACGAGACTACAAGCTCCTTTTGTTTAAAGTTAAATTCTTTTGTCGGTGCACCCCACAGCAAGCTTCAAACTGTAGGAAGAAAACAAGCATTAACGTTATTCACCATTGCCAATAGAAGAGCGCAAAAATGGGTAGCACACATACAGAAATATTGGCAAAAAGTGGACCTTTCAAATAAAAAAAAAACTCATTCAAATCGAGCAATACGTTCAAAAGTTACTGCAGTTTGAAACTGGTCATCATTTTAGGTGTTGCGTTTTTTATGCCGCTCAGTGTACTTTCAATCCATTTTCAATCAGCTTCTATTAACAAATTGCTTGGATACGCTGTTACTACTAAAATGAAAAATTACGTCCATTATAGGTATAGTTAGGTCAATCGGGGTACACACTGTATATGTTTACAAGAAGAATATTTATTTTCTTCAAAGAAATAATTTTGCTTTGGCTTAAAAATAGGTTTACTTCCGCCAAAGAAATCATATTTTTAATGTGACGGCGCTGTAAACACTCTCCTTGCAGTTCGGACTTATCTTGAGTATAAATATGTAGTATTAGTAGACCTCTCCACTAGCGGAAGGAGCATGTATAATATATATGTATATAACGCCTCAGTCGATCGTCGTCATTAATTTCCGCTCATCAGAGCACTAGCTAAAATTACAAGGTGATGCTCCATTTGCATATGATCAACCCATAACCTCGATATCAAGACCGAACAAACAAATCCATCACACGATTTTGCACATCGAACCAATATGTACACACATTTACTCCTCGCACACGCTTCGCTCTAATGACGCCATAGATAACTTTCGACGGAGGATAATGTATATTAATTGCAGCGTAATACAAATCCGAGAGCATCTAATAGTACAGCAGCGAACGACTAGACTGGTAAAGCGATCGCAAGAAATGACTAATTATTCTCTTACGTGAACTGGAAAGGAACGTTTGCGTTCAACGTGGTGGAAATTCTGTAGAGACGAGAGCGTGGATTGGAATGCCTTTTCGTCCAAGGCTGTGGAAAACGTTCGACGGGGTTTTCCGTCGACGAGTTTCTGTTTTCCTTGGGTCCTCTTTTCGCGATTTCCTCTTTTTTCGCTGCCTGTTCGAAAAACTGTTATCCTAATGACGTCAATTAGGTTGGGCCGGACAAAGGGTTTTTCTGTTATTTTAAATTGGTGTATCGAAGGATTGGAAAGCGAAAATGTTGCGTCAGGAGGATACCGTTCGAATAGAAATGAATTGGAGTAGAATTGAAAAGAATTGCACACCTACTTTATACGCGACCGTGCGGGAATTAAAATCAAAACATTTACAATTTAAAACCAATGAACAATACTCTGTGTCGTTTATTGCTCTCCTGAACAAACTAGAATCAACTGATTTGTTTGCAATCGCACATGAATAACACACACATAGAAATTTTTTTTTAATTCAAATAGATATGCCTCGACTCAAAGAAGTCTGGTGTTTCAATAGAGGAAAATAAATATTTCTTTGCGGATATAAATGCATTTGTTTCAAATATTTGTTTGGTAGAAAGAATGTTTATCTGTGCCAAACAACTTATGTTTTCAGTTAAAATTTACGTAACGAACGAGATTTATTTCGTTCAAATAATTAGGATTGTGTTGGGTGAAAGCAGTGACGGATACAGAAAAATCTCAAGGGGGGGGGGGGTCGCTAAAAGACATATTGAGCTATGGGTAAGGTGACCAGAATTTTGTTGTAGTAAAGCGGGACAGTAGCGTCGTGTGTGCGGGGGGGGGGGGGATATTCGTCTTTGCAAAAGACGCAAAACGACAAATTTAACACAAAAATTATAGTTTTTTATACAGATTTGTTTTCACATTATCACATATTCCTTTAAATGTTTGTACTTTTGATCAAAACATACTTGTTTAAACAAAATATATGTACTTCATTGCATAGGTACTCGATATTATTTGCATTATTAGTGATTAATTGTTTTGTTATACGCATTTAAAATAAATAAATATTTTATAGTTTGGTACAAGAAAAAGTGTACTACGTTATCCTTTCTGATTGGAATTGAAATTGTAAATATTAACTGTTTCCTTTAACATAGATTTTTAAAATATAAGCCTTTTGCACGAAATAAATAGATTTTCATCAATCAATAAATAATATTAAGAAGACTAAGAAAGATTAATTACATTCTTATGGTTAATAAAACAAATCTTACGGTCAAAGAAGATACCAAACAAATGTTCTAATCTAACGACCCTGTACAATATAACAAAATATTTCAAATTTAGGAGTACGTTTTTGCGATAAACTTACCAGCCTATATTAAAGGAACGCCTATTTTGTTAAACTTTGATGTTAAGTAGCTTTTGTAAACTTTGACGACTTTCATAATTTTTTATTCATATTTTACATCCGATTACACCGAGTAAACTATAAGGATAGTTTTGATCTGATCGATATTCTCAACATTTTGTTTTTGGTTCATTCCCATATCTGCATTTTTTTAATATATAATTTAAAGATACATAATTTCAAGTTAACCGTTGCAATTTAAAATGCTGTTCAACCTTGCAGCGAATGTTACTTGATTAAAAGAGTTTTTACTATTGTTTTTAGTACCAACAACGAATTAATTTAAAGATAATGACCAGAAACTTACAGATAAACAGATGGATAAAATACTAAATTACACTAAGCGAAACTCAACGGGTATATGATAATTTAATAATGTGTGATGAAATAACAGCACTTGTTGAAATAACAGCAAGTCGACATGGAATCTAAATGATACGTTTCAAAATTCGGTTTTGATCCTTGCAGCATATTCAGTCTGCCAGATTTGCCAGTGTTTCTGGTCCAAAAACAATGCAATATTTTACTTACAAATGTGTATCTCCTACAAAAATTCGGATATTGGGATGAATTACAAAATAAGATGTTGAGAATTGATATGGTTTTTGTAACTGAGCAGTTGAGAACATGCGAGAGAACTACTTCGTTAGTTACCCCACAGAATGTCTCAAACTTAGTCGAAAAACACCACTTTCTTTAATAAGCTGGAACATCTTTATCTTTCAAAAGTAGGTAAGCTTACTTTACATGTTCTGAAAAATTAGTGGAAATTGGTCAAAGAATACAAAAGTCATTGATTTCAGCAAGGTTGGTTGGTTATCCATATCAATTCAATTTTGTGAAGAAAATACAAACATACATAAATTCCTTATGCACATAACAATTAATATTATTCATAAACGTACAAATATATCAAATTCCACCATTAGACAGAATGGGTAATTCATAATTTTTTGTAAGAAATACTAATTTGGAAAAACCGGTGGCGACCCCACAACATTGTTTTCAAATTATAAAAATATTAATGAAGGATTAGAAAAAATGTTTTTTATTTTTTTTAGTAATTTTTAACATTCAGTAAAATAATATTTCCTAAAAAGCGGGACTATTTTAAAACTACGCGAGACGGGGACAAATTGTGAAAAGTCGGGACTGTCCAGCCAAAAGCGGGACACAAATCGCAATCGCTTTCTTCTCCGCCGTTCCAACAAATTCGCGCCAAGGGGGGGGGGGCGCCCCCTACGCCCCCCCCCTGTGTCCGCCCCTGGGTGAAAGAATTATAATTATTTAAATTAACGAAAATGTTGGTTGGGTTAAAATGCGATACTTTAAGGTTGCAATAAATGGTCAACTGAGCAGTAGGTTTTCACCAGCTACTTACTATTTATACTCAAGATAAGGCTGAACTGGGAGGAATTTGTTTACAGCGCCATCTAACATCACAGTTGGATGAGGTATTCACAATAAAAATATATTTATTTGAATCAAAATTTGATTCCTTTGGCAGAAGTAAACTTATTTATAAGCCAAATCAAAAATATTTCTTTGAAGGAAATAAATCTCTTCTTGTATACAAATATATTTGGTAGAATCAAACTTAGATTTCTTTAAGGATAAGAAACAACTTTTTAAATCAACAAAAATATTACTTTAAAGGAAAGTAATAATTGTTTGTATCCAAATATATGGATTTGACTTAAATAAATATTCCAAATAAATTAATCTCAACAAATAAACTAATTTAGTATTCAATGAAGTAAATATTGTTGGCGTCAAATAAATATGTTTAGATCCAAAAGAATAAATAAATTCCAAAGAATATATTTCTAAAAAACAAAAAATCTTTTCTATAATGCAATCATAATTTTCTCTTACAAAAAAAAACAACGTAAACTCTAAACTCTAAAGCTAATTAGCAGTTTTTGACTTAAAATGTTGTACATTTTGTTCTCAAGATCTGAAATAATAAAATATCGTCAAATATTGATTTTTCCCCCCAGAAAACCGGACCCATGTTGATGGGTCTGTTAGTTATTTTTCGAGATTTTGATGCTTTTTATGAAATTATTCAAAATCGTCTAATAAATCTAATACTACCATACAATTGTAAAAAAATTCTTCGATTCATGATTTATTTTTTACTTTTTTAACTAACTTTGAGTTGTCATATCTAAACGCAAATACCAGGATAACCTTGGCAAGTTATTTTTATCCATTACAGTGCAGTTTTTAGAATGGTATAACTATAACACTTGATTTACTATAGAAACATAATATACAGAGTGTCTCACAGAAGTGGTACATTAGAAGTTCCTCATGTTCTACTATTTCTGGAAACTTGAAATTTTGGAATTACAATTTAGTCGATCTGAGCTCTTCAGGGAAAATATTCTCAAGTTAACAATCACGTCTGGTCACCGGAAGTCGGTATCAACTTTCTTATTTTAAATAAAATAATATAATTTTAATTTTATTTTTGGTTTCTACGTATCAAAATACATCATTTTTAGTAAGGTTTCCCTATACCTAAATATCACCATTTTTGAGTTTTTTTGATTTTACTAATTTTTTTAGTGATTTTCGGGGTTACGTTTAAAATTGAATATCCCGGTTATTATTGAAACTAGAAGTTTCATGATTGGTTGTACAAACCTAGAAACATAACCAAATAAGACGATGTTTAGTTCGTCATTTATTTATTTATTTATTTATTTATTATTCGGGAGACCCACAGCTAAAGCCAATTATAGGTCCCCACAGCATTACAGAAAAAAGTACAGTTTGTGAACCGTGTGGCTCAAATCAGTTACAAATTATATATATATATATATATATATATATATATATATATATATATATATATATATATATAAAAGGTAAGTACAGTAGCATAATGAACAACAAGTGAAGCAATGAATTAAACCAAAAAAAAAACAATAAAATAACAAATTAAACTTCAAGAATTCCTCAAGAATGCTCGCAATGACGCGAATGAGGAGCAAAACACATCGGGGAAATTTGGAGATGTACTATATCTATTAAAAGCGGTAGCCATCCGCAACAAAGGGCCGTTAGCTACATAGTTTGTTCGAGAAAAACCGACGGCAAACAGGCTCGTACATCTAGTGTCTCGCATCGGTGCTCTAAAGTCAATCTGACACAAAAGGTTAGGAACATCTAATTTATTAATTAAGATTTTTACGAGAAACTCTGTATCGGAAATATCACGACGCTGATGGAGAGTTGGAATGGCTATATCTGTCTGAAACTTAAACCTGACATGTTTAAGGAATTTTCGTTGTACACGTTCTAGGCGCCTAATATGGATGTCGTATTGCGGAGACCATACAGTGCTTGCGTATTCCAAATGAGTACGAACTAATGAGAAGTACAGGGATTTAAATGTAGCTACATTTTCAAAATCTCTTGCGCTACGCAGAACGAACCCAAGCATTCTACTCGCTCTACGAACAATGCTGTCAACATGGCAATCGAGTATCAGTCTGGCATCTAGAGTAACTCCCAGATCTTTAACCTTGTCAACGTGCCTCAATGATATCTCATGATATCTTATACAGGGTGTTCAAAATTTACAACACAATAATTGAATTTTCAACCGCAAAAACCTAATTTTTTCCAAATGGAACACTCTGTATACCGATACGCCAATCGATAGGAAATCTTATTCGCTATCAATCAATATTAGGGTTCCCTACATCTATCTTTAATAGTTTTTGAGATATTGTCACTTTTTCTTTAAATCCACTTTGAATACTCCCATTTAATAATGGGGGACGAAATAAGATACGAAATTTACAACGAAAATTTAAATAGTGATAGATATTTAGAAATTTTGCGGGGATGTGTGAACAATTTTTGCGAAATTTTTCCCCTCAATATTTTACGCCACTGCTTTTATCAAATCGACGGTGCACCGGCACATTCTTCGCATGTGGTATCCATTCAACTTAATCAGATGTTTGACGATAGATGGTTCGGAAATCGCGGACCCTGGCGGTGGCCACCAAGCTCACCAGATCTAACACCATTAGACTTTTATTTCTGGGGTCATGTGAAAAGTCAGGTCTATTCCACACCAGTTAATACTCGAGAAGAATTGACTAACAGAGTAGTAGCCGCCATTAATGGACTTCAGCGACAAGAAATCCGAAGAACGACAATGACAGAAGTACAGCAAACAGCTTTAAAATGTTTGGAGCAGAACTCGCATTTCGAACAACACAAATAACAATGACTGAAGAAGAAAAATATCATTTAAAATTAATTATTTCACAATGAGCTCATTTTGCAGTAAAATATATCCCTATTCTTCGTGGGTTTTATTTCTTATTTGGCCATATAATTTACAACTGCCCGATTTTACAGAGATAGAACATTCGCAACTTATCCATTATACATCCCACATCCGCATCTAGTAAATTACAGACAACATCTGCATAAAAGAACCATAAAAGAAAACGGTGGATATCGTGGATACCAGAACCCGAACTTACATATCTAACTTAATATCCGTTATTCCCATGGTGTTTGTCCCCGAAATTTGCCCTTTTATTACAGCCGTAATGTCACCGGGTCGATCAAGTAGATACTTAGACATACCTCGAACGTAAGCAAAGGAATATTCGTATCAAATTTGCCAAATTGAGCTCACATCCTGCAAAACGGTTGGTAAGCGAACCTGAAACGTTTCAGCACACAGAGCACAGAGCATACGGACGAGCCCCCCCCCCCCCCCCCATTCATCTTGAATTTAATATAGCATATCGCGGGAAAAATGTCAAAGGATCCGACGCCGAGTATTATGAAAGTTTGCCAGGGTAAAAGTTCGCGTTAAAAGTTTTATATTTAGCATTCCATTTTGCATCTTGTGGTACCGCTTTTCCTTTGTTAGGGCTTTGTTACGTTGCCGACGACTTTTTTTTGTAGAGAGGTATTATGAAAATGTTTGAAGAAACGTAACCAAATCGTAATTGCTTATTTAAATAAAAAAATCAGTAAGTATTGAATAATAAATAAAGAATACGTATTGCCCAGTTTGTGTATGACCGAAGCATACGAAGAGATAATGTTGAGCAACTTCGAATGTTGTCCCACATAATGCAATATCAGAGCGTTTGAGAGCCTAATTTCGCTAAAATTGTAAGTTTCAGAAATGCTGTATGGTAAACTAGCACTGATAGAGAGTTGTAATTTACTATATTTATTAGCCAGTTCAACTGTGATCGAAGCATTTATAAAAATAATTTTTAGACAAGCAACTTTGGATGTTGCCCCACATAACGTAAAAACAGAACATTTGAGAGGCTAATTTCGCAAAAATTCTAAGTTTTAGAAATGCTGTATAGTAAACTAGCACCGGTAAAGAGCTGTATTTTGCTATATTTATTAACCAGTTCATCTGTGATCGAGGCATTTATAAAAATAATTTCTAGACAAGCAACTTTGGATGTTGCCCCACATAATTCAAAAGCAGAGCATTTGAGTCTAATTACGCCTAAATTCTAAGTTTGAAAAATGCTGTATGGTAAACTAGCACTGATAGAGAGCTGTAATTTACTATATTTATTAACCAGTTCATCTGTAATCGAGGCATTTATAAAAATAATTTTTAGACCATCAACTTTGGATGTTGTCCCACATAATGCAAAATCAGAACATTTGAGAGACTAATTTCGCAAAAATTCTAAGTTTCATAAATGCTGTATGGTAAACAAGCACTGATAGAGAGCTGTAATTTACTATATTTATTAACCAGTTCAACTGTGATCGAAGCATTTATAAAAATAATTTTTAGACAATCAACTTTGGATGTTGCCCCACATAATGCAAAATCAGAACATTTGAGAGCCTAATTTCGCAAAAATACCAAGTGTGAGAAATGCTGTATGGTAAACTAGCACTGATAGAGAGCTGTAATTTACTATATTTATTAACCAGTTCATCTGTGATCGAGGCATTTATAAAAATAATTTTTAGACAATCAACTTTGGATGTTGCCCCACATAATGCAAAATCAGAACATCTGAGAGACTAATTTCGCAAAAATTCTAAGTTTGAGAAATGCTGTATGGTAAACTAGCACCGATAGGGAACTGTAATTTACTATATTTATTAACCAGTTCATCTGTGATCGAGGCATTTATAAAAATAATTTTTAGACAATCAACTTTGGATGTTGCCCCACATAATGCAAAATCAGAACATCTGAGAGACTAATTTTGCAAAAATTCAAAGTTTGAGAAATGCTGTATGGTAAACTAGCACTGATAAAGAGCGGTAATTTACTATATTTATTAACCTGTTCATCTGTGATCGAGGCATTTATAAAAATAATTTTTTGAAATCAACTTTGGATTTTGCCCCACATAATGCAAAATCAGAACATTTGAGAAGACTAATTTCGCAAAAATTCTAAGTTTCATAAATGCCGTATGGTAAACAAGCACTGATAGAGAGCTGTATTTTGCTATATTTATTAACCAGTTCATCTGTGATCGAGGCATTTATAAAAATAATTTTTAGACAAGCAACTTTGGATGTTGCCCCACATAATTCAAAAGCAGAGCATTTGAGTCTAATTACGCCTAAATTCTAAGTTTGAAAAATGCTGTATGGTAAACTAGCACTGATAGAGAGCTGTAATTTACTATATTTATTAACCAGTTCATCTGTAATCGAGGCATTTATAAAAATAATTTTTAGACCATCAACTTTGGATGTTGTCCCACATAATGCAAAATCAGAACATTTGAGAGACTAATTTCGCAAAAATTCTAAGTTTCATAAATGCTGTATGGTAAACAAGCACTGATAGAGAGCTGTAATTTACTATATTTATTAACCAGTTCAACTGTGATCGAAGCATTTATAAAAATAATTTTTAGACCATCAACTTTGGATGTTGCCCCACATAATGCAAAATCAGAACATTTGAGAGCCTAATTTCGCAAAAATACCAAGTGTGAGAAATGCTGTATGGTAAACTAGCACTGATAGAGAGCTGTAATTTACTATATTTATTAACCAGTTCATCTGTGATCGAGGCATTTATAAAAATAATTTTTAGACAATCAACTTTGGATGTTGCCCCACATAATGCAAAATCAGAACATCTGAGAGACTAATTTCGCAAAAATTCTAAGTTTGAGAAATGCTGTATGGTAAACTAGCACCGATAGGGAACTGTAATTTACTACATTTATTAACCAGTTCATCTGTGATCGAGGCATTTATAAAAATAATTTTTAGACAATCAACTTTGGATGTTGCCCCACATAATGCAAAATCAGAACATCTGAAAGACTAATTTTGCAAAAATTCAAAGTTTGAGAAATGCTGTATGGTAAACTAGCACTGATAAAGAGCGGTAATTTACTATATTTATTAACCTGTTCATCTGTGATCGAGGCATTTATAAAAATAATTTTTTTAAATCAACTTTGGATTTTGCCCCACATAATGCAAAATCAGAACATTTGAGAAGACTAATTTCGCAAAAATTCTAAGTTTCAGAAATGCTGTATGGTAAACTAGTACTGATAGAGAGCTGTAATTTACTATATTTATTAACCTGTTCATCTGTGATCGAGGCATTTATAAAAATAATTTTTAGATGATTATCTTTGGATGTTGCCCCACATAATGCAAAATCAGAACATTTGAGAAGACTAATTTCGCAAATATTCTAAGTTTCAGAAATCCTGTATGGTAAACTAGCACTGATAAAGAGCTGTAATTTACTATATTTATTAACCAGTTCATCTGTGATCGAAGCATTTATAAAAATAATTTTTAGACTATCAACTTTGGAAGTTGCCCCACATAATGCAAAATCAGAACATCTGAGACACTAATTTCGCAAAAATTCTAAGTTTGAGAAATGCTGTATGGTAAACTAGCACTGATAAAGAGCTGTAATTTACTATATTGGTTAATCAGTTCATCTGCGATCGAGGCATTTATAAAAATAATTTTTAGACAATCAACTTTGGATGTTGCCCCACATAATGCAAAATCAGAACATCTGAGAGACTAATTTTGCAAAAATTCAAAGTTTGAGAAATGCTGTATGGTAAACTAGCACTGATAAAGAGCGGTAATTTACTATATTTATTAACCTGTTCATCTGTGATCGAGGCATTTATAAAAATAATTTTTTGACAATCAACTTTGGATGTTGCCCCACATAATGCAAAATCAGAACATTTGAGAAGACTAATTTCGCAAAAATTCTAAGTTTCAGAAATGCTGTATGGTAAACTAGTACTGATAGAGAGCTGTAATTTACTATATTTATTAACCTGTTCATCTGTGATCGAGGCATTTATAAAAATAATTTTTAGATGATTATCTTTGGATGTTGCCCCACATAATGCAAAATCAGAACATTTGAGAAGACTAATTTCGCAAATATTCTAAGTTTCAGAAATCCTGTATGGTAAACTAGCACTGATAAAGAGCTGTAATTTACTATATTTATTAACCAGTTCATCTGTGATCGAAGCATTTATAAAAATAATTTTTAGACTATCAACTTTGGATGTTGCCCCACATAATGCAAAATCAGAACATCTGAGACACTAATTTCGCAAAAATTCTAAGTTTAAGAAATGCTGTATGGTAAACTAGCACTGATAAAGAGCTGTAATTTACTATATTGGTTAATCAGTTCATCTGCGATCGAGGCATTTATAAAAATAATTTTTAGACAATCAACTTTGGATGTTGCCCCACATAATGCAAAATCAGAACATCTGAGAGACTAATTTTGCAAAAATTCAAAGTTTGAGAAATGCTGTATGGTAAACTAGCACTGATAAAGAGCGGTAATTTACTATATTTATTAACCTGTTCATCTGTGATCGAGGCATTTATAAAAATAATTTTTTTAAATCAACTTTGGATTTTGCCCCACATAATGCAAAATCAGAACATTTGAGAAGACTAATTTCGCAAAAATTCTAAGTTTCAGAAATGCTGTATGGTAAACTAGTACTGATAGAGAGCTGTAATTTACTATATTTATTAACCTGTTCATCTGTGATCGAGGCATTTATAAAAATAATTTTTAGATGATTATCTTTGGATGTTGCCCCACATAATGCAAAATCAGAACATTTGAGAAGACTAATTTCGCAAATATTCTAAGTTTCAGAAATCCTGTATGGTAAACTAGCACTGATAAAGAGCTGTAATTTACTATATTTATTAACCAGTTCATCTGTGATCGAAGCATTTATAAAAATAATTTTTAGACTATCAACTTTGGAAGTTGCCCCACATAATGCAAAATCAGAACATCTGAGACACTAATTTCGCAAAAATTCTAAGTTTGAGAAATGCTGTATGGTAAACTAGCACTGATAAAGAGCTGTAATTTACTATATTGGTTAATCAGTTCATCTGCGATCGAGGCATTTATAAAAATAATTTCTAGACAATCAACTTTGGATGTTGCCCCACATAATGCAAAATCAGAACATCTGAGAGACTAATTTTGCAAAAATTCAAAGTTTGAGAAATGCTGTATGGTAAACTAGCACTGATAAAGAGCGGTAATTTACTATATTTATTAACCTGTTCATCTGTGATCGAGGCATTTATAAAAATAATTTTTTGACAATCAACTTTGGATGTTGCCCCACATAATGCAAAATCAGAACATTTGAGAAGACTAATTTCGCAAAAATTCTAAGTTTCAGAAATGCTGTATGGTAAACTAGTACTGATAGAGAGCTGTAATTTACTATATTTATTAACCTGTTCATCTGTGATCGAGGCATTTATAAAAATAATTTTTAGATGATTATCTTTGGATGTTGCCCCACATAATGCAAAATCAGAACATTTGAGAAGACTAATTTCGCAAATATTCTAAGTTTCAGAAATCCTGTATGGTAAACTAGCACTGATAAAGAGCTGTAATTTACTATATTTATTAACCAGTTCATCTGTGATCGAAGCATTTATAAAAATAATTTTTAGACTATCAACTTTGGATGTTGCCCCACATAATGCAAAATCAGAACATCTGAGACACTAATTTCGCAAAAATTCTAAGTTTAAGAAATGCTGTATGGTAAACTAGCACTGATAAAGAGCTGTAATTTACTATATTGGTTAATCAGTTCATCTGCGATCGAGGCATTTATAAAAATAATTTTTAGACAATCAACTTTGGATGTTGCCCCACATAATGCAAAATCAGAACATCTGAGAGACTAATTTTGCAAAAATTCAAAGTTTGAGAAATGCTGTATGGTAAACTAGCACTGATAAAGAGCGGTAATTTACTATATTTATTAACCTGTTCATCTGTGATCGAGGCATTTATAAAAATAATTTTTTTAAATCAACTTTGGATTTTGCCCCACATAATGCAAAATCAGAACATTTGAGAAGACTAATTTCGCAAAAATTCTAAGTTTCAGAAATGCTGTATGGTAAACTAGTACTGATAGAGAGCTGTAATTTACTATATTTATTAACCTGTTCATCTGTGATCGAGGCATTTATAAAAATAATTTTTAGATGATTATCTTTGGATGTTGCCCCACATAATGCAAAATCAGAACATTTGAGAAGACTAATTTCGCAAATATTCTAAGTTTCAGAAATCCTGTATGGTAAACTAGCACTGATAAAGAGCTGTAATTTACTATATTTATTAACCAGTTCATCTGTGATCGAAGCATTTATAAAAATAATTTTTAGACTATCAACTTTGGAAGTTGCCCCACATAATGCAAAATCAGAACATCTGAGACACTAATTTCGCAAAAATTCTAAGTTTGAGAAATGCTGTATGGTAAACTAGCACTGATAAAGAGCTGTAATTTACTATATTGGTTAATCAGTTCATCTGCGATCGAGGCATTTATAAAAATAATTTCTAGACAATCAACTTTGGATGTTGCCCCACATAATGCAAAATCAGAACATCTGAGAGACTAATTTTGCAAAAATTCAAAGTTTGAGAAATGCTGTATGGTAAACTAGCACTGATAAAGAGCGGTAATTTACTATATTTATTAACCTGTTCATCTGTGATCGAGGCATTTATAAAAATAATTTTTTGACAATCAACTTTGGATGTTGCCCCACATAATGCAAAATCAGAACATTTGAGAAGACTAATTTCGCAAAAATTCTAAGTTTCAGAAATGCTGTATGGTAAACTAGTACTGATAGAGAGCTGTAATTTACTATATTTATTAACCTGTTCATCTGTGATCGAGGCATTTATAAAAATAATTTTTAGATGATTATCTTTGGATGTTGCCCCACATAATGCAAAATCAGAACATTTGAGAAGACTAATTTCGCAAATATTCTAAGTTTCAGAAATCCTGTATGGTAAACTAGCACTGATAAAGAGCTGTAATTTACTATATTTATTAACCAGTTCATCTGTGATCGAAGCATTTATAAAAATAATTTTTAGACTATCAACTTTGGATGTTGCCCCACATAATGCAAAATCAGAACATCTGAGACACTAATTTCGCAAAAATTCTAAGTTTAAGAAATGCTGTATGGTAAACTAGCACTGATAAAGAGCTGTAATTTACTATATTGGTTAATCAGTTCATCTGCGATCGAGGCATTTATAAAAATAATTTTTAGACAATCAACTTTGGATGTTGCCCCACATAATGCAAAATCAGAACATCTGAGAGACTAATTTTGCAAAAATTCAAAGTTTGAGAAATGCTGTATGGTAAACTAGCACTGATAAAGAGCGGTAATTTACTATATTTATTAACCTGTTCATCTGTGATCGAGGCATTTATAAAAATAATTTTTTGAAATCAACTTTGGATGTTGCCCCACATAATGCAAA
This sequence comes from Aphodius sticticus, assembly GCA_963966075.1. Taxonomy (NCBI): domain Eukaryota; kingdom Metazoa; phylum Arthropoda; class Insecta; order Coleoptera; family Scarabaeidae; genus Aphodius; species Aphodius sticticus. The sequence continues at coordinate 2,700,913 of OZ014507.1, forward strand.
ATCAGAACATTTGAGAAGACTAATTTCGCAAATATTCTAAGTTTCAGAAATCCTGTATGGTAAACTAGCACTGATAAAGAGCTGTAATTTACTATATTTATTAACCAGTTCATCTGTGATCGAAGCATTTATAAAAATAATTTTTAGACTATGAACTTTGGATGTTGCCCCACATAATGCAAAATCAGAACATCTGAGACACTAATTTCGCAAAAATTCTAAGTTTGAGAAATGCTGTATGGTAAACTAGCACTGATAATGAGCGGTAATTTACTATATTTATTAACCAGTTCATCTGTGATCGAGGCATTTATAAAAATAATTTTTAGACAATCAACTTTGGATGTTGCCCCACATAATGCAAAATCAGAACATTTGAGAGACTAATTTCGCAAAAATTCTAGGTTTCAGAAATGCTGTGGTTCACTAGCAATGATAGAAAACTGTAATTTACTGTATTTATTAACCAGTTCATCTGTGATCCAGGCATTTATAAAAAAATTTTCTAGTCCATCAACTTTGGATGTTGCCCCACATAATGCAAAATCAGAACATTTGAGAGACTAATTTCGCTAAAATTCTAAGTTTCAGAAATGCTGTATGGTTAACTAGCAACGCTGGAAAGCTGTAATTTACTGTATTTATTAACCAGTTCATTTGTGATCGAGGCATTAATAAAAATAATTTTTAGACCATCGACTTTGGATGTTGTCCCACATAATGCAAAATCAGAACATTTGAGAGACTAATTTCGCTAAAATTCAATCAACTTTTGATGTTGGCCCACATAATGCAAAATCAGAACATTTGAGAGACTAATTTCGCTAAAATTCTAAGTTTCAGAAATGCTGAATGCTAAAACAGCCCTGATAAAGAGCTGTAATTTACTATATTTATTAACCAGTTCATCTGCGATCGAGGCATTTATAAAAATAAATTTTAGACAGTCAACTTTGGATGTTGTCCCACACAATGCAAAGTCGAACATTGGAGAAAATTAATTTCGGAAAAATTCTAAGTTTGAGAAATGCTGTATGGTAAACTAGGAGTGATAAAGAGCGGTAATTTACTATATTTATTAACCTGTTCATCTGTGATCGAGGCATTTATAAAAATAAATTTTAGACAAGCAACTTTGGATGTTGCCCCACATAATGTAAAAACAGAACATTTGAGAGGCTAATTTCGCAAAAATTCTAAGTTTTAGAAATGCTGTATAGTAAACTAGCACCGGTAAAGAGCTGTATTTTGCTATATTTATTAACCAGTTCATCTGTGATCGAGGCATTTATAAAAATAATTTTTAGACAAGCAACTTTGGGTGTTGCCCCACATAATTCAAAAGCAGAGCATTTGAGTCTAATTACGCCTAAATTCTAAGTTTGAAAAATGCTGTATGGTAAGCTAGCACTGATAGAGAGCTGTAATTTACTATATTTATTAACCACTTCATCTGTAATCGAGGCATTTATAAAAATAATTTTTAGACCATCAACTTTGGATGTTGCCCCACGTCATGCAAAATCAGAACATTTGAGAGACTAATTTCGCAAAAATTCTAAGTTTCATAAATGCTGTATGGTAAACAAGCACTGATAGAGAGCTGTAATTTACTATATTTATTAACCAGTTCAACTGTGATCGAAGCATTTATATAAATAATTTTTAGACAATCAACTTTGGATGTTGCCCCACATAATGCAAAATCAGAACATTTGAGAGACTAATTTCGCAAAAATTCCAAGTTTGAGAAATGCTGTACGGTAAACTAGCACTGATAGAGAACTGTAATTTACTATATTTATTAACCAGTTCATCTGTGATTGAGGCATTTATAAAAATAATTTTTAGACAATCAGCTTTAGATGTTGCCCCACGTAATGCACAATCAGAACATTTGAAAGAGTAATTTCGCAAAAATTCTAAGTTTGAGAAATGCTGTATGGTAAACTAGCACTGATAGAGAGCTGTAATTTACTATATTTATTAACCAGTTCATCTGTGATTGAGGCATTTATAAAAATAATTTTTAGACAATCAACTTTGGATGTTGCCCCACATAATGCAAAATCAGAACATTTGAGAGACTAATTTCGCAAAAATTCCAAGTTTGAGAAATGCTGTACGGTAAACTAGCACTGATAGAGAACTGTAATTTACTATATTTATTAACCAGTTCATCTGTGATTGAGGCATTTATAAAAATAATTTTTAGACCATCAACTTTGGATGTTGCCCCACATAATGCAAAATCAGAACATTTGAGAGACTAATTTCGCAAAAATTCCAAGTTTGAGAAATGCTGTACGGTAAACTAGCACTGATAGAGAGCTGTAATTTACTATATTTATTAACCAGTTCATCTGTGATCGAGGCATTAATAAAAATAATTTTTAGACCATCAACTTTGGATGTTGCCCCACATAATGCAAAAACAGAACATTTGAGAGCCTAATTTCGCAAAAATACCAAGTGTGAGAAATGCTGTATGGTAAACTAGCACTGATAGAGAGCTGTAATTTACTATATTTATTAACCAGTTCATCTGTGATCGAGGCATTAATAAAAATAATTTTTAGACCATCAACTTTGGATGTTGCCCCACATAATGCAAAATCAGAACATTTGAGAGCCTAATTTCGCAAAAATACCAAGTGTGAGAAATGCTGTATGGTAAACTAGCACTGATAGAGAGCTGTAATTTACTATATTTATTAACCAGTTCATCTGTGATCGAGGCATTAATAAAAATATATTTTAGACAATCAACTTTGGATGTTGCCCCACATAATGCAAAATCAGAACATTTGAGAGCCTAATTTCGCAAAAATACCAAGTGTGAGAAATGCTGTATGGTAAACTAGCACTGATAGAGAGCTGTAATTTAGTATATTTATTAACCAGTTCATCTGTGATCGAGGCATTAATAAAAATAATTTTTAGACCATCAACTTTGGATGTTGCCCCACATAATGCAAAATCAGAACATTTGAGAGCCTAATTTCGCAAAAATACCAAGTGTGAGAAATGCTGTATGGTAAACTAGCACTGATAGAGAGCTGTAATTTACTATATTTATTAACCAGTTCATCTGTGATCGAGGCATTAATAAAAATATATTTTAGACAATCAACTTTGGATGTTGCCCCACATAATGCAAAATCAGAACATTTGAGAGACTAATTTCGCAAAAATTCCAAGTTTGAGAAATGCTGTACGGTAAACTAGCACTGATAGAGAACTGTAATTTACTATATTTATTAACCAGTTCATCTGTGATTGAGGCATTTATAAAAATAATTTTTAGACAATCAGCTTTAGATGTTGCCCCACGTAATGCACAATCAGAACATTTGAAAGACTAATTTCGCAAAAATTCTAAGTTTGAGAAATGCTGTATGGTAAACTAGCACTGATAGAGAGCTGTAATTTACTATATTTATTAACCAGTTCATCTGTGATCGAAGCATTTATAAAAATACTTTTTAGACAATCAACTTTGGATGTTGCCCCACATAGAGCAAAATCAGAACCGCAGGATGATGTCCAACAAGCACTTTACGAGTACGACAATTACACCAATAACTTTTCAAAGTACTGATGTCATTGCTGAGGCCAGGAACTCCACTAATAGATCAATTAAATCATACTCAGGATTCTCCCACTAGCTAATGGCAGTTATATGAATCGGTGCCACTTAAATAGGTCGGGCAGCATAACGGAAAGACAATTAGCACACACGACATTTTCTCCATAAATTCCACTTTAAATCGTTCACTTTTTGCGCAACCAGTATGCAGGACGTTCGACCCGAAAGCAACGAAAGGGCGAAACGTAGTAGGGTGGCAGAAAAGAACCAACTGAACCCTGAAAATACTGAAATCCACGAGGACAATCGTCCGTACGTACAACTAAAGCCATCTCGCTCTCTTTGGAGTTTCGTGAGCTTCTGTCCGTATGTCTTTCTCTCTTGTTCGTGCGCTGCTGGATGTGGCGCTGTCGTCCGTACCGCCAATTCTGACAATTCCTAATTAACTCGCCCACTAATGAACTGACGACAAGTGAGTGACGATTTGACTGCCGCAGAATGGGAATGAATAGACGCGGTGCATTTTACGTAGATCGGCCAAAAAGTTCTAGTGGCTAATTGAATCGAACGGATGAGATGTGGTGAACGCGATAACCGCGTCTATTTTTAATTGACTTTAAAAAATAACGTGGACATATATTATTGTTGGTTAACTAACTTAATATCCAAGGTTGGTTTTTGTCTGTATTGGGTAAAGTGATTTGGCGTGTTTTAACTCAGTGCTAGTTTACCATACACACAGAAAAGTGATCTCGCGAACGAAGAGAGAATTACTTGGCTGAAGTAGTTAGTAGGTTCGTATATACGCGAGAGATTATTGACTTCAACCAAGAAATTTTATTTCTTGGAATAATTACTAGATTTAAGAAAGTGGTTACTCTGGTGAAGTAAGTAAACAGTCTTCACTGAAGTGTATATTTTTATTCCCGGTAAATATTTTTAGCTACTTAATGTAAGAATTTTAAAGATTTGGCACAAATTCGTTTTCTATTGCTAATTAACAAGATAGGTATGTTATATTTACTTACTCGATCTAAACTGTTGCGTGCGTTACATCAAACTATTCCGTGTGGAAACGTTTATTGTACACTATAAATCACAATACACATCCCCAATAAATCACAACGCACATCCCCTACGGGTATTCCGTTGTTGTTTTCGTACTAGGTTAGGCTCCAGCTGTACGGCGCCAGCACCACGCGCGGGCGCGCGAGCCTTGACAAAATCACGGTGCGCATATTTATTCCAGAGAAAGGGATCACTTGAAAGAAGTGAGAATCACTTCAGTTAAATAATTGGTGGGTTTTTATTCAGTAAACAATACTTACTTATATTAAATGTCTTATATTTTCTTGGATCAAGTAACTACGCACTTGGATGGATTTACTATAACTTCGTTTGAGAAATTAACATTTTTGGGACGAAAAATTCAATTACTTCTTTATATAGAATATTGGTTCTTATAAAGAAAGAATTTATTTGTCGACAGCATTTATCTGAGAAATTATTTTACTTATATTGAGTATGTGGCATTTCTTGTATATACCTAACTTTCTACATCCAAGTAAATATGCATATAAATCTAGTAAATAAATTCGAAAAAATTATGTTTTCTCGTTCCAAATAATCACTTTTCTGTGTGTAGCAAAAAATAATGCGGGCGTACCACACAAGTTCTGATTTACAGTTGGATCGGCGAGTTCGAAAACAAAGTCCAAAATAGGACAATTTGAACTGAAATAGCCAAAATGTTCACTATGGTTTATTCTATCGAATAGACCTAAAGAGGATGCTTGGGAGAAATTAGCAAGTCCAGAACAGTGCTTTTTTGCTCTATCGTGCAACGCGTTTCTACTCAGTTTCTAGTGATATATCAGTCGTAAACATTCGTGAAATACGTAATTTGCATTCAAATCCTTGTTGAGGTACGCCGAAATAATCAATATGAAGATCAATCTCAAAAAGCTAGATAATATTAAAAAAGTTCTCAAGTATGTAACTGGTGAAAATTTAGAATTTTACTACCACGTGACTTCTGGCGTGACTACCACCGTAGGAGAGGAAATTTAATAGTATCATGTATATAATCATGAAACTCCAGAATGTCATACTCTATCATCGCCATATACAGGATTAGTCAAAATTACCGGAACACCTAAATAATTCAACAAACGTAAAAAAATTCAAAAAAATTTCGAGGTAAAAGTAGTTTTAAACAATCTATCGTTTAAAAATATTTTTACTAATCATTTTATTCTGGAAATTTTGGTAACTTTTCTTTTTTTCAAATAGAACAGCCTGTATATTTTTGAATTCTGAAGATTAATTCTAAGAATCTTTTGTAGGAATCATTTTCTTTTATAAAATGCATTATTTTTAGTTATGAGCAATTAATCAGACAAAATTACCGAAATACCTAAATAATTCTCCAAATCTACCAAAAATCAAAAAATTTGAACAAACTATCGTTTATTCTGTAAATTTGGTAACATTTCCCATGTCTGATAGCATTTTGAATTCTAGGGTTAATTCTTAGAATTTTTTGTAGAAAGCATTTCTTTTAATACATTACAATCATTTTTTAGTTATAGGTAAGCAATTAATCAAAACTCCTGAACTTAAAAAATTAAGAATATTTTCCCACATATATACAAATTTCTTTTAATTTGGCAGCATGAATATTTTATTTAATTTCATTTCATAGTTTTTTAATTTTTTTCTTGATGTTTTCTTATTTTGTATCCGTTAATTTATCGATTACTTGTTCATAACTACAAGATTTTTATAAAAAAAAATATAAAAAAAATGTTTCCTGCATAAAACCCTTAAAATTAAAAAAATTCAAATATACATTCTTGTTCTATTAAAAAAAGAAAAGCTTACCAAGTTTCCAAAATAGAATTAACATCGTGTATATTAAAATATACTTAGACGATAGCTTGTTAAAAATAAAAAACTTTAATTTGATTTCTTTTTAATTTTGTACTGTAGAATTATTTTGGTGTTCCGGTAATTTGGACTAATTTTGATTAATTGCTTTATAACTAAAAAGTGATGCAGTTTATAAAAAACTTATTTCTACAAAAAAATCTAACAATTGAACTTATAATTAAAAAATCTAAAAATATACAGAATTTGCATTCGATTATTGCGCATTTTTCATACTATTACGGCATTCCGTAATTTTCAATTAAAATAAAAGAATGAAATTTTACTAATTTCACTGATTAGTAGTGTCAAACCACTAGTGACATACGCCTACTCGGAGAAATCTCGAAGACAATAATCATAATGCCTCTGATATATACTAATTTCATGTTATTCAATAAAACATTACTTTTGGAATACTTTGGACCGGCATGTTATATATCGTTGAAAAGGGGAAAAAAGGCTCTATTTATTTCAGTCATAGCCAGCTATGGTTTCCATTTAAAAAACACAACTTTATGTTATATCTACAAAACTATTAGACATATTTAAAATCTGTGAATTCCACTGAATTCTAATCGAAAAAGTGCCTAAAGAACGTGCAATTATCATTCGTCTGATTTAACAAACAACAAAGATATCGACAAGTATCAAAATAGCGAAAAATCGAGCTTGTGTTATAACTCGAAAACAAAAGACGATAGCTAATTTGGGTTTTCACCATTGAGTTTCTCTCAAACAAGGACGAAACAACAACCTTACTCATTTTTCGATATCTCTTATAGTTACCGAGATCTCCTATAGTAACATCGAATTTGGCCCACCCTGTACTGTAGAATTATTTTGGTGATTTGATAATTTGGACTAATTTTCATTAATTGCTTATAACTAAAAACTGATACAGTTTATAAAAAACTCTTTTCTACAAAAAAAATCTAACAATCGAAAAATTAAAAAATCTAAAAATATACAGAATTTCTAAATTTCCAAAATAAAATGTTATTGAAAACATATTTAGAAGATAGCAAAATAAAATCAAAAAGCTTTTGTTTGATTTTTTCTTAGAAATTCTTTACTGTTGAAGAGTTACTAAGGTGTTCCGGTAATTTGGACTAACCCTGTATAATCCGCCATTTTGAATATATTTTGAAAATCTGACATGACATATTTAATCACCAATCTTCAAATATTACGGAAAATAAGTTTCATGCAAAGCCAAGATTTTTTACATTTTCGGTCGCCATATTGATTCCGCCATTTTAAACTTTGAAAATTTGAAATTGGAAATTAGATTTGGAGTGTAAGATCTTCAAATATCACAGGAAATAAGTTTCATCAGAACCCGACATCTTTCTAAATTTTCTGATCGCCATATTGAATCCGCCATTTTGAAATTAAAAAATATGACAACAGGTTTGGAATTAGAACCCCAAAAACAATATATATCATAATGAATATATGATTTAAATGGTTTAAATAGACAAATATTGTTAAACATGTACGCTGTCTTTCCGTTGAATCCAAAAACAGTACATGTCCATGATGATTGTTTAAATCATAGCTCTGTTTTTAATGCAAATATGAATAAAATATGCAATACATTTAATGCTCTGTGAACTACTACTTTATATATTGTCTGTTGGCACAAAATAGCAAACTGCTATACTTTTCCAGATATTATTGCACCGACAAAATTATTTTATTAAGTTTCTCAGAACTCACTTTTTGGGCTTGTACTGTTTTCGAACCGACCGATTCAGTTATATATGCGAACTTTAATTAACGTATTATACACTGGAAAGAGCATTTCTTCTAAATTTTAAAAACGTTTTGTTTAACTTCTAAAATATATTAGTTTTTGTAAAAAAATATTATCCATAACCACGTTAAAAAGAGTAAAAAAACATTGACTAATCTTTTGATTTTTACCTCCATCTGCCTCCGCTGTCTAACATACTACGTTCGTTAGCTTTTTAAGTAGCTATACAATGCCATACATTTATTCTGCATTTAATTGCGTAACTACTGTAAAATTAAAAAATCTGAAGATACACACAGAAAAGTGATTATTTGGAACGAGAAAACATAATTTCTTGAATTTATTTACTAGATTCAAATGCATATGGATGTAGTTGGATGTAGAAAGTTAGGTATATACAAGAAATGCCACATACTCAATATCAGTAAAATAATTTCTCAGATAAATGCTGTCAACAAACAAATTCTTTCTTTATAGGAACCAATATTGTAGGTATTGAAAGAAGTAATTGAATTTTTCGTCCCAAAAATGTTAATTTCTCAAACGACGTAATAGTAAATCCATCGAAGTGCGTAGTTACTTGATCCAAGAAAATATAAGACATTTAGTATAAGTAAGTATTGTTTACTGAATAAAAACCCACCCATTATTTAACTGAAGTGATTCTCACTTCTTTCAAGTAATCCCTTTCTCTGGAATAAATATGCGCACCGTGATTTTGTCAAGACTCGCGCGCCCGCGCGTGGTACTGGGCGCCAGTACGGCGCGTAAAGGAGGCAAAGGAGCCTAACCTAGTACGCAAAACAACAACGAAATACCCGTAGGGGATGTGCCTTGTGATTTATTGGGGATGTGTATTGTGATTTATAGTGTACAATAAACGTTTCAACACGGAATAGTTTGATGTAACGCACGCAACAGTTTAGAACGAGTAAGTAAATATAACACACCTATCTTGTTAATTAGCAATAGAGAACGTATTTGTGCCAAATCTTTAAAATTCTTACATTAAGTAGCTAAAAATATTTACCGGGAATAAAAATATACACTTCATTGAAGACTGTTTACTTACTTCACCAGAGTAACCACTTTCTTAAATCTAATAATTATTCCAAGAAATAAAATGTCTTGGTTGAAGTCAATAATCTCTCGCGTATATACGAACCTACCAACTACTTCAGCCAAGTAATTCTCTCTTCGTTCGAGAAATCACTTTTCTGTGTGTACAGAACAAATTCCATATCAACAAATATTTTCTAATAACACGTAACACTAATAATACGTTAACGTTTACACAACATGACACACATCGAAAGAGACTGTCTCCTTTAAACCGTATAGAACCCTTCGGAAGATAATAACCTAAATACGGAAGTAACGCTGCCGTGTTTCCACGGCATCGGACGAACGTTAACAGGGTATAAAACTAGCAGAAACGGGCGGACTTCTAGGGCATTGCGAAGCTGCAGAAAGTGACCATGGAGCTTGGGGCGTCATGGATATCCGATACGATTGATTCGGGCATCAAAATAGGAAGTAGTGTGAGGGGGGGTTGGTTGCAGCGAGCGCGCTGAAGAGTTCGCCGATATCGTTCAGACTTCATCAATGTAATGGCCTTCCGAAAGACTGAAATGGAAGCCCTGAATTGAGGAACGAATAATTGCCGATAGCGCCCGACGAAAGGATCCGAGTGAGAGGAGTGCTAGCGAGGTAAACTGTGGTGACCATTTGGAAAATTATATTGGACGATTAACCTAATTTTCACTGGAGATAAACTGCGAATGCTGCTGCTATGGTATATGGAAGGAAATGGTTGTGATGTTTGTGTGTTTTTGTCAACGCGTCTTGTTTGGAGGAATATTGTTTTTGTTATTGTTCTACAAGTAATAATAAAAAATAAATAAAGACTAACTTGATTTTACTCTTCATAGACTAAGTTCGAGGTTTAGGTTTTCATTTTAGATTCCTTAAGAGAAAAGAAACATTATGTAGGTAGGTTAAAATAAAATCTTGATCTCCAATTTTAAATCTTGCGGCCCCTGAAAAATATAAGTTTTATAAAATAAGAAGCACCCAAATGACCTTGGTATTAAAATCTATAATAAACATAATTATGTTTTCCTATTTACTTGATTATTCGTTGTTTTGCAGGCCATATAAAGAAACGCAACACGACGCTTTTGTTGCTGAACTAAAAAAATACGGACCACATGAGAGCATAATAGTATGGAAACATTAGAAAATACCCGAGACGGTTTGTTATTGTGAGAAATTCTGAAATACGTCGATTTTTAATTATAAAAATACACATTTTTGTGAACAACTAAATCTCCGACCGTCAATTGTTACTAAGCTATGAAGTCATCGACACTTGTTTTAAATGGCAAACCTATTTTTTCTTATTGTTTCTGGTAGATCTTCTAATAGGGTATTCCGGTGGTTTTGAAATTGTCATTTTTTACAAACTATGGGTGCTACTGTTTGTTACTTCACAAGTAAAATATCAAACATTGTTTTAAATTAAGCGAAATCGTTGTTTGAAGTTTGAGTTAGGATTGGTCTTTGTGACGTCACAAAGACCGCTCAAAGTGAGCGACTTGACAACGTTGCTATATCTAGGGTGCACGTAGTAAATTTTTGTCTTCTGTTGTGTCAACGTTTAGAATCGCTCGTTTGTTGACACCTGCTTTGGTTATTGAGGTTATATCAAACACTTGTTCAAAATGTATAAACTCCAACGCCGACATTGTTCTGTGCCGGGCTGTAACAGCAGTAGAACAGTAACTCCTGATAAGATTTTCTTTACATTGCCGACTAGCGAGATGAGAGATGTTTGGCTTCAAGTTTCAATGATCAAATAATCTCTCAAAAAAGTTATCTTTATTCGTTGTCAAACAACAGGGTCGCCAACCGTCAACTTGGCCGATCAGCTGTTCGAGAATGTCCGCTGTTGCCACCGCTACTAGCGATCGGTAATCATCGTGTATTTCCGAGGGTCGTCGGTGAATTCAAACGAAATGCACTTTTAATTGCAATTATCTCATAGAAAAAATAAATCAAAAAGCTCATAGCTTAACTTTATGAATCCTCATAAATTCTACAATAGGTTAAACCGAATATCTGCTTAAATTTTGACATGACCGGAATACCCTATTGTCTAAATGGTAGTGGAAATATTTTATGACCTCACACCCGAAAGATTTAGAGAACAACTGAAAATATTAAAATATTGATAACCCTTAATGGGGACCTTGGATTTTGTAAATTGACTATGAAATGACTTTCGGGTCGAATTATTTGGTCTGATAACGAATCCGGGCGAAATTTTCTATCGCGTAAGGATTTCGAAAAAAGTGGGGAAAGTCAAAGAACGTAATTTTAGTTATTTTTAGAAATTATATTTTATTTATTAGTATTTAATATTATTTATTATATTATATACCAGCTGAACGCATTATCCCAGAAACCTCAAAATGGTCTCATAAAAACCTAATCTTTGCATGTTTACCTGAACTTCTGAGAGAGAACGCATCCATTCAAGAAACTACAAAAAAGCCTCAGCAAACTGTCATGATGTGTAACTTGAAGCTCGCATTAGATTGTATTTGATTTCAATTAAATATTAAAAAAAAACCATTATCTCGATCAAATAGAATCTCATGCAGCTAAACTATTAATTTTATATATAGTATGATAAAGTCATGTGCCTGGCCACATCAGATTTTTTTAAATACCACTAAAATAAGCGAATTGAACCACATAACTTCAAAATGGTACTTCTTAGGCATATAAAAGTCTACATATTCTTGATGTACTCGTCGAGAGCAATCATTTGGTGGTGGGTAAATCTCTCTATCGCCATCAATTTAGACTGAAAGAATAATTAAAACTTTTTGAGAGCTAGAGCATTCTAATATAGTCATGTTTATGGATTGGGACGTGCTGAATTAAATGGTGAGCTCGGTTTTCCCGTAAAACGTACGGTTCGCTCAGAAAATGTATAAAACATTTTCTTCGCGGTTTTTCGCGATTTTCTCGCGAACCGAGTATCTTAAAGCAACGAGGTCACCAGAAATGTTTTCCTCGGCCAATTTTCTATCTAGTAACGTCGGAATCGTTAAAATCGGATGGTTAGATCAAACACAGTTCGCTTTAACATGTCCAAATATAGTGAAATGGCAGCTTTTTGCAGTTTTTGATACTTTCGCAAGTCATAACTTCCATACCATTCGATATACAAAAAAAATCCCATTACTCCAGCGTAATCAGCGTCAAAAACTGTACCATGGACCAAAATCTTAATTGGATGGGAAGTAGTTTTGCTTTTGCCCACTGGACAAAATTTTGATAAAAATCGTATTTCTATAATTTTAAATTTGAAGTAGCGCACCTAATTCGAAATCTAGACCCCGTGTCGATATGAAACCTTCGCTATCTTACTAAAATGAGTCCGCTGATTACGAATTTACACAGAACCGGTATCTATCTCTACTGGTTACATCATTTGGTGGTGGGTAAATCTCTCTATCGCCAACGGTTGCAAAGTTCAATTTTTTTCTATCTGAATGGGCTAAATTTAGACTGAAAGAATAATAAAAATTTTTTAGAGCTAGAGCATTTTAATATAGTCATGTTTATGCATTGGGACGTGCTGAATTCAATGGTGAGATCGGTTTTCCCGTAAAGCGTACGGTTCGCTCAGAAAATGTATAAAACTATGATTTTCGCGGTTTTTCGCGATTTTCTCGCGAGCCGAGGATCTTAGAGCAACGAGGTCGCCAGAAATGTTTTCCTCGGCCAATTTCCTATCTAGTAACGTCGGAATCGTTAAAATCGGATGGTTAGATCAAACACAGTTCGCTTTAACATGTCCAAATATAGTGAAATAGCAGTTTTTTGCAGTTTTTGATACTTTGGCAAGTCATAACTTCCGTACCGTTCAATATACAAAAAATCCTATTACTCCAGCGTAATCAGCGTCAAAAACTGTACCATGGACCAAAAACTTAATTGGATGGGAAGTAGTTTTGCTTTTGCTCACTGGACAAAATTTCGATAAAAATCGTATTACTATAATTTTAAATTTGAAGTAGCGCACCTAATTCGAAATCTAGACCCCGTGTCGATATGAAACCTTCGCTATCTTACTAAAATGAGTGCGCTGATTACGAATTTACACAGAACAGGTCTCTATCTCTACTGGTTACAGAGTTGTGCTCAAATTACGTTCTTTTAAATAACACTGAAATAGGCGAATTGGACTACATAACTTCAAAATGGTACTTCTTAGGCATATAAAAGTCTACATATTCTTGATGTACTCGCCGAGAGCAATCATTTGGTGGTGAGTAAATCTCTCTATCGCCAACGGTTGCAAAGTTCAATTTTTTTCTATCTGAATGGGCCAAATTTAGACTGAAAGAATAATTAAAAATGTTTGAGAGCTAGAGCATTTTAATATAGTCATGTTTATGCATTGGGACGTGCTGAATTCAATGGTGAGATCGGTTTTCCCGTAAAGCGTACGGTTCGCTCAGAAAATGTATAAAACTATGATTTTCGCGGTTTTTCGCGATTTTCTCGCGAATTGAGTATCTTAGAGCAACGAGGTCGCCAGAAATGTTTTCCTCGGCCAATTTCCTATCTAGTAACGTCAGAATCGTTAAAATCGGATGGTTAGATCAAACACAGTTCGCTTTAACATTTACAAATATTTAATTTAAATCAATTAGTTTGTTTAGAGCATTGGTATTTTTGAATGCCAAGATTTCGTTATCGAACATATACATATTGATTGAATACCATAAAATAATACATAACAAAACGAAAGCATGATTTAAATAAATCAATTCAAATAAAATTAACAGCAAAGTTTCAGGTTTCAACAGATGGCAAATTCCTGTACCCATTTCCAATTTTTAACAATCAAACAAGTCGAAAAAAATAGCATCAGTCAGGATCAGAAACATCACATCATTGATGATTTAGTACAATATTAGAAGTGGGATTCTCCGACACAATAAAAATCAGCAAACTCGATTGGATGTAATAAAATTCCTGAGTATAACATTGAAACAAATCATTGACCAAAGGTTATACCGTCCGCTTACGCAGATATCTTTACTACTACCCTCGGTGCTTAAGGGGGTGGGATCTGTCCCTACTAACCCTTGTTAAAATATTCACCTTCAGTTAGACCCCAATATCTCACGAGGGTCCATTTTTTATACGCCACACGGCTTAAGCGGACATAAATGTCCGCGAAAACACTGCCCAAAGTTATAAAACTCACACGTACAAAGTTACTTTTCGCCGAGGCAGGCGCTAAGAGAAATTGCTTTATTGCAACTGGGCGGAGTGGCAGTTTCCGCCCAACTATCGATTTCTAATATTGCTTCAATTGCTCTCTGTAACTGACAATCAGAATTTCTGTGTTTCGTTTCTGCAATTTCGAAAATTTTCCTGTTATGCGCAACGTCCAATAACGTTGGAATGCAAATGGTCGGAGGTAGGTACGGTTATTGAATTTGAACTGTATATGCGTGTAATATTTCATGCACAAATTAACAGTAATCTGTCCCTGCGTAGATGCTTATCAGACAAGGTATTAATCACACAGCTCATTACTGGCGTTAATCAAATTACCCCCTATTACCTGTCCGTTAATGACATTTGCTATGCAACTACGACAATTATGCTTTTCGAAACGAGTTGCTATATGTATATAAAGGATGTGGCTTTAGTAGTTAAATCTTGACTATGTAATCTGTAGTTAAATCTTGATGATGGCATACCTGATGTAATCGCGACATTAATTCTGAAGTAGTATCTATTTACGCGTATTTAAAAAAAAACAGTGCTAGGTAGCGGTAATGATATTGTTTACTGTGAAATGAGACACTTTCATCATCATGGCGTATCCTTACCTAAAATAATCTAATAAATTTAGTGACCGGTAGAAAGTTGGACACAAGGAAAAATTTTGTATTAACAATTTTTAAAAAATGTTTATTTTTGATAAAGTTTCTTATTGTCTTGAACCTAAAATACAATTATTAGAATGTAATTATCTGCTTGCATGTACCGGGTGTTTATTTGAAAAAGTGATTAGAAATATTAGATGACATTAAATACGAAATTATAATCGCATTCGTCGTTGCATGTATCGGGTGTTGTCAAAAAATATGCAAATGACTTAAGAGTAAACTACCATGATTTTAAAAGATAAGCAAATTTGTCATGTGAAAAAGCTATTTAGAAATTTAAGAATGTACTAATGTGAAATCACCTTTGTCGTTATACCGGGAATAATCAAAATTATGAAAATGATTTCATATTAAAATACTTTTATTTTGAAAAATAGGCAGTGTTTATCTGAAATAGAGGTGGAAAGTATTAAATACGAAAACAGTGAAGAGGAGAAACGTATTTCCTCGACCGTTTATGGTGATTGTTTAATTATTTTTCCACTAATAAACAGAACTATTTTGCAAAACCTTTGAGCGATTGATGTTTCGTGAAAATAATACGGGAATTTGGTCCTCTAACATTCCACAACAAATATTGTTTTTAAAAGAATACTGGTCTCGACTTTGAATTGTAAACTTTGGGTAATTTTACGCCCACCATTCACAATTTTGTGAAGGAAATGAAGGAAGTCAAGGCCAGATTTTCGTCATGTATTAAAATAATTTAAAGCTTTTCTTGTGTATTCAGAAACATTACAATAGCAATGTATTATGCGTTAGCTTAAGTCAAACTCTCATTTATGGTGTCTTTAACACCCGGTATATGCTACGTCGAAAGAGACTATAGTTTCATATTTAATTCCTTCTGACATATCGAAAAACCTTTTTCAAATAATTTTTTTTTATAGATTTGAAAATGAAGGTTTTTATTCTTAAGACATATTCATCTTTTTGGAAACACCCGGTATATGCAAAGGAGAAAAATATTATAATTTTGTATTTAATGAACTATAATATTTCTAAATACCGTTTCAAATAACATTTTTTCATAGTTTTGAACATAAAGATACTTCACACACACACACACACACACACACACACACACCTGTTTTTTTCACTGTTTTAGTAACACCCGGTATATGCAAGCAGATACTTACATTTTAATATTTACATTTTAGGTTTAAGACAACCTAGACACAGAAAATAAAATTTTCTGTGAAATTGATAACAAAAGTGTTGCTAAGAAGACCAATTTTCGAGAAAGAGCTGTTCGCAGTGTAACCCGCTCCAAGTAATTTTTCCAATGGAATTCAAGCTACGGTATCGTAGTAGGGGGCGCTAAATCCATGACCACAAGTAATACCCACCATTTCTAAACAATAAACATTTAACTGACATTTATTGCACTACGATGTTAAGCTGTTTAAGCACAAATCGGGGCAGATACAGAGTACGTTAAAAATTAATTTAAAACGTCAACAATACAATTAACAGAGTGGAGACTCGAGTGTGACAAGCGCTTACGTTCAATTGTTAACGAAACGTTGTCTACGGTCCATATTGAAAAAGCTCGCGTCTGCGCATATTTCTATTTATAAAGCACACTTCATAACCTTTAATTTTGTAAATAGCATTAATGAATGCGGGCTAATGAAGTACCTGGTCAAAATGCGGAAAAACCGATAGACGCAATCGAGTAAAACAACAATAAAACAACCCTTTAAACACCGCAGTGAACATGTACAACACGTATGTTTATTTCCAAAGTTAAAATTTGTATTGACACAATAATTCCTGGTAGCACTACCTGAATATATAATATATAATAATATCCAGCTTATAATTCAATAAATTATGCAGTCTACTGTGATATTGGTAATTTTATTTGATTAAAATGTGCTATACAATTTTGTACTGAAGCGTATTTCGGTAATTATAAAAGCTAATTATTAATTAATTAGCGAGCGGATATAATTGTACTCGGTTATATTTTGTTTGGGTGTAGGATAATAATTGGATTATAATCATATTGTGTATGTGTTAGCTCGATTTTTATTAGGATTTTAACGAGAAAAAGTTCTGTAAATAAATTTCAAATAGTCGCTAGAAACTAGAGGGAATAGCATATTACATTACAAGAGCTTGAACTAGCATATTACGTACGAGTGGAAAGTTAACATCGCGACGAGTTTTGTTATTTTTCACGAGCACGTAATATGCGTTGCAGTTCGGGTATTGTACATAATTTTTCTTAAAAATTTTTATTATTGTATTTCATGCCTTCACAGATATCTTTCATTGTCCGCCGACCCTTGAACTGAAATTAGAGACAGAAAAAAAGACGTTAAAATAGAAAAATGCAGAGACTAACGTGAGAGAGAGAGGGACAGAGACACGCTGGCGGATTATAATTATCAAGGAGTGGTTTTAATTCGGGCTAGTCTAATATACGGCGGGCTGTTTTGCATATAAATGAAATGAAAAATTCCGGAAACTGAAAATCTGATGTAAATCGCGCCGCAGACCGCCACGTCCAATTTGCAATTGGTTTTGAGGGCGTAAAACTTGCACGCAGCGCCTCGCTTCGGTCCGGTTAGAAAATTGGAAAAAAGGTGTCCGCAAAGCCCAAATCAGAGTAATTTTCACCGTCACACACTGACTGACGGACCGGCCAATTTGCAAGTTTTATCGTTGAATCATGTGAAATCATGCGAACGTACGCATGATTCGACACCGACTGGGTGTCGCACATTGGCAAGATTTTTCTTTAGAATTTAAGTAAAAATTAAACTATAAATTCTATATCTAGATTGTAGACTTCTAACGCAAGACTTCTACACTAACGCAAATCAATGTATTGTTAGTGTGTATTGCTAGATGGCGCTGTAAGCTTTCTAATCACATATGGGCTCAATCCTCACTATATAATAGACTTTAAAAATCGCTTAGTTGACGTCGTGCGTTTGGCAAAATTGTTAAAAAGAAAATTTTGTAAGAGGAGTGCCACATAAAAATAAAATTTGTGGGCCGGGTAAAACAATACTATCTCTGTCGCACAATCCTTGTCCAATTGGAGAATATTAGTTTGTCCCAGACTTGAGTGTCGTATTAGATTTAAATCTCTTCTTTAACGACTGAAAACATCTTTAGTGCAAAATGGCGAATAATACTCATTCCATGATAGTTAATAATAGTCAAAAAGAATGATTCTAAAACTATTTTGAAAAATACAATAGGATTTTCATTGTTCTAAATATCTTGACACAAATCATGCACATTTAACTCAGGTTATAAGAATGTAATTTTCTTAATACTCTGAAAACGGTGCATATCTAAAATTGAAATTATCTTCTAAAATACTTTTTGATTCATGTCAAAAAAATTGCTTTCTTCCACTTTTACATTCACAATGCACACATGTAACACTGTTTACGATGTTACAATAAACAAATTGTAACACCGTTTTTAGTAACTTTGTTCTAAGATTGGTTACATTGGTATGAAATGCCATATGTCAAACGTAACCTCACATAACCACAAACTGCCTGTTTAGAATCGCTTGCCATCGCATAAACTGCGACATATCTATATTCTATACATATTTAAACATGCGTGTAGCATGCTATAGTATTGCCAAGGGTTGGAGCTTTCTTAGTTTTGATCTGTTCATCAAAATACGCCAGCAGGACGTTTTCGGTGATGTTTTGCGACTCTGGTAAGTGATCGTGCATCAGTGTCGTCAACTAAACATCTAATCCCCCTTTCAGCTACAATATTTACCTGAATAAGGAGTTATGCGAAGATCAAACCTACATCGTAGATATGATCGGGTTCAAATACTGCCGCAGGATTGTATATGCCCAATAAATAGTTTATTAAATATCAGCATGCACGTAGCAAGCTATAGTACATCTAAATTGTTGAGGATTGCCTAGTTTATGTCACGTAATTCTACTTTCAGATTTTACAGAAAAAATAATACCAGAGACATTTTCCATTTCTTCGATTTTGTTCATTGTTCGTCAGAATAGTCACTTAGATTGTATTTTTGACAAATTAAGTACTTAGAAATACGTGATATGTTCTGATATAACCCAAAAGCTAAATGATTAATTTTTTTATAAATAAACTTGTACAGAAAATCCCATCTTTTAACATAAATGTAAAAGCTAAATCAATACTAATTGTTTCGTAGTAATGCCATTTTTAGACCCAATGACTGAACTAACATTAATATCCAACAACACAACTCAAATATGAGCCATCCCTTTGTTGGTTCATGAAATGCTCTGCCTCGCTAAACCAAAAGGTTGTATCTGCAAGATTGTTAACATTGTACTCTTTCCAATAAAATCATAATATGGAATGATTTATTGTTGATCTACCAAACCGAAAATAAGTAAGAATATGACAAAGAATTCGAAAAAGTATATTAAAACGATTCAATCTCCAAAGTAACTGTAGAACACCCTTTAAATAATGACATTTTAAATAATGATAGCATTAATAAAAATAAAAACCAAGAGACGGCTGTAATGGGGCAAGAGCTCTTAAACAATTTATACTAATTTCTATCAAGCATCAGTTTGCCAGAAAAATAGTTTGAAAACGAAATCAATAAATTTGCAAATCCTCAAATTCGAAATTTGCTAAATCCCAAAAGGCAGTGAGATGTTGCTCTACTGTACGCTCCGAAAAGTTCTTATCAATAAAAAGTGCACATTAATTCCTTCAACAAACTAATATTTCCTTTAATCATTTATTGCAACTCAAAATATCGCATTTTAACTACAACCACAATTTTGTTAATTAACAAATCATAATTCTTTTGCTCAAGACAATAATACTTTCTTGAACTAAATAAATCTACTAAATATTTTTTTACTTTTGTGTCAAGATAGATTTCTCAAAAATACAATATTCTAATCTAAGCTGGGACGCCTGTGACTAATCTAAGAATGAATCAAAAACTAAACAGTATCCAGTTAAAAGTTACTGATTATTTATTTAAAATTTCTTAAAGTTATTACCAAAGTTCTGGTATGTAAATTTATAAAAGTAAAACAATGTAAAAATGTTTTTTTTTTTTATTTTTATATCATTAAATTAAGTTATTCTTGATTTTAAGCTCCTTGAGCATGAGTTAGAATAACAATTATTTTACATAATTTTTGATAATTCAAAAACATAAATAACACAATTACACAACGCATTAAACTATCGACATGTTTTTCTAGCATCCATTTTGCTGAATAAGTACTTATCCTTTGGCATTCAGTTAGTTCTGAAGAAGGAAGAAATTTATTTTCTAAGATCGAAAATTGATCTATCAAACCGATAATAAGTAAGAATATGACAAAGAATTCGAAAAAGTATATTAAAACGATTCAATCTCCAAAGTAACTGTAGAACACCTTTTAAATAATGACATTTCAAATAATGATAGCATTAATAAAAATAAAAACCAAGAGAGGGCTGGAATGTATTGTATCAAGCATGAGTGCCAGAAAGATAAAGTTTGAAGACGTAATAAATAAATTTGCAAATTCTCAAATTCAAAATTTGCGAAATCTCAAAAGGAGACGACCGACGCCGACGTGGAGATTTTGCTTTACAGTACCGTGAGAAAAGTTCTTATCAATAAAAAGTTCGCATTAAATGCTTTAATTAATTAATAATTTCTTTAATAAAAAAAAACCTCAAATTTATTACAACCTTAACATATAGCATACTTCACAATCATACTTCTTTCCCTCAACACAATAATTTTTTGCAATAAATAAATCCTTAAAATACTTTTTTTTATTTTGCCTCTATACAGATGTCAAAGCATTTCACATTTTTTTAAGTACCTACCTAATTTGTCAAAAATACAAGACTCTAAACTGAGTGATCAAAAACTAAACACTATTCTGAATTTCTGCGTTCAGCTTCTACAGGAAAAATTATGTAAGTTTGTTTGCTTTTGTTAATTGTAGACTCAATGATCATTGATTATTTATTTTAATTCACTTTAATAACTTTGGTATGTAATTTATACAAGCAAAACAAAGTTATGTTTTTATTTTTTATATCATTAAATTAAAGTTATTCTTGATTTTGAGCTCCTTAAACCATGCTTTAGAATAACAATTATTGTACATAAGTTTTGATAATAATGACAACAACAACAACACAATAATGAACATTAAAAAGTCTATATTTAATGTTTCTCACGTCCATTTTGTTGAACAACAAAATAAAACCGCTTGTTATTATTTGTTATTATTCTGCTATCAGATTTTACAGAAAAAAAACCTTTCCAAAAACATTCCCCACTTGTTCGATTTTGTTCATTGTTCGTTCGAATAGTCACTTAGCTAAGATAATTGTGTTTTTGACAAATTAAGTACTTGGAAATATGTGAATTGCTCTAATAAATCTAATATCTAGACTCAAGAGCAAAATGATATTTTTTTTTATAAATAAAAGCTAATTCAATACTAATTGTTTCATAATAATGCCATTTTTAGACCCAATTTGACTGAACTAACATTAATATCCGCCAACACGATTCAAATATAAGCCATCCCTTAAGCTATTGCACAACAAACACGCCCGTACTTCCTCCAAAACGAATTCAAACCGCGGCACCTCCAACCACCCAACGACAGATAAATATTCCTATACGGAATACCAAACATACCTTATCGCGTACAGACATTATTCACCAAACGGGACGCATTGAACTACGAAGAACGCTCGCTTTTACCCTAGCAAACTCGCACGGCATACCCGCCCCGCACAGTGCGCGCATAGTGCCTGCACTTCGTGTATGCTGTGTATAGTTACAGCGTTGTGTACTTGTATGCGGTCGCGGCAAAATGCTCCAACCCTGAAACGGACAGATGAAGGTAACCGCGGGCCCTTCAGCTCGTCTGGGAAGTTTGACATTTGCGTATGAATGCTCGCTTTGATGTATTTATATTTACATGGCGCAGTCGGGTCGGTCCGAGCGTGTGTCGTTTTCTGTTGTGCGGTGTATTGGCTGCGGATATCGTAGGGAAATTTTTATTAAAAATCCCGCTGAGATATGAATTGAATTCGACTGGACGGGAAGCAGCCGCATTGAATAAATACGTCATTTGCAGCCAGAGAGACGAGAGAGGCCGTTGGAGACTAGTGGGAAGGTTCATGTGGAAAGATGGGATAATATTTAGGGTAAAGAATATCTCGCTGTGTTGTGGAATATCAAAAGAGCGACAGAACGGGGTAAGCTGGAAGACTGCAACAAAGAAGTTTGTTTAGTAGAAGCGAGTTGTGAAGAATTTGCGGTTTTACTTTTTAGTTTAGCTGTGTGTAGTAGCATCAAAGGTTGGAACTTTTTCATTAAAATACAGCAATTTCTTGCAGTCTAACAAAGTAAATCTTAATAGAATGAAACGCTGTAGGTTTGATGATGAAGTTTTTATTAGGGAATCTTGCAGACCGGTTTCGAACCGAGGTTCGTCTTCAGTGCAAACGTCTAGGTCTGTTCATACATGTGTGCCCATTACATGTTCATGTTCATACATGTACGCCCATTAGACCTAGACGTTTGCACTGAAGACGAACCTCGGTTCGAAACCGGTCTGCAAGATTCCCTAATAAAAACTTCATCATCAAACCTACAGCGTTTCATTCTATTATATATGGTTGATGAAAAAATGGAGACCTTCATGGCAAAGTAAATCTTGTTATTTGGGTGTTGCTTAAGTTGGATTTTGGTTAAAATAGGGGTACTCCATAGTGCCGGTCAGGACATTTTAACTCATTTTCTGACACACTTTTGGTTGTATAATGTTTAATGTAAGCTAATATACTAACAATATTATATAATTTGATGACTAAAGAAGTGTGTTTTACCCAAATAGTGGTGTTATGCTTTATTGAATTCATTACTTTGTAAATTAGTACCATTTTCTAATATGAATTTTGAAAGACTGACGGTCAAGACAGGGCGTTGTGAGGCGTTGTCATTTAAATAGAAATAAAATATGGTTTTATTAAAGATTAACATCCCGTTGCACGATTTTAGAATTAACATAATAAACAAAATAAACTTAAATTAAACAAATCTGAGAAACTAAATATTATATTTCATCTATATTAATTCTGATTTTGCTGGATATATAAACGTCATTCGATGTTAATTTGCCTCTCTGAATTTACTACACATTAAGCATTGCTAGGAAAGTATGATTGCCATCGAGATAGTATAGAAAGGAGACGCTATGACGACGTTTTCCTTATATTAAAAACGGCGTCAGTAGGTGTGGCTAATGGGACTATACGTCGGTCGGTCTGCACTGGCCCGGACTAATTACAATTCTTTTTCTGTACACAGTGCAACATAGCACATATTAACTATATTTGTTTAACTAAAGAAAGTAAAAGTATATAATAAACACAAAAATACTCTGTATTACGGTTATAACAAATAATGTAAAATAAATCTTATATTTGTTTAACTTAATGTAAAATAAATCTTATAAGTGTAACATAAATATGAATATGAATATGAACAAAATAAGTATTAGGACATTTTGGAACCTACTGGCCATTAAACAAAACCATTTTATTATTTTGATGTGTAATGCTGGCGGATTTATTTATTTTTGTTTTTCTGATGTAACACATTCGAATATGTGTGTACCTATTTATAATACGTTTAATTAATAATATTCTATGACTATCCAACACATCTTGATCGAAACTATGTTTTACTAAACTAGAAAATATATTTGATGCGATTTGGTGATGCTCTGTCTATACATAGATCCATAAAATGCTTCGAACAAATAAGACTGGACTTTGTCGGCTTCGAATTACATCGGCTACAAACTGCATCCATAATTCCTACTGGGCAGGAATCTTTGGAAACCTACATTTATTTGTTAAATAATCCAAAAATTAAGTCAAATTTTATTGAATACGGGCCTGTTCATTGTCAATTAACTGACAGCTAACGTCACTTACCGATGAAACGTAATTCCCGCTGATTTATTGCAGCCAGGACCCTTTCTGCTGCGACAGCTTCTGTCATCGCATACTGTCAAACTAACTAGTTCTAAAAAAATATTTATAGCGCACTAGAAACCACTTAAACCTATATAATGTATCGACTTGTCAATTTGACTCAATTTGACTTCTATTTTTTGCACTGGTGTGTTCAGTGTTAGCATGAAATGACCCAATAATAATAACTCGAGATTTGCTAAGGTTTTCAAATACCGGAAATGTTATGAAACAGAGAAATGAAAACGTGATAAATGTGTAATTTTGCTTAATTTTGCTTGTTATTATGACTGATGAGTGATGAAGCCTACAACACTAAGACATTTTGAGAATGAAATTTTGAGAAGTGGTAATAGATTAAAAAAATGCATTTTTTGGGATACTCTTGAGGTTAGTATGACTTCCGGTTTTTCCGGAAATGATCTCACCGTTGTAATTTTAAGTAGTACTTATATTATTTGTGAGATTTTTTCAATCAGGTCCATCAAATTCGGATGTTTTTCACAGCAATCATTCACAGTTCACTATGCTGACTATATATTTTCACTTTATCATTCGTAGTATGATAAAGACGTATTGTAATCGTGCTCAAAAAAAAATTTGCCAGGATTTGACAGATATTTTCATTCTAATGACAGTAGGTAATGTCAAACGCTGATCTTTTGGCAATACCTACCGTCAATAAAATTAAAATATCTGTCAAATCCTAGCTAACTAGTTTTATTGTAATGCAGACACGACCGATCTTGATGAAATAGAATCTCATGTGGCTAAGCTATCAATTTTATATTACTATACAGGGTTAGCCAAAATTACCGGAACACCCAAATAATTGTACAACGGTAAAAAATTTCAAAAAAAATTCAAACAAAAGTTTTTAGACTTTAAACAATCCATCGTTCAAAGATATTTTGAATATACAGGGTGTTCATTTTATTATAGAAATCGCGTAATTTTTTTTTTCAAATGGAACACCCTGTATCTTTTTACATTTTATAATTTTAGGACTAATTCTGGACATTGTTTATTAAAATAATTTTTTTATAAAATGCATCATTTTTGAGTTTTAAGCAAATTAATTAAAATTAGTCCAAATTACCGGAACACCCAAATAATTCTCCATCGGTAAAAAAATTTCAAAAAACATTCAAACAAAAGTTTTTGACATTAAACAAGCTATCATTAAAATATATTTTTAATATACAGGCTGTTCATTTTTTATGCATATTTGGTTAACTTTTTTCTCAAATGGGAATATCTTGTATATTTTTACATTTTATAATTCTAAGAGGAATCTAATAATTTTTTATTGGAATAATTTGTTTAAAAATTTCATAATTTTTTAGTTATAAGCAATTAGATGAAGTAATACCTCATCTCCTAGTTATATTCAACGAAGATCTGAATAATATTTGGTTTCAACAAGATGGTGCACCGCCGCATTACGGTGTCCAAGTTCGGAATTATTTAAATTCAATTTTCCCGCAGAGGAGGATTGGAAGGAGAGGATCCATTGAATGGCCACCTAGGTCGCCGGATTTACAAATACTGGATTTTTCTATTTGGGGCCACCTAAAGTCCAAGGTTTACACCAATAGGCCGCAAAATATTGATGCGTTGAAGCAGAGGATAGTGGACGAAGTTCAGAGTATTACTGTCGATCATTTAGACAACTGTTTACGGGAATTTGTTGATAGGTTGGGGCATTGTCACGCCGCTCAGGGATGGCAGTTTGAAAATTTAATTTAATTGTTTTGTTATTTTTTCTTTGCATTGTTATTATTTATCCGTTCGGCTAAAATAAATGTTTTGGAGTTTTGATTAATTGCTGATAATTAAAAAATGAATCAATTTATAAAAACCTACTTGAAAAAATCTTAGAATTAAAAAATAAAAATGTACAGGACGTTTAATGAGAAAAAGGAAAAGTTTTCCATACTTCCATAATAAAATAAACACCCTGTATATTAAAATATATTTGAACGATAGCTTGTTTAAAGTAAAAAACTTTTGTTTGAATGTTTTTTGAAATTTTTTTACAGATGAAGAATTATTTGGGTGTTGCGGTAATTTTGACTAATTTTAATTAATTGCTTAAAACTCAAAAATGATGCATTTTATAAAAAAATTATTTCAATAAACAATGTCCAGAATTAGTCCTAAAATTATAAAATGTAAAATGATACAGGGTGTTCCATTTGAAAAAAAAAATTTTACGCGATTTCTATAATAAAATGAACACCCTGTATGTTCAAAATATATTTGAACGATGGATTGTTTAAAGCCTAAAAGCTTTTGTTTGAATTCTTTTTTGAAATTTTTTACCGTTGTAGAATTATTTGGGTGTTCCGGTAATTTTGGCTAACCCTGTATATAGTATGAAAAAGTCATGTGCCTGTTCACATCAGATTTTTTTTCTGTGTCCCTATTTTAAACGACCCTTCCACGATACGATTTTTAACATAATATCAAGTATGTATGTACTTGGGGCCACTGTAATCGGAAAAATGTTTTTTTTTTATTGAGACTGGTCTTTTTTCTCTGTGGCTAATTCTTCAGCATCTACAAAATGACAACTGTTGAGATTTGGTTTATTAATAAATAACTCGGCATATATTGAACTTCGGCTACAAGATCACAATTATTATTACTTTCATATTTTTACTTTACGCCGGCTGTAAGTTCCGCGAAAATATTACAGAGGGCGCCATAAAGTAGAATTCTTTCCGCTTCAGCCCACACATTCGCTGGGGATATTGAATGTGTAAAAAATGCAGAGATTTAATTTGTTCCTTTATAGCGGGCCGAGAGCATATTTCATCAAGATTACAAAACACTGTCACCCCTCGCGAGAAAAATGTACATCGCGCTCCGCCATTGTACTTTAAATATACTATCAAGTGGGCTTCATCTTTTCCCCGGAACCCTTGAAAAAAATATTGCGAAGAAGAAAACGCGATGAAAAAGTAGCGTGTTTGTAATAAAAGATGAAATAAAAAAAGAAGGTAACCATGTTAGTACAATACAGTTACCTACATAAAATTAGGCACTTTTATGATTTTAGAATTGTTTAAACCAAACTTTCGTTTTTTATTTTCGATCTATCTCATTTATTTTTCATTTTAATGATTAAAAATGGCGCTGTTACTTTACTTGTGTCGGGAAAAAAAGCTCTCTTGTGAAAGGCATGTCGAAAGTTTCACGGCCTTAAAAAAGTGCGAGCAACAAAGACTATTTTATTGTCGTATTTCCCAGGTCGACAATTAACGGCAAAGAAAAGATTCATTAACTTTTACACAGCTTTGAAACTTTTTCTTCCGCCGTTAAGTGCTCTAATGCTTAATGAAGAGTTTTAGCGCTGCTCGCCACTTTTATTTTTAAATTCACACCAGACTGACGCCAATGGAGAGGGAACCTCCCTGAATCGTTGTAAGTGGCGCCCTCCTTTCAAGTGAATTTTAATGCGGCAGCACACTTCACTAAACTATAAAATATTCACCTTATTACAGTGGCGGCTCGTACATTGGGCTGCTCATAAAACAAACATTTTCACAAAAATTCAGATAACACATTAACTAATATTAATTAACAGCAACCAAATATGCGAATGATTGCAAACTGTTTCATTTGAATGATTTTTTGTTTTATTCATCGGCATTCTTGTTAATAATTGGTAGTATCGGTCATTTGGTGAGAACTAATTTCAATATTCAACTATTATTTTGAGAAGAATAAATATTTTTTTACTTTATCATACATAGTATGATAAAGTATTGCATTCGTGCCTAAAAAAATTTGAGATTTTAGCAGAAATATTGGGTCCCCTGAACATTTTTGACCAAGGTACAAAAAAATGTGGCGACGATTCCGCAGAAACTAAAATAGTTAAATAATAAATTAAAGTAGAGGATATCAATAGAATCGGTATATCTGTCAAATCCTGGCTAACTAGTTTTATTGTAATGCAGTCACGATTGATCTCGATCAAATAGAATCTCACGCAGCTAAACTATTAATTATATATATATATATACAGGGTGAGTCACTAGAGTCGCGGTGGTAGATATAGCAATTATCTTTAGAGATGGAAAAAAATATTTAATACAAAAGTTGTTTGGCATATCATTTTTTACAACGTAAAATTATTTTCATTTATACTGGGTGTTGCATTTAGGCGTAGCAGAAAATAAATTAACTTTTTTAAATGGAATGCCCTGTATATTATAACATATTATGATAGCGAAGAAAATTGTCTTACTAATTGTATCAGGTGATATTGACGTAAAGCTAATAGTTTCTGCAATATTCAATTTTTTATTAAAAAAATTACCGTTGCAGGCCTTTTCCGAAAACTACGTAATAGCGTCATTTTTGCAGATATTTTCTTACAACTTTGTCAGAAAATAACCAATACTAATAGGCAGGTGATAGTGCCCAAAGAAATTTGATGCGCTATACAGGGTGTTCCTAGCACCTAATCAATTTTGATATTTTTCAAATGGCTTTTTCTTGAGTTTTTTAAATGGAACGCCCTGTATATTATTTGCTGGTTGCATTTCCCATTAAGTTGCCTTTAATTTATATTAAGTGTGGCATATACATATTTGTACCCGTTTTCGTGATATTTGGAATTTAAAGAAAATGTGTAATAAAGTATACCAATACAGTGCTTTAATATTACACCCTGCATAACATGGTTCTTTTTTAATGATTTTTTTTTTGTAAAGAGAACATAGAAAGGAAAAAAATACTTTTGTTGAATTAAAAAACTGACAGAATTGCTCAAAATAAATTGAAAAGTACATGGAATTACCATTTAGTTACTCAATATGAAAAATTAATATAATTTGAGACAACTAAAAATTAAATAAAAACAAATAATTAAGAGAAACCACAACTAATAACATTTATTAAACTATTTTTTAAACTTGATAAGCATTAACATAAAACTAGTAAAAAACTATAACAATTAAAGATAAAACAACAAGTAGTTATTGATTTGGTAGGTGTTCAAAATGCCCTCCATTTTGTCTTCTACAAGCATTAATCCGATGGGTAAAAGATCTCGAAGTATTTCTTAACATCTCTCTCTTATTTTCTCTGATGTCAGCAAAAACATTTCTTATTCTAATCTTCATATCGTCTTGTGTGGTAGGTGGTGTCTGGTATACTAATTCCTTAACATGACCCCACAAAAAAAAAATCCAACTTATTTAGATCAGGAGATCTTGGCGGCCATAACGTAGGGCCTTCTCTTCCAATCCATTTGTTGGGGTATTGGTTGTTCAAAAATTGTCTTACGTTCAGACTAAAGTGGGGTGGGGCTCCGTCGTGACGGAAAATTAAGTTTTGTCGAATATTAAGCGGCAAATCATCTAAATATTCATGTAGATGGTTGTTAAGAAAATGTAAGTACCTTTGACCATTTACGGAACCCTCAAAAAAGTAAGGCCCTAGCAAATTGGTACCTACTATTCCACCCCATACATTGAGTGACCATCTATGTTGATGGTCCAAAGGCCTGATAACGCGAGGATTTTCTGTTGCATAAAAATGGAAGTTATGTTGGTTAACATACGCATTTTTATGAAACGTAGCTTCATCAGTAAAAAGAACAAAGTCAAAAAAATTTGCTTGTTGTTGAATTTTAGCAGCTGCCCAATTACAAAAATTTAATCTCTTTTCTAAATCGTTTTCGCTCAATTCCTGTACATGTTGCACATGATATGGATGATACTTGTGTCGCCGTATTATTCTGGACACAGATGATTGGGTTATTCCTTGATTTCTTATTTGTCTAGTGCTTGAGTATGGATTTTCTACCACACTAGCAACTACCAGAAATTCATTCTCTTCATGTGTCGCCTCTTTTGTTCTTTTTCTTTTTTTGTAAGTAATAGTACCTGTTGATTCAAAACGTTCCCGAACTCTATTAATTGTTCTTGCATCGGGATGCCGTCTTTCGGGATATCGCTGAGCGTAAATTCTTGAGGCCAGTAGAGCGTTTTTGCCGGCTTCTTCATAGATGTAAATAATATTTATCAGTTCCTCTTTAGTATAATTAAAATTCATCGTTAACAGAGATTACAAATGTTGGTTAGCTATATTAAGTCTGTTGACACCAATAACTACACGCCTGTTATTTGTTTTTGTTACCATGACAACGAGGTTAAGTAAATCTAAGCTAACTTAAAATATTAGCGTAACTCTGCTATTTAAATGTATCTTTATAAAAAATAGCATTTTTAACTTTACCAACATTTATAATTTATTTATATTATAACAAAATACATGAAAAAAACTAACTCAATTATACAGGGTGTAACATTAAAGCACTGTATTGGTATACTTTATTACACATTTTCTTTAAATTCCAAATATCACGAAAACGGGTACATAACGTACATAACGGGTCATAATATGTTATAATATACAGGGCATTCCATTTAAAAAAGTTAATTTATTTTCTGCTACGCCTAAATGCAACACCCAGTATAAATGAAAATAATTTTACGTTGTAGAAAATGATATGCCAAACAACTTTTGTATTAAATATTTTTTTCCATCTCTAAAGATAATTGCTATATCTACCACCGCGACTCTAGTGACTCACCCTGTATATATATATATATATATATATATATATATATATATATATATATATATAGATATAGATATAGAGAGAGAGAGAGAGAGAGAGAAAAAAATGGTGACAGTCATACAACTTATGTTGAAATGATTCAGGAGTATGATACATTTTATTTAATTTTTATCTGTTCAGTAGTTTTAGAATTATTCGCTTTCAAACACAGGAGTCAATATTGTCGACACGAGGGATGGTATTTAGGGCGATTCTCTCGTACGGGGTCACATTTTTCGTGTCTAATAAAGAAAACTTGGCATCAGAATATGAATATCAATATTATATAGTGTGGATACTGGCTAGATATGTATTTGCTAATAGAAACATAATTAGATTTTGCGAGGACGAAACTAAGTTCGAAATCTTGTTGTACGACGACGGACCATAACGCAATTTGTGTAATTTCGCGCCGAGAATTAAATTCTGCACTCGGAATGGTGTAGTTGTGAAGTTCCACGCGGTATTAGTGTAGACTGTAGACTGCCTGGAGAGTTTTAATTGTAGAGGTATGTACTTTGGAAACCTAATTCGGACATCCGGCCCAAAATTAGAACTTAAATTAACACCGCAAGAGCGCAATCATAGGAATGACAACTATTAGGTACGTACATATAATGTACAGAAAAGTTGTCGCCACTGCAGCCCCACAAGATATGTCGTTGTAATAGTATTATATAAGATGGTATTAAAGTATGAAAAATTCCCCAAGTTCCCCAACAAGTTCTTTTTACTTTTTCGGTGTTTCAGGCCAGAGTAATGATTTTTTTTTATGGAGATGGCATGTGTTAACGTGGTAGCTCCAGGTGTGGTGTATTAATGCCAAAATCTTAACCTATTACAATTGCGTATACTATTAGGACGATGTAGGTCTTTAGTATCACCAAATTTAATATAAAATAACAATCACACTGATCCATAAGCAGTAATAGCCCTTTTACACCTGTGCAATTTTAACCTGCAATCTCAATCATGCGACAAATCGCATGCGATTTTTCGTTTTACACTATGCAATTTTTGTATATATAGGTTATATGAAAAAATCGCATGGGTTTAGAATCAGTTCTAAATCCATGCGATTTTTACGTGCGATTTTAGTAACTTTCTAGGAACTTAAGCCAGAAAACATAAATGTAGTAGTGGTACCATTGCTGATAGACGCGTAGCGTAGGCCCAAGCGAAACATAACCTATTCCGCTAATTGTTTTTGTTCGTGCTTAGTTTGAGACGAGTTTGTTAAGATGTCGAAGGAGAATCAAGAAGATAAGAAGGAAAATTTAGAAAATAAACTGCTTCCGGGTTATGCCGTGTGTCAAGATTTGTTAATGCTGACGTTTCGCGAGCCATGTTGCTCGCTTCTTCAAAGCTAATTGAATACTGAGTAAATGAATACTCAGTATTCAATTAGCTTTGAAGAAGCGAGCAACATGGCTCGCGAAACGTCAGCATTAACAAATCTTGACACACGGCATAACCCGGAAGCAGTTTATTTTCTAAATGATTCTGGCCGTGAAAGCCTACATACTTACAAGAAGGAAAATATTGATAAATTCGTGTGGTCGAAATCAATTACTGAAGATCTAATCGAACTATATCAGAACCAACCAGTACTCTACTGTTCTTCTGTGCCAGAGTACAAAAACAAAAATATAAGGCTAGACGCGTTAAATGTAATACAACGAGACTTGGTGGCGAAAAATGCCTTAGCTGCTGCACAAGTCCTCACAGTTGAAGCAATTAAGAACAAAATACATAATCTAAGGACGCAGTTTTTTAAGGAGTTGGGAAGAATTAAAATTAGTGAAAAAAGTGGTGCCGGCACGTCGGACAGATACACACCAATATTGTGGTATTATGAACATTTAAAATTCCGGAATCAGAGGCAACAATGGAGTCGGAGTCAAACTTACCAGAAGTCACGCTACAACCGGAATATATTATGGATAGCGAGGATAGCCAGCCGGAGCTCATATTTGATGGCACGGTTGAAGATTTCAATTCTTCGGAAATTTTGTCACCGACACCCAGTAGCTCAAGAACGACTCCAATGGCAAAAAGAGCAAAACTTATCCCTAAACCCCAAGAGGTTGCAGAATTAATTAGCGCTACAACCAATGCACTAACAAAACGTGTCCAGTCACAAAATCAAGAAGATGATTTAACGTCATTTGCCAAAACCATCGAACACAAATTAAGAAAAATTGCAAACCCGAGCATTTTAAGAATGGTGAAGAGAAAGATTTTTAATATTGTGTTGGATGGCCAAGAGGAGCATATGGAGTAACCCTCTATTTGTTTACTAGAATTTTTTTATTTTTGTATATTAACTTTTTTAAATTTTTTTCTTAAAAATAAAATAATATTGTATTAGCAAGTGTATTTTTATTTAATATAATGAATAATTTATAATGATTTTAATATACTATAATAACTATACTATAAATAATAGTGATAATGACAGAATTAATGTTAGTTTATGCCAAGTCATTTTGCCAAGGTACTGCTCCTTCAACACTATTGAAAAATTCTAAAAACTCCTGACTGTTGTCTAAGGCTGAACGAGCACTTCTGTTTCCAGCTACAAAATGCATATTTAATGACGTATCGCCTATCGATGTTTCATCTCGTATGCCATACGTATTGGGGCATTCTGTTCGTAGAAAATTATGCAAAACTATACAAGTCAAAGTTCATTATTTACTAAATGTAGATTTACCCGATCTTTTCGCTAAGCCATGGTATAGTCTACCAACGCCGTTCCGTTCTTTGTCTTAACAACAAACTCGCAGCTCCAATTATGATGCTACGGAGAGCAATTTCTTCTAAATCGACGACGTTAGGCATTTTAACACATATGTATATCAACACATGCATCAACAATCGATACTAGCAAGGTTTCTTATACATATAAACGATAGTTTTGGTGCTAAGAAGGTTATGTTTATGTATAAATAACAAAACAACGAGGTTATGCGATGAGTGTTGATGTGTGTAGCACTGTTGCCAATCAAAGAAGTTACAGTTGTTAAAAAATAAAATCACTGATGCTGAAGCCATGCAATTTATTAAAGTTGCACAGGTGTAAACGGTCGACCAACGGTGATAAAATTGCTGGTTGAGATTGCAGGTAAAAATTGCATAGATGTAAAAGGGCTATAAGAAATCACCTCTAGTGCAAGATTCAGTGCAAATATAAAATAAGTAAAATGTGTGACAATCGCCATAAGTTTTGTTACGTCTGCGGATTGTTTGTGAACATACAGCATCGGCTAAAATTAGGAAAAAATAAATCAGTGGTTGAGGCATACAACAAATTTTTTGACCGTGTTTACACCGCAAGTCGCTGGTATGAACCAGAATCCCTGTGTGTAGTTTGTTCGTCAAAATTGAAGTTATGGAAATCAAAAAATGTTGATAACTCAAGAACTGGAATGGCCTTTTCTACTCCGATGATATGGCATCATCAAACATTTCCTAGATTGAGTGAAGCTAAAATTAAAGAAGGTAGGTTGCCTTACATTTCAAATCGTTGATAGTAAGAATTTAGGTATTTCAACTGATCTATTTTCAGGAATATTTGTTGGGCCACAAATTCGGAAAATTATGCAAAAATTAAACAAAAAAATATTACGGATTCAAACAGGTCATCGAATTGTTGTTAAAGTTGAAAAGATCTGAAAATAATGGAAACTTCTGAACTTGAACGTCCATAACTTTTCGATTTGTTATTGGATCTGACCGAACAGTACATCTTTATAATGGTCTATGCTTCCTCTTTCATTTACATTTTCGTTTGTTTTTTTCTGTAGCACAATTTTATTAATTTTTTTAAAACTAAATAAACATGGATCTAATTATCTTTGGTAGAGATAATACAATAAACGTTTATAACTTTTAACGTATCTACCTTGGGTCACTGCTACGTTAAAGAAAAACTCCCACAACTATAGCAATTTCTCAGGGAAAAGCACGTCTCCAAGGCAGAATTAATAGCCTGATAAACTGAGTAATATTTTTCTGGATTCTCATCGCTGCCCGAATCCGCTTTATGAAGACAAACCCTCCAACTAGGGGCGAATAAAAGCAAATAACGCGTGGACCGAAGTACTTCTGCTACGTCTGCGGTCGGTCTAAGTTATTTAAATTTACTGTTATGTCTTCGACTGTCTTCTTCGGCACCATCGGGTTCGCTTGTTGACTGGGAGGGAGATAGGAACTAACTACCCCCTTTTGTTCCCGTATTATCCCCGAAAACAACCCCTTTATTATACTGACTTCGCGAGCTGATCCCGAAATATAAACAGATATGTATATTTATAAATTAATTTGGAGAATTTAGAGTCTCTTCTTTCAGCAGGAGTTTTGTAAGAGTTCCCCATAGATGGAAAATTGATTAAAAATTGTTTTAATTGAAAAATAATTGAATAAGAAAAATTTATAGATTTGAAAGCTAGGTATGTTAACGTAATTTGAAAATACAATAAATCCAAAGTCTGTAACTGGTTTATTTTTTTTTCTTTTTCTGCTTCTTTGTTAAAACAGAACACGTTTCGACACCAAACTACGAAAATAAGATCTTGTTTACTTTAGGTATTGAGGTATCGGGACGAAACTTCATATTTAGTTGAAAAGTTTCTGTGGAAAAGTGTCCAAAGGAACTGGAGGTTTCGTCTTAGCATTTTTGAAAGATTTTGCAAATAAGCCGCCATTTCTGGAATTTCGTCGGAATAGTTAAATAATAAATTAAAGTACAGGAAATTCTGTATAATCTATGACTATGAAATTTTTTTGTACAATCAATAGTTTAGCTGCATGAGCAAATTCTATTTCATCGAGATCGGTCGTACTGCGTTCGGATATTGTACACCGTTAGACTTTTTACACCCAATAACACGTAAGTGTCATTTGGACGGTGTACCAGGTGTCAACGGAGTACAATATCCGAACGCAGCATTAATCGATATATCTGTCTAGTTCTACTAGTTTTATTTTAATGTAGACATGGCCGATCTCGATCAAATAGAATCCCATGCAGCTAAACTATTAATTTTATATGTAGTATGATAAAGTCATGTGCCTGGCCACATCAATTTTTTTTTAAATAACGTAAGTACTACAAACGTAATAACTGTTTCGTTTCCTTCAAATGAATACAGTTTTCGCCTCGCTTTGCCGAAGAATAAATGAAAACATAATTTCACCTTAATGCCTTGTAGGTAAACGAAACGTCGCAAACAGGAAAGGAGCTTATTGATTTACGTCACAAGTTTAGCAATGTTTAAGTCCGATTGTGTTCTCCCATAGTACAACACGGGCCGTAACTTGCAGTCCCACGCAATATTGTAGGACTGGTAGAAATGGGTTGCCTGTTTGCTCGCTCCTAAAGAATTTATTGGCAGTCGTTCTATTGGGAAATTTACTATACGGCACATTGTAACGGTAAATATTTGACATAATTGTATGTTCGGTTTATTAGTCGACGCAGTAATGTCACTATTTAAATTTTCGTTGTAAATTTCGTATCTAATTTCGTCCCCATTATTAAATGGGAGTATTTAAAATGGATTTAAAGAAAAAGTAACAATATCTCAAAAACTATTAAAATGAATATAGGGAACCGTAATATTGATTGATAGGGAATAAAAATGAAAGAAATAAGTTTTTTACGTTTGAAAATTCAATTATTGTGTTGTAAATTTTGAACACCCTGTATAAGATATCATGATGAAAAACATCGTCGTATTTGGCTATGTTTCTAGTTTTGGACCACCAATCATGAAACTTCTAGTTTCAATAATAACCGAGATAGTCAATTTAAAACGTAACCGGGAAAATCACCAAAAAAATAATAAAATCTAAAAACTCAAAAATGGGTGATATTTAGGTATAGGGAAACATTATCAAAAATGATATGTTTTGATACGTAGAAACCAAAAATAAAATAAAAATTATATCATTCCATTTAAAATAACTAAGTTGATACCGACTTCCGGTGACCGGAAGTGACAGTTAACTTGAGAATATTTTAGCTTAAGAGGTCAGATCGAGTAAATACTAGTTCCAAAATTTCAAGTTTCCAGAGATAGTAGAACATGAGAAACTTCTAAAGTACCAGTTCCGTGAGACACCCTGTATATTTAATGTAATAACACAACTGTTCGACCGGACTTTGTTATCGTTGATACGCAACCGCCGCGCCGTTCTCGCGAAAGAAAATTCATAGAGTTTTATAGAGAACGAAAAACTTGATTTGTAGTTGAAACTAGTTCGTAGAATTAGCCTCAAAGACTTGTTGCGCGGGAGAATCACTCTTTATTGTAACTACAATAATTCAATATTGCCTTCAAGTGCAATTTTTTTTGTATTCATGGTTATGTAGATATTTTTTTTTTAAAATGGATATTCTTCTTGGAGGTTTGTACTTACTTAATGCACTTTAATAATGATGAAACATATAAAACATTTCGTTATAATTTAAATTGGAAAACAGCTGGTTCGTATTTTTAGTAGGTATACGTTTATTTGACCTTAAGTAGTGGAAAAGTTACATGTTCCACTCAATCTTGCCGAATGATGCATACTACCAGATATGTAGTACCTTTAGCTTTCAGATAGCATGAAAATGTCATCCGAGTCGGATGAACCGACTTCACCCGACTTTATATGAATGCAATATATTTCTATTGAGTTGCAAACTAATATCAGTATCAACCCGAAGACTGAAATACTGTGGCAAAATTCACCTTGTTGGGCTATTGTAAAATATGCATAAAATATGTTGACGAAGGGTTTTTTTGGTGTCACTGATTCTCAATCTGTACATTTTTGTACAATATGGCGGACCCAAAACCAAAATATATTCATATTCACGTGAAACCTTTTTCCTGCTACATTTCAGGAATTCCAAATTTGCTGTCAGATTTTAAAAACTCAAAATGGCGGATTTAATTTTGCAAATCAAAGTTTAGAAACTGTCTTAATTGAAACTTATTTTCTGTGATATTTAAGTTGTCGATTTCAAATCTGGTGTCAAGTTTTCAACAGAAGTCACAGGCAAATTGAATTTACTTTAATAAGCATTTAGAAAAACTTTGGAAAAACGCACGATAGTACAATAGTACTTGCTTGCGTGAAAACGGTTCATAAAATGCAACAATATACAGGATAATTTTTTACATTCATATTTTTTCAACAATCAGTACATACAGTGACCGCCAAAAAGTCGGCATCAAATGGGAAATTTTTTTATTATCGATTTATCAGAAAATTGTATTCTTCATAAAAGTTTCTGGATCGTCCGAAACCAAAATTGCAATCATCAAATTTTAAATATTGTGTATCATATACGGGGTAGTTCAGAAAATTTGAATTTGACATAAGAGTAAAGTACCTTTGTTTTAATTATTATCGAGCAATGTTACATAGAAATATTATTTAGAATTAAAAATTATACTCAAATTTGAAATCACAGCCACCTATCTTTAAAAAAAAAATTTTGTCTTTTTTTCATATTTCTCACTCTTATAATAAATATTAGTACCTACCATTGATTCTTATGACTCATTTTCATCTATTTTTCGAAAATTTCGGTAAATTTTGTCTATGGTTCGTGATTTTGATATGATACCTAACGCCTTTTGAGAAATATCACAAAATTATTATTTTTTATAATGCAGGGTTGGTATTTTACCCTCATATTGAGATTTTTGTATGAATCGTCATGACCATTAAGTAAATTAATAAAAGGTAAATCACTCTAGCTTAGTTATTACATGATATTAATTATTTACACAGTAAAATCCTGATAAAATCACGAGTCACATAATTAAAGTTTAAAAAATATGTGGCTCGATATCAAAATAAAATTAAAATTAAAATTAAACTTTTAAAATTCTTCTGGCCGATGTATTCGCTACTGCGTTTAATTGTCCCATGTCTCGAAGAGAAGATCGTGGATTTTCTACTACAGTCTGCATCACCTGAAGCTGGCGTTCTTCAATATTGACCCAAGGAGTATGAGGAACTTTAAACTTATTTTCAACATTTCCCGACATTTTAAATTTGTTTAAAATCCTACTGACGGTTGACTGGCAAATGCGTTTGTTGGGATGTCGGTCGTTAAAAATACTTGCCGCTTCCCAATGGGTTTTATAATTGTCGCCAACAATTAAAACAATTTCAATTTTTTCCTCTTTAGTTAAATAATTCATTAGGATGAAGTATTATTAATAAAATAAATTTAAACTTAACGGGCAAGGAGCTGAACTTAAGAACTGTCAAACTTGAAAACAATTAGGTTAGATTTATAAAAGAAACTACAATCCATAGCCATCTTGTAATCGACCCACTTAATGAAGTGTAGGTAGTTCGTGTTATAAATCTAACCTAATTATGTACATGTTATGGTATTAATATTTCACATACTTAATGTATGAACGAACAATACTATGTATTTAAAGGAAACCCAGACAGAGATTTTTTTGTTCTGATAATTTGGTGTTTTCTATTATTATTTCTTCTTAAGTATCTTATTAAGTATATCTCATAAGTATGTTATGTTATTATGATATTCCTAAAAATTATCCAAAAATTAATATTAGTTACATAACAGAAAAAATATTAGTGTTAGTTGTAGTAGTCAGTTGAAATATATTTAATTATTGTTCTTAAAGTTACATATTAAAAATGCAGAGTTAAAGATGATGTTAACTTTTGATATCAAGCCACATATTATTAGCCACTTGTAATAAATGTTAGTACAGCATCTGTACTGTTTACAGTATCTGTTTATTCTAACAGACTAATTTTTTATTTGATTACATAAATTCCTCATGGGATTCGTGATTTTAATAGGGTTTTACCCTGTGTATAACTAATATAATGGCATAACTATGCTAGAGTGATTTACCTTTTATTCATTTACTTAGCAATGATGACGATTGATATCAAAATCTCAATATGAGGGTAAAATGCCAACATTGCATCAGGAAAATTAATAATTTTGTGATAATGCTCAAAAAACGTTAGGAATCATATCAAAATCACGAACCATAGAAAAAATTTTCCGAAATTTTCGAAAAATAGATGAAAATGAGTCATAAAAATCAATGGTAGGTACTAATATTTATTATAAGAGTGAGAACTATGAAAAAAAGACAAATTTTTTTTTTAAAGATAGGTGGCTGTGATTTCAAATTCGAGTATAATTTTTAATTCTAAATAATATTTCTATGTAACATTTTTCGATAATAATTAAAACAAAGGTACTTTACTCTTATGTCAAATTCAAATTTTCTGAACTACCCCGTATATGATACACAATATTTAAAATTTGATGATTGCAATTTTGGTTTCGGACGATCCAGAAACTTTTATGAAGAATACAATTTTCTGATAAATCGATAATAAAAAAATTTCCCATTTGATGCCGACTTTTTGGCGGTCACTGTATATAATTTTAAGCTCTTTCACATGTTCATATAACCCCAAAAGCTAAGTCTTGTAATATAGCAGAAAATAAGTTTCATGCAAATCGAAAATTTTTGGTCGCCATATTGATTCCGGCAGATTGAATTTGAAAATTCTGATATAAGATTGAGAATCAGGAGACTTGTAATATTACAGGAAAGAAGGTTTATGCAAATGGGATATATTTTTACATTTTCGGTCGCCATGTTGCTCCGCCATTCTGAGTTTCGAACATCTGATGTCAGATTTGAAATCAGAAGTAATATTGCACGATATAAGATGCATGGCACTTCGGAAATTGTTTACATTTTCGGTCGCCATATTGACTCCTCAATTTTGAATTTCAAAAATCTGTTATCACTTACCAGATTAGAAATGAGGAGTCGAGCAATATCGCAGGAAATAAGTTTCATGCAAATCGGATATATTTTATCATTTTTTTGTCGCCATCTTGGTTCCGCCATTTTGAATTTTGAAAGTCTGACATCATAGTTGGAATCAGAGACCCCAAAAACCTGCATGTTTAAATAGTATATTATTATACAAGTTTTATAAGACGTCAAATTGGCGCACGAGTTGTTTTGGGCACGACGAGCGTAGCGAGGAGTGCCCAAATGGAACGAGTGCACCAATACGTATTATAAAACGAGTGTAATATACCATTTTTTCTACTTTGCGTCATTAATTTTATATAAGTTTAGAAATTGTGGTTACTATATCGCGCTAAATTAGAATCTAGGGTATTTTGCGGGTACCACGTGGCAGCACTGTAGTAACTGTCAACTTCGTTAAGGATATCGATGAGATAAAATCATGACAAAATCTAATTGTGAATAATTTTACTCTACTTTAGCCTACAAGTTTGAATAAATATTCAGCGAGGTCGCAACGATGATCATAATGGAGCTTGGGGCAACACTTTTAACCCTATTGTGATAAATACATGAAACTTAACCTAAAAAGTTAACAACTTTAAAATAGTCAGAATAGAAGTGTTTGGCAGAGACTGATTAGTTACTTCGAAGAACAAGAACTTACTAAAGAATTATTATAACGCTTAACGTTTAATAGCGGTGTCTACCTAATTCCGCTACGTAGCCGTTGCGGCTTATTTATTTACAAGCACTTATAATTGAAACCCAATTCTAATTTCGGCAAAGTAGTTTATTAGAATAAATTATACTTGGTAAAATTACATGTGATGGAGGTAATACAAATACGTTGCACACAACCAGAACTAAGACGAAGTCGAAAGCGACGGACAAAAACGAATATGAATTGAACCGAGCATCCAAGCGTCCAAAATATTACCGAAAACTTATACGGTACATAAACTAAGAAATCCTCTACACTTTAAATGTACTATAGCTTCGTACGTGTATGCTGATAAACCATTTATTGCGCATACACAATCTCGCAGCAGTAATTAAAATCGTTCGTATCTACGATGTAGGTTTGATCTTCGCATAATACCTTATTAAAGTAAATCTGGTCCTTGAATTATATCTAAAAAGGGGATTTGATGTTTAGTTGAAAAGAATGATAACGATCACTTACTAGAGTCGTAAAACATCACCGTAAACGTCATGCTGGCGTATTTTGATGAACACAGCAAAACTAAGAAAACCCCAATCCTTTGGCCATACTGTAGCAGGCTACACCCATGTTTAAATATGTATAGAATATTGATATTTCGCAGTTTATGTGATTGCAAGCGATTAAGAAGATGCAGTGTGTGGTTATGTTGGGTTATGTATTGTACATTTGACATATGGCATTTGATATCACTGTGTACCAATCAGACAAAAATGTTACTGTTTTCGGTATTACAATGTGTTAATTGTAACACTGAAAACAGTGTTACAATGTGCGCATTGTGAATGCAAAGTAGAAAAACATGTGTTTCAAACGCCCAAGCTTATTACGAGTTTAGGCCATGTTTTCGGGATTTCTCGCCACTGTGAGCCGCTCAAAATCCATAATCCAAAAGTGGGAAAAAAGCCTTTGCGCTAAGAAAATCGGGCCGAACCGCTCCCGACGCGACGTCAATTACTGGCCGTTTTTTTTATTAGGATACGGAAAAGTCGACATCATTCGACACCGCTTATTCGGCGATAATGAACTTAGCGAAGTTGGCGCCCATAGAAAGTCCGTAACGAAATACAAATTAAATTATCGTCAAACAGAGCTGACATCCCTCGAGGATAGCTAAACAAACTCCGCTCACTCCTAGGGCGCTACATCATATACAGTTAATAGTGAGATGCTGCGAGGAATCTTAAGTAGTCTTTCATCTTGCAGGTCACATATCCGCAGGATAGTATTGAAGTTGCGACTAAGGCGATATTGCCGTTCTTGTTCGGTCTCGGTTCAGCGAGAGTGTCTTATCTGAAGTCTCGAGGTGACTACCCGGAAGTGCCCATGCTCTCCAATACATTTTTCTCTCTGTATAAAAGTTTTTCGCGAACTTCAAGTCAACCTGGCTATCTTACTTTCTTGATTAACTTTCAACATAAATATATCTCAAAATGTTTTTTTATATATACATAGTGTCCCCAGGTCACCGTAATTTTACAGGATATTTTTGAAATTGAACAGGAAAGTACTCTAATGTCATAGTAGAACTAATTTTTACCCATGAAAATGCATTTCTTTACATGTTGCTGGTTACTTGATACACTTACTTACTTCACACATTTTTCTCTGTGTATTAAACTTTCTTGTCTATGTTATGTAAAAACAAATTCACCGGTTTTTTCTCACCATTTCACGTGCCAAAAAGTGCGTTCTTAATTGCTTCTGGAAAATTTGTAGAAGCTTTTCCGGGCGCGCGAAGCGCGACCGTCGCCCTATATGGACCATTCTACGTTGCGTGAGTTTTTGAAATCGACGCAAAACGGCCTCTCGGGCGTTTTTGCTTCAAAATTTTCCAAAACGCGACCGATTTTGGTGAGCGAGCCTCAACATTCCACTGCAGTTTGATTCGTGTCGCCATTGGCTACCGGCTATAAACGTTAAAAACGCCGCCATAACCTATTCATATTGCAGTAGCTATGTATAAAGCTAAGCGATTTGTTGGTTATTATCTGCACAAAATCTGTCCCCACAAATAGCCTTTGAGAAACCAATAACCTATGTTGTAAGTATAGTAATAATTATTAATTCGCATTTGTATGTATTGTTACGTAGCTCTTTATGGGGGACGGCTCTAGGTTAGGATGGAGATGTATAAATAAAAGTCGCAGTGTTGTTTACATTGTTCGTGTATTGCTGACCATACAAAATTCCAATACTACAGCTGATATCTAAAATACAATAGTTGCGCTACTCTACAAGTAGGTGCTGCAAACTACTGATCCCGTTCCCATCCTTTGCCGTGGCTTTTATATTGAATTTGGCAAGACGTCATGACCTGTTTTGAGCCCCCAAAAATTCCGAGTTAGGATTTTTGGTTGCACACGGCCGTTGATATAAATCATAGTTAATTTGCATGCTTGCCACAAAGGAATGTCTTTGTTCCGATATGAAAAGCCTGACGTCTGCATTTCTGGACAAGCAACTGTCTGCAGGTTGGGTTGGATGACCTGACCTTAATTGTACAATGCAATTAAACTATACTTCGTAACAGTATTACGTACGAATGCGTACTTAATACCTATGTACTCCTGCATATTATGAAAGCACAAGTAACTAAATTAATAGAGATGATTAGCTTTTCATTTAAATTTGGCCGATTACTTTACCTGTAATTGCTTTCAGCTTGGGACGAAATATGATATATGGCACCAATGTACAACAATCGCGTCTGCGGACAGCCACAATGGCAACCACATAACCTAACATTTTGACGGTAAATTTCAAGAACAACCGCACACATAGCATAAGGTGAGTTTATTACAGATTATTTGTAGTACACATTTACTTATGTACACATAAGTAAATAGTACACATATGAATATTATATTTTACACTGCCGATTGTACTTAAATGAGAAAGGGTATTACGCTATGCAGTTAATAATTTGCATTAATAATTTTAGGATGTAAACAAACTGTCGTACAGTGACTAATTGGTACGTATTTAGCCGCAAATACAAAAGATCTTCCAGGTCCAAGGATATCGAAAGACACAGATACAACCAAGTTCTACCATACCATAACCCCTACAAAAAAGCGATAGTTAAAATAGTGTAGGAATTGACAGAACGCAAGAGAGAAGCCTAGAATGTGAACATCAGCTCGATTATGTCAGAAAGGGGGATGATTCCAGAGAAAATATACAAGAATTGTTCCTCCAATCAACCATTTAGTAGAAGAATTTGGAGGAATG
The DNA here is from genome assembly GCA_963966075.1 of Aphodius sticticus. Classification (NCBI taxonomy): domain Eukaryota; kingdom Metazoa; phylum Arthropoda; class Insecta; order Coleoptera; family Scarabaeidae; genus Aphodius; species Aphodius sticticus. The sequence continues at coordinate 2,745,630 of OZ014507.1, forward strand.
AAACAATTTATTGTTGTTTTGAGGTTAGATTCATTTTAGTATTATGTAGTAGAATTTTGTTTAATTTGTTTTTTACAGGTAACATCTATGATGTGATAAATAAGTCGCAGGAACAAGGAATCTAATTTTGGTTTTAAGAAAGTTATATCAACATTAGTGATTCGGATGTGTTATTGAACTAGACTTATCGTATGGTAACCGTAAGTCTCAGTAACCCGTAATGAGATTTTCAATTTCATATACATACATATCATTCATATTACAAAGAGACGGTTCAATCAACGTCTGTTTTGGTATAACCATAAATGAGGGCAAACTTTGGATTTAGTTGGAATTTATTTATCTCAACCCGTCTTTGCACACGGCCAGCTAAATGTGGCATTTTCTACGGCTACAAAGTGGGATTCTACGTAGGTGTACATTGACAAAACGTTTTCTCAGGGGCGATTATTGAAAAAGAGTCTATTCAAATTGACAGGTACATGTTACGAAGAAATATTTAAAATTGTAAATATTCCATTTTTTACTTATTTTATTATTTTCTGTAATATATACATATGTATACAATAATGTGCAATTGTTTTACAAATGTATATTATATGAACAGTCTCAGAAAAGGAATAAAGTTTATAATTTTTTTCAATTGTGTTTTTTTATAGTAAGGGTAAAGTATTTCTCAAGTTGAAAATTTTGAACTATATTATAGGTTGTGACATAGTAGTATAAAAATATTACTCTACTGCAAGATTTAGGTTTCCTGCACTTGACATAAAATTGACTAATTTTAATAATTAAAGCCTTTGTTGTGCTCCATGTAAATTAAATGCGAACAAAATCTAACAATTATTTTCTTTTCAAGTAACAAACATTTTTAATAAGATCTAAGAGAAAAAAATAATTCAATTTTTTTTTCAATACAGCTCTCTATACAAGAGTAGATTGTAGTTACTGGACCAACATGCCATTATATAAAAAATAACTTAATGTTAAGTTCGACAAATATACAATTTACACTATATAAGTTGATCAAAAGTTGTCTCTATGGACCAATGTATACCACCAACAAATTTTGCCCAATTGAAAGCAATCTAGGTCTTCCGCAAGGTTTTTTTTACATTTTTATTGAAATCATGTTTGTAACTTGAAAAAAAAAAAACAAGTTTATTGTTAGATTTGCCGTCGATTGCATTGATTATGAAAATAAGCTAAATTTGTTAAAATTACTAAATTTTATGCCATTTTATGCAATTTAAGTACGTTGCATTAGAATAATATATTTTTTATATTATTATTTTACACCACACCTATTCTTAAAATTATTCAACTTGAAAAGAAACAGCAACAATAAAAAGATATAATAAAATGTATTGCGACAAATTATATTTTTTTACTTGCGCGAGACTATTTTTTTTTAGTTGAGTCAATTTTTCTTGGTTGTATATATGAGTCCATAGAAACAACTTTATACCAACTTGAAAGTTTGATTTTGCAGTATTTTTTAAAGATAGCCAGTGTATGCGGTCTAACGATTCCTGCGATGTACAGATTCACTGATCTACCGAGTAGGCGGTCTACAGGTCGACTAGTTTGGTATAAAACAAAATATCCGCCTTTTACAGAAGTTATTAACTTCGCAAGATAACAACTATGTACGTAGAAATTTTAAGTATCTCCCTGCTTCCAAGCAATACCCTAAACATTTAAAAAGCGAGCAATCCTTCACTCCTTTAGATCTTTATCTAAGCAATTCGCCAGATAATAGGCCACTTTAACATAAAGCGAGCGCGCGAGATAAAGAGAATGAAACGCGTAGTAAAATTTTTCATGCCGAAAAAGCGTCCCGTCACATGTAATATCGCGTTCAAGTGGCAACGGGACAACTCGCGCTCACGTAGGCGCGCACGCCACGCTACGCTACGCTAACGCGCGCGCCAAGCGCACCGAACGAGCAAGTAATAATGCAGAATGATTTCATCCCTCTAAAATCCTCCTTACCCTCCCGTCTCCACCTTTTACCCTCCCACGTGAAGAGCAGCACACCACCTTTGTGCTCGCATTCCATTCGCAAGGTGCGTTATTATTTTTAATGAAAAAGATAAGCCAGCCGGAATTAACTGGCATCCTTGCTTAGGGGTTAGGTAGAGTATGTTTTTAGCTACAGTTTGAGGTACTCAATCGTAGGGAGGTTTTGGTGGTAGGTGAATGGCCGAAGGGAGAGAGGCTTTTGATGAAATTAAATTATGGTTCTGTCAGGGTAGGTTTCCTTTTTTTAATTTATGAAATATTTAGTATTAAATGGAGGAAATGTTTTGGGGGCTTTCAGCCCTTTTCAGCCGTGCGAAATAATGGGAGAGGGAAATCTGTACATACAGTGTTGGGTTCTGCAAATCCAGGTGGACAAAAGTAATCAAAACATATATACATTGTATTTGCTATATATACAGGGTGTCCGGAAAGTAATGGGACCCAGCTTAACCGTATATTCTTGATGTCAAATGGGACCAATTAAACCAAAAATCCCATAGTAAAAAGTGCTTCCTTAAGAAGTTATAAGGTGTTAAAGATAGAAAATATATTTCTTGTTTTGCGTTTATTTCAGAAAAGAAACGGCCGATCAAGCTGAAAAGTGGTACGTACCCTTAGGCTTTTGGCGACGCCTAACATGATAAGAGTATTAGGACATTTGCATATAGTAGAGGGAGCTGTCGGCAGCTTTTCAGTAGGAGTATTATTATGATATTTTTATTATTATTATGACTTTGGGCGGTATGACCAAAAATTATGATACGGACGTTAATTTCACATAAAAAGTGTTTACCTATTTATGGCGATAAAATCCACAGTTTTTAAGAAAAACGCAATTAAATGTGCTGTGTATTTAATAACAGTAGTTTATGCAATGTTGTTCTATCAAGTTACTACACTGATAAAAATGAGTGCAGTAAACCTACCCTATTTGTCGGCAATTTTACCATAATTTTAAGCAAAAATACTAAATATCATTGAAAATGATTTCATAATAACAATTACTTCAACGGAATAAAATTACAAACCTATACATTAAAACTACTGTCTGATATGTAAATTTGCCCTCTGCTCGTGCAATTTTCCTTTCTAGATGGTAAAGTGCTACCGAGATCATTTTTATCGCGCTTGCGCAATAATGGGATATACAGTTCGAGTTCCGTTCGCCATCCGTTTGGTTGTGTTTACAGGAGCTAAGTTGGAGTTTTAATGAGTGCGATTGTTATATACAACTAATCTAACACTGTTAGTGCCTCCGTGACTTATCCTTTATCGGTGTCGTGTGGAATATTTGCCCCATATGGTTCTATAGTATTAAAAGATATAATATTGGTACATTCATCTCTTTGTATATTATGGAGGACTTTGCAAATATATACTACAAAGTGCAGGTAAAAGTTTGCAGTCTTGATATGCATAATTTCACTTTCACTAATTGGATGTTCTTTTTAGGATACAAGTGTTGATGATACTGACATTCTACAAATTCAAGGACTTGTGTGGTGTCCATAGGTAAGATTTCGCTTATTGTTCTTTCTTGTACATGCTGTCTTACAATCAAATTTATTACTATCATGTATAACACATATCATTTGTATCACCAATATAAAAAATACTTTTCTATAAACACTCATTAATAACTTTACACACACTCGGTACCTCAAAGGAAAGCAGCTGCTGACATTGTTATACCCTGTATATGATATATGACTCATGTACTTCTTATTTAGATTTCAGGTGACACATTTTGGACTATATTATATGCTGTGGTTGGATAATCCCCAGGTTATCTTACTCTGGAGACGGCTTAGCTTTTTAAAAATTATATCCAATTATTTCAAAAACGAATAAGGTGACGTAAGTTTACCATAGGCATTTCAACTTAATATTGTTGAAATAATATGTAATTTATATTTAAAAGATATGTTTCTCTCTGTTAAGCAGATCGATTTATTTTATTATACGATATGTAGATAAGTATAGTCCATGGGTTCCTATTTTATTTCATTTACTTATGATTACATTTTTGTCAAGAACTTCTATTTATTTAATGTTAAAAATATGTAGATATATATATATTATAAATATGTTTCACATGTTATGTATTGTTAAAATTATAATAAAACTTTATACTATTATTTATTGTTTTTATTTATGATCTCCACATTAATAGGATTTTACTAGTGATTTTACAGTTGACAATACAGGCTTGTCCGAGCAGTCGCAAAACCAGTTTACAAACAGTTCTTTTGTGAGAAACCAGATAATGTTTCATTGGTATTTATAATGGAGTTATCATAGCAACATATGTGGTCCATCACAAAAGTACTGATTGTTAACTGGTTTTCAGTTGCTTGGAGAAATCTAATATTAAAGTTGCAGTAAATTTACTGTACAACAATTAATTGCAATTCCGTGTTTACGGTAAATTTACTGAACGTCAGTAATTTTACTTACAAAAGTATATATAAAACCGTACACATCGGAAACCTCATTTCATATGAGAAGTAAATTTAAGCTCAAAGTAAAATTACAAACCACATGGTTTGTAATTCCCTTCGATACACGGCGGTTAAAAATGACCGTCGTGCCACACGGTAAAATTACCTTTTCAGTTTTATCAGTGTATGGGTCAAACGTAAATGCATTTGTGTCAGTTTGCTTAACGATACTGTATTTAATTGATTATTTCACTGTTTATTACATATATGTGGTATTTTATCACAAAAAAAATATGCCTCGGCACAGTATTTTTTCAAATTTGGAAGTGACCCATATGGTTGCTGTTTATGCGCAAGAGCAATTATTTAATGTAGCAGCAGTAGCCAGAAAATACAGGCAGTTGTACCAAAATCGTCGCCAACCTAATAGAAAGCTTTTCCAAAATTTATTTCAACGGCTGAAAGAACATGGAAGTGTTCGGGTAAAGCGTCATGCAGGACGACCAACTTCGCGAACCATTGAGAAAGAACCATTGATATTTTGTTCCGAATAGAAGAAGATCCTGAAGTAAGTGTACGAAAATTATGTGCAGCTACTGTAGTACCCCGGACAAGCGTGCATAAAACTATTCGTTAAATTGAAAAACACTTTTTTAAAGACCGGTTTCAAAGACCGGTTTTCTCGGTAAAACAGCATGTTAAAGAATGCTAAAGCATTGCGAATCATAGATCCTTTTTCCAGAACCAGTCACATACACAGGTGACGAAAAGTCCTTGAAAGAATGTTTCTTTTTCTGTTTAGTCTTCACTGCAGCACCTAGGATCATTCACGTTATTCCTAAAACAACTTCCAACCCCACCTTAATGACGTCACGGCTCCCTCTGTCGCCCATTACTGCATCCCTGATGAATGGACTTCAACGTTACCACTTACCAAGACTATCAGTCACTCAATTAAGCGCATAAGCAAGTTGGACGCCGAGTAGCGCCTGTATAGAAGTTCGCGCAAACCACGGTAATCAGCGACCCCTATCAATCAGGCCGTATACTGTATCTGTACACCGTATACTGTATATGTAGCCTGCGTCCGAATTCACACGCCGTCTGTCCGCTTTTTCCCGGTTTATTCCTACCAATGAAGCCCGCACGGTTCATGGAAAAGGGTGGTACGATTCGGAGATGTCAACAGACAAACAAATGAACCAAAACCGTATCGCGAACGGAAATTGAGTTGGACGAAGTATTTCCGCATAGTTTTGTATCTGTGGATGGTATGCATGTGTGCACTTTTCGGTCGATAAACAATGTGAAGTCGGATGAATGTTGGGACGTTTTTGTGATCGTATAAAGGTACTGAAAATAGGGAATAAATCAAGTCTTAGGGCAGGGCCGGCTCTAACATACGACATCGTTCAATGTGCTAAAATAAAATAATTTTTCTATTTAATTATTATGCAACATTTATGCTGTTTTGTAAGTGGTTGTTGGGAATTTTCTAGTTTCCATTAAAAAGTATTAAATACGAAATAACAAATAGAGTCATAAATAGTGCATCTCAGACACATGTTGCGACCCCATTTTTACCAAATTTTTGCATCACATGCTCGAATTCGTATTCAAACAAGTCTGTGCCTGCAATCTGTAGTTTGCACAAGATAACTCTGTCACGCGGAAGACATCATGCGACGCGGAAAGCCAACTAGCAAAGAACAGCGTTCTGTAATTATCGCTTTTCATCAGGAACGATTGTCAGTTCGTGAAAAAGCAAGAAATAAGTCAACGATAAGTGAGTCAACGATAAGTGACACTGAAGAAACATGGAATTTGGATGACGTGTTCGGCCGAGACTATCACGAATAATTTCCCAAGACACGTTGCCGTACGAAACACATTGCTTCGTCGGGGAAATCGTCAGAAACGACAGTGGGCACGGACACATCGAAGTTGGACAAATGAAGACTGGAAACAGTAGTGTCTGACGATTTTACCGACCAAACAATGGTTAGCGTACGGCAACGCGTCCATGCAGATTTTCCGCTTGGAGATGTCGTTTGCCTGTGCTTAAGAAAATTGGTCGTTCACGATCGCGATTGACTTCAGAGGTGATTTTAGATGCGGTCAATTTCCTGGTTTGCTTAAAAATTAATTTTAATCGTTCTTCATCCGCTTGGAAAATTATTCGTGATAGTCCCGGCCGAACACGTCATCCAAATTCCATGTTTCTTCATATTGGTGAAGAGTGTCACTTATCGTTCACTCATTTATCGTTGACTTATTTCTTGCATTTTCACGAACTGACAATCGTTCCTGATGAAAAGCGATAATTACAGAACGCTGTTCCTTGTTTGTTGGCTTTCCGCGTCGCATGATGTCTTCCGTGTGTCAGAGTTATCTTGTGCAAACTACAGATTGCAGGCACAGACTCGTTTGAATACGAATTCGAGCATTTGATGCAAAATCCCGTAAAAATGGGGTCGCAACATGTGTCTGAGATGCAATATTTATGACTCTATTTGTTATTTCGTATTTAAACCTTTTTAATGAAAACTAGAAAATTCACAAGAACCTGTTACAAAACAGCATAAATGTTGCATAATAATTAAATATAAAAATTATTTTAAATTAGCAAATTTAATGATGTCGTATGTTACTGGAAATCAACGTTAAGAATGTGTTCGGCTTTTGGTAGAAATAGAAGTGCCTATTGCTACGTTATCAGTGCTTTTATAATTATTTCCTATATGTTTACTATGTGTCCGAACTTCCATGAGCGGCAGTGTACATCCATAGAAAAGTGTATTTCCAAAGATAAGCGTTGATTATTTTTGAAGAAAGGGAGAAGATGTTGGTGAAAAATGCAGGTAATCACCATAAGTACTCTAATCATTTTATATGGGGGCTTTTTCAAGCTGTAGATGCCAGCTATACATTCACAAAGCATCAGCGAACAATCCCTCAGATGTAGAACAAAATCGGAGATTTAAAACTTAAGAAAAGTCCATAAGACATTCTGGTGAATGCGCCGAAATTAACATTTGCGTGTAGTACTGAGTATTGAGCCTTGTGTTTGATGGCTTATAACTGTAACTTGAGATCTCAAGAACTTAAGATCTCTTCTATAGATTGGCGTTGGTGCTTTCGTAAATTTCTTTGTAATAAAGGCTGTAAACAAGGTTATTCGGAAAATCTTTATCTCAGTAACGAATTATAGCACGATAACGCGATCATGACAGAAACAATCGTCATATTTTACTTAATACAATGATTGAAATAGAATCATAATCGAGTTGGTTAATTTTTAAAGCCAATTTATGTGCGATATAATTTTCTAACATCGCGCACTGACGTCACAACCGCTGATGCAAAATAAGGGCAAATACTGTTCTGGCTACACAATATAAGTATTGAATTTAAATATAATCCTTTACTTGACGAGGTAAATCATTTCAAATCATGCCTCACGTTCAACTGTTTGTACACACACACACCCGTTTCAGGTACTGGTACACACAGGCGTGTGTAATACGATTTATATTACATGTCGTTAGAATAACAACGAATATATGATGGCGGTGGTCGTTGCAGTGTATAGCAGAGAATTCAGGCTTCGGATTAAGGAATTCAGGTCGTACGCTGTGCTCGAGAGTCCGCATAGTGCGCAGCAATTGTTAAAAATGTAGGACGACGCGAGCGCACACAAGAGTGCCAGTTTAATCCAAGAGTTTATTGCTTTATTATAATCCCGCTAATGCAGCGCGCTGTAATCTGACTTTTCAGTACCCAATAAAGATGCCATAAAATCTTCAGCTTAAGTAAATGTTTATTCATCCAACCGCGCATTAAGTTTGATCGAAGAGCTTTCCATTAATTTAACTTTATCTTTGGTGTAATCCAAAAGAAAATGAGGAGATAAAGAAGGAAAGAAGGAAGGAAGGAAGGAAGGAAGGAAGGAAAGAAGGAAAGAAGAAAAGAAGGAAGGAAGAAAAGAAGGAAGAAGGAAAGAAGGAAGAGAAAGAAGGAAAGAAGGAAAGAAGGAAAGGAAGGAAAGAAGGAAAGAAGAAAGGAAGGAAACAAGGAAAGAATGAAAACAGGAAAGGAGGAAAGGAGGAAAGAAGGAAAGAAGGAAAGAAGGAAAGAAGGAAAGAAGGAAAGAAGGAAAGAAGGAAAGAAGGAAAGAAGAAAAGAAGGAAAGAAGTAAAGAAGGAAGAAGGAAAGAAGGAAAGAAGGAAAGAAGGAAAGAAGGAAAGAAGGAAAGAAGGAAAGAAGGAAAGAAGGAAAGAAGGAAAGAAGGAAGAAGGGAAGAAGGGAAGAAGGGAAGAAGGGAAGAAGGAAAGAAGGAAAGAAGGAAAGAAGGAAAGAAGGAAAGAAGGAAAGAAGGAAAGAAGGAAAGAAGGAGAGAAGGAAAGAAGGAAAGAAGGAAAGAAGGAAAGAAGGAAAGAAGGAAAGAAAGAAAGAAGGAAAGAAGGAAAGAAGGAAAGAAGAAAAGAAGGAAAGAAGGAAAGAAGGAAAGAAGGAAAGAAGGAAAGAAGGAAAGAAGGAAAGAAGGAAAGAAGGAAAGAAGGAAAGAAGGAAAGAAGGAAAGAAGGAAAGAAGGAAAGAAGGAAAGAAGGAAAGAAGGAAAGAAGGAACGAAGGAAACAAGGAAAGAAGGAAAGAAGGAAACAAGAAAAGAAGGAAAGAAGTAAAGACGGAAAGAAGGAAAGAAGTAAACAATGTCCCACCAAAAGATGCCATAAAATCAGTTTCAGTAAATATTTATTCATTCACCGCGCCCAAACTTAGATCGTTTTACAGTATTCCTTCAACTTTTGTCCTTCGTATCGTCTGAAAGTCAAACATTAAGATATTAGAATTAAGTAGGACGCGCAACAAAAAGGTGATTATTTCGGCAGATACTTTACGGTGAGTGAGGGTGGTTGGCGAATTAATTACTTCAGTACGCGTGTAGGTTAAGGGCGGCAAACCCTGTCGGTGGCACTTTGCATGAATTATGCACCGCGCAGGATTAGAGGGGTTCAAACTACAAGTACTCGAAAGGTTGATGGCATAAGCACTTGGTAATTTGAAACATTTAGACCGCCCGCGTTGCCATGAGGTGTATATCGATGTAGGTAAATCTCTACTAATATACTCGTTATACAAATAAAATGTCAAACTTCTCTTTAATTTATGAGAAAACGCCGTTTGAAATTTAATTGAGAATTGATTCTAAACTATTTCTAACAAGTTACTAATTTATATTTTGGTGGTGATGCTCACAATAAAATGTAACATCAACAATGCATTTACGAAAGCAGATCGTAGCATGCAGGAAGTACCACAAACGCTCTAGCGGTGTACAGTGTTTCCCTTTGTACTCGAAGTACGTCATTCAAATAACCAAACGCGAGCATCATTTTTCACCAGTTAAATCTACCGCGATAAACAATGGGTGCGCGCATTGTGGCAATTCGGTAGTTCAGTTCAGGTGAAGTGCATTCACGGATCACAGATTTTGTTGCAAATTGGTTTATACACTTTCAGGTATCAACTACAAACTATTTGGGACACAATGTTACGGCTTGGCACAAACACAATACAACGATCTGTGCAAAATAATTTGTGGCAGATATAGCTAGGTTTTTAATAGAAAAGAAAGAAAAAAGGAAAAAAGGAAAGAAGGAAAGAAGGAAAGAAGGAAAGGAAAGAAGGAAGAAGGAAAGAAGGAAAGAAGGAAAGAAGGAAAGAAGGAAAGAAGGAAAGAAGGAAAGAAGGAAAGAAGGAAAGAAGGAAAGAAGGAAAGAAGGAAAGAAGGAAAGAAGGAAAGAAGGAAAGAAGGAAAGAAGGAAAGAAGGAAAGAAGGAAAGAAGGAAAGAAGGAAAGAAGGAAAGAACGAAAGAAAGAAAAAAAGTAAAGCAAGGAAAGAAGTAATGCAAGGAAAGAAGGAAAGAAGTACAGCAAGGAAAGAAGGAAAAAGGGACAAAAAGGAAAGAAGGAAAAGCACCCTCTAGATAATATAAATAAAAACAGTTTTCTTAATTATTTCGAAACAACTTTTGTTGGAAACCTTTTTTCTAGATCATTTGTTTTAAGAAATAAACCCTCGGCACAATTTGTGCCAAAAACTCGTTCATTTTTTTCTGACTAATTTTCTCCTACATCAACAAATAGTTTTGTCTAGAAAACCAATAAAACCGTAAAAGCAGCTGGAAATATATTAGTGGTGTTCCAGTTTTCCCTCCACCGACTACAATGGTATTTATCATCGCAGCACTCATTATAACAAATGCGATTCGTGAAACCGCTAATGGCATCAAATTTAAAACTCGAAATCAAGCGGCGCCGCTCACTTCACCCGCATCCCGGCTCCGTGGAAACGCCGGAAAACATTTCCACCCCTGCGAAATCGTATTTACTTATCTTCTAAAAACGTCGTTAATCATTTTCATTGCCGACGGACAGACGGACGGTCGTACTCGAGATTGGTCGACCAAAACGTCAAAAGTTCTCACAGGACATCCTTGTGGAGACTCAATTCCACGAAGGAAAGAAAGAAATAAGGAAATATGGAAAGAAGCAAAGAAGTGAAGAGGGAAAGAAGGAAAGAAGGAAAGAAGGAAAGAAGGAAAGCAGGAAAGAAGGAAAGAAGGAAAGAAGGAAAGAAGGAAAGAAGGAAAGAAGGAAAGAAGGAAAGAAGGAAAGAAGGAAAGGAGGAAAGAAGGAAAGAAGGAAAGGAGAAAAGAAGGAAAGAAGGAAAGAAGAAAAGAAGGAAAGAAGGAAAGAAGGAAAGAAGGAAAGAAGGAAAGAAGGAAAGAAGGAAAGAAGGAAAGAAGGAAAGAAGGAAAGAAGGAAAGAAGGAAAGAAGGAAAGAAGGAAAGAAGGAAAGAAGGAAAGAAGGAAAGAAGGAAAGAAGGAAAGAAGGAAAGAAGGAAAGAAGGAAAGAAGGAAAGAAGGAAAGAAGGAAAGAAGGAAAGAAGGAAAGAAGGAAAGAAGGAAAGAAGGAAAGAAGGAAAGAAGGAAAGAAGGAAAGAAGGAAAGAAGGAAAGAAGGAAAGAAGGAAAGAAGGAAAGAAGGAAAGGAGGAAAGAAGGAAAGAAGGAAAGAAGAAAAGAAGGAAAGAAGGAAAGAAGGAAAGAAGGAAAGAAGGAAAGAAGGAAAGAAGGAAAGAAGGAAAGAAGGAAAGAAGGAAAGAAGGAAAGAAGGAAAGAAGGAAAGAAGGAAAGAAGGAAAGAAGGAAAGAAGGAAAGAAGGAAAGAAGGAAAGAAGGAAAGAAGGAAAGAAGGAAAGAAGGAAAGAAGGAAAGAAGGAAAGAAGGAAAGAAGGAAAGAAGGAAAGAAGGAAAGAAGGAAAGAAGGAAAGAAGGAAAGAAGGAAAGAAGGAAAGAAGGAAAGAAGGAAAGAAGGAAAGAAGGAAAAAAAGAAAGAAGGAAAGAAGGAAAAAAAAGAAAGAAGGAAAAATCAAAGAAGGAAAGATGCAAAGAAGTTAAGACCAACTTAGCCCGCATCCCAGCTCTGAGGAAACACCGGAAAACATTTCCAGCCCTGCGGAATCGTATTTACTTATCTTCTAAAAACGTCGTTAATCATTTTCATTGCACGGACAGACGGACGTTCGTACTCGAGATTGGTCGCCCACGACGTAGAGAGTCCTCGTAGGATATCCTCGAGGAGATGTAATTGGACAACAACAACAACTAAGAGGCAATGGCTACAACTACTTCAATTCGACCGAGTTATCCCACTTCTGATGGCCCCCATAACCGTAACTCATATTGTTTATGCGGGTGTTGTTCGCCCAGATACTGGCTAACAAGTGTTCCAGTTAAACTGCTGTGAGATTAAATTTTCAGGGTTTCGAGTTTGACCGTCATTCATGGAATTCTGGCTCTATTCAGATTTGTCCAGAGCTACAAAGAACTGGATCTTGATGTTATTATTTACTAGTCCAAGTGGGTTAAAGCTAATGGAGGTGCTTCTTTCTTATTTAGAATATATTATTTAAGCAAACTTACTTGATGTCTGTCTCCTAACAAGAATGTGAAAGGTGATCCTTACCTGAAAATAAAAAGAAATTGTTAGATATGTTGCAAAGGGAACATTTATTATTATTATTATTATGTCGTACTAATACTAGTGGACAAACCCAAAATACATTGGTACATTTGGTTCACTATTAAACAAACACCGACTGCAGCTATGTGTACCAGTAACGCAAAAATCGATAACGGGTTAAGATTAACGAATGAAATCGGGTAATTAGATTTATGACGTATTGCAATCGACTCCAGTGGGTTTATTAGTGTAGCAAATGCGTATTCGAGCGAAATAATTGGCGAGATATTGAGTGCATCACTTTGATATTGATGGTTGGCACGAATTTCAGATGATTAACCAATGTGTATTGCGCCAAGCATCGCAATAGCCTCACGTTTTGTGCACAACGACCGATGTTAATGTGGTAAAGGTAAACTACTATTGGGTGCAAAAGTATTGAGCCCTGTGTTTGGAGGCATGTAACTCTGAAATGGATGAACACAAAAAAAATAAAAAGAGTGCGCTATACTCCTTAATCATTTCTACATAACAGGAGTGACTATCAAATGTTTCTGCCCATAGGATTAGCCACGAGCGCGAGGGAAGTAAAAAAAAGTACCCGAATTTTGCGGTTTTAAAATAATGATTAATTAATGAGACTTTCCGTTTTTTTTTCTTCTAAACCACTTAACTTAAAGAAAGGAGGAAAGAAGGAAAGAAGGAAAGAAGGAGAGAAGGGAGAAGGAGAGAAGGAAAGAAGGAAAGAAGGAGAGAAGGAAAGAAGGAAAGAAGGACCCAGTTATCTTTCTGGCGAGATAGAGAGACATGAGAAAAGGCACAATAAACAATAATTATATAAAACAATCCCAAAACACGGAACCTCAGAATTATATGTTCATTCCATCAAACCGGAAATAGGCCAATTTGCACAGCATCGTACCGGAAACGTCCGCAATTCGTTAAATTTTAAAGGCAGCGGCGAGTGAAAAATCGGACAACAGCATTGCCAACCAATACTGCAGGATCGCCGCGCCCTGTCCTTGCGCTTTATGCGATTTCAATAACTCCGGACCCAGTTATCCTTGCAGCGAGAGGCTGGAGCGTGGCCGTGGGTCCGGCACGGCATCCTGGAGATTGGATCGGTTGTTTGCCGTCAGCGGAGGCTATTTGTTAGGAGCTTAGGACGTATATGACGTCATCTTATTAAACCGGCGGGGGTTTGTTTGCCAAGCCATAAAATAAATTTTCTGACACACTTTCTTGTTCGGCGAGGCCAGGACGACGTCCGAGCGACTGTTTTGTGTGCGACGGTGATTTATAAGCGCGTGATTTGAATTCCCCGCCCCAACCCTTATCCGCCACACCTCAACTTCAACCGCCCTTTCGTCCCCCCCCCCCTCGCCCCGTAAGCCCCTCGAGAACCAGGTGGAATTTGAAAATTAGTTTTATAATTCCTTACGACACGGAAGGGATTTATTGTGATATGCAAGGGAGGGGGGGAGGAGGCATTCCATAGCATCGTATATTTATGGGGATGAGGTTACGGAATCAGACCAGAAGAGTTGAAATGGTTGGAAAACTGTTTAACAAATCTCCTGTTTGTTAAACTATTGGAAAACAGAAATTCGGTAAACCCTACTCCAGAAATGGTCATCGTTAACACAACTGTCATATTAGAGAACACGTCAAAACAGCTTTTTCCTTTATTCTCCTTTATTTAAAGTAAGCGATTGGATCTGTAATTATTGGTCGTGGGTAAAATTATCTACAATACTCGAGCTGTAACGCATATTACGTGCTCGTATATTAACTTTCCACTCGTACGTAATATGCTAGTTACAGCTCTTGTAATGTAATATACTGTACTAATTGCAAGTTCTTTTTAATTTAGAACATTCCTAATTGTATCGTAATTGTAATTGAGCACTAAACATGTAGAGAACTGTTAAAATAAAACGTACAAAACTTCAAAACGTACAAAAATTCTGAACTATCAGTGCGTAATAAATAAAACGAAGGATATGTATTTAAGAAAAGATCTCAGACATCATCCTTTCGGAGCGTATGGTCTCAGTAGGGCGGGTATCCTCGCAGGATCATTATTTACGCCGCGTCGCCGTCCTGTGGCGCTGCGAGCGAACTGAGGATTCTCTCCGAGGAGTACGTTTTAGTGTAAAATAAATTCTCTTTCAATTTTTGTTGAGAGTGGAACTTTTCAGGAGGCGCTTTAATGTTGCACCGCGATACAAAATTTATCGGCAGCGATACTCCCAACGCTGCCCGAGACACTACGTCTTCCTTTATCGTTAGCGCACTACTCCAGCCCCGTTTGAAGGTATTTTATAGTTTCTAAAATACTGTGTCGAAGGGGAAGCGAAAAGAAGAAGACGAAGTTCAACGCCTTTGATTATTTATGGTTATTAACTTTGCATGATCTTATGAAGAGATGATGGAGCAACTTTTGCCCATAGTTTTTTATGACATAAAAATTTAAATTGTTTTCACTTAAATATATGATGTTGCATTTAGGACATGAAGATGAATATATACAAGTTTTATAAGGATCTTAATAAGTGAGAAATGTATTTATATTAAAAATCAATGAAAAATTTGCACCACGTATATGAGCGCAGTTCTTTACAAACCGTGCGTTTCCTAACGGCGGATAAAAATTCGCTGTAGGGAAGAACAAAGTGGCGCCTGGGCTAAGAGCAATAGAAACTTTTCCAAATTTAAAAACGACGTAAATGGACCAAGAAAAATAGAATAGTTAGGGCAATTATTTCAGTTGAAAAGGCGATAGCACAGTCAAATAAAAATCACAAACTATCAGAGAAATTTTAAAAATTAAAGCTGTATGTGTTCCTTACAAATAAATATACAGTATATCTCCACGGACTAAGGTATACAGAGGAAACAAATTTTTATTTTGATTTTTTAAAAATACCAAACTCCTAGTTGTGGGTTATTCCGCAGTAACGTGTCACACCCGTCACGCCCGTTTAACGACTACACATAAGAAATGGGGGCTTTTATTTATTGTTTTGATGCAACATTATAACACATAGACGTTGTAGATCGATGTTCAAACTCATAAGTTTTATGAAAAACCTTTTTAAATAGCAGTGACGGTCGTTACCAGCACAGCGATCTCTTGGTTTTGGTAGCCTAAAATTAAAAATTTGCGGTATGACCCTGGTGTAAAGTTTTTATTCTAATAAAGTTAATAAACAATACTAGATTTTTTGTGAAATTTAGGCTAGCCACCATTATATTGATTGCCTCATGTGTAGTAGCCAGGATAAGCATATAAATAAGCCAATAATCTTGTCAAAGACATTAATACCAATAATGAGAGTTAAAATCAAAGTACGAAATGACAATGTCACAAAAACATTTTTCTACTTTGCATTCACAATGCACACATTGTAACACTGTTTTCGGTGTTACAATTAACACATTGTAATACCGAAAACAGTAACATTTTTGTCTAAGATTGGTACACATTGATATCAAATGCCATATGTCAAACGTACAATACATAACCCAACATAACCACACACTGCATCTTCTAAATCGCTTGCAAAAGCATAAACTGCGAAATATCAATATTCTATACATATTTAAACATGGGTGTAGCCTGCTATAGTATGGCCAAAGGATTGGGGCTTTCTTAGTTTTGCTGTGTTCATCAAAATACGCCAGCATGACGTTTTCGGTGATGTTTTACGACTCTGGTAAGTGCTCGTTATCATTCTTTTCAACTAAACATCAAATCCCCTTTTCAGATATAATTCAAGGACCACATTTACTATAATAAGGTATTATGCGAAGATCAAACCTACATCGTAGATACGAACGATTTTAATTACTGCTGCGAGATTGTATATGCGCAATAAATGGTTTATCAGCATACACGTACGAAGCTATAGTACATTTAAAGTGTAGAGGATTTCTTAGTTTATGTAACGTATACGTTTTCGGTAATATTTTGGACGCTTGGATGCTCGGTTCAATTCGTATTCGTTTTTGTCCGTCGCTTTCGACTTCGTCTTAGTTCTGGTTGTGTGCAACGTATTTGTATTACCTTCATCACATGAAATTTTACTAAGTATAATTTATTCTAATAAACTACTTTGCCGAAATTAGAACTGGGTTTTAATTATAAGTGCTTGTAAATATATAAGCCGCAACGGCTACGTAGCGGAATTAGGTAGACACCGCTATTAAACGTAAAGCGTTATAACAATTCTTTAGTAAGTTCTTGTTCTTCGAAGTAACTAATCAGTCACCGCCAAACACTTCTATTCTGATTATTATACTTATGAAACCAATATTTTAAAGTTAACTTTTTAGGTTAAGTTTCATCTATTTATCACAGTAGGGTTAAAAGTGTTGCCCCAAGCTCCATTATGATCATCGTTGCGACCTCGCTGAATATTTATTCAAACTTGTAGGCTAAAGTAGAGTAAAATTATTCACAATTAGATTTTGTCATTATATTATCTCATCGACCTCATCCTTAACGAAATTGACAGTTACTACAGTGCTGCCACGTGGTACCCGCAAAATACCCTAGATTCTAATTTAGCGCGATATAGTAACCACAATTTCTAAATTTATATAAAATTAATGACGCAAAGTAGAAAAAATAGTATATAACACTCGTTCTATAAGACGTATTGGCGCACTCGTTCCATTTGGGCACTCCTCGCTACGCTCGTCGTGGCCAAAACAACTCGTGCGCCAATTTTTGTCTTATAAAACTTGTATTATAATATACTATTATCTACGACTCACCTATAATAAGTTCATTGCATACGTATCTATGACTATAATATAATCCCCATCATAATACGCGCCAATGATTATAATGACACTAGCGTTATATAATAATGACAGTTAGTTCAAATAATGACTTCATTATTTGAAGGAACTGTCATCATTATACGAATGTACTGTCAAAGTCAGTCTAAACCTAAGTGGATGACAGTTATTTGACATTTCGCCTCGCCACCATTGACAAGTACATTTAAAAGATTTGATATAAAATGAAATTTATGAGTCGTAGATAAAACGTCGTATTCGACTCGCACACAACTGATATAAATCGCTCGCATGTTTATACGCTCGCCTAGGCTCGCGTATAAACTTCATGCTCGCGATTTATATCCTTCGTTATGTGCTCGTCAAATAATATACTTATAGAATATAGATATTTCACAGTTTATACAATTGCAAGCGTTAATAGTATTACAAATTTAAAAATCCGATGCGTTCAGCTTCTGAAAGGCATGGAATCGTAATTTAAGCAAAGATTTTTATTATTTTATCCTTCATACCTTTTATATAGCTGTCATTGTTAGAACAAACGATTAAAATAGTGTATAGTTCCGACTATAAAACCAGAGATATCCTCTCATTAATCCCGTCCCGGGATTTAATACACACATAAAAATGGTACTAATAAAAATTCAGTTTTCGTCGAGATTCATTGTGCTTGCGAAGCACGCTGCATGTTCTAACAGCACAAAAGCTTCTTTTATATTTGCTAAGGTTAATTATATCCGCGTATAGCGAACTATACACCATAATATAATAACGTTGTGCAGCGGTGGGGTTTTAAAATCTTAAAGGAGGTTATACTGTCGGCTTTGTAACGTATTATCGAAGCAATTGCATGCCGGGTACTTACTGCATGCTGCAGTACTCGCTTACTACCACGAAGCCGTACTATTTCATTTTTATTGCGCCACGGACAATGTAAAACATTTTCAAGAGTTGAAATGGATTCGGGAGAATGGTCGGCCGCTTTTGCCTCGATTATAAATCGCCATGGGTACTAGGATTTTAGTCCGGGAAATGATACATGACCTACTTAGTGCCGGTACCGTTAATCTTCGAGTTTGGAACAATGGTACTTCGATCAGAGTTTCATATTTTTTAAATTAAATGCTTTTAGACCAATCAAATTAGGATTTCAGTTCGGAAAAATTCACACCCAGCTAAATATTACAAATAGCATGCAATCTGTACATCTTGACATGCTTCAAAACATTGATAAATCAGCTTTCCTAAAATGTCTAACTCGATAACTAATTTGACATTTGTGACTTATTTACAATAGTCACTGATGTAAAAGCGTAATTAGTACCTAGGTGAATGTACTCCACCACTCCTAAGCAGTCGACAAGTGCACTGTTGTTTGTGCTGTGACTGGGAGGTACTTAGGGATGTAAAAAAAACTAAATAAATTATCGTAATTAATGGTAATTTCCGGATTTTTAATTACTTAATTTAGCGGAGTCATTAATGCACACTTAAAATCAGAATCCATCTACATACTATCAAGATCATAATTTAAAGAATCGTTCTGGTGATCCGAATAACATGTGATCATTGTTTGTGAAACGGGGCGTTGTCGTTTTGTGAGTCGGTAATAAATTATAGTATTCTATAGTATAATTATGCTGTTAGACTGTCCATTATAAATTGCTGGTATAAAAAGTATTTTTATTGTAGTTCCTGCTTTCATTTTAATAATGAATTACTACTATTAAATCAGGAAAAGCATCAGCGATTGGTGGTTATCTACAATATAATGATTTATAAGGCTGTACCCAAATTTTTTTTTCATAGCTTACTGTCGTCGCTAAATTAACATTTTGAATTAGCGGGTAATTTAAGAAAATATAATTTAATAATTGCAATTTTTAATTACGTGGTAATTTGAATTTGAAAGTAATAATTTTAATTTCAGCGGTATTTTACTGAAAAAATTAATTACGGAAATTTAACGTCCTTAGTCAGATTGCTAGTTATCTACAAAATAATGATTTTTATTAACATAAGTAGCATTCATAACCTACAGTGATCGGTATTAACGCCGGCTTAATTTATTATGATTTATTATATTTATTTTGAATTTTTAATTACTCGGTATTTTCAATTTTTAATTTTTATTTACGTGTAATTTAATATTTGAAAAGAGTAAATTCAATTTTAACGGTAATTTAAAAAATAAATTAATTACCGTAATTCAACATCCCTTACAATAATTCATAAATTAACATTTTAATGTTTTCTCAATATTTCTCCAATACCCAGATGGTTCGAAGAAATCTCACAATTTGCAATAGTACTTCTTTTTATGCAGCAACTTTTAGTAATACAATTCTGTAAGCTTGAATTACACAAATGTATAATTTCTGATGTTGATGTTCTTCATAGTCAAAGAATTAGTAATTTATGCACCACTCTACAATTGTTTAAATAATTTTTACAAAAACATCAAACTGTTCATGGTGGTCCAACGCTTTGGAAAACTAGATCGACTGATATAACTCCGAAAATCATGGGGATATTACAACTACTATAGATAGATAGATAGATAGATAGATAGATATTTATTCATGTAACCACCAAAACATAGCGTACAGTGAACATAAATCGTCAATAAATAGATAAATACAAATACAAATATAAATACAAATATAGCGAACATGAAGAATAGAATAAGGTGCCATTTTCAAAATATTTTTGTGGAAACAATGGAAAATGAGAGGGCTGATATGTGCACTCTTGACAATCGTACTGAAATAGATATTATTTATTCAGTTTACAATTATCCGTTTATTGAATTATTTATTCTTATGAGGGTATTACGGACACCGTGTTATGCATACAGAAATGTACCTATATGGATTTCAAAGGAACACCACATTTCTACCGAAGAACTCCTTGTTTTAATATCTGTAGTAATTGAAACATCCCCATAAACTTCCCACTTAAGATGTCCCGAAATAAATAAACAGAACTAACGATTTACCTGGCTAAGGCGTTAGCACACTAAAACCACCACAAGGACCCATTAATATTATGTAAATAATTTAGAACATTACATAAATAATTAATTTTGAATAATTTTCGACTGGTGCCTAAAACTAATTCTTGGATAATCATAAGTTGTTCGTTTGTGTAATACATAGCAGCAGTTGGCAATGACTGTTGCTGCATGAAAAACAGATTTGACAATTAGACCTACTGAGTATGGCATTTTCGGAAAGCTGGTTAAATGATCTTTAAAAGTATTTCAAGATATTCAATTGTAGTTAATTTTAATTAAGAACAACTTCATCTTTACCTTTTTCCCGTTACACAACACTATTTTATGACGGCAATGTTTTCAAATAAGCATACACGATCGATAAAATCAATCGACAACCATTTAAATTTCCAAAGAATCCACATTCAACCAAATTTTCCATTAACATTAACCTAGATATCCAACAATACAAACAAACACAGCTGTCAATAAAATCGTCCAATAGGCAACGAGGACCATCGTCAAAAACAACCTGCCTTACCGACATGTATCTGTAGCTCGTATACCCACGCATAGCTTCACCGGGGTTCAAATGTAAACATACTCAATACTTTGACTTACCGTATGCGGCTGTGCCTAAAAATCACGCTTGAACCGTTCATGGGCCTTTCGTCTACGACACAGTCACATTCCCGTAAATAACAAATGCGAAAATACGCGAGGATCTGCAGAAAACAACGCCGAAATTATGACAACGCGCACGTCATACTGGATACCAAGCGACTGAAGCGACTGTCGCTCCCCCACTATCTGGCTGTGCGAACACAGAATTCCAAAGCCGCCTGCTCGTTTTTTTTTGTGGAATAGGTCGGTGTGTTTGCATAGAGTACATTATAATATTCGATTGGTTCTTAGTTTAGATAGCAATGTTGTCTATTGAGAATTGATTTAATAGATTTTATTATTATTTATATATGACAATAAGTGCGCAATTTTGAAGGGTTCCCATGGTAGATAAAACTACGTTGTAATTAGCGATATTTAATTTTTGTTAGTGAATTTTTATCGACTAGGTTAAGACGTGTCTTTCTTGCAGTTGTGAATTTAGTTATTTAAGCTCTTTTGGCCCACCCGTTAACGATGCAAGTTTGTATATTGTCAGCCTGTTTTGGAAATTTTTATATTGACCATGATTGGTATTATAAAAAATTGTAGAGATTTAATTAATAGTGCTTAGTCAACAATTTAAATACCATTGCTGACGCTAAAATTAAATAAAATTGCCGTACGCATTTTTACTGTTAATTATTTGGTAGCTCGTAGCATTGTTATACCCCCTACATTTACTGTGGTAGGGTAATTTATCTGAAATTTGATAGAATATATAATAATAATAAATAAATACCTATATATAATATTTTAACTTTGGCCCGGCTGAAGATAATTTTCTTACTTGTTTTTAAATAGTTTTTATTAATTTTTAATTGC